>OX453317.1:13552558-15025957 GCA_949710035.1 Crambus lathoniellus | reverse complement strand
GCTTCAAAACAGAGTCCCCCACCAGGACCTCGGCAAACCTGGGCACACCATCCGACCCCGGATGAAGCTGAACAATGCGTCCTAAACGCCAGCGGAGGGGCGGCAGGTTTGGATCCTTTACCAACACGAGGTCTCCAGTCTTGGGTGGGGTCGTCCTATCCGACCACTTAACGCGTTGCTGCAAAATGTGCAAATACTCCAGATGCCAACGGCGCCAAAAACTCTGCGTAAGCTGCTGGAGCAATTCAAATCGCGAGAGCCGTCCGGAGGGCACTTCGGAATAAGGATATTCCGGCAAGGCGTTAAGCGGTCTGCCAATCAAAAAATGGCCCGGCGTAAGGGCCTCTAAATCATTCGCGTCCGAAGACAACGGACACAACGGACGCGAGTTGAGGACCGCCTCAACCTTACAAAATACGGTCGCGAGTTCCTCAAACGTGAGGACCGTCTCCCCAATAACGCGACGAAGGTGAGTTTTAGCGGCCTTTACAGTTGCTTCAAAAATCCCTCCCCAGTGGGGGCAGGATGGCGGGGAGTACTGCCATCGTACCCCTCTGCGAGAGAGTGTGGATCCGATCTCAAAATTATTCCTATCCAAAAATTCACAAACTTCCTTTAAATACCTATCGGTGCCCTTGAAATTGGTTCCACAATCGGACCTTATTAACGACGGCATTCCGCGGCGAGACACAAAACGATTCAACGTGGCTACAAAGGCTTCTGTGGTGAGGGCACTAACCACCTCCAGGTGGACCGCTTTAGTGGCCAAACAAACAAATACACACAAGTAAGCCTTTTCCGTTCTAGCATTACGAAGCCGCGATGTCTTAACGGTAAATGGCCCCGCAAAATCCGTTCCAACTCCTGAGAAGGGCATCGATTCGTTCACTCGATCGGCAGGCAAATCACCCATCTGGGGCTGCATCGTATCGGCGCGCAAACGATAACACGGGAGACAACGAAAAATAACGGATCGGATTATTCTCCGCGCTGACAAAATCCAGAACTCTCGTTGGAGGAGCGCGGTCAAAGCATTACAACCGGCATGAGCATTCTTTACATGTCGGTCTGCAATCAACAGTCTAACTAACGGTCCATCCTTGGGGAGCAACAAAGGGTGGCGTGATCCGTACGGCAGGTTGGCATGTCTGAGCCTACCTCCGACACGCAGCAATCCGGTACTGTCCAAGAAGGGATTCAACCGCACCAAGGGTCCCTTCAACTTGGACTTACTTGAGCGCAGGGCTTTCAGCTCCGGTTCAAACTCTCGCTGTTGCGTCACTCGCAACCAATGCAACAGAGCGTCTTGCCGCTCTTGTGGGGCGAGGACCGGAGACAACGATTTCTCCTGAGGCTGGCGACAATTTCGCACAAAGCGCCTCATCCAAGCAGTCACGCCGAGCAACTTATCAAGAGAACTGTAGCGGTCTAACAAAAACTCCATCTGCGGAGCCGCCACCGTCTCCACGGCGTGAACACGCATGCCTAGGTCTGGGACTCTGGCCACAGCCGGGGTGGCAGGCCATGAGCGCTCAGACCGTAACAACCATGATGGACTCCACCATAGGTGGTGGTCCACTAACTCAGGCGCCTCGCAGCCGCGGGAGGCACAATCTGCGGGGTTCAATTCGCCCGGTACGTGGCGCCAATTCAACGGGCCTTTGAAGTCTGAATTTGTGAGACCCGGTTGGCCACAAAAACCTCAAGGGTGTGGACTGAACTCTTCAGCCAACAAAGGACGACCTGGCTGTCAGACCACGCAAATATCGACCCCAAGTCGACACCGTTTCCCAAGGTGTCGGCAACATGATTGAGTAGCCGTACTAAGAGAGTGGCGCCGGACAACTCCAACTTCGGAATGGTTAGCCTAGTCCGAAGGGGGGCGACCTTACTCTTGGCCGTAACTAAGTGTACGGCGACAACGCCTGCTGCATCCACCGTTCGGATGTAAACGGCTGCCGCGTATCCGCTTTCGGACGCGTCACAAAAGCCGTGCAGGGAGGCTTTAAACTTTCCCGAAGGCAGCATTTGCCTCGGTATACAAACCCGATTGACGTCGGGTAGGGATGACACGAACCTCACCCACTCTCGTAGGAGGCTACCAGAGAGGGGCTCATCCCATGACAATTCCGCAGCCCAGAGCTCCTGTAGGAAGCACTTCATCGAAAACACTACAGGGCTGAGCCAACCGTTCGGATCAAAGGTACGGGCTACAGTAGACAGCACCGTGCGTTTAGTCCAGACCTTTGGGTCTGGCAGTTCTAATCTATATGTGAACAAATCCGGGACTGGTCGATACTGGACTCCCAAAACAGACAGCATGTCTGGAGTCTCCGGATTTTCAAAGAGGAGCGGCTCTTGCTGGTGGTCCTTAGGCAAATCTGCCAATAGGTCCGGTGAGTTAGACAGCCACTTCCGCAACTCATAGCCACCAGCCCTCAAGAGCGCAATCAGCTCATCACGTAAGACGAGAGCCTCATCTAAGCTCGAGGCCCCCGTGCAGATATCGTCGACAAATAAGGCCCCCCCCTCAATAAGAGCAGATGCCCGGGGATAGCGTAGCCGTTCGCGCTCTGCGAGCTCCAAAAGCGAACGGATCGCCACAAAGGGGCTCGACCGCAAACCATAGGTGTTGGTGTTCAGCTCGTAAGCCAACATCGGATCCTGGGGATCCTCACGCCAAAGGATGAGCTGGTATCGTCTATCCTCCGGGTGAATCACGGTCTGTCTGAACATCATGCGGATATCGGCCACAAAGACGACAGCGTGCCGGCGGAAGTTGGTCAAAACATCACAGACATCGTGATGCAACTTCGGCCCCGCATGCAGACACTGATTCAACGACACTCCGGTTGACGTGGGCGCTGAACCATCAAAGACCACGCGGATCTTCCCATTGGAAGTCTTCAAAACAGCGTGGTGTGGCAGGAAGTAATGTTCCACATTACGCCAGTCCAACTGCGAGATGGACATGTGCCCAAGGTCCAAATACTCCCGCATGAAGTCTATATACTTCTCCTTGAATGCGGGATCCCTGGCCATCCTACGCTCCATGGACAACAATCTCTTCTCGGCCATCGTTCGGGAGCTCCCTAAAGGAGGGCGAACCGCCAAGAAGGGCAAGCGGGTAATCAAGCGACCCGAGAGGAGGCGCCCAGTGTTGTTCTGGTAGAACAATTCGCACTCCTCGGCTAACGGATCCAACCGCTTGGCAGTGGGGGGTTCCTCCACCTCCCGTACAATACACGACCGAGGACATCCGCACCAATCAACAAGTGTATTGGGCCCGGTCGGTGGAAGGAAGGATCAGCCAAAGCCAGTCCAGACGTCAGCTCAATCGTGGATGGCGGCACTCGCACTTGCGGGAGTGGTCCAACCACCTTATCAAATACTATCGCCGAAGCACCGATCTTCGGCCTTGGCGTGAAGTGGGGGGAGAAGGAGAACTCAACTCGACCAATCGGATCAGGGATCCGCGAGTCTCCCACCCCCCGTACCGCTTCGTGATGCGGCACAAGCAAAAGACCCAGCTGTCGGACAAGCCACCTGGACATTATGCACCCCTGGGCACCTGAGTCCAAAAGGGCACGCACCGTGACAACATTGCCCTTAGGTCCCCAAACATTCACGGAGGCTGTTGGCAACAGCACAAGCTCCGGAGGGGTGGTTGGGTCCGACAGGGGCGCCATTAAAAATTTTGGGGGGGTACTTGTCCCCCTCGCGCCTGAGTCGGCGCGCCAAATGTGGGACGCTCGTACCGGGCGAGCGGGTCCCAATCGGGTACATACTGGCCCCGACCAACAGCACTCCTAGGTGCAGGGTAATACCCGTGTGGGGCGTGCCTCGGTACATAGTACCCCAATCGAGGCCTCTCCATTAGGGGGGGGGAGTAGCAAATAGGGCCCGTGCCCATCGCCACCGTGGCGTACCCTTGTGGTACCCCCCTACCCCCGCCCGTGGCGGGGGCGTCTCTCCTATAGTTCCCCCTCTCCGGGGGGGACTGAACGGGGGGGCTAAGCCCCGCCGAACCTCTAGGGGACCGGTTCCGGGCTGCCGGGCCCCCGCCCGTGCGCGAGGAATTCGAACCCCGGTCGCTCCCGGCGTCCTTGCGGTCCAAACAAAGGAGGGGGTGATGCCTCCCTCCGCAAAGACGACAATCCTCGGTCTGGGGACACGCCGACTGCATGTGTCCCCCCAAACACCTATAGCACCATTGGCGCTGTTTCGCAACGGCCCTCCGTCCCTCTGGGCGGAGGCCTCTAAATTTGGCACATTCGTGCACCACATGCCTATCTCCCCTGCAATACCTGCACCGCTCACTCGGTGCGGGGGGAGGGGACTGCTGGAAGGCAGCATAGCGATTGGTCGGGCGACGGGGCTGTTCCCTCGCCGCCACCATACGACCAACACCTGGAACCGGGGCGGGCTCCAGGTGGTCCGTCACCCTACATTCGTCCTCCAAAAAACGAAGGAGGTCCGCGAAGGGCGGGAGATACGAGGCGCTGTCGCCTCCGTACCTCTGCTCGAAACGCCCCTTCATTTCAGCGGGCAATTTGGCGAGGACTATGTGCAGCAGTACAAAGGACCACTGATCCACCGGTAGGTCCAATCGCCTTAGGGAGTTGACCGCTGACAGTAGCGGGTTCAGCAACTCCCTCCGTAACAGGTGTACCCGCGTGATTCGCGGGAGGGCCAAAATCGTGGCCACGTGGGTGTCCGCCAGTAACCGGACATTCTGGTACCTGCTAACCAGAAGCTGGCGAGCCACCTGGTAGTTGTCGTCGCTGATGAGCAGGTGCTGGATTACCGAGCTGGCCTCTCCTCGCAGGGAGGAGCGCAAATAGGCCAACTTCTCACTAGGGGATAAGTCCCGTCGTGAATCCACCAAACTGTCAAACAAATTAATGAAGCCCATCCAGGCTGACAGATCCCCATTAAAAGTGGGAATCTCCAATGTAGGCAATCGGCCTAGCAACGCCGTCGGGGTAGGTTTGACCTCCCCGCTCAAAACCGGCTCCCCCTTCCGAACAGCCAGGGCCCTCTCAGCCGCCTCCGTGAACTGGTCAGCCAGCTCATAGGCCTGGGCTACATCCTGCTCCAGCTGTTCCGACACGGCATCATCAGCTGGGGGGTTTTCCAAATAATGCGCGCGACACTCCATGGCGTGGCGCTCCAGGTCTTGCAGCCGAGCTGCCAGCCCGCCATACCGAGCTAGCAACGCGCCTACCCGGTCGGCTCGGTCTATTAATGTGACCGCACAAGCAAGCCAACGCAAAGCTCCTTGGATGCCAGCCCTGGATACGGCGGTCGGATTCGTAGGAGCCATTTATATTCCGTTTAATAAACAAAGCAAACAAAGAAATATAAAGGTGGTAAACATCAACAAAAAAAACAATAGAAATAGGTCGCGTCACGATAATATAAAACACAATTAAAATTCGGACGACATACACGGACCCTACTATTTTCATAAATTATTAGCAACTTACCAATTTCAAGGGCTAACAATATAACGGTATAAACAAAACGTATAGGATTAACGGTATGGCATAACGGCACGGCCAAGTCAACCTCGCAAATCAACTACTAAACCGTTATCAACAAACAAAAACAAAACTATTTTTAATAATAATACTCGTAATTTAATACTACTAATAATTAAAACTAGTTCCACTTTTTTAACTAGGCAAGCGGACTCGGAACAAACACTAGTATGTGGTACTAATAAACAACACTTTCGAACGAAACTATTCGTCAAATAAACCCGGACACACAAAAAAAAATATACACATCTAGGCGAGTAAACTCGTATCAAATCACTAGTATGTGGTACTAATAAACACACTTTCGAACGAAACTATTCGTCAAATAAATCCGGACACACAAAAAAAATATACACATCTAGGCGAGTAAACTCGTATCAAATCACTAGTATGTGACAACAATTATATAAGTGTCTATCTATTATCGGATCCACCAAGTGAGAAACATTCGCTTCGAGAATTTACTAGAACAATTTCTTAGTACTTCAAATCGTCTCGGGATCTTCAAATACCCTCGAGATTTCAACAAAAAAAATAATTTTTAGGTACGCTTTTTAGGTACGCTTTTTATTTTTACTATGAAATTTTATGTAGTTAATTTTAATATGAAAATTAACTAATTATATCAACTAGGTACGCTCTGCTACCAAAAATATGATCACGCACAATTGTGATGACCACATCTACTGTGTTCCACAGTTTATTGAAACGAAGGTTTCTCATGCAAAATTAAGTAAATTAAGCTAGTCCTACCTTACTAGAAAATAGTGTCCGTAATCCAGGGGGGCTGAACGTTGTCTCGCCGGCGCGCGCCTGGCAAAACGATCTCCACACAACCCCCGATGGGATACTCTTACAGCTAACACTCTTATACTACACAATGCCCTAATAGGCAGCTAAAACTTTCCCGGCGCTTTTCAAAGCGAACACACACGGGTCACAAGTCCGTACCCGGACCGGGCGCTCCTAGGTGCAAAACGCTCGAGATCTCGGTCACGATACGGGTAGGTAACTGGCGCGGCACGTCGCTACAGAAACACACGAACTTGCCTCACGGCTGCTTACGGCCAACTGAGCGCGAGTTGCGCGGACGGTGGTTGGCGGCGCACCCACGAATGAACGTGAATGAATGAATCACGCGCGGCGTGAACAAATATAAAAGTTTTATATGTTCAGCATTAAAATGAATGTAACAAGTTACAGACCAATTTCTCGTTTAATTTTGATTTTTTCGAAAAATTCGTTTTAGAAAGAGATGTTTTAGAGAGACCTAATGACACAGTTGGTCACAATTTACCAGCATATTACTTGCTTGTAATAACAAGCGATTTGTTTAAATTTGTTTAATAAAACAAATTGAATTTATTTTTCACCTTTGTTATTCTTCAATGTTTTATTTATGAATGTTACTTATGTTCCTATTAAATATTTACATCCCGTCCGGTCTCCTATCGGTATTTTATAATCGGACCAGTAGCTTTTGAGTTGTATTCAATAAAAAAAATAAACAAATCTTTTCCCATTATTAAAATTACCCCGCACGTGATTATCTGCTCGAGTGCCGGCACTTATTAATGTATAATTCCATGTGTTATAAAATTGCGATAAAAAAATCGGGTGTTTAATAGGCGTTGTGCGGGTTACCATTTAACATATATCGGTACAAATTTGCAACTAGTATACTTTACTATGTGCTATTGCCTAATGCTTTGATAAATCATAGTAAATTATTTGAAAACCACTAATTAGTTCAAGGCTATTTAAATTTCCGTCTTTTCCGTTTATTGCAACTCTGTAAGTGAAACTGTACTGTAGTACTGTAGTATCATTAATCGCTTTGCTGTGCTTGGTTGATTGGTATAATATATTATATGTCGCAGCCAAATGGTTGAATCCGCCATTCAACCAAACGCCTAGGCCGATCATTTTTTCCGTAAGCTATTTTATCTTCCCATAAGTTGACGTAGTCACAAAAAAATAACCACGAAATTTAAATTTCTAACATATCACGTGTTCTACAGGACTTCCGAGGGGTACATGCTGCCATACTTAACTATCCGGCGGATTCAACCATCCGCCTGCGACATATATAATGAAATGAAGACGAAGTATGTAGTTATAAAAAGAAAGACTTCTGATACATGAGCATCAAGAGGTCTTGCAAAAACTGTTACTTAGTAACATAAGCACTTGTGTTTTTTAGATATCATCTCCATAAACCATGTCAGCAAACGATAATGTACCTGAAAAAGCAAACTCATATCGCAATGTAGCTAGCGTACAGTGCCATCTGTTTTACGAAAGTTAACCACAATGTCAACTGTGTATTTCAGTAACAAACGTGAGTTGATTACTTATATTACATTTATTTCAGCTGTTTCATCTTCGATCAACGATAACACCTTCCAGTGTTCCATACTAATTCTCAAATCAACTCAATTGAAATGTATGGAACAGCTGTTTTTTTTCACGATTGTTGTTCCCATAGTAAAAATGGTTATTGATGAGTTCTTCAAGTAATTTTCAGGAAATCATCCAGAAAAATTTTCACGGTGTATATTGATTATATTTATTACGTTACATTGTCTCTTTAAACTTTTTCAATATAAGGAATCATACGATTAGAATCGAAGATGTATGGGGCATTAATTAATGTGTTGTGTATTACAAGGTATTATTACTCTGATATCGCGACCTTGGGCCCGTCCGGAGCGGGAGTTTCCCTTCTACTTGGTTATTACTTTTTCTTATGGTTATACCACAGAATAAATAAATACGTTCGACTATGTTTTTTTTCCTATGTTCTATGTTCACCGATATCTCCGTCATTTCTGCGCCGATTTTCATAATTCTTTTTTATTCGAAAGAGTATACCTACTAAATAAATAATCAAGTACTTAATTTATTATATTACTAGCGGCCGCCCGCGGTTTTACCCGCGTGGTTCCCGTTCCCGTGGGAATATCGGGATAAAAAGTACATATAAACCTTCCTCTTGAATCACTCTATCTATTAAAAAAAAACGCATCAAAATCCGTTGCGTAGTTTCAAAGATTTAAGCATACAAAGGGACATAGGGACAGAGAAAGCGACTTTGTTTTTATACTATGTAGTGATTCGTTTTTAAGTTTTTTTTATGTAGAGTTTTTGATTGAAGTTTTTGAAGGCAAAACCACAGTGGCACAGGTGTGTAAAAGTCGAGCTTCAAAAATACAATAGACTAGTGTATAATGGTGGATAACTCGTGGCGACCTGCGACGGCGGCTAGCAATTAACTACATCCACTTCCTCAAAAGGTCAAAAGATTTCAGCATAGAACAGTCCCAAGACCTTTAACTTTATACCAAGAACATAATTTTCTGTCTACAAATGGCTAAACAGCTGGGCAACAAAATTGTTCCTTAAAATAATATAAGATAAGATTTAAGGCGCTACTCGGAAAAAGTATGGACTCTTTGATATAAAACTATAAGACGGTTAGAGTTGTTATAAATCTGGTAATAAGATATATATTTCTTCATACCTTTATCTAGAATCGTATAGTTTCAAAAACACGATTTTATGATTTTGGCTCGACACTTTTTATTTTCGAAAATACCTCTAAAAAATAAGAAATATCAAGATTATTCTTAAATGGGGATACATATACTATTGAAAATTGGTTTAATTAGTGGACACCAATAATATTTAGGATCGTATAGAAGCATTTTTTTAAAATCGCTATAGTTTTTGAATACGAAGTGATTTTGTGTTTTTAATCGGCAAAATCGGTCTCGCTCCCGCGCGCGTCGTTTTCTCATTGCTATCTCGCTTTAGCATAATTTATCCGAGTATCGCCTTTATTATAGTATTCTTTGCTTTAACCCTTGTTAGTTATGAAGTCCGGCCGCATGAATAACTGCTGGTCTGTCAGATAAAGTTGGGATAAAATGGTTGGTTATCCAACCACTTTATCCCCTTCCGCCTCGACTCCCCCTGCTACAGACTAGAGCCGAACAGCTTGATGAATGTGGTGACCCCAAGACAGGAGTCTAGTCCTCGGATGAAGTTGTGGATTATTTCATATCAATAATTAACTTACTTTAACCCCATCATTTGCTGTGATAAGTAGACCGGCCTCATGAATAACTGCCAGTCTGTTCAACTCAGGTAGGTACCTATAATCACTGTTCCGCCTCGTATTCCCCTTGCCACAGACTGCCGAACAGCTTCAGCTCTATGGTTAGGCCACTCACTACTAATATAATTATAGATAGATGAATAATTAACTTACTTTAACCCCGTCATTTGCTGTGATAAGTAGTCCGGCCTCATGAATAACTGCCGGTCTGTTCAGTCCTGGTATCACCACTTTATCCCCTTCCGCCTCGTACTCCCCCTGCCATAGACTAGAGCCGAACATCTTCAGCTCTATGGTCGGCTCGCTGGCCTCGTCTACGTCCTCTCTTGTCTGTGGTTTGATGAATGTGGTGGCACCAGGAGAGGAGTCAAGGCCTCGGATGAAGTTGTGGAGGGCCACGCCGCCTTTGGAGAAGTCGATCTATACGTGAAGTTGAAAATATAATGATGATTTACACAGTTACAGAGGCCAGCCAGGAGCAAGAAAGAGCCAGAAAAAGATACCGACCACAAAAAGGTAGATAGGTACTTTAAAGATATTATTTTGTCCTAGTGGACAGGTCTTTTTGAAGTCGGTTTTTAATTCCTATAACTCCCAGGTAATACAAACAAAATATATTTGTCATCAAAAAGTTTAAGAAACACGTACAGGAATATATTACGAGAAAATTGGCGTGTGCACTTACCCTATGTGTTTCAGGTTTGAACAGGGCGGGGTCGTAAGTAGCTCCTTCTTCTGTCTGTGCGATTCTCGGCGCGTTTCCATTCGCAACCATATTCACAGACTCCGCCAAGGCCCTTATACCTGTGACAATATAATCAGTTTGAAATAAACCTTAAGCAATGGGAATAAGAATAACAACGTTACACTCACACGCATGTGTAACGAGAAGGCAGATGATAATATGTAGCGAGTGTTTGCAATACTTTAAGTTTAAATGTCCTGAAAATGCAGCGGGAACTAACGGCATAACGTGCCTCTCAAAGCACGGAAGAGCTCGAGATAATCAATTGATCCGATTGACGACCGAATCGACCGATTTGGCGCAGGGGTAAGATAACTGACTTCTGCGTCATTGCGAAAGTTCCTCAACTCAAATGATCCTAAAAAGTTCCTCAACCCTAGCACATGCCGAGTGCACTATTCACTTCGCTTCGAGCTCCTTCGGCTGTTATATTAACAGGCCTTAATAAGGCTGTAATTTCTGGCCATCTTCTGCCCAGAATATTGCCAGGCCGCAGGTCACATCGCCTCTATTAACGTCTTAAAACTTAATTGTATGAGTGTAACTCACCCTCAGGATACAAATATTGATTGTAGATGGAGTCGACGGTATCGTCAGCGGTGACGGGGAAGCTCTTCTGCAGCAGGATGGGGCCGGTGTCGAGGCCGTCGTCCGCCCAGAATATGGACAGGCCGCAGGTCACATCGCCTCTATTAACGTCTTGAAACTTAATTGTATGAGTGTAACTCACCCTCAGGGTACAAGTATTTATTGTAGATGGAGTCGACAGTATCGTCAGCGGTGACGGGGAAGCTCTTCTGCAGCAGGATGGGGCCGGTGTCGAGGCCATCATCCGCCCAGAATATGGACAGGCCGCAGGTCGAGTCGCCCTCTATTAACGTCCTGGATAAAAGTTACAATATGTAGTTAAGGCCTTCGACGAGCTTGTATGGCGAATTTATTAAGAATATAATAAACCGACCGACAAAAAATTACATATTTACCGATATAATATTATAAATGTGAAAGTGTGTTTGTTTGTTTGTCCTTCTTTCACGTCAAAACGGAGCAACTGATCGACGTGATATTTGGTATAAGCATAGTGTGGGAGCTGGAGAGTAACGTATGGTTGCGGAAAAAATTGGTTTAGGTTAGGTTAGATTGGCGACTAGACTAGACTAGTTTTTTTGTCGGTAAAAAAGTATTTTAGTCGGTCGATTAATTACTACCCATTTATTAATTTACTGATTCTTTATTTCAAATGAAAGTACTTCATACAAAAGACGGATTTAATGCTCTAAGAAACCAATCAACCGGAAAGAATGTACAGAGATGTCCATGACATGTATGGATTTTAATTAGAGTGGAATCCTACTGCTGCTATCCAATTAACTTTCCTATCAAACATATTACTAATTTGTTTATCTGTTTAAGTTTTGGTCTGTTTACTAATAAAAAAAAGTTCTGGGTCTGTTTACTCAATTATCCAGTTTGATGTGGATGGGAACCGAATCGAATTATTATGACGACAAAGAACTTTGTGAAACAGAGATAAAAAGGGTCTCTAGATCACGCGTTGTTCGACTTATTGCGTAATAATATGGCTCACGCGGGCTGAAACTGTACAGTGCTGTTAGTGTTACTTATTGATAAAGTACCATAAGGAGCACCACACATCGAATGCCAATAACCAATTATGGAAAACGGGCTATTACTTTTGTGGGGGCGCAGCTCTTTAATAAACTTCCATCTACTATTAAAGAGGCTGATACTATCGAGGTATTTAAGTCAAAACTAAAAGAGCACATATTTAAGTCAAAACTAAAAGAGTCATACATTGTAAACATATTGTATGTTTATTTTTAGTTCTCAAGTACGTAACATGTAAGTGTTTATGAGAATAAATATTCTATAAACCTAATGCGGTGCCATCTCTCCCAAACTGTTCACAGCTGCGTTGGAGGATATTTTTAAGCTGCTGGATTGGAAAGGATGCGGCATCAACATTAATGGCGAGTAGGTACCTAACACACCTACGGTTTGCCGATGATGTAGTTCTTATGGCTGAGACCTTGGAAGACCTGAACACAATGCTCGAAGATCTCGGTAATGCTTCGCAAAGAGTGGGTCTTAAGATGAACATGGACAAGACGAAAATCATGTTCAATGCCCATGTTGCACCCGCTCCAGTTAATGTTGGGAACATTACACTCGAAGTTGTTGACCACTATGTCTACCTGGGACAGACAATCCAATTAGGTAAGGCCAACTTTGAGAAAGAGATCTCTCGTCGAATCCAGCTCGGATGGGCAGCGTTTGGGAAGCTCCGGCATATATTCGCGTCCGAAATACCTCAATGTCTCAAGACGAAAGTCTTTGACCAGTGTGTGTTGCCAGTAATGATCTATGGAAGTGAGACGTGGTCTTTTACTATGGGTCTCATAAGAAGGCTCAAAGTCACCCAGCGAGCAATGGATCGAATCAGAAATGATGAGATCCGCAGAAGAACTAAAACAACCGACATCGCTCAAAGGATTACATCATTGAAGTGGCAGTGGGCGGGACACATAGCGCGGAGAACCGATGACCGTTGGGGCGGAAAGGTTCTCGAATGGCGACCACGTGCCGGACGACGTTCCGTGGGCAGGCCCCCTACAAGGTGGACCGACGATCTGGTCAAGGTCGCGGGAAGCCGCTGGATGCGGGCAGCGCAGGACCGATCGTTGTGGAGATCCTTGAGGGAGGCCTATGCCCAGCAATGGGCGTCGTTCTTCTGACATGATGATGATGAATGCGGTGCGGCGCGGGAAGTATACATAATCATACAAAAATCGACTGCCGCGGTTGCCGCACCGTGCCGCACTGCGTGCGATGTGTGGAGCTCCAAAAGGGGTTGTTGACACTCTATCAATTAAATACAGAGATATTTTGAAACCACTGACCAAATTTTTAAGTCCGACTCAGAATCGGTAAGTGAACAACTTTCTCCTAGAAACACGAATGAACTACACGGTTGAAATACGACAAAAAATTTTGGACTTCTCATACTAAATCGATCACGTGATTAGTATTATTTGTATGAAAAGTAAAAAAAATGACATATTTCGACACATGTTTCTAGGAGAAAGTTGTTCACTTACGATTCTGAGTCGAACTTGAATAAAAATTTGGCCTGTGATTTCAAAATAACCCTGTATATTCAGTTACTTACTGGTTTAAATTAAGTTTGTTCACAATACTGAGATCTCACTTTAACGTGTAATGTAATGATTCTAAGGCTTACTCCGAAACGTAAAACCCGAATCTTCGTTTTGATGTCCCTCTCACACTCCACTCTATTCATGACAGAATCGAGTGAAAGGGGCGGGGCTAGCGAAGTTTTGGATTTTGCGTTATTTTTTTTTTTATTTTTTTTTTTTTTGTTAGGCTACAGATTTGAGCAATAACTGAGTGAAAGAGAACCTGTTAAGTATATAATTTTATTATCTCTAACATTATAAAGAGGAAAGATTTGATTGTTTGTATGTTTGTTTGTTTGCATCGAATAGGCTCCGAAACTACTGGACCGATTTAGAAAATTCTTTCATCATTAGAATAGAAAGCTACCTTCTTCCTAAGTGACATAGGCTATATTTTATCCCGATATTCCCACGTAAACGGATACAACTGCGAGTATCTGCTAGTACACGATAATTTGCAAGTGCTCTCTCTCACTCATTGCTAGAATTTCAGCGTTCATTTAGCGGTACTTTGAGCGTAGTACTGTATTGTAAAGTAATACGGTAAAACCTCATGCTCTTGTTATAAGAACTACATATTTCCAAACCTACACGGGTAAGGGCTCAAAACTGCGAAGTCGCATCGCATCGCAGTTTTGTGTGGGAGCCCTAAAGGTAAATCTTATTTTTTTTAACCTTTTATCGAAAAAGCTTTTCAATAAATTACTGTTCATTTTGTACCTACTTCACGAAGTAAAACTATTTAAATGATGACCTAATAATACCCAAAAAGTTTATTATTGTAGTCTGAAGAAGATAATTTTTTATTTGGCACTCGGCGACATTAGCGCCAATTTCTTATCTTTGAAAAGGTAGTGACTCGTTACATTTCTTGTTGTGCAATTTTTAATAAGTTTATTTATTTAATTGATGTAACAGACTGATATTAAGTCACGCCCTCAAGCACGTTCGTAAGATAAGATATAAGTTTAACTGCGCGATAAAGCTAATATAAATGGCATAATTTTCTGTAACCAGGCACGGAAAACTATTTCTCGTGTCGTAATCGTTAACGATACCATCCGTCAAAATCACGTCAAAATGCTGTCAGTTTCCATACTTTTACTAGGTTTTTTTGTGTTTGAAAAATTGAAATTGAGTTCCGTAAACGACCGTACGTACCAGCGCTGCTCTAGTTTTCATAGAAAATAATACGATGACCAGAGTTTTACGTGCTTGGGGTACTATACTTAAAATATGGCAACTACTTTCTGTCACCTAAGTTTAGATTTGCCACCAATCTGTTATTTGTGTCTGTAACACCCTAAATTATTATATCTGTCTCCAAGAAATATATTTGTCCGCATTATAATCAAAACCGTCTCTAAGTATGAATCATAACAATAATATGTATCCTAAAATATGACCCGGTGGTCAAATTCGGAACTAAAATTCTTTATAAACTGACAACCATTTCAGTAACTCGTTTAGCTAGTTAGTGGCGTCTCCAGTCTCCACCACCGGGTGGTAATGTTTGTGAGATTGTGGTATGGGGTCTGAAATAAAATCCTTAGTTGTTATTATGATTACCAATTAATAGAAGATGCTCCTCTGTGTCTGGGCAGTATGCTCGGGTGGTAGCAGATGCTCTCGTACTTCGGGTGAAGGATCACCTCCATGGGAATGAACTGGGTGCAGAAGGGCAGCACATTGATTTCTGCATTCACCTACAAACAAGAATATTGTTATGAATTTAAATTATTTTTATGCATTCTTAATGCAATTTTGTAAGTTTAAGAAACAAGTAGTCTCTCACATCCGTCTTTTTAGCTTTTTTTTGTCACGATTTTTTCCTTTAAGTACAAGAATATTGTGTCAGGGAACTTTCAATATTATTAAAAAATGAAATAAGATACATTTTTGAATGTCATAACTTTTTGCTGTGTGTAATGCACACTATGTACAGAATACCAATGAGGCATAATAGGGGTGAGAGAGGTGAGCTTGTTATACACTTTACGATCGACATTAAGATAAGAGTCAATAGCACTTTACTTCCAAATCAAACATATGGACGAAACCAGGTACTTACAAGAAAAAAGCGCGCTAAGTGATATTGTAAACAGAAATAATTATATTTGCTATGGAAACATACAAGCACACACTGTTTAACAAAACTAACAAACTACTATACCCGCCCATACTTAACGGTTGTTATTGTCAATGACAATATCAGTCTAACTAGATTTTACTGGCCCATAATGAAAATAAGACGACACCGAACCTAAACTGCGTATTTCATACATATATAAGAACAGTTATTAGGAAAAAGCTGTTTATCTCAAGTGCGTGTCACCATTACCAGCTGATGGTGATAATTGTGATTCATGCATGGCCATGGGTTATCGGTTTCTATATATGTTACTTAAACAATCTTAATCGTATCTCAGTTGTATGGCAATGGGAAAACAGAAATCAATTGTATTCAATTGATTTCTGATCTTTATACAATTTATCTTTTACACGAGTTTTTGAATCGCCAGTTTTGCAAGCTTAAACTACCCATTCATGACTCTTACTTAACTGATAAGAAGAAACTTATCAGCTTTTACAGAAGAAGTAATTATTGTAGAGCACAGATTACAGAATATTATGAAATAACAATTTAGAGGAAAATTTTCTCATTTGAAACATCTCAGGAACATATTATTTTAATGCAGTACCAAAGAACATTAACGGTAAATTTTTAAGGAGCTGGTGTGTCACAAAAAATATACGGTCAGAAATAAACCATGAGCTATTCAATGGCCCTTCGAGCCGGATTGCTTAAAACTGCCTATAGCGCCCTAACATGCGTTTAACGCGATTGTTTGCACGCCAACTTTTAAAAATTATTAACAACTTTTTTAATCTGACTTTTGCCAGGCCTATTTCACTCCCCGTGTCGGCTCGAAAAGCGGCGGCAACCCCGGCGTAATTAGTCAATTAATTAATTAATCCATAGAAATTAGGTCCGCAAAAGAGCTATAATATATGCGATAGAAAGAGATGCAACGACAACGAGTGGCCGTAAGTAATTTGCCTGCGCCGTACAAACTGAATTATACTTTATTGCGTTATAGTTAGAGTAGCTATTTATTTAAATGACTTAGCGGAGTGAACTATCTGTTACATAGTAACTATTTAGTAATCTGTGCTTTTGCTTTCATATTCCTGAGGACAATTTTTTTATATCCGGTGATCGCAAGGTCGTTGATTGTAAACACAAGCCTTAAAAAAACCTCATAATAATAAAAGATATAAATAAGTTATACCCTTAGTGAATGTGTTATATGAATTAATCATACAGATAAAAGATACACAAAGGTCACAAGTTAGTAGGAACTGTGCTCAAAATGAGCGATATAATAGAACCACGATCTTGGAGCATGGCGCCCACATCAGACTACAAACATTAGTTGTATTCTGATAAGAGTTCAATATAGTAAGCTATACAAATAACTTCTCAGTTACTAACATAGCTCCCTGGGTATACCAAAACTACCATGTTTAATATATTGGACTAAGTTTTGGAACTTGGCGCCATAGTAGCTTTTATTCATTTCAAAAATGCCTATCCATCCATATTATCTACTCTTAACACTAGAAGGCTCGCGTGGGTGACATATGTCACCCAGGGTGTAATATTGTTTAATAACTTTTGAACGAAACGCGCTTCAGTGCTGCTCTTTCAGGTATTCCTCTAGTACGAATCATCCCACGCGTCAGTAGTGCACCATCACTCTAGGTGCATCGGCGTGTGCGCAGTGCGCTTTTAAAGTACTACGTAGGTGACGCGTGTACGTGGGTGACCAAATCATAGTTTGCCCTAACTGTGATGTAGACGCTACTGAATTGGAATAACCCATTTGTATACCTTACAATAAGAAGGTTCACTTACCAAATTATGGTTTGAAAAAAAAATTGACTGATTAATCACAATATGTACAATTGTGTTAATTTTTGCAAGAGTTTGATTTTTGTTAATAGTTCAAAAATCTTAAGCAACTGTGCGGTTTTGTTAAAGTATTTAGTAAGAAATAAAGTTGATTGGTTAAATGTTAACTTATTTGCTTTCATCAAATTAGAGTGGTAAGAAAAAATCACATACCTATTTGATGGGTGGTAGGTATATGTCCCCCGCGCGAGCTTTCTAGGAAAATTTTGGATGCGAGCCCTCTAGTGTTAAGTATAAAGAGAAAGTAGAAAGAAAGCTACATTATTCCTGAGTGTCATAGGCACAAATTATATAGTGTCATAGGCTATTCCAAATCCATACATCACAACCCTATTCCCTCAAGAACTGGTATCACGCGCTTAAAACCTCGAAGATTACTAGTATTCAATAAAACAGTAGTGTAGTAACATAAGAATAAGAGCTTGCTGCTAAGAAATAGACGCAAGAGGTAATTTGACATGTGTAACATAATTTTCTTAAAATTGAATATGATTTAAATATTATTAGATAGGTATTATATAAGGTATTTAAGGTATCTATAGCAACAGGTAATTTATCTTTAATTTAAACTAAAATAGTACATGCTGCTGAACTAGTCTAATTTATACTTAAATTAAATGTTACTTTTGAAATGCATAAATTATATCATGTTATGATAAACTATAAAGCAGATTTATAAGGAATATTTTTGATTTTGAAATTGAATGTATCTTCCTTCAATAACAAATTATTCAAAGTAATTACAGTTTTTTTATCTCACGAGCGCGGGTGAGTCATGCTTGTGTGTGTAGACCGCAGCCTCCTTTTGTCATACAAACTGTCTGTCAAACCCTGTAAAACCGTGTATATACACGGGTGCACACAACAAAAGGAGGACACTGCGCTCGTGAGATAAAACTACTGTACATAAATGACATAATCAATACTTATTTTTTCAGATTACATATTTTGAAGTTTGCTTACTTTTACAACACATTAAAATTATCATGTGGTTTATCTTTACATCATAGATTGCTTAAAGTTGTTAAAACATATTTTAACTACAGTACATATACCTAAAAATATTATATATTTTGTGTTTTTTGACTGAGTTCATTAATCTAATTTATTTTATTTTATTGTGTTTAGAGTGAAAATTTACACATTTTTAAAAGTAATGTATGACTTGCTGGCACATTGGAAATATTTTCAGTAAGCTTGCGTTATTTATGAAATAAACGATAAAATGATAATACTAATACAATATTTTTAGCTTTGTAAAACAGTTTTTATTATTTTATTTTTAAGCAAGCATGTGTACTTACTTAGAATTTTAAAAGTTTAAGAAAATATATTTCTTATTTCACTAATAGGTGCCTCTTATTATTCGAATAATCTTTCACCCACTAACTAGTTTTGTTGTACTATGCGGGTAAAACTGCAGGGAGCCACTAGTAATTTTTATGCCTACTAGGTATCAGGCATCACCTCCCAAATACACTTCCTTCATAATTTTATACACAGATGTGGGCTTGAAAGAAATCTTAAATCTCTTAGCGGAAAATAAAAATACAAAACTACTTACAGATTTGTATTCCTCTAGTATTTCAGGTATGATTTTGCCTTTGACTCGCCAAGTCTTATATTTATAAACAGGTACTCCATTCTGTGTAGCCGTTGTTGCTGTAATTAAATAAATTATAACCATTATTAATGCACCTATAAAAAATATTAGTTTGAGTAATACTTTAAATTAAACTCTTTTATAATTATTTTTACTTTTTGACTAGGTTTAACCAGGCAATCTCACACTCTAATGATCTCACACTTAAAACTAGTGACCAATAGGTTTAATAACAAAATATTAGTTAAGTAAGTACTTAAGTAAATTTCTTACCCAGTGGATCTTCTCGGTTGGCCTTGTCAAGAACAGTGAAAACTCCAGCAATGACATGCCCATCTTTAACTAGAAGTTTGAACACCTCTGCGGCGAAAGTGCTTTGGCCTATTATGGCTACTCGCAACTTCTTCTTGGGTGCCTATTTATGACAAAATAAAAAAGTGATATGATTTAAATTTTCACCAATATAAAAATAGTGCAAGTGTGGTTCTTATTATATTTTAATTTAACATCGAGTTATTGACTTTTAATAGGACAGGTACTCACATCTTCGTTGATTGACACTGGAGGCATGATTAATCAAATAGTCTATAATAGTTTATAAAAACACTTTTTTGTAGCAAGCTCCACTGTTTAGTCAGTGGAGCGCAGTTCAACTAACTAGAATTACACCGATCGCGGCTATATAAAGTAGACATTGGAGGTTTAAACCTTGACACTCGTTATCACTTTAAGATAATTATACAGAAAATCATAACTTCTTTCTTTTCAGTTGCTCATTTATCATGATTCATGGTTTATTATCGATGTGAACATAAAAAATCAAAACAGATGATTTTTATTGTGACTGTGCTTCTAACCAAAAAAAAATTTGGCGCCAAAAAAAGTGTGTTGCTGTCACTGTCACTGTCATTCGTGGTAGGCAAAGGGATCAGTGCCCATACAGCCTAGTCATGTCTTCAGTATTTTTTTCTTTCGTATTTTTCGTAATTCATCATTTATTCTTTTTTCTGTTCAGTAAAGTTTTCTTTGACTTGCGTAACCAAACCTTGACCAAACCTATTTCATTAAAATGCGCGGGTGGATCACACATTTCAATGCTCATGGGAGTTTTACGCGGGGATAGCAATTTTATTATACCACATGACAGACAGAGGTCAGTGAATTATACGAAGCGCCTAACTTTATTTCTCTCTCACTTACTTCATTGTTGTTCATTACAAGCACGTAACACAATAAAAGCCCCAAAAAAACAGTAAATAAAAAAATTCCGTCCTTTTCTTCTCGCTTCTCCGCAAAAACTCTGTGATGTGTTACTGTCAGCCTGTCAATGTAATTTTTTTACAACTGAACTGATAAAATGCTGGTAAAGCCGTAAATATATATTTGCGTACTGGGATTTATTTTTATGAATAGATAGGTACCTACCTAATACGAATACCACAGTGTAAAAATAGTACTAAGGCTGTGCTAATACCTAGTAACTTCGAGCAACACGGGCCTTCCGTTCCGGGACGGAAGACCCCAGTTTTTGATTAAGCTTATTATTAGGGAAACCTTGTTAAAGGGTAACCGTATTATAGGGTTACCCTATCGATAGTGTAAGACTCAAGAAAGGGTAACCCTTTCGAATTAACTTAACTTCTTTCCAATGGGCTTACCGTATCGAAAGGGTTTTGAATTAAGCACTTACCACATAATTGGGTTACCCTATTGTCTCCTGCATCGCATCAATGGTCTCCTGTCTCTTTTCCGCGCATTCTGCATACCGTATCTCGGGGTGGTGGGCGTCCGTCTCGGTTATAATTATGTTGTGTTGTGTGTTGTGGATACTAATAATTTTTAAAGCGCATTTGGTTTTTTTTTGTGGTATATCTATCTATACTTATATTATTAGGAGGAAAGATTTGTATTTTTGTATGTAACGAATAAACTCAAAAAGTACTGGACCGATTTAGAAAATTCTTTCACCGTTAGAAAGCTACAGTCTTCCCGAGTGACATAGGCTATATTTTATCCCGATATAGTGAAACCGCGGGCGGCCGCTAGTTATGTATAAAGTAAAGTCCCGTGGACTAAAATAGGTAAGTACTATATTAGAAAAGCTCAAATTATGGATGTGATTTTTTTTTCTTGTGATAAATCAAAAGATCATAATATAAGTTTTCTAATAAACTATTTTTATTTTTATTGCAATAATTCAAAAGTTATATCAAAATAAAAATTAGTATTTGAATCGAACCGAAGACACGCCAAAACAGCTCCCGAACACACTTGAGCACGTGTGACGTCATAATGTTAACTTTCACTCATTGCAGTACCTGTGATGGCCCCAGTACAGGTTGGCCGACCATGGTCGGCGACCATGACCAATACATCGTACATTGACACTTTTGAACGAACAAGTTTAAAAAGGTTCTTTCAAAAGTGTCAATGTACGATGTATTGGTCATGGTCGCCGACCATGGTCGGCCATCCTGTACTGGGGGCTTTAAGCATCGGCGGGGGCCTCGAGGCACCCGACATGCCAACTAAATGCTGCCTTATTTCTATAGAAATAAGGTCTCTATTTTCCACTGCCAATCGGCAACCGCTATATTTCAGAGGCTCGGACAACTGACAGACACACAGACAAAAACTTCAAGTTTTAGCTTACTTCGCCATCACCACGTGGAGGTAGCTTTTATGATTTTTTATTTTGGGGGCCGATTTTGATGAAACACGGTTTTTAGTATTATTTTGACAAGAAAACAACAACGCACTTTTAAAAATAAAAAAAATCCAAGATGGCGGCCAACTTTTTGTTTGTGGGCTGATTTCGATGAAACTCGGTTTTTGGTACTATTTCGTCAAGAAAAGAGAAACGCAATGTTAAAAAAATAAAAAATCCAAGATGGCGGCCCACTTCTTTGTTTGTGGGCCGATTTTGATGAAACTCGGATTTTGGTACTATTTTGAAAGGAAAATAGCAACGCAATGTCAAAAATGATAAAAAAAACCAAGATGGCGGCCAAATTTTTTTGTTTGTTGGCCGATTTCAATGAAACTCGATTTCTAGTACTATTTTGACAAGAAAACAGCAACGCAATGTAAAAAATATAAAAAATCCAAGATGGCGGCCAACTTTTTTGTTTGTGGGCCGATTTTGATGAAACTCGATTTCTAGTATAATTTTGATAAGAAAACAACGCACTGTTAAAAATAAAAAAGTCCAAGATGGCGGCCAACTTTTTGTTTGTGGGCCGATTTTGATGAAACTCGGATTTTGGTACTATTTTGACAGGAAAATAGCAACGCAATGTCAAAAATGATAAAAAAACCAAGATGGCGGCCAAGTTTTTTGTTTGTTGGCCGATTTCAATGAAACTCGATTTCTAGTACTATTTTGACAAGAAAACAGCAACGCAATGTTAAAAATATAAAAAAATCCAAGATGGCGGCCAACTTTTTTGTTTGTGGGCCGATTTTGATGAAACTCAATTTCTAGTACTATTTTGACAAGAAAACAACAACGCACTTTTAAAAATAAAAAAAGTCCAAGATGGCGGCCAACTTCTTTGTTTGTGGGCCGATTTTGATGAAACTCGATTTCTAGTACAATTTTGACAAAAAAACAACAACGCACTGTTAAAAATAAAAAAGTCCAAGATGGCGGCCAACTTCTTTGTTTGTAGGCTGATTTCGATGAAACTCGGTTTTTGGTACTATTTCGTCAAGAAAAGAGTAACGCAATGTTAAAAAAAAATTCAAGGTGGCAGCAATTTTTTTTGTTTGTGGGCCGATTTTGATGAAACTCGATTTCTAGTACTATTTTGACAAGAAAACAGAAACGCGATGTTAAAAATATTAAAAAATCCAAGATGGCGGCCAACATTTTTGTTTTTGGGCCGATTTCAATGAAACTCGATTTCTAGTACTATTTTGACAAGAAAACAGCAACGCAATGTTAAAAATACAAAAAAATCCAAGATGGCGGCCAACTTTTTTGTTTGTGGGCCGATTTTGATGAAACTCAATTTCTAGTACTATTTTGACAAGAAAACAACAACGCACTTTTAAAAATAAAAAAGTCCAAGATGGCGGCCAACTTCTTTGTTTGTGGGCCGATTTTGATGAAACTCGATTTCTAGTACAATTTTGACAAAAAAACAACAACGCACTTTTCAAAATAAAAAAGTCCAAGATAGCAGCCACGCCAAGAAAACAGCAACGCAATGTTAAAAAATAATTTATATTTTTAACAGTGCGTTGTTTTTTTCTTCATAAAAACCAAGTTTTATAAAAATCGACCCACAAACAAAAAAGTTGGATGCCATCTTGGATTTTTTTATTTTTAACAGTGCGTTGTTGTTTTCTTGTCAAAATAGTACTAGAAATCAAGTTTCATCAAAATCGGCCCACAAACAAAAAAGTTGGCCGCCATCTTGGATTTTTTATTTTTTAACATTGCGTTACTCTTTTCTTGACGAAATAGTACCAAAAACCGCGTTTCGTCGAAATCACCCCACAAACAAAAAAGTCGGCCGCCATCTTGGATATTTTATATTTTTAACAGTGCGTTGTTGTTTTCTTGTCAAAATAGTACTAGAAATCGAGTTTCATCAAAATCGGCCCACAAACAAAAAAGTTGGCCACTATATTGGATTTTGTTTTTTTTTAACATTGCGTTCCTCTTTTCTTGACGAAATAGTACCAAAAACCGAGTTTCATCGAACTCAGCCCACAAAAAAGTTGGCCGCTATCTTGGATTTTTTAATTATTTTAACAGTGCGTTGTTGTTTTCTTGTCAAAATAGTACTAGAAATCAAGTTTCATCAAAATCGGCCCACAAACAAAAAAGTTGGCCGCCATCTTGGATTTTTTATTTTTTTAACATTGCGTTACTCTTTTCTTGACGAAATAGTACCAAAAACCGAGTTTCATCGAAATCAGCCCACAAACAAAAAAGTTGACCGCCATCTTGGTTTATATTTTTTTTTAACATTGTGTTACAGTTTTCTTGTAAAAATAGTACTAAAAATCGAGTTTCATCAAAATCTGCCCACAAACAAAAAAGTTGGCCGCCATCTTGGATTTTTTTTTACTTTGACGACATTTGACGACTTCCGTGGCCGAGTGGTGTACGCAACGGTTTTCAAGGTGCCGCTATCTCTAGAGGTCCCGGGTTCGATCCTCGGTCGGCTAAATATTGAAAACGAACTTTTCAAATAATCAAATTTCTAGCGCGTACCTTTTTAATAACAAATAAGTTTCGATTTACCGGTGTTAAAAAATGCCCATTTTCAAAAATTTATTACTCGGTAACCAAGTGGAATTGAAACACGGGAGTTCTACTCTTGCATTTGTAAAGCTTAACTCTTTCCAATTATTGAAAAAAAGGGGGATGTCCGATTTTAAGGGTTTTGGAAACACCGTGCATGGCCACCAAAGTCCACCAAAATCGCTGTATCGAACTGTTTTTTTTTTCATGATAGATAATGAATTTCCTAACAATTTTTATTTTCACAAATGCGCAGTTATTGAGAAAAAAACTAGTTTTTTGTATGAAAAAATATTAGTTTGCGTCGAGATTGCATCACATGTTAATGAAGGCTAAATACTATTAGTACCTACGTAGATTAACAAAAATAGGCGAATCCAAAAAATTAAGTGATGTTTTATTTCTTTTTGATAATTTTTGTTTCAAATGACTAATAACGTTGCAGGCCTCAGAAGCCATAGCCAGTTAAATTTATATGAAAAACGTTTCTACAAAGTAGCATTATATCAAATATTACTTTTTTTATAAAGCTATTTTATAAAGCTTACTATTTCTCACGCTAGAGTTTTTGTACAATATTTAAATTTATAAGTTTTTATAGGTACCTACTTCAAGTCTTGTATTGTAACTATACATTATTAACTTAAAATGTAGCCATATTGTTGAGTTTACAATAACTTATTATAATTTGTTAAAATTTTGTAATTTGCTAGACCTAAGCAAATTGTAAACTTGTTCATGGTTCTGTAATAAATAAAAAATAAAAATAAAAAAGCTACTAGCTGCTCGATCGGCGAAATTTGTACCGCCTTATCGACAGCACGCCACCTACCGGGTCCAATTGTAAATCTAAATCATTCTGGAATCCGCCTGAAGACACAAAAAAATTCATTAAAATCGAAACTGTTTAGGAGGACTTCAGTTACATACACACGCACAGAAGAGTTATATATATAAAGAATTCACTGCTTACAAATAATTAAAAACGATCGTCAGTAACAAAAACAAACAAACACGTGTAATGTAGCGGTCATATTAAACAAGTTCCTTCCTTCCGTTTTTAAATGCCGGCGCCGCGGCCACTCGTATAAACAATAGCGAGCGGCGGCGACCGCCGGATCACGCGAAAATAAACTTTAGCGTGAACGTTCCATGTTTCGTTATTATCTGACGTAGCGAAGATTTTGTCGATGCCGCGATCACACTTCAAATTGTTATACAATAATAAGTCTAATGTAGTGCGCGCAGAAGTTTAAATTGCTTTGACGCTTCAAAACCCTGTCACAGGGTAAGACTTAAAAGGGTTTTTCGTTTATGGTAAGCGCTTACCCGAATTAACTTGAATCATTTGGTTACCCTGTCAATACGGTAAGTCGATGATATGCTTATCAATTTGAAAGGGTTTGTAGAAACAAGTCTTTAAAATACCCTATAAAAACCCGGGTTAGGGTAAGCGGTTCCGGTCCCTGTTAAGAAGTCACAAAAGAATAGCGCATTGCCGCATTCCCAAAGCCGTCGCAGTTAAAAAGGTTGGGAAGCCCTGCCCCCGATTCACAAACCGTCGGAAACTCCGCCGACAGCGGAAAGTAATCACGACAGTATATCTGTCGGCAACTGTCGGAAACAAGGAAACAAAAAACGAGTTTGCCATAAAGTCCTGTAGGTCACGTGATAGGTTAGAAATTTAAGGCGATCGCGAAGCGCAGCGAAGCGATCGCCTTAAATTTCGTGGTTATTTTTTTTATTTCACACCACAGTACTACTTGTTGTTTATAGAAACGTATCTACTGAAATTACATTATCCCTGCGATAATACAACATACCTACATACATAAATCACTACAACCATTAGAAAGTTGAGTAGGTGTTATTGTTGATCGAAAATCAGGGAGCTGACCTATTTGTATTGACTAAATTAATTCATCTAGCATTAATTTAGGTCCACTTTCCTTGTTTTTACCAAAAACTCCTCTGTTTTGATGTCTTCGGAATCGCCGGATAAAGACTTGTCATGTCATCCGGTTAATGAAAACAATTTACTATAGGTACCTACCTAGTGATATCAGCTGCACCAGTTTTAACCAGTTTATTAAGTTAACTAACTGGGGTCAAGAAAATAACGATAATAAGTAGTGATCGGCTGTTTACACATAACTTTGTTTTTAAATAGGAGTTAGAACAGCTGTGTCCAACCAGCTGCAAGCAGGAAGACCTAATGGAGGCTTCCAAAGCTGCGATCCGCGTAACCGATGATTTTTTACCCACACTATGTTTAGGTTTTTGGTTTGCTATCGACTCGATAAGAAGAAGCGGAACGGTACATATTTGTGTGAAACTATCTAATAGCGCCCTAGCCCAAAATTTGGAACAGCTGCGCCCAAAATGATGGGGTCTCGCCTAGTTGGCCTTTAACCACTGCATTACGACCACTGCTGGGATTGCAGTTATCGCCTCGTTTGGGACGCAGGGTCCGGTCCCGGTTGGCGGCAGTTGCTGAGACAAGTAATTAGCAAAACCTTTAGGTTTTTATGGTCGGGCCCTATACCAACTCCGTTATCGCAATATTTACAGAAAGGTTGATTATAAGACAGAGCTATAGGCTATACACTACTAGCGGCCGCCCGCGGTTTCACCCGCGTGGTTCCCGTTCCAGTGGGAATATCGGGATAAAAAGTACATATAAACCTTCCTCTTGAATCACTCTATCTATTAAAAAAAAACGCATCAAAATCCGTTGCGTAGTTTCAAAGATTTAAGGATACATAACTTAAGGACAGAGAAAGCGACTTTGTTTTATACTATGTAGTGATGATGATACACTGCCCATGGCGCCATCTCGTACACAATCTTACTTTAATGACAAATTATACAGACTAACTTATTTGAAGAACATTATTTATATCCTGCATTTCCTAGTTTGTGATAATGATAAGAATTTTTGAGTCTTTTGTTTTTTTATGTCGTGTGATTGCAGAATAAACGAATTTTTTATGCGTTCACAACATAACACAATGCTATTCTGTGGAAATTTTGTTCTAGGAAAAAATGTGACTACAGGGCTAGTGGTTTTTTTCCTATCACTATTTTTCCGATTTTTCTTTCTTTTTCTTTCCATAGCCTTATTCGACACCTTCCCTACGCTGTACTTTACATTTAGTAGGTAGGTAGCTAACTGTAATGCTAGAAGTAGTGTACTAAGAACTGTACCTATAAGTACCATAAGAATAAACTTATTTTTATGCCTATAAGTACTAAAAACTTGTGCTTGCCAGTGAACGAATAATGCATTCACTGCTTGTAGCTATTCCACCTAGGTACCTGCCACTAACGAAATAATTTGCTTCTTTTCAATCACTGTGTAGGCGGACTATTTTAACTTCTTTATTTAATGTTAAGTATTATTATTGATTCTATATTAAATCACTTCAAGTCAAGCAAGACTGATACAGATACGGACGCGGTACCAAACAATTTTAGCGAATTGGCCAGATTCCGGTCAGAACAGGAATAAATTATTGCGCAAGTAAGTAGGTAGGTCAAATCAAATATGGATAACTATAATTTGTGCACAATATCAACCTATTAAGTTCAATCATCCATATTTTTATCTCTTGACTGTCTTGCTTGACACACCCTAAAGATGCGAACGGGTAAATAACTAGAAGGACGCTATCGCCAATCCGGTTCGCATCCAGTTCAGTGATGAATGTTTGTGTTCATTACTAAAACATTTATTGCTTTGTGATAAATTGATAATACTTACTTACTTATATCAAATGAATTATTATTTGAAAGCATTTTAAATGGCAGTTATTGCCAATAGTGGCTATAGATTGCTCATTGTTATGGTAGGTATGTAGGTATGACCATGCATGGCGAACGCGTGATACGACCATGGATGACTTCGAGATGGATGGCTAAAATAAAATTACCTATGTAGATAAAACGTCATTGATGTAGGTACTTTCGACTTACAGAACAATTTTTAAGTTGCGCTTTTGTTAAACAAAGTACCTACCTACTTACCTAACTATACGATAATCATTTTTAGGGTTTCCGTACCTAAATGGGAAAAAGAAACCCATATGGGTGAGACCCAGTCTGTCTGTCACTCACTTACAACTGGACATCTTGAGAACTACTAATGCTATCAACTTGAAATTTGGAATAGTTTTAGATGATGTTTGCCCAACTATTTTGCAAATATCTATATTTTTTTTGCGAGAAAGAAATAAAGATAGAGAGAAATAAAAATATTTTTTTTTTGCAACAGAGACTGAAAGGGGGTCTTAAAAATTTGAAGTGGAGCTACTAAGGCCTATGGGCAATATGGGGTATCATATGAAAGAGCGCTGCTTGCACATTCTTAAACATTTTTTTATTTTATTTCTTAAGCCGCATAGTTTTTGACTTTTGATGAAAAATTTAAAAAAAAATACCATTCCCCCCACCCCCTTATCTCCGAAGTTTGCATAGAGAAAAATCTGAAATTATTCTATGTGATAGTAGTTTATGTAAAGATTACAGGAAAAAACGATGTCTCTAAATAGCCTAAACTTTTTCAGAAATCATCAAAAAAATTATATTAGTTTCACTATCGGTCAAGGCGTTGCTTGACCTAAAACTGCAATATTCTACATCGCAAATGCTCTGTCGAATCTTGCCTCACCGATGAAAACATTTTCACGTTATATTTATCTAAAATGATGGTAAACCCTCGATGTGCGAGTCCGACTCGCTCTTGACCGGTGTTTAATGGGCATTTTCATTTAAAAGTGTACCCCTGGTTTTTACGCTGTCACACGTCTTTGAACTTTAATAACAACAATATGGATAAATTAAATAGGTTATTTTTTTTAAATATGAATAAAAATATATAACTTTTTCATGAGTAAGTAGTGATGGGATTTTATCCGGATAAATACTCAAAACGGATAAATACTCATAAATATCCATTTTTACTCGAGTATTTATCCAAAAAGGCGGATAAATACTTTTTAAGCATTATATCATAGGTATTTACCTATCTAAAGACACCCTGTCCAAGTTAGTTATATAGGTACCTTAAAACCGCTTTGGTCGCGGCTCGCGGCGCAAAGTAAATGTAATGTGACCTCTTTTAAGTTCATGTTTAGTTTATTCTTCTTTTTTAAATACCTATAGTTTTTCTTTTGTTTGTGAATTGTCAAGTTTTTACACTCTAAATAAAAATGTAACACACTCCGGATATTTTGGTTTAAATTATTAAAATTCCTGGTTTAGTACAGCTTTAAACATGGTCCTTACGAGTCGGAGCGTTATTAATTGAAAAATACATACTTGTAATAATTAATCAGTTGCTAATAGTTATCGAAGAAGTACTACAACAAGATATCAATGTTCGATCGATATTGTGTCGAATTCTATGAGCATTGTGTCGACGGCGGATAGTTGGAAGTACCTACCTACATATTAAGCTGCGTCCACCAGACTTGTGTCATCACATCGGACCGGACTCCGTGTCATCGTACAAGACTTGTTACGCTCAATGTGGACGGTCTAGGTTGTGCTGCCGTAACATTTTGGCGTGTCAGAACCAGAACACCGTGTCTTTATCATGCATCGCTAGTTTTGTTGGGCATGCGCTGTGGTAATACTGTATCAAAGAGACAATGTATTATAGACACGGTGTTCAGACACGCCAAAATGTTACAAGTGTAGACGCATGTTGTCAATCGAACAAGACTGCGTGGCAAGGCACCAGAACTGCTGAGTTCAAAGATGGAATAAAAAATAAAGATTATAAGTATTTAATACCTACTAGCTGTGCCCCCGACTTCGTCCGCGTGGAATTGTGACTTTCAGCAGCATTTTAAATTTTTAAGGCTAATTCTTTGCATATACTTTTGACGACCGATTTGGCGCAGGGGTAGGCTACCCACCTTCTGCGCCAGTGGTCTCGGGTTCGATTCCCGAACAAGACAAATATTTGTGTGCATGAACATGTCTATTTGTCTTGGTCTGGGTGTTTTCTATGTATATTAAGTATGTATTTACAAACAAAAAGTATTTAAGTATATATTTATCCGTTATCAAGTTTTCCATGATACAGTTTCGTAATGAAATTAAAATGGGCTTAGATATTATAATTGGTGTGAATGTAAGAAGTTATTTATTTATTTATTAGTTATTTATATACACTTTAGGCCGTCCGGGTGTCGCAAAGGGGGTGCATAAAAATAACACTAACTTTTTTTTCAAAAAGTGAAAAAAATCATAGCTTTCGAAAAAAGATCTAAGACGAAAAAACAAAAAGTTATGTTTTTTTTTTGAAAAAAAAGTAAAGTTTTTTCTGCCGCTTCGCCGGCCGCTGCCTTCGCTCGCTCGGCTCGCGCTGCGTTTTGGTCACAGTTCTAACTTAACCTAACCTAAAACGACTGTTAGGATCTCTTGGGCTCGGGGGGCGGCGGCGGGGGGCTTAGCCCCCCGAGCCCTCTTGGTGGGGGGGCTGCGGCGCTGTCCCCCTGCTTCTCTGTTTATATCCATTTGAACTGAATTCAGAACTTATAAAGTAAAAAAAATTTTTTTTGAGTCAACAGATCCTAAAAAACTTTTTTTTGAGTCAACAGATCCTAAAAAAAATTTTTTGTTTACCATTGGATGTCTCTCAAATACCTTCGGGGACTGAATTCAGAACTTATAAAGTAAAAAAAAAAATTGAGATAACAGATCTCAAAAAAATTTTTTTTTTTTTACCATTCGATGTCTCTCAAATACCTCCGGGGTTATTAAAAGGGTATTAAAAATTTCGATAGATTTTGGCTACGACGCACCGTTTTCGAGATATTGACATTTTTATAAAATAATCATCTTCTGTACTTGTATTTATTCTGTGATGCCGGCACATGTCACGACCTGATCCATTCCTATCCCGTGTCTGTATCTGTGTCATCTGGCGTACTTCGACGCGTGTCATAAACACAAGTGTGGACGTCTCCTTGACACGCGGACAATTGCGAAACCCTTTGATAAAAACCGACTCTCGATGGATCGGCTCGTAACACGTAACATCGATGCGTAACAGCACACAGACCAGCGTCCACACTGCACCTTCGTAACTCCGTACATTGTCCGTACATTTATCTGTGTCTAGCAGTTTCTTCCAGTGTTCGGAATGGATTTGAAGCTTGTAACATGTACGCGAACTTGTTCGCGTGTCAAAAGACGTCCACATTATCCGTTCTGACACGCGTGTCTGACACGGTACGGGGTAATGTTCGGCGAAATGTTACAAGTCTGGACGCAGCTTTATGCAACATCTAGAGACGAATACATTGACAACTCGTTGAAGCCTTGAGAATTGTGGGAAGTTCGAATAGTGGTAAAGGGCAAGTTAAACTGTGAGTACAACTTTCAATCATAGAAGCTAGTGCGGAAAGGCGAAGTGCTTGTGTTTGTTTAAATTTTAGCACAAACAACACAAAATGGAAGCTGATATGAGGGTTATGGATGACTTATACAAACAAATAGAGAAAGGTAGAGCCAATTTCAAAAAGTCGCCGAAAGATAGAATAACTGAGTCATACATTATGGCGCGATTAGAGGGCTTAGAAAACTTAATCAAGAACTTTTGCGGAAGACATGAAAAGATCGTTTTTTCCTATTTGTTCGACGATTTACAAGCAAGCTCTTATGTGAAAAATGATGTTTATGACAACGGTTATGAACTTTATTTAGTTTATAAGGCCGAGTTAAATGCCATTTTAATGGAATATAAGTCACCTAAAATCAATGTTTCTGATTCGCATAATATTAAAAACGACTCCGTTGTTAGATTGCCTAAAATTTCCTTACTTACTTTTCACAGGTCAATACGCTGAATGGCCATCTTTTAGAGATTTGTTTAGTTCTTTAATTATTAATAACCCGTCCCTGGATGATGTTCAACGACTTCATTATTTAAAAACTCAAGTTAAAGGCGAAGCAGAACAATTGATAAAACATATTCCTATTACACTGACAAACTTTAGTAAATGCTGGGGAATGTTGCAAAATAGATATAATAATAAACGCTATGTTTCTAATTGTGTACTGAAACGATTGTTTAATCTACGTTCTATGAATTGTGAATCATCACAAGCCTTAAAAGATCTCCTTGATACTACATCTGATTGCATTCATGAATTATCCAATTTAGGTGTAGAGGTGCATTCATGAATTATCCAATTTAGGTGTAAGGTGTAGAGGTTAAACATTGGGATATTATTATTATATACATTGTCAGTTCAAAATTGGATACTGAGACGCGAAAGCAATGGGAGCTACATGTTAACTACTCGTGTGATGATTTACCGTCATATACTCAGTTTAAAGGATTTATAGAGTCAAGATTTCGTGCATTAGAATTCGTAGAACCGAATAAGATGAAGTCAAATAAGTATAATATTAACTCTCCTAATAATTCTCCTAATACAAAAGTCATGCACGTTACTTCTGAAGTCATCTGCCCTCACTGCAACGACAATCATAAATTGTATTACTGTAGTAATTTTTCTCAGGAAGATGTAGGTAAACGCCATGAAATAGTTAAATCGCTCTCGCTTTGTTTTAATTGTTTAGGCAAGAACCATTCAGGAAAAGTATGCCGAGTACCTACTAATTGTCGTATATGCAATGGTAGGCATCATACGCTACTACATGGAAAACCTAGTGATTTAACGGTAGCTTTAGCAACTGAAACGCCAGAGAATGTGATAGACCAGCCGGAAACGTTTTTCACGACGGACGAGACTACTGATATTACGAGCCATTTAATGACAGGTAAGGTGTTGAATCAGACGCTATTACCCACAGTTTTAGTAAAGGCTGAGTCAAGAAATGGTCATCCTCAGATAATAAGGGCATTGTTAGATCAAGGATCTCAAGCCTCCTTCATATCTGAAGCGTCCGTGCAGTTATTACGACTAAAAAAGATAGCAACTAAATGCAATATTTCCGGTTTAGGTGGAAAGAAGAGTGACTTAACCTCAAAATATGTAGTTATGTTGGACATTCAGTCGCTCTACGACCCCTCTTTTAAAGTACAAGTTACGGCACATGTATTAAATAGAGTTACCTCTATTTTACCGGAAAGTAAATTTAGTATACCTAACTGGGCCGAATTAAGCCGCTTACAACTAGCTGATCCTCAGTATAATTCACCTAATAAAATAGATATTTTACTAGGTTCCGAAGTGTATTGTAAAATCCTGAAAGAGGGCTTAATAAGCAGTCCTTCGGGCTCTACAATTGCGCAGGATACGTACCTCGGATGGGTATTGTCGGGTCAAGTTAACGAAAAGAATGAAGGTAAGATCCAAGGTTACCATAACGTGATTTTAAACTTACACGTTATGAGTTCAGATGAAAATGAAGTGCAAAATAAGTTTTTAGAGCTCAAATCAGAATCAAATACTATTGCGAATGGAAAATTAACTCCAGAAAAACAAGCTTGCGAAGAATGTTTTAATGCCACAACATATAGAAATGACGAAGGGCTATATGTTGTAGAGATACCCTTTCGTCAAAAAATATTGCGCGATTACGGTGATACCCGAAATATTGCTGTACAACGACAACTTAGCCTGGAAAAACGATTGCAAAAAAATAAAGAATTAAAACAAAACTATACCCAAGTAAATAAAGAACATTCTGCAGACTTTGCTTCACGAGAGCTAAAGCCATCGGAATTGATTAAGAACCTCCTTTGGAAACATGGTTCTTCTTGTTTGAAAGATGATTGTGTGGTAAAAGGAAAACCTCCTTCTATTTACAACAAGACTGATTTAGAAATGAAGTCAGTTAAGGTTTATACTGTGACGTGACACAAAATGGCAATGAGAAGATTGTCATATGTTCGCAATATTCGTCACTTAGAAAGTTGATAGGAATTATTGCATTATGTCGCCGTTATATTCAAGTTCAATTGTTGAAAAAGCAATACCCTTCTTATTTAACCGAGTCCGAGTATCAGAAAGCCACCATGTGTTGCGTACGACTTCATCAAAGTACTTATTTCCAAGAGCAAATAACAAAACTCCGCAACAATTAAAATCTAAATGTAAAAAGTAAATTGTCTCACTCCAATCCATTCCTAGATCAAAATGGAATATTAAGGGTGGGGAGTCGTATAAAGAATTCTAATTTGCTATACAATAGTAAACACCCTTTAATAGTTTTTGGAGATTCTCATCTGGAAGATCTTATAATAGATAATGTCCATGAAAAAACTATACACGGTGCTCACTCAACTGTTAACTTGTAACTATGTGTGCTCCAAATATCGGATTACTAATTCAAAAAAGAAGATTCGACTATATATTCATCATTGCCACCCTTGCTTTCACAATGCAGCCAAAAACAAAACTCTACTTATGCAATTACCGGATTGTTGAGTAATATCCCAAAATACATTTTTGTATCGGGTGTAGATTACGCAGGTCCAATTAATGTAAGAGTCTTAAAAGCCAGAGTTAGCCGATCATTTAAGGATTACATTTGTCTAATTTATATGCATGGTTACGATGGCAGTCCATCTAGAAGCAGTCTGGAATCTAACATCAGAAGGGATTTTTCGACCTTCAAACGATTTGTGGCAAGACGCGGAGGTTGTACTCATCTTTGGAGTGACGATATATCTAATTTCGTAGGAGCTTCGATGGAGATAATAACATTACTTGCTAGCGAACAGTCTCCTTTCTCAGTTGAGGTTGCGGAGGCCCTAGCCAATAATGGAACCGAATGGCATTTTATCCCTCCTTACGCTCCGAGTTTTGGTAGACTTTGGGAGGCAGGGATAGAAAGAAGGCGCCAAACTCCATTTACCTAAAGTCATCGGAGAGAAATCGCTCACTTATGAGGAATTAGCTACGGTGCTTATGCAAGTTGAAGCGTGTCTCAATTCGCGACTGTTAACACAAGCTAGCGATGATTCTGATGATCTTACCCCTCTGACGCCCGGTCATTTCTTAAGAGGAGAACCCTTGGTAATAGCTGAAGACCATGATTTTGCCAACACTAAAATGCATACTTACTTTACGTCGTTGGCAAATTACTCAAATAATGATACAGTATTTTTGGAAGCAATTGTCTCAAAAATAGGTACTTAAACACTGTTTTCCAGAGGTATAAATGGAAAAACAAAGTACCCGAACTGAGGGTTAGTGACGTCGTTTTCGTGAACGAAGATAATTGCCACCAGTTAAGTTTGTTTACGGGTTAGTAGTTCAACTACACTCGGGAAAATATAACGTCACACGAGTAGTTACATTACGAGTTACGATATAAAATAAAAATTCAGCGAGCTGCATCTAAACTTTGTCCATTATCTGTAAATACCCCTTAAAGTAATCTGTTTATTGTTATTCTTAATCTATTCATAATATTTTACAGTCCACTTATGATAAGCTGGTAACAATAAAAATGTTTAATTCTAGTTATGATAAAGGTTATTTGTCCGTTATGTTAAAGTTCGTTGTTGTTTCAGTTATTTTGTATGTTTTAAGGACTATTCGTCCTTGGTGCGCCCACCAAGGACGAATAGTCCTTAAAACATGTTTTAAGTATGTCCAAGTTAGTTATATACCTTAAAACCGCTTTGGTCGCGGCGCAAAGTAAATGTAATGTGACCTCTTTTAAGTTCATGTTTAGTTTATTCTTTTTTTTTAAATACCTATAGTTTTTCTTTTGTTTGTGAATTGTCAAGTTTTTACACTCTAAATAAAAATGTAACACACTCCGGATATTTTCGTTTAAATTATTAAAATTCCTGGTTTAGTACAGCTTTAAACACACCCCACACTAATATGTATTATGAAAATATTTTTTTTCAGTTTCAGTTCCATGTATGGGGAGCCCCCTTAATTTTTTATTTTTTTTATTTTTCTATAAAACATCCTAAAGCGGCTTACAAAATATGTTTACCTACTAAGTTTCAAGTCTGTAGTCGTTATAGTTTTGGAATAAAGTGGCTGTGACATACGGACGGACGGACGGACGGACGGACGGACAGACAGACAGACAGACAGACAGACATGACGAATCTATAAGGGTTCCGTTTATTGCCATTTGGCTACGGAACCCTAAAAAAAGAGTGGTAGGTATACCCGACTCCGCCGAAAAAAGTGGTGACATTTTATACATCTTGACTACTTATTAAGTAAATATTGGCGAAGTTCACAGGTATTCCTTCTTCCGCCCGCGGCTTCGACCGCGTGGACATCACGTCTCGTTCGTTATCCCGCGGGAATATGATAGCGGCCAACTTTTTTGTTTGGGGGCCGAATTCGATGAAACTCGGTTTTTTGTACTATTTTGACAAGAAAATAACACTGCAATGTTGAAAATATTAAAAATCCAAGATGGCAACCAACTTTATTGTTTGTGGGTTGATTTTGATGAAACTCGGTATCAAGTACTATTTTGACAAGAAAACAGCAACGCAATGTTAAAAATATTAAAAATCTAAGATGGTGGGCCAACTTTTTTGTTTATGGGCTAATTTTAATGAAACTCGGTTTTTGGTACTATTTTGACAAGAAAATAATACTGCAATGTTAAAAATATAAAAAACCCAAGATGGCGGCCAACTTTTTTGTTTGTGGACCGATTTTTATGAAACTCGGTTTTTGGTACTATTTTGACAAGAAAAGAAACAGCGCGGGTTCGAATCCCGCCTGAAAGCTACTTATTGGCGTGGTTTTTTACTATCACATTTTTCCTATACTTACAAAATTGCATTGTGAATGCATAAAAATAATATAAAATCTTTTTTAATATTGTTAATATTGCGTTGCTATTTTATTTCCAAAATAGTACGAAAATCCGAGTTTCATCTAAATCGGCCCATAAACAAAAAGTTGGTCGCCATCTTGGATTTTTTAATATTTTTACCATTGCGTTGCTGTTTTCTTGTCAAAATAGTACAACATACCGAGATTTATCAAAATCAGCCCACAAACAAAAAAATTGGCTGCCATATTGGATTTTTAATATTTATAATATTACGGTGCTGTTTGCTTGCCAAAACAGAACCAAAAACCGAGTTTCATCAAAACCAACCCACAAACAAAAAAGTTGGCCACCATCTTGGGTTTTTTAATATTGTTAATATTGCGTTGCTATTTTATTTCCAAAATAAAAACAAAATCGGCCATCGGCAAAAAAGTTGGCCGCCATCATAGTCCCGCGGGATAACCAACGAGACGTGCGGAATGCTAGCCACATTATAAGCCTGTGAACTTCGCCATATATCTACTTAGTTCCTAGTAAGTACCCTTAATTATTAATTATGAATATTTTAAGTTCACGGGGGAGCTGTTTTCGGAATGTCGTACGGCATATTGCTTAAAAAAATGGAAATTACTGAATATTTCCATTTATTACAAATTCTCAAAACTGACCATTCTGTAGAAACACGCGTCCAAGTTTTAGTGTGCGTAGTAGACAGCTTCTCATAACTTACTAAATATAATATAATTTATAAAATAACTTAATTTATTGCCCAAAAACAGTATTTTTATAAAAATCTAAATTTGACCCCTGCCTGACTTGTCAGTCTCTCGTCGAATCCAGCTGGGATGGGCAGCGTTTGGGAAGCTCCGGCATATATTCGCGTCCGAAATACCTCAATGTCTCAAGACGAAAGTCTTTGACTGTGTGTGTTGCCAGTAATGACCTATGGAAGTGAGACGTGGTCTTTTACTATGGGTCTCATAAGAAGGCTCAAAGTCACCCAGCGAGCAACGGAGAGAGCGATGCTTGGTATTTCCCTGCTCGATCGAATCAGAAATGATGAGATCCGCGGGAGAACTAAAACGACCGACATCGCTCGAAGGATTGCATCATTGAAGTGGCAGTGGGCGGGACACATAGCGCGGAGAACTGATGGCCGCTGGGGCGGAAAGGTTCTCGAATGGCGACCGCGTACCGGACGACGTTCCGTGGGCAGGCCCCCTACAAGGTGGACCGACGATCTGGTCAAGGTCGCGGGAAGCCGCTGGATGCGGGCAGCGCAGGACCGATCGTTGTGGAGATCCTTGGGGAGGCCTATGCCCAGCAGTGGGCGTCGTTCGGCTGACATGATGATGACTTGTCAGTTTGGAGACGGCTTTTATTCATCAAAAATTCTACCCAAACACTTTATTATTTTACTCCCTAAGTTTCCAACAGTTCACACCGAAGTTCACTGCTAGCCATTTAAAATTTGTCAGTTGGCCTGAATCGCTTTGTGGAGAGGGTGTTTTTGTGGTGACGAAAAACGAATCTTTTTTTTCGGTCAGGTAAGATTCGTAAAAAATAACATACCTTTTGATTGCAACTGTTTTCTAATGAATCAAATACTATTCAATAGTATTTTTACTTCATTACTTTTGACTAAAGAACTTATGTGTCCAGGACCCTGTTCTTTAAATAAAACATAGGGCAAAAATGTGACGTCAGTTTGATGACATTTTGTCCCGTCACATATAGGTCTGACCATAAAAGTCACCAAACTGACAAATAAAGCTAGGACGACATGCAGATTAGAAAGATAGTATGGAAATGTAATTTTATTAGGAAAAAACTATTACAGCCAGTAACGTAGCGTGGACTATTATAGACGTGGGCGAAGTCGCATCAGCGAGGCCCCTTTTCTTTTGTAATAAATTGGCTGTGACATACGGACGGATGGACAGAAAGACAGACTGACATGTCGAATTAACCCACTTGTTACTACCGTCGTTTTAAAACAACGCTGAAGATAAAAAAATATTAAAAAATTAGTAGGTACTTTTGAATTTTTTTAATTGTGTTACTGGATAGGCGAGCGCTTTGTCAATCGTAGTCTGACGTTAAATCGCTTTGGTTAACTACGTTCTTTGTGTTATTTACAAATTATTTCAACTGTTTTCGAGGATGAGTTTATCAGAGTAAGTATCACTATCACTACATAGTATAAAACAAAGTCGCTTTCTCTTTCACTATGTCCCTTTGTATGCTTAAATCTTTGAAACTACGCAACGGATTTTGATGCGTTTTTTTTTAATAGATAGAGTGATTCAAGAGGAAGGTTTATATGTACTTTTTATCCCGATATTCCCACGGGAACGGGAACCACGCGGGTGAAACCGCGGGCGGCCGCTAGTTTACTATAAACTACATATATTTTTTATCAAAATCGTAATGTTCGTCTCTTAGACGCCACAAAAATATCAAATTTTATATTTTTGGAGCTTTTAGACAGAAGTTATAGCTAAAAATAACTTGTGTTGTTTATAAACGCCAGTAGTAAAATGCACTACTGTGTGTTTCACATTAGTAACTATTTATTTTGATTATATTTTAGGACACGAGTGCGAAGTTTGACGCTGCATGAAATTGTGGAGGTGTTGGAAAATGACGAAGAATTTCCTGTACCAGATTCTTTGGTTATATTTCAACCAGAAAACTATAATGCAGACGTTACAGACAAAGATTCTGGGGATGAAAACCAAGTGTTGTTGAATAATTTACCTGGGTCGCAACTACGAGCTCAAGCAGAGTTTCACTACTCTTTTTCAGATAGTGAGGTGGACGACCTGCCACTGCATGAACTTGCAAAACGTCAGCGGATTGACAGTGGAAATAGTGGTGACATGCAGCAATACCTACACTCAGGTACATTCTACATCAACACAAGTGATAATACAACAAACCGTTGTACCTAAAAATAAAAGCTACACTTGGTCATCACGAGACCTGCGTCCCGCCCGCCCAGAAAACATAGGAAGATAAGCAAAGTGCGCCGTTAAAGCGAACACCTTTGTACTATTTTGAGTGTCTATTTGACAATGGAATCATAAGTTTATTTGTAAAGTACACCAATTTGTATGCTACTCAGAAAAACAAACCAGGAAATGTGACTGAAGCAGAAATGAAATGTTTCTTTGGAATTTTTTATTATACAGTGGCTATGTGGTATTACCGAGAAGGTACATGTATTGGGAGAATGCTTCTGCTGCGCGCTGCTAGTTTTCATTGCCTTGTCCAGAGATCCCAAGGATCAACGGAAGCCTGGTCGTGCGTCTGGCTGGAGCCCTTCACGAGTCCTCACGATATGATGGCATAGGGCACATTGTAAAATACAAGAACAGTTTTGCTGCGCATTTTGTCACAAGCACGCTAACTTCTTTTGTAAAAATGCAGTGCTACACTGCATCCAAAATCCTGTTTTGAGCAATATCATACTAAGTGTTTTTTTTCTATTCTCCTTTTTATTTACTTTTTTTTTGTTTTGAAGGTCCAATAAATAAATAATAGTTATGAAATAGTTTTCTTTACAAGAAAAAACCCTGATAGTAGTATATTTTACTAGCGTTGTTTATAAACAACACCAATTTCCCGAATTTCCACTAGGAATATATTTTTTTAATTATTTTTTCCACGTTATTTGACGGCTATTAAGCCACATACAAAAAAATCAATAAGTTCGGGCACAATATTATATGTCAATAACATCTATTATAATTGTTTTTTGGCAATCGATTGGCTAGGTTACGGAACCCTAAAAAAAGGTTTATATTGCAACTTGTGTGTTTTAACATTACTAAAACAATACCTATTCTTTGGCTTTTAGCTTTGCTAAAGTCCTTTATAGTAAAGATTTGTAATTGTAATTAATTTTTGCTGCTAAATCATCATATGCGACCGCTTGGGAATTGACAGTATGGTGACGAGCGGTCCTATCAGACCGCTTCGAAAGGGGCCTCGCGCGAGGCCCCTTGATGTGCGAGGCCGTGGGCGTGGGGCCGCTTCGCCCACGCCTAGCTACGCTACTGATTACAGCAGTTGTAGTGAATTCATAATCCTTTCCCATCGTGAAAACAATCGTGGAACTCATCGAATGATGCCGATTAAATTAAGTGACATGTTAGTACAAATACGAATATTTCCAAAAAATACGATGAGAAAGTAAATTATCACTACAATCTGTACAATATTTACAGTTTCAAATATTCACACATAAATAATTTGGTTAGAACTTCATTGTAACTACGTTTTGTATTTTCAGACTTGTACCATGTAATGTAACCTCAGCTTAACTTTGTAAACTTTGTTTGTCGCACTTAGCGAAGAGCATGGAAACATAAATTAAACATATTTCTTACAGTATTTTGACTAAGAAAATAAACAAAATTATTCTTATTAGTTAAATCTTGAACATACATTAACCAACTTCAAAAATATGGGCTGTTTTTAATGATAATAGAAAAAAAATATGTTTGTTTTAGTACCACTTGTCATGTCACCAAACCGAACTTGAAACGTCTCATGAGAGAATGTGATCGAAATATAAACATTACTATTAGTATTTTCTCATAGCTTGTTCTGTCTAGCAACGATTAAAGATAAAAACTGGTAAAAGAATCGGAATATAACAGCACTAAAGCACTTTTAAAAATTCTCAAAACTGACCATCAGCTCACTACCTTGGTCACTTTTTTTACAATTTTTGATAAAAAGCATTAATCTATCATTGTTAATTATGTATTTTCGTATTCTTAAAACTATACTTAAAAAATGGCAGTGGTATTAGAAGAGGAAGGGAAACAGCTTGGTCTCAGAATCAGTCGTGAGAAGACAGAATACCTCCATATGAAAAGATATAAAGATGTCAAAGCAAAGAGAAACGATCTTGTTGTAAAAGGCACGACTTACAAAGGCGTTAGCAAATTTAAGTATCTTGGATGTACGGTCACTGACACTAACCAAAGGGAGGAAGAAATCAACATCCGTATAGTCAACGCGCTAAGATGCACCGCAGCCCTTCACAAACTGCTGGTATCCAAGTTGATAAACAGAGCTACAAAAATCCGCATCTACAAAACGATCATTAGACCGATTTTAATGTATGGGTGTGAAACTTGGACAATAACCTTGAGGGAGGAAAACCAACTCTTAGTCGCAGAACGAAAAATTCTACGAAAGATACTGGGACCAACAAGAGGCGATGACGGGGAGTGGAGGAAAAGGTTTAACCGGGAGATAGAACAGCTGGTGTCCGAGCCGAATATCATTGGGGAAATAAAAGCTGCCCGACTTCGCTGGCTGGGGCACGTAGAGAGAATGGGTGAAGATCGAGCTGCCAAAAGAGCGTATCATGGCCAACCATCTGGACGACGTCCAGTGGGTCGTCCAAGATACCGCTGGAAAGATGAAGTTGTCAAAGACCTGAAAGAGCTGGAAGTGCCCGACTGGTCTCACTTGGCACAAAACAGGAAGGAATGGCGCACTTTAATGTCGGAGGCCAAGATCCACTTCGGGTCGCTGAGCCAGCGTAGTAAGTAAGTAAGTATACTTAAAAAAAATTAAATAACATTAAAACCACACTTAAAAAAAATCACGTTATTTGAACAGGGTACACTTTTAAATGAAATTGCCCTAATATCTACTACTACTAAACTGATTTTACAGCCGAGAAAAATAATAAAGATAACATGACGACCTCCGTGGCCGAGTGGTGTTGTACGTACGTACCGGTTTTCATGGTGCCGCTATCTCTGGAGGTCCCGGGTTCGATCTCCGGTCGGGCAAAATTGTTTTTTTTTTACAGTTACAATCTTTACCCGGTAATCAACATTAAAATACGTTAATAATTTAAAAAAATCAACAGAAATATAAAAGCACAAAAATATATAAGTAAGTACTGCAAAAACTAAATAATTGACGTTGATAGGTATGTACTATTAATTAATTATGTAATTGGGTTAATCCCGTTTAATTGTGTTAAATAAATAAAATAAAATAAAATAAAAATATTAATTCTGTGGTTCAGTTGAACTTTTCAATATTTCCTCGGGTCTGGGTGTGGTAACACCCGATACGTTGTTTCCAATTTCCTACTAGTATAGTATTATATTATCTGTGATAATATGTACTAGTGCATAAGCTACTAACTTTGGTATTGGAAGAATGTATGTGATGGTGTCCAATATTTATTTATTTATACTTTATTCATTGTAAGTCATTGTCATAGTTTAAAAGACGCTAAACTTTCAAAATCATACTGAATGCTTTTTACCTTGACTACGAGTATGATGCACTCTGCAACAGATTTTTAGGGCTTCTATCCTATGTAATGTAGGTACTTCGATCAACAAAACACCTAGTTCTATCACCTAGTCACTAGATGGCTGTTCCTATTGACGTCGATTTAAAAATTATGAAGTTATCTAACCATTTCCACTACCTAGTATTGAGACCATGAAGCTCAACTTAATACTCTGAAACATTTATGTCGAGCTTCATGATTGAGACTCTCGAAAACTGACCTCCACAGAACACGGAAAGATTTTTTTCTCTGTGCTGAGCTCGTTGCGGGCGTCCGCGTCAGGGCGGTATCGCGCGGGACGCGAAGTCGCGCGTAGTGCAGTGCGTAGGTCTAGGTACCCTGATACCTACCTACGCCACAGAATATGCCTACGCGTATTAAATTCAGCAAAATACAAGAGAACCGCTAGCTAGCGCACGGCGTACGACCACGCTGTACTCTTGTATTTTTTATTGCCTTCATCACACCTGCCCTGCCGGCCTAGCATGAGCGGCTTATAACACGCGATATGATATGGTACGGCATGCCGTCTTGCTTACACCTTAGTGGGGTAAGCAAGACAACGTGTCAAGTGATGAAAAGGGTGAAGGTGGAAACGCACTACTCCCGGAATCCTCAATTACTGAGGAACTGGCTATCTATCTCTAACTGCCGGAACACAATGCCGAAAACATTTATGGTGTCAGACTTAGATAAGATGGTGGAGCTAGCCAGGCGGCCTTTGAACAAGCCCCTACCACCACCACAAATCATTTTTATGACAAGCTTTTTTGCTGACCTTACTTTATATGTATTGTATTGTCATCCAAAACAAAAGTTCAACTCATTCGGACACTGGGATGTGGGTATAAAAGCTATAAAAGCTTGTAAAAAGGTTGCTTGATGAAGTTTGCACAAAACTAGAGAATCTTTCTTTCTTTCTGCACAATGAAAAGTACTATCACACTGATGATGAAAGAGTTATTTAACTAGTAGGTACCAATTGAATGAAGAATGTTGTCGATGAACTAATAGTTGTATAATTTACATTATCTTCATGTACCTGCACAATAATGAGTGTTTACTTTGTTTATTCCTGTATCACAATAGGTGGATTATAAACAAACATGATTGTTCGTTAGTGTAACTCTTTAGTCCATTGCTGTCCCAGTCATCGCCGTGGAAGGATTTAGTTGAAACTGCTCTGTAGTGATCACGTAATGTTGAAGTACCTATTGGCCATTCTTTTTTTACTTATATCGCTTTTTGAGGTAACTACTTACGTTTTAACGTTTAGCTTTAAATCTTTGTGGGGACTTTGTGGTGTGAAGTGTGATCACAGAAATCAATCTAATATAAGCCTGTTGTGTGTGTTTAAATTAGTTAAACCTAGTTAAACAAAATAATATTTTCATCATCGTTACGTACGACCGGTAAGCGAATCTGCCCCCTTTCACAAACTGTCGAAAATGCTTCCGACAGTGAAATGCATGCACCGTCTCTGTCACTCGCTATAGGATGGACTAAGACAAAGCACACAATTCGAATCTGATTCCGTTTCCGACGGTTCGTCAACCAGGGGGCAAATTCCGTTAACGGTTTGTGAATCAAGGGGCTGGAACCTTTGAGTGGCTGCTGTGCAGCAGCTTTTGCGACATGGCGCCTATTTAGAGTAAATCCTACTAATATTATAAATGCGAAAGTTTAGATGTTTGGATGTTTGGATGTTTGGATGTTTGGATGTTTGTTACTCAATCACGCCATAACGGCTGAACGGATTTGGCTGAAATTTGGAACACAGATACTTTATAGCCCGGAGAGGAACATAGGCTACTTTTTATCCCGGAAAAAATCATATTCCCGCGGGATGACGTCATGTAGTTCACGCGGGCGAAGCCGCGGGCGGAAAGCTAGTATTAGATAAAACAATCTTACTACTTAGTGCAGATTCAAAAATAATAGGCGTTTAAAACGTTTATTGTCGCCCTCCCGGTGGTTAACCCAACTAGCACATTAGTGGAAATAGCAGCCTATTTTGCAACTTTTAGCTGTACAGTAGCGCTTTAAGGGTTCAGAAAGTGGTTTTAAGTTCTATTATTGCTTCCGTAACTGCTTATAGCTGTAAATATCACTAGGGGTAGTAGAAACTGAACCAAATGCAACTCTAGGCCTTATAAGAGTTCATTTTACAACCCATTTGCCGACTATAGCTTTAAAAGAGAGTTAAAACATTTATGTTAAAGCTTAAAGCTGCTAAAAAGCTTCTTTTGCCGCTGCTGTACGCTTCAAAACTGCATAAAGACTTTAATTGCAGACTTTTTAACGGAACTGTATAAAATATATATTTATCACTGTTCTGCCACTGAAAGTTTCATTGCAGAAGTAATTTGTACTTTTGCACAGACATAAGTAGCAATTTGATCGACTGTTTTACTAATAGCGACATTAAGGCTTCACAATAAAAGCAGGAGCGTAATGGACATTGCCTACACGTTTGGATACATTCTGCTATTTTTATTGTAGAAATCTTTATAAAATATTTGAGCCAGCTTCAAAAAAATATGGATCTGAAAGCATGGAAGTTCAAACTAAGAACTGGTGGATATCGCAACAAAGTACGAAAAGTTTATCAGAATATGCAGAAATTAAAAAAGACAACAGTTGAAACAATTGAAATATTTAATAACACGTACCTAAGTTTTTTTTTAAACTCAATTACATGAGAGTAATTTAGCTTTCATTTATAAAACTCTATTCATTTAATTTATTCTTTAAGGAATTCATTGCAAAGAAACAAAAATAATGCACCAAGTTCGAGTTCAACAAACACAAGCGAGGGTCCCGTAGATTTTGTTTCCTCAATTAGTGATAACGGACCAGTTACAGAGGAAAAGTAAGTTATAGCTTGGTGTGGCATATTATAAAAATAAAGTAATATAACCTTCTTTGCGTAATTCTTTGTTTCTTTATTCTAGATGCAATCATGTGTTTCATTTATTCTTTAAGGGATTCATTGGAAACAAACAAAAATAATGCGCCAAGTTCGAGTTCAACAAACACAAGCGAGTAACTAGTACAATCGAAGCGCCTCTTGTAGAATTGTATTAGTGAATTGATTTAAAAAATATTTGAGATAAAATCAACTTGTTTTATTGGCAAATTGGACCATAATTGACATTATTAAAACAATTAAACTAAGTAAATTCTAAAATAACAACAGTTTAAATAATATTTGCACAACATTGTGTCTGATATGGTGAATCGGAATATACCAAATATTTGAATCAAAATCAACATGTTTCTTTGGCAAATTGGCCCTAAATTACTTAATTGAAATAATCAACACGTTTAATAAGCGTGCAGTATGCACACTAGCGCCGCCATTGGAAAAAAAATCATAGTGTAAATAAATAAATTAATAATTAAACGAATTATCTCTCTGTAGTGCACTCCGAAAAAGCTTTGTGGTACTTTCTATTGCTTTATCTATATTTTCTAGCTTGTCGTTTAATTAAATAAAGTTTTATTGCTAAAAGGGGCCACTTTTCGCAAAAAAACTAAATTAAATTAAACGACAGGCTAACAAATATCCTTTAAGCGATAAAAAGTACCACAAAGCTACTTTGGAGTGCACTACAAAGTGATAATTTACAATTTCTTTGTCTTTATTTAAGCACTATGATTCGAAATTGATTGATTTGAATATAATGTTGAAATTTTCAAGTTGGTTGGTTGGTCCGATAAGGTGTGGTGAGAGCGTGGGTAAGAGTTCTGTGGCTTCTTGTTCTGTTGTCGAACCATCTAACATTTCTGTCAAGAAGTGCTTGTCAGCAATTTCGTACGACATAATTATTGTTCCTTTTAACTATGCAGTATATTTTAGTCCAGTTTGGTTGTGGAGTTGAATCTTCTATTTTACATAATTTTTTACTTTTTTTGTTCGGCCAGTGTAACACTCCATGTTTTTCCCACGTAGATGGACAGATGCAAAGTTCTTGTTTATTTTGTTGTTCATTATAAGTTTCAATTATTTTGAAAGGCATTCTGAAAACATGGTAAGACATTAAAGTGTTAAACAATTGAAAGAGCGAAAAATATAGAAGCAGCTACAAACGATCATCGTATTTTAGGGTTTTCAACGAGTTCTACGGATCTCTAAACAAATAACCATTAGTGTGGTTCGATACCTGCAGTAAGTACGAAATAAAAGTGATTGTAAAGACTTGAACTGCGTTAGTGGTACAGGTATTACTCGGCCCTTCAGAGGAGTGAAACTTAACGCTTTGACGCGCAGAGAGGAAGTATTAAGGTTGAAGTTGCAAGTTAAAGCTGCTTCTCATAGACGCCATGTTTACAAGACAATTATTTATCATTACTTTTGAAATTCATAGGTTTTTATCACAATTTGTAGTAAAATATAACTAAATATAGAACCAGCAACTTATTAAATACAAATGTTGTCAAGTATTTAATTTCAATATCGTGTAGCTATGTGATATAATATTATTTATATAATAATATTTTACATATTTAACGATATTCTGAGGTAATTATTGAGGCGCGTTAAAAATACTCTAATAATATCAACTATATGCACGATAAACTGATCGGCGTTGTAGCCACTTGCATATAATACAAAATATAGCTCAATAACACTTACCTTCACGTCACTTATTATTTATTTGTATTCAGTAATTTCTGACTCAGGAACAACAAAATTGTATTTAATAAATGAGAGACAAGGTGAACAATCAGTGATCCTTTATTCGTTCAGTTAAACCTGTCCTTCATTCAATAAGCGCCACACGAGCTTTAGTGTGGTGTTAATTATTAGTTGCACCTCCTGTAGCGCTTTTATGCCGCTATTGTGAAGTTCTAATGGAACTGTAGGTTGCAAAAAGTTGTGCCCCTTTGGCTGCAAATCGGCTGCATAAGGTCTGCAATGCACGCTCTGGCGCTTGAGCTTGGCGCCTTTGGGAATAATCGGATTGGCTCCAAAGCTCTTAAGCAACTAGTTTGTGCTAGTTGGGAAGTTATCGGATAGCAGGATTACCCCGAGTCTACACCCTCTCTTCGGACTTCAGATAATCCAATGATATCCCAGTATAACTTACTAATAGCTTCTTCCAACTCTCGAGCTTCGTGTCGATCCTCAATGTGCACGTGTAGTAGGTAGCCAGGTCGAGTCGTTGTTGTGGGTAGCCGGATCTTCTAACTCGGGAATTCTTAGCACCCCCTGCCCCGCTGCCGCCGTTACCATAGCCGCTACCTTAGCTAGGGATAGCGGGGACGCCGCGCCGGGGACTGGGGGCCGATTTATTTGGTGTAAAGCCATTTTGGAAGGGTTAGCCATAATCACCACGCTTGGCCTATCGCAGAATGGCCTGCTGTTTCAGAGAGACGCTGCTGCCCATCTCCTGATGGCGGTTTTCCCTCTATCGGCTCTTAAGGCAAAATGAATGGAAAGACACCCACGGGCCGAGAGGGACATTCTTTATTTGAGCCGGCACAACACGGATCATGCAGACGCTCAGTATCTTATTAAGGCATTAAATTGTAAAAGTCGAGGTTCCGCGATAACCATTCGGATTTTAAAGGTACATTTAAATAATGGTTACCTACCTATCAATACATAGTAGAACTAAGTAAGGACGAACTAGTTTACTTACACTATAAACATGTAAATTTTTTCCATGGTTCCTCGCGGTCCAATCACGGTAAATGTGGTACCAACCTATAGCGCAATTCGAAATTAGTGGAACGTTGTTGATAAGACAGCTCATTCGACTCAACGGGGTCGCAAAATACGAGTTATCGAACTAAACATAACCGGTTGAAGTTACAAGCAAGTGCCCAGTTATAGGTCAATCACTTTGGTTTGTTTACAAGCTAAAACTTCCGCAGCATAAATTAATGATTGGCTGCCACCGCCCACCGCTACCGAGGTAGTAAGTAGATATTGTAGGTAACAGTATGTCGAAACCTGATCCTTCAGGCCATTTCAGGAGCGTAATATCAAGTCGCGTAGCTAACGTGGCGGAGACCAAACAATTTTGCAAACGTTGTACAAAAACCTAAAACATACGCAGGTAATAAACATCCTAAATTTCACTAGAATTAAGTGTTTATTTACTACTGCCTACTTGTTATATTTTTAGCCTCTACATGGATCTATTAAAGCTCCAAAGAGGAAAGCCAAGATCAACTCTACTGTGAATCATGACACAGAAAAGATTTTGGCAGACCTGACCAGCTACCAGGACTACCAGGACATCTACAAAGAGATTCTGAAGATCAGCCGAGAGGTTATGGAGGACAGCGAAGAAGACAAGAGGTCTAGGAGACTTATAGGGCTGGAAGACTACGGGATGTACACAGGTTGGCGACTTTCTTACAAGCGAGAATAACAATAATAAATCTAAGTTGCCCGTGACTTCATCCACAGTTTCACAAAGTTCAGTTAAGTTCCGATTAGTTTCCGTTTGTTAGGCCCGAGTTCACCAACAGTACCTACCTATACTACTTATTGGTGATTGTAAGGGATAACCGTTGTTTTCGTCGGGTCGGTTAGTTGGTTGGATTAGCCAATCACGTGTGTTAACCAACCAACTAACCAACGGTATACTAACCTTATGCTTCTGTCACATTCACCTAGGACAAAGACCTAGGGTGTCTGAGGGCGCGGATCTAAGAATTGTGACGGGACGTCCTCGTCGGCCAGCTGTGGTACACTAGCCGGAACGTCGGAAGTCACCGCCCAGTATTTAATTTGTAGATAATAGATGAATAAAAAGATGATGTTTATAGGGACTTGACTTTTTATTGTAAAGGTAGTAATAAAGAAACGTATAGGAAGAATAGGAAGATTAGGAACTGTAACAAAATGATAAAAAATACATGAATAACACAAAATAGGTAGGTAAGTAGGTAGTAATGGATATGATGATGAAAACTTACCCCTTTCCAAGGGTCAAGGGTTCCACTTATTTAATACTATGACAAACAATTGAAACTGGTATAAAAAACTGGTAATGCTCCGAGAGCTCTGTATGGTTTGGTGATTTTAGTAGAACTGAATCAAAAATGATGAACAGGACACGTGAAACGAAGATTTTGAATTTGAATTGAAAGAACAGGATAGGATTCGATAAAATTAATGGCCAGTATGTAGAACTAGATGGAGTTTCCAGTCATCATAGAGTTTTTAACCATCCATAATGACTGGTACGAATCGACATCGTTACAGAATGTGTCGGGCAATAGGGTCATTGCAATAGGGTCTTAGCGCGCTCATTGTATCAAATTAGTGCGCTAAAACCCGGCTACATCTGCGTATTATATCAAATAACGCGCTAATTAATGGCATTAGACGCAATGAAGCTCGGGCATCACAGGAATTCTCACAGCTAGTGCCAATATCTTATTAAGGGCCCTTTTTCTGTTATGTGCGAATCTAGTCCGCATGCAGCCCGCCCACGTAGATACTGTCATTTCATAGGAAATGACATGTATTGTATTTCCTATCACGCGGGCCGCAGGAGTATGCTGTCACACGCACGCGGAATGAATACGCACGCGGGCGGAGATCCTCATGACAGGAAAAGGGCCCTAACTATTGCAAATCTTTACAGGGGACGAGAATCGACGGCGGGGCGGTTCTGCAGGGGAGTCTGCAATGGGGAGAAGGCGAGCGCGGTCACAGGCGCTGCGGCGAGAGAAGCTCAACAGCCAGGGGCTGCGGAGTCACATGCTGCACACGCGGCAAGCCGTCGACTACACCCGTTCTATGTTTGAGAACTACCAGTCTTTACGTCAAGCGACTTAGAGCTGGTGCAAGAAAATGCGCTTACCAAATAATTCCTACCTCTCTTCTTACGGGTGTCAAAGCGAAGGTCAGCTTCAGGTTACGCTACAAAATAAAAGTTTAAAAATTATAGTAGATCAATGCGTGGTCACAGTCAATGCGGCGAGAGAAGCTCAACAGTCAGGGTCTGCAACTGCAACAGTCGCTCTCTACTATATTGTGGTCGCTCTATGTTCAAGAACTAACTACACTTTACGACAAGCTTGCATGCAAGTGAAAGAATCTTATTAAGATCAACGCCTGCGAACTATCAACTAACAAGTCTTTACGTCAAGCTTTGTCAAGGTGACTACGCGTGACGAAGAAAATGCACTAAAAACTCGTATTACAAGTAATACAACTTTCTTTAATATTTCACTACCTACGCGCTATGTTTGCTTGGCGTCAAGTCTTTGTTTTGAACACGAGAAGTGAGAGGAAACTGAAAAGCTATCTGCGCAGTTTTCTGCAAGATCTGTAAAGAGAGTAAAATTATTCGTTGAAGATCTGTAGAGTCTAGTACAAGTTGTACAAGTTGTACTGTACAACTATATCTAACTATAAGTAGGTAGATACTAAAAGTACCTACTTATGTTTTTGCGGTTATTTGTACTGAACTTAGACAATTAGGTTTTTCCCATATTATCCGCTCTCTTCATGGGTTCACTACTTAGTTGTGATTTCATTATTTAAATAGATATATTTGTTTTGAAAACTTATTTTTTTTTATTTTCCCATTGAGTGTCTTAAAAGGGTGCACTACAAACAAAATATGGGCTGCATAGAGTCTTCTAAAATCGTCCTTATTTTTTACTCTGCACGCAGCAGTTACCTGCCTACAGAAATTGTACTCATCCAAGCTCAAATTGTGGTTACGAAATCACAAGAGATGAGAGACCATAAGAGACTATTGCTTATTTTCTTTGATGTTGTTACAACCAATTTCGTCTGCAATATTGAACAAATGAGTCAAACTTATATTTTGCTGTAATTTTTATGTTTATTATAAAAATAAGTAGTATAAATAGGTACCTATGTAATATTTGTTCTAAATAATTAACGTATGGCAACATCACGAAGAATTACTGAAGTACAAATTAAAAAGAGTACCTATAGTCTTCAGCTTATGAACTTTCAGTAAAGCTAAAGATGAGGTTCTCAACTGCTATGCTGTTCTGTACATCTTCCTCTGAAGTATCAGTCTTCTGGTTGACATCTCTTAAATAGGCTCTGCCCCAGATACCGAATGATACTAATTCACTTTGTGGATTTCTAAGACTGTAAAGAATTTCTGCTCGATGAGGTGATTCGCTAGGGAGTATTTCGTTATCCAAGATTGTTTTAGTAGTATCATAGGCAAAGTCGTTTGTTCCTAATGGGAATTTATTGTACCTCAATGAGGTAGGATAGTACACTATGTTATCACAATGTAGGGTGCTGTTATGTTGTTTCGGGTATGTTGTCATTTTTATCTCCAGCTCCTCGAATTCTGAGAATGCTTCGTCTTTATTAAATCTGTAAGCAAAAGGAAATAAATCAACAATGAGACTTACTTTGAGCCTACTACAAACACAAACAAATAGTGATCATCATCATCATCATCAGCCACTAATTTCCCCAGGGCTGGGGCACAGGTATGGGGATCGAACCCACGACCGCTGGTTGTGGAGGTATGGTCAGTACCACTGCGCCAACGAACTATTGAGATATATCAATAGTCTGGCAACTAAAAGTAAAATTGGATACTTACACTAGAGTTTCTTAAGTTAACGTTTTTTTTATCTATACTACATACCTGTATGGGCAACTGGACACGCTGTCATTCTGACACGCCACCACTACGCAAAACAGTATTCCCGTTTGTCGGTGTGCATACGTGTACGTTCCGTCTTTGATGAACGCGCGGAAGTGTGGCACCTGAAACGAAATGTGAAATTAAATTAGAACCGACATGCTACTGTAGCAAAAGTAATACACGTCGTTACAGATCGACTTTATTCAATGAAGCATGCAAAGCAAATAGTAGATTGTACAACAAGTGCATAAAACGTACCATTTTACGCGAGACGTATATATCCATCCGAGCCGTAGGCGAGGGTGGATAGTCAATTCGAGGGTAAAATGGGTTTTGTGTACAAGTTATACACTCTGCTTTTCACTTCGAGTGTGAGGAAAATAAATAAGAATATTGCAAAAAAAAACAATAAAGACTTCGCCATATTGGCGGGAAGACTTGCTTTTTCTTTTTTTTATACGTGGCAGTGTGGCAGCACAGTGACTTTAGCATAGATCGTAGTCCATAATGCTCTTGAAATACTTATTTCTTACAAAACTCATTAATTTTTTCTAGTTCTATTGATTTAGTAATTTAACATGGATTGTATACAAACAAAATTAAAGAAACAGAATGAAATAACAAATTTATTTATCGAAGTTTAACTGCGTGTGTGACTGTTTACCTGACGACCTTTGTTATAGAGTCTGAGACTTAGACGAAGATTTTACTTTATGCACTAGAGCATAAAAAGCTATTTTATGCAGCCTATACCCAACATAAACACGAACTTTACGAGCATGAGAAGTGAAAAACATATTTAAGCTATTGGAAAGAAAATCAGCATGACATTTTGTATGCAGCTTAAATGCAAAAAATCAGACCTTATTCCTTATCCAGAAACAACATTTTGCTTTGCACAAAAATGAGCTGTCATAGGTAGGACCCATGCTTGCCCATGCTGCACTGAACAAAGGAACAAAAGTATAAGCATATACGCGCACGGATCTGTCCGACAGATGACAGAACTGCTGGTGAACACAGGCACAACCAGCGTCCCGGCGTAGTGTGATGACATTACTGAGATGCAGCCGTTTCAATAACAAAAGTTATTTTATTCTAGTGAATTGTCTTTATTATAAAATGTATTGTGTTTTCTATACTATACTAATATTATAAAGAGGAAAGATTTGATTATTTGTTTGTTTGCATCGAATAGGCTCCGAAACTACTGGACCGATTTAGAAAATTCATTCACTATCAGAAAGCTACATTCTTCCTGAGTGACATAGGCTATATTTTATCCTGATATTCCCACGGGAACGGGTACCACGTGGGTGAAACCGCGAGGAGCCGCTAGTTGTTGAATAAAAATGTATTTCCTTCTTTCAGATTAGATAGGTCAGGCAAGCAAATCTGTGTTTGTTCTCAGTATAAACCATAGCAGTTCCGTCCGCCAGTGCATATAACTGTCAGACAGATCTGTCGGGTAAATTCGTGCATGTAGATACGCTAAATTAATGTTACAATAACATAGGTAGGTACTATTTATAATGTTTCGCACATTGCTAGTAGTAAGCAAGCAACACAATCGCCCAAAATCATACTCATCGCATCAAAATCGCTTACCGTTCGAGAGGCATCTACGTTTTTTCGATTCATCCTTATTCGGAAGACGCAGCTCACGTCCTTGTCCACCAGGGTAAACTCCTGGAAGCCAGGTTTTACAGCTCTCGACACAGCAATCGGGAGAATCAAGTCTTTGCTAAAGAGAAGCTCATTCTCCGTCGGATTATCGTAGATTGGCCCTGGCGTGGCGAATGTAAGCTGTAGAAGACAGAGGTTAAAATTTTAACCGTCTCTGTGGTGTAGTGGTACACAGTACACACCACCAGTATCCGATCCAGTGGTCTTGGTTTCTGTATTTCGAAATGCTACTTCAATAATTCCGCCGGCTGAGGCAAACTGATTGAGTAATTCTAAAAGATAGACGTACCTAACTAAATTCTACTCCAATACGTCTCAGGCGGAGCCGTACTGCAGTAGGATTTTTAAGTTTGTAAGCATTTAGATTTACTAGGAACTCTCATCGTATTTGTCAAGCTTGCGCAACATATTGGAGTAGAATTTCTCTTACCTACTTTTAAGGCTAGGATTCCCTAAAATAGGGTTATTTTAAATTATAGATTACTCGCAAATCACAAGTACTTAAAATTTGGAATATTTGTCTAGTGCTTCCGGCCGTGTTTTTCGATTAGTGATATTTTACTGTATCAAATAAAATCCCAAACATCCGTCTAATCGTAATCCAAATGTAGCAGTTTAAAAAGCGGTGAGTTTTCAACTCAACATAAGTTGGGAGTTTTGTGTATCTTCTACAAAATAGTTTAGGTCTAGAGACCCATAATGCGAAAGAATTCAACTGGTGCTATTTTTTACTTATATTATCAGGTCTAGCTATCAATTACGATTAAATATATCGTAGTACCTTCTAGACCAACAGACCGACAACACGAGGAGAGGATTTACATTCTGTAGCTGATGTAAATATATTATTTTCTTACATGTCCTGGACGTTTGGGCACTCTTGACACGAGCAGTCGCGTCTTCGGCTCTCCAGGCATAATGCTGATTAGCGCTCCAGCTTTTCCAGAGTATATTCCCGAGCCTGAAACATTTTTATTATAAATTCAGGGGTGCGATGCTGTAAGTAAGGGGTCCTACAGACGATCAGTCCGCCAGCACTCGGCAGTTGGTGTTCCATGCTATTCGGCCTGATATCTATTTTTGTATGAAAAACTGTGAGTGTGTGGTGTGACAGGCCGTTGTCAACAGGGGGACTGATCGTCTTTGAGGCCCTTGTATATTCCGCCGTCATTTCACCTTCACTTAGCATGAATTTTAGAGAATCGACCTACTGCCATAAGTTATTCTTATGCTACTGCTGCCTTTTAATGAGACGTCACATATATGAATTTGAGACTAGATTATTTCTATTGCTAGCTGGCACTTAGAAACATTTAAAAAGCTACCAACGCTACGCAACTTATACAGGGTGTTTTTCTATATGTGCAATACCTCTTAGGTGGTGATTGTACTCATGAATATGAACAACTTTTACTATGAGGCCAACTTCTGCAACTCTGCAACTTCACAAAAAAAATCAGCTGTTCCATACATTCTGGTCAGGTAGGTATTAACAAATTGTATGAAACAGCAGATTTTTTTTGTTGAGTTGCAGAGTTGTTGCCCCATAGTAAAAGTTGTTCATATTCATGAGCACAATCACCACCTAAGAGGTATTGCACTTATAGAAAAACACCCTGTATAAGATTCAAGATTCAAGATTCAAATTTGTTTATTCAATTTAGATTGTTATTTACAATACTTGTGAAGTAAGTAAATAAGTAAGATCCTAGGACCACTTACCAGCACTTCCCACCTTCACATTGTTGGCACCTGCTGCTAGGAAGTTCACACCCATGGTGTATGCGTATGCTTCCTGGATCTCGACAGCTGAAATAGTTTTCAGTAAGTGATTAGTGGAAGAAATATAACGTAGTACCTACCAACCCGAGATATGTTACTCATATCATCTATATAATATTTACATAACTACATAATAAAATTTAAAAATAAACTTGAGTTCATGTTGATACTAACGGCCGCCAGTGGTTTCACCCACGTGAATCCCGTTCCCGTGGGAATATCATAAAAAGTATCCCATGTCTTAATCCAGGCTATCTACTATCTTTGTGCTAAATTTCAAATTAATTAGATCAAGTACTACTTATGTCATTACTATTATTAAATCAAGCTAGGATTAATTACGACGTTAATTGCTTTCAAAATTAAATGAGACTGTCATCGCTCGCTTGCTTCTGGAAACGATCGTTTCCAATTCTGTATCTTGAATCTCGCTTTTGGCATCAATCGTTTCCAAAATTTCATTTTTATTAAGCGACTCTAACTAAACTCTATTCTATAATACATAAATTCCTTCCAAAACATTTTTAAACCACAGACAAATAGATTATCTGACACCTGAACGCAAGTTTGCAACATTATAAAACTAAGAGCGAGTGCGCACGAGCAACTTTTGTTTCCGCAACTATTTTGTATCACACATTTTCATACTATTGACACAGAATATACAGGGCGTCCCAAAACTATGTCACATGGAGGGAAAGATAAGATAAGATAAAGATAAAAATATTTATTTCCTTTTCAGTACAACATAAAACATTTACTGGCCCCCACACTAGGCTTAGCCTGACCTGTGGGGAAAATATACGTTTTACAAATGAAAATACCGAAAAACAGTAACAAAAAATAAAATAAAAAATAAAACAAAATTGGTTAACTTACACTACAAGTACAATAATTCAATCTATGGTTCTTAAAAAAAAAAAAGAAAATAATAATTATGAAGCTCAAAAGGCGAATGTTTGTATTGTGTTGTGTATATTGTTTGTGCTGTGTAACCGAGAGTGTCAATTTTGAACGAGTGCAGCCTTATTCAAGGATTTTTATCAGGTTTTCTGCTTCTATGTATGTCCACCTTAATATAATTTTAGTGACATGTTCTTTAGTTTCTCGTACAGAAGAGTTCTTAGAGTGACAGATGCTTACAAGTTTATTGTAGATAAGAGGGAAAAGGAACGTTCCAAAACGGTGAGCAAATGTGGTAGCAGTGCGGATACTTGGCATTTTAAAGACGCGTTTTTTTAACATTTCATTGTGTTCCTTAGAGTTTAATGCTACTTTATGAACAGCGGAAACAACTCTAACAAAATATAATTTTCGAACACTCAGTACCCCTGCCTCCTGATAAAGAACATCAGTTGAAAATCGTCGGGGTTTTCTAAGCGCTACTTTTAACACTCCTCTCTGTGCTCTTTCGAGAGGTAGTAGGATCGACGAAGGTGATCCACCCCAAGCTAGGATACAGTAGTTTAGGAGAGGCTGACAGAGGGCCAAATAAATTGTTTTTAATATTTCACCTTCTACTGCATCACGTAAGCTTTTCATAACGTAGATGATCTTCCTCACTCTACTACAGGTTTCAGCTATATGTTCCTTAAAGCAGAGCCTTTCGTCAAGGACCACGCCAAGGTATTTGAAGGATTCTGACCGGTTTATTTGCTTACAAGCGCATGTGTTGTTCGAAATTTCAGCTTTGCAGTCAATCGAATGGATCCTTAGGGTTTGTAAAGATGGTGGAGCTGACGCTGCTGTCTTATGGAAACATAGGAATTTAGTTTTAGCAGTGTTGAGAGAGAGTAAATTTTTATCTAACCAGTTCGAAACAAGGGCCATACCCTCCTCCGTTTTCAAACGTACATTGGGCCAAGTTTTGTCATGAAAGATAAAAACAGTGTCATCCGCATAACAAAGGATTTCAGAGTTTTGAATTGGTATAGAAGCAATGTCGTTTAAGTACAGCAGGAAGAGGGTAGGTCCCAAAATGCTGCCCTGAGGGACGCCAAATGTTACTGGTCTAAAGCTGCTTCTCATTTCAGAGACTTTGACACACTGGGATCTCCCCGACAAGTAATCAGCAAACCAGCCAAGAGCACTTCCCCTGATGCCGTAGGCCTCCAGTTTTTTCAGAAGCATCGGAATTGGAATAGAGTCAAAGGCCTTGGCGAGATCCAAGAAAACTCCTATGCATTTAGATCCTTCGTCAAGAAGAGAGGCCACGGTGTTGGTCAGGAGAGAGACAGCGTCCTCTGTAGATTTGCCCCGTCGGAAGCCAAACTGACGATCAGTAATCACATTATTGTTCTCCAAGAAGGATACGAGTCTCTTATTTATGATGCGCTCCAGCAACTTTGAAATACTTCCCAGGAGAGATATTGGACGGTAATTGCTGGGGTCATCCCTTTGACCACCTTTCAAAATAGGGGAAACAGCGGCAGCCTTCCATGACTTAGGAAAAGTGCTTGTTTCTATGCTTAAGTTAAAGACTTTAGAGAGGGGTTCTGCCAGTATTGGTCCTATAGCTTTGAGGATCTTATTGTTGATATTGTCTAGACCAGGCGAGCTATCGGACTTTAAGTTTTTAATAAGATCAAGTATCTCCTGGGGATCTGTAGGTGCAATAAAAAGAGAGTTATTAACTTTACTCTTTACTTTAGCTTTTGCTGTAAGAGATTCTTGTGTCTCATTTAGTTTTTTAAGTATACTATTTGCTAATCGTTGTCCAGCTGTAGAGAAATGTTCATTGAAAATGTCTAAGGATACTCTATCGCTGAAGATGTCTTGTGATGAGCTATTTGCTCTCTTTGTGGATCTGTGAGAGACACGGTTTACTTGCTGCCAAAGCTTTTTGGGCATATTTTTGTTTCTGATTATTTCTTTGCCCTCGTATTCAGCTTTCAATTTTCTGAGAAGCCCTACATAGAAATTTCTGTATCTGCAGTAAATCAACTTTTTTGTAGTATCATTTGGATTTTTCCTTGAGTCTAAGTGGAGTTTGTCTCTTTGTTTTGCACAACGTATTAAGCCTGGAGTCATCCAAGGCTTTATGGTGAATTTAGAATGGCTGACTATAACTTGTTTGGAATGTTTGGACAAGCAATTTGTGAGAGTGTTTGAAATATTGGAAACCATCCCTTCAAGAGAAGAGCCATCTAATAGGGACCAATCCACTTCGCCAAGTTCTGCCTTGAGACCATCGTAATCAACTTTTAGTCTGGTCCTTTTAACAACAGGAGGCTTGGGGGGTTTGGAAGTCAATAAGCCCAACAAGGTGATGCTATGGTCGGTAAGATCAGAAGGACATACAACAGATTCTGCTAAAGTTGTTGAAGAGACAAAAATGTGGTCTATACAAGATTTACCGTGGGTAGGTTTATTTATGCACGAGGACGAAGGAAAGTACCTTATATACTGAAGATATAAAATTTTACTGAAAGGAAACTTCAAGAAAACGAACTGCATTCAAAGAATTTCAAATTATCGCATGTCTGAACTGGGAATCGAACCCGGTGAAAGTGAAATTTTTATTTTTTATATCTTATTATACCGATCGAAAGGCTAAATTATAAGCATTTATTTATTCTAAGTAACAAAACATCTTAAATAAAAGGGAGACTACGAAATTTAACATTTAATATTGATTATCAAGATTGTGCAGCGTTTTGGATAGACTTTTTCTGTGACTGTCGTGCTCAAAGCAAACTTTAACAGTTGAATGTATTACTAATGAAATGCGTGAAGATTGGAGCAATATTATACCTTATTTCCCTATCATAAATTATACTCTATTGATGTGAGGTGAGACACAAAATAGTTGCGGAAACAAAAGTTGCTTGGAGTTATCTTTGGCAATTTCGATGATCTACAAACCAGTCGAAAACGCCATTTTGGTGCTGAAAATGATATCAGTGAGGTTGTGCTTCTAAACCACCTGCGTACACGAAGTGGCCGAAACTGACGCCGAAGTCTATGGGAACAGTCCCAAATCTTCCGGGCCTTGAGCTATTCTACGAACTAGGATTTCTACGATGAAATATCTACTTACCAGTCAAGAAAGGCATCTCTGAAAACCACATGGTACTGAAGATGATGTCGGTGAGGTTGTGCTTCTGCACCACCTGCGTGGCCGGCACCTGGAACATCAGGTCGAAGCACACGAAGTGACCGAACCTGACGCCGAAGTCGGTGGAGAACAGACCCAGGTCCGGCCGCAGCGCTGGGGAGCGGGTGTACTCGTCGAACAGATTAATCTTGCGGTAACTGAAAATGAGAATGGAATATATTAGAACTATGAGATTTTTTTACATGTTAAGCTGAAAGTAATCGCGTTGAAAGTAATTTGCCATGAAAAATAGAGCGATAATAAAACGAATATGTAGACACAGTTAAAAAACTATTGTTTTGTGTATTACCTTATTTAATCACTAAATACGTAAGTATGTATGTTTTTATTTGTTAGTTTAATTTAATCATTTATCCAAATCACCGTTCTGTTCCTTAATTAAACCTTATAAAAGTAGACAAAAACAATGTCAACCATTATACATTTAAAGATTAATGGAAAGAAGGATAACTACGGTTTATAAACTACCTAATACAATTATGTGAGAAAGAGAGAAACTGACCGGTCTATCACGGCTCCTCTTTTATCGAAGACGATATTGGTGTTGAAGATGTAGGTCTTTTCCTCCGGACAATACTCTCCAGGAGCGTTGCTGCAGTCCATTTCTTCTTGAACGTTCACCACCAGGTAAATGCTGTGTTCTCTGGCTGCAGATGACAGAGACACTAAAACCTGGAGACACAAGAAAATATTTGCAAAACAAAAATGTAAATCAAAGATTGATAATGGAAAATTCCTTTATTTGCAAGAACGCGTACCTATTCGATAATTAGATATATTTTTTAAGATTTCCTTTTTTACTGAAAACAAGTACCTACGGACAGGCGCGAATCCAAATTGTCCTTAGTTTTTTTCATATTTTCTTTCCTTATGTCTTTCTGGAAGCAGGTGCTCGAGAAATGAGCTAAGCTACGCGTCCCTCTGACAAATTCTGGTTCCGCGCCTGGGGCCGTACTCTGAAACGCACATCCGAAACTTCGGTTAGCCCCGTTCCTTTCACTCGATTCCGTCATGACTGAAGCGTGAGAGGGACGGGTATAACGAAGTTTCGGGTTTTGCGTTTCAGAGTAGGCCCTCTGATTACGGAGAACGAGATTTTTGGCCTGTTTTCTAGAACTTCACTACTTATTAAAGTGTTTATCTTTGCTTTTTTGTTTGCAATGAGAGCTACCTCGTCAAACAAATGGGGCTGCAATGCTGGGATCGGATGCTCCTTCAGTATGCCGTGAATTGGCACCCTCACGTTGGTGCCACGATTCAGCGTCATTTCAGGAAATACCATTATGTCTGCATCCTGAAAAATAATGAAAAGCAATAAAATTTTAATCATATCCATGTTCGTAAACGGCATCAGATAGGCAGGTAGGTACTCATTTAAAGGATTCCAAATCACTGCATTTAACAAGCATTTTATGCTTCGAGTCAAGATTTACGAACGCTGGTATCCAGGAGACACAACAGCTATATTTTTCATTGAAATCATCGATTCGATCAGATTTGTTGTAAGGTTAAATGAACTTTTTCAACGTGATTCTATGGTAAGTAATTGAATTAAAAATGAATAGGCTCATTGGTTGTTTACTTCCGTATTCCATCATACAAATGTATGTAGTAGCTTCTGAATGAAATAATGCTGATGTCAAAAAATAGAGGAACCTGGAGGGCCGCCTGCCTTATGTAGGACAAGTAATTCTGCAAGTTGGTAGTTGTGTTCCTGGTGAACTGGTATTCGAGCACAGCCGCCACATAGCTGTCGGAATCCACAGTCGATTTCTGGAAAATTAACAAAATTATCTGTATGAAAAACTATTGCATGTTTATTATTTTCAAATAATTACCTACCTATATATACTTACTTATACTTATACTTATGTATTTTTATTATATTTAAAGACAAGTAGGTAGACGATACTTTAGATGTAAACTTTTTCGTTACTGAAAAGTCGAGATACCTAAGCTATCTATTTGAAACTTTAACAAAAACAAAAGAAGCAATAACATAAATATAAATAAAAACGTGGTTAAAAACGGCTAGAATTAGGTAAGGGGATGCCTGCCACCTATTATGTGTGGAAAATTGCGATTACGAAATAAATATTACAACATTGAATTGTATTGTATGTACCTACTACGTAGCTCAGTTTATACCCAAAATTTACTCGTTTAGAGAATCAATGATCTCTAAAGACTTGTAAGTAATGCAAGGGGGGTGGAATGGTGGATGTCGATAATTAACAAAAAAAAATATCACTTAGACATACCTACTTAATAAATATTATGTAGGTAAGTACTTATGATTATGAATCGTCTACATTTTCTTCTTTTTTTAAATATATCTCGACCTTGAATAAACATTCAACCCTGCAGTGTAGAGTAGACAATAAACAACAAATTGCGACACGCGATATAATGAGTCAGTAATGTGAATTTGATAACAGCTCTCTGTTTGTATTGTATTGTATTTATACCATATAAATAACTTATTTTATTGCGATCTCACAGAAGAAAAACTGAAGATTTTTTATTGTTCACCGGTTTCTCGAACATTGTTAATTTTTCAAGACTGGATTCGTCTTTATCAACTGCATGCATCTGATCTGCAGTTTAGAGAATCTACACAAGCTAAAAATAATAAAAAATTAATAGTTTCAATTAGTTTTTTTATAAATAAATACTGAACACCATCACATACCTACATTGTTCCAATACCAAAGTATAGTAGCTTAAGCACTAGTATTATGGAAATTGGAAACAAGGACGGGTATTACCACATACAATTAAACATGGAAAGTGGTCTGTTTGTTGTATTGCCCTTCTTTTTCATCATCATCACTTAAACCGAAGAATTATCTGAAAGAAAACATACTAAAGCGACGCAATGACTAAAACATTCGGCGAAATAAATAAACAAATAATAGTGTATTGACCTTTCGTTGTTTATTTACGTGTATCATGAACTTTGTACCGAACTTACCTGCTGTGAGGTGCATATCAAACAAAGAGAAACTATCACTGTGGCCAACTTCATTCTTGATACGACCAGCAATACCAGCATATCAGCTGATTGTGACGTCACATTTATTTACACACAATCACAAACAAATGACAGTCTCGACGAGACTGCTCCCTACGATATCTTGGCGGGTACTAACCAATATTACTGTCTCACAACAATGTTTATTGATCAACAGAAAGCGAGATTTCGCTTGTGTTGCTTTACGTTGCTGTTGTTGTTGAAGTAACAGTTTACTTTTGTTTTGTTTGTGAGTAATGAACTAAATTTAAATCCGTTTGGTTTGAATCAGTATTAGTTTTGATTGTCTACGAGGGTAAAGTACCGTAGGTTTTCCCTGTATTTTGCAAGGCAATGCATGTGCATGCATTAAATACTTATGTTTACGGTCCTGAAATGGAGTTTCAATCATATCAATAAAAAGGAAAATATACTCGTAGTATGGAGATGACTGTATGATATATTGCATTTTCCTATGGGAATGGGAATCTACGCAAAATCTTCTAGTAATTCTGTAAAAAACTTAGGATTTTTTTACTGCGTTACGTATATAAAATTCCCATGGGGTGTACAATTAACAGTAATAAACATTCGAAAAGACAAAATATAAGCATTTGGAGCATGCTTGCAGGAAATATACAGGTAGGTCAGGTCCAGTTTATGTTGGGAACGTTTCACTCGAAGTTGTTGACCAATATATTTACCTGGGACAGATAGTTCAACTTCGAGAAAGAGATCTCTCGTCGAATCCCGTCTTGTCGAAGCTCCGGCATATATTTTGCATCCAAAATTCCTCAATGTTTCAAGACTAAATTCTTTTAATCAGTGTGTGTTGCTAGTTATGACATATGGAAGCGAGACGTGGTCTTTTGAGTCTCATAAGAAGGCTTAAGGTCACCCAGTGAGCAAAGGAGAGAGTGCATGCTTGGCTTGGTATTCGTTGCTTATAGAATCAGAAATAATGAAATCCGCAGGAGAACTAGAACAACCGAACATTGTATGTATGTTTGTTAGTTCAATCACGCCAAAACGGCTGAACGGATTTGGCTGAAATTTGGTACACAGATACTTTGTAGCCTGGAGAGGAACATTCTTTTTATACCGAAAAAATATCACATTCCCGCGGGATAACGTCGTCGTGTAGTTCACGCGGGCGAAGCTGCGGGCGGAAAGCTAGTAATTTTTTTTTTGCGGGCAGCGCAGGACTGATACTCAGTCTAGGCTACAAACTAGGTGCTGCTGTATCAGCACTTGTGAGCGTCAAAGAAGCAACGCCCCGCGCCGTCGGTTCGCAAACTCTAAGGCGGAAGACCTTGGAGAAAAACTGTCAAGAAACTCATCAAGGTTAATTTTTTTTGGATGGATAAGGAGAATGGGCCATGTGTGCCATGACCCACCACGCAGGCCCAATGCGGATTGGTGGGTATTAACGACTACAAATGCAACCGGGACCAACGGCTAAACGTACCATCCGAAGAACGGAGGAGCTCGAGATGAAAAGTTTTTAGTCACTCATCCCGTGACCGACTTGCAAAATCTCAGGCCGAGTGCGCTAACTACTGCGCCACGGGTTCCTCGTACGCACTAGCACAGTGTTAAAAGCACCTAAGGCTGTGGTAGTAGTATGAACAGTACAGTCAGGGGACTCAGCAGAGGTAATAATATGTCCCCCAACATAGAACTTTGGCACATTGAAGCGTTTCGAAACAAAAATAAACGTGCCTCAAAAGTTAGTCCTATGACCTAATATCTATACATATAAAATCCTTTGTCCGTACCCCTAGTGTAAGTTTTTATGTCAAAAAACGCAAACTATCGTGAGTGCGTATTTATGTCAATTTGTATGAAAACTGTATCAGCGCCTCTAGCGGCGAGTAGCGCGCTTATGCAGTTTTCATACAAATTGACATAAATACGTACTCGAAATAGTTTGCGTTTGCTTGACATAAAAACTTACACTCGGGGTACAGTACCCCGAGTGTAAGTTTTTATGTCAAGCAAACGCAAACTATTTCGAATGCGTATTAATGTCAATTTGTATGAAAACTATATAAGCGCGCTACTCGCCGCTAGAGGCGCTGAATCACTGACGGATAAACGCACAGCCTAAGCCGCTGATCGTAGAGACCTGAAACTTGGAGGGTGTGTTTCTTGTATAATGTAGGCATCCGATAAGAAAGGATTTTTCGTATCTACCTATCTTCTATAGGTACATATAAAATCCTTTGTCCTGAATCACTGACGGATAAACGCACAGACTAAGCCGCTGATCGTAGAGACCTGAAACTTGGAGGGTGTGTTCCTTGTATGATGTAGGCATCCGATAAGAAAGGATTTTTCAAAATTCTACCCCTAAGGGGGTTATAAACGGGGGTAAAGTTTGTATGGGACAACGTGATTCCTTTGTCCAATCTTCTTCAAATTTTGCATAAACATTCTTTAACAGAATTAATCGAAGATGTGTTTAATATTTCATTGAAACTCATCGCCTAACAGGGTTAAAAAGGGATAGAAAGTTATTTTGGGGGTGATTTGCATCGAAGTTTATATCAATACTCCTTAGTGCTTTTGATTTTTAATTTCATTTTGTTTTGACACCATGTTTGAAAACTCAATCCGTTTTTACCATGAAGCTCGACTTAATACTGAGGTAACTGGAGTGGGGTTTTCACCAACACGACACGAGAGACTGGTCACACGTGTGTCCAGTTGGTGAAACTCAAAATTAGTATCACTTATTATTTCGTCATCTGGACACGCCAAAATTTTGACGTGTGTCCAGATAGTGAAACTTTAATTAAATCGCTTTTATGTTTTCGCCAACTAGACACACCCAGTTTTTTTTGCAAAAAAAGGTACAGTCAAGTGAATAATCGTTTCGCCCGTTGAATTGTTTAACGAGGAGGTTTCATGAAAAAGGTGTCTCACTTTTATTGTTAGAAAATTCTTATTAGTAAAAAATTTTGAAATAAAACAAATACCTATGTTAGAATAAAAAATGAAGACAAGTAAGTGTACTTAGCTAATATAACTTATTTTGATTACCTAAAGGTACTTAGTTCTTTTACAATAGCTTGAAAATATTCAAATAATCCTTACTTATATTATAAATGCGTCTCTGTCTGTCTGTGTGTTACACAATCACACCTAAACTACTGAACCGATTTTAATGAATTTTGGAACAGAGATAGTCTAGAGACTGAGAAAGGACATAGGCTACTTTTTATTCCTGAAAAATATCACCTTCCCGCGGGATAACGTCGTGTAGTACACGCGGGCGAAGCCGCGGGCGGAAGGCTAGTCTAAATAATAAAATTTCACAGACAAATCAAATAAGGACATAAGTACATCATTTGAACTCAGCGAAATGTATTTTTGTATTTAACATGGTTAAACGCAATGACGTTTTTAGCCATGAAAGATGCACTCCATATATTACAAACGTAAAAAGCGTGCTTGTTTACTAAATCTCGTTGAAGTAGTTTGTACGAGAGTGGAGTTGAAACGTTCAACATTGAGCAGCTATAGGTTTGGTATTTGGTATTGACACTTTTCCGCATTTAGACTCATATTTGGTCCGTTATGCGTGAATATGGCTAGTCGAGCCATCCTAGCTCCTTCCAGAAGCGCAGAAGCCTCCTGGGGCGTTGACAGGCTTCTAGGAGCGACCTCACCTCTGTGAGGATTTCTGTTCGTTGTGCGGCCAAACCCACGCACTCCAGGATCACGTGGGCGGCTGTTTCTTCTGCGTTCAGGCAACCTCTACATAGAGGGCTGTCCGTCGCATTCATAATAAATAGTTGTCGGTTAGGTGACCTGTAAGTGTACCAACAACTATCCGGAGGTCTGGACGATTAAGGCTGAGCAGCCTGCAGGTCAAACGCGGCGAGACTGCAGTCATCGCCATCTTAGACTGTCTATAGCTTGTTAGAGCTACCCAACGAGTATTATGTGCAGCACGAGTTCGTTGCCTTACCCATGAGCGCAGTTGGCTGAATGGGAGTGTCAGAATGGGTGTAGGTCCTGCCACTATTGTGGAGGATCCCATTCTAGCCAGCTCATCGGCGGCGTCATTCCCGTGCGATCCACTATGCGCTTTAATCCATTGTAGGATTACTCCGTTGTTGGATGCTATAGGTTGCATAAAATAATAAAATATCAAAATAATCATCAAAGGAGCATACATATGACAATAATACTAAAATAAGGTAATTGTGTCACAATCACTAAGGCTAAGATAGTTTAGAAATCATTAAAATCATCACTTTAACATAGAATCTATACTAATACCACAAAATAAAGAGTTTACAGAAGGACCGCTCCCACCATTTTTGAAAATCTATACCTATCCTTGTCTGACTCACTAGGGTTGCTTCTGTATTGATTCTGAATTTAAAAAGGAGTAGGTAGTATAAGTTAACAATCATACATAAATAAATTCGTTTACATAATCATCTTAAACATACATCTTAAACATGTTTACATGCCTTAGATGCTGCTTAGATGGTAAACAGAGCATCTAATATCTATTTAAAGTTCTGACGCCACACACGACGAAGACAAGATCCTATTGTACCTATACCGTACTTACCTATTATGTTGTAATGTATTTCATTCCTATATGTTAATGTACTCTATGAACAAGATATAAATATGGTGTGATAGTTATCCCACTAAAAACATAAACGTGAAAAAGGCACTAAGTAAGTTCGACGAAAACATAAAGGTAAAAAAGGTGCCAAGTTCAGCGAAAAATAGTTGAAATCTAAATGGGTTACAAGTTCCATAATTTTTTTCGTTCAAGAACTTCAAATATTAATATTTTCTTAAATGCTGAATTTATAACTTGTCATCTTCAAAAATTGAAAAACCTTTATAACGCAAGAACTGTATCAAGCAATAGTTGTAACTATTTTGAAAACAAGAAAGTGTATTTAAATACCTATGTTGTGTTTTTATCGTGTATAGGTAAATAAAAAAATATAAGTAGTTTAATAGTCAAAGTCAAATTTGTTTATTCAATTTAGATTGGTTTTTACAATACTTGTGAACGTCATAGAAGCTACGCTATCGGTTCGCAAACCCTACAGCGGGAGAACAGCGAGATGAAAACAGGTTCATATTTGTTTCTGGCGCAGCTGTTCTTTATAGTCTTTTCTTGCACTCAAGAATATCGTTTTTCAGCTTTCTTTGTCTGGGAGAATTTGCAGAAACGTGAGTTGCTATTTGTGAATTCGAGTCACATTTAACTTTTTCATATTGTGTACAAGATTCATTAGTCTCCGCAGTTGCTTGCGATTCTTTATTTTAATTTTTTTACAGGTAGCAAAAGTTTGGGATTAGTGCCTTTTTCAGGACAGTTCGGTTCGATGTCTTGATTATAGAATTGGTTTCGAAATGAGCCTCACAAACTCGAAGATATGTTGACCATTTGTTGCGTACATCTTCTCGATCAATTAAACTTAACCATAAGGTTCGTCTGAAAATAAATCATTTGATTTTTCAAATGAACTAGTTATTTTTGCAACGAAAATAGCCTATGGCACTCCTACGATTAAGACGTTAAAATAAATACGTATACGCATAATCGTGCGTGGTTCGTTTTCTCCTGAACTTGGCTGGCACACTGCCGTGCGTCAAAAAAAACTTTACTGCAAATAAAATGTCATTTGGTGTAAGTATAATGACTGGCGTTCTCTCCCAAACTTGTCAGGCACACTGCCGGCCGTGCGCCTAGATAAAGAAAACTTTACTGCAAGTGAAATGTTAATTGGGATTTAATGATTGGCGTCCTTTCCTGAACTTGATGAACTTGATTGAAGATGAAAAAAAATTACTGCAAGTAAAATGTTATTTGGGGTTTAATGACTGAAGTCTCTAAAATGTAAGTAGGATCTCTTAACACTGCTAAAATAAAAGAAAATGCAACGACAACTTTTACTTGAAAATTCGTCAACATGACTTGTGGCTGTGTTCGCTGAACCGCCAAGAAGTTTTGAGAATACTATAACATCTAAATAAGGACCAGCGTGATCATCATGTCAGCCGAACGACGCCCACTGCTGGGAATAGGCCTACCAAGGATCTCCACAACTATCGGTCTCATTAGATTACCTATGCGTGACCCGCTACGAGTTGTGATTGTGACCGGCCGGCGGCGGGCGGCGGTCGAGCGCCAACAAAGAATATATCTAATCTAGGTACCTACTTAACTAAACCATAGAACCCAAATACTGGCGTTTTACCACAACCAGCTAACTATAAGATGAATGTGTATGGTTCATCGTCGTTATCAAAGCGGCTAGTCCCAAAAGTACCTATAGGTATACTCACCTACCAACAAGAGAAAACAGTTTGACATAAGTAATATCGTTTGGAAATTTAAATAACGTGTATGCACAGTTTTTAGTCGTATTTAGACAACCAAATACACTGCCACTGTAATAATATTGGTTATTAATTTTGTTAATTATTGGTAAAATCCTTACTTATATTATAAATGCGAAAATGCGAATCTGTCTGTCTGTGTGTTACACAATCACGCCTAAACTACGGAACCGATTTGAATAAAAATTGGTACAGAGATAGTCTAGAGCCTGAGAAAGGACATAGGCTACTTTTTTATGTGAACAAAGGGTTGTAGGGGTTGAAATAGGGGATGAATGTTTGTATGGAAATTACGTAATTTTTAAAGCTAGAAGCTTCAAAATTATTTTATAGGCTTTTGATTAGATAAATAAATACGACATTCAAAGTTTGTAAAAAAAACTACCCTAAAGAGGGTGAAAACAGGGGATGAATTTTTTCGTGTGATGACGTCGGCAAAAAAGTTTACGGAACGGATTTTGATGATTTTTTTTTTGTTATACAGCTATTGGTCCTTGCCAACATATAGCTATAAGTTATTTTGGAGATCGCAATTTCTGATGTGGAACCATAGCAGTCCAGCCAAATTATGAGAGATTTAAAAATACCGTTTTAAGGGAAATTGTTAAACGTGATGAGCACTTTCTATTGACGTACAAAGTTTGAAGGTCTGGTACACCTGATGTGGAACCCTAGCAGCCAGATTAAACTATATGAGATACAAACATAGCGTCTTAAGAAAAGTTGTTTAACGTCATGGACATTTTCTATTGACGGAAAAATATCGAAGGTCTGGTACTCCTGATTTGGAACCCTTGCAGCCCAGCTTAACTATAAGAGACACAAATACAGCATCTTAAGAGAAGTTGTTCAGCGTGATAAGTATTTTCTTTTGACATACAATATATACTAATATTATTAATGTGAAAGTGTGTTTGTTTGTATGTCCGTCTTTCACGTCAAAACGGAGCAACGGATCGTCCTGTTTTTTTTAGTATGTGGATAGTTTAGGAGTTAGAGAGTCCCATAGGCTAATTTTATCCCGGAAAAATATCACATTCCCTCGGAAAAACGTCGTGTAGTACACGCGGCAAAACCGCGGGCGGAAGGCTATGTGATATAAATTTTTAATGTGTTAATACGTAGGTACTGTTTATGTAATATACACGGTATTTTTTTATCACCCCGGATATTTTTAGGGTTTATTTTACTCATGAAAACAAACAACTTTTATTATTGGACCAACACTGAAATCGCGAAAAAATATCAGCTGTTCCATACATTTTAATTAAATATTTTTGCACTTTTGTATGGAATAGCTGTTTTTTTTTTGCGATTTTAGTGTTGGTCCCATAATAAAAATTGTTTGTTTTCATGAGCAGAATAATCCTTTTAATTTTATCCGGGATGATAAAAAAATTACCGTGTATATTAAGTAAATAAATAAAATAATTCATACTTATTATAAAACTGTATGCGATTCTATTCAGGGGGCTACCGGCTAAAAATTATGGGTATGGACATGGGCTGCATTTGACATTTGAAGCCCATATTATGCCCTTAAAAGCACAAAATATGGGCATCAAATGTCAAATGAAGCCCATGTCCATATCCATATTTTTTTGCCGGTACAGGGGCTGTAGGTATACATTGAAAAGAAATAGAAAAAAATAACACCAAGGGTCTTCTTAAACGGAACAGATACCAAAAATATAGTTTTTGATTTTTTTGTGTCTGTCTGTTGTCCACGTTTCAGGCAAAACCTACTGAACGGATTTTAATGAAACTGTTTTTGTTATATAGCTATTAGTTGTCGCCAACTTATAGGTAGGCTATAATTTATTTAGAAGATCGAAATGGCCGATGTGGAACCATAGCAGTCCAGCCAAACTATGAGAGATATAAAAATACCGTCTTATGGAAAATTGTAAAATGTGATGAGCATTTTCTATTGACGTACAAAGTTTGAAGGTCTTGGTACACCTGCCTGGCTAGCATTACCATCATTATATCACGCGATATGATACAGCACGTCTTGCTGTCTTGCTGTCTTGCTTCCACCTTAGTGGGGTAGGTAAGCAAGACAGCATGACGTGCTATATCATATCGCATGATAAAAGCCGTTCATGCTAGGCCAGCTGATGTGGAACCCTAGCAGCCAGGTTTAACTATATGAGATAGCATCTTAAGATAAGTTGTTCAGCGTGATAAGTTCTTTCTTTTGACATACTGTTTGTATTGTTTGTATATCCGTCTTTCACGTCAAAATGGAGCAACGGATCGGCGTGTTTTTTTAGTATGTGGATATTTTAGGAGCTAGAGAGTGACAAAGACTAATTGATATCCCGGGAAAATATAACTTTCCCTCGAGATAACGTCGTGTAGTATAGGCGGGCGAAACCGCGGGCGGAAGGCTATGTGAAATATTTTTTTAATGTGTTAATATGTATCATAGCGCTAAACTAATATATTATAAAATAAATACACAAAAAACGACAAACCTTATTAGCTAAAAAAATGAAAAATGCTGCCGTAAGTCACTAGTCCACGCGAACGAAGTCGCGGGCACAGCTAGTAGGTATATAAGTGTCACAGTGAGTGACACGTAGCGGCGCGGACGTGAAGTGATCAATTAAATGCTCTTTGGAACTTGCGATCACTGACCTCTTTGCGATACTCGCGACTGAGTACTGTCCCAAACTGCCCCATTTTGCCTGTATATGTGACGTCTATGTGTGCGTGACGAAAATGGCACTTTGTTCTAAGCGGACTCTCTGCTAGGGCGACCGCCCGCGTAGTTACTTTGTGCTAATACCTAGTCTTCCGCCCGGGGCTTTGCCCGCGTGGAATACACGACGTTATCCCACGGGAACCTAAAGTATTTTCGAGATAAAAAGTAACTTTTGTGACTCTTCAGCTCCCAAACTATTCCCATAGCAAAAATCACGTCGATCTGTTGCTCCGTTTTGATGTGAAAGTCGGATAAACAATTTACGTTAAATGTTAGATAGCTGGTTTGTATGGGAAAAGAAAAGTGTGGTTTTTACTATTTTCCACGCAATTTTTCTTTTTTTCTTTTCTTGAAAACCTTCCGCGGGACTTAAAGAACATAATAATATGAATAAAAAAATTGCCGAATTGGTCCAACATTTATCTGCTTGACAGTACCATAGTAAAAGTATATTACTATGACTGTACTTTGTCATGAATTCGGATAAAATGCGAACGTGTGTCCAATTGCAGAAAACATAAAAGTGATTTAATTTAAGTTTCACTATCTGGACACGTGTCAAAATCTTAGCGAGTCCAGATGACGAAATAATAATTGATACTAATTTTGAGTTTCACCAACTGGACACACGTGTGCCCAGTCTCTCGTGTCGAGTTGGTGAAAAACCCACTGGAGTTCTCACCCTGAATAAAAAAGTGTCCCCAGCAAATTTGACATTTATGTATGTAGTGGCTGTCAGTTGTCTCATATGACCATACGTATTTTTTTAAAGTGTAGGTGAGACGGAAGACAGCCACTGTGTAATTTGTGGTGGACAAAAAATTGTTCGTACTGCACTCTCCAGTTACCTCAGTATTAAGTCGAGCTTCATGGTTTTTACAGTGCGACAATGTACCTCATTGCCACCAAAGAGTAGTTAGTATTTACAAGGACGTACCCAGGGGGGGGGTCCAGGGGGTCTGGACCCCCCCCGAAAGTGTCCATTCATCCGCGGGATGGGCGTGAACTACACGACGTTATTCCGCGGGAATGTGATATTTTTCCGGAATAAAAAGAAGCCTATGTTCCACTCCACGCTACAAAGTATATCTGTGTCCCAAATGTCAGCCAAATCCGTTCAGCCGTTTTGGCATGATTGAGCAACAAACATCTAAACTAGTTTAGATGTTATCGAAAACGTTCCTGACAGCTTCAGAGGAATGCATGCTCTGTCACTGTCACACACTTCATAATAGACAAAGACAAATAATAGAATTCGAATCCGATCGGTTGTGATTGTGAATCAGCACCGATTCACAAACCGTCGGAATTGTTCCCGACAGCGGAATGTATGCACCGTCTCTGACACTCACTATAGAATAGAAAAAGACATTAAGGGGCATGGTTCTTTGTGACCGGGAGGCAATTACACCTCGGAGGGTTGCACGAACGTCGCAGAAATATTATTTCATATGTTTTAGATAGCCACATTATTCCTGAGTGATATAGTTATGCTATACTTTATCCCGTTATTTCCGTAGGAAGGGGAATAAGTAATAAAGGTGGTGGTAGTTGATAATTTATTTGGGCTAAATCGATAAAACAATACCCGTTTTATGACTAATTTTAAGTAGGTACCTATTTTGTTTTCTAAAATATTAAATTACTTACTTGCATACAAATTAAAATCATTATAGTTAATAATGTAAGTTTGTTTGCCATTACACATTTTCTTACGCATAGTACATAATGCACCGTACCGTAGGGCACCTAATTGTCACATTGATACTCTTTCGAGTATGGTGATATTTAGCTAACTTCCAGACTGTCTTATCATTGTGATATTTGTGATATTGGTCACAACAACTATCAATAAATTATTTTTGTCTTTTGTACTTTGCACAAGTCGCATGATTACTAGCAAATAGCTAATTTTATGATCAATCTTGAGACGTGACGTCATCGACGCATTTTTTTATTTATTTATTTTATTTATTTATTTCTTTATTTGGGATAACAAACAGTTGTCACTTAGAAAATATTACAATAAACGAAATTATCTATTACTAAAGTTTTATAAAAGTGCAACCCACACCGCTATCCACAGATTGGTGTCATAATTTTATTTTGAATTTTTATATTTAGCGTTTGATCATAGGCTCGATATCATACATTACTCGGCATTGATTGTTTTTAGCGTAATGTTATATTGTCGGGTATCGTTAGAAAGGTAATTTTATGAGTTGCTTATCGGGATCATTTACTTTAAGAAATGATTAATAACGGAAGTGAAAATCACGGAATTATACAGGTACCAAAATGGGGATTATATTTTATCGTAATAGTAGATGAGACGATAAAGTAATTCGTAACGGATAAATTGCGATAAGAGGAACTAGTCATGTTTTTATCGAATTACCTAGATGACTATTGATTTATTAGCCGATATGATATTATTATTTTTAACACTTTGATTTTAGAATCGGATGAAATTATGAGTTAATTTTTCTACATTGCCCCTTCCTTCCTTTTCATGCATTTCCCGTGAAATGGTGGTGATACCCATACCAAAATAAATATTTCTGAAAACAATAAAATCGGTGTTAGCTTACTAATTATTAATAACACAACATTCACATACAAATGCCTCTATTTTTTTATGTAAGTTTTGTATGGGATAACGAAAAAATAGTTTTTCGACCAACTGGTCCGTGGACTTCTTGATTTGTTTTTGTTTATAGAATTAAATACTTTGGGGCTATGGGATATCATAAAGACTCGTTGTAAAGGCTTTATTCTGCATGAAAAGCAATCGAGAAGAGAAAATAGTGAAACAAGGGAAAGATAGGTACTTTCAATTGGAGCGTCATGTTATCGAGAAGAAAATCTGCTAATCTTACTTATTTTTCAGTTGGTACTTATATGCGATATAGTATAAAGATAAGCGCAAATATCTAAATTGCTAGATATAAAAGTTTAGACTTATCTTTGTGTACCAGTGAGACGGCAGGTGGCGCGCCAGCCTGTTTGTAGATATTATATTAATTTATTTTTAATGGTAGTTTAAGTTAGGTATTTAACATAATAATTAATACAAGATGTGGCGTTTCGTGTTTTTGCTCGTCGTGGTCTGTTCAGCAAAATTATCTCACCAGGTTAGTAAGTTAGGTTTTTATAAAAGTATTACCTTTTTAGGGTTCCGTAGTCAACAAGGAACCCTTATAGTTTCGCCATGTCCGTCAATACGTCTGTCTGTCCCCTCCCCAGCCAGCCTAGCTCATAGACTCTTAGTACTAAAATTTGGCAGGAATATACATATTAATCACGCCGACAAAAAATTTTTTTAACTAAAAATTTTTTTTTAGGTTACCTCCTCTACACGTGAAGTGGGGATGTAAATTTTTATCTTGTCTACCCCATAATGTGGGGTGTCGTTGGATAGCAATTTCAAAAATATTTCGGGTTTGTGAAAACTGTTTTTTGATTAAGGCATCCGTTTGTGAATTATAAAGCTTTAAAGTGTAACATTTTGTTAGAGTTAAGTGTCCCCACCCCTGGCAAGCCAAATGGTTGCTTTTGGAGACGTGAAAAAATTCACGATAGTTATTATATACATTTGACGAAATTAAAAGGAAAACTATCACAGCTAAGTAGGCTTTACAAGTTTTTGAGATATAACACATTTTCAAAAACCGCAAATATAACTTTGTCTTTCATACCAACACTATGAAAAACAAAGTTATATAAAATTATAGTGGTATTTTTGCTAGGTGTATGAAATCGGTACGTTACCTGGGTACGGAACCCTTCATGGGCGAGTCCAACTCGCACTTGCTTGGCTATGAAATAAACAGGTGTTGCAGTTACTCCTTTGGTGAAGAGGCTATGAAAATAAACAGATGTTATAATTACTCCACAGGATACGTAGTAGTTTTTTTTTTACCCTGTGGTTACTGAATTTTTAAGGGCTTAATCACAAGCTGTCGGAAACGTTCCCGACAGAGCGGAATGTATAATGAACCTATATAGTATCAATGCATTGTCAGTGACAATGCAAGTTTTGCATGTCTTTTCTGAAGAGTGTGACAGTGACAATTTGTTACAATTCGCTTTCCGAACGGTTGTGAATCAGGCAGGGCGCTAATTCTGAAGCCCTACTTTAATTCAACGAAAAACGAAACTTCGTTAGCTCCGCCCCGCTTTCACTCGAATCTGTCATGCCCGGAGAGTGAGAGGGACGGGTATAACGAAGTTTCGTTTTTCGTTGAAGTAAAGTAGGCCTGCTGTACGGTTTTCCTAAACCATTGTAAAGCTTGATGAGAACCTTGATTGTGCAAACGAGAGTTTTGGTTATATTAAGCCAAAACTGAGACTATTATTTCTCATGCAGCTTGCTGAAATTATGAAATTATTTGTTACTATGAAAAAATTAATACTATGGAAAAATAGAGTGAAACTTACTTACCAGACTTTCATTCTGGTAAACTGGTTTCTTGCCATATCTTGGTCAAACGTTCTTCCAAAATCTTGTCTGGATATATTATAATCTTTTTATTATTTTTATGCATACTGATACTGATGACTGACGTCAGGGACTTTCCCATATTGCCGTTAGAGCCATAATATCAACGATATTGTAGGTAATCACAACTTATTAGAAAAATCAATACGGGATGTAGTGTAGGATATGTTTTGATTAACATTTTTTTAATTATAGTTACCAGATCATAATAAGGGGGTTGGTTTTTATTTAATTTTTGTAACAACTCCTATTTCATGTCTTGTAAAAATTAAGTTTATTTTTAAATTATATGTGTTCGATCTTAATTGAGTTAAAAAGTTCCATTTGTTTCTCACAGAGGTCGCTGCCGGAATCCGACAGCTATGTAGCGGCAGTGGTCGAGTACCAGTTCGCCGGTGACACAGCCACCAACCTGCAGAACTACTTGCAGTTTATAAGCGATGCTGCCCAACAGGTACGATCATAAAGAACTTCTAGGCCTTACGTTTCAATGATACTTCTCAACTGTAAAGTCCATTCGCTTAGATAGTGTCGCTCTGCCACAATGCCGTGCGGGTGTACCGACACTATCTAACCGAACGGACTATACCTTCTACCCATACCACATGAATAGGTACTCTGTGCCCATACTACTCAACTGTAACGTTTGCCCATACTTTCTCAGATGTACCTACAGGGTGTTAGAGGCACTGTTGCAAAAACTTTAACCATGGCTTCAGACCATCATGCTGAACAACGTACAGCAAGAATTTTTTGTCGGAAATTAAAAAATATTCGACTTTTCATACAAATTTAACAACTAATCGTGACATTTTGTTTTGTATGGAGAATCGAATTTTTTTTTTCATTTCCGACAAAAAAATCTTGCTGTGCGTTGTTCAGCATGATGGCCTGATATGAAGCCATGGTTAAAGTTTTTGCAACGGTGCCCCTAACACCCTGTATCAACTATACCACCAAGCGACACAACCATCCCAAACGGCTGAACGACCAGCTTTTATAATTGAGCAGTAACTAGATTCTGTTTATTGAGTTATGTTATGATACCTCCCATTGGCATTCTCTCAGAGTCTTTTATAATGTAAGGTTGGCTGAGGTTGTTTATCTAAAAAAATAATGATATTAATGTAACAAAAACATATATTTACAGAATGCGGACATCATAGTGTTTCCGGAACTGACTCTTAACCGCCGGGACCCTGTGGAAGTGCCCATATATGGAGTATTGAATGAGGAACCAGTACCAGCACTTAAACCTGAATTATATCATGAGGTAAAAACATCTTCATTTCTGAGAGTCATTTATTACTTTTTACCCGACTGCGACAGAAGGAGTGTTATTATATTTGATCATATAATCATAATATGTGCTGTACTAAAGTACGGTCGCGGAGCACGAAGAATCCCGTACAATGACCTGTTGTTGTGTAAGCGTGACGCACTATATTTACGCAGGAGCGACAGGGACAAGTAATAAGAGGTCTTTGTACGAGATTCTTCGTGCTCCGCGACTGTACTTAAGCAATCTAACGGAATAAATCAAAATGACAACTATACATGAAGACTACCCCCGTAAAACACTGGGATTTTTTCTGCCTAACCTAAAACTACTAGAAGAAAGTTAAATGTGTTGAGATTCGGTGATACTCTTTTTAATTTTACACTATACTTACAGGTTCTAGTGAGCATATCCCAAGCAGCGCGGCAGCATTCAATTTACGTGGTGATCAATGTGGAGGAGATTACGTTCTGTAACGTTGCTGTAACTGAAGAATACTGCCCTGAAAATGTAACTTATCTGTTCAATACCAACGTGGTGTTTGACAGAAGCGGGGCGGTTATAGACAGGTATGATAATTAAGAGGTACCTAGTTGCCACAGAATAGAGAAGTATACTAATAGAAATGCACTAGAGCACTAATCCATACTACTTATATTATAAATGTGAAAGTGTGTTTGTTTGTCCGTCTTTCACTTCGCAACGGAGCATACGGATCGACGTGACTTTTGGTATGGGGATAGTTTGGGAGCTGGAGAGTGACATAGGCTACATTTTATCCCAGAAAAATCTTATTTCTTACTATTATTACGATCTTGTTATCTGTGAAACGCGATAGTACCTACCGGTAACGTTTGCACATGAACTAACTTACAGCCAACCCGGAGTTATATGGACTTTTTTATACAGAGACATGTCTTCCGCCCGCGTGGACTATACGACGTTATCCCGCAGGTATGTGATATTTTTCCAGGCTACAAAGTATCTGTGTCCCACATTTCAGCCAAATCCGTTCAGCCGTTTTGGCGTGATTGAGTAAGAAACATCCAAACACATAAACTTTCACATTTTGTAATACCTACCTATTAGGATATGGAATAGTAGGTATGATATGATCAAGATAATCGTTGTTGCCTCATTGAATACGTACGCATGTGTACTTAAAGCCTATTAAATATAAGTTAATGGTACTAAACATGACTCACCATTTTCTGTCCAGATACCGCAAGATCAACTTGTTCGGGGAACCTACCCGCACGCCGGCCCTCAGACCGGACCTCGGCGAGTTCACGACAGACTTCGGGGTGCGGTTCGCGCACTTCATCTGTTTCGACCTGCAGTTCCAGGTGCCGGCCATACAGGTGGTGGACAAGCTCAACGTCACTGACGTCATCTTCACCACTATGTGGTTCTCGGAGTTGCCGTATCTGACTGGTGAGGAGTTTTTGCATTATTTAAGTACTTACCTAATTCCAAAGGATCCAGGCTTCTTTCTCTTGTCGCACCTGCGAAAGTTCACGTTTGACTGCGGGGTGCGGTTAGCGCACTTCATCTGTTTCGACCTGCAGTTCCAGGTGCCGGCCATACAGGTGGTGGACAAGCTCAACGTCACTGACGTCATCTTCACCACTATGTGGTTCTCGGAGTTGCCGTATCTGACTGGTGAGGAGTTTTTGCATTATTTAAGTACTTACCTAATTCCAAAGGATCCAGGCTTCTTTCTCTTGTCGCACCTGCGAAAGTTCACGTTTGACTGCGGGGTGCGGTTAGCGCACTTCATCTGTTTCGACCTGCAGTTCCAGGTGCCGGCCATACAGGTGGTGGACAAGCTCAACGTCACTGACGTCATCTTCACCACTATGTGGTTCTCGGAGTTGCCGTATTTGACTGGTGAGGACTTTTTGCATTATTTAAGTACTTACCTAATTCCAAAGAATCCAGGCTTCTCTCTCTTGTTGCACCTCGGCGAATCACAGTAGTAGGCATTGTTATATATTTGACGTGGAATAGGTTAAATAATTCATTAATACAAACAACAAAAAAAAATATATGACAACAAAGGTACTTAAACATAAAATAATTTGATGATAAAATATTGTAGTAAAAATATGTATAACATATTAATAAGTGCGAAATCTACATTAGCAAGTTTGTAATCCAATTCTGCAGGTCAAAACAATGCAAAATATCAAGGCAGCTTTAGTCTTTAGTTCTTTAACTTTTGACTGTAATTATTAACATATTAATATTCTATTCCAACGTTATCTTGTTGAACTAACTCATCATCATCATCACGTCAGCCGAACAAGGCCCACTGCTGGGCATTGGCGTACCCCAATGATCTCGACAACGATCGCAGGACTAACTCACTAGCAAAAAATATAACAATCCGATAACTAACTCACTGACATAAAATTATAGCAATCCGTTGTTCTTTTGCTTCCCCCAAGGATCTCGACAACGATCGCAAGACGCAAGACTAACTCACTAGCAAAAAAAAATAACAATCCGATAACTAACTCACTAACGTTAAAATATAGCAATGCGTTGTTCTTTTGTTTCCCCCAAGGATCTCGACAACGATCGCAGGACTAACTCACTAGCAAACAAATATAACAATCCGATAACTAACTCACTGACATAATAATAATGTAGCAATCCGTTGTGATTTTGTTTCCAGCTGTACAGATTCAGGAGGGGTACGCCTTCTCCATGAATGTCAACTTCTTGGCAGCTGGCGCAAACAATGTTGCCGTTGGCAGTGCAGGTAAGGAAAAAATATAAAAAAAACATTATGTATTATAATTTAAGTCGCTTATACAACTGATAAAATTAGCCGTTCAACTAACAACAAACCGCTTTGCCGATAAACTAACGGCCTGCCTCCTGTACGATGTTCAGCTATTTTAACCGCCTCTGTGGTCTAGGGTTCACACCACCGATTTCAGACCCAGAGGTTCCGGGTTCGATTCCCAATGGTAACATATTGTATTCGGTTTGGTTGGTGGTAGGACTGGTTCTTGTCCGCCTGGCTAGCTACCACCGTCATATCTAAGTCTGACGCCATAACAATAATGTTTTCAGCATTATTGTGTTCCGGCAGTTAGAGATAAGATTGCCATTTCCTCAGTGACTGAGAATTCCGGGAGTAGTGCGCTTCCACCTTCAGCCTTATCACCGTTATGGAATCAAATAAATAAGTATGTTGAAAATATTGAAAATGAAATATTAGAAACAAATCTTTCCGTCTCACAACTAGCTCCAATGAGACTCGAACCCACGACCTTTCACTGTCTGGGCGAATGCTCTTACCACTGAGCTACGGATTCCTTTCAATAATAAGAATTGCTTTGTGACTAAAAAGGCTAAAAAGTAATAATAATTTGAGATATTTAGCCATTTAATGAAACTGCTAGGCTTGGATGGATCGAAATTAACGTTTTTTTCGGTGGCCAAGTATTCTGAAGAATCACATTTTCTCGTTTTTTAAATGGTATTGTGGCTTTTCGCCGACCGCACTAACGCTTAGCTAGTCGCTTTAAAACGCCAAAATTGCCTATTTTCTATTAGTTGTCATTTGAAACATTGAAGATTTTTCGCATTGAAATTTCCAATATGTATACGTATATGTGATGGGAGGACTGTTTCGAAAACACGATTGGAAAAATTTTGCTCGATAGAAAAAAATCCTGAAGTTACCACTAAAATTTCATATAAATGCAAATTACGACCGTGTTTTACAATAATTATTCCTATAAAATCACAAAAACATAGGTAAACAAAACTAAACAGTTTTATAAACTTTTTGTAAAAAAGTGTGAATTTCGCTTACGATTTTTAGTTTCGAGCTCGTTGATTCCATAGTAATTTTCGCTGACCGCCTAACCCCCCTTGATATTAATTTTTATAATGTTGCAGGTTCGGGCATATTTTCCGGAAGAGCTGGTGCACTGGTCAGTGTGATGCCTGGCGTGCCGACCTCCAAGCTACTCGTAGCCACTGTACCGAAGATACCGGGACAGGTAAACCAGTTTAAATAGCTGGACTGTCTTAAAAATTAATTCAAAGAAGGGTGTGTTAGTACTTAGCTACCATTAGGAATTCATTAGATACATAATTATACATTTATCACATTTTGGTTGAAGAGAGGGCATATCATGTACCTACTTATAATGTTTCATCAGAATAGTTTTCAGGTTACCTATACTTCAGAATTTCAGATTCCATACGTTTGATTTAACAATGCATATCAGTAGGTACAATTTTAGTGCAACCACTAAAATTTTCCTCTCCTCATTTCACAACTCTGCTTTATTGTAGTCGGCCAAAACGCAGCAACAAATAAAAAATATTTGTTCCAATAATTAAATTTCTTTGCAACAGGTGACGAGCACGCCTGCCGGTCCCACCTACTACGACCCGGTAGACCATGACAGCCTGGTACTAATCACGGACCCGTCGCTGGTGGACCATCTTACCATGGAACTGCCCTCGGATGGCCCCTTCGAGCTCAGGATGGGCTCTGCCAACATCGAGTGTGTCTTCAGGATCAACATGACCCAAAGGGAAACGGACAGCGATGTCCCTGTAAGTTAACCTACTTCATCATTTCAGCCGTACGACGCCCACTGCTGGGCATAGGCCTCCCCCAAGGATCTCCACAACGATCGGTCCTGCGCTGCCCGCATCCAGCGGCTTCCCGCGACCTTGACCAGATCGTCGGTCCACCTTGTAGGGGGCCTGCCCACGGAACGTCGTCCGGTTCGCGGTCGCCATTCGAGAACCTTTCCGCCCCAACGGCCATCGGTTCTCCGCGCTATGTGTCCCGCCCACTGCCACTTCAACTGAGCAATCCTTCGAGCGATGTCGGTCGTTTTAGTTCTCCTGCGGATCTCATCATTTCTGATTCGATCGAGCAGGGAAATACCAAGCATCGCTCTCTCCATTGCTCGCTGGGTGACCTTGAGCCTTCTTAACCTACTTATAATAAGTTAATTTTCAGGCAGACAGGGCTTATTACACTTGGCTAAATTCAGCATCTAATTAAGCATACATTGCTTTCTTTGAGCTCATTTGTAGCAAGTGATGCAATCAAAACAAGCAATGTATGCTTAATTAGATGCTGAATTTAGCCAAGTGTAATAAGCCTTTTACCTCGTGCATTTGAGTGGTAATCTACAGCGAATTTGATTGGCAAATTCTTCAGCATTTAGTTTTTCAATCATGTCATATATGTCTAAATCATAAGAGATATTAGTTACGAATTTCTTTGCGAGACACACCGAACAACGCACAATATTGTTAATAATGTTTTTCGTATTATCACAATAATGTGGCCGTAGTCCCTACCTGTTACTTTCGCCATGAGTTTAATTCAAATAGGGTGGTTTGAGCAACCATTTTCATCCTTCTCTATATTCTCATAGTTCATAATTGTAGGTTTATTTACGGGGATGACCTAGTCTGGTCAGTATGTGACTTAACCCTCTTTTCAAATAAGAATAAAAAAAAACATCATCTTCCTGATCTTCCAATACTATAAAGTGGTCGGCGCCCCCCCACTCCATCACCCGGCATCTCTTCATTTATTAAGTTCTTATACATACAATCTCTCCCTCATAATTGCGGTCTTCCATGAAAGTAAACAACTAATAATTAGGGCACCCATCCACAGAGGTACAGATACCGGGCGGCGGTGTTCGACAGCGTCCGCAGCTACACCGGGGTGGCGGAAGGGAAGGTGCGAGCCTGCTCCGTGATCGCTTGCACTGGGGACACCTCCGACACTTGTGGGAAACGGTAAATAAAAATTTAAAAAAAACTGGGAAACTTCGTCAGCGTGCAATCCAAGTTGATCGACTTATGAAAAAAATTACAATACCATTTTTGGCACTTTCACGACCCAAGACCTTTATACATGGTACCAGAAGCACATTATACTAACGGCAACTCGGACTACCAGGCGAACATCGATCTTCCACAAATAAATGAAAATGAAAAAAAAAACGGTGGAAATGTGGAAAGGTCAAACGAATTCTTGTTGCAAACAAGTGTTTACACTGTTGTAAACCGCCGGTGAAGACCGATGTGGAGGGCTTGTTTACAACAGTCTGGCCGGGGTTTAATTAATACAGTTTAAATTTCGAATTCCGCCACTACAAGTTCGAGACTGACGGGTGTCACGTTGGATCAAATCTCCGAGGTCTATCAATGAATATGTCGCAGCCAACTGGTTAAATCCGCCATTCAATTAAACGCCTAGGCCGATCATTTTTTCCGTAAGCTATTTTATCTTCCCATTAGGTTGACGGAGTCACAAAAAAAAAATAACCACGAAATTTAAGACGATCGCTTCGCTGCGCTCAAACCAACCGCTTCAACCATCCGCCTGCGACAAATACATTAAACTTTTAACTAATATACTTATTTCTATTGTATATTTTACAATTTAAATCGTTTTCTTACGTTTCAGATTCCCCAATTACAACCCGCTATCTACAGCAGTCTTTCACGAGCTGAACATCATCGCAACCGTGCCAACCTCCGCTATAGACCCTGAAACAGAAGCCAGAGACACAGTCTACTTCCCCCTGTCTGTGGACACATCGATCATGCCATTGGAACCCGACCACTATACATACAGCGAGGACAGGAACGGACCAAGGACCACATACTCTCTTTTTCTGGACAAAAGCGATAGGTAAAAAAATATTTTATATCGAATTAGTATTAGTAGTTGATCATCATCATCATCATGTCAGCCGAACGATGCCCACTGCTGGACGCCCCTCCTCCAAAGATCTCCACAACGATCGGTCCTGCGCTGCCCGCATCCAGCGGCTGCCCGACCTTGACCAGATCGTCGGTCCACCTTGTAGGGGGCCTGCCCACGGCACGTCGTCCGGTACGCGGTCGCCATTCGAGAGCCTTTCCGCCCCAACGGCCATCGATTCTCCGCGCTATGTGTCCCGCCCACTGCCACTTCAACGCTGCAATCCTTCGAGCGATGTCGGTTGTTTTAGTTCCCCTGCAGATCTCATGATTTCTGATTCGATCGAGCAGGGAAATACCAAGCCCCAAATAGTTGATGATATCAAAATATATTGTGTGATTGTGATGGAAACTGACCCTAAATATACTTTATTTTTTTCTTAAGGTTTTCAATTGAAATAAAAAAGTTAGAAAAAAATAGCCCTTACCAAATTTCTTGCCGGTCCTTCTCGTCTTTCGCTGTAGGATTTGCGAACGCAGATCTTGAATTCTTGACGTATGAATCTGACTGAGCACATGCTCTTGCTATATCAGCCTAGAGTGTAGGCCCTAGACTGTATAACGGTATATGTGGATGCATGTGAAATGCAAGGTTACACATTACAAAAACAAAATATATTATTTTTAGAAGAATTACAGTGGTCCCCGAACTAGGCTATGCGGCTGAATCTCGGGTACCAATAATCGCCTTAATTTGTGTATGCGTTTTGTTTTCAGAGAACTGTACAGCTTCGCTATTTGGGGAAGAGTTTTCGCCGATGATGCACCAACGTTACCGGAGGCTACGACTGAGAACTCGGAAGTTTCCACGGTTGAAAATGAAGAAGATGATGAAAGCGATTCCTCTGTGACGCACTTGTTGACAAAAACTTTGTTGATACCAGTATTAATACTGTTGATAATTTATAATTGAAAGTAGTTAGTACGGTAATTATTTTAAGAAATAATTTGTGATAATTGTTTAGATAATAAGTAAATAAATATTTAAATTATTTAACTTTATTTCTACCTAATGTTTTATTTACTCAAAAATGTATCTTAAATTTAAAAGTGTATAATTTTTGTGTCCGGAATTTTAAAAAAAGGATCAAGATAGATCCTTTATTGAAAATTCAGTAGCCAAGATTTTCCAGATGCCTACCGCTCCTTTTTTCTTCGATTTTTAGTAGATTGTTAGCTTGAGAAAATTCGGTTATCAGTTACCATTAAAAATTTGTTATCTACTAACAGTCATCATCATCAGCATCATTTCAGCCGAACGACGCCCACTGCTGGGCATAGGCCTCCCCAAGGATCTCCACAACGATCGGTCCTGCGCTGCCCGCATCCAGCGGCTTCCCGCGATCTTGACTAGATCGTCGGTCCACCTTGTAGGGGACCTGCCCACGGAACGTCGTCGTCCGGTTTGCGCTCGCCATTCGAGAACCTTTCCGCCCTAACGGCCATTGGTTCTCCGCGCTGTGTCCCGCCCACTGCTACTTTGACTGAGCAATACTTCGAGCGATGTCGGTCGTTTCAGTTCTCCTGCGGATCTCATCATTTCTTATTTGTTCGAGCAGGGAAATACCATACTAACATTATCTTACCAAAACATAACCAGCTGCGGCGAGGCGGCTTTATTTGATCTAAGCGGATTTAAATCTATACCTACAAATAAATAAAATTGGAGTGAAAAATGGAAAATGAAGTATTTAGAAAAAATCGACCCGTCTCACAACCAGCTTCGATGGGACTCGAACCCACGACCTTTCGCTATCCGGGCGACTGGTTAGAGCAGCAGCGAAAGGTCGTGGGTTCGAGTCCCATCGGAGCTGGTTGTGAGACGGGTCGATTTTTTCTAAATACTTCATTTTCCATTTTTCAACCATAAAAATTCCATTGTGAATGCAAAAAATTAAAAATTTAAATACAATTGGAGTGTCTGTTTGTAATATTAAAATATCCGCTTTTTACTACATGCATATGATTATATATACGGTACATATACCAAAATAACATATTTTACAATTTTTGTCTGTCTGTCTGTTTGTTCCGGCTAATCTCTGAAACGGCTGGACCGATCTTGACGGGACTTTCACTGGCAGGTAGCTGATGTAATAAGGTGTAACTTAGGCTACTTTTTATCCCGATATTCCCATGGGAACGAGAACCACGCGAGTGAAACCGCGGGCGGCCGCTAGTAAATAAATAAAATTATTCAACACCCATCGTCCATCACATACTTCAATTCAGTTACCATCATTCCAATACCATCCAATCTGACTTGAGCAGTGTTATAGAAATTGGAAACAACGACGGTAATTACCATATACACCCAGACCCCAGCCAGAAAATATTAAAAAGTTGGATTCCAATATTTACCTGACCGGGATTCGAACCCGGGACCTCTAGAGATAGCGCCACCTTGAAAACCGGTGCGTATACATTACTCGGCCACGGAGGTCATCGAGTGGTATAAAACTGAAAAAGACTAGGTATAGGAAAAATTGTCATAGAAAAAACCACCAGCCCTGTAGTAGCTTAGGCGGGTTTCGAACCCGTCACAGCCAGACTATTATTTATTCTGTGCCGTCACATTGATGAAGCAACGCTGGCCTACAGGCGTCATAACTATAGGTACCTATTATATTCTTTATTGCACAAATAACATAATGACATTTTACAGTCTTAAAGTCTATATGGCAAAGGTGGACTTATCCCTGAAAGGGATCTCTTCCAGTCAACCCTGATCAATTAATAAGTAAAAAAGGAAAGTGGGTAACACAAACACAAAGTGCAACAAAATCTAAATTTTGATTAAACTATACTATAATTATAAAGTACTAATATAAAGTACTAGTACTAATATAAGTACTATATAAGGTACTAATATTATAAAGCTGAAGAGTTTGTTTGTTTGTTTGTTTGAACGCGCTAATCTCAGAAACTACTGGACCGAATTGAAAAATTATTTTTGTGTTGGATAGTCCATTTATCGAGGAAGGCTCTATTCACATGGGAACTGGTACCACGCGGGTAGATAAATAAATAAATAAAGATAAATTCGACAAGTCTTGTACCTAAGTAGGTATTTCGGTAGTTTAGTTAGTTGGTCAGAGCATCGTGCCGGAATCCCGATGCTTTGCATCCAGCCTGAAAGCTACTTACAGTTAACCATCAGGACAATTTATTCCTGATGGATAAATTTAGTTTGACCACGTGGACGATGTTTCTGTAATTCTGTATTTTTTTCTAAATTACAGAATAGAAACATTGTGAATGCATAAAAATTATTTAAAATCCTGATAAAGACTAGACAATGATTTGCAGGTCATGAATTATCGCAATACTTACCTATTTAATTAGCATCTTGTAAAATTATTCTTATCTTTTATGATAAGAATAATTTCTTTTAAGATAAGAAGAATGCCATTATAGCATTTATGGTATCATCTTATCCGAGTTATCGCTTCTTAACGGAAACAATTGATATTTTAATCTAAGGAAAAAATGTATCCAAGCGGAAGATTACCTACCTATGTAAAAAATTATTCACAAATTTTCCTCAATGACATAACACAGACTCGGTGATTAGTTCAATAATAAACAAAATACAAACAAAAATACTGTTAAGTTATTATAAGCGACTAGCGGCCGCCCGTGGTTTCACCCGCGTGGTACCCGTTCCCGTGGGAATATCGGGATAAAATATAGCCTTTGTCACTCGGGAAGACTGTAGCTTTCTAACGGTAAAAGAATTTTCTAAATCGGTCCAGTACTTTTTGAGTTTATTCGTTACATACAAAAATACAAATCTTTCCTCTTTATAATATTAGTATAGATTTATTGTTACTCACACTGCGATTTTGTAACACATGATAGTACCTGTAAGAAAAACGATGAAAAATCGAAAATATTTTTTTTTGCGAGTGTGTAGCTAAGTACCTACATAATATAATTTCATATGTTAGGAAATACGGTTGGTTTTGTCGCTCTGCTCGCCTAAATAGGCGTGTACGCACGAGCAAACTAAGCACAGTACACATGAACATTGAACATTGAACACCGGACGTAAATTCGAGAGTCGGTTGTATAGACCCAAAGGCCACGTGGTTTCAAAATTACACGGCCGCCTGAAAATGTGCTTTTCCGTCGCGGAAATCCAAAAAAAAGTGTCGACAGTGTTAGTTGCCATACTCCTCCGAAACGGCTTGACCACTTTTGATGAAAATATGTATTTTCGGTAGGTCTGAGAATAGGTTGTTATCTATTTTTTATCCCGAAATTCCACGGGAGCGAAGCCCCGGGGCGGAGCTATTAGTAAATAATAAGTATGGGACACCATTTGTTCCAATACCAATCAATAGTAGCTTGAGGACTATAAGTATTATGGAAATTGGAAACAACGACGGGCATTACCATTACCACATACCTACACCAAAGAATTACTATAATATTACCACATATTACTAACGTACCTACACCCAGACCCGAGGACATATTGAAAAGTGCGTTATTAAAATTTTTAGTTTTTTGCATTCACAATGCAATTTTTATTACTGAAAAATGGAAAATGAAGTATTTAGAAAAAGAGCAGTCGCCCGGAAAGCGAAAGGTCGTGGGTTCGAGTTCCATCGGAGCTGATTGTGAGACGGGTCGATTTTTTTCTAAATACTTCATTTTCCATTTTTCAGAAAAGTATGCGTTTTCAATAATTACCCGACCGGGAATCGAAGGGACCTCTAGAGATAGCGCCACCTTGAGAACTGCCCCCCTAGACAAGTGGCTTTCTATTATAGAATTCGCCATTAGAATAAAGGTAGAATAGAAAAAAAATTATGGGATTGACATTAGCGGTCACGTGACATTTCGATTGCTAAAGCCACTTGTCTAGGGGGCTGCTGGTGCGTACACCACTCGGCCACAGAGGCCGTCAAGATATTCAAATTTTTTTGATAGTTTTCCTTATGATGCCACTTATGTTAATAGTCAGTATCAGTTACGTTATATTAGAGTTTAAACACAGCGAGCGCAAAAGATAACATTGACTAAGATTATTTTCCGCACGTCTCTATATCTTATATCATTTACATACATATAAAGACCGAACAATTTGTCTCTCATTCAAGAGCGACAACTAATAGCGACATACGCGTGAAGTTAAAACATTATTCCAAGTGATTATTCATTAAATAAATTGTTAAAGTTAATATTACTAAATTACAAAATGGTTCAAACGAAAAGAGTGTTGGCTATTTACACAGGTGGCACGTTTGGAATGCTGAAAAATGAGAAAGGAGGTAAGTACACTTTTTGTTTAGTTGTTTTTAAACGACACGGTAATCGCGATGGTTCTTAGCTACAATATTTAAGTATTTCGTGGCTACAATTTTTAAAAATCTCGGGGGACCCTAACATACACCATACACGCCCATTTATAACATCCCTCTTTTTGAGGTCCCCTGACCGAGAGAGGAATTTTATTTAAAAAAATACTTGTCGGGGGTTGCCTATTTATTTTATTTTATTTCATTCTTAAAAAAATTGGTACTTATACACACAAAATAATATTTTGTGTTACATATTATGTTTGCAAGTGAAATACTGAAATATTCATTATGCGTGTAGGGTACCTACCGCAGATTAAAAAAGAGCATCACCTTGAGACGTCTGAATAGATATTCACAAATTGTAGCTAAAAACCATCTCGAATACCTCAGCTGTCAAACAGAAGAAACGATGCCACAGGCAGATAAGTAGACTCGTCAAACTTATAACACCCCTCTTTTTACAGTCCTCCGACTGGAAAAAGAGGGGTGTTATAAGATTGTTTCTTAAAAAAATGATAAATAAACAAGCACACTAATAGAAAAAGTTAAAATCTTTCTTGTTATTGATTATTTTATAAAAACGTACCTATAAGTATTTTTAAATTAGGTACTTATTTCTGCTTTTTTGTATTCACCATTTCACAATACAAATTTTTATTATTGAAAATAAAGATCAAAATAAAGTTATTTAAATATTTATTTTTTTGCATTCACAATGCATTTTTTATTAATTGAATAATCTATATATATAAAAATGAATCCCTATTTTCCTTGGTCACGGCATCACGCGTGAACGGCTGGACCGATTTGGCTAATTTTGGTCTTGAAATGTTCGTGGAAGTCCAAGGAAGGTTTTAGCGGTGAGAAAATAGGGGAAGGAGGGGTAAGTTGGGGTAGAGTAGAAGTAGGGTAGGGGTAGAGTAGGGGTAGGGTAGAATAGGGGTAGGGTAGGGTAGGGGTAGGGGTAGGGTAGAGTAGGGGTAGGGTAGGGGTAGGGTAGGGTAGGGTAGGGTAGGGGTAGGGTAGGGGTAGGGTAGGGGTAGGGTAGGGTAGGAGTAGGGTAGGGGTAGGTAGGGTAAGGGTAGGATAGGGGTAGGGTAGGGTAGGGGTAGGGGTAGGGTAGAGGTAGGTAGGGGTAGGGTAAGGGTAGGGTAGGGTAGGGGTGGGGTAGGGTAGGGTGGAGTAGGGGGTAGGGCCACGGGAACGAAGTCGCGCTGGGTCAGCTAGTTAATAATAAATATACGAATCTTGCTTTCCTACTAATTTACGTGAAAAGTTTGAAGCTATGTTTGTGTTTTTTGGTTTGTTTCTCTTTCACACGGAAACAAAATTTGGATGCAATTTTGCCAACCAAGGATACTTAGGTCTATTTAATTCCGACTTTCCCAAGTACTAAAACCACGCGGTTTAAACTGCGGTGGCCACCAGCAATTAAACAATAAACAAAACTAAACAATATTAAATTTAATATTACTACTGACAATTTGACCTACCTGTTACGGGAAAAACCGGCAAGGAACTCATTAAAGGCTGATTTTTTCACCTTGTTTTATGTCATTTCATTAAATAAATATCAATTAAGTATTGCCAAAAGTGTGAAAATATATAGCTATATATACTAGCCTTCCGCCCGCGACTTTACCCACGTGGACTACACGACCTTATCCCGCGGGAATGTGATATTTTTCCGAGATAAAAAGTAGCCTATGTCACTCTCCAGGCTCGCAAACTATCACCATACCAAAAATCAGGTCGATCCGTTGCTCCGTTTTGACGTGAAAGTGGGACAAACAAAGAAATGAACAAACACACTTTTACATTAATAATATTAGTATGGATATGGAAGTATAGATCAGAGTTTGCTAAGAAAAGTAGGCGTACGTACCAATATTATTGGATTGTCGTCTTAGCCTTTGCCCTTGTGTTAACCACTCCGCTACCCTGACCTACGAAGCATGTAAAGATAATGGCTCTGGTATCTTTTCCTCCTTTGCAAACGGCCCGATTTTGAGCTACCGACGACCGTGTGAAAAGATAACAGTAATCAGTCACTTGTCGAGTCACTTTTTCTACGCTATCTATACTTCTATAGTAATGTTCTTTTTATTTGCATCATTATGGCTCGTTCACACGGCATCCGTCATTGAAAATTCGTCAAAAACTACAAAAGTCAATAGTATAGAAAAACGCTTTTGAAAAAAAAATGTAACCGCCTTCAAAACGGATCTTCAAACAAAAATTAACAAACACTAAAAAACGAAAAAAATAATAAGATTTTTTAATTCAAAGGACGATGATACGTGACTTTTTCTAATTTATCTTGGTACTTACTGAACTGTTTGAAGTCGGTGCCGTCTTATACGTATTGTGGTAATTACGTCCTACACCTCACGCTTGGGACCGGGTTTTTTTTTCATATGTTAGTTATTTCACTCAGTATATTTCGTTCTTATTCCTTTTGGCTTGGCACCGACTTCAAACAGTTCACTAAGTACCAAGATAAATTAGAAAAAGTCACGTATCATCGTCCTTTGAATTAAAAAATCTTATTATTTTTTTCGTTTTTTAGTGTTTGTTAATTTTTGTTTGAAGATCCGTTTTGAAGGCGGTTACATTTTTTTTCAAAAACGTTTTATTTTTCGATTTTTAGTGAAGTAGCTTAAGAAACTACATAGTGATTATGATAAATTGTTGTAAATATCCTATCCGTTACGGAATTCAGCTTTCCATCTTCAGCTACTTAGATAACTTGAAGGAATACATCTGAAGGTCCATTCGTGCATATGGTATTTATAAAACATCATATAACTCCTAACTGTTGAGGAGTTTCACCTCTCATCATCAGCTCACCCTAATAACCTGAAAGAATATAACTATTGGTCCATACGTACGATTAATACTTAAAGAAATATTCTCCAGCTCCTAACCGTTTAGGAGTTGTAGCTTCTATCACCGGCTCATCACTATGAGATGATGACTACCAGATGCAAATACTTGACTAACTTCAAAAATAAATGTAACGCATAAGGCTTGCCTATATTTGAGAATTTCTCTCAATTTTCCTGGGATTTGATCCCCTGGTCCTGACTTGGTGAAAGTAAGATCAGGGCAGAAGTACCAACTTTCGAAAAAAAAATATTTAAAAATGATCCCCAATTTGATGAAACTATGAAATCGTCCATATACCCAAATAAAGTCTGAATACACATTATTCAGGATAACTCCTGAACTTCATGCCAGTTCTTGATAAAATTTGAATGGGACCACACGAGAAGCGTCACCTTTTAAATAAAAAAAGAATTATTTAAATCGGTTCATTAACTTAAAAGTTCTGAGGTAACACACATAAAAAATAAAAAATAAATAAAAAAAAATATCCAGTCGAATTGATAACCTCCTCCTTTTTTTGAAGTCGGTTAAAAATGCGTAGGTATACGAATAAAAAAACGTAAGTATCCATAATTTTTTACGATTCAAGATCGTGTAAATAAAATAGCATGGGGGTAATGCTATTTTATTTACACGATCTTGAATCAAGATATGTGATCCTTGCGTCAATTTGTCGACGTGTGAACGAGCCGTTAGGTTACGTCATGTTTATTGCAAGAAGATACCTAAATAGTTAAAAAGGGGTGTGTTAGCGAGTTTCATTTTTAACCGACTTCAAAAAAGGAGGAGGTTATCAATTCGACTGTATATTTTTTTTTTATATTTTTTTTTTATTTTTTATGTGTGTTACCTCAGAACTTTTTAGTTATTAACCGACTTCAAAAAAGGAGGAGGTTATCAATTCGACTGTATATTTTTTTTTTTAATTATTTTTTTTATTTTTTATGTGTGTTACCTCAGAACTTTTTAGTTAATGAACCAATTTGGATAATTCTTTTTTTATTTAAAAGGTGACAGTTCTCGTGTGGTCCCATTCAAATTTCATCAAGAACTGACAAGAAGTTCAGGAGTTATCCTGAATAATGTGTATTGAGACTTTATTTGGTTATATGGACGATTTCATATTTTCATCAAATTGGGGATCACTTTCAAAATTAATTTTTTTTCGAAAGATGGTACTTCTGACCTGATCTTATTTTCACCAAGTCAGGACCAGGAGATAAAATCCCAAGAAAATTGAGAGAAATTCTCAAATATAGGCAAGCCTTATGCGTTACATTTATTTTTGAAGTTAGTCAAGTATTTGCATCTGGTAGTCATCATCTCATAGTGATGAGCCGGTGATAGAAGCTACAACTCCTAAACGGTTAGGAGCTGGAGAATATTTCTTTAAGTATTAATCGTACGTATGGACCAATAGTTATATTCTTTCAGGTTATTAGGGTGAGCTGATGATGAGAGGTGAAACTCCTCAACAGTTAGGAGTTATATGATGTTTTATAAATACCATATGCACGAATGGACCTTCAGATGTATTCTTTCAAGTTATCTAAGTAGCTGAAGATGGAAAGCTGAATTCCGTAACGGATAGGATATTTACAACAATTTATCATAATCACTATGTAGTTTCTTAAGCTACCTACTTCACTAAAAATCGAAAAATAAAACGTTTTTGGAAAAAAAATGTAACCGCCTTCAAAACGGATCTTCAAACAAAAATTAACTAACACTAAAAAACGAAAAAAATAATAAGATTTTTTAATTCAAAGGACGTTGATATGATTGTGACTTTTTCTAATTTATCTTGGTACTTACTGAACTGTTTGAAGTCGGTGCCAAGCCAAAAAGAAGCCAAAAAGAATAAGAACGAAATATACTGAGTGAAATAACAAACATATTTTAAAAAAACCCGGTCTCAAGCGTGAGGTTTAGGACGTATTTACCTCAATACCTATTAGACGGCACCGACTTCAAACAGTTCAGTAAGTACCAAGATAAATTAGAAAAAGTCACAATCATATCAACGTCCTTTGAATTAAAAAATCTTATTATTTTTTTCGTTTTTTAGTGTTAGTTAATTTTTGTTTGAAGATCCGTTTTGAAGGCGGTTAAATTTTTTTTCCAAAAACGTTTTTATGTAACACTTCTTTGCCTATTATCGTTCCTTTATATTACTTACATATTTTCCTCGTTTCACTCGTTTGCAAACGTCACTACACTACCGTGTGAACTGACTGAGATAACACACTTGTGTGAATTACACTAGCATGATACAATTTTTATTATTGATGAACAAGACACCGTATGGAATATTAGTATCTTATCGGCCATTCAGAAAGTTATCAGAATTGTAGGAAAAATAAACTAATTCTTTTGGGTACGGTACCTACCTAAAGTAAGAAGATTAAAATGTTATTAGTTGTACAACACACTACTGTTACAAATGCAAAAATGTTTTATCATAAAATTGTGGCTACTCCCTTCTACATACATAGATCTACATTAATCTACTTATATTATCTACACTTCTACAATAATAATTATATAGGTAAGAATTGGGGAAGGGGTGTGGAAAGGGAAGTAATCCCTGGAACTACTGAACAAATTTTGAAAATTTACCTCTTTTTGTTGTACCTAGATTAATCCCAAGTGAAATAGGCTATATTCAATCTGATATTAGCACACGACCGGGAACCACGTGGGTGACCTTGCGAGGTGTAGGTACCGAGTATAGGTATAGCTATAGTTTGATGACCGTTACCGAGACGGATAGAATGAAGCGACATGTTTCAAAATGCTAGCATGTTTATGGTTAGCGAAATCTTATGAAAAGTCTGAATAGTAATAGGATACGGAATATATGAACTCGAAGTTAAATCCCACAGATATTAAAATTAATTCACTAAGGCTGACATGGGTTTGGAAATCCTAAAATGTACTACATACTTAATTCAGAGTTTCTACCTTTTTACATAAAATTGAAAATTTTTCATTTGATTTTCTACACAAAGTTTTTATGCCAACGTCCATCGTTTATAGACGATGATGAAAGTCATGATTTTAAAAGCAGTTGGAAAATTTGAACTTGATTATGAATGAAGTTTCAATCGGCAGGGCGAGCCAGTGATTGACCTGCAACGACTCTAACGAATGGTTCCCAAAATAATATTAGAAAGTTTATAAAAGCATAGCAACTCACACGGTAATTTACTGTTCCAGTGCTGGTCCCGCAGAAGAACATAGAGCAAGTGATTCGCAAACTGCCACAGCTGCACGATGACGTATACTGGAAGCAACACCTTGCTGGATCAGATATGGCTGACTACTTGGCTTTACCTGGTGAGACAATCGACAGTTTAATTGTTACGAAAAGCGGAATTTTTACCATTAGGTAACAGAACAGGTCGCTTCTTTCTAGGACTTAAAATAATAACGACCATAATAGTTTTAGATGTTAATAGACAGTTGTTGTATGTCATCATCATCATCATCATCAGCCATTTAATGTCCCCACTGCTGGGGCACTGGCCTTCCTTATGGATGGATAAGGAGAATGAGCCATGACCCACCACGCGGGCTCAGTGCGGATTGGTGGGTATTAACGACTGCAAGTGCAGCCGGGACCAACGGCTTAACGTGCCTTCCGAAGCACGGAGGAGCTCGAGATGAAAAGTTTTTGGTCACCCATCCCGTGACCGACCATTGCGAACGTTGCTTAACTTCAACGATCGCAGGCCAAGCGCGCTATCCACTGCGCCACGGGCTCCTCGTTGTTGTATGTAAGCATCGTTAAAGCTAAAGAAACACAGTGGAGGTATATCAAGCTGAAAATAATTACTACCTTCAGTCCCTCCCTTGACATAAAACTCCAACTTTTTCAACGAACTAAGTTACATCAATACAATAGAAAAATGTATCTATTAATGTCGTAATTTTGTCTGTGAAGCTACGGTTTATTTCTAGTTTTTGAAGAATCACGAAATTCTGAAGAGAAAGAATCAACTGTCTTCCAACAAAAATTTACTGTCGCAGTAAGCTCGCGTTTAAATTTACACAGTAATACTTAGACAGATTCTTTTTATACTAGTTTCAGGAGCATTCATTTAATTGTTTTTCAATATTTTCCAGATGGCAAGGATACAGAACTTAAAGTCCTATACAGAATACATGAATACGATGAACTTAAGGATTCTTCGGATTTTACGCTTGACGATTGGATCAAAATGGCTCGCGACGTGAAGGTACCTAATTTGAATACCGAGCTTACAGCTCGGAACGTGGACTCATTTATCCGCTATTACAAATTAAACTTATTTTATCACATTACGCGAACTTACAGGTTAAGTCAGAGTCAGATAGATAAATTAATTGAAAAAAAGGAGGTAATGCGATCCGGCCTCTCTGTAAAAGGAGTGTTAAACTAATAGATGCAAGCAACTTATTTTAATAAAAATAACACGAATAACAAGTATACCTACTTGTTAACGTAAGGGCTCTAACCTAATGGGACGCCATGGCAGAGGACGCTAGCATCCGACGCCAAACAAAACATGTCAAATTTGTCGGCTTCGTTGTGAACGCCAAACGCCAAAAGTCAAGTAAATGCTACTGGCGTTTCGCCGCCGCCATGGCGCTCTATACACCAAATCATTAGTAATTATATTCCAGAGGTTCTACCACGACTACGATGGGTTCGTTCTCCTCCATGGCACCGACACGACAGCCTACGGAGCCTCCATCCTCTCCTTCATGCTGGAGACGGTCGGGAAGACCGTGGTCCTCACAGGAGCGCAGGTTGGTCTTTATCATCATCATCAGCAGCCGTATGACGTCATACGGCATGACGCCCACTGCGTGGCATAGGCCTCCCCAAACAGTCCTGCTTTCTGCCACGTGTTGTGTTTGACATGTAGCCATGTTTTCCAAGCCGTAGGTACTTTATTTTTTGTGGGTCAGATCAGACCTCGGAAGCCATCCAGAGGACAGCTTATTCTTGTGGACAAGTCAATCCAGTAACTTCTAGTTGACGAGTGTAGCTGAATTGCTAAAACTTTTTAGGAATTAACAATTATTTGCATATCTAAGTACACACTAGTCCAAGCCCAGGTCAAAGAAAAATTCAAATTATTGATTTTTTTGTTTAAATAAACTTTAAACTAAGTAGTGTACCTTTGAATCGTGACAATATTTTTCCAACATTAAAGAATTATTTTAACTGAGTAGAAAACTGGACACATGAAAGTAAAAAGCTTACACCAGTTTATTTTACCTGTCCTATTCGCTGTCTTCAGGTGCCGATCTTCCAACCCCGCAGTGATGGCAACAACAACTTCTTGTGCGCCCTGCTCGTCGCTGCCACTCAACATATTCCTGAGGTCACAGTGTTCTTCGGAGCTAAACTCTTCAGAGGCACCAGGTAATAAGTAATAGAGTAAGGTATAATTCTACAGTCACACGGAATAGAATAGAATTAAAGTTTAATCAGTACCAACAAATTAAACATTTACCTACATAGGTAATAAGGGGAATTCACTATTGAAATTCACATCACAAGACCATTGTCTTCTTTCTTGTCAAGTAGGTAAATCATGGAAGGCATAGACATAATAAATAGAGTAACGTATATACAGGGTGTTAGGGGCACCGTTTAACTTTAACCATGGCTTCTGACCATCATGCTGAACAACGTACAGCAAGAATTTTTGTCGGAAATGAAGAAAAAATATTCAACTTTTCATACAAATTTAGCAACTAATCGGGACATTTTGTATGGAGAGTCGAAATATTTTTTTCATTTCCGACAAAAAATCTTGCTGTGCGTTGTTCAGCATGATGACCTGAAGCCATGGTTAAAGTTTTTGCAAAGGTGCCCCTAACACCCTGTATAGGAAAATGGAAGGTTATCAAGGATTTGATGGATCAATAGTTTTTATATTAATTTTATGCATTCACAATGCAATTTTGTAAAGTATAGGATCAATAGTTACAGATATCTCAAACTTTACACTATTAATGACATGGCATTTTTAAGAAAATGTTGGCCATAAAACAACTTATTGTTCTTCCCCCACAGAGTCAAGAAGGTCTCCAACACCCGTATCTACGCGTTCGACTCCCCCAACTTCCCGCCCCTACTGGAAGCAAGAACCACTCTGGAGGTAGACCCCAAGATGCTGATCCACCCCGCGGGATCAGTCCTTGATGAGTGCAGGGTCCACGACAAGCTTTCCAGGAAAGTCTACGTGCTGAAGGTAGCGCCTACCATCACACCGGAGATTATCAGAGCAGCGTGCGAGGGCATGGAAGGTAAATTTAAACATACGTATTTATTTTATTGCTAAAATTGTTGCGAGTTTTGGGATTTTTAAAAGGAAAGCCGATAGGAATCAACATGTATGGACCCTTCGCCACTGGTATGACAGAGTGATTCAAGAGAAAGGTTTATACCTATGTATAATACATGCATATACATTGCGTCCGTGTGAAGCCGGGGCAGGTTTCTAGTCGTATGTATTAAAATAAAAACACTTTGTTGCAGGTATAGTGCTAGAAACATACGGTAACGGCAACATACCAATCAAACGCAAGGAGATCTACAAAGAGATCGAGAGGGCCGTCAAGAACAAGGTGTTGGTCGTGAACGTGACCCAGTGCATCAACGGAACAGTCCTGGGGAAACCTTTATATGAAACTGGCTTGGTGAGACTTTTAATTCAATAGGAATTTCTTTCTGGTTCAAAATCAAGAAAAAAAAAGATTTAACTTTTGCATTGAGAATGATACATTTCTTTAATACTATTCCATCTCAATAGTTTGCTAAAAATTGCAAAAATGTTTTTTTCGTAGAGTAATCTTGCAGAATTTAATGCGGGCGAAAATTTTAAGATTGTGGTAGATCATAATACGAGGACATCTAGAGTTTGGCGATTCGAATCCTATCTTAAGGATTGTAGACAAGTGGTTTTTCTAGCATAAAATCTAGACATTCCGTGGATGTAGAAACGATGGCGACTTTTAACCTTTTATATCAAATTTTCTGTTTCAGTTGTTGCTAGAATGCGGTGTAGTACCTTCGTTCGATATGACGTCTGAGGCAACGTGGGCCAAACTATCATACGTGCTTAGTAAAACTGAGCTTAGCTATGAGCAGAAAGTTGAGGTAAGAACAAAACTAAGATTCACGTTGACAATCACCTTTGTAAACTGTATCTAAGGAGGCGTTCACAGATTGCTATACAACTTACTAAAACTTAAAATACTTAAAATTACTATACACTGTGGAGAGTGTGCACAGGGACTGCATGATCTTGTTCCTCTAGCCCCTTTTCACCATCGGGGTACCTGACGCAGGTTAGCTTACCAATCTATAAATCGTTGACATTCCACCTGTCCGTACTAAGCGCTTTGCTAGTTCATGTTTAGTGCTGCTAAAGATTGTAATGCACTGCCTGCGAATGTGTTCCCCGATCAATATAATCTTGGCCTTTTCAAAGTAAGAGTAAATAAATGGGCACCTCCTGAGTAAGCAGGTAACACCCTAGACTGCATCCTGTCTTCTAAGCTGGGACCGTAGCGGCTAACGCTCTGAACTTCGGCAAGTCTGCCGGGCTTCAATTTGAATCAAATTAATACAGATGCTTAAATCGAACCCCAACCCGAATCAGGTCAAAATGGCGAACCCCGATTCGTGATGCCACAGGAACATATCATCATGTCAACCGAACGACGCCCACTGCTGGGCATAGGCCTCCCCCAAGGATCTCCACAACGATCGGTCCTGCGCTGCCCGCATCCAGCGGCTTCCCGCGATCTTGACCAGATCGTCGGTCCACCTTGTAGAGGGCCTGCCCACGGAACGTCGTCCGGTACGCGGTCGCCATTCGAGAACCTTTCCGCCCCCACGGCCGTCGGTTCTCCGCGCTATGTGTCCCGCCCACTGCCACTTCAATGATGCAATCGTTCGAGCTATGTCGGTTGTTTTAGTTCTCCTGCGGATCTCATCATTTCTGATTCGATCGAGCAGGGAAATACCAAGCATCGCTCTCTCCATTGCTCGCTGGGTGACTTTGAGCCTTCTTATGAGACCCATAGTAAAAGACCACGTCTCACTTCCATAGGTCATTACTGGCAACACACACTGGTCAAAGACTTTCGTCTTGAGACATTGAGGTATTTCGGACGCGAATATATGTCGGAGCTTCCCAAACGCTGCCCATCCGAGCTGGACTCGACGAGAGATCTCTTTCTCAAAGTTGGACTTACCTAACTGGACCGTCTGTCCTAGGTATACATAGTGGTCAACAACTTCGAGTGTTCCCAACATTAACTGGAGCGGGTGCAACATGGGCATTGAACATGATTTTCGTCTTGTCCATGTTCATCTTAAGACCCACTCTTTGCGAAGCATTACCGAGATCTTCGAGCATTGTGTTTAGGTCTTCCAAGGTCTCAGCCATAAGAACTACATCATCGGCAAACCGTAGGTGTGTTAGGTACTCGCCATTGATGTTGATGCCGTATCCTTTCCAGTCCAGCAGCTTAAAAATATCCTCCAACGCAGCTGTGAACAGTTTGGGAGAGATGACATCTCCCTGTCTCACACCTCGCTGTAGTTGGATAGGATTAGAGCTCTGGTTCCAGGCCCGGATTGGCCATATGGGCAAATCGGGCAATTGCCCGATGGGCCGGATGCCCGATGGGCCGGTCTGGCCGATTGTCGGTCGACTTTCTTAAGCTATTTAAAAAAAACATCGCAATACTTACATTCGAATAGAATAACGTCCTACGTCCTCTACCTTAATTTACGTTATCTCGTTGGGCTCTATCTCTAGTAATAATAGTACTTTCTTTTTCTAATGCTTCGGCTACAATAACGGGCTGCGGCAAAGTATCGTTATATCTTTCTCTTTCTAACTAACCGGTAGTGGCGTATGGAAAGGGACAGTCGAGAATTATCGTCCGCTAATGTAGCAGCATAAGAGATGGCGCCTGCCACTCCGGCTGACAGGCGTCCATCACTCGCTCAAGGTCACGCGTTATATGCGGGTTTTCCCCGTGGCCCCACCACTATGACCCACTGGTGGGTCCATAGGTAATTTTTATTCCCCGTAGACCCACTGTTTTACAGTGGGTCTACGGGGAATTGAAACAAGACTGACTTTAACCTTGGTTTTACTGTTCTCATGTTTCATGTTTGGAAAAGTATGAATAATAATTAAAAATTTTATATCAGTAGGTATATTTTAATTTGTATTTAAGTAAGTATATAATATTTTACTTACGAACTTAAACTAATTAATTAATTAGATTTTTCTTTTCTTTGGGCTATTAAGGAGAATCTATATTTTGTTTAATTTATTAAGTTTTATATTTTTGTTTTTATTTAATTTTATGTTAAGTGGGGCATTGCGGTGGAACTACAATAATAAAAGCATAAAAATGCATATTTGGCATATGCCTAGTGCAGTGGGTGTACGGGGAAAGAAATTACCTGAGGCAATTACCCGTGTACCCACGGAAACTGACACATTGAAATGCATAATATAAAACTCTATTGCAGTGGGTCTACGGGGAAAAAAAATTACCCGTATACCCACCAGTGGGGCTAAATGGTGGGTCCACGGTTAATACGCGGTTATTTGCCTATCGATTCGATAAAACGAACGATACTCGTACAACCATACAATACAACATCAACTCTCCTAAATAATCCTAGATTATTTTGGTCACATGTCAAAACCAAACGAGGTGGGCATAGTTCATATCCGATTACAATGACAGATGACCTAATAACTACGTCAGATGGTTCAAAGTAAGCGAGCTTTTTTTGTCCTATTTTGTTTCAGTCCATAAAGATAATAATTATGATTGTAATTTAGAATTTAGAGATTTCTATAATCAACATCATTTACGATACAGCAACCAGCAGTTTAATTTACGAGTTATCGATGATGAAGTCTTGGTAAAAAAACTTAAGAGCATTGATACCACGCAAAGCTGGTCTAGATGGGATCACTCCATTATTCATAGTCAAATGTGCTGATTATTTGGTGAGACCACTATCAGCGATATTCAATTTATCATTGCGCACTGGAGTATTTCCCGCGGAATGGAAGACTGCTAAAGTCGTCCCCGTTCACAAGTCTGATGCTCCGGAAGTCATAAAAAATTACAGGCCAATATCCATCCTATCTATCTTTGCTAAGATTTTTGAATCACTGGTTTGTTCTTACATTCAAAATCACGTTAAGCAACACATTTCTTTGAGCCAACATAATGGTTTCGTTCAATCAAGATTAACATGTACTAACTTGGTCACATTTACTGAGACTTTGATTGCCGCGCTCGACTCCAATAAACAAGTGGACATCATTTATACAGATTTCAGCAAGGCCTTTGATTGTGTCCCTCATGGAATATTGTTGCAAAAGCTACCTGCCTATGAGTTTTCGAATATTTCCCTGAACTGGTTAGAAACTTATCTGCTAAATAGGTCATTTTTTGTGGTAGTCAACAGTTTTCGATCAGCGTTACGTAATATCAAATCAGGAGTACCGCAAGGTTCTCACCTGGGACCAGTACTGTTCAATTTATTCATAAATGACCTGCCGGATTGTTTGAAGGCTTCGGAACCTTTTATGTATGCTGATGACCTGAGGTTATGCAAAGTAATAGACTCTACAGATGACTGCATTGAACTACAAAATGACATTAATAGCCTCGTGCGCTGGGTGCTCCTTGAACCAAATGACTCTCAATGTATCTAAATGCTTTCATGTCAAGTACTCTCGCTAAACAAAAATAGTTCCTTGGAACTAACGTATCGGAGATCAAGTGACTCAAGAATTGCAGCAAATAAAAGATTTGGGCGTTAGCTTTGGCAGAAAATTAACATTTGTTCCTCACTTGGACAGTATTATCACGCGGGCAAATAAAATGTTAGGATTTGTTATTAGAAATGCTAAGGTCTTTCGTAGCAAGCAAAAGTCAAAATTCAATTGTATAACAGCTTAGTTCGTAGCATTCTAGAGCACGCAAGTGTTGTATGGAGGGCGCACTTTGCAACGCACTACCTAAGGTTAGAACGGATGCAGAAAAGATTTATGTGGTTATAGCTTACGCTAACAGCATCTCAAAACAGTTTAGAACAACCTCATATGCAAATAGACTAAATCATTTTAAAATACTATCTTTGGTTTGTCGTAGCGATTTGGCTGATATCCGTTTCTCCTGGAAAATATTAAATGATAAAATTGACTGTCCACAATTGCTTTGTTTGTTTGTTATAATTGTTTAAATTTCGAGCCCCTAACAGATAACACCACTATGCCCTCCACTGCTGCGTAGGACTGTCTTTGGTGCTAATTCACCAGTACCAACTATACATAATATATATATACCAGCCGGCCTAGCATGAGCGGCTTATAACGCGCGATATGATATGGTACGGCAAGTTGTCTTGCTTACTCCACTAAGGTGTAAGCAAGACGGCATGCCGTACCATATCATATCGCGCGTTATAAGCCGCTCATGCTAGGCCGGCAGAACTTGGTTAACGACGACATAACTGACAAAGTAGCCGAGAGTTCGTAGAGTAGCGAGCTTCTTCGGAAGTCATTGACTAATGATTAACTATGCCATAGTTAAAATTGAAAATATATGATTAAAAATTTACATAAGTAGTTTTCCTTTCTCTTGAGAGTGGAGGGCCGACCGTCTCTAAAATGCCCGGGCCGGTTTCGGGTCCCAGTCCGGGCCTGTCTGGTTCTGTAATCGGACCGACATGGTGGCGTTTTGGTATAAGTACCTCAGCACCTCGATGTACCTGTAGTCTATTTGGCACCTCTGGAGAGACTGCAGCACCGCCCAAGTCTCAATCGAATCAAAGGCTTTCTCATAGTCCACGAACGCCAAGCAAAGTGGCAAGTTATACTCTTCGGTCTTCTGTATAACTTGCCGCAGCGTATGAATGTGGTCTATGGTACTGTAGCCTTTCCGGAACCCGGCTTGTTCGGGAGGTTGGAAGTCGGAACAGGAACATATCGAGATCTTCCAAATAACTTCAGCAAATAGTATAATACGAAATTCCGTCCTTAGATTTATCTGTTTTAAGTTGAAGCCCGGCACATTTGCCGATGTTCGGAAAGTTAGCCGGTAGGGCTCCTGGATGGCGGTCAAATGTGGCATACATTTGACCGCCATCTGGCTGCCAGTACATAAAAAAGGATTTCTAAAATGAGACATGGTTAAGATAATATTTAACCAAGTCATATTATGACTCGTGATTCCCTAAGAACCCCTATTAATTATAAATAGGTTGTCCCAACAAAAATATGTACGTGTCACTCGTGTCGTGGCAGCAGGATTATGTCTTTATAAAATTATTCTAATTCCAGCTTATGAAGACCAATATACGAGGAGAGCTGTACAACCCGAATCATGCAACAAACAACAAGTAATTTAAGTTACAATTAGCGAGTTATTTAAGTAAAATGTATACTAATAATTGCCATGTAAAAATATTTATTAAAGGAGTCGAATAACAAATGCCCTTTTATTTCAAAAATAAACATTTATTACAAATACGCACACTTATAAACAATAATCATAAAGAAATAAAAAGAATAATTAATTGTAATTCAATTATAAGAAACGTCAACTTATTTTTATGAACATTCATGGTATTATTCACCTATTTGTCAATGAAATTAGTAAAAACTTTCCCAATATCTTTCAATTAAAGAAAAGGGCAATGCAATTAGTAAAAACTTTCCCAATATCTTTCAATCAAAGAAAAGGGCAAAGACACTAACACTTCACTTCACACAATACAACGCAGCAAAAAGCTCTATTAATATCATTATAAAAAGATTCTTAAATTTGTAATGGAGAGAAAATCTCCACAAGCTATAAACTGGATTGTACGAGATACATTTAAAAAAATATGTTTATACTCATCTAATTAAAGGCAGTGCCTTGACATAGAACACTTCGAAATTCCTACGGTACTCCTAACCTTGTCTAAACAAGTTTTACTCTCTAAACAGTTGTACAAAATCTATTTTATTAAATTACTCTTTAGGTTGTACTTTTAATAAAATATCCTGAAAAATACTCTATGATCGATTACAGAGAAGATATACTTTAGCATACAATCGTCGCAAGTCTCACTACACTTTAAATTACAGCCTTTATAAATGATGTAAGTATGTAGTTAACAAAAAGAAATAACAACGTAATAAATTATTAAATGCATCTGTTTATATTATTTGGGGACGTAATGTACTTAGCTTTTATCTTGTAGATTCATAATCATTATATATACGAAGCTTAGCTCCATGATGAAAAGGTAACTTCTGTTTTAAGTGGAGTTATTTTATAAGGGAAGATAACTAACTATGGAAATAATTTCAATTTCAATTATGCGTTAAAAATCGAACGATAGACTATTGGAAACGTACTGACGTGCCCTCGGTTATCCACGAAACTAAGTTTCGTTTTAAATAAATACCTTATAAGTACTTAAATAAATAAGTAACGCTAAGAAATTTATTATCACGTTTGACACATGTGAAATATATAAAAAGTAAAAATATTGAACGTAAACTACAGTAGCTACTTTGTACTAAGATTGTACGCTATAAATTACATAAAGATTATATAAAATTGTATTACTAATATTTGAGTGAACGTTTTTGTTCATAATTATACAAGGGTAAGTAAGCAAAGCATATCCATTGTTTAAGAGACAGAAGTGAAGTAATTGTAGAATATTAATGCTGTGAACGACACTTACGTGCATTATAAATTGTTACTATGAAGAATGACACTGAAATTAATTTGACAATCTATTTGAATATGGACACCATTGAAGTTCATTTCTCTATCAAATAGTTCATATTATAGAAAATATATAGAAGAGTGGATTGTAATGACCGTAACACACGAAGATAATGTAAGTCTGAGCTTATTTACTCGAATTGCTGTGATAAAAGTTCTGTAAAATAACAAAGCATCTATCTGTTTAGATTCATGCTCAGATACTAACATATTGACTCAAGGAACTGATTGTACTTAAAGGCGGAACTAGCAAATATTAAGGTATTTGAAGAATAAATAAAAATACTGTACAAAGTGTAGGTAGGGTATCACAAAAATCGACTCACCTTACATTTTTCACGTCGAATATAAAGGACACACATACGAATGTATATCCTAAATGTTGTCAAATAAATGACAATATTATATTTATTTTGTAAGTATTTAAGTTTAAAATAATCTGCACCAATCGTCAAAAATAATGGTGAATCGACATTTTGTCTCAAGTATATTCGTGTGTGACGGGCTGAAGTTGAGGGATAGTCTATGGCACTGCGTGGTGCGTGGGAGGGGAAAGGGGCGGAGCCTAGCACACTGTCACTTCCTTCTTCTTGGTCGCTACCAACGAAGTAGTACCGGCACCGTCTTCTGGAAATAAGACAATTTTGTTTTAAGATAAACTATTTACAAGTAATTTCGCGTAAGTATTTAGATGGGACAGGAAACTCTACTTAAATAGGTTTTTATGATTTATCATAAAAACCTATTTAAGTCGAAAACGAAAGTCGAAACATTGACCCACTTTAGTGGGTCAATGTTTCGAGCCGTAGAAAGGAACTTCTGTGATGGGACAGCTAAGCTTAAATATAATCTTTTTTCGCATGCAACATTCATTGGTATCAGCCCCCCTAGACAAGTAGCTTTCTATTAGCGAATTCGCCAGTCGAATAAAAAGAAAATGTATGTGATTGACATTAGCTGTCACGTGACATTTCAATCGCTAATGTCAATCCCATACATTTTCTTTCTATTCGACTGGCGAATTCGCTTATAGAAAGCCACTTGTCTAGGAGGGCTGGTGTCTTTAGAAAAGTGCCGTAAACGTGTAGCGACTATTCACGATCACGACTTATCGTACAAACATAATGAGCAGGTTGAGCAAGCTTTCGTTACTCAATATCACGGTTATTATATCCAAAAGCCACTACAAGGTAGGCTTTATAGTCCAATGGGGACCGTTCGTGCTTCCAAGTCTTTTGTTTACGTCATATGGCCCACCAATGCATGGCGCAAATCTATAGTAGCGACAGTCTCACCAGTGGGGTGCAGCCGCTTGAGCACGGCGTTGAGGTCGAAGCCGGTGAGTGTCTTGAGCGCGGGCGGCAACTGGCCGCTCTGGCCCGAGTGGCCCACCATCTAAAGTAGCGACAGTCTCACCAGTAGTGGGGTGTAGCAGCTTGGGCACGGCGTTGAGGTCGAAGCCGGTGAGTGTCTTGAGCGCGGGCGGAAACCAGCCGCTGGCCCGAGTGGCCCACCATCTAAAGTAGCGACAGTCTCACCAGTAGTGGGGTGTAGCAGCTTGAGCACGGCGTTGAGGTCGAAGCCGGTGAGTGTCTTGAGCGCGGGCGGAAACCGGCCGCTGGCCCGAGTGGCCCACCATCTAAAGTAGCGACAGTCTCACCAGTAGTGGGGTGTAGCAGCTTGGGCACGGCGTTGAGGTCGAAGCCGGTGAGTGTCTTGAGCGCGGGCGGAAACCAGCCGCTGGCCCGAGTGGCCCACCATCTAAAGTAGCGACAGTCTCACCAGTAGTGGGGTGTAGCAGCTTGGGCACGGCGTTGAGGTCGAAGCCGGTGAGTGTCTTGAGCGCGGGCGGAAACCAGCCGCTGGCCCGAGTGGCCCACCATCTAAAGTAGCGACAGTCTCACCAGTAGTGGGGTGTAGCAGCTTGGGCACGGCGTTGAGGTCGAAGCCGGTGAGTGTCTTGAGCGCGGGCGGAAACCAGCCGCTGGCCCGAGTGGCCCACCATCTAAAGTAGCGACAGTCTCACCAGTAGTGGGGTGTAGCAGCTTGGGCACGGCGTTGAGGTCGAAGCCGGTGAGTGTCTTGAGCGCGGGCGGAAACCAGCCGCTGGCCCGAGTGGCCCACCATCTAAAGTAGCGACAGTCTCACCAGTAGTGGGGTGTAGCAGCTTGAGCACGGCGTTGAGGTCGAAGCCGGTAAGCATCTTGAGCGCGGGCGGCAGGCAACCGGCCGCTGGCCTGAGTGGCCCACCATCTATAGTAGCGACTAGCGACAGTCTTACCAGTGGGGTGCAACCGCTGAAGCACGGCGTTGAGGTCGAAGCCGGTAAGCATCTTGAGCGCGGGCGGCAGGCAACCGGCCGCTGGCCTGAGTGGCCCACCATCTATAGTAGCGACTAGCGACAGTCTTACCAGTGGGGTGCAACCGCTGAAGCACGGCGTTGAGGTCGAAGCCGGTAAGCATCTTGAGCGCGGGCGGCAGGCAACCGGCCGCTGGCCTGAGTGGCCCACCATCTATAGTAGCGACTAGCGACAGTCTTACCAGTGGGGTGCAACCGCTGAAGCACGGCGTTGAGGTCGAAGCCGGTAAGCATCTTGAGCGCGGGCGGCAGGCAACCGGCCGCTGGCCTGAGTGGCCCACCATCTATAGTAGCGACTAGCGACAGTCTTACCAGTGGGGTGCAACCGCTGAAGCACGGCGTTGAGGTCGAAGCCGGTGAGCATCTTGAGCGCGGGTGGCAACTAACCGCTGGCCCGAGTGGCCCACTACTATAATAGTGTCAGTCTCACCAGAGGGATGCAGCTGCTTGAGCACGGCATTGAGGTCAAAGCCGGTGAGCATCTTGAACGCGGGCCGCAATGGCCCGAGTGGCCCACCATCTAAAGTAGCGACAGTCTCACCAGTGGGGTGCAGCCGCTTGAGCACGGCGTTGAGGTCGAAGCCGGTGAGCGTCTTGAGCGCGGGCGGCAGGCCGGACGCAAGACGTGCTACTTCGCCCGTAGCGCCAGAATCGCCCACCATCACGATCTCGTCCGTGCGCGCGAGTGGCGCTGAAACCTCGGCGGCGATCTGGAGACAAATGAAACAGATATTTAGTATTCTTAGTATTTTTTTTTTTTTATTTTTTTTTATTTATTACCATATTACAAGTCAGATTACAGTTTATGTTATTAATAACACAGGAAAACCACAGAGGTTTTTTAGTATTCATATCTGCTTAACATAGCGAGTGGCGTGGTGGACTGTCCCGAGCTTCTGAGCGGCATTGGTTTGCGAGTTCCGGTGACCTCCTTCCGTAACCCGAACACCTTGCATATCTCCAAATATAAAACAAATTATATGAGAAACTCGTATACCATCAGATCAAGCGAGTATTTTAACGCTCTAACAAGGCATTTGGACATAGACCTTTTTAATACGTCATCCAACAGGCTGAAGCGACTTTTAAATAATACATTTTTCGAAAAAAAGTAGCAAATTCATTGTTTTTTTTTCTTTTTCTTAATTTAGTTAGCATGTGTAATGTATTTTTCTTTATTTAGTTAGTTTGTGTAGAACATTAACTTAACTTTCTTGCTATAAGTGGAAGCTTGTAATTGGCCTTCAATATTTAAGTTAGTACCTACTTTTTGTAATCCCACCTAGCTGTAAGCTTTCCTAAGATTGTAAAATAAATAAATAAATAAATAAATAAATTACTTCCAATCTTCTGGCGCATTAGCCCAGGTTGCTTTTAGACTCCAACATAAGAAGTACTTGAATATGAGAAACCGTGTGGTGGTAGCTGGCCTGTCTCACTTCCATACAAGCGGCGCAAAATCCCCGAGATATTTACCTACTATTCTGGCTAATTTCAACCTTTTGCATTGCGTATAGCGTTCATAGTACAATAACTGTCTGCCTTCTTGCTTCAATCTGCTAGGGCTGTCAGAGTTACTACTTTATTTGTGAAAGTAATACACGCGAAGCGAGACAGATGGTGACACATGCGGATGCGTGCGCTGCGTGTGCGACAAGTCGAGCAAATGCCAGCCTATTGAGACTAGTCCGGTGACCGGACGCTTGCGTTTATCATACCTAAACTCGGGAGTGAAATTTCTGTACCGTAAGGTACTAATATATATTCTGTGGTGGTAGGGCTTGCTTTTAGTCCGCATGGCTAGCTACCACTATATTAACGCCATGACAATGATGTTTTCAGCATCATTGTGTTCCGGCAGTTAGAGATAAGATAGCCATCAGTTCCTCAGTGATTGAGGATTCCAGGAGTAGTGCACTTCCACCACTTTTCGCCTTATGACCACTTAACATCAAGTGTGATGAAGGCTAAGTGCTACTTACCCTGTTGAGGATTAAAAAAAACCATTATGCATAAGTATTTATACAGTGCGATAGCTTTGATGTCTCCAGCGATCAGTAATCAGACAAGACGTTTACCTTGGGCAGAGCTTCAAGGACGAGTGCCATGATAGCTGCTTCTCCGTACTGCTTGTAGACCTTGGCCTTGGCCAGCATGCGCTCGGCGTCGGCCTTGCCCACGTCGCCGATGGCCGTGGCCTCCGCCAGACCCAGCACCTTGATGCGCTCGGCATCGGCCTTGGCGCCTTCCACTGTTTGCGTGCTGAAAGGAAATGAAGGAGATAAATGTTTGTACGGGAACAAGTACGAGCGTTTTATCTCCTGCTCGAATTCAACGAAAAACGAAATTTCGTTACCTATACCCGTCCCTCTTACTCTCCGGGCATGATAGAATCGAGTGAATGCGGCGGGGCTAACGACGTTTCGCTTTTCGTTGAATTAGAGTAGGGCTTCTGCTTTAGCAGATCACGATACCAATACGCGAATTTCTGATTATACTCGTGATACTTTTAGTAGGTACTAGTATCTGCCCACAATGTTTTTGTCATCCGATTCTATCGAGCAGTCTATTTACCGATGTGAGAAGTAAGTAAGTATATTCGATAGTTTCTGACTTCCATCTCAATTCACTGTCAAAATTGCTAATTACGTTTGTTGGTTATATGTAATTTTTTTTATTAACTTGCCATAATCAATTCTTGACCAAAAACTTATTATCTTGAGCTTCTCCGTGCTTCGAAAATCACAGCCGTTCGTTGGTCTCAGCTGCGTTTGCAATCATCAATTTCCACCAATCCGAATTAGGCCCGCGAGGTGAGTTAAGCCCAAGACCCATTTTCCTTATTCATCCATAAATATGGCTCAAATCACACTGGCGCAGAATCCAAACGTCAATCTGATAGCAAATTCACCCTTATCTCCACAACGTTATGCACATACTCGTACTTCTTCTAAGGCTTCAGCAGTAGTGACATTAAATGGACGAAGATGATGATAAATCACTGTTCTATCTTCATATTCTTACCGTTTTCCTTCAGCAATGGCCTGCAGGCGGTAGGCCTCCGCCTCGGCGGGGAGGCGGACAGTCGCGATCAGCTCCTCCTCCCGACGTTGGATTTCCTGCTGCTCCACCTAGGAATAAAGCACAATTTCCTTTGAGCGCGGCCTTAAATATTTGTTTACTTATAGTTTAAGTAAGTACATGTTTGTCATCGGCGAACATGATTTGGATAAAAAAAAACCTTTTACTTGGCTTGAGTCATCATTTCACCACCGTCGCATGTCTGTCAGTATTTAACAGACTCTACTTCGGCGAGTCTACATCTGCTGTTTATAACCTCATACCGCGGTCTCGGTTCTACCATCGAGTCACCAGACCACACCAGACGTACCGAATATTACCATCTCTACTTGGTTGACATTCCAAACATACACACAGAGCGTTTTATAAGTCCTCCTTCATTATGCGCATAGCCAACGAGTGGTGCCTATTACCGATGACGATGATAAATTAAGATTAAGTCGACAGCATATAAAACTTTGGATGTTAACCTTGAAGCCCCGCCACCATTAAGATAGTAAGGATCTGTTGCTTTCTATTTTGTTAGCCTTTAAAACCGGGCTTGTGTAAGACCGAGCAAAACCAAAATATCGTGGTTATTTTTTTTGTGACTCCGTCAACTTATGGGAAGATTAAATAGCTTATACGGAAAAATATCGGCCTAGGCGTTTAGTTAAATGGCGGATTTAACCATTTGGCTGCGGTATATATATAATAATATAATGCTATTATATTAGCAAAACGTGGGCGTCGTTCGGCTGACATGATGATGAATGCTCAATTTCCCCCGGTCATCCATCCGTCAGTCAAAACTTCGCCTACATCCTTTGAAGAATATTCGTTGAATCCTATTGTTAATAAAGTTTTCCAGAACTGGAAGTAAGGCCTAGAACACACGGTGAAACGCAACTGCAGTGAAATTTATGGTTTGAGATCTTTTCCTCATACGGTGCAACCTAAATGTGATAAGATGATCTTACAAATTATTTCAGCTCGCTCTGAGAACAGACTAAAACGCACCATAACCGCTTACACGAGTTATCTGCACGTCACGTGTCGCCGGCCAGTTTCATTGCAACCGATTTGAAATGCGTTTCAAAGTGGTTGCCTCGTGTCCGGTCTTTCAAAGGAGTCTTAGCGCATAAACTCAAAAGTAACTAGAATTTGCAGTTTCGTCGCTTTTGCGTTTCACCGTTTGTTCTAGGCATTGAAAGGGCATTCAAACTCACCTCGATTTGCTTGCGGCGCTCAACAACTTCGATTTGGATTTCTTCGTTTCGGATTTTTTGTTTAATCTTAGCTGCCTGAAGCTCGTAAGCCAGAGCTGCTTCAGCTTTCTGTAAGCATAAACATTATAACATAAAATCGTTGGTTTTGCGACTCAAAAGTAATTTTATACGAAAACACTTGAATTTACTATAGAATTTTTACCTCATAGCGCTTTTTAAAGCGTTGACGAAAACATAAAATAACTGTATGTTTCGTATTTAGTTATTGAAATCATTCATTAAATTGTTAGTAATATGGGTTGAAATTCTTTCTATTTTACGATGTCAAATTATTTTGATTCACAATGCAACTATGTACCTACTCGTAGTCTTCTCGTAGTGCCTATATGAAAAGTTGTAATAGAAATACCCCACTAGTCGTTAAGACTTGTGTTATTTTCTATTGGGATGAAATTTAATGATCACCAAAAAACAATCGTTACCCTAAACAGCCTCATCCAAAAAAAATATAATATGTACAAGTAAATGAAACCTATACCAAAATCTTTCGGGCTATTTAAGTCATGCCTGCACTACAAAAACTTTTCATAACCCAAAAAGGCCACGCGTGCACCAAATTTTAAGTAGCAAAGTTTTGTGTCATTACTACCCAAATATATCACTACGTTTGAAAATTTTAAAATTACACTAAGGACTGCCTTATTAAGTTTTAAGTTTGTTTGTATGTAAACTGCCGCTTTAAATGGTAGCTATTAATAAATGAATGCAAAGTAATGTTTTTTTTGGGGGCCGTTATTTTATTGAAAGCTCTAAGAAGCTCAGCCTTTAGTAAACATTTACGATAGTATCGGTAAACCTTTAGAACTTCATTTATATTTTTTTGGTAAACAATGATTTTTGTATATTAATTTACTTCATTAGGATAACATTTGTAACATATTTGGAATAAATTTTTTAAATAAAATGCGAGTACATATTTGGTTCATGCGTGGCCTTTTTGGGTAGCTCAGCGATTATTCTGAAGATACTTGCCTTTTTTAGGTTAGCAGACTTTACGTTTATTGGTGATAATTTCATATTAAAATGGGGATTAAATTCTGGTAAGTACTTACGATTTTTTGGGTGTTATATTTCTATATATCTGGTGATTGCTTAAACCTAAGCCTTTTCTATTACATTTTTTTTTATTTCTTAAGTAATATTTTGTACGTCTTTGCAAATAAAAATAAAATAAAATAAAATAAAATAAAATATTTCCGGATTACGTCTAGCCGCCTATTTAAAAAAGTTACTTACTAAAGACGGCAATTCCTACTTTGTGCGTGCGCGTTTTCAAGTAAGTACGTACTGGGAAAGGCAATGGAGTGCCATCGTCATTAAACGACCGCAATTTTCTTGGGGATGAAAAAAGGGAAAAAGAGTTCTTTGTATTCGGAATCAGCCATTAATCTCAAAGCTCGGCGATTCCTGAAACGATTGTGAAATGTGGCGAATTGTGCCGCAGGTCTGTAAGCATTTGAAAAGTAATTGTTAGTAAGAAAGTTACTACTAAGATGAGTGAGTTCTCGATTGAGATAATAGGTACTTGGTTAGAATTAACTGAAACCCGTATTTCATTCGTAAAATGTTTAATTAAGTCTGTAAAATCATAATTTCAATAACGAACTTCGCCGTGTTTGTTTTGCGGATAAGAAAAGAAATCAAAAGCAGGAAAAGCAAAGAAATGTCGCTCTCTTATGAATAAAGTGGTAATAGGATCCTCTTCTACGGCTAAAGTGAAAAACCATTCGTGAGGAAAGGGACAGGATCGTTATTGATTTAATCTGGTGCCCATCAAAAATGTGAAAATGGCGTAGCGTATAATGCGCATATTGCTTTCGAAGTCAGTGACAAATTGTATGATTCCTCGTGCTGCGAGTAATCTGACAGACTATAGAATAGAGAGTGTGGAACCCCGTTGTGGCTAATTTAATGATATTTTTACCGTTTGATAGTCGTAGGTATCTAAGAGATAGCTTGAGTTATCGAGAATGTATCTATCGCCCAGGTTTCAAGTTTCAAATTCAACAAAATAAAACATATTTTTTTTGGTTTTCTTGTGGCATATAACCGGGGCATTTAGCCACTATGATAGTACACTGGGTTGCTACAGTGGCGAGTGGTTGAAATATGGCAAAAGTAAGCTGGACCAAAAACACTTACCACGTCAAGCATTTCTTCGTAAGGTAAGGCCTCAAGGTTTTAAAAAGAGAAGCCGATGAGAATCGGCATACCTATATGGACCCTTCGCCACTGGTTCCTACAATGTTGATTAACTGCAAATTGCAATGCATTATTTAGCAGGTACTTACAGCCGTGTTGACCTCCTGGTCAAACTGCGCCTTCTGCAGCTTGAAAAGCCTGGTGTTGTCTTCGATCCTGGTGTCCATAGAATACTTGACGTCCATAGAAGTCTTCTCGCATTCCGCTTCCTGGAGAAAAATAAGTTAATAATAAAGTTAGCCAATCTCAATACATTTTCATATCTCAAGACGAGATCTGGAGATCTGGATTTTTATAGACGGTTCCCGGATAAAGAGCCTAAGCTCGGTAGAAGTAATTCGGTTTTCGCTGAGTACATATTTGACGACCTCCGTGGCTGAGTGGTGCACACACCGGTTTTCAAGGTGCCGCTATCTCTAGAGGTTCAATTCCCGGTAAGGTAAATATTGAAAATCAGCTTTTCAATATTTCCTCGGGTCTAAGTGTATGTGATAATCCTTCGTTGTTTCCAATTTCCATAATACTAGTGCTCAAGCTACTTTAGTTTGGTATTAAAACAAAGTGATGGTGTCAAATATTTATATGGTTAAAATGTCTTACTCCACTTAAGAAATATAGGAAAGACTAACTTCAAAATGCTACATACTCTTAATCTTGGTGTTTCTATTGGTGGTTCCTGGGCCAGAAACCTGGCTGGTGAAAAATTCTGCCTATTCTTCGAAGAATAATTATGGGGGAGACGAGCTCCAGATTCTACATACTCTCATCCCAGCATCCCATTGGACTGCGCGACACCTACGTCCGCGTCTCGCTTGACGATGCCCATTCGTCAACATAGCAACGTGGCTTTCTGTTACAGCGACCTAGCTTGTTGGAACGACGAATTATGGAAGAGACTATATACGTTCGGACCTACATACCCTGATTCTGGCATCCCTATTGGCCTGCGCGAAGCCTACGTCCGCGTCTCGCTTGGCGACCAGAACCTCGATGCCTATTCGTCAAATCGGGCTGTGGCTCTCAGCTACAGAGACCTAGCTTGTAGAAACGAAGAGTTATGGAAGAGACGAGATGCAGATTGCTACATACCCTGATCCCGGCATCCCTATTGGCCTGCGCGACGCCCACATCCACATCTCGCTTGGCGACCAGAATCTCGATGCATATTCGTCAAATAAGACCGTGGCTCTCAGCTACAGAGACCTAGCTTGTAGAAACGAAGAGTTATGGAAGAGACGAGATGCAGATTGCTACATACCCTGATCCCGGCATCCCTATTGGCCTGCGCGACGCCCACGTCCGCGTCTCGCTTGGCGACCAGAATCTCGATGCATATTCGTCAAATAAGACCGTGGCTCTCAGCTACAGAGACCTAGCTTGTAGAAACCAAGAGTTATGGAAGAGACGAGATGCAGATTGCGACATACCCTGATCCCGGCATCCCTATTGGTCTGCGCGACACCCACGTACGCATCTCGCTTGGCAACCAGAACCTCGATGCCTATTCGTCAAATGAGACCGTGGCTCTCAGCTACAGAGACCTAGCTTGTAGAAACGAAGAGTTATGGAAGAGACGAGATGCAGATTGCTACATACCCTGATCCCGGCATCCCTATTGGCCTGCGCGACGCCCACATCCACATCTCGCTTGGCGACCAGAATCTCGATGCATATTCGTCAAATAAGACCGTGGCTCTCAGCTACAGAGACCTAGCTTGTAGAAACGAAGAGTTATGGAAGAGACGAGATGCAGATTGCTACATACCCTGATGCCGGCATCCCTATTGGCCTGCGCGACGCCCACGTCCGCATCTCGCTTGGCGACCAGAATTTTGATGCCTATTCCTCAAATCGGGCTTACCCTGGTCCCGGCATCCCTATTGGCCTGCGCGACGCCCACATCTACATCTCGTTTGGCGACCAGAATCTCGCTGCCTATTCGTCAAATCGGAACGTGGCTCCCAGCATAGAGACCTAGCTTGTAGAAACGAAGAGCTATGAAAGAGACGAGATGCAGATTGCTACATACCCTGATCCCAGCATCCCTATTGGCCTGCGCGACGCCCACGTCCGCGTCTCGCTTGACGACCGCCGTCTGGGCCTTGCCCAAACTGGCCAGGTACTGGACGTCATCGTAGACGTCCTTGATCGTGAACGACAGGATCTCGATGCCCATCCGGCCGACGTCGGGCGCCGCCACCTCGCGGACTAGACCCGCGAACTGGTCTCTGTCCTTGTAGACCTCTTCGACTGTAAGCGTTCCTGTGGGCAAAGAGAAAGAGGTTTGTGAAAAGACGTTTTTTATGGTAGTACCAGTTGGCTGGTAGACGCTGGTGTAACAAAATTTGGCTGTGAGTTAAAAGGTTCGTAAGAGTAAAGGCCTGATCAAGGACAAGCGAATGTCCGCCGGGTACTTTTTGTCTATCGATATAGATCTCTTATAAATTGTATCGAATAACACACATAGGAACTAAAAGTATAGCGGAGAAAAAAAGTCGACGAAAGTATTGCGGACACCGAGAGACTGGACTGGACAAAAGTTGGCGGGAGTCACCGAAAAAAATAGAACTACCTAACATAACTAGGCTTAACAACGCACACAACGAACTTTAGTCTACATTGAGCACTCGATAGTGAAGTACGTTTCCAGGCAACAAATGACCGTACACCGTATGGGTTGAGTCCGTGACAAATACTTGGAGGACATTTTTTAGGCGTCTGATCAGGCTTTAAATCTGGCAGCAAACTTGGCGAAACCAAATTTCTAATAATTGGACGAACAAAAAAGCTTGTTCAGTTTTACCAATATTTGTCGTAGAATATACAGGGTGTTTTTCTATAAGTGCAATACCTCTTAGGTGGTGATTGTGCTCATGAATATGAACAACTTTTACTATGGGGCCAACCCTGAAACTCAACAAAAAAAAAAACAGCTGTTTCATACAATTTGTTAATACCTACCTGACCAGAATGTATGGAACAGCTGATTTTTTTGTGAAGTTGCAGAGTTGGCCTCATAGTAAAAGTTGTTCATATTCATGAGTACAATCACCACCTAAGAGGTATTGCACTTATAGAAAAACACCCTGTATATAATACTTACCAGTGTACTATATACTCTACTCATAATATACCAGTATTTATAGAGCCAAGAATACTCTAAACTAAAATGTAGCATTATTTATAAAATAGGGAAGCCATGCGTTAAGCGCGCTATTAAAGCTTAAAATGGCCAGCTTAATGTGCTGTCAAATGTACAAAAAAAACAAGGTTTAATATTTTAATATGGAGAGCGTTTTCGAAGCGTCCGGTCCTCTTCAATATTTCGCAAAGTCATGAATATCCTATCAGCCGGATATTAATTTGATCCGGATCCGGATTATGCTAATAAAATAACCATCGTGTTTATTTACACGACTGCCCAAAAGCACGAGTGTAATGTTTTTTTAAATAAAATAATTTAATCTCACGTCCTTATTCTCGCAATCTCAGTGTTATCATTTTACCAAATACTTACATCTGCATAATCATGTATCTGCATAATGGTTTAGTTCAAACGATTGCATTGGTGTTACATAAAACGAAGATGGTAGATTATTAAAAACAAGAATAGATTTTTATTCCATTGGAACGCGATATCCAACAAAAATTATGATGGTTCTTTTTGACAACGTTTATGCTGTAGAATGCGGTCAAATACTTGTTCAGTTAAGAATCGTGCTCAATAGGAAAGAATAGGCTACGCTACAATGTTGTACAAGTAGTTTTAGAAAAGGCAATCAGTATTCCTTGTTCAGCAGTACCTACTCCTAGTGTTAGTTTGTCAAACGATACTTTCAAGTTTGAGTTAAATTTTGACAGATAGCAATATCGTATACGTAAAGAAGTAAGAACTCAAATAAATACTTAACGTAAGGAACGTTTGCACAGTGATTACTTACACTGACTTAACCAAACTTCTAATTTTTTTACATAAATTCGATACGAAATTTCTCATACAAATCCGAACCATGATTTAATATGTTTTAACTATTAAAGTGATAGTGAAAATGTAGATATTAAAGTTTATTTTTTGAAAAACAATATGTAGCAACCACAAAAAAAAATACTAGAATTTTTATTTCTGTAAAAAAAATCTTAACGTATCGTTAACGTTAACGATCATCAAAAATCTTTCACATTTATTACCAAACAGCCTGAAAGTTGCATAAGGAAAAAGATCATTGTTTAGTGATCGATTATATAAATTTTCTTTTACACGAAACACTAAAGACATTTTGCGTCCATGTTTCAGTTATCCGATTGAGATCTTTGCTAGTGATAAGACCGCCTGTCTATTGTCTATTGCGTACACAACGATATTATTCCATAATGCGTCGCGAATTTGCAAGTAAATTATTAATATTGACTGTTGCAATATTGAGAAAACTTTACTACTTAAGTATATCCATTTCCGATAATAGGTATTTTACCAAAAAATACGACTAAAACGAACGAGTTTTTTCCAAAACGTAATTTATTGGATAACGTAACAGTAGGTAAACCATTAGTAATAGGTCTTTACCTATGAAATTGCCGTTTTCTATGGGGAAATTGTAGAAAGTTGGAATCGGCATACAAAGATATTTGGGGATTTCTTGGACATGTGAACTCCGAATTCAACGAAACTTTCGAGATATGATCAGACAAAATTATTCCAACTAGTTATTGCCTATAATCTCTTTTGATAAACTGTATTAGAATAAAAAAAATCTGTTCAAATCTGTCAAATTGACGACAACCAAAAAGGGGTACTTTGGAGCATTTATAAAAATTTTAGACGCATGTTTAATTATTCTTTTCTTAGATGTTTAACATGACGATATACTCTATTTTCGAAACTGACTATTAATTTTGATATATTAATCTATATATATAAAATTCAAAGTCCTGACTGACTGACTGACTGACTGACTGACTGACTGACTGACTGACTGAGATATCAACGCACAGCCCAAACCGCTGAACCTAGAGACTTCAAATTTTGCACATAGATACTTTATACAGTGTAGGCATCCACTAAGAAAGGATTTTTGGAAATTCCACCCCTAAGGTGGTGAAATAGAGGATGAAAGTTTGTATGAAAGTCCGTCAGTTTTGAAGTTAGGATCTTCGAACATTGTATTTAGGCTGGCAATTGAAAATTAATATTTACCTGTGTCAGCGTTTTTGACAATGCCACCCCCGAAGGGGTGAAAAGGGGGATGAAATGTTGTATCTGGAAAGTCCTTCATTTAATTTATTATTTAGGCTTATGGTCGGAAAGTAAAACAAATAAGCAAAAAATTTTTTCGTATTTTTTCGAAAATCAACCCCTTAGAAGTTAAATGGGATAAATAAACCTAAAAATCGATATGGATGTCGTTATTGAGGTTTTATGGAATGACGATTGCAAAAATGGCATTTATTTTGATGTTTAACACGCTGAACATGATTCAACCCCTAAAAGGTTGAAATAGGGGTAAAGTTTTGAATGAAAAATCAGGGGGTAAAATCGACATTTCAACTTGAAACTTTGAAGGCTTACTTCTTAAAACAAATAGGCAACCCATTTCGTAATTTTCCCAAAATCAAACCCAGAGGGTAAAATAGGGGATGAATATGTGTATAAAAGTCCGTCAGTTTTGAAGCTAGGAGCTTCAAATTTTGTATTTAGGCTGGCAATTGAAAATTAATATTTTCCTGTGTCAGTGTTTTTGACAATTCCACCCCCGAAGGGGTGAAGAGGGGGATGAAATGTTGTATCTGGAAAGTTCTTCATTCAATTTATTATTTAGGCCTATGGTCGGAAAGTAAAACAAATAAGCAAACACATATTTCGTATTTTTTTGAAAATCAACCCCTTAGAGGTTAAGTGGGATAAAGAAACCTAAAAATCGATATGGATGTCGTTATTGAGGTTTTATGGGATGACGATTGCAAAAATGGCATTAATTTTGATGTTTAACACGCTGAACATAAATGATAATGATAAATGATAATTTATTTCAAAAAGAGCTTACAAAAACATACAGCTAAATATACATAAGTACAGGTTTTTCTTAAAAATACACTTACAATTTATTCGTCTGTGTCTGAACTAGATACTAAATAATATCTGTAATTCAGACAGCAGCGCTCTTCCTATTTAACTAGTTAGGTATTCATACATAAGTACATAAAAAATAACTAGTAACAGATACACACGCACTCTTATTAAAATACAAAAGCACCATCATTAAAATACAAGAATGATAAAAAATAATGAAAAACTAGTGTGTGGTATTGGCCTCCCGGTGTGTAGAATGAAAATGTATGATGAGTGTGTGTGGGAGGGTATATGAAAAATAAATAAATATATAGGTAAGGATATAAACTAACGTATAAAAGTTAGTAGCGTCTCGGTTTCATCGTAGGTTAAGTTTTTTATGTATTCAACAACCTTTTCCTGACAATTTCTTCTGTTTAACGCCCGGATGTCTACATGTTTATTTACTTTATTGTAAAGATGTGGACCTAAAAAGCAAAAGTGATTATTAACATACTGATGTTTAAATTTTGGTAAGTCATAGTGAGTAATAGCTTTGCGACGTCTGGTGTTTTTGGGATATTTTTCTGTATTTACGACCGAGTGTTGTTTAACTATGGCAAGCATTATAAAAAGTTTACGGACGGACAGGACTTTACATGTCTGATAAAGTAGGTGCGTAGGGAACAAATAGGGACGGAAAGTGCTTACTTTGAGGATGGCTCGTTGAGCAATTTCTAGGGGTTTTATGATGGTCTTTGGAGCGCCTCCATGAACATGATTCAACCCCTAAAAGGTTGAAATAGGGGTGAAGTTTTAAATGAAAAATCAGGGGGTAAAATAGACATTTCAACTTGAAACTTTGAAGGCTTACTTCTTAAAACAAATAGGCAACCCATTTCGTAGTTTTCCGAAAATCGCCTAAAAGTGCTTGGTACCTAAGCTACTCAGAACTAACTTTTTGATTGTGAAACAGACACTTACTATTTACTAGCTTCCGCCCGCGACTTCGTCCGCGTGGACATTCGAGAAAATACTTAGGGGACCAATAACCAGGATAAAACGTATTAAGTTTTAATTTCATAAAAATCCGATCAGCCGTTTTTACGTGATTAGGCGGGTCCTCCCTCACCAAGTGAGCAGCCTCGTGCGAGGCCCGCCGCACGTGGCAAACGTTCTGCCTCGCGCGAGGCTGCTCGCTTGGTGATCGACGACCCGCCTAATCACGTAAAAACGGCTGATCGGATTTTTATGAAATTAAAACTTAATACGTTTTATCCTGGTTACTGGTCCCCTAAGTATTTTCTCGAATGTCCACGCGGACGAAGTCGCGGGCGGAAGCTAGTATTAATTATAAAATTAGAGACCAATAAACATGTGAGAAAAAGACGGCAATTTCATATGTAAAGACCTATTATAATATGATTGTAAAAGTTGTTGTTTAGGCCTATGCCCAGCAGTGGGCGTCGTTCGGCTGACATGAAGAATTGTAAAAAGAGAAACATATTCTAGATACTTACTTTTTCACATTAAAGCATGTCAATCCAATTGACAAAGTGATGGGCACCAAGGCGAACTTAACGAAATCCATGGTTTTACACCTTTACTTATTTTGTTCATTCACAATATAATTTTATTTGGAAGACATCTTACATGTTTTGATATTGTCACTTCACTACTTTATTATCTATTATTGACACTTTACACTACCACTAGTTTTAATTTAATTTATTACACTATATTTTTCACTATAAGGTATTTTTATTAACTTAGATATTTGATATAACACTGATATTTATTTTTTAGTATTCATTAATGTTCCCTTTCATTACTTTGTAAATAAACAGAAAAAGTCTAACTTACAAAAGACAAACAATAATATTGCGATCAATAGTTTGCTTTGCCATTAATACACCTTGCATTGCATTCGATTATAAATGAACATCATATGCATACTAAATGCGGCAGTTCTATTCCGCACTACTTTACAAGCGAATAGGTTAGGTAGGTACTAATAAAAACTCATTGATTATGATCTTTTTAGTATAAAAAACAATACCTCAATTGAAAACAATAGCTATCAATTTCATCTGAATACCTTATCAATCACGCAAGAAGGCCGAATTAATTTGTATATGATTGGAATTAAAAAGCACCCAGTTTTAACAATCTGAAGTAATAACATTCTGACAGCTAATTAAGTGTTATTCAGTTTTTATTGAAGTCAAATTACGTCAATGCTTTATCACGTCATATAATAATAATGAATGGATATTATGAAATTACTTAATTAATCTATCCTACTAATATTATAAAGAGGAAATATTTGATTTTTTGTTTGTTTATTTGTTTGTAATGAATAAACTCGAAAACTGCCGATCCGATTTTAAAGGTTCTTTGACCAGTAGAAAGCTACATTCCCGATAGGCCAAATTTTATCCCGATATTACCACGGGAACGGGAACCGCACGGGTAAAACCGCGGGGAGCCACTAGTAATAAGAATATAACGTGCGCTAAAAGGTAAATGATATGTTATTGTCAGGAAAACCAAAATTTCAATTGCATAGGTATATGTAGATTAAAACGGCACGTACTTAGGCTTTGACGTAAAAACTGTTTTGTTAATAATTTTAACAATTGAGTTTAAACTAGGGTTTTATATACCGATAAAATTGAACAAGAGAATTGCCTGTTTTCCCTGATTTAAAATTAATATTTCAAAACTTTATCTGTCACAGACACTTTAAAACTTCACAATCGAGTACTTATCTTTTTAATTGAAGCTATTTTTAATCGCTTACATTAACAGAAAACTTTTTCTTTTAAATAAAAAATTTTTTTTAGCTGTCACTGGCACATTTAAAAGTCACTCTATTTTTAATTTTCCACATAGGGTCTTTCTGTTATCGCCCAGACGTTGTAATCAACGCAGATGCGACATAGTACTGCAAATATAAATCGTGGAATATTTTAATTCACTATTCGACCACGCCCTTATTAGGAGAGTAATAAAGTACTAAGTCGTTTATATTCATAGCATATTTTACTATCAGTATTTATATGGTGAACGATATAAATATGATAAATGATAAGAATGCGGTACGTACGATTGCTATCAATGTAACACGCTTGACATTCGCGTAGATAACTTTTATCAAAACACTTCATTTCCTTAATAATAGTGTGTAATTAATACAACGCTATGGGTCATACACTCACCCTTACTAATAAACGTGTGATGTAAAGTTACACCTGGGGTAAATCTATTGTTGTCTCTATCATCATTTTAGACAACATAAGTGACAGCAACACATGGTGACCACGATTATTAGTGAGGGGGTTAGCATTCTGCGGTTTTTACATTTTTACTGTTATGCATTATTGGTAATACTGTTACGTGTACATACATACCCAAATAACTTACTTGACAAATCATTACATAAAACTTCTGTGTACTATTATATAAGGTCCTTCTTAAATAGTGCACATAATTTTAAGGGGTCAATTTACTCATGCATACAAACAACTTTTACTATGGTACCAACATCGAAATCGCGGAAAAAAAATCAGCTGTTCCATACATTTTGATCTATTCGATTAAAATTTTTCTAATTTTTGACCCCTTAAAATTATGTGCACTATGGCGCTACTCGGAAAAAGTATGGACTCTTTGATATAAAACTATAGGACGGTTAGAGTTGTTATAAATCTGGTTATAAGATATAGGTATATTTCTTCATACCTTTATCTAGAATCGTATAGTTTTAAAAACACGATTTGATGATTTTGGCTCGACACTTTTTCTTTTCGAAAATACCTCTAAAAAATACGAAATATTAAGATTGTTCTTAAATGGGGTTACATATACTGTTGAAAATTGGTTTAATTACTGTACACCAATAATATTTAGGATCGTATAGGAGCATTTTTTAAAAAATCGCTATAGTTTTTTAATACAAAGTGGTTTTGTGTTTTTTTTGCGTAATCGGCAAAATCGGTCTCGCTCCCGCGCGCGTCGTTTTCTCATTGCTATCTCCCTTTAGCATAATTTTTCCGTGCTTCTGTACTGTTATACTATTAAAAATATTAAAATACAGTATTAACCGAATTCTGTAAGTAAAACCGATTTGTAACGCATGAGAACACGGTCATTTTTTTATTAAGTTCACTGAACCATAGAGAAAAGAAGTACCTAAGAACACATAAATTAGGACCACATCAATAATAGTATCGGCCTTGACATTAGTTTGACATCCTACTCGGTATAAGTGGGTCACCCACTGCAGGTTTAGGAAACTATCACATGAATAATTTTGTTAATTTTTCTGATATTTTTTTCATATTAGGCGTCTTGCTGTAACTGACTAATATTGTCAGAATTAGAAAACATAAAATCAATCTTATGTCACTTATGTACTAGGCAAGGCTGATATTCCTCTTTTATATATATACTATTGCAACCACCACTGCTTTATGACTAAAATTACATAAAAAATGTTATTTTATACAACTATGCCCTGCTGGCCCTTTAGGGAAGTTATAAAACGTCTATTTCAGACGATGAGATTTTTAATTAGGAGCATATTACGTCAGTCTTCGCGTTTACTTCATAAATATTTTTAGTCATCAATATAACCCTACGAGTGTGAACAGACACCAGACACATGAAATGTGGCTACCTAATAAAGCGACGTAATTTAGTGAACACATATTATAAATTAGCATATCTTGGATTATGTTGAAATCAATCAAAACTACGTTATTTACGATTTTCAGAAACCTATCAAACTTTTAGCACTGATGGTACCTAGAGACTAAAATCTGAATTCCAGAAAATCTGGAGTCACGGAAGTATGAAGCGATTAAGTAGTCTTAATTGGCTTAAGTTGATTTCTGCTTTTAAAGTTTTAGTCAATTTATATATTTTTTTATTTAATTTACCATTAGATTGTTCTTAGTCTTATAAATTACAAGAATATTTATCATTTACAATCTTATTAAGAGTGCTAATATTTCTTCCAATTCAAAGTCCGTACAGACAGAGGCTAACAAATAAATCACAATAAGTCGTCCACAAGGAATTACAATTCCGCACATTTATTGCGTCCTTGGCGTAGCATATAGCCAATGTAATTTGTACGGATGCCTTACAAGTGTAGCCCATTAGTTGCCCACACACTTCCTATACGAATTTGCTGTTCTAATACTATTGACATAAGGATCAACTAATGCCGTAATACGTCCAAGAAGAAGAAACAAACGATATTGCTGCTGTACTCGGGTAGAGTAATAAATGCTAAAGAGAGTGCTACAAAGTATGACTACAAACTGACCCGGTGGTAATTTTTGGAATTAAAAAGTTTTTCATACTAACTGGAACTAGCGCCAAAAACGCCCCAGTCGCACGCTGTGTTATCTGGTATGGATGTAGTATGGACTCTGTAGGTATGTGATGCGTCCTCAATGGTTAAACAAATAGGTTTTCGTAAAAAGGTTGGTAATCTCTGTGTCGCGAAAATGTCTCGCGAAATGAAACGTTTTTGGGAAAACGGCAAAAAGGTTGCGGTCCCGCCAACACTTGCGTAATTGTATCATTAATCTTTAGCCTCCAGAAAAATGTTGGTAAAATAAGTTGTGTTGTGGCATTCGATCAATGAAATTGCCAATTCACAATACTGAAAAAGACAATCTTCATGTTTCAATATTGTAATTCCACTTTGTATTTAACAGAGTAGGTAAGACAAGATCTCTTGCTCTTGGTATCTTGAGACTTGAAATACTTAATGAAAAATCGATTTCTTTAATTTTACAAAAAAAAAAAAACATAGTCAGATATTGTCGCGGCTTTGCCATAGATGCCATAACAGTACCTATTATAGTCTGCTGTTTAAGAACTTTTTATTAACTTAATAATTTAATACTCTCCAAGAGAAATATGCTGCTGTCTACTTTTAAATCTCTGAAATCCTTTGCACCTTTAAAGTGTTTGGTAATTAAAAATACTGCTCAAATCCCCCGTCAAAGTGAAAACTCCCTTAATTAATCCCACCGTTAAAGTTGCAAACTCGACGGGATCCAACGTTTCTGCTCGATTAGCTGCCATCACTCATTCCAGAACCCACAATGAATTACCTGTCGCAAAGGTAGAACGACAGCAAATCAGGGATTCAGATTTGAAGGAAACGGGTTAGATCCCATTATATGAAACAATTACAAATAATAGCTGATGTTAATGGAATGTTGGTTTGGTTTAATAAACAATGCTGAAAGAGTTTTGTTTAAGGTTTGACTTAAAATAAGAAATTTCGAGGATAGGTTTAGAGCGTTCCGATGCAAAAGCTCACCAAAATGTGACTCGACCCATCCCGCTCATTGAATTTTGTTACTTTTGTTTTGACAATGAGAGATTTTCTGCCAGCAAATAAAAAAAAAAGTTTATTTATTAGCTCGATAGCTGGCGCTGACCAGACATGTATCTCATCTGATCTGACCTACACTTGTATTTCAAAGTTGTGCAAGAAGGTGCAAGGCCAAAAAAAAGTTGACGTTGACGGAAGAAAAGAAATGTCGAATAATTCTATTCCTCTTGTTTTGCGTTGCAATACCATACCGACCATACCGCGAGTTGTAGATATCTAAGCCTTTTCAGCCCTGCAAATGTTTTTTTTCCTTCTGCAAGTGGTTTTTTTTAAATTGACCGTCTTAACTTAGACTTCTTGCCAGCAAATAAAAAAAAGCAGACCCATGTCTGATGAACGCCATGTTGAGTTTTTTGGAACTAACTTATTTCTTTTTTAATGATCTGTCAGAAAATCCCTCATTAAATCAACTGTGAGGTTGCAACCTTGACGGTATTCGTTTCCGCTTTATAAGCTCTCATCACTCAGTCCAGAACCGACAATAAATTACCTGCAGCAAAGATAGAACGACAGCAGTCAGCGAATCAGGGATTCAGATTTGAAGGAAACGGGTGATATCCTATTACAACAAACAAACTAGTAGTACTTACGGATTTGTTGAGATAAACTTTGTGATATTTAATGTGTTCGTTTAAATAAATATTGAATAATGTGGTCAATATTGAGAGGTGGTCCTCTCATCAGCTCTCATCACTCACTCTATATCCACAATGAGTTACCTGTTGCAGAAATAGATCGACAGCAAGCATCTACTATAATAGTATTACGGTTTCATTAAGATAAATGACAATGTCAAGAATGATTTTTCATGAGAAGTCTACAAAGTAAGTTTTTAAAAAGGTGTTTACGACTGAAATATTGATTTTGAGCGTGTTGATCCAAAAGAGGGCTCACCAAAAGCAGAAATCCATCGATTTTCTATTCTTTTATTAATATTGAGGTTGCAACTTTAACTAAGTTGCAAATTCACATACATTATAAAACTAATGCTTATAAATAAATAAATAAATATTTTCTTACAATCACACCAATTATCTAAGCCCATAAGGTAAATTTCTTAAGAAACTGTGTCTATGTGAACTCGATAACGGATAAATATATACTTAAATACTTTTTTGTTTGTAAATACATACTTATTATACATAGAAAACACCCAGACCAAGACAAATAGCCATGTTCATGCACACAAATATTTGTCTTGTTCGGGAATCGAATCCGAGACCTCTGGCGCAGAAGGCAGGTAGTTTACCCCTGCGCCAAATCGGTCGTCAATCTCTTCGTCTTATGAATCGTCCAACATTTTTTTTTAACTGACAAGAATAACGGGCGAAAAAGAACTCATCAGCTTTGACAGAAGCAACGCATTTACAAAATAATTAAGTATGTCGTTGCTTTAAAAATTATAGAAAAAGCTAATGCTGAAGGAAATTTTTCTCATAATAAAATGATGTATGAATAACAGTTGGATTAATTATAGCTCTCATCAGTCATACTAACTAAACCCATATAAATTGGATGTCACAACAAAACAATCATTGAAATAAACGACGCGATATTTCATGAGAATGCCGATTAGGTTTAGTGCATAAATAGGAGTGACTTTTAAGATTATAAATCGAATATTAGTGAATGATTCCTTTCGTCAAATAGTCACTCGCTGCGCTAATGGCTTATTAATTTTGAATCATTGACCCGTTCCATTTGAGCAAACTCAGCAAGCTCATTTTGCTCGCTGATTACTCACTGCTCGCTCAGTTGCGAAGAGAAGAAATTTAATAATGAATAGAGAAATATTTATAACAACCTATTCGTATTTTGTACAAAGAAAATTCGGAAAACTTTTAAAGTTTTAAAATTTTCATAGATTATTATGAAAAATATCAAGAGATTGAATTGAATTCGAAGAGCATTTACCGAAGCGAGATAGATTTAAACAAGTCAGAAAAATATAAAAACTCCTAAAAAGTAAATAGTAGAGGCAAACATAAAATTAATCCACAAATTTTTTTTTCAAATTTCACAATCACAAAAATAACGTGTATGTACTTTTTTATTGCTTTTCTTTTTGCTCTGAGTTTTTACACCGACAACTACGGTCTTGTAGGTGAGAATAAACAATTGGCAATAGAATTTTCAATTCACAAAACCTATTTTTTAGCGCAGCTTCTAATATTTTTCCTATCTTACATACACACTGTTATGTGGTAAAAAGAAATTCCCTCGTGAAAACTTCGTTAGAAACTTGTATTAGGTCCGCCCCAGTTACCAATAAACGCGCCGAGGTCTCACAGTCGCGTGAAATTGCTGAAGCTACGAGGCTAATAAGAGGTTTTATTTATTTAGGTCTTAGTCAGATACAAGTGAGAAAAAAGAAGAAAGAAAAGAATGAAAGGTAGGTTAAAGAACATAGTTAAATGTTTTTTTTAGACGGTACAATTTCAACGCTGACTATTCAATCGACGAATTCACTATATTCGCAATAAATTTATTTTATGATTTTATGGATTCACTTACAAAATTATTATTTTGGAAAATAAGTTTATTTTTAATTTCTATTTATTATGGATCGATCAAGGACCGATCGTTGTGGAGATCCTTGGGGGAGGCCTATGCCCAGCAGTGGGCGTCGTACGGCTGAAATGATGATGATGATGATAATGGATCGATCGACTTAGACACATTTAATGTCAGTGCCGTTGTCGTATAGGTACTATAAAAATACATAATTAAGAACAACAAATATAGTAATATCTAATTGAAATGATTAACATGATTAAAGTCTGCCATCAATAAATTTAAAAGAGCTCAGTTAATGAAGAACCACATAATTTAGTTTTAATGTGCTATTGAGACAACTCAATTAGCAGTTAAAAAGAATCACAGATATTATCTTGTAAGTTAACTTGTATTATAAAATGTGACTTTAATAGCAAGTAGAAGCATTATTAAAAATTAGTTATAATTTTTATTTAAGGTATTATTTTCTACACTAAATTTAACAAAAAAGGTTGCATTTTAAAACACGCGATATTGGCGCCCTCGCAGCACTGGCAAAGGAATGCGCGTCCCTACAGCCACGGACCCCGCCGCCGCTCGCGACGCCAGCGGCGGGACTGAATCCTCGGCTGCCGTTATATTATAAGAGCTGCTACGACCACGATTTTTCATAATATTGTGGAATCTCTTGGATGAAAGGAGTTTAACGTGGCTATGTGGGGTGTTTCGATGACCTATATTGCTCCTAATCGCGGTAATTTGATGTAAATGCTTCGATCAACAGTGTTATTGTTGATCGAAGTGTAAAGGACAACATTTTGGAGATTTTCACAACCTATAAAGAAAAGTTTCAGGCAGCGGATAGTTAGGTACATTTTAAAATGAAATAAGGTAAAATATACTCAAAAATTTAAACGAAACAATGAAAAAAATCTGTATTTAATTACGTTTTAGGTATTAAATCATTCTTACAATAAGTGCAGCTTTTGGTTCAATGGTTGTCGCAAGGAAGTAAAGCTATTGCTAAATCATTCATCATTGTCCATCTTATTTCTGATGAAGAAACCGCAATCTTTGTACTCAATGAATGGAAAAACGTTAGATACGATAGATTCTACTATAAATTCTAAGTAGTCAACTTGTTGGGTATGGCCAGCTAATTTACAAACGAGTGGATGAGAATAAATAAACTTAACTTGAAAATGAAGTATAGAAAACATCGATACCTTCCGGCTCAAAGGGCGTAATCACCAAAACACGACTTTTCAGGAGAGCCAAAAAACTAAAATTAAAATTTTGTTTTTATCACAACTTTGCTGTTATTGATCCTATAAATAAGATTCTTACACCAAAAGTCTTTAATTTTTGTGATGCATAATATCAAAACATAATATTTTAAGAAATATTTATAATTTAAAAGTTAGCTGGTGAATACGCCTCACAAAATCAAGCATGTATGTCTTTTATGCCCCAAAAAAAGACTGCTGCGTAAGTAACGCAGGGTGTAACCACCAACTTTTAAAAACTAAAACTGTAGTTTTTATCGTTCTGTTATTAGTTATTAAATTGTTTGGGTTTATATTACAATACTTACAACTGTTATTAGTAGAATAGGTCGATTTGGCAACCCTTAGTCCATCAGAGGCTTGTATTCTATACTGATATTTATAACTAGCGAAGATGTATATTTTTGGATTTTTGTTAAGGCAAAATACATTAAGTATTTTATAGTTAGTTACTAGATAAAAGTTTGGAGTAAAAGGCTAAGCTTTTTCATATTGCAAAACAATCTTGATTCTTAGCAAGTCCTAAAGAAGGTTGGTCCTAAGGAAGGAAAGAATAAATATAATAAGAAAAAATATTGTTTAACTACAAATTATTTATTTTCTACACAGTAAGATTTAACTAACCATAACCTACAAAATTTGTGAGCTTCATAACTTTGTCAAATGTAAGCCACATTACAGCAATGATGAACTCTGTCATCCTCGAGGGTTAAATGCCAAAGGCATGGGGCAGAAGCGATGCGATGCTATTCTTTAAGAAGTGTGATAAGGCTCTCTTGAAGAACTACCAACCAATCGCACTACTGAGCCATATCTACAAGCTGTTTTCAAGGGTCATTACGAATCGTCTCGATCATGGGTTCGACGACTTCTAACCTCCCGAACAAGCCGGGTTCCGAAAAGGCTATAGACCACATTTATACGCTGCGGCAAGTTATACAGAAGACCGAAGAATATAACTTCCCACTATGCTTGGCGTTCGTGGACTATGAGAAAGCCTTTGATTTGATAGAGACCTTTTTTTTTTCCTGGGCATGGGCAGTACTGCAGTCTCTCTAGAGGTGCCATATAGACTACAGGTACATTGAGGTGCTGAGGTACTTATAACAAAACGCCACCACGTCTCGGTCCGATTACAGAACCAGCCCCCCTAGCATGACCAACCAAAACGCGATATGATATGATAAGTTATCCGGTTTAACTGTCAAAAGACTATGGGTTTTGACGTTTGAATGTCAATAAATCGCTTTATCATGCGATACATATCGAGTTTTAGGTGGTCATGCTAGGCTTACAGAGCTCTAATCTTATCTAACTACAGCGAGGGAGCAATATTTCTCTGAAACTGTTCACAGCTGCGTTGGAGGATATTCTTAAACTCCTGGACTGGAAAGGATGCGGCATCAACATCAATGGTGAGTACTTAACATACCTACGGTTTGCCGATAATGTAGTTCTCCTGGCTGAGACCTTGGGAAACTTGAACACAATGCTCGAAGATCTCAGTAATGCTTCTCAAAGAATGACTCTGGAGATGAAAATGGATAAGACGAAAATCATGTCCAATGCCCATGTTGCATCCGCTCCAGTTAATGTTGGGAACATTATACTCGAAGTTGTTGACCATTATGTCTACCTAGAACAGACAGTCCAAATAGGAAGTCCAACTTTGAGTTGGAGTCCAAATTCGAGCTAGATTCAACGAGAGAAAGAGATCTCTCGTCGAATCCAGTTCGGATGGGCAGCGTTCGGGAAGCTTCGGCATATATTTGCATCCATAATTCGTCAATGTTTCAAGACTAAGGTCTTTGACCAGTTTGTGTTGCCATGTCAGTTATGACTTATGAAAGCAAGACGTGGTCTTTTACTATGGGTCTTATAAGAAGGCTCAAGGTCACCCAGCGAGCAATGGACAAAGCGATGCTTGGTATTTCCCTGCTTGATCGAATTAATGAGATCCACAGGAGAACTAAAACAACCGACATCGCTCGAAGAATTGCTCAGTTGAAGTGGCAGTGGGCGAGACACATAGCGCGGAGAACCGATAGCCATAGCCGTTGGACCGGAAAGGTTGGCGACCGCGAACTGGATGACGTTCCGTGGGCAGGCCCCCTACAATGTGGAATGACGATCTGGTCAAGTCGTGGGAAGCCGCTGGATGTGGGCAGAGCAGGATCGATCGTTGTGGAGATCCTTGGGGGAGGCCTATGCCTAGCAGTGAGCGTCGAGCTACGGCTGAAATGATGATGATGACTATTTGATAACACATACAGCACTTCATAATAAATTTTGTATTACCTACCATATAGCTTTTAAAAGTAAAAAAAACACATAGATGTTAGATAATATTAATGCGCGCACTTCGTACAATGTTTGTTTTCAAACTAATTTATTTATGTAATACTCTATAAACTAATCGTCACTGCACTGACCACACCACACGTGGGCATAACTCCCGCTACCCGCACCGCGCCCCACTGCTATCCCGCGCCTTATGTTTCTTGACATTCCATTTAACTATATGCGTTGCAGTTGCAAGAATACTTTATTCGGGCGTAAAATCATAACATATTTTCAAATATAAAAGAATTATGGGAGTAAATACCATTTTATTTGCATCAAATCAAAATGACTGGGGCGTAAGATTCTATCAATTTCAAAACACATACACTTTTTGGGCGTAAACACCAATGTTAAGATAAAATTTAATAAATCTTGGGCGTATATTCTTTATGGCTTTAAGTCATACGGATATACGCCCTACAATTTTATTTGAGAGTGTCGTTTACGTCCCATATTTTGATAATGCCTAATATTGATTGCTTTTACGTCCAAAAATACAAAAAAAATCAGCATTACCAGCCTTAAAATTTGGGGTCGTATTCACCATTGTTTTCAGAATTTGAGAACTTTAAAAATACAGTTCGATAGCGCAGAAAAAACTGAATAAGATGGCATTCAAAACTCATTTTGGCCAAAATGGTGGTTACGCCCTTTGAGCCGGAAGGTATCGACATGGTCCCGACCCGTTTCACAACTAGCTAAAATGAGATAGTTGTGAGATGGGTCGATTATCTCTAATACTTAATTTTCAAAATTGCATTGTGAATGCAAAAAGAAAAAATAATTTTGAAGTTAACTTGCCATACCAGTAGGTCTAGCACAACTTAGCGCGACTCTCAGTCGCGCCCCTTTCAACCAATCAGCACTTCGCCTTAAGTCGCGCGCGCTATCTACGAGCGATCTGATTGGTTGAAAGTGCCCGCGACTCTTTGTCACTCGAGTCGCGCTCAAGTTGTGCTAGCCCTACAGACAATAAAACGCTGGCTAGAAAAAATAATTTTGAAGTTAACTTGCCATACCAGACAATAAAACGCTGGCTAGATGGATGTAATCTTACCTTCCATCAGATGTGATATTATTGCTTGTTTACATCCATCTAGCCGATAGATGTAGTCCAAATTTTGTTGACCTTCCACAATCTTGGAGGAAGGGCTCGTGTTACGAGCGTGTTGGCGCTTGGATGTAATCCGTATGGACGAAAAACAATCAGATGCTTATATCTTTATGGAAGGCAAGATTACATCCGTCTAGCCAGCGTTCAAACTCTCAATACAAACTCGCTGGATGTGTACATCGGCCTTAATGTCTTCTTTAATGCCATCTATACGCCTTGCAATTTGAGATATTTCTTTAACGTATGGTTTGCGTGGTGATTAACAGGGCAATGGTGATTGACGCAAAACAATCGTTTCATCTTGATGAAACGGAAGGCAAGGTTACATCCGCATAGCCAGCGTTCAAGCTAGCTCGCTACGTACGGATGTGTACATCGGCCTTAATGTCTCCCACTAAGTCCATCTATACGCCTTGTAATTTGAGATATTTCGTCAACGTGTGGTTCGCATGGTAAATAACAGGGCAATGGTCATTTAATGCTGCATTTTCACATAAAAATGTATTGAACCGCAATGCAACAAAACTTTTTTCATAAAGGTTGGAAAAGATAGTATAGCAAAATCTATATATTTTATTATTATTAATATACGGTAAATTATTGTCTTTCGTTTTATTACCTCGTTACCTATTAATGATGTCGTTTTGTACAAATACATTAAAATATGCTGTATTTTTATTATAAAAGTAATAAATATTTGATGACAAAACATTAACTTTTATAGAACAACATTCCTTACACAAGTAAAAAGGAGTGCTTTTTTACGCTGAGTCGAGCGGCCCCGTATGAAAACACAGCTTTGGGGCCTTACTGCGAACTGTCAAACAATATTATAGTAATATTGTAAACGCGATGGCGCTATACGCAGTATGTAGCTCCGTCCTGCAATCAACCTTACTACCTACAACATTGTTTGACAGCTGCTCGCAGTAAGGCCTCAGAGTTGTGTTTTCATACATTTGACACAATAGGTGGTATCCGACGGTCGGTGTTAGCTGGACTGTCAAATGTGTGGAAAGAGAGCTCAGCACCGCTCAGCTCAGCTCATGTGGAAACGCACCCTTAGAGCGGCTTCTTATTAGGTCGCAAGCAGTGCGATAGCTGCGCGGTTTGCGACCTAATGTGAAGCCAGCCTTAGGAATAGGCTATTAAATATTATGAAGAAGAATTAATGTCATGGACTTTTCCATGATACCTTTACATATTGTTCACCGTATTACGCGGTGTTTAAGCCCGTATTATCAACGTATTACGGTATGTACAATCATGTTATTGCTATTGAAGCCGGGATTTGAAGTCCCGAAGGGTGTTCCCGTAGGAACCATTAGGATAAATTATAGGTAGCCTTGTACTTGGGATTTTATATGATTTTCTTTCCTTGTATTTGATAAATAAGATTGCTGAAAAACGTATATACATTTTATCTTCAGACTCAATTATTTGCGTTTATTGGCAGATTGTAAATTATCAGATTTTCAGGTAGGTGCTTTACAAAATAATATCGAGTTTGATTTTCAAGACTGTTGCATGAAAAAATGAGTTATTGCAGCATTTTTTGTATAAAGCTTTCGATTTTGATGATGTGTTTGATGTTATTTTAATTTTTAGTTTTTTTGCATTCACAATGCAAATTTTATTACTGAAAAATGGAAAATGAAGTATTTAGAATCGGAGCTGATTGTGAGACGGGCCGATTTTTTTCTAAATTTTCCATTTTTCAGGTGTGTTTGATATTAAACAAACATTTATTTTCTTTTAGTGCTAGTCAGAATGCCTATTTTCCCAAGAAATCTTGATGTAAAAAGGACTCTTTAATGAAAATCTTCCTAGAGTGAGAGGGCTACCTCCATTTTTTCTACAAGCAGCATAAAGGTTCAGTAGGTTGATAGGGAACTGTCAGAGATACGTTGCATGGCTTTGGCACTTTTTGTGATTTGTGATGTTTCTTGTTGGAACCACCACAAGATAAACTTAATGATTGTATTGTCAATACCAACAAACTAACATGACCTTTTTTTCTAGAACCTTTGAGTTTCTAGAATACAAAACCAAAATGACTATCTTCTTGTAACAGCTATAATACTGGAATAAATAAATAGTCTCAAAGTACCTCAGATTTTCCTCTTACGCACAAAACAGACGTAGTATTTTCTCCACAAGCAAATAAAAAGGCTCAACAGCAATAGGTTGATAGCGATCGGGTCAAGATAGGTCGCATGGCTGTGGCACTTTTAGGTTAAATTGATGTTTCGTGTCAGAACCGCCACAAGATAAACACGATGGAACTTAAAATTCTATCAGTCTTGATACAACCTCAGTACAACCCTGAATAGCTTATAGAGATAGAATCTAGTGCTCTTGTGTCCAATACAAAACTATACTTATTACGAACTCGATAAGAAAAGGTCTTGAAGAAAAACTCAATGAATTTTTGACTATAAGTACAAAACCTTTAGGTACAGGTAGGTGTTGAGCTAGTTCGAAAAAAAACCGCTAACACTTCTGACTAACACAATTTTATTTTAACGTAGTTTAACGACTGCAAAAAGAGAGGTTTTATAAATTTGACGTGTCTGTGTATGTGTCTGTGCCATCGTAGCTCCTCAGCAAATGGACCGATTTGATGCGGTTGTAAATTTAGGTTTATGTAAGGTATATTCAACATAATACTTTTTTAAAGGCGACAATCAAAGAAGACTAGCCTAGCTCTACTGACTGTTTTTATGACTAAGAATCTGAAAGCTAAACCGCGGACAGATAAATAGAAAGACAAAGCTACTGAACCCTACAAAATATGATAGTAAGTATAACACTATAAATAGAGCATTAAAACATCGTAAAAACCATACCGAACGTACGATAAATCGAACGAGTTACGAGAGTTACGAGTTGCCCACAAAAGCCTCTCTCAAGTATACATAAACGATAAGGTCGTTTTTAGGATCAACATGTATTGTTTTTGGCGTGTTGTCGACTGTACCATAGGTTAGTAAGAGAAAACTATTCATTTATGTTACTAATTATTGTATGTGCACGTTTGTTTATGAATTTTTAGTAAGCATTTTCGAAAGTTCATTTTGATAAATAGCATGCCATAATTATAGTTTCGTGTATGGAAAATGGATACCACGAGCTTTAAATATCAATATGATGATTGTAAGCCATTAAATGCAGCTTGGGCTGCAATTGAAAAATAATGTGTTGAGCGGTTAAAATAGTTAAATACTTTTATAGTAGCAGTAAAGTTAAAATTTACTTAGAGAACGATATTCATTTTTTGATAACGAAGTTAGTAGAAGTTTACTACAACTTACCCGCGCCTAAAACTTGAACTAAAGTCCTTAGAATTATTTTTAATGACCTGCCTTTATTTGAGATATCAAATACGAAACAGTTTTATTTCAATCAGGACTAGTTCTTCAAGAAATAAGCGCATAAACTCTACCATTTCATAAATCACCCCTAAATAACGTTTTTATAGTTTTATCAATATCAATAATTAGGTATGTTAAATTTCCCTAAAAATTACATTGCCATTGCTTCTTTTATTTCAAAACTGGTAACCGTAATTACCTAATCTGTTTCTTAAAAGTTCATTTCAAAAGGAACGACGACTATGACGACGCACTCTTTCCACCGGAAAAGTCTAAAAGCACCTCCATTTTAGCCTCGTGCATATGGAACAGGCCGCTGAATGTAGGTACGCCGTAATTATTCAAGGAGCTTTACTTATGCAGTTTGCAAACTCCTTGATACCACTGATACCTTGGTTTAGATGTAAAGTTATTTAAAGCTGACAGCATATCAAAACGAGAACTTTAGGTACTTCGATCACCGGAAAAAAGCTTGCAGGGACACATGTGTGGCTCTACATTATTTCGCTAACCTATCTCTAATTTTCACCGCTGCGCCTGCGCCTCCCCAGTCACGGGTTGGTCGGGGCAAGCGGTCGGTCGCGTACTTGTCTGTAAATCCTAACTGTGTCTAAATTTCAATATATACTTATTTCGGTCATTCACTTCTTTTATTCACCGCCACCCGTGCCTCAAAAAGCTAAAAGTTCCACTATTTTACATGGAACAGGGTGCCAAGAAGGCTACATAGCTAAAATGCACGCGTTATAATACTAGGAGCTCAATTTATGCAGTTTGCAAACTCCTTGCTTGGATGTGTTTGGCTTTACAATGTAAAGCTCTGGTCAGAAAGAGCCACCACGCATCTGCGAAACGCGAGTGTCAGTCGGGCGACCACGACGTGGAAACTCCGCGTCGGCATAGCGGGAAGCACGCGTCGTCGTCCCGCGTCGCCGAAGCGTATAGACCTGTAGCCCGTGGACATTCAAATTACGAAAAAGGTTACCGTTTGTCTTCGTGAAATTGTTATAGATTTCGCCATTGTATATGCTATAAGCGAAGTCTTAAAGATCGTAACTCGCCGTAACCATAATAGTGATAAGTTTAAAATCTCCAAATATGTTAGTTATTTACATTTCTAGGTTACCGCGTTGTTTCGCTATTGTCATGTTGTACAGCTTTGTCCAATTACCATACGTAATAGTAAGACTATGGAAAGTTGCCAAACACTAATTTAAGACCAGATGTAGTCCGACCATTTTGATCATAATTTACATTTTTGAGTTACCATTTAAAATTTATACATCTGTTAGTAGGCCCTCTGAACAAACCATATACTTATTTTAAGACTGTTTCTGTGGCCGGTTTAGATTTTAAGACTCATTTGGTCAATGAAGAAGAAATGCGAAAATGGCCTAAGTAAAAGCGCATTGAGTAAACTTACTTCTGCAAAACATAATGGAATGGAATGAAATCTGGTAACTGCCCCCCTGTCAGATTACTATAAATGAAGAGGAAATGCTAGTTCCTAATATTTTGTCTTGTTTGTTATGTCAGCTCTCTCTCGGGGTGCGAGCTAGATATCCTCCACGCGTGCTCACGTGCTGTTCGTCCCACTCATGTTCGCATACGCTGGGAAGAACAGTAGGAGGGACGGTGCACCCTGGGCGCCACTGTAAGTAATTTTCTTGATTGTAAGTAATTACTTACAGTGGTGGCAGATAATCTAGCGAAACCCAATCCAAGGTGTCAGACGTACCGTCGCCGAGGGATGCGTGGCCAAGGGGGAGCTTGGTTCCGAACGGTGTCTCCCTAGGGAGATGGCAATCCTGGATCAGTAATTTCGCCTTACTCGAGCAACCGGAGCTCTGCTCGAGTGGACCTGTTCTAACGCCTAGCAAAGTGGCAAGTTGTACTCTTTAGTATTCTGTATGAATGTGTGGTATGTGAGAATTATTTTGTTACGTTAACAATAGGTAAGATTTCTAGTGCGCTGTGTAGTGCCGGCACATAAAAAGAATAGCACTACCCCCTCTCTCCTCGTGGGTGTTTTAAGTGGCGACAGAGGGAAAATTGTCATTACGAGATGGGCAGCGCGCGCTGCCAAGACGGGAAGCGGTCACCGCATGGTCAGAGCAGAGGCACATTGAGTTGAGTGTCAACGTTAAGCTTGAAAGATCGCGGCTGATAAAATCCACGTTCCGACCAATACCGGCTCATATTCTAAACAAGTGCTCTCAAGCAGCTTAAAAACAACTAGGCAGCGGGCGATGACAGAATCACAACAGAGCTTCTGAGAGCGGGCGGAAAGCCGATACTTAAAGTCTTCTAGAAGCTTTTCAATTCAGTCATCCTCGAGGGCAAAACGCCAAAGGCATGGGGCAGAAGCGTTTTTCAGGAAGGGTGATAAGACTCTCTTGAAGAAATACAGAACCATCTCGCTTCTGAGCCATATCTATAAGTTGTTTTCGAGAGTCATTACGAATCGTCTCACTCGCAGGTTCGACGACTTCCAACCTCCAGAACAAGCCGGGTTCCGGAAAGGCTATAGCACCAAAGACCACATTCATACGCTGCGGCAAGTTATACAGAATACTAAAGAGTACAACTTGCCACTTTGCTAGGCGTTAGAACAGGTCCACTCGTGCAGACCTCCGATTGCTCGAGTAAAGCGAAATTACTGATCCAGGATTGCCATCTCCCTGGGGAGACACCGTTCGGAACCAAGCGACGGTACGTCTGACACCTTGGATTGGGTTTCGCTAGATTATCTGCCACCACTGTAAGTAATTACTTACAATCAAGAAAATTACTTACAGTGGCGCCCAGGGTGCACCGTCCCTCCTACTCTTCTTCCCAGCGTATGCGAACATAGAGTGGGACGAACAGCAGGTGAGCACGCGTGGAGGATATCTAGCTCGCACCCCGAGAGAGAGCTGACATAACAAACAAGACAAAATATTAGGAACTAGCATTTCCTCTTTATTTATAGTAATCTGACAGGGGGGCAGTTACCAGATTTTATTGTCCTTCAAGTTTTAAGTCTTTTATTATGTTTTGCAGAAGTAAGTTTACTCAATGCGCTTTTACTTACGCCATTTTCGCATTTCTTCTTCATGGACCAAATGAGTCTTAAAATCTAAACCGGCCACAGAAACAGTCTTAAAATAAGTATATGGTTTGTTCAGAGGGCCTACTAACAGATGTATAAATTTTAAATGGTAACTCAAAAATGTAAATTATGATCAAAATGGTCGGACTACATCTGGTCTTAAATTAGTGTTTGGCAACTTTCCATAGTCTTACTATTACGTATGGTAATTAGACAAAGCTGTACAACATGACAATAGCGAAACAATGCGGTAACCTAGAAATGTAAATAACTAACATAATTGGAGATTTTAAACTTATCACTATTATGGTTACGGCGAGTTACGATCTTTAAGACTTCGCTTATAGTATATACAATGGCGAAATCTATAATAATTTTACGAAGACAAACGGTAACCTTTTTCGTAATTTGAATGTCCACGGGCTACAGGACCTAGCTGCCGCTGAAGCTTTATTGCTCATAGAAAAAAAATATAATAGAAAAATATTGTGGTATTTTTCTATTATATTTTTCCTGCCGGTAAACCCCGCAATTAGATTTCGGTCGGGATTCTAACTCGCATAACTTTTTTGCTCAATTATCATTGTAAGAATTCGTTCAATTAATTAATGTTTTCTGTAAACAAACAAAATGGAGGCACCTACAAACCTATTTTAGAAGAAAGCATGTATTTTATCATTTCCAAGTTGTTAATCATGTTTTATTGATATAAGTTTAACTGTCTATCAACCCTAATAATATAATTAATTTAAAATTAATTGCCACTTCAGTCTCAGCAAATTTTCGTAGGTAAAGTTTTATGAGGAGGCTGTCTCAAGATTCGATCTAATGAGAATGAAAAATGAGACGGCACGTTTTATATGAAAATTGAAGCGGTTTGGGAGAACCTTCGAGGTATCGTATCTTAATAATACCCTTAGATATTCTTAAAAATAAACAACTAAGTAAAAAGGGTCCTTTAAGATACGAATGGGTACTCGACGAATTCAGAAGAATGGGCTAAATAAGTATCAGATTTAAAGATTAGATGTATTTCTAATATAATTTATATTAATAAAAGAGTGAATGAGTGATAGCTATTAGTTTAAAAATAATATTTTACTTTAATGTCGAAAACAATGCAAAAATTACAAAACTTAGAATCGAGAAACAGAAATCCAACGTTTGTACCTACCAACATTCGAAACGCTGTTTGTTTGGATCGCACAGTACACTAGCACTAGTTCAGTGTGTACGTACTGATAGGATAAACTTAAATGTTCTTATATTTATCAATGACAATCAATAGAACAAGCCAAACAGTCTCCAACTACACCTACCAAAAGTCCTCAAATACGAAAAAGATATTTAATAAAAAAAAAACAGAGCCGCTTTTCTTCATTACTGAAAAGCAAACAAAAACTGCAAAAAGTGGAGATTGATCGCCTGTCAGTACCATTACTTCTAAAGATTATCGAATCAGTCAAGCTCTGATAAAATGTCTGATAAAAAGTTTTTATAACAAAACGGGGTCGTGTTTTTATCCACAACAACGGGGTAGCACTCAGCCTTCAGAAGATAGGCTGAAGGTGGAATCACAATACTCCCGGAATCCTCAACCGTCAAGGAACCCTTCGTTCTATTGGGTCTGTGTGAAGAGTTACCGCGCATCCTCCTTATCTTTCACTAGCGGATCCTCGCGGTTTTACCCGCGTGGTACCCGTTGCCGTGAGAATATCGGGATAAAATATGTCACTCGGGAAGAATGTAGCTTTCTAATGGTCAAAGGTTTTTCGAAATCGGTCCAGTAGTTTCAGAGCCTATTCGATGCAAACAAACAAACAATAAAATGTTTCCTCTTTATAATATTAGTATAGATAGGGAAGGCATAGGCTCCATCCAGCATTGGTGACATATAATTATGGCTATAAAAGATCTGATCTGTCGCTTACATTAAGAACTATATTCATTTTGTCAGTACCTGTGAAATAAATTCTCAACTGAAAAGACGAATAAAAGTAGGATATATTAATCCAATGTATTCTATCTTACTTCTGCAACATAAGCAAGTTGAACCCACCCGTAAAGAAAATGCACATGCACAGACGGCAATAAATGCAGTCACAAAGAAGGCGACACACTTCGCTACGAACGAGTGGTAAAATACCATGCAGGTAAGGTTTTATATTTGGATATCGGATTTCCTTTTGGGCCCATAGCACCACCGGCTTGCACCACCGGTAGTGTAATGGGTATTTTTTAGTTCCCATTGCACTACTAGAGAGCTGCACCAAGCCTTACACAATAATATTATAATATTCATAAGAAGTATTATGTAGAGAGGTACCTACGTCAGTAGTACATTTAGGTTTTAACTCTCATATTACGATGATTACTCATACAATTCATTTGTATGAGTCATTATTTATTAATTACCTAATAATTAAGCCTTCAATCAACAATAACACCTAGTTCGAATTAAGCCTACAAATTAATAAAGCTTTGTAGTGCAATAAATGTATTGAAACTTTTTGGTGTAACAGCAAATGGGTCTAGGACTCGTGACCGAAAGTTATTTCCTCGAAAGTCATTTGCCCACCTGACATATCACCGAATGTTCACTTCATCGATGGGCCATTTTACCGATGGGTCATTTGACCGAACAGCCATTTGACCGAACACTCATATCACCGATAGTACATTTCCTCGAACGCCATTTTATCAAAGGGCAAATAAAATCATTAATTAAAATAAACAGTTTTCATTTCGGATATTATTTGTCAAAACCTAATTAATAAATTTGGAAAATCCATAAGTGCAAGCCGTATCCGCGCCTGACTTGTACTGACAGATATTAATTATTGTTCCTAACGTACCAATTTTTTTTATCAAAAAGAACAGGTTACAGTTAATGGCGACACAGCACTATTTCTTGGTAGTGCAATGGGAACTAAAAATACCCATTACACTACCGGTCGTGCAAGCCGGTGGTGCTATGGGCCCAAAAGGATCGGATTCAGCCTGATTCTACCAAATTTGAAGCCCGGTCTTAGATTACTATACTTGCAGAAAACTTATATCATACCTACACGCCGCCGCAGAAACAAGTCGCCGAGGCGTATCCTACTTCCTCTAATATTATAAACGTGAAAGTTTAGATGTTTGAATGTTTAGATGTTTGTTTGTTGCAAAGATGGGCGATTGTTACTGATTCCAACAATCGAATGGTTTGATACTACTAATATTCACAATCGAATACAAAAACAATCGATCGCTAGTTCGCAAATTCGAATGAAACCGCTAGTTCATTCATTAATTTTGCCATATAAAATTGGTCTTTGTTTCATGTATCATAAAGTCTACTTTTAATTGATATTCGAAGGAGCTATCGAATGGTCTGGTTCTGCCTGAATTTATCCAATACCTCTTACGCGCTGTTTAGCCAGCAGCGTTTCGACGCTTCTCCTAACGACTCCGTAGCTTAGTGGTTAGATCATTCACCTGGACAGTGGAGAAAGGTCGTGGGTTCAAGTTCCATTGGAACTAGATGTGATACGGTTGGATTTGTACTAATACTTACTTCATTTTCAATCATAAAAATTGCTCATTACATAGACTTTACTTTGATGAGGTTACGGATATTCGAATATATAAACTAGTAGCAATGAAATTCGCATTGAAAGGAATGAGACGACGCTATACATTCTTATTTGCTTCTCGCTTTTTTCAAATTCGAATGATTTGTAAGGTTATTCGAATAATTCGAATGACTTCAACAATCGAATAATTCGAATATTATCATTCACAATCGCCCATCTTTAGTTTGTTGCTCAGTCACGCCAAAACGGCTGAACGGATTTGGCTGAAATTTTGGACACCAGATACCTTTTTACAGATTTGTAGCCTTTGTACATATGTTACTTTTTATCTCGGAAAAATATCACATTCCCGCGGGATAACGTCGTGTAGTCCATGCGGGCGAAGCCGCGGGTGGAAAGCTATACTTAGTCACCCATAAATTTGAATTGTGACTCGCACACAACAAAGCTACCAGTACCCCTAGTGTAAGTTTTTATGTCAAAAAACGCAAACTATCGTGAGTGCGTATTTATGTCAATTTGTATGAAAACTGTATCAGCGCCTCTAGCGGCGAGTAGCGCGCTTATGCAGTTTTCATACAAATTGACATAAATACGTACTCGAAATAGTTTGCGTTTGCTTGACATAAAAACTTACACTCGGGGTACAGTATTCTACATGTCACGTAATACAAATGGCTCGACTCCGCGACTGTCGTAGGATACGAATACGAGTCGTCTGAAAGCTTCGTATTATAAGACATGGCTAAGAGTAAAAGTATCCCAATATCCCAGCTCTTCATTAAAATCTCCATACGGAAAAGCGGGTAACAAAAATTCCAATACTATTGTAGCAGTTATAAATATAACATAAAAACTTTACATCATATTTGCTTTGATGTACCTAGGTTTCTCAGTCTGCGTTTTGTTGTTACCTATACTGTCTGCTTAAAATAAATACCTACTAATAAAATAACTTTAATAGTACGCTCCTCATACAAATCACTATCCGGAAAAGCGGGTAACAAATACTCTAATATTATTGTAACAGGAACAACAAAGAATACTTTCAACCATTCTCGCTTTGATGTGGGTGGCTCATTCTGCGTTCATTTGTTACTTGTTCCTCTGTCTGCTTAAACATTCATCCATCAAAATATTTGCTACCCGTTTCCATGACGCTACTACGTAGTAGTATTTTTATTTTACCTGTGCTACTACTACCATACTATGCTACTACGTAGTACTGTGGTAAAGTGAATGTCAAAACTAACTGCTTTGGATAGGAAAATCAGTGTAACGTGATTGCAGCAGATAAATCTCATGGTTACGTTTAGTATGATAGTAAATATTCATATTTAGATAGTAAATATTATATTAAAATAAACTTTTAGAAGTCAATCAGATAACAGAATCAAAAATTCTTGCTTAAACCATGATACTCGTAACAATAAGAAAGTTCTAAATCCATAAGCCTGGCCGCACACGGGACACCAACCACGAGCACAAAACGTCGCCATCGACGTATTACGAAAAAAAAATATCTCTTTCCATGTTCTGTGAGCTGTAACGACACTATTCACACGTGACCAACATTATTTGGGTACGATGTGGTGTGGTTGTGTACGTGTGGGTCAGCCCTAAGGGCCTGTCCACACGGCGTGTTGCGTCAGCGTTGCGTTGAGATCTCGCCGCGTTGATTGGTAACTTTGGTGACGCGACCGTGTGTCCACCAATCAACGCGGCGAGATCTCGACGCAACGCTGACGCAACGCGCCGTGTGGACCCTCTCTGAGTCGTTACTTGAGGTGCTATGTTTTATCTAGCTCATTGCTATCGATTTGAAGAACCATTGGTCGCATATCACACAGTTGTACGAAGCGATGCGAAAGAGGGGAGTTGGGAAAGAGGTAGGTACGGCTTTTAATACTAGGTTTCACACAATGAATGCGAAACCTATAATGGCCACAAATCCGAAAAGCCCAGCAAACCAACATCTTTTCGCTAACAAATATTTTAACTAAACAATTAAAAACACCCATGTCACATTATTTTCCATATAATGAACGCCAAGAGGAAAAGCATGGAAAATAGCATTAGCGACGTTACGAGTCACATTAACTAAATTACGTGGAGGGCGATATTTCACGACCAATTTGTGTCTTTATTGAATTGGGCACCTGTTATTGGTTTTGCTCAAAGCCTCATTATATCTAATCCAAGGGAAAAGGTTCGGGAATTCAATATTGTTATATATAGCTGCTTCCCGCAGTTTTACCTGCGTGGTTCTCTTTCCCGTGGGAATATCGGGATAAAATATAGCCTGTCTCTCAAGAATAATGAAGCTTCCTACTTGTGAAAGAATTGTTAAAAACTATTAAGAGTTTTTGAGTCTCTTTTTAATATTATTGTAGATTGGTTTACACCAGGAGTTTTTGATACTTACCTGAGATATTAAATTTAAAATCGTCTGAACTAGACCGGAGCTAATAATTGTTATATTAAATTGCTCATCTTTCTGCATGGATTTTTTACAGTTCACGATCTCGTTATATTATTCAAGGAGGACGAAATGCAGAATAACTAAGGACAAGTTGCAAAAGTAACTGTCAGAGTGTGTAAAAACACTGACACCCGTTTGCACTAAACTTAAAAATCGCCTAAGTCTTTTCCTAGCTAACTTAAGACATTCTTAACAAAAAATTGCTTTGCACTAACCTTATTATATTCTTATTATTATATTCTTTATTGCACAAATTATATATAACAGTTTACAATGTACAAGTATGTTCGGCAAAGGTGGACTTATCCCTGAAAGAGATCTCTTCCAGTCAACCTAAATGTTGTTGAGAAAATCGTAAAAAGGGTGACACAAAGTGCAACAGAAAAAGAAAATTATAAACATATTTTAGATTCAACTTAAATAAAAAAACACATTAATACCAAAATATATAAAATATACTTACATATATAATTAAAAATAAATACCTACATAGATATACATATAAATACAAATGATCATGTTAATGCGAGAAAGTGATCTTTCAACTTTGTTTTAAAAGATGCTAAGGAAGAAGAGTCTTGTATAACTTTGGGGAGCTTATTCCAAAGATGCGCAGCTTGTACAGTAAAGGAATGGAAGGAAAAGTTAGTATTGCTGGACGGCAGTGCGAGAACCTTAGTAACGCAAGCCCGCCGGCCGCGGGAAGGAAGAGGAAGATACTGGAAACGAGAACGAAGATAGGAAGGAGAATTTGGGTCAGACAGTATTTTGAATAGTGTGCAAAGAATGTGCATTTCACGGCGACGGCGAATAGGTAGCCACTTTAACTCCATGCGAAAGTGGGACACATGATCATACTTCCGCAGGCCGTAAATAAAGCGTATAGCCAATTTTTTCAGACGTTCAAGTTTATCAAGCTGTTCCTGAGTTATATCCAAGAAGCAGACGTCGGCATAGTCTAGTATAGGGAGAAGAAGAGATTGCGCCAGCATAATTTTGGTTTTGAAGGGGAGAAAAAACTGAAGCCGTTTGAGAGAGAGAAAAGAATAGTGAATGCGTTTGCTCACATCCGCAATGTGTGATGACCAGGACATATTACAGTCCATTATCAGCCCCAAATTACGGACCTTGTCGGCAAGTGGTATTATAATGTCGTTGTAAATGAGAGAGGGAACTGAGTTCCATTCAACTCTACACCTTAACCTACTACTACCGATGATCATGGCTTGTGATTTGGTCGGGTTAACAATGAGACCAAAAGATTTAGCCCATTTCTGTACGGCAGCAAGGTCAGCATTGAGAGTATTAATTGCATCTGTAACCTCAGATATTTTAAAATGTTTATAGATTTGAAGGTCGTCAGCGTATAAGTGAAAGGATGAAGATATGACAAAGGAAATTTGGTTTATGAAAATGGAGAATAGAAGTGGTGAAAGTACACCACCTTGCGGAACACCTGCTGACAAATTATACCAATCAGAGGAATCCACCTTATTAATAACACGCTGTTGGCGATCAAAGAGATAGGTGCGAAACCATTCCACTACAGAGTCCGAAACATTAAGTGAACGAAGAGTTGCGAGGAGCAAATCAAAGTCAACACTGTTGGATGCACTGCTGAAATCCAGGAGGACAATAGCCGTGAGTTTGGTGTTATCCATCGCATACCTAATATCCTCCGTAATATTCAGCAGTGCCCCAACAGTGCTGTGTGAGGGACGGAAACCGGATTGGAAGGAGCATAACAGTGAGTTGGAAACCAGGAAAGAGAAAAATTGTTTGTGGACAATGGATTCTAGGGCTTTGGATAGGACAGGGAGAATGGATATTGGCCGATATTCAGAAGGAGAAGTAGGATTAGGTTTTTTTGGCAGTGGAATGACATTAGCTTTCCTCCACGATGCTGGAAAAACATTATGTGCCAAGGAAAAGTTAAAGATGTGGGTGATAATATGCACCACGTCATCCAGCACGGGAAGAATCATGTCAAGACTGAGATCATCACTGCCAATGGCTTTGGAGTTTATGGAGGTAATACTCTTCTTCACCTCATCCTCGGAAACTGCAGCGAAATAAAAAGATGGTTGGACAGGAGGGACAAGATTTGACAAGTAGTGAAGAGAAGAAGATTTCATGATATCATCCAAAATAACGGGAGGAGAAGAAAAATGATTATTTAAAATATTAAGATCCACGGTATTTTGACAAGTGTCTGTGGTCTTGCCCACTCCTAGTGTCCTTAGAAAATTCCACACGTGTTTATTAGAAATGCTTTCGATTTTACTGTGGATGTATTTACGCTTCGCGTATCGACACATACGGTTACAGACGTTTCTCAATCTCTTGTAAGCAACCAATGTATCTGTATGTAATGTATATGTATGTATGTATCCTTAGGACATTCTTAAATGCACTTTTGGCTATTCTTAACTTACGGGCCCAATATCGAGCGCCTAAGGCTTAAGAAATACCTATGTCAGTGATTATTGTCTGTGGCATTGTGAGCAAAGAGTAGTGCGACAAGCTTTTCTGTTCCGGTGATTATCTTTGGAACTAAAACAGATTTCATACGACAGTCCATTTTGACAGCTAATTTCGTATTGCAAGTGACTCCTGTGTCACGGCTGTCACCGGAACAGAAAAGCTTGTGGCTTTTGTATTCTTGTTTGCTAGATAGAGACACAACACATGTGACATACGTCATTCATCATTTATTTAAAAAAAACATTACAGATCGACAATCTTTTCTGTTCCCATGACAGCGGCGCTTATGTTTAGCAGCAAAACATGGAAGTATTAGCAAAATGACATTAAAAACAAAACTCGTTAGTTCTAGTTTTGGCCACCGGAACAGAAAAGGTTGCGCACTGTATTTATGTTTTTCCTGACAGTTGAGCTCAGTTGACTTTTTCTTTTCTCGGTGAATTACTCCTACCAAATAAAATACACAACGCCTTAGCTTTTGTCTCCTTTTAACTTACGAAGGAATCAATGAGAAGTTTCAACCAAAAAAATATCCAGTGACCTACTTTACCTCGCCAGGTTTAAAATCCATAAACAATTAATATTTGAATTCATTCGTTCATTCTTTTAGCAAGGTGATGACTAATTTACGACGTAGTCTGTCAGTGCAAATAAAAATTTTAGCTCGGCTGTTTTAGGCTGTTTCTAAGCTAAGATGTATCAGTGTATCTTATCTATGACAAGCTCAACCCGAGTTTAGTGCAAACGGGCACTAGTTTCACCAGTAGGTCCCACCTACTGGTGAGACTAGGTGTTTTTATTTTGATTACTTACTTTATGTTTTAAGAATACCAATATGAATGCACATATTTTAATGCATATACATAGATGTGTTACCCAGGGACCGGAAAACCCCTGTTTTTGATTAAGCTTATTATTAGGGAAACCTTGTTAAAGGGTAACCGTATTATAGGGTTACCCTATCGATAGTGTAAGACTCAAGAAAGGGTAACCCTTTCGAATTAACTTAACTTCTTTCCAATGGGCTTACCGTATCGAAAGGGTTTTGAATTAAGCACTTACCACATAATTGGGTTACCCTATTGTCTCCTTCATCGCATCAATGGTCTCCTGTCTCTTTTCCGCGCATTCTGCATACCGTATCTCGGGGTGGTGGGCGTCAGTCTCGGTTATAATTATGTTGTGTTGTGTGTTGTGGATACTAATATTTTTTAAAGCGCATTTGTTTTTTTTTTTGTGGTATATCTATCTATACTAATATTATTAGGAGGAAAGATTTGTATTTTTGTATGTAACGAATAAACTCAAAAAGTACTGGACCGATATAGAAAATTCTTTCACCGTTAGAAAGCTACAGTCTTCCCGAGTGACATAGGCTATATTTTATCCCGATATTCCCACGGGAACGGGTACTACGCGGGTAAAACCGCGGGCGGCCGCTAGTTATGTATAAAGTAAAGTCCCGTGGACTAAAATAGGTAAGTACCATATTAGAAAAGCTCAAATTAGGGATGTGATTTTTTTTTCTTGTGATTAATCAAAAGATCATAATATAAGTTTTCTAATAAGCTATTTTTTTTTTGCAATAATTCAAAGTTATATCAAAATAAAAATTAGTATTTGAATCGCACCGAAGACACGCCAAAACAGCTCCCGAACACACTTAGCACGTATTACGTCATAATGTTAACTTTCACTCATTGCAGTACCTGTGAAGCATCGGCGGGGGCCTCGAGGCACCCGACATGCCAACTAAATGCTGCCTTATTTCTATAGAAATAAGGTCTCTATTTTCCACTGCCAATCGGCAACCGCTATATTTCAGAGGCTCGGACAACTGACAGACACACAGACAAAAACTTCAAGTTTTAGCTTACTTCGCCATCACCACGTGGAGGTAGCTTTTATGATTTTTTATTTTGGTGGCCGATTTTGATGAAACACGGTTTTTAGTATTATTTTGACAAGAAAACAACAACGCACTTTTAAAAATAAAAAATCCAAGATGGCGGCCAACTTTTTGTTTGTGGGCTGATTTCGATGAAACTCGGTTTTTGGTACTATTTCGTCAAGAAAAGAGTAACGCAATGTTAAAAAAATAAAAAATCCAAGATGGCGGCCAAATTCTTTGTTTGTGGGCCGATTTTGATGCAACTCGATTTCTAGTACAATTTTGACAAGAAAACAACAACGCACTGTTAAAAATAAAAAAATCCAAGATGGCGGCCAACTTTTTTGTTTGTGAGCCGATTTTGATGAAACTCGGATTTTGGTACTATTTTGACAGGAAAATAGCAACGCAATGTCAAAAATGATAAAAAAAAACCAAGATGGCGGCCAAATTTTTTGTTTGTTGGCCGATTTCAATGAAACTCGATTTCTAGTACTATTTTGACAAGAAAACAGCAACGCAATGTTAAAAATATTAAAAAATCCAAGATGGCGGCCAACTTTTTTTGTTTTTGGGCCGATTTCAATGAAACTCGATTTCTAGTACTATTTTGACAAGAAAACAGCAACGCAATGTTAAAAATATAACAAAATCCAAGATGGCGGCCAACTTTTTTGTTTGTGGGCCGATTTTGATGAAACTCAATTTCTAGTACTATTTTGACAAGTAAACAACAACGCACTTTTAAAAATAAAAAAGTCCAAGATGGCGGCCAACTTTTTTGTTTGTGGGCTGATTTAGATGAAACTAGGTTTTTGGTACTATTTCGTCAAGAACAACGACGCACTGTTAAAAATAAAAAATTCAAGATGGCGGCCAACTCTTTTGTTTGTGGGCCGATTTTGATGAAACTCGATTTCTAGTACAATTTTGACAAGAAAACAACGACGCACTGTTAAAAATAAAAAAATTCAAGATGGCGGCCAACTTTTTTGTTTGAAGGCTGATTTCGATGAAACTTGGTTTTTGGTACTATTTCGTCAAGAAAAGAGTAACGCAATGTTAAAACAATAAAAATTCAAGATGGCAGCAATTTTTTTTATTTGTGGGCCAATTTTAATGAAACTCGAAGTCTAGTACTATTTTGACAAGAAAACAGCTACGCAATGTTAAAAATATAAAACATTCAAGATGGCAGCAATTTTTTTTATTTGTGGGCCAATTTTGATGAAACTCGAAGTCTAGTACTATTATGACAAGAAAACAGCAACGCAATATTAAAAATATAAAAAATCCAAGATGGCAGCCAACTTTTTTGTTTGTGGGCCGATTTTGATGAAACTCGATTTCTAGTACTATTTTGACAAGAAAACAACAACACACTTTTAAAAATAAAAATAATCCAAGATGGCGGCCAACTTTTTTGTTTGTGGGCCGATTTTGATGAAACTCGAAGTCTAGTACTATTTTGACAAGAAAACAGCTACGCAATGTTAAAAATATAAAACATTCAAGATGGCAGCAATTTTTTTATTTGTGGGCCAATTTTGATGAAACTCGAAGTCTAGTACTATTTTGACAAGAAAACAGCAACGCAATGTTAAAAATATAAAAAATCCAAGATGGCAGCCAACTTTTTTGTTTGTGGGCCGATTTTGATGAAACTCGATTTCTAGTACTATTTTGACAAGAAAACAACAACACACTTTTAAAAATAAAAATAATCCAAGATGGCGGCCAACTTTTTTGTTTGTGGGCCGATTTTGATGAAACTCGAAGTCTAGTACTATTTTGACAAGAAAACAGCTACGCAATGTTAAAAATATAAAACATTCAAGATGGCAGCAATTTTTTTATTTGTGGGCCAATTTTGATGAAACTCGAAGTCTAGTACTATTTTGACAAGAAAACAGCAACGCAATGTTAAAAATATAAAAAATCCAAGATGGCAGCCAACTTTTTTGTTTGTGGGCCGATTTTTGATGAAACTCGATTTCTAGTACTATTTTGACAAGAAAACAACAACACACTTTTAAAAATAAAAATAATCCAAGATGGCGGCCAACTTTTTTGTTTGTGGGCCGATTTTGATGAAACTCGAAGTCTAGTACTATTTTGACAAGAAAACAGCTACGCAATGTTAAAAATATAAAACATTCAAGATGGCAGCAATTTTTTTATTTGTGGGCCAATTTTGATGAAACTCGAAGTCTAGTACTATTTTGACAAGAAAACAGCAACGCAATGTTAAAAATATTAAAAAATCCAAGATGGCGGCCAACTTTTTTTGTTTTTGGGCCGATTTCAATGAAACTCGATTTCTAGTACTATTTTGACAAGAAAACAGCAACGCAATGTTAAAAATATAACAAAATCCAAGATGGCGGCCAACTTTTTTGTTTGTGGGCCGATTTTGATGAAACTCAATTTCTAGTACTATTTTGACAAGTAAACAACAACGCACTTTTAAAAATAAAAAAGTCCAAGATGGCGGCCAACTTTTTTGTTTGTGGGCTGATTTAGATGAAACTAGGTTTTTGGTACTATTTCGTCAAGAACAACGACGCACTGTTAAAAATAAAAAATTCAAGATGGCGGCCAACTCTTTTGTTTGTGGGCCGATTTTGATGAAACTCGATTTCTAGTACAATTTTGACAAGAAAACAACGACGCACTGTTAAAAATAAAAAAAATCAAGATGGCGGCCAACTTTTTTGTTTGAAGGCTGATTTCGATGAAACTTGGTTTTTGGTACTATTTCGTCAAGAAAAGAGTAACGCAATGTTAAAACAATAAAAATTCAAGATGGCAGCAATTTTTTTTATTTGTGGGCCAATTTTAATGAAACTCGAAGTCTAGTACTATTTTGACAAGAAAACAGCTACGCAATGTTAAAAATATAAAACATTCAAGATGGCAGCAATTTTTTTTATTTGTGGGCCAATTTTGATGAAACTCGAAGTCTAGTACTATTATGACAAGAAAACAGCAACGCAATATTAAAAATATAAAAAATCCAAGATGGCAGCCAACTTTTTTGTTTGTGAGCCGATTTTGATGAAACTCGGATTTTGGTACTATTTTGACAGGAAAATAGCAACGCAATGTCAAAAATGATAAAAAAAAACCAAGATGGCGGCCAAATTTTTTGTTTGTTGGCCGATTTCAATGAAACTCGATTTCTAGTACTATTTTGACAAGAAAACAGCAACGCAATGTTAAAAATATTAAAAAATCCAAGATGGCGGCCAACTTTTTTTGTTTTTGGGCCGATTTCAATGAAACTCGATTTCTAGTACTATTTTGACAAGAAAACAGCAACGCAATGTTAAAAATATAACAAAATCCAAGATGGCGGCCAACTTTTTTGTTTGTGGGCCGATTTTGATGAAACTCAATTTCTAGTACTATTTTGACAAGTAAACAACAACGCACTTTTAAAAATAAAAAAGTCCAAGATGGCGGCCAACTTTTTTGTTTGTGGGCTGATTTAGATGAAACTAGGTTTTTGGTACTATTTCGTCAAGAACAACGACGCACTGTTAAAAATAAAAAATTCAAGATGGCGGCCAACTCTTTTGTTTGTGGGCCGATTTTGATGAAACTCGATTTCTAGTACAATTTTGACAAGAAAACAACGACGCACTGTTAAAAATAAAAAAATTCAAGATGGCGGCCAACTTTTTTGTTTGAAGGCTGATTTCGATGAAACTTGGTTTTTGGTACTATTTCGTCAAGAAAAGAGTAACGCAATGTTAAAACAATAAAAATTCAAGATGGCAGCAATTTTTTTTATTTGTGGGCCAATTTTAATGAAACTCGAAGTCTAGTACTATTTTGACAAGAAAACAGCTACGCAATGTTAAAAATATAAAACATTCAAGATGGCAGCAATTTTTTTTATTTGTGGGCCAATTTTGATGAAACTCGAAGTCTAGTACTATTATGACAAGAAAACAGCAACGCAATATTAAAAATATAAAAAATCCAAGATGGCAGCCAACTTTTTTGTTTGTGGGCCGATTTTGATGAAACTCGATTTCTAGTACTATTTTGACAAGAAAACAACAACACACTTTTAAAAATAAAAATAATCCAAGATGGCGGCCAACTTTTTTGTTTGTGGGCCGATTTTGATGAAACTCGAAGTCTAGTACTATTTTGACAAGAAAACAGCTACGCAATGTTAAAAATATAAAACATTCAAGATGGCAGCAATTTTTTTATTTGTGGGCCAATTTTGATGAAACTCGAAGTCTAGTACTATTTTGACAAGAAAACAGCAACGCAATGTTAAAAATATAAAAAATCCAAGATGGCAGCCAACTTTTTTGTTTGTGGGCCGATTTTGATGAAACTCGATTTCTAGTACTATTTTGACAAGAAAACAACAACACACTTTTAAAAATAAAAATAATCCAAGATGGCGGCCAACTTTTTTGTTTGTGGGCCGATTTTGATGAAACTCGAAGTCTAGTACTATTTTGACAAGAAAACAGCTACGCAATGTTAAAAATATAAAACATTCAAGATGGCAGCAATTTTTTTATTTGTGGGCCAATTTTGATGAAACTCGAAGTCTAGTACTATTTTGACAAGAAAACAGCAACGCAATGTTAAAAATATAAAAAATCCAAGATGGCAGCCAACTTTTTTGTTTGTGGGCCGATTTTTGATGAAACTCGATTTCTAGTACTATTTTGACAAGAAAACAACAACACACTTTTAAAAATAAAAATAATCCAAGATGGCGGCCAACTTTTTTGTTTGTGGGCCGATTTTGATGAAACTCGAAGTCTAGTACTATTTTGACAAGAAAACAGCTACGCAATGTTAAAAATATAAAACATTCAAGATGGCAGCAATTTTTTTTATTTGTGGGCCAATTTTGATGAAACTCGAAGTCTAGTACTATTTTGACAAGAAAACAGCAACGCAATGTTAAAAATATAAAAAATCCAAGATGGCAGCCAACTTTTTTGTTTGTGGGCCGATTTTGATGAAACTCGATTTCTAGTACTATTTTGACAAGAAAACAACAACACACTTTTAAAAATAAAAATAATCTAAGATGGCGGCCAACTTTTTTGTTTGTGGGCCGATTTTGATGAAACTCGAAGTCTAGTACTATTTTGACAAGAAAACAGCAACGCACTTTTAAAAATAAAAAAAGTCCCAAGATGGCGGCCAGCTTTTTTGTTTGTGGCTCGATTTTTATGAAACTTGGTTTTTGGTACTATTTTGACAAGAAAACAGCAACGTAATGTTAAAAAATAATTTATTGACGAAATAGTACCAAAAACCGAGTTTCATCGAAATCAGCCTACAAACAAAAAAGTTGGCCGCCATCTTGGATATTTTAATATTTTTAACATTGCGTTGCTGTTTTCTTGTCAAAATAGTACTAGACTTCGAGTTTCATCAAAATTGGCCCACAAACAAAAAAATTTTCTGAATGAGCAACTTATGTTAAAAATGAGACACCGACGAAAGTTTCACTTAGCTTGCTTAATGTTTAGTATTGTTAAAAACAAGGCACCTGAATATTTGTACAGCAAGCTTTCCTGGATATCGAACCATAAACCTTATGGGGCCCGCAAACTTGCTCCACAGCTGGCAACTGCTCGCCACACATCCGCCGCCTTCCGTGGTAGCTTCCGTTATGCAGCTTCCAAGATTTGGAATAATATTCCTCCGCCGATAAGAGACCTACACAACATAACCAGTTTTAAACAAATTCTTAAAAAAATCATATTTAACTGTCAATTAAGTCAAGAACACCAAGCACAAGATACCAGCATATTGTAATACTGAATAATTCGCTGTTTTATTTATCACCTACCATAATTTTCTGTCCCATATATGTTTTAGGTTGGTTTTCTGCATAACGGAATGCTGCTGAATGCTGTTATTTGTTGAGTAATGCTCTCAATAAAATGATAGCAAGCAAGGTGTGCATTGGTCTATTTAATCACATAACCCTTCCATCCAGGTTGTTTCAGGGAGCCCTGTATGAAAGAATATATATTTTTTTTTTATACAATTAGAAAACTAATATTGGCTTGTTTTTACCATTATTAAATGTTGTTTATTCTTTATTCACTATAAAAACTCACCTTATTTGTTTGGCTCACTTGTTAAATCACCATTTTGGGAAGCCCTTATATGTGTAAATATAGTATTTTGTTGTACTTTGTTTTGTTTAGCTATAGAGCGATAGCTATATTGTAAAAGATCATCCTACTCATAAAAATTTCATGCGCCCATGTTGTTCTGAGAACCCTGCAAAATTAACAATCTGATTATAATAGGTACTTACAATATTTTGCTAGTGTATATTGTTTAAATAGTATGTTCGCTTTTATTACTCATTGTAATTGTTTGACTCACTTCAAACACTTCAGTTACTTCTAGAGTTGCTACTTTGTGATGCACTCATAAGTTTAATTTTTAGTTTTTAGTCATTACTGATAGTTTTTCGTAGTTTAAAAGTTAGTTATTGATGCACTGTATAAACATTTTGCGTAAGTACTCAGTAAGTATGTTAGTTTGGTGCATTATCGTGTAACTTGTGCTTTTTAGTGCATTGCTTAATTTAGATATGTATTTTCTCTCGTGTTATGAAGTTTTTAGATAGTTTTTTTAGTTTATAAGTAAAAGTAGAACTTTTATTCTTTTTTTCTTTTCTCAGTGAGTGACGCTAGCCAGATTAATTATACTAAAAAATAGATAGACGGTCACTCACTTGTCTATGCCTGTTTTTTCTTTTTTTTTCTTTTTGCTGGCACTGGCCTATCAGTGTTTCAGTCTTGGTATGTTGTCCGATTGTGTTGGCTTCACAGCCCTACCAAATACGGTCCCGACGGAAGATCAGCGCTGGCCACAAGCCAAGCATTATGCTGAGTCGGGACCATTTTGGGACATAGGTACCGTACGATTCAATGTGTTTTTGTGTAAATATTATTTTGTTGTGATGTCCCAAATAAATTATTTTTCTTTCTTCTTTCTTTCAAAAAATTTGCTGCCATCTTGAATTTTTATTTTTTTTAACATTGCGTTACTCCTTTTTTGACGAAATAGTACCAAAACCGAGTTTCATCGAAATCAGCCCAGCCCACAAACAAAAAAGTTGGCCGCCAACTTGGATTTTTTATATTTTTAACAGTGCGTTGTTGTTTTCTTGTCAAAAGAGTACTAGAAATCGAGTTTCATCAAAATCGGCCGACAAGAAAAAAAGGTGGCCGCCATCTTGGATTTTGATTTTTTTTACATTGCGTTACTCTTTTCTTGACGAAATAGTACCAAAAACTGAGTTTCATCGAAATCAGCCCAGCCCACAAACAAAAAAGTTGGCTTTTAACAGTGCGTTGTCGTTTTCTCGTCAAAAGAGTACTAGAAATCGAGTTTCATCAAACTTGGCCGACAAGAAAAAAAGGTGGCCGCCATCTTGGATTTTAAATTTTTTTAACATTGCGTTACTCTTTTCTAGACGAAATAGTACCAAAACCAAGTTTCATCGAAATCAGCCCACAAACAAAAAAGTTGGCCGCCATCTTGGATATTTTATATTTTTAACAGTGCGTTGTTTTCTTGTCAAAATAGTACTAGAAATCGAGTTTCATCAAAATCGGCCCACAAACAAAAAAGTTGGCCGCCATCTTGGATTTTGTTTTTTTTTTACATTGCGTTACTCTTTTCTTGACGAAATAGTACAAAAAACCGAGTTTCATCGAAATCAGCCCACAAACAAAAAAGTTGGCCGCCATCTTAGATTTTTTATATTTTAAACAGTGCGTTGTTGTTTTCTTGTCAAAATAGTTCTAGAAATCAAGTTTGATCACAATCGGCCCACAAACAAAAAAGTTGGCCGCCATCTTGGATTTTGTTTTTTTTTTACATTGCGTTACTCTTTTCTTGACGAAATAGTACTAAAAACCGAGTTTCATCAAAATCGGCCCACAAACAAAAAAGTTGACTGCCATCTTGGATTTTTTAATATTTTTAACAGTGCTTTGTTGTTTTCTTGTCAAAATAGTACTAGAAATCAAGTTTCATCAAAATCGGCCCATAAACAAAAAAGTTGGCCGCCATCTTGGATTTTTTATTTTTTTAACATTGCGTTACTCTTTTCTTGACGAAATAGTACCAAAAACCGAGTTTCATCAAAATCTGCCCACACACAAAAAAGTTGGCCGCCATCTTGGATTTTTTTTTTTTACTTTGACGACATTTGACGACTTTCGTGGCCGAGTGGTGTACGCAACGGTTTTCAAGGTGCCGCTATCTCTAGAGGTCCCGGGTTCGATCCTCGGTCGGCAAAATATTGAAAACGAACTTTTCAAATAATCAAATTTCTAGCGCGTACCTTTTTAATAACAAATAAGTTTCGATTTACCGGTGTTAAAAAATGCCCATTTTTAAAAATTTTTTACTCGGTAACCAAGTGGAATTGAAACACGGGAGTTCTACTCTTGCATTTGTAAAGCTTAACTCTTTCCAATTATTGAAAAAAAGGGGGATGTCCGATTTTAAGGGTTTTGGAAACACCGTGCATGGCCACCAAAGTCCACCAAAACCGCTGTATCGAACTGTTTTTTTTTCATGACAGATAATGAATTTCCTAACAATTTTTATATGAAAAAACTGACAAATGCGCAGTTATTGAGGAAAAAAATAAGTTTTTTTGTATGAAAAAATATTAGTTTGCGTCGAGATTGCATCACATGTTAAAGAAGGCTAAATACTATTAGTACCTACGTAGATTAACAAAAATAGGCCAATCCAAAAAATTTTGTATTTTACTAGACCTAAGCAAATTGTCAACTTGTTCATGGTTCTGTAATAAATAAAAAAAAAGCTACTAGCTGCTCGATCGGCGAAATTTGTACCGCCTTATCGACAGCACGCCACCTACCGGGTCCAATTGTAAATCTAAATCATTCTGGAATCCGCCTGAAGACACAAAAAAATTCATTGAAATCGAAACTGTTTAGGAGGACTTCAGATACATACACACGCACAGAAGAGTTATATATATATATGAAGAATTCACTGCTTACAAATAATTAAAAACGATCGTCAGTAACAAAAACAAACAAACACGTGTAATGTAGCGGTCATATTAAACAAGTTCCTTCCTTCCGTTTTTAAATGCCGGCGCCGCGGCCACTCGGATAAACAATAGCGAGCGGCGGCGACCGACGGATCACGCGAAAATGACCTTTAGCGTGAACGACGCATGATTCGTTATTATCTGACGTAGCGAAGATTTTGTCGATGCCGCGATCACACTTGAAATTGTTATACAATAATAAGTCTAATGTAGTGCGCGCAGAAGTTTAAATTGCTTTGACGCTTCAAAACCCTGTCGCAGGGTAAGACTTAAAAGGGTTTTTCGTTTATGGTAAGCGCTTACCCGAATTAACTTGATTCATTTGGTTACCCTGTCAATACGGTAAGTCGATGATATGCTTATCAATTTGAAAGGGTTTGTAGAAACAAGTCTTTAAAATACCCTATAAAAACCCGGGTTAGGGTAAGCGGTTCCGGTCCCTGGTGTTACCACTGTTAACGTGGTCACAGATTCATCATCATCATCATTTCAACCGTAAGACGCCCACTGCTGGGCATAGGCCTCCCCCAAGGATCTCCACAACGATCGGTCCTGCGCTGCCCGCATCCAGCGGCTTCCCGCGACCTTGACCAGATCGTCGGTCCACCTTGTAGGGGGCCTGCCCACGGAACGTTGTCCGGTTCGCGGTCGCCATTCGAGAACCTTTCCGCCCCAACGGCCATCGGTTCTCCGCGCTATGTGTCCCGCCCACTGCCACTTCAACTGAGCAATCCTTCGAGCGATGTCGGTCGTTTTAGTTCTCCTGCGGATCTCATCATTTCTGATTCGATCGAGCAGGGAAATACCAAGCATCGTTCTCTCCATTGCTCGCTGGGTAACCTTGAGCCTTCTTATGAGACCCATAGTAAAAGACCACGTCTCGCTTCCATAAGTCATAACTGGCAACACACACTGGTCAAAGACCTTAGTCTTGAGACATTGAGGAATTTTGGACGCAAATATATGCCGGAGCTTCCCAAACGCTGCCCATCCGAGCTGGATTCGACGAGAGATCTCTTTCTCGAAGTTGGACTTACCTAATTGGATTGCCTGTCCTAGGTAGACATAGTGGTCAACAACTTCGAGTGTAATGTTCCCATCATTAACTGGAGCGGATGCAACATGGGCATTGGACATGATTTTCGTCTTATCCATGTTCATCTTCAGACCCACTCTTTGGGAAGCATTGCTGAGATCTTCGAGCATTGTGTTCAGGTCTTCCAAGGTCTCAGCCATGAGAACTACATCATCGGCAAACCGCAGGTGTGTTAGGTACTCGCCATTGATGTTAATGCCGAATCCTTTCCAGTCCAATAGCTTGAAAATATCCTCCAACGCAGCTGTGAATAGTTTCGGAGAAATGACGTCTCCCTGTCTCACACCTCGCTGTAGTTGGATAGGATTAGAGCTCTGGTTCTGTAGTCGAACTGACATGGTGGCGTTTTGGTATAAGTACCTCAGCACCTCGATGTACCTGTGTCTATTTGGCACTAGTCTGGTCACAGATTACTAAATAGTAACTACGTAACGTGACGTGGTGGTAATCCTGGGTTCTTTACAATTTAGAAATTGGTTGAAACAAAGTTTATGAAGCTTTTTAAGCTGTTCTAATAAGAGAAAAGTCGTTAATCCTACTAATATTATATAAGTATAAATGTGAAAGTTTAGATGTTTGGATGTTTGTTACTCAATCACGTCAAAACGGCTGAACAGATTTGGCTGAAATTTGGGACACAGATACTTTGTAGCCTGGACGACATTACCCCATTCCCGCGGGATAACGTCGTGTAGTCGTATTATGCGTAGTGTGTGTGTGTACTATCTACAAGCACAGTAGTACACTAATAATCTCTCAATGATATAGGTACATATTATGAGCTCATGGAGAGCTCTAATACACTTTAATGTATTCCAGTCAGTTGTTTTATTTCAAACAAGTTACAATGATGGGGATCATTGTAATTGCCTGATTGCCTGTAGTCTATGACTGATTAAATTGATACTCGGAGTTCGATACAAATATGTAAATAACAACTCGTTAATTAGTACTAAAACCTTACTACTGTTAGAAAATTGCTTGCAGACGTGCTAACACCTCTCATTCTTTGCCAAGTGTTTCCGAACGTAAACACTAACGTTTACCTGAGTGAGACTACTAAAACAATAACGAAACAATGTTTGTTATTGTTTTGGCAATGAACAAAGTGGTAATTTAGTTTGTTTACAGTCTACCAGTATAGTTATAGTTGACGAAACTTCAATCATACTCGTATATATCGATACGGCATGTCCATAAGTTTGCACGTGCATTTGTTTGTTCTCGATGTTGATTGCACGTAGCGGTTTTTGCGGTTTTGCTATAATGCAATGCTTTAGTTGCATTATTTGTAAAATACAGAACGTAATAGCGTCTCTTCACTTCACACTGGCCAATAGTAATCTTTAACATTTCACCTCCATATCAAATTCTACATACTTAATAGCTACTAATGCTTAATAAATATTATTTTCTTTCTTTCTTCTTTCTTTCTAATGGTAAAATTAGATCCTGTAGACCTGCAGTTTTAAGTTTATGTTTTAAATAAGTGTTAAGTACATATTTTTAGTAAAGGAAAACATTAAAGTACAGGCCCCCTGCAAGGTGGACCGACGATCTGGTAAAGGTCGCGGGAAGCCGCTGGATGCGGGCAGCGCAGGACCGATCGTTGTGGAGATCCTTGGGGGAGGCCTATGCCCAGCAGTGGGCGTCGTACGGCTGAAATGATGATGATGATGATGATGACATATTTTTCATTTAAACTTGATTTATTAATAGAAATAGGGAAATAGGGATTCTGGATTACAATTCATTGGTTTCTCTTTGTCTATTCAGAAGGAAAAGACTGTGACAACGCATTCGGAAAAGTTTTAGAGTGTTTGTGAATAGCTCAAACTGGCAACAGCTGTTACATTTCGATCGGTAGTGCCAACTTTGCGAATGTAAATGCTTCAGTCCTTTCTGTTTTCGCTCTGACGGTCCAACAAAATATATTTCGCTCTGTCGGATTGATTGCCAACGATTAAGCTGAATCGGCTATCGGCCGAGTTCGACGAGGCATAAGTTTATACAGCCTCATTGGAATGCGTTTGAAACAACACGGTTGCTGTAACCTATCCAAAGTGAAGTTGGAAAAAAAACAGAGAGAGAAAAAGAAATTTCGTTTTTCACAATGAGAAATAATTAATTGAGCCACAGAAAAAACTGTAAGCACTTAAAATATGAAATGAACGCAAAGTGTACATTTCAGTATTTTTTGGTTATTTTCGTGGGTTAGATTCTCAAGTACCCCTAGTGTAAGTTTTTATGTCAAGCAAACGCAAACTATCGCGATTCCGTATTTATGTCAATTTGTATGAAAACAGTATAAGCGCGCTACTCGCCGCTAGAGGCGCTGATACAGTTTTCATCAAAAAGCTTAGACTACATACTGAGGTAACTGGAGAGTGCGGTACTAACACTTTTTTGTGGCCACAAATTACACTATGGCTTAAAGTTGATGGTAGGCACCATGAAGCTCGACTTAATACTGAGGTAACTGGAGAGTGCAGTACTAACAATTTTGTCCCCAAAAATTACACAGTGGCTGTCTTCCGTCTCACCTACACTTTAAAAAAATACGTACTATGCGATTATTATAAGAATAGGACGGGTTGTTGACAAACTTCACTCTGAAAAGGTACAGTTCGCAAGAAAGTGCAAATCAAAATAAAATAGGTTTTTTTTATTTTGGCAGAAGGTGGTTTGGGTATTGCCACTTTCAAAACGAAGTTTTTAAATCCACCTACTTCCCTTTTTCTTCGTACACAATTTTACTACTCATGCCCTTCGTTATGCCGGCGCAAGACAGCACAAACATTTGAACAAATGTTTGGACACATGTGTAGCACGGGTATTTGAGTATTATTTTGTTCAAAGCTTTGATTAAATACTAGAACATATTTTTACAGTAAGTACTTAGCAATGTCAGAAAGAAAGTCTTCAATGTCTTTGTAGCAGTAGCAGCTGCAGTAGCAGCTCAGACCAGTGGGACGATGATTCTCAAATGAGTGGAATAGAAAAGATGGAATAGCATTAGCAAGCATAATGTGTTTTGATTTACTATTGGCGGATTCACGAAAGGCGCCTCCCCTAGTGGCTTGATTGAATCGTTCCCCGTGAAACCATTACCCGGCGCACCCTGGTAACAGCTAGATTCTGCCGAATTTAACTATAATCAACGTGCAGAATCTAGCTGGCCAATCCTTTTACCATGATAGACCAATACAATTTTTCACTAGACCGCCAATTTACCAATTTTATTGTAAAGTTGATTATTAAACTATTTTCATAACTTGAATTTTTGTTTTATTTAAATACTTAAACCAGTAAATAGAATCAAAATTCAATTTATTCTGTGTTATTGAAGCATAGTATTAAAGTACCCCGCAGAACAATGTACCTATGAAAAAATGGTTTCAGTTAAAAATCACAAAATTTTAATTTGATTGATATTCAAATTGCCTGATCATTTTCGTAAAAGCATACTTTCATGAGTCCTATACTTTCCGAAAAAATCAAGTTAATGATTTCATTTGTATTTATCTGCAAATTATTCATATGTTTTGGTTTGCACGAACATCATTAGGTATTTATCGTAAGCTATGACATGATCAGGGGCCCGATTCTCAGGCATTCGAACTTTTTCAGTGTGGTAATTCGTATGTCGAACATTTTGTTTGTGGTTTCTATTGAAAAGTTAGAACGTTTCAAACAAACTAAGCTGTCTCACATGTCAACAAATTCATTTTGACAGCTAAGTTCGTATACGAACATCTATTGGTTTTTACCACTCGTAGCGTTCGACTGGTTTTCGATCGTACTTTTTCGATTGTGAAATTCTGACAATACAAAAACTGTGTTATATTTGAATTTCGAGCTATAAATGTGAACTTTTCTCGATTGCCTGAGAATCGGCCCCCAGCCCCCTGATTCACGATAACTCACTTTTTTTGCACACCATACTGAAGTGAAGTGAAGTTAGTTTGACAGCACTTTAACAGCTTGACGTCACAACATGGCGGTGTCTCTATCCTATTCTTATAATAATCGCATAGTATGGTCATATGAGACAACTGACAGCCACTACATACATAAATGTCAAATTTGCTGGGTACACTTTTTTATTCAGGGTGAGAACTCCAGTTACCTCAGTATTAAGTCGAGCTTCATGGTAGGCACCATCAACTTTAAGACAGCGATTCAAAAATAGCGCGATGCAGAATAGGTTCCTAAAATGAATTGCTTTCTTTCGTACTATGACCTTCTAAAAACTGGATCACAAATGAATTGCTAAATGTGAATGACCGAACGATTTGTGTCCTTATTTCTTCTACCCGTCTCTTTCACTCGATTCTGTCATGCCCGGAGATTGAGAGGGACGGGTATAACCTGCAGGTGTCATGTTAGCTTGGCCGAGTTATAAGTCAAATAAGAGTACATGATAGCTTAGCGGCTGTGAAATGTCATTGAATGATCACTGAATCGCTGTCATTGATATTAAACTGTCGTGGTACGAATAAGCGGAGCAGATCAGTTTAGGCCCTAAACAAAACCGCAATAAGAGTTGATGGTAGGCACCCTGTTCTTATTTGTATAAAACCTGAAAATAATGGTAGATTAAAACAGTAATAATCAGTACACGTACCTGACTGTAAAGTACAAGCTAGATACAATTTCCTTCGTTGTATTGGATCCTATTTCCGTTTCCTCGGGCGGGATTACTTTAATAGCTTTCAATCTGTTGGACGCCTTTGGCCGAAGCTTCAGGCTGACTTTGAGTTACAGTATTTTAATCTGTATTCTCTCGGGCTGTTTGCTTTTAGAAGTAGGTACCTAGCATTTGAACATTTTTAAATACCTTCAAACTGAAAAGGTTTTAATATTATTTTTATGTTTTTTACCATGACAATTCAGATTAATTATATTTGGAGCGGTAGGCAGGATTTTGGTTATCATGTAAAATAAGGCTTCTTATTGTACCTGTGTTCTGTATTATTAGTATTAGATCAATTTAGAATTAGATCATACGTATTCTTGAGTATATTGATTTATGATATGATTAGATTTTACAGCACATACAACAAAATCAGTTGTCATAATCGAAAGTGCCCCCGGTTAATTGCAGCTAACGTAGAAAAGTCGTAGCAAAAGTAGGCCGAATTGCAACAAAAGTAGGCCGATATGCAACAAAAGTAGACCAGGGTGCCTACCATCAACTTTAAGACAGCGATTCAAAAATAGCGCGATGCAGAATAGGTTCCTAAAATGAATTGCTTTCTTTCGTACTATGACCTTCTAAAAACTGGATCGCAAATGAATTGCTAAATGTGAATGACCGAACGATTTGTGTCCTTATTTCTTCTACCCGTCTCTTTCACTCGATTCTGTCATGCCCGGAGAGTGAGAGGGACGGGTATAACCTGCAGGTGTCATGTTAGCTTGGCTGAGTCATAAGTCAAATAAGAGATCTTGATAGCTTAGCGGCTGTGAAATGTCATTGAATGATCACTGAATCGCTGTCATTGATATTAAGCTGTCGTGGTACGAATAAGCAAAGCAGATCTAAATTAAGGCTGCGATTCCCCAAAATAGGGTATTTTAAATCATTGATTACACGCAAATCACAAGTACTTAAAATTTGGAAAAAATATACTTATGTTATTTTACAGTTATTTATCTAGTGCTTCCGGCCGTTTTTTTTCGATTGGTGATATTTTACTGTATCAAATAAAAACCTAAACATCCGTCTAATCGTAATCCAAATATCCTATTACTTGCAGTCTACTTGGTTTTAGTTAATGAAAAATATACGAAAATAATTGTCTTTGAATAGCCGAGGGATTCCGGCCGTCATAAGTAAAAAAAAATATTCTTTATTCTAGAGTGTCGAGTCACCTAGTATAGTATTATATGATCTGAGGTCGAGTCTCTGCGTCCGCGTAAAGTGTATCCGCGCGCGGCCGAGCAAGGGTTAGCGTGCCTATTTCGGTCGGGAATCATCGCCTTAAGGATATTGCATAGGTAAAAAAAATATCGTCGATGGCCGTTGCTTACACAAGCGAGGGGGTGCTGGGATCGGTAAGACTCCGGCCGCGGCACTCTCGTAGACTGAGAAATACGTGTAGACGCGGCATGCAGCGCGCATTCTATTTACATCTAAAATATCACCTTTGTGCGCTTTTACTAAGGACATTATATTATGTAGAATACAAGAAGAATTATTATGATTTTTTATTGTAAACGTCGGTTTGTAGGAAGAGTAGATCTTTGATATTATTCGTATGTACTAAAAAAAGCTTTTTTTAACAAAGATAGTCACTTCAAACGATTCTTCAAAATGCAGAACACAGCAGCAGCTATTAATATTTATTTTCTATCTCTAGATCATTTCGATAATATATCCATTATCGAAATGATCGTCGCAAGCAAAACTACAACATTTGCTACAAATTACACTGAAAAAAATAAATAATGTATACTTACTGCTCTAACCAGTAGGTACATTTTCAGATTTATTCCAATCAAATTAATAAAACTTATAATTTAATATGAAAAAATATAAATAACTCATACTAGCCCATCATCTAATACTTTTTACAAAATAAATCTACTTAGTTAATCAATATTTAAATAAGTATACCGTTTATTTAAAATCACGCTATCAATCTATAATATAAATCAATATATAAAAAAAACACTTAAATAAAAATATTGTTTAAGTACATACATACATATTATTCCAATACCAAAAATGATAATATTAAATAATACAATAACTTGTGTCATTGAAAATTGGAAGCAACGATCACATACACCCAGATACAAGAAAATATCTAGAAGTTAGTTTTCGACATTTACCCGTCCGAGAATCGAACCCGGGACCTCAGAGATAGTGGTACCTAGAAAACCGGTGCGTACACCAATCGGCCACGGAGATCGTCGAATTTGTTTAAACAAAATGTAGCCCAACTGAAATAATTGATACTTTGTTTACTAATGTAAACTTGCCACGTAAGGTTATAAATCAGCTACATAAAAACATCTTTTTTCATTACTCATTTTAAAATATCTTTATTTTTCACTGTCACTATTTTTCGCCATGTACGCATCATATCCCTTGTGCTCTAAAAATGGGTAAAAAACGTAAAAAGCTGCCTAACGTCAGGTTCTTTTTTCTGTTTAAATATTATGCGATATGCTGAAATATTTGTACTAATAAAAAATTAATACCGAAGCAACATCAACACAACTATATGTTAAAATTTTGTCATATTCATTAACATGAATCTCAGACAATTTTGTGGTATGTGTGACATGACAACCAAAGGCGACAGCAAAAAAGACAATAATGGGTGCATCCATTGCATTGTAAAGTGATTGACTGATATTCGGAAAATTTTAAACAGTTAAACAATGTTTATTAAATTAGTCGCGTGAATTGAGGGTAGTAATTCACAAAGGTAGTTTTATAATGTGGTTGGTTATAGTACTTGAATAAAATTTTGTGTGAATAGATTCACCTAGAAGATGCCTATTCACTTGCGACTTTAAGAGGTTTGGGTTGTAGGTACTCGGGCAAACAGAAGCCGGCAGGGTATTCCAGGCATGATGAAGGAGTACTTAATTCTCTGAGCGTGAGTTTAAAGGAGAGGGCGGAATGAGGTTATGCAACTCAGATGCACACTCGTTAAAGCATATCTGACAAGTGACTCAGGGGATGAAACTTACGACCTGAAGGATAAAATAATAAAATAAAATAAAAAATATCCTTATTCAACTTGACTTAATAAATAAGCTCTTTTGAATCGTCAATATTTTCGTACCACCCGTTCAAGACTTTTTTAACTGATAAGAAGAACAGGCGCAATAAACTTATCAGCTTTAATAATTGGAGTAACGATATTTCCAAAGATTTATATCGTTAACTTTTACAACTTTTTCATTATAATATTACATTAGTTCAGCTAAGGTTATGTGTTACATCAAATCCATGCATTACGGTCTTTCAAATAGTCGTCTACTTTATAATATCCTTTGCCCATGAGCGATTTTTTGCCATGACTTTTGAATTTGTGCAAAGGCAGCTCTACTAAATTCTGTGGAACTTTAATAAAACTAGCTACGCTTTTCCCCAAAAACTAACTTCTTGTTTTTTTAAGTCGAATCCTTGGAACGGCAATCTTATTTTTATTTCTTGTTTTGAATTGATGTATATTGCTACGTTTTACAAATATTTTGAGATACTTCTTCACATATACCATATTCTCATATATGTATTGTCCTGCAACAGTTAATATGTTGATTTCTTTTAAAGAATCTCTTGGCCGAAGTTTGTATATGGCGCGAATAGCTCTTTTCTGAAGCACAAAAATACTTTCGATGTTAGCTGCTGAACCCCGAAGTAATAGGCCGTAGGACAATACACTTTGAAAATAGCTAAAATAGATTAACCTTGCCGTTTCAATATCGGTTAAGAGCCTTATTTCTTTAACAGCAAATGCCGCAGAACTAAGTCTACCGGCCAAATCTTCAATATGAGGGTCCCATTGAAGTCGATAATCTAATGTTATATAAAAAAAAATTGTATTGTTAATTAATTCTACTACATTGTCATCCAATTTTATGTAAATATCAACCTGTCTTACATTTGGCAGTGAAATTTTTTTCACATTTTGTTTTTTTTTCGAGTGTAATGATAGATTAATTGATGGTACCACGGCAAAGGAATGGATTATTGCTATGAAACCAATGCGCAACTTTCGATAAAGTACTATTTACTTCGTCAGAACAATGATTACCTCTGTCAACTTTAAAGACTAGAGGAAGTGTCATCAGCAAATAGCACTGTCTCGCATAAATTCTTTGCTTAAAAAGGAAGGTCATTCAGTCAGTATTGACCCCTGGGGTACGCCCATGTTGATAGGGGCTCTTTCACATAGATATGATTGCATAAGGCTAACCGATTTATCATAGACACCATAATGTTTTAATTTCCTTAAAAGCGTTTGGTGATTAACACAATCGAAAGCTTTGGAGAGGGCACAATAAATACCAACTACATCTCGCTTGCTCTCCCAAGCATCAAATATATGTTTTTAAATATAATATGATAGGATGACATACCAAGACCAGTATGAATTAGATCCCTTCTCACAGGACACCATCATTTGGGAATGAATTGCTAGAAGCCTTATCCGAAACAACGAGAGAAAAGTGGAACAAGCTAATCGAAGGCGTAAATATGACGCATAAAAGCAAGAAGGCATGGTGTTTTATAAGGAAACTAAATAATGACCCTAAAATCGCTGATCGTTATTCCAATGTGACCACAAACCAGATCGCTCACCACTTACTCCAAAATGGGAAAGCTTCCACGAAAAGTCTCCAGAAGAAATTTACACGAGACCCTGGTAAAGTGGTTAACCACTTGGACGAGGCTTTTACAGAAACAGAGCTCAAGTTTGCCCTTGATAAGCTCAAAGAAGGTAAAGCCGCTGGCTCTGACAACATCAGGGTCGAGCAGCTGAAACGGTTTGGTTTCGTACTACTTATACAAAACTGTCATTTCTTCCATGGCCGCTTCCAAAGGGTATGCAATCTAATCACTGACGTTTTAGCCACCTACTTTTAATAAATGACATTTGGGGCAGAGAGTGTATATAAAACTTCTTCGAGATTATTTATTTTTATGAGTTTATTATCTTTGATATAATATGTTAGTCAGTTTAAAGTTAGCCCCCCATTTGTTTATACTTTGTGCAATGAAATTTAAATAATGAAATAAATATTCCTCCTTCGGAAGTACTTGTACCTATGCAATATTTCATTAGAGTATCAAAAATTTTACTCCGACTATGCAAGTCTCCTTACAGAACTCCGCAAATTTATCTGACGCGGTGGTTGAATTTGAGAGTTTAAACTGTCAATACAGCTGACAGACCTTTCATTCTTTTTTATTGCTACTGGCGCCTCAACCATCGGTTTTAGATATTGTTGTGGGGATTTCGAATTTCGAATTTCAAAACCGCGAGAACATTTCTTGCAAGAAATTGTATGCATGCTCTATTTTGTACTAATAATGGATAGGAGAATTAGTAATAAAAATGTTTTGAACCTGAAATTTACACAAAATGGTGCGGTTTATGTTCCTCACTTTCAAAGGAAAGAAGCTGGACATCTCACAGTCTCATAAAATTGGTGTAATGGTGATATTAGATCAACTAGGTATATAAAATTCTTACGTCGGTTTTATTTCAAGAATTGCTTTTACATTATGTCTCTGTAAAAACTTTTTCAACAAGCGAATTTCTGATTTCTTGATACAATTTTTTACACCGACCTATCTTAAGTTTCTCACATTTTCAATTTTGAGGAACCTAAAACGAACATAAATTTAATATACAGTAGTAGAAGTTAGAAACTTAGACTAATTATGTACCTACAACACAACAAAATATTGGTACTCAAATAGGTACAACTTTTATGGGCTCTTAAGTATCTTAGGCAATATTATCCGTCACTTTTATTTCAAACTATTGATGTTTGCTTTAGGTAATGAGTAAAATAACTTGTCCTAGGTTACATAGGTCTATGGTTATGCAATAAATGGCAAAGCACTAATCTATACCCAATCCTGAAGCGCTAGTTGAATATTTCCTAGCAAAATAAGCATCATTGAAAAAAATTAGGTTCCTAGTGTGAGTTTTTTTTTAAATTTTGGCGCAATCGGAGCGATACAGTCTCCACGTCCAAACGCCGCCAATCCCAGGCGGAGACTGAAGAATTAGCTGAGAAACGGTGCACGATGCATTTTGGGATACTAGTTATTGACTATAAATATAACAAAAAAAAATTTTAGTAACTTCCCTAGATATGACTAAGAACTACTTACACAAAAAAAATTAGCTTGATTACGCAAATAGTTATTGAGATAATTGAGTTTAAGACGGAAAAAAGGGGTCTTGAAAATCATTTTTTTAGTACATTGTATTTATTTGATTCAAATAAATTTTAGTAACTTCCCTTCATAAAGAAAAGGTCTATCACATATATTATTTTGGAAGACCTAGCAATGATACTTTGTCAGGAAATTTAATTTAAAAAAATTGAAAATTCTGAGTTTGATCGCCGATATGCCCTTAAATTTAGCACAGATATAAATTGAAGTTTGGATTTCTTTTATCTCGAACGATGAGAAAAATATGATTTTTTTTTATAAAACTGGTTAATTAATTGTATGTATACAAGTTATTATTTTAGTTTTTAAACATATTTCCTGTATTCTGTGGAAAAAACCCATAAGTTCTTTCATCCCGATTCTTTCTAAGAGCTCCGAATAGTAATTTGATATTTCTAAATAACTCGTATCAATTTAAAAACATTTGCATGGTCTCTCTGTCATCCAATAAAGTCGATAATAATAAAAAAAATAATGATAATAAAAGTCATAATTAAGATCATTTTCTCGATTTGGAAAACCCGGCGACAGAATGGTCATATATCAGCCATACTAATATTATAATGCGAAAGACTGTTTGTTTGTTTATGTTTATCCGTATCTCACGTCAAAACGGGCGGGGCAACAACAACGGATCGACGTGGTTTTTGGTATGGGGATAGTTTGGGAGCTGGAGGGTGACATAGGCTACTTGTAGGGTTCCGTAGCCGGATGGCAAAAAAATATCATCGTGGAAACAAATCACATCGGAAGGCTGGTATTTTATAATTTAAGTCTCCTATTTACCTCTGTTACCTTACCTTAAATTGCTCCGTTTACTATTTCTCTGATAAAAATGCTACATATAGAAAGACGGAAGGTGATTAAAGCATCTATTCGTTACTATAAATAGACTCGAAGACCTCAACGTTTGCAGTTGAAAGTCACTTCAAGGCTATTGCAGAGATTGCAACTGCACTTTTGCAGCTCTTTCGAAATGTATGTGTTGTAATCTATTATCTGTAGGTAGAACTAGAACGATAGATGGGATGTAAAGTTGATTTTACTTTTAGATTATCTAAAATATTTATTATTAGATTATATAATAAGGTAAGTAATCGATTTACAGTAAGTATGTATTTTTTTATATTAGAAGTATTATTTGTTTTGGCCGTGCAAGAAAACAGATATAAGTACTTAGATATTAAATCTTTATGCTAAATGAAGTCGCTTAGAAAGATTTTCGTTTAGTGGGTAGGTATTTAATTTAATATTTTACAGTATAGTTACGAATAAAATTTTTGCAAAACGCAATTTATGAAATAATTTGAGTCACTGAATAATCTATCTACTAAGTACGAGCATTCCGTCCGCGGCTTCGCCCGCGTGGGCTACACGACGTTATCCCGCGGAGATGTGAAAGTTTTTTGGGTTAAAAAGTAGCCTGTGTTCCCTATGTTTCTCTCCCTCCAGGCTACAAAGTATCTGTGTTCCGAATTTCAGCCAAATCCGTTCAGCCGTTTTGGCGTGATTTAGTAACAAACATTTAAACTTTCACATTTATAGTATTAGTGGGATACTTCCTCCATGCTATTATATGATGTAAAAGTGTGTTTGTTTGTCCGTCTTACACGTTAAAACGAAGCAACAGATCAACGTGATTTTTGGTGTGAGGATAGTTTCGGAGCTGGAGAGAGTGGAGAGTGACATAGGCTACTTTTAGGGTTCCGTAGCCGAATGGCAAAAAACGGAACCCTTATTTTATCCCGGAAACAAATCACATACCCGCAGGATAACGTCGTGTAGATCGCGCGGGCGAAGTCGCGAGCGGAAGGCTAGTAATATTATATTATAAAGAGTTAACGTTTGTTTCGATGTTTGAGGTAATATATACAATATACTCTATGGTTTCAGGTAATCTCTAGATTCCTGAGTGATATTGGCTATTTCTTATCCTGATATTCCCTCGGGAACGGGTTTCACGCGGGTAAAACCGCGGGGAGCAGCTAGTCATAAGTATAAGCACAACGTCACACACATCCATCAACAGATTAACGACTTTCAATCGGCTATTCACATTCCAGTTTTCAAAGCGGGTTGTACAATCAATAACACTTCAAGTTTAACATGACAACCATAAGCACGTTCTTCCTGTGTTCAAAATAATCGCAGTTTTGTAGTACAAATGTAAAGCTTTATGTGTTGTTAAAGGTACACTTTGTTCTTCTGTATTGTATGCACCGGAATCTTGACGTTGTAAGCGCTCTTACTGCCTTTATAATAACTTTTACTTTCGTAGTAAAACTATAGATTGGTCTCTGGTGTCTATAAGTACACTTTGTTCTACTGTATTGAATGCAGTGAGGCGCGTGTATAGATTTGTTCTGCGGACACAATGGACAATACTGTTGAAGGGTGCTCACACAGTATGTGACAGAAATGGGTTACGCTCTGATTGGAAATGCGGTATTGCAGTAATGTTTTATCTAGGTTGAATCTGTTGTCTTCTATAGGTATGGTGGATGCCATATTTGTTGTACATCGTCATTCATAAGTATTTACAACTTTTTCTATTTTCAAATATTTTGCATTTCTGCAAACCAGTCTAAAAATGACAAATCAAATAAACCTACGCAATTTTTGACATGACATGGGGACAGAGGACAGAGGACAGGGGACAGGGGCAAGCTCATAGAAAAATGCACGTAGCCCCGCCTTTTTTAACTTTTTATAATAAACAATTCAAAATCGATTAGTTGAATATCGATATTTGTAGAATTCAGTAAACATTAGAACATTCAATTAATTAACCGACTTCTAAATCAAAAAGGAAGAGGTTCTCTATTCGTCGGTATGTATGTTTTTTCTCTTTTTTTTTTTTTTTGTGTATGTCCACCGATTACTTGAAGACGGCTGAACCGATTGAAATGGTTCAAACGTTATTACATCAGGTTGGTTTCCAAGTTGGTCCCATTTTTTTAAATTTTGAAATCGGTTCAGTAGTTTTCAGGAAATCTTGAAAATACTGTCGTTTTCGTTACCACTTTATGTAAATTTAATACGTATCTTTAGGCATAACTCCTTTGTTTATAAACCGATATAGATGATTCTTGTTTTGTTAAAAAGGGGATACCTCAAGGTATTTTAACCGACTTCGAAAAAGGAGGTTTTCAGTTTGATCGCATACCTATTTACCAGAAAACACGTAAATTGCCTGCACGATGCACTAAAAAGAGTGAAATAAAAATTATTTTTATAAAAAAATTAAATCGCCTTCAAAAAAACCACATCAAATAAGTAAGAAATAATTCCTCACCAAATAAATAACGTAAGTACTTTGAAGTCGGGCGGGTTTTAACAAAAACAACAAAAAATTGTACTTACATGTTTCACGCCCGACTTCAAAGTACTTACGTTATTTATTTGGTGAGGAATTATTTCAATGAATATTTGACTAAATCGCCACTGCTTTTGTATCGAAGGAGCAATAACAGTCTCTATCTGTCTATATAAGTAAGTGAAGTAAGGAAATAAACTTACTAAGAATAGATTTTAATAGTTACTATCGCAAACTACCTTTACGACCCGCTCAAAGGTAAGCGGCGCGACATACAAAGATCACAAGCGTTTTCGCATCCGCATGTCCTGATTCCACTCACTTCATGTGTACCTACTTTAATATCTCGGTATACAGCCCTCTTGCATGAATCATAGCTTCATCAAAGTACGATTAGTGCTGGAACTGTGCACGGTTTGCCGAAATTAACTTTTTTTCTCTAATCAAATTTAAATATCTGTAATAAATAAATAATAAATAACTTCTTACATTCACACCAATTATCTAAGCCCATGTTAATTTCATTAAGAAACTGTGTCATGGAAAACTTGATAACGGATAAATATATACTTAAATACTTTTTGTTTGTAAATACATATTTAATATACATAGTTAACACCCAGACCAAGACAAACAGACATATTCATGCACACAAATATTTGTCTTGTTCGGGAATCGAACCCGAGACCACTGGCGCAGGAGGTGGGTAGCCTACCCCTGCGCCAAATCGGTCGTCAATATGGTCGGTCGGTATAAGGTCGGTCGGTAATAAATGTGTGTGTTACAAATATTTAACCACAGAACACGGAAAAATTATCTTTCCATGTTCTGCGTATTTAACATACCTAACTTGAACTTAAGACAAGATCAAGCGCAAAGAATGTGGCCAAGTCTTGATTTGACGAGTGGATTTTGTCAGCTAATAAATTATATGTTACTTTTCGTTAAATAGCTGTACCATGTAATGCTAATAACGCGAAATAGTTTCTTTGTGCGTACAAACACGATTATCTACCGTCGGCGTCGCGTCGTATCTCTCGAAGCGAGAGAGATGAATGTTAATATGGACAACGATTACCCCCTTCAGTCTATTCAGTGGAGCAAAGATTTTACCTAAACAATCTTGACGTGTCTTTTAATATAAAATGCCACAATAAAAACATGAAACACTTTATTCAAAGTATTTCAATGTTTCATATTATAAAATGGATAATGTATGTAAAAATACTGCATCATTCTTATTTTTAAATGCATTTCTTAGATAATGAGAATATGTCTCTATAGTCTAGCAACGTTGCTTTAGTTAGACTATTTACTAAAAATCTTTTGCTTTGCTAAATGGAGTTGTAGTATATGTATAAACGCAAAGACTTACTACATCGCTAGCCGTTGTCTAGCCGAGATCCAACAACAACTCTGCATTGAAACATCCAATAAAATAAAGAATCTAACTGTGGGGTTTACTCTCAGAAACAGACCCATCGATCGTTAGGTTTTTCAGTGGCACACGAGTGAGTGGTTTATACAGAGTGCGCGCCAGATAAGTCTGCGTGCGGTCAAAATCGAATACAAATCTTTTCCATAAGCTTAGAACAAAAAAAATGTACTGTAACTAGCGCCAAAAACGCCCCAGTCGCGCGCAGAGTTATCTGACACGCACTCTAGATTGCGTGGATTTTGAGTGAATTACAAGAGATTGGAGCAAAACTAAAGGTAGGTATACTTAATCCTACAGAAGAAACATCAGGGACCTTACTGTAGGCTTATGATAGCAAGCTATCAAATAATGGTATAGTAAATGTTGATTGCAAGACGGAGCTATACACTGCGTATAGCGCCATCTCACTAACAATACTACTAGGTATGTGCATTGTTTCACAGTTAGCAGTAAGGCCCAAGAACCCTTGCAAATTGAATACCTATTCGATAGTTGATTGTTTATAGTGGATGATGTAAACCATGACCTTGTTATAAAATTACTAAATAAAAAATATAGGTACCTACACACAGTTCAAGTTTCAAGTTCATGAACTTTTTAATTAAGTAGGTACTTAAGTACTAAATTTAATGATTTGGGAATTAAAAAAGTCCCATAGCATGATATTTTATCCATGAAGGCCGAAAATAGTCAATTTCCACGTGAAAAAAAAAAACATTGTCATACGCTTTGAGACCAATTGGGAATTCACACCACGCCATACGTAGATTAAACGAATATACTGGCAAAATATAAAAGTAAAAAACCTAGTCCCGAGTGTATGAGTGTTTAATTAGTAAAGTCAATAATCTGTAAATTTTAGTAGACGCGGTGGACGTAAATTCATTATATTATCAGCTATGTTTTACAGTAAAATATATTAAATAACTTCTTCATAGAATAACTGATGAAAAAGCTATTTTAAGAAGGCGAATTATTTTACTAAAAATAAAACTCTTTTCGGAGAGCAGTGGATTGGAAACCCAAAGTTTGCGGGTTCGAGTTCCGATTGGGCTACAGTTGTACTTGTAGTTCTTACATCCACCTTACACAATATACAGGGTTATTTGTAAAACACCAAGACCTGTATTGCCCGTGGTCCACCTGCGTTGTCCACCTGGTTGTACGGAAACGGAACCTAGCAGGAGTAGAGACGGGTCGATTTTTAATAACGAATAATAATTAAAATTGCATTGTGATTGCAAAAAAGTTAAAAATAAATTGAAAAAACGACTTTCCATACAAATGTAAGTACGAACAGTTGTTCGAGGTTTGTATGGATAATAGAATTTCTTCCCTCAACTGCAGAGCGAAAATGCCTGCCTGCTCATCTCATGAGTGTTCGCCATATTGAAAACTTTGTTCCACAGTTGATGGGTTATACTTCGCTCTTATTTTGATCTTCGGTCGGTTTGGTCGAATGGATAAGTGTTTTAAAGCATTTGTACATTTTCCATAAAATATAAAAACCCCAGACAAAAATAAACCTAAAAAAAATCAGAAAATAAATTTTCTCTCTCGGTCGGGAGACCTCCATCGTAGAATATACCGTTTAGTACTTCTCATTTTGTGGTCCCCGACCCGAGGGAGAAAATTTATTTTCTGACTTTTTTTAAGGTTTTTTTTGTCGGGGGTTTTGAAATTTTATTTTTATTTCAACCTTTTTAAATTACACATAAAACTAAAAAAAAACCGCATTGAAATCGCTAATTTCAGCCAAACTAATCAGAACAACTTAATTTTTGGCAGCCATTTTTTTGCCGTCATTTTGTTTTTTTATTGCCACCTAAATTTGCCCAGGGTGTACATTAATTTAGTTAAAGCACCACGTCTGTATCTTTTTCCGTTTCGGCAGGCAGTTGACCATCTCCATAAATGGCCGGATGGATTTTCATCAAACGTGGCTAAGAACCATCTCGATTAATATAGCTTTCAATAAAAAAAAAACCGCAATGAAATCGCCTGATCCGTTTAGGCACTACGAATATACGTACTGTAATACGACATACAGACAGACATAGGCCTCAAACTTATAACACTCCTCTTTGCGCTGCGTCGGGGTCAAAAAACAGCATGTTTGTCATGTCTAGCAACGTGATAAAAATCCTTTGAAGTTTCTAACACAGCTAAGCGCGTAATGATCCGTAAGAATTCTTGCTCATGCTACGTTTGCATGAAAGATATCCTTGAGGAAAAGTCTGTGTAAGTGGAAAAATATATACAAATAACAATAAATCCTTATATTGATATCTACGATATACAATAACGCGAAAATGCTGGGTTTACGATGAATTATTGATAGATTTCGACGTATGAGTGAACGGTCGGGGATAAAGAATGAATGGCAATCTATATTTTAGGCAAAGCCCAGCTGTGCGGAGAATGGAATTAACCACAGCTCTATCCAAGTAGGTTTATGAAAAGGCATAATAACGCACTGTATCGTAACGATAATTTTTATTCATACATTTGTGAGAATGCTTAATTTAGTGTATAGTAAATTGTCTAAGATTTTCACGCTTACTTGGTTTGGACTATTTTCTTACCGATGTAATTATATTAGACAAAATAAATAACTCGTTGAAATGAAAATAAAAACCTCTTTAGGCCAATAAATATAAAATATTTTACAATAAGTATATATAAAAACCATTTTACCCATCTAAAATAGAAAAATATGTCCCTTTGTAGTTATTGTTCGCATTTTAGATTTTAGGGGTGATAGATAAAGTAAGGGTCATGTTTTTTTTTGTTACTTAGAAGAGTTTTTTTTTACCCGTTTATGACAATACCAGTGCCAATAACTTTATTGATAAAAAGGTTATGGGCTTCGGTTTCCTTTCTAAAGGGTTTTTTTTGGTTTGACAAAGGTAGTAAAATGATACAGCCTTATGGGAGCATCAATGGAATTGCATACTAATGCCACGGAATATATAATAGTACCATGCACTTACAACTGTTTCTTCTGTCTTGTCAAAAGGCAGAAAATGACTCAATAATAAATTGAGGAAAACATATCTCTCATAAAATGAGGAATAATGATGCACCCACACCGTAGCTTGCTGGCTAATTAGCTAAGAAAAACTAAAATAATAGTTTTTAGCGTCAACGTAAAAATTACAGAAAAGTTTTTTATAGTACCTAATAATCATTTTATAGCCCCTTACAGACGTTTTATGAAAGTGCTCTACACTACAAGGCTCCGCTAACAATTTCGTAACTTTGTTGACTAACAATACTAAACAAACACCTTGCTATTGTCAACAATGAAAACTGACGTCAATGGAACATCATATGATACAGGGTTGGAAAAAAGTTCTCTTTTAAATTTCATAAAACAAATAAGTAAGTAGTTCAAATTGTTTGAAACAAGTGTTTTTTTTTCTTCTTTTTGTTTAGGGCATTATATTTCAAATTAAGTCGACCTATGATGGTTCATATCTAGACTACATCTTTTCAAATTCGCCATAGTAAATTTAATATTTACAAAAAGCTATCAATGGATAAACATTTATTTTATGTTGCGTATCTCTAATCAATACTGAACGCATTATATTCACTCTGTATATTCTATCAAACTAATGTTGACTTTTAAAATGGGCGACTATGAATTCTGTTATATGTATAGGGTGAAACCCCAATATTTGGAGTATTAAACGTGTGATAAAAAACACGGTTTAAATTCAAACTGTTTTAAAAATGTGTTTTAAAACAAGTTGTTTTAATCATGCCAACCCTGTCATACCTATATGATTTATAAACAGATTTTTTATCGAAGATAAGACTTCGACTCGTCTCACAACTAGCTCAGGGGCCCGATTCTCAGGCTTTCGAACTTTTTCAGTGTGGTAATTCGTATGTCGAACATTTTGTTTGTGGTTTCTATTGAAAAGTTAGAACGTTTCAAACAAACTAAGCTGTCTCACATGTCAACAAATTCATTTTGACAGCTAAGTTCGTATACGAACATCTATTGGTTTTTACCACTCGTAGCGTTCGACCTGGGGGCCGATTCTCAGGCAATCGAGAAAAGTTCACATTTCTAAGCTCGAAATTCAAATTTAACACAGTTTTTGTATTGTCAGAATTTCACAATCGAAAAAGTTCGAGCGAAAACCAGTCGAACGCTATACGAGTGGTACAAACCAATAGATGTTCGTATACGAACTTAGCTCTGTCAAAATGAATTTGTTGACATGTGGGACAGCTTAGTTTGTTTGAAAGGTTCTCAGAGGTTCTAACTTTTCAATAGAAACCACAAACAAAATGTTCGACATACGAATTACCACACTGAAAAAGTTCGAATGCCTGACACCTGAACATTTTGTTTGTGTCGAACATTTTGTTTGTGGTTTCTATTGAAAAGTTAGAACGTTTCAAACAAACTAAGCTGTCTCACATGTCAACAAATTCATTTTGACAGCTAAGTTCGTATACGAACATCTATTGGTTTTTACCACTCGTAGCGTTCGACTGGTTTTCGATCGAACTTTTTCGATTGTGAAATTCTGACAATACAAAAACTGTGTTATATTTGAATTTCGAGCTATAAATGTGAACTTTTCTCGATTGCCTGAGAATCGGCCCCCTGGCTTTCGATCGAACTTTTTCGATTGTGAAATTCTGACAATACAAAAACTGTGTCATATTTGAATTTCGAGCTATAAATGTGAACTTTTCTCGATTGCCTGAGAATCGGCCCCCTGATAGCTTCTTTCTAATATTATATTTAATTTTAATAATTAAAATTGCATTTGAAAAATTTAATGCCAAAAAAAATATTAAAATCATATACTTACATTTCCAAGGCGGTCCACTGTTATTACATTCCAATTAGCAAACATTGTCGAAAATAATAATAATAATAATTTAGGATTTACTCTAAAGGTACCTTTAGAGTAAATCCTAAAGTATGAAAGGTCTTGCATTCTTTTATAAAAAGCCTTTAAAAGTTCTATATAATCGCAACGTCGAATGAAGCTGTTCACATAATTTGGATTGAACTTCATTAGGTAAGTTCGTTTGATCTTCAAAACGCATGAATGAGTTCTAACGAAAGTATCTATACTTATTAGGTCAATAAGAAAATTTTAAAACCAGTTCCTTTTCAATATTTTGCTGAATCTGAAATAGAAAATTAAGTAAGTACTTTTACTACTTACGTTTTAATAACAGCAAATGTAGCGCCAACCGTAAGTCCTAGATTGAAGATGCTCATCCACACTAAAGACATAGCTGCAAGCTTCTAAGCTCCACTTTCTTGAAACGGGACGTGTTGCAAAGGTCACTGCACTTCACTAGAGCCACTTTGTCCCGTCTCTATCAACATCAGTAACTTAAAAATAAGAAAATCGCAAGCAACGCCGCAAATTTGAAAATGGAGCGACTTTTCACAATTATTTGAAAACGCGAATGCAAGAAATTGAACGCGCGGTCGAGTAGCGACAAAATGAAAGGAAACGAATGACTTTTTTCAAATTAAATTATGGCAGTGGTCCGAAAACTTTTTTGTTACGAGCGTAATATTGACAAAAGAGTTAACGAATTCAAAATAACATCGATATCTTGCTAGTACAAACGTCAGCGAACGAATGGTGGTGGTGGCAGTCGCACAGGTCCTTTAGTTAGACTATAATCGGAGGGTTCCCCCGCCACCGCTTGTCGTAAGCAACCGCGTTTTTTTGTTGCATGATGCAATTTCACGAAATCGGGAATAATTCCTGAATTGGCAGAGTCCTGTATTCCTATAGGAATAAAAACATGACAGAGTGCCCCGTAAAAAGTAATTTGAATTGTTTTGATGTAGATTAATGTTAATTTTATTCTGTAGTTGAATTTATTATCCGGTACTTATAAAATATAGCGGCCGCCCGCGGTTTCACCCGCGTGGTACCCGTTCCCGTGGGAATGTCGGGATTTACATGTGGAAGCTTGTAATTGGCCTTTCATATTTATTTAAGTTTGTATTTTTTCTTCTGTAGGTTACAGCTGTAAGCTTCCCGAAAAATTGAAAAATAAAATTAAAATAAAATAAAATATAGCCTATGTCACTCGGGAAGACTGTAGCTTTCTAACTGTGAAAGAATTTTCTAAATCGGTCCAGTACTTTTTGAGTTTATTCGTTACATACAAAAATACAAATCTTTCCTCTTTATAATATTATATAGTATAGATTTCGTTTTAGTTTCTTACATAATATGTTATACTTTTACGTGTGTAATCTGACTCATAAGAGTATCTTAGGGCCGATTTCACCATTGAAATTAAACGCGTTCAATTCGAGATAAACTCAGTTTAGGCGCTAAACGGCGTTCCGTTCTCAACTTTGGGTTTCACCCACATAAACTAAACGGCGTTTAAGCTAAACTTGGTTCAGTTCCTGAACGGCCGATTTTCGACGTTTAAAGTATTTAAACGCGGTTTAAGAGCGCTGTCAAGTTAAAAATTGTCAGATAGACAGATCCTATTATTGGTGATCTTACCTAATGTGAAGTATTTGTATAAAGAGAGAAAATCGTTTTTGTTTTATCGAAGATGAACAGAGCATTGGAGCTCGCTTTTGACGAAACCTTCGATGAGGATGAGTTTGTTGTTCGTCGCTCCAGGTGGATACGCGAGAGAGAGGAACAAAAAAAATTATTGTTTCACAAAATAATTGTCATTAACAAATGTAACAAAATACCTGTTACGTTTTATATGCATTTCTATCCTACTTCCTACTTCTATTATAAATGTGAAAGTTTAGATGTTTGGATGTTTAGTTGTTTGGATGTTTGAATGTTTGGATGTTTGGATGTTTGTTACTCAATCACGCCAAAACGGCTGAACGGATTTGGCTGAAATTTGGGACACAGATACTATGTAGCCTGGAGAGAAACATAGGCTACTTTTATCCCGGAAATATATCACATTCCTGTGGGATAACGTCGTGTAGTCCACGCGAGCGAAGCCGCGGGCGTAAAGCTAGTAGAAAATAATTTTCAAAATTGGGGCCTGACAGCCTCAAGTTAAAAAATCCCCTAAATTTCTTTTGACAATTTACTTAAAATTCTGACCATTTTGATTGAAGAATATCGTGTTCTGTATAAATTTATTTAATTTTATGTTCCCATAAATGAGCGCACAATTTCTTTAAGGATATAGCATAGGTAAAAAAAATATCGTAGATGGCCGTTGCTTACACAAGCGAGGGGGTGCTGGGATCGGTAAGACTCCGGCCGCGGCACTCTCGTAGACTGAGAAATACGTGTAGACGCGGCATGCAGGGCGCATTCTATTTACATCTAAAATATCACCTATGTGCGCTTTTACTAAGGAAATTATATTATGTAGAATACAAGAAGAACTATTATGAATATTTATCATATTATATCAGTAAACGTCGGTTTGTAGGAAGAGTAGATCTTACATATTATTCGTATGTAGTAAAAAAAGCTTTTTTTAACAAAGATAGTCACTTCAAACGATTCTTCAAAATGCAGAACACAGCAGCAGCTATTTATATTTATTTTCTATCTCTAGATCATTTTGATAATATATCCATTATCGAAATGATCTTCGCAGGCAAAACTACAACATTTGCTACAAATTACACTGAAAAAAATAAATAATGTATACTGCTCTAACCAGTAGGTACATTTTCAGATTTATTCCAATCAAATTAATACAACTTATAATTTAATATGAAAAAATATAAATAACTCATACTAGCCCATCATCTAATACTTTTTACAAAATAAATCTACTTAGTTAATCAATATTTAAATAAGTATACCGTTTATATAAAATCACGCTATCAATCTATAATATAAATCAATATATAAAAAAATCACTTAAATAAAAATATTGTTTAAGTACAAAAAAATAAAATAAAATACATATTAATCCAATACCATAAATTATAATATCAAATAATACAATAACTTGTGTCATTGAAAATTGGAAGCAACGATCACATACACCCAGATAAAAGAAAATATCTAAAAGTTAGTTTTCGACATTTACCCGTCCGAGAATCGAACCCGGGACCTCAGAGATAGTGGCACCTAGAAAACCGGTGCGTACACCAATCGACCACGGAGATCGTCGAATTTGTTTAAACAAAATGTAGCGCAACTGAAATAATTGATACTTTGTTTACTAATGTAAACTTGCCACGTAAGGTTATAAATCAGCCACTTTAAAAAAAACCTTTTTTCATTACTCATTTTAAAATATCTTTATTTTTCACTGTCACTATTTTTCGCCATGTACGCATCATATCCCTTGTGCTCTAAAAATGGGTAAAAAACGTAAAAACTTGCCTAACGTCAGGTTCTTTTTTCTGTTTAAATATTATGCGATATGCTGAAATATTTGTACTAATTAAAAATTAATACCGAAGCGACAGCAACACAACTATATGTTAAAACTAGCCTTCCGCCCGCGGCTTCGCCCGCGTGTACTACACGACGTTATCCCGCGGGAAGGCGATATTTTTCAGGAATAAAAAGTAGCCTATGTCCTTTCTCAGGCTCTAGACTATCTCTGTACCAAAATTCATTCAAATCGGTTCAGTAGTTTAGGTGTGATTGTGTAACACACAGACAGACAGAGACGCATTTATAATATAAGTAAGGATTTTGTCATATTCATTAACATGAATGTCAAGACAATTTTGTGGTATGTGTGACATGACAACCAAAGGCAACAGCAAAAGAGACAATAATGGGTGCATCCATTGCATTGTAAAGTGATTGACTGATATTCGGAAAATTCTAAACAGTTAAACAATGTTTATTAAATTAGTCGCGTGAATTGAGTGAGCTCACAAAGGTAGTTTTATAATGTGGTTGGTTATAGTACTTGAATAATTTTTTTTTCACATTTTGTTTTTTTTCGAGTTTAATGATAGATTTATTGATGGTACCACGGCAAAAAGAAATTGCCAGAGTACCATCAAATGGTACTGTCTAATGGTACCATGGTAAAGGAATGGATTATTGCTATGAAACCAATGCGCAACTTTCGATAAAGTACTATTTACTTCGTCAGAACAATTATTACCTCTGTCAACTTTAAAGACTAGAGGAAGTGTCATCAGCAAATAGCACTGTCTCGCATAAATTCTTTGCTTAAAAAGGAAGGTCATTTATATAAATTAAAAACAACAAAAGGGACCAGTATTGACCCCTGGGGTACGCCAATGTTGATAGGGGCTCCAGTAGACTCAGTTTTGTTGTTAACTACTTTCTGTGTTCTTTCACATAGATATGATTGCATAAGGCTAACCGATTGATAAATATCATAGACACCATAATGTTTTAATTTCCTTAAAAGCGTTTGGTGATTAACACAATCGAAAGCTTTGGAGAGGTCACAATAAATACCAACTACATCTCACTTGCTCTCCCAAGCATCAAATATATGTTTTTAAATATAATATGATAGGATGACATACCAAGACCAGTATGAATTAGATCCCATCTCACAGGACACCATCGATTTTGGGAATGAATTGCTAGAAGCCATATCCGTTACAACGAGAGAAAATTCAAAAAAAAAAATTCAAAATTCAATATCGTTTATTCAATTTAGGTTTGTTTAACAACACTTATGAACGTCAATGAAGCTACGCCATCGGTTCGCAAATCCTACGGCAGGAGACCTTGTAGCGAGAAGAACCGGCAAGAAACTCGCCAAGGGCTATTTTTTTTCTCCCTGTTTTAACTTATACAGAGTCGTCAAATTTGAAAAGTGACCTTCACATAATAGTAAGGTTACTTTCCATCACAATACAGAATACCACTTAAGTTAAGTACAATTTTGCTTATTACCTAAAACAGTAAACAATTTTCAACTAAACAAGGAATCAAATAGTTTAATGGACACACTAATCTTAATCTTATTCACATTGTATTATAGGATTAATGAAAAGGAAACTGCAAGCTGCGCTGTATATTCAAATTTATAAGTATTAACAAATAAAAGGAATTTTTGAATAAATAAAACAATTATTAGAAAAATTGCTGTTACTGTAAGACACGATACCAAAATTACTATGAGACACACCAGCTCGCTCATAAATCAATATAATACTATTATAAACCATATCCCGAACACCTTTAACACAAGTAGACATGAGCAGACCCACCCCACTGGCAGCACCCGTTCACGAGCATGACGCAAAAGTGGAACAAGCTAATCGAAGGCGTAGATATGACGCATAAAAGCAAGAAGGCATGGTGTTTTATAAGGAAACTAAATAATGATCCTAAAATCGCTGATCGTCATTCCAATGTGACCACAAACCAGATCGCTCACCACTTACTCCAAAATGGGAAAGCTTCCACGAAAAGTCTCCAGAAGAAATTTACACGAGACCCTGGTAAAGAGGTTAACCACTTGGACGAGGCTTTTACAGAAACAGAGCTCAAGTTTGCCCTTGATAAGCTCAAAGAAGGTAAAGCCGCTGGCTTTGACAACATCAGGGTCGAGCAGCTGAAACGGTTTGGTTTCGTACTACTTATACAAAACTGTCATTTCTTCCATGGCCGCTTCCAAAGGGTGTGTAATCTAATCACTGACGTTTTAGCCACCTACTTTTAATAAATGACATTTGTGGAAGAGATTGTATATAAAACTTCTTCGAGATTATTTATTTTTATGAGTTTACTAGCTTTCCGCCCGCGGCTTCGCCCGCGTGGACTACACGACGTTATCCCGGATAAAAAGTAGCCTATGTTCCTCTCCAGGCTACAAAGTATCTATGTCTCAAATTTCAGCCAAATCCATTCAGCCATTTTGGCGTGATTGAGTAACAAACATCCAAACATCCAAACATCCAAACATCCAAACATCTAAACTTTCACATTAATAATATTGGTAGGATTATCTTTGATATAATATGTTAGTCAGTTTAAAGTTAGCCCGCCATTTGTTTATACTTTGTGCAATGAAATTTAAATAATGAAATAAATATTCCTCCTTCGGAAGTACTTGTACCTATGCAATATTTCATTAGAGTATCAAAAATTTTACTCCGACTATGCAAGTCTCCTTACAGAACTCCGCAAACTTATCTGACGCGGTGGTTAAACTTGAGAGTTTAAACTGTCAATACAGCTGACAGACCTTTCATTCTTTTTTATTGCTACTGGCGCCTCAACCATCGGTTTTAGATATTGTTGTAGGGATTTCGAATTTCGAATTTCAAAACCGCGAGAGCATTTCTTGCAAGAAATTGTATGCATGCTCTATTTTGTACTAATAATGGATAAGAGAATCAGTAATAAAAATGTTTTGAACCTGAAATTTACACAAAATGGTGCGGTTTATGTTCCTCACTCAAAGGAAAGAAGCTGGACTTTTCACAGTTTCATAAAATTGGTGTAATGGTGATATTAGATCAACTAGGTATATAAAATTCTTACGTCGGTTTTATTTCAAGAATTGCTTTTACATTATGTCTCTGTAAAAAACTTTTTCAACAAGCGAATTTCTTATTTCTTGATGCAATTTTTTACACCGACCTATCTTAAGTTTCTCACATTTTAAATTTTGAGGAACCTAAAACGAACATAAATTTAATATAAGTACAGTAGTAGAAGTTAGAAACTTAGACTAATTATGTACCTACAACACAACAAAATATTGGTACTCAAATAGGTACAACTTTTATGGGCTCTTAAGTATCTTAGGCAATATTATCCGTCACTTTTATTGCAAACTATTGATGTTTGCTTTAGGTAATGAGTAAAATAACTTGTCCAAGGTTACATAGGTCTATGGTTATGCAATAAATGGCAAAGCACTCATCTATACCCAATCCTGAAGCGCTATTTCAATATTTCCTAGCAAAATAAGCATCATTGAAAAAAATTAGGATCCTAGTGTGAGTTTTTTTTTCAATTTTGGCGCAAACGGAGCGATACAGTCTCCACGTCCAAACGCCGCCAATGCCAGGCGGAGACTGAATAATTATGCTGCGAAACGGTGCACGATGCATTTTGGGATAATAGTTATTGACTATAAATATAACAAAAAAAAAATTTAGTAACTTCCCTAGATATGACTAAGAACTACTTACACAAAATTAGCTTGATTACTCAAACAGTTATTGAGATAATTGAGTTTAAGACGGAAAAAAGGGGTCTTGAAAATATTTTTTTTAGTACATTGTATTTATTTGATTCAAATAAATTTTAGTAACTTCCCTTCATAAAGAAAAGATCTATCACATATAATATTTTGGACGGCCTAGCAATGATACTTTGTCAGGAAATTTAATTTAAAAACATTGAAAATTCTGAGTTTGATCGCCGCAATAGCCTTAATTGCAACACTTTTTTCGCAACTCCTAATGTCATTCACTCGTTCATTCTTTGTCAATGCTAAACTAAGTTTTATTAAACGGGATCAAAACGAAGCCGGTGAAACTGGTGCGACGTAAACCGCGATCAGAACTAATTTATAATCTCGATTAAGCAGAACCAAGTTCTATTAAACTCGGCTTCCATTGGGAACGGTGAAATCGGCCCTTAGAAGGAAACGTAGGCATGCTTAGTTAGGTTAGGTTAGGTTAAGATCATCCTAGGTCGTAACATTGACCTACAAACCAACTTTAACTACCTTAGACTTAGAACTTCCTATATGACTTGGTAATAATAATAATATAATAAACGATAATAATAAATCAATATCCTAATTTATCTGCTTATTTATTACGCTTTTGGGCTTGAACTGAACTGTAAAAATTTGGAACTGGGTGCTCTGCAAAATATTTTTTTAACGTCTATACCATAGTAATCTATACTCAAATAATATGATAACTGAAGAAGCCATTACACAAAAAAAAATGTCAAGTGGCTATCGAACCAGCGACTGTTTGTTTCAGTCAGGGTCATCATTAACCACGTAGGTAAACGGTAACCAACATACAAGTTTCTTGACGGTAACAGACTTATGCTAGATTTTTCTTTAAGACTTTTTTTCAAGTTCCGTCACCAAGAAGGATACAAGGAACAAGAAACCCCGTTTGTCTATCTGTGAAGACACTTTTTTGGAAGACAAGTCTAAATCAATATCTCTTGAAATTAACTACAATGTAGTAGCGTTTATAATACCTAGGATTGTAGATCTGGATTCTCTAAAAAAGAAGCATGATTCAAAAATAAAGTGGCTCTAGCTTCATTTTAAACATCTCAAAAAGGATCTCAGAGCTTAAGTACTAGTTAGAATATTACCTATTTCAAGAAGCGTAATTAATATAATCAAGAAAGCTATCAATAATGCTGTTTTTAAGTAAGACTTAGTTTTTACTTCATCAATAAAACAAAAAGTTTTAAGTAGTTGTTTATTAGTATTATGCTTTCGAAACACATACTTTCATGAAATTGGCGAACCTGGGAGGACTGCAGTGCCCCCGCCAAGTCGAGCGCGAAGCAAACACTGCCGTAAGTACCTACCATCCTTTACCGGAACTATTTCAGCGTATTTACAAGCCAAGTATTTGAAGATCTTTGGATAGATTAAGAACGCTGAAATTATCGTCATATAGGCCTCATCAGGCCCCGAAAATTACAAGATTGTATTGTAGCTCATAAAATATCCCTTCTTTACCGTGGTACCATTATACTGTACCATTAATGGTACTGTATGTACCTATGAAACTGGCGTACAGTACGAATTAGAAGTAATAAAATGATAAGACGAAAGCGTAAAGATTTGTATTTTGTCTTGGACCTCTGGACATATGAGTAGCCGGGATTATCTTTCTTGATGTGAGATAGACAGTGAAAAATGTTATCCTTATGTTATCCCTATGTTTATCCATGGAAGGTCAATGACTGGCCTGATGGCGTAGTGGTAGTGTTTACGGAGTTATTGGTTGAGGGTTCGATTAGGTTTGGAAAGGGCAAACATCAATCTAAAGAAAAATATGTTAAACAGATAATGATGTCCGGGAGTTACTATCGACATAATAATCTTACTAATATTATAAATACGAAAGTTTGTGACTACCAATGGGTATGGGATCTATGGATATTTGTTACTCTTTCACGCAAAAACTAGTTAACGGATTTGGTACATAATGCTACATAATATGCTTCTTATTGTCTTGTATTAACGTAGGTACGTAATGTAGGCCCATTACATATAGTAATACGGTATTTTACTGATTTTTTTTTATTTCTTTAAAATGTTTTTCGAAATATTAGCTACACAAAACAAGTTTTCATTTTGAATTATCTTGAATATTTTCAAAGATATAGGACTTCAAACTTTATAATTAGACAAGGACAGGACGCTATCTTAGTGACGTCAGTGGGTTAGTAGCGTCATAGTCACGCCATAGAAGATTTCGTTTTAGAAAGAGACAGCTATAGTCAAAATCAAACAGCCTATAATTCTTTTATTATAAAACAGATTCAAATTATTTTTTCACATTTGGTATTCTTAATTGCAATATTTTTTAACGTCATCATTAAATATCTACATTTCAACAACAGTAAAATACCCTATTATAGATAAAAAAACGTTTAGCTACATTATTTTTTCCTACGAAATACATAAACTAGCCAAGATTTCTAAAAAATTCTAAAAAAACTCATATAGGCAGAGATTATTTTCCGCGAGGAAAACTATAACACTCTTGACATGTAAAGTGACATACCTAGAGCTAAATATAAATTGACATTGTGTGGCAAAACACAGGTTTTTCATTGTGATAAGATAAGGTTTATCGTTTATGTCGCATGTTAATGAACATTTTTAATCAGTAAGCGGGTTTTACGAACTTTAAACTCATAAGTAGTCGGGGAAAATCGAAACTGATTCATTCAGTGAGAGCTTCGATCATATAGTGAGAGTGATAAGTATTGGATGTATATTTTTTTCTTTTATGGTTTCATTCTTCAATAGGACAGAAAATCGTTTTAATATGACTTTGTCGTCTGTGTAATAAAAACTAACTACGGAACCATTTCGATCGCAATCTTGTTAAGGTATTTTTTTAATTGTTAAAGATTATCTTTTGGGTTTGAATATTACACGGACAAAGCTGCGGATGGCCGCTATAAAAGATAAAAAATACTAATATGGAATCTCCAACAACGCGTGAGTGGGAGCTCGCACTTGGCCGGTTTTTTTCTGGTTTCGTTTAAACTAATTGATTGTAGGGCCTTTTTCCTACACGTAGCGTACCTAGGTCGGAATAGGGAAAATGTGTCACTCTGTGGTTTCGAATAAGTATTCCGTTCTTTAATTGATCAAACGTGATTTAATTCCTTGACATTTGATTAGTTTTCGATATGTCAAAATGCACGTATTAAATTATTTAGGAGTCAAGTGCGGTCAAGTTGCGCGTAGATACAACTCATTGAAATACAATTATGTCATAAGTGTTATAGTTACCCTATAACTATATTATTTATTATTAGTGGGTAATTATTTAGCTATATCACACTCCAGAGGGTTTCATTTAAATTTTCGCTTAAAAAACCCTATGTTCTACTCCAAGGTTTTATCTATATCCATGACAAGAAATTGTTTAAGTTGTTTCAAAAGGTAGGTACCTACTAGTGAACTTTAAAATAAAAATACATATTTAAAATACTCCATAATACTGAACGAGGAAAAATAATACATTACGCAAACACCAACATAGTTTCTAGGAAGAATTAATTTGACTGCATAAACAATTTGACCGATATCAGATGTTGCACGAAAAATATGCATAAGAGATTTTATATGAATCGCAGTTATTTTTCAGTAATGTGATTTCGTCGCTCACTGATGATCATCAATATTCTTAGGTACTCCTTGAAAATTCTAAGATATAGGACTCCTTGTTATCTATACTTCTATACTAATATTATAAAGAGGAAATATTTGTTTGTTTGTTGTTTGCTTCGTATAGGCTCCAAAACTACTGGACCGATTTAGAAAATTCTTTGACCATTAGAAAGCTATGAAAATATAGCCTATGTCACTCGGGATGAATGTAGATTGATCCCGAGTGACATAGGCTATATTTTATTCCGATATTCCCACGGTAACAGGTAACACGCGGTTGAAACCGCGAGGATCCGCTAGTAAATAATAAATAGATATTTTATTAATAAATCATCCACAAAGGGTGGACCTTTAAGTTAAGGGATGGCAGTTTGTAACTTTGTATAGGTTTTCCCGTACACACTTAATTTCATGCTAGAGATCTGAAAATTTCACACGTATGTACAAAGACGTAAAAATATACAATGAAAAATTACGAGTATAAGGTTTCAAAAAATATCGCTCTATCCCAAAAAAATTAAAAAATATTGTCATAAGCAACTTGCCAAAAGAAGTGAAATCCCACCAAAACATTTTCATGTAAAATGCTGCCAAGATAAGACCATAATGGCTTGCACTGTCAAAAAGTTATCAAATCTCATGTAGAGCCAAGCTTCTAACTCTGCACAACCTAACTCTACAATCTTTAATTCTTGTAGTAACTAACTGATTTTACTGAAATATGAACACAAACAAAAAAACAATAAATCCGTACATATTTACCCATGCTAATTTTATAATTGAGTAGAAAATTTGGCTTGTCTGTTTGCACGTCAAAACAGCTGATTCAATTTGAATGTATTTTAAACTCGATAAAATTTAACTACAACAAAGGCAAAACTACGAACGGAACCCTAGTAAACAGTCCTAAGCCAGTTATTTGAAAACAAAAATCCCATGAGTAAACAAAAATATAGGCAAAGAACAAACTTGACCCAAATACAACAAAAACAGTCTGTAGCGTTTGAGATGCGCAGGTGTTTTCGATAAATTTTAATTGCAATAGGTATCTCAATTAATCTTTCGTAAAAAATTTATTTGGGAAAAAAACAATACTTATCTTTCTTTCTTCGTATCAGAATTATTGTTTTGCTCTAAATATCGCAGTCAAACTAAACTCAATTTAAGAAATTAAAAGTCATAAATTCATAATGATTGATTACAACCAACATGTCATAGAGTCCTTAGACAGGTACAGTTGACACAAAAAATAGTTCTGATCAGATACCCGGCTTAGTAATTCAAAACGAAAAATATTTAATCTTTTCGTTTCCCACAGTGTATGTAAAAATGCCTATTAATATGTACCTATTTCATAAGTTACTGAAAAAATAGGTAACTAGAATATTTAGTAGAGTCAAGCACACATCATCTTATCATAACTTGTAATAATAATTGCATTGCAACCAAATATTTTTAAAGAAGGTCGCCAAGTCACTTTTTGAAAATTCGTATTTAGACAATTTTGATAAGTACTCCGTCAGCTGGGATCAGACATGCATTGGAAATATTATGTCATGTAAATATGCCATTTTTATGAACGGATAAAATCTGGATGAGTGCTGCGGGCGGATGTTAAATAAAAAAACTAAATGTAATACGGACCTGACGGTCGCAAAAAACGTTGTTGTGCTAATGCGTAATTTTAAGAATAACGTACGGTTATATTGTAACGTACGGTTTAAGAAAAAAAAAGTACTTATTCTAATCTGCCACAATGGCACCCGGCATCGAGTGCTAGTTTCCAAAATAATGCGCCTAAACGAATTTAATTTTATTCATGATGAGTAGTTGTAGGTACCGTTTTGGTCGAGAAAGCCAGAGCGGCTCAACAATAATTGTAGTATTTTTGTTTCGCCGCTGTGTGGTCCAAAGTTTGCAGCTGTCTACGTGACCCCATGCACGTTTCTGTAGAGAGTACGGTCAGGAAAATAGTCTGTCAAATAAAAAAATATTTAGGTAGGTAGTAACCCCCTTTGTGTCATTGATTTCGGATGTTCCATTTTTAGGTATCGTCCAAGATAAATAAAACAATTTAATGAAAAACAATGTCAGTAGGTACTGAAAAGACTGAATTAGAAAAATGGAAGGAAACCAAACTTATCTAGATTTTAGGTAAGTAATTGTTTGTTCTTAACAGTTCAAAACTGTGCAACTGTTTATTACTGTGATTTATGTGATAGTAGGTACTTACATAATATTGAAATCCATTTTTTCTATTATTTATTTCAACTCAATAATCAATCACCAACAGTGTAAAAGTATATTCTTATATAATTTTACGTTACTTTTAAATAACTAATAAGCGATCAGCCTGGTCACACTGTTTTTGCAGACCCTACTAAGTTACAAACCGTTGTGTGCGTTTGGAACAAGCAAACTCAGCGATGCACCGGAACCCATCGTGACTCACCAAACATATCGCTCACCTTATATTAAGGCACAGTCACACTGACAGCAAGGCCGAAATAAACTAGCTAGCCATCTTTATTTGTGTAACATTCAATGGAAAATTATAGAGATTTTTTAAAACTTTAGAGATTTTTTTGCCCCGGCCGCCCCGGTATTGTAACGATGTCGATTCGTACCAGTCATTATGGATGGTTAAAAACTCCATGATGGCTGGAAACTCCATCTAGTTCTACATACTGGCCATTAATTTTATCGAATCCTATCCTGTTCTTTCAATTCAAATTCAAAATCTTCGTTTCACGTGTCCTGTTCATCATTTTTGATTCAGTTCTACTAAAACCACCAAGCCGTACAGAGCTCGCGGAGCAATACCAGTTTTTTTATATCAGTTTGAGTTGTTTGATTAGTTTTAAATAAGTGGAACCCTTGACCCTTGGAAAGGGGTAAGTTTTCATCATCATATCCACTACTACCTACTTACTTACCTACTTTTTGTTATTACTACCTTTACAATAAAAAGTCAAGTCCCTATAAACATCATCTTTTTATTAACACACTTTTATTAGCTTCACTTGTATGTAACTAAGTCACAATGTAAGAAAATCTTGGAAATCAATTTTAACCTACTTCTAATTGTCGTATTGATTTGAAACTTTGCAAGTATATATGAATCCGATGACAATACAATAATTTGCTACCATCGAGCTGATCTGATGATGGAGTCAAGAGGTGAGCAATAGAACTCTTCAATGGCTGCTAGGAAATCCCTCGAGTTTAGGCTCATTTCTTTTGTTCCGATGAGACCTATTTGCTACACTTGATGGTGAGGGTCTGGTGATGGAGCAGGAAGGAAGCCAGTAGCACTTCTTAATCACCACTAGGAAACCCCTCGAGTTTAGACTCCGTTGTTTCGTTCTGATGAGACTTATGAGTCGCACTTGGTGGTGAGGGTCTGATGATGGAGCAGGGAGGAAGCCAGTGGCACTCCTTAATGACCAATAGGAAACACCTCGAGTTCTGGCTCATTTGTTTCGTTCTGATGAGACCTATTCGCTACACTCGGTGGTGAGGGTCTGATGATGGAGCAGGAAGAAATCCAGTGACACTTCTTAATGACCAATAGGAAACCCCTCGAGTTTGGGCTCATTTGTTTCGTTCAGACGAGACCTATTTGCTACACTTGGTGGCGAGGGTCTGATGATGTGATGATGGAGTTGGGAGGAAGCCAGTGGCACTCCTTAATGACCACTACGAAACCTTTTGAGTTTGGGCTCATTTGTTTTGTTTTGATGAGACCTATTCGCTACACTTGATGGCGAGGGTCTGATGATGGAGCAGGAAGAAAGCCAGTGGCACTCCTTAATGGCCAATAGGAAGCCCTTCGAGTTCTGGCTCATTTGTTTCGTTCTGATGTGACCTATTTACTACACTAGGTGGTGAGGGCCTGATGATGGAGCAGGGAGGAAGTCAGTGGCACTCCTTAATGACCACTAGGAAACGCCTCGAGTTTGGGCTCATTTGTTTCGTTCTGATGATACCTATTCGCTACACTTGGTGGTGAGGGTCTGATGATGGAGTAAGGATGAAGTAAGGGTTCGGCTCGCGCATCTGGTAACTAATAGACTCCACTTGAATTTGTAAAACAAATACATTCAATCACGCCTTTGATTTATAATGTTTACGGGGTGGGCAGACACATGAATGGGCAGGACTGTGGAATCGATTACCATCCATCCATAGCTTGCCATTTATTAAACTAAAAAGTAAAACCCCACACTGAGAGCGAAGCTAAAAAACGAGATCGCTGTGCAAAGGTGTAACTTTGACATGATGTCAAAGCCAACCCATCGTTCCTGAGTCGTGCGACGTGTCGTGAGTGACTCACTAGAAATATCACTAAGCGGAAGATAGGTCGCGATGCTATGAACTTTTGAGAGGGTTTACTTTTAACATAATGGACAGCAAACACAGCGATGCAGCGGCTATCGCTGACTAAACAAATATAATATTGCTCATCTCGTGCTTAGACACAGCCTATACTCAAAGCTAAGCGAAGGATACTAAATAACATTTGAAGAAATACTTTTTTATGGTAGCTGCGTAACCAGCAATATGTAACAAATAGAGATCAGAATAGGTAGAGCACGGAACATGGAAAGTAAGAAATAGTTATTTGTTATACAAGAGAGCAAAATCATTTTTCGCTGCGAGTGCCTAATTTAAAGCACGAACTAGCGAAGTAGTCTAAAATTGAATCACGAGCGTAGCGAGTGATTCAAATATAGACTACTGAGCACAGTGAGTGATTTAAAGGCACGAGACATCAGAAAATTTTGCTCTCGTGTTAAACATACAACTTTTCACCTCTACCAGCGAGAAAAATGTTACAGGTCAGAAAAACAACATTGAAGGCAACATTTAACAATAAAGAAAACATCAAAATTTATAATTAAGAGTGAAATTGGTGCAATTATGCAAGTTGAAGGTAACTGTTTGCATTGTGTTCAAAAACTGCACTGCATGTAATTTTTATGAAAACCAAACATGATATTAGTATAGTCCGTTCGGTTAGATAGTGTCGGTACACCCGCACGGCATTGTGGCAGAGCGACACTATCTAAGCGAATGGACTATAAGCGATATAATGTTCACTTCATATTATTTATTTTAAATATTGCGTGTACCGCTTAAGCCTTGACGCGCGCACATGTGCGCGCGGTATTGTCACATTCCGTAAGCTCCGATCGCGCGCACAATATGTGCGCGCGGTACTTTCAACATTTAAAATTGGGTTTTTGTACTCTATCCCCTTTCTTGTTAATGTAAAGCTTGTATGCAAGAAAGAGAGCCGAATATATGCCCTTCAATTTGAACCATAAACCATCAATTCGTTGGAACAAAAAATTTTGTCATGTAAATAATTTATTTATAAAAGTTAGATACATTTCTCATTGTCTAATAAATATACAATTTTTTTTACCCGTCGATTGATCTCTGGGTACTACAGTACCCAAAAATGTTGGTTTCAAAGTGATCCTTGGGACTGTAGTCCCATTTTTTATGCTATAAACTATGTCAAATTATATCTTATATATTAATGGTGAATTCTACCAAGTTTCAACTTTTAAATCGTCATAATAATAAAGAACGAAGCAGTTTCGTAACTTAAGTACTTTTTTCAAAATTCCGCCATGACACTTTCGCGATCAAACGGAGGGGGCTACGAACATGAAGTTCGACTTAATACTGTCAGAGTATTAAGTCAAACTTCATGGGTACGAACATGAAGTTCGACTTAATACTGAGGTAACTGGAGCGTGCAGTACGAACAATTTTTTGAATACCTACCACAAATAACACAGTGGCTGTCTTCCGTCTCACCTACACTTTAAAAAAATACGTATGGTCATATGAGACAGCTGACAGCCACTACATACATAAATGTCAAATTTGGTGGCGACACTTTTTTATTCAGGGTGAGAGCTCCAGTTACCTCAGAGTATTAAGTCAAACTTCATGGGTACGAACGTCGTCGCCGCGAGTACAAAGACGAGGATAAAGAGCAATAGTAGTACAATCGTATTTTCATCCCATCGATTCGAAAAGCGATGATTTTTTATCTAATAACAGGGTCCAAAACGATTCATTTTTTACCTGTTATGACAAGAGGGAATAAATGAGATTTGAATTTTGAACAGCTTCATAACAGGGTCCAAAACAATGAGATTTGAATTTAGAACATAATTAAAGAAGCATTGGTTGGAGTGTAGCAAAGGGTGTGCAGTACTTAAAAAAAAGCAACTGATTTTGTATGGGGCCGGGACTTTTTTCGGGACCGAGAAATTTTCAAAACCGGAATTTTATAAAATTGAGAATATCTCGTAAACGGTGAGTCGTAGCTAAAATCTAACAAAATTTTCAAATTTTTTTTCTTGCCCTACTAGCGCTATGATGTATCCGAACGACAAAGAAAGGTAGGTAGTTTGAGTTGTCTTTACTGCTTTTCTTATAGAGGGGGATGAAAAGCAGAGTGTATTACTCGGCCGCAAAATTATTTTCACCTCGGGTGGCGTATATTGAATCCCTCGCTGCGTTCAGGATTCTACTTTAGAATCCCTCGCTGCGCTCGAGATTCTACTCTAGAATCCTTCGCTGCGCTCTGGATTCAAAATAGCGCCCTCGCCGTAAATATATTATTTTGCTCCCTTGTAATACAATCTACTATTATATCATGCATGCGACCTCATTTCGTCCATACTCTTTATTTCGAACCTTTGGTATCCGTGTATTTCTTTTTTAAGCTTTATATTTCATGTCCATCGACATAAAGCTATCTATCTATCCTTTTTGCTCATATTAATTTTAAAAGTCTCATCTTTGTCACTCTATTTCTTTTTTCTTAATTATTTCAAAAGTTAGTGTAAGAAATTAAAAAAGCACTTTGCCTCACGCTCGCAGCAAAAATCGATTTTGCTGCGAGTTTTTAGGCGCCAAAAGCGCCCTTTTCGAGCTGGAGTGGTGAAAAAAATCTTTCCGTGTTCTGTGAGGTAGAGCTATTTTGTATACTTACTTGCGATAATTTTTAATAATGTGGACATTTTTAGATTTTTTATTTATCTAAAAAAACAGCGTTCTACCACAGATTACTAAATAGTTACTACGTTCTACTGTGATTAAAATGTTATTATTAAGGCGCCGATTCCCCAAAATAGGGTATTTTAAATTATGGATTACTCGCAAATCACAAGTACTTAAAATTTGGAAAAAATATACTTATGTGATTTTACAGTTATTTATCTAGTGCTTTCGGCCGTTTTTTTTTCGATTGGTGATATTTTACTGTTTCAAATAAAATCCCAAACATCCGTCTAATAATAATTCGAATATCATATTACTTGCAGTATACTTGGTTTTAGTTAATGGAAAACATATGAAAATAATTATCTTTGAATAGCCGAGGGATTCCGGCCGTCATAATTTTTTTTAGTAGGTATTTAATTTTTAATTGAATTTTAAGTGATTTTCGATTCGCGGGGCGCTCGCGAGTTCACAGTTCACTGCCGGCTGCCGCAGGGTCCGCGCGAAGTGTATAGAGCGCGGCCGAGCAAGCGTTAGCGTGCCTATTTCGGTCGGGATTCCTCGCCTTAAATCTAGAAGGCCTCCATTGACGTAAAAATCATCGCGGAGATGCAAATACTTTCCCAATCTATGAAACACAAAAGTGAGCAAGTACCTATGTATGAAAATTGTGTTGTAAATTGGGGGTGTAGCCCAATACTAAATAATTGAAAAATATTTATAAAAAGAGCTCGGAGTCAACATAACGTTTGCGGTTAATGAACCTAAACAGGCTCTACGTATTAGATCTTTGGTATTACACAAGTTACTAACTTAAGTACTCAAATATCAAAAGCTTTCATGTGAATGGAAACGTTGTATAGAAAAGAAGCAAAGCAGCGGTCTTTTCATACTTTGGCTCGCGCTACAAAAAAATAGTAGATTGTACAACAAGTGCATAAAACGTATCATTTTACCCGAGACGTATTATATCCACCCGAGCCGTAGGCGAGGGCAGATAGTCAAGTCGAGGGTAAAATGGGTTTTATTTACGAGTTATACACTCTGCTTTTCAATTCGAATGTGAGGAAAATAAATAGCAATATTGCAAAACTGAAAAAATAAAGACTTCGCCATATTGGCGGGAAGACATTTTTTTATTTATTTTTTATACGTGGCATTGGCAGCACAGTGACTTTAGCATAGATCGTAGTCCATAATGCTCTTGAAATACTTATTTAATATAATATACTTAAAAACTTATTAATTTTGCCTAGTTTTATTAATTTAGTAATTTAACATGGATTATGTACAAAATTGAACAAACAGAATGAAATAACCATGTGTGACTGTTTACCTGACGACCTTTGTCTTAAGTCTGAGACTTAGACGAAGATTTTACTTTATGCACTAGAGCATAAAAAGCGATTTTATGCAGCCTATACCCAACATAAAGACGAACTTTACGAGCATGAGAAGTGAAAAAAGATTTTTCCACTTCTCAAACGTTTAACGCAATTAAACTTCGTTAAATAAACTTGTTGTTTCATTCTCTTTCTTAAATTTTGTACATAATCCATGTTAAATTACTTACTAAATTAATAAAACTACAAAATGAGTTTTCTAAGAAATAAGTATTTCAAGAGCACTATGGACTACGATCTATGCTAAAGTCACTGTGCTGCCACTGTCACATATAAAAAAAAGAAAAAGAAAGTCTTCCCGCCAATATGGCTAAGTCTTTATTTTTTCTTTTTTGCAATATTGTTATTTATTTTCCTTACACTCGAAGTGAAAAGCAGAGTGTATAACTCGTATATAAAACCCATTTTACCCTCGAATTGACTATCCACCCTTGCCTACGGCTCGGGTGGATATATACGTCTCGGGTAAAATGGTACGTTTTATGCACTTGTTGTACAATCTACTATTGTTAATCACAGCATGTGTGCGCGCAGGGAATAAAATTATTGTTTCGATTCACTTCGCTTCCAGTGTGCCCCGCACTTGTATGAGTATCAAATGACAAATGGGGTGGCTGGCAGATTTATAAGTTAAGCTTAACGCTTTCTATATCATACATCATGTTTACAAAGAATGAGAGAATTTCGTGTTGTTGAATACTGCATGGAAAGCTACCAGTTTCAATTTTTCTTACAAGTCTTTCGTCATAATTGTAGTCGACGTAAAGTCCATGGTGGTTCACTGTTTAAGATGACACTTTTGGACGTACATACCTACATAAAAACCTGACTAGAAAAATAAAAAGCCTGAAAATGCGGATATGTGACGAACTAAATTTTTCTATAGAATTGGACATTTTGTAACAATGAAGAGGCGAAACTGGCGCTTCAACCCAGGCTTTAGTTCCATACAGATTATTTTAATATGTAGATGTAAAAAAAAAAACCGCCTTCAAAAAAATGACATCAAAAAAGTAAGAAATAATTCCTCACCAACTAAATAACGTAAGTACTTTGAAGTCGGGCGTGAAACATGTACGATTTTTTGTTGTTTTTGTTAAAACCCGGGTTTTATTTTTTTTGACTATACACATGCAGCAGACTTTTAATCTCTACTACTCACAACAAAACGACAAAAAGATGAGTGCCTTTTTTTCTGAGCTGCCAATCACACGGTCGAGTTAGCATAGCACAAAAACCTAACGAACTCTTTATCAATCAACTTTAAGCTAGTAGTAAACAAGGAATTCATAGTGCTGTTAAGCAATCTGGCCTCAATAATGAGGCCCTTGCAACGTCACGCACTTCACGTCACCACTATCGGGATTTTTATCAGTGGCACGTTGCGACGTCACGCGGGCGGCATTTGTCAATCGAGGACCAATCACGCAATGCATAGTGCATACCATAGTAATGGCAAAGAATACTATAAAGTGTTTTTAATTTCTTCTGTCTAATATGTTTAAATGAGTCAATTAAAATGTTTCATTCAATGTCATCGAGTGTTACCAGCACAGGCAGAATATAAGGTAAAAGAAAGGTACTTTTAAGAAACCTGTGATTTTACTTAAGTAGGTACCACATGTTGTTAAAATAATTCTAAATGAATAATTGCATAGGTATTTAAATTCCGCCTGATGAAATGACTTAAAAATTCACCAAGCTGCGATTAATCCTAATAAATAATATATTTATATCGCAAACATAATTCTTAAAAACTGTGACTCAGTCCTAGACTAATGCAGTTGTTAACGCTAAAAATGTTTTTTGTACAAATGTCATGATTTTTAAATAAACTTTTTTTTTATTCATTTATTTTGTCATTACGTAAAAAACTTTTAGACTGCTCATTTGATGGCTCATTTTTGTTTTTGACTATATTTTGCCTAATATAAATAAAGATTCTCGATCACAGTACATTGAGTTATAATGTACTATGTCATAGTACCTACAGAATATTTAGTTTGTTCCCTCAAGAGCCAAATTCTTGATCACGTAATTTTGTATGTTTGTCCTCCATTTCTCAGTCATTTCGTGAGGGCAAAGTGTCAATGATACGTCATCGGAGTGCCAAGGACTGTCCCTGCACAGAAGAGCTTCCAAGAATTTTATTGACACGGAAATCTGCCAGTTTACCTTAACAGCGTATTTAAAGTCTAACAACGTCAAGAGAGTTGTTTACGAGCAGTAAGGGCAAGCTGCAGGAGTGTCTGTTAGTCAGAAGTTTCAGGGACATCCCAAGACAACATACATTTTTGGTCTATTTTGTAAAGTGCCGGCCAATGATGATAAACTTAATGTCATAACAGAAAACATTATTCTAAACATTTTGTATTACTACAGCAAAGTTCTATGTAAGTAGCAAAGTTTAAATTATATTTAAGAATAAAAACATTGTATGTTAACAAGTTATCTTTAAACTTAAATATAATTTAAAATGGTACAAAGATGGAAAATGAAGTATTTAGAAAAAATCGACCCGTCTCACAACCAGCTCCGATGGGACTCGAACCCACGACCTTTCGCTATCCGGGCGACTGCTCTAACCACTGAGCTACGGAGAAGAACGTTCTTACGAAATACTTCATTTTCCATTTTTCAACCATAAAAATTGCATTGTGAATGCAAAAAAGTAAAAATTTAAATAACATCCAACTTACCTATGAATTTAGATGTCGTTGAAAAGTATTTATCCTCTTTGGATACATCCAAAGGCAGTGGGCCAGATGGTATACCACCAATCTTCTTAAAAAACTGCCGAAAATCACTTGCCCTGCCTTTGTCTATATTGTTCTCAAAATCGCTAACGCTAGGTGTAGTTCCATCACAATGGAAAATGAGTTTAATCACTCCAATTTTTAAACATGGGGATATTCACGATATTCAGAATTACAGAGGTATTTCTAAGTTATCAACAATACCAAAACTGTTGGAAAAGATTGTGTGTGATAGTTTGTTTAGCCTGTTGCGATCTTCTTTAATGAACAATCAACATGGATTTATCAACAAGAGATCCACTGAGTCCAACTTATGTGAGTTTGTTGACTTCGTACTTGATGCTATGGACAATGGATACCAGGTGGATGCCGTGTACACCGATTACTCTAAAGCGTTTGACAAAATTTCTCATTCACTTCTAATAAAAAAATTGGAGATAATCGGCATACACGGCAGCCTCCTGAGATGGCTGGAATCATACCTCAGGAACAGAAGTCAAGCCGTTGCTATTAAAGGACATACTTCTAATTTTATTCCTATCTCATCGGGCGTGCCACAGGGTTCCCATCTCGGACCCTTGCTATTTAATATCTACATAAACGATATAAATCAATGCTTTTCCTCTTCAAAAAGTTTGTTATACGCAGATGATACAAAAATTTACAAAATTATTAAATCTTATGATGATTGCTATAGTCTTCAGTCAGATTTAGATGCTTTGCATGAGTACTGTATAGCAAATGAACTTTTCTTAAATGTAAAAAAGTGCTGCGCAATAACTTTTACCAGGAAGAAGAATAAAATTATACATTCATACTCTATAGAAAATAAAACACTATCAAGGGTTTCCGAGGTGAGTGATCTTGGGGTTACGCTCGACAGTGAACTACATTTTCAATCTCATATTAGTAAGGTTACAACAAAAGCTTATAAAATGCTCGGCTTTATATTTAGACAATGTAGTTCTTTTGAAAGACCTGGCACCTTGTGCACACTTTATAATGCTCTTGTGCGTTCCTCGCTCGAATATGCATCAATCATATGGAACCCGCAATACAATATTCATATAAATACAATCCAACGAATACAAAAAAAGTTTTCAAAAAGATTAAAGTATAAATTTAAACACACTTATAGGAATAACCTAGAGTCTTTGGACGTTCGTAGGTCTATTCGAGTTCAAATTTTCCTTTATAAACTCGTAAATAACATGGTTGATTCTCCGTACCTTTTGAGTAAAATTTCGCTGCATTGTGGCAAACGAAATTTACGCTCACCCAAACTTTTTAATATACCGTTTTGTAATACCAACTATGCTAAAAATAGATTTCTTGTACGCACCTGTAGTGATTATAATAATAAGTTTAAACAAATGGATATATTCTTTGAGACGTTTGGTTCTTATAAAATCAAATTAAAAAAAAGTGTGATATGTTAACCTTTTAAGCTTTAGTAATGTCTATTGTGTTAATTTTACTTCTAGTATCTATCTTTTGTTAACCGTAATTAAGTTTAATATTTTTATTTAAGTAATTCAGTTTAAAACTTGATTGTAGGTACTTTTGATAAATCTGCATGAATTTATTGTGGAAACTGTTTTGGCGATATCACTGTCATTTAAGCTACGTCAATATATGTAATAGAAGCTGTATGTTTCCCTTAAGAACAATAAATAAATAAATAAATAAATAAATAAACATGGTACAAACAGTTTAGCTGAAGTACTTACCTAATATATATATTTTTTTAATAATACCTTCTGTAATTCATCATCTCCAGCCATTTAATGTCCGTATCGATGGATAAAGAGAATTTGAGTTAATAAGGGCGCACCTATGGAGTACGCTCTTATTAATTCGGCCGTTTTGACACTCCAACCCGTTATCTAGTGATACTGTTGATCGAAGTGCTTAGATAATTAGCCCCCTGGAACATGAAACCATGAGGATGCTGACACGAGCGGCTGCTAAGGGCTAGTTCAAGGAGAGGCGGCGCGGGTTGTTCATTGTGCGCTTGCGACAGACGTCAAATCAAATACAGGGTGTCTACCATCAACTTTTATTGCGGTTTTGTTTAGGACCTAAACTGATCTGCTTCGCTTATTCGTACCACGACAGCTTATTATCAATGACAGCGATTCAGTGATCATTCAATGACATTTCACAGCCGCTGAGCTGTCATCAACTCTTATTTGACCCATGTATTTGACTTATAACTCGGCCAACCTAACATGACACCTGCAGGTTATACCCGTCCGTTTCACTCTCCGGGCATGACAGAATCAAGTGAAAGAGACGGGTAGAAGAAATAAGGACATAAATCGTTCGGTCATTCACATTTAGCAATTCATTTGCGATCCAGTTTTTAGAAGGTCGTAGTACGAAAGAAAGCAATTCATTTTAGGAACCTATTCTGCATCGCGCTATTTTTGAATCGCTGTCTTAAAGTTGATTGTAGGCACCCTGTTCCACATTCCTGTCTGTTCCGTCCGGTGACAGCTGGGACAGCGGAGCCACTTGCGAAACACAATTTGCTGTCAAAATAGACAGTCACATCCAAATGTTTTAGTTCCAAAGATTATCACCGGACCATGCATGTTGGTCAACGTGACGCACCAACTGATGCACAATTCGCCCGCGCCTCTCCTTGAAGGAGCCGCTTACAACTACGAATCTCTGAATGAATTCTACGTCATCATATTAACGACCCCAACAATATGTGATAAACGCATTATCCAATTCAGGTCGTTCGTTCGTTGGCCCACTTCGGAGGTCAAGTTTAACCGGTTTTGAGTTGACTCATGCTGTGTGTATAAATAGTGTAGTATTGGTATAGCTTTGGCCGTGACCGTAGGTGCGTTTATGTTAATCAGTTTTTGACATTGACAAAGTGCAAGTGTCGAATTTTTTTTTCGGAAATCCTGTGTACTTACTTTAAAATATAACTTACCACTTCAATTTACTCTAGTTTAATTTTGATTTATCATAGGAAATATCTTAACATTTCTTTGCTTATCAGCTGTAGGTACCGAAGGCCAAAATATTTAACTGTAGTAGGTAAAAAAATTGCAAATTTATTTTTCCCGCGTGGTACCCGTTCCCGTGGTAATATCGTGATAAAATATACTTAGATCATAGCACCCAGGAATAATGTGTTTACTAGTGAAAGATTTTTAAACCGGTTAAGTAGGTACCTAGTTCCCTAGATTAGTTCATACGTACAAAAATACAAATTCTTAAAAATATATCAGTGTAGGCACTAATTATTTATTCTAACAGAGTACCAATAAAGTTGAATTATAAGAGCACCTATTTAACATAGACGTTCTCTTCTCTTATATGTTATCTTATGTTTATAAATACATACGTTATTCTAATCCCATCTCATGTCATCTAATAGCTCTATACATAATCGCATTAGGCAGACATTAAGGCGCTAAGAATGATTAATGTCGTGTCGGCATGACGTTGTCGACTCCTTTGCTTCCTCTGTAGGTCATTCGCCGGAATTAAAAATAAAATGTCATTGGATTGAACCGGAAAGGCGGGACAAAGGGCTTTATTAGTAATGCGGCTACATTAACAAATAGTATATGGAAGGAATTGAAAAATGTATTCAGTGATTGTAGTACGAGCATAATGGTTAAGTATATCTTACTTAGTTGTAAGTACCTACCTAAGGAATATCTAAAGAAATAACAATCAATACAAGATGACTGCAAATTCCGTTTTAGTAACAGCCAAAGTTCAGTCGGCACTACTTGAAGATTAGGAGTTGCACTGGACTATGATAACATCATTACGTGTATAGATAAGTAGTACCTATACGATAAGGGCGCAATCAACTTAATAGTGTAAAACGTGATTTACTGTCGTGTGGATCTCGGCACACCAGGAAGCTTCTAGTCTAGAAAGCGGTTATAATGCGGAGGTAAAATGCTAGCCAGGATTCTAAGATAAAGACACGATTCTGAAATTCCTAAAATCAAACATCAAAACACAGCTGCCATGTATGAAGAAGAGCAAAACACTATGTAGTTGTAGTTTATCAACGTCATACAAAAACCAAACACGCTCAAGATCGGTAGGAAAGTGAAAAACATGCACCAACCATGACATTTGTTTCCACTCGAAAGCAGGCACATGTATAGGTATAGTTTTGACAATCACATTCAAACTAGGTATGTCTAGGAAGTACCACATGCGAAGGGCATTCTTTATCAGTCGACGCACGGAACTTCCGAATTGGCAGTCGGAAACACCGTGACCAGCTAGATGATACGGGTTGACAGGCGGAGCCCAAATGGGCGAAGATAGATCAACCTTCGAGTTTAATAATAGCACACCTAAATAGATCTAGAACCATTAGCTAATCACAGACTGATAGATCGTAGCACACGGTTAATTTTACCCCGACTGCGACAGAAGGAGGGTTATGTTTTTCGAGAGTATTATGCATGTATGTAGATTTTTATGTTCCCTGCTACAGCCTAAGCGGTTTGAAGGATATTGATTGGATTTTGACGTATGAGGTGTCGTTGGATTCATCTTGATAGCGCGAGTGACACACACAGGGTACATAAAAAAATAAAAATAAAACAAAATGGCGGATTTCGATGGCATATCCTACTAATATTATAAATGTGAAAGTTTAGATGTTTGGATGTTTAGATGTTTGGATGTTTGGATGTTTGTTACTCAATCACGTCAAAACGGCTGAACGGATTTGGCTGAAATTTGGGACAAACATACTTTGTAGCTTGGAGAGGAACATAAGCTACTTTTTATCCCGGAAAAATTTCACATTCCCGCGGGATAACGTCGTGTCGTGTAGTCCACGCGGGCGAAGCCGCGGAAGGAAAACTAGTATTTTTATAAAACTAATTAAATATCCCAAGCTAAACAAACTTAGTTTTTAAATATTCATATTCGTGAGTTTTGTTCCAGTTTAGATTTTGTTTCGCAGATGCGGATTTAATGATTTATTAAAGATATTTAAACTTTTAGTACCTACTTAAATGATAGAAAATATAATTACCTATTGAATTGAATAGTAGATTGTACAACAAGTGCATAAAACGTACCATTTTACCCGAGACGTATATATCCATCCGAGCCGTAGGCGAGGGTGGATAGTCAATTCGAGGGTAAAATGGGTTTTATCTACGAGTTATACACTCTGCTTTTCACTCCGAGTGTGAGGAAAATAAATAACAATATTGCAAAAAAGAAAAAATAAAGACTTCGCCAATAGGCGGGAAGACTTTCTTTTTTTTTATACGTGGCAGTGGCAGCACCGTGACTTTAGCATAGATCGTAGTCCATAAAGCTCTTGAAATACTTATTTCTTACAAAACTCATTAATTTTGCCTAGTTTTATTAATTTAGTAAGTAATTTAAAATGGATTGTGTACAAAATTAAAGAAACAGAATGAAATAACAAGTTTATTTAACGAAGTTTAATTGCGTGTATGACTGTTTACCTGACGACCTTTGTCTTAGAGTCTGAGACTTAGACGAAGATTTTACTTTATGCACTAGAGCATAAAAAGCGATTTTATGCAGCCTATACCCAACATAAACACGAACTTTACGAGCATGAGAAGTGAAAATATGTTTATTTTAATCATTACAGACTTGCTGCCTTGCTAGCTTACGGATACTTTATAATACTTGAAGGTAAACAAGTAAATTAATGTCTTTGCTCCCGAGTCTTGCCATAGCCCTTAGAATTTACCTCATATTGCTAGTCACAGTAGCACGCAAGATCATTTTCAAAACTGAACATATTAATTTTCTGTCTTAGCTTAGAATAACTAGCCGCGTGTAATTTCGGTATAAGATTACAATAAATATAGGAAAAATGTGATAGTAAAAAACCACGAGCCCCTTAAGTAGCTTTCAGGCGGGTTTTTTACTATCACATTTTTCCTATACTTACAAAATTGCATTGTGAATGCATAAAAATAATATAAAATTACTTACAATAAATACTTAATTTTTAACTGCTTTTTTCCTTTTTACACGACTGCCAAAAAACGGAGTGTACTTAATGTGTTTAGGGTTAATGTATGTATGTGTGTTTGTATGTGAGTTTTTTTTATTCCACCATAACTTTTTAATGCCTTAACGGATTTTAGAAACTTTATGTCACCCCAAGTAATACTGGCTACTTATATATATATTTTTTAAATATATTTCAGTATGGCAGCTAGCAGCCGTGTGGCGCTATAAAAAAATTTATGTTTTTTCCTTCAAATAAAGCATATGGTATCATATTTGAAAGCTAGTTTTTTTTTACATTTTAGTTCGATTTTGGCAGTCGTGTTTTTTAATTTTTTAATTATTAAATTTTTTGATGGCAGTGAGTATGTATTACGTTTGTAGTTTTAAATCGCTGACCCCATCCCAACTGATATTAATTGTTCCAATTTCCTTTTAATCTCTATCGAGATACGAGCAGGGTAGAACTAAAACGGTGACGTTCCAACATCGGAAGTACACATAATACTCGTAATTTCGACACGGAAACATCTCCATTTCCCTGCTAAAATCGCTCATTGACATTCAACAACGACGCAACACCATAGGAAACTAATCTGTGTAACGGAAACAACTGTCGGTAGAGTACGTGTACTGTAAGTGTGTCAAACTAACTATGGTCATGGGGGTCATTCATTACCCCCCCTGGGCTGGGTCTAGGACCTAGGTGGACAACTAATTAAAATTGTTAAAAATCATTACATGTTTAGTAGGTAGAGGTAAACGTTTAAGTTAAGTAGGTAGAGGTAAACGTTTAAGTTAAGTAGGGACTAGTTGAACATAATTCTTAACGTGACAAGGTACTAAAAGGTTCAGATACCTACATAACTTGCTATAGAGCTATTGAAGTCTCAATTATCAGTGCTAATTGAAGTTAATGAGGTTCCAGTACATTACTCCGCCCTTGACCATGAAGTTGATTAGCAAAGTAATTGATAGGTACCTTTCAACAGGAAGACAGTAATGTCACAATATAGATAATTCAGTTTATGCTTACTTACACAGATTCGATCACAGATTTTCTCATTCTCATGGTTTGAATAAGACAAGATTAATTGTAAGATAATAGATTTAGATTATTACTAGCTTTCCGCCCGCGGCTCCGCCCGCGTGGACTACACGACGGTATCCCGCGGGAATGTGATACTTTTCCGGGATAAAAATGTAGCCTATGTTCCTCTCCAGGCTACAATGTATCTATGTTCCAAATTTGAGCCAAATCCGTTCAGCCGTTTTGGCGTGATTGAGTAACAAACATCCAAACATCCAAACATCTAAACTTTCACATTTATAATATTATAGTAGGATTTATGTTAATATTAGGGTATGGCTTAATTCTACTAGATTACGTAAGAAATTAAAGAATTCTAAATAATGTTAAAAGAATTGTCCAACCCCCAATTTTAGCATGGTTCTGTTCCTAGTACTTAGGTAAGTACTTACTTAAAACATTTTTTCCTAAAATTACTAACCTGCTATATTAATGAAATGATAATTTCCGATAAAGTAATACTAATTAATTCACGGAATGGAAATGCAAACGTACGATTAAATAACTTAAGTGACATCTATCGATCTTTTTGTGAACTACAGAACCACACACAGCATACGTTTCTCGGAGCGCGAGTCGAAGCGTCACAAACAGCTGACTAATGTTATTGTACCTCGACACTAGATGGTACTTGGTGTTTTATTTGATAATGTTAATAATTATTACAACAATGATAATTATTTACAGTAAATTAAAAATTCTTAATGTAATCCTTAATAATGTAATAAAAGTTAAAGCTGCAAATTTTTGTGAGTTACGATGACAATAAATTACCTGATATTTCGTACAACTGCTGCTTACATATAATATGGATGGAAAAAGGAGGCTAGACTTTTTACAACAGCCTGCGATGCGAACTAAAGGGTTAATATAATAATGAACACATTAATCTTAGACCAAAGTAAAAACTGCTTAATCTCCACAGTTGTAGACAGGTTGTTCAACATAACCACAACAAATCGCAGATCCTCAACATTGCTCATTCAATATACGTCTAAACTTACCAAGTATTGCTCTCAAGTGGCCCTCCAAGGTCTGCAGGATGGTCATCTTGATCTCGCGGACAGTCTTGCCCAGGAACTGCTCGCAGGCGGTCGTGAGCAGCTCATCCTCGTTCATGATCTTGCACTGGGCGACGCCGGTCACCGTGAGCGGGACGCCTTGGGCGGTTTCCACCATCTCGCACATGGGGTTGAGAGTCATAACCTGGAATGGTCATAAAAGGTTTGTTATCAGAATCTTCGTGAAGCTATTTACTATTTTAGCTTTCCTAAGAGCTGAAACACCTAACCGCTAACCCTGTTTCGTTATCACACCCCGAAATTGGCGGCGCGCAGCTAGTAAGCTAGTATACCTATACGTAATAGGCTACTTGACCCTTTTTTATTCGTGTCCTAAATGATTAATAATTGTCCTACTACACCAAAAAATGTATTTATTAATATTTTAAAACATAAAACCTACAAAACTTTATTTTAAAATTTCGTTTTTTATTAACCGGTAAAAACGCTCTTCGCCATGTTCTGACGTCATACAATTTGTAAACAACCACTTGACAGTGTTGACAGTGTCAAGTGGTTGTTTACTTTTTTTTTACCTTAGGGTAGTTCCACTTATAAAAGATCTTTGTCAAATATGCATTAGATCAAAGAAATTGGACGACTTTGACGTTCAATTTTAGACATTCGATATCCAACTTCTTTGATCAAATGTATATTGGACAAAGCTTTGATAAGTGGAATACACCCTTACTAATATGTAGCAAAAGTCAAAGTGACGTTTATTTGTTGACAAATTTAGAAATTCAATGAAGTCAACCCCATTAATTCGTTGTGATTTTTAAATTGTACCTTGACTAATGTGGTATTACAGATAAGCAAATTGTGGTTTCACCGACATTATTAATAAAGATTTATATAAAAAAAACTAAGACTTTGAATTATTTCATGTAAGTAGACAGTTATAAACATTTTTATAATAGGTTACACTTTTCTATCTGACTGTACTTTGGATAAAAATATTTACCTAATAAATTTTATAGCACTAAAACGAAATCGGGGGCTTCCACCACGGGGGCGTCCGTCACACACCGGGGGCGTAACACACGAACCCACATTGACGATAGTGTTTCCATCAGTTCAAATAAAAAAATAAAAAATATATTTTTCAAATTATTTTTACCTATCCATCTTGTACTTTTATTTCATGATATCGCTATATTACATTTTCCTAAGCCAAGTACTAAAGGAAATATTCATTCGATGTATCAAATTTCATACTTAATTTGATTTGTCAAGTAGCCTATTGTCTGACAAATACTAATAATATCGGTGGGTATAGTTAGACGTAGATACTCATTATAGACCGTGAGCCAGATAGTATATTTTGTCAGTCATTTCCTCTCAAGCAAAAACTCGTGAGATGCTTGAGAGAGTTGTACTATGAAGCATGGTGAACGTCAGCTGCCGCTCCGAGGGTGGGTGGCGCAGCGGCAGCCCCTCAATCACGTAAAAAACGTGTTTGATGCAGGGAGAATTTGCATGAAGCGTAATGCGAATAACTGGTAGTTATGTAATTTCCTCCCACTTGAAAATGTGTCAGATGATAGTTTATATGCTACTTTGAATAAATAAAAACGTCAGCTGGCTCTATGTTGGTGGAAAACCCGTCAGCTGACGTATTTAAGTAAGCGATCGGCGCTCACGCCTGGCTCTCATGCTCACTATTTCACTGCATCAGCTAACGACCTTTCCACCAACATAGAGCCAGCTGACGTTTTCATTTATTCAAAATAGCATGTAAACTATCACCTGGCACATTTTCAAGTGAGAGGAAATCACTGAACGAATTTTTTTTTCGTTTGGCCAGCTGACTTTTTTTATCTTCTAATAATTGCGTTAACTATCATTTAACAAATTTTCAGTCGGGAGGAAATTACTAAAAATTTTTTTTTACGTGATTGAGGGGCTGCCGCTGCACCACCCAGCCACGGAGCGGCAGCTGACGTTCACCATGCTTCATAATACAACTCTCTCAAGCATTTCACGAGTTTTCGCTTGAGAGGAAATTGGTCAGTAAAATCTGTTGCTGGCTCATTGACTATTACGTCAAGAACCTGGCTAGCAAGGAATACGATTCACGAAGAGCAGCTTGACTACATTAAAATTGAATATGAGAAAAGGTATGGAAGGTGGAATGGATGAGGTATGTCATATGATAAACAGGTTAAAGATATGTAGGTATTAGGAATTAGATGATAGTAGGAGAAGGCACAGAGATATGCGAAGATCGTAGTATAAGGAAAGATGTGGAACATTATTAGTCTAGCCCTAGCGTGAAAAAGGGATCCCTTGCTGGACCTGGTCCCTTGCTGGACGTAGGTCTCCAAAAAGGTCGGAAAAAGACATGATTAGGTACATAACTAGAATACGTTTTAAAAATCCTGCACACGAAGCCGATAGCCGATGTGGTCTACCAGTACAAAACAGTTCTTGTTAAGATAGAGAAGTGATAACCTAGCTCCAGGGAGATGCGCTGGACATCGGTGACAAGCCACCAGGCAAATGCCCAGCCGCCCGCTATCGTGCGTTTCTGCGTTGAGCCGCAATTAGGTCGATAGATGTGTTCTACCATTACAAACAGTTCTTGTTAAGTTAGAAAAGTGATAACCTACCTCCAGGGAGATGCGCTGGACATCGGTGACAAGCCACCAGGCAAATGCCCAGCCGCCCGCTATCGTACGTGTCTGCGTCGAGCCGCAATTAGGCCGATAGATGTGTTGTACCAGTACAAAACAGTTCTTGTTAAGTTAGAGAAGTGATAACCTACCTCCAGGGAGATGCGCTGGACATCGGTGACAAGCCACCAGGCAAATGCCCAGCCGCCCACTATCGTGCGTTTCTGCGTTGAGCCGCAATTAGGCCGATAGATGTGTTCTACCATTACAAACAGTTCTTGTTAAGTTAGAGAAGTGATAACCTACCTCCAGGGAGATGCGCTGGACATCGGTGACAAGCCACCAGCCAAAGGCCCAGCCGCCCACTATCGTGCGTTTCTGCGTTGAGCCGCAATTAGGCCGATAGATGTGTTCTACCATAACAAACAGTTCTTGTTAAGTTAGAGAAGTGATAACCTACCTCCAGGGAGATGCGCTGGACATCGGTGACAAGCCACCAGGCAAATGCCCAGCCGCCCACTATCGTGCGTTTCTGCGTTGAGCCGCAATTAGGCCGATAGATGTGTTCTACCATTACAAACAGTTCTTGTTAAGTTAGAGAAGTGATAACCTACCTCCAGGGAGATGCGCTGGACATCGGTGACAAGCCACCAGCCAAAGGCCCAGCCGCCCACTATCGTGCGTTTCTGCGTTGAGCCGCAATTAGGCCGATAGATGTGTTCTACCATAACAAACAGTTCTTGTTAAGTTAGAGAAGTGATAACCTACCTCCAGGGAGATGCGCTGGACATCGGTGACAAGCCACCAGGCAAATGCCCAGCCGCCCACTATCGTGCGCTTCTGCGTTGAGCCGCAATTAGGCCGATAGATGTGTTCTACCATTACAAACAGTTCTTGTTAAGTTAGAGAAGTGATAACCTACCTCCAGGGAGATGCGCTGGACATCGGTGACAAGCCACCAGGCAAATGCCCAGCCGCCCACTATCGTGCGCTTCTGCGTTGAGCCGCAGCATCCTCCTGTAGACAACAATAATAGAAGACGTTAGTATTTTATATACGCTACGACAATACGATTTTTTTAAAAGACTCCAAAAAAAAGAAGCTCCTCAGTTTGAATTTGTATGTATGTTTGTCCGCGATTATTTGCGTTTGGCTGAACCGATTTTGATGCGGTTTAGAGAAAAGTATTTTTGTTACATTTAGGAGAAAATTTTAGTCTTTTAAACGACTTAAAAAAGGAGGTTCTCAGTTTGATCGAGTTATTCCCATCCGATCCCCTACAACCGATCCCCTGGTGGATCGGTTTTATTTTTAATTATTTTTTATTCCCATCTGATCCCCTGTGTAGGGGATCAAGAATAAATATTAATATTTTATTCCCATCTGATACCCTAGTACTTATGAACTTACTTTTAGTAGGTAGAGTGGTACAATCAACAATAAAATGCAATTTAGGATTATAATATGTTTTATTTAGTTTATCAGAAACTAGCGCTCCGCCCGCGACTTCGTCTGCGTGCAATTTAGATGTTTACACGACCTTTATCTTAAAGAAATAAATAAATAACTATTTTATTTTTAAAGGCTACTGAATTAATTAAGTGAAAGAATTTTCTAAATCGGTCCAGTAGTAGCAGCTTCTCTCGCGTTTGAACTTTAAGCCACAAAACAATTCCAAAAATTCTTTGATTCTTCTTTCAAAAATAGTTCAAATCTTTTTCAAAATCTATTAGTATACAAAGTTTCTACTGAATCCATTGAAGAAATAAAAAGTCTCATACAAACTCTTTTTAGATTTTTTTTTGCATAAGTATTAAATTTATGACCTTACTAGCTGACCCGGCAAACGTTGTTTTGCCATATAAATTATAGTGGACTAAAGTAGAATAAATAGAAGACTATGTCTAATGTGTTTGTTTATACACCAAAAATTGCCTACACCAGACAACAGATAGCGCTAGTTATACACTACCAATAAAGGGGACCAAAGATTAGTCTCTATTTCCTACATATAAAAAATTACTCTGTGAAGTAGAGTGCGCGTCAGATAACACTGCGCGCATGCGCGACTGGGGCATTTTTGGCGCTAGTTACTGTACATTTTTTTAACCGACTTCTAAATCAAAAAGGAGGAGGTTCTCTATTCGTCTGAATGTATGTTTTTTTTTTTGTGTATGTCCACCGATTACTCGAAGTCGGCTGAACCGATTGAAATGGCTCAAACGTTATTACATCAGGTTGGTTTCCAAGTTGGTCCCATTTTTTGAAATTTTGAAATCGGTTCAGTAGTTTTCGGGAAATCTTGAAAATACTGTTGTTTTCGTTACCACTTTATGTGAATTTAATACGTATCTTTAGGCATAACTCCTTTGTTTATAAACCGATTTAGATGATTCTTGTTTTGTTAAAAAGGGGATACAAAATCAAAAAAGGAGGTTTTCAGTTTGATCACATACCTATTTACCAGAAAACACGTAAATTGCCTGCACGATGCACTAAAAAGAGTGAAATAAAAAAATTATTTACTTACCATAGAAGAAATTACAGTTTTGTATCGAAGGTACGACAGGTAAACGATTTTTCATACAAAATTACCATTTTTACTTAATTTTCCGGAATAATAAGTAAGCCTATGTTACTCTCCAGCTCCCCAACTATCCCCATTCCAAATATCACGTCGATCTGTTGCTCCGTTTTGACGTGAAAGAAGGACAAACAAACAAACAAACAAATAAACAAAAAAACAAACGCGTTTATTATCATACTATTAGTATATCAATACTAATAGTATAAATGTGAAAGTGTGTTCGAGATCATAATGACTATGATTTTTTAAATCTTTACCGTTAGTTTTTCTTTATGATTGCTTGATTACACTACGTTCTATATCATTCTTTGAAAGCTACTTATACATAAGACTGATTTTCTGTTACTTGTGATTTGAAATAATTATTTAGTAGCTAAATAAATAAAAAGGCTTTTTTACCATATGTGTTACGAAATATTATTGTAATTTAAACGTGACAACTCCATATCGAGAAAAGCACTAATTTATTATATTTGTATTTGAGTTTAGCTTACTGAAAGGATATTTCATAATGCTAGGATGTAAATTATCAACAATTAAAACAAATCCGATTATCTGTAATATTTTTTACATTAAAAAGAATTGCTCAATAAATAATTATTTGATTTTAATAAGTACTTCTTTTTCTTCTGACTGTACTCACCTACCTTATCTTGCTTAGAAACACAATGAGGGGATCCGTTGGGAATTGAAAACTATGAGGGGATCGGTTGGGATTTTTAATTCTTGGTGGATCAGTTACAGTGGATCGGATGGGAATAACTCGTTTGATCCGTATGTACGTTCGGCTGATCCGATTTTGCTGCGATTTTCATAAGACAAGTATTTTTGATTGATGCGGCTGCGATTGATGTGTACATCCTAACATAGGTACCTATTTACCAAGACACACGAAAATTGCCTGCATGATAAACTAACAGTGAAATAAAAATTTTTTTTTTAGAAAAAATAAAAGCGTCTTAAAAAAGCCAACAAAAAGTAAGAAATATTCACACCAAATGACGTAAGTATATACTTTGGGCGGGATTAAACAAAAACAACAAACATGTTTCAGGTCCGACTTCAAAGTACTTACGTTATTTGGTGTGAATGCAGTATTAGGTAGGTATTATTTCTTACTTATTGGGGCTCTTTTATTTTTTTAATACATTTGTTACGTCAAACAGAGTAACTTTTCTTTGCGGAAACAGCTCCGCTCCGCACAGGCAGCACAGGTAAGGGTTCCTGAGCTTTAGCACAGAGGACTATTAGTATTTTTTTGTCCTCTGTGGCTTTAGCAAGAACAACCTCAATTGCCACCCAACTATAGGTTGTAATTCCCTTGAACTCCTTCCATAAGGGCAGTCACCTCCAGTGAGAGCAGTACGGATATACAAACAGGTTGTGTTAGTTACAGTTGTTACGTGAACTGGTTAGGTGTTTGACATGTCACTTTCTTCGAGGAAGTACCTTACCCCTTCCTTGACTGAACGGGATACGAACATTCCAGAAGAATTACAAGTAATTGCTTCGGTGAAACTAATTTAAGTCTAATCTTAGCATGATGACGAATGTTAACGGCAGACCCCGGACAAATAATACGACCCAGTAGCATGTATATATTCTTTGCCAGTAGTTTATTTACGACTCAGAAGAAAATAGAGAAAGCAAGAGAGAAATAATCATAAGTAACAAATGGCACGAGTGGTCCCAGAAAGGTAGCAATTTTACAATATTTTATTTTTTGCAGTCTTTGATCAGCAATACCACTAGATAACACCTCACTTTGTCTTTTTTTTTAATTATTTATAATGGGCTTGCTCTTGGCTTCACACTGAACCTTAGGGTTGAGAAGAAGCCTAAGATGGAGCGAGCTTACCCAGAAGCAGCCTATTCACTCTAGCTTTAAAAAATTTTGGGTTGTAGTCATTCGGGAATATAGACGCAGGCAGGGTATTCCATTCCTTGGCGGTGCGCATCATAAAGGATGAAGAAAAGCGCTTGGTACGCATTCGCGGGATGTTGACCAAGTAAGGATGATAGCCCGCTGTGCGTCTAGATTCTCGGTGGTAGAACGGGGATGGTGGAATGAGCTCATGCAGCTCAGAAGAACACTCACCGAAGTACAGCCTGTAAAATACCGACAAGCAAGCCTCACGAAATAAACACAAAACTCAAATAGCACCAACTTAGGTATTTCATTTTAAGCGGAGATAAAGATATATAATAACAACGATGTTATCAGCATCGTTGTGTTCAAGCAGTTAGAGATAAGATATTTAGTTCCGGAAACGGAATCGGATTTGAATTCTGTGCTGTCTTTCTTTATTCTATGGTGAATGACAGAGACAGTTCATACAATCCGCTGCCGGGAGAGTTTCCGACGGTTTGTGAATCAGGGGGCAGATGATGAAGGCTAAGTGCTACCCAGTTGTAAATAAAAAAAAGTATTTTTGATACTGAACTACCAAAAGTAGTAGTACCTAGTAGTTAAACTCTCACCCCTTTATTCCATTGGACTAAAATTAGTCCAGGTTTAAAACTGGTACCAAACTGGTGCTGTCACTTTTATTTTCCAAATGAAAGACAGAATTAGCATCAGTTATAAACCAGGTCTAACTTTTAGTCCACGTTTTGAAATAATGGGGTTACTGTTTTAATCACTGCAAGTATGTAGTTTTGCTCATTCATACCAAGTCTACTCATACTTAATATGGAAAATACACTATCATTAATATACAGACGAGATGAATCATTGCATGTTTTAAGGAAAATTGCTAATGATTCACTGTTGTGCTTGCGCTTTCTTTTAATAAATTATAGTGAACAGGGCCTTGCGGTTACTTTCGCAGAGTCAAGGAAAATTCTAAGAAGAATAAAATTGAAATAAAGCCACTTTTTAGGGTTCCGTAGCCGAATGGCAAAAAACGGAACCCTTATAGATTCGTCATGTCTGTCTGTCTGTCTGTCTGTCTGTCTGTCCGTCCGTCCGTATGTCACAGCCACTTTATTCCAAAACTATAAAAACTACACAGTTGATACTTGGTAGGTAGATGTATTCCGTGAACCGCTTTACGATTTTAATACAAAAATAAAAAATAAAAACAAATTAAGGGGGGCTCCCCATACATAGAACTGAAACTGAAAAATATTTTTTTAATCAAATATATTCGTGTGGGGTGTCTATAGATAGGTCTTTAAAAATAACATGGAGGTTTCTCAAATCATTTTTTCTCAAACTCAATATTTTGAAAGATAGAGCCTTCCAAAGTGGTAAAATGTGTGTCCCCCCCCTCTAACTTTTGAAATAAAAGAGTGAAAAATGTAGAAAAAATATATGCTGTAGATTTTAATATAAACTTTCAACGAAAATTGGTTTGGACTATACATAGTGAGGAGCCCGTGGCGCAGTGGATAGCGCGCTTGGCCTGCGATCGTTGAAGTTAAGCAACGTTCGCAATGGTCGGTCACGGGATGGGTGACCAAAAACTTTTCATCTCGAGCTCCTCCGTGCTTCGGAAGGCACGTTAAGCCGTTGGTCCCGGCTGCACTTGCAGTCGTTAATACCCACCAATCCGCACTGAGCCCGCGTGGTGGGTCATGGCTCATTCTCCCTATCCATCCATAAGGAAGGCCAGTGCCCCAGCAGTGGGGGACATTAAATGGCTGATGATGATGATGATACATAGTGAGTACTTTTTGAGAAACACATTTTCAAAAACCGCAAATGTAACTTTGTCATTCATACAAACACTATGAAAAACAAAGTTACTTATTGCTGGCAAAAAACGAAAGTGTTATTTTGGCTTAGTGTAGGTAATAATGTAAGATAATGATGTAAGGAAGTGATCAGTAAATGTTAAAGAAATTAGCTTACGATGTGTACCGTATTTCTTGATATTGATATCGGTAGGTACAATTTGATGATGATGATGTATGTGTGTGCGTGTGCCTATGTGTGTTTGTTACTCTCTCTGTCCCGCAAAAATACTGAACAACACTGATATAGCTGATACATCGGAATAACACATAGCTTACTACAATTTATAAAGATTTGGTGTAATTATCATTCAAATGAATAACTTAGGAGTTACCGCAAAAAACTACTTGGTCTCTAACAAAAAATGGGACAGTAAAAAAAAGGAAACGGGACGGGATGGCAATTTTAGTGTTCGGTGTTTTAGAAGTGTGCCACATGTTGAAATGGCTGTCAATTGGTATTGACCTTAAAACAGTAAAAAAACCTTTGTGTTATGTTGAGAGCTTGGGTAGCCACCGTTTATTATTTGTCATTTGTTACGATTTCTTTTCACGTTGTGAATTGAATTTTATCAAAAGTAAACGTTATTAGTCATTAGTTTTGATTTCATTTTACATCCTGAATAGTTTTAAAGTTTTGATTAAGGTAGCATTTTTATATGTTTATTAGTTTCGTGTTAACAACGACTGAAAGGTAAGTAGGTACCTATATGTTTTTTTTGGTTGCTGTTGGAAGGTTGCAATTGTGTTGGTTTGGTATTTTGTATGTAGTAAAATAGTCATTAAGGTCTACAAGTAATTTGATACGATAAGTAAGTACCGACGAATAGTTTAAAAGCGTCATCGACACTTTGTGTGCGCTGAGAGCTAAAAATTGATTCTGAATAAGTATTGTAGAACCGTAATTTTTACCGTCTAGCAAGACATTATTATTAAGTAGGTACCTAGGTAGGTAGGTAGGGCAGGCGTACCGGTTTTGGCCACTATACCGGTTTTGGCCACTGTACCGGTTTTGGCCACTTTTTGCTCTAAAAGTTTTCTAAACAACTTTTAGCCATCTTTGATAAAGGCAATTAAAATAAAGTATTTTAAGGTAATAATAACAACCGTTAGAATTCCTTATGTCATACGATTTTTTTTCAATAAATTCCATTTTCTGTTTTAAAATATGTGTTGTATGAAAATTTTAAGAAATTTGTTTTGGATGAAATACTTTATAAACATTTGTTTTTTAGAATTCAATTGTTGTTTTGCAATAGACTGGTTTTTAGCGCATTAGAATAAGTATATTGATTTTAACTGGGTTTGGTTTTGATTTTTCGCTATACTTATAAAAGTTAAACTATCAGTAAGTGGCCAAAACCGGTACATTTGGTACCTCTCACACATTGTGTATAATATAAAAAAAACTTTTATAAATTTGAAAAGTGTACCTTTAAAGGTAGATTAATTATCTATAATTTAAGATATAATTTGTGTCTTAAATACTTAAGACCATTTAGTACTTAGTGCTTAAAAGTCAAAAAATCCTTAAAGTGGCCACAAAGGGTACCTCTGCCCTATATTAAGTTACATTTTGCTGACGAAATATGATAGTAGAATTTTGGCTAGGCAATCGGTACGTTAAGTGGGTACGGCACCCTTCATGGGCGAGTCCAACTCGCACTTAGCCGATTTTTTACAGATTTAATCATGCGTTTATAGCACATTGCACAAATATTTTAATTGGTAATTTTGAATTGTGTTTTAAAAGAGTTTTAGTTTTTTCCGACGTTTCCGTAAAAAGTGGTTTTATTTCAATGAACAGTTCGTGCAGAAATCTAAGATGATTTTAATAATAAAAATTATTACATAAGCGTTGCCGTCGCCGCACACGAGCCACACGCGACAGCCACTAACGCCGCTACAGTGCCACAATCTTTTCTGTTCCGGTGACAGCGGCGCTATTTACGTTTTTCTTTTTTTTGTAGCTATTTAACCGGCCCTGACTACAAAGACCTTCAGCCGCCAGCAGCGCTATGGTAGCACAGAAACAAGTGACGACTAATGGTGTCGGCGTTCATATAAAATGTATTAAAACTACGGGAAAGAGGTCGGTGGCGGCGTTTTTCAGTGGCCCGTGTGCGGCGACGCTTACATAAATTAGGTTTAAAATAAAACTACCGACCGATCGCTGAGATCCACGGGGGAGGCCTATGTAGGCCCCAGCAGTGGGCGTCGTACGGATAATGATAATAATGATGACTAATGTATGGCGTATTTTTTAACACAAAATATGTAAAATGGACAGAAGAAATCGTTAAAGTGTTCAGCTTATTCTTCCAGCTGGATAAAAATGATAATCAAAGTTCAGATAAATTAGGTACATACATACGTAGTTCAAAATCTGTATTGCAACATTAAGACTTAGGTATGTTTTTTTTTTATTTTGTCTCGATATAAAAAATATGTCTACTAGATTTTTTTTGCAATTTAAATAAGTAAGTACCTAACGTAAAAGAAAATCTTAGTAATAAAATAATTACTTTTTGGAATTTTTAAATAAAATAACTACTATGGGCTGTGTGATTTTTATCTATTCGATTTTTCCTATAAGTACTTACACAATTGCATTTTGCATGCATAATATTAATTTAAAATCGTAATAAGTACTATCATTGCTTAACACTGCGAATCGTGTAAGTACCTAAAGAACCCAACTTACGGCAACAGTCAATTCGAAGGGGCACTATAGTTACAATCGAATTTGTCACACATCTGTCTTTCTACCACATCCTTTTTCTAGAACGTACTCCAAAAAGTTCCGGCAAGGATACGACCTCCACAATGTTATGACAATCCCTCCCCTTTCCACTATTTCACTATCGGCCTACGTACTCAAGAGTACAACGCGAGCCACCGAAGAAAGCACCCGTCACTTTCCACAACAATAACTAACCTCATTACAAAATTTAAAAACAAAATAAAAAGTTAATAGTTATTGAAATAAAACATCAAAAAAGGGTTTTGTAAAGCAGTGGGCAGTGAAAGTGTTAGAAATGTGTTTACCAAACTCTTTTGTGATCGAGTGAAATTTTACGGATGAATTTTTTCAATGATTCTTTAGTGTGTAAATAACGGAAAATAATAAGGTGAGTTTCTTTTCCGACAAATTGTATGCCGGTACAACAGACACATAGCCCGGTCAAGATAGAAATTCAAGGTTAATGTTAAGCTTACATCCTTAAGCTAGCATTTTTTGGCTAACTTGACCCGGTTATAAACATTATTGTACGTTAAAAACATATACTTATCAGTACATTTAAAAGTATTAAAACACTCGTGGGATGCAATTTTTTTTTGTTTTTTTAATAACATCCCACCGTTTTAATACCCCTCAATAAGCGACAGTCACATAAACTACTATTTGGTGCGATATATCTTTTATAAAAAGAAGATCAAAAATTGAAAAAACTTATACAATAAAAATAAAGAATACAGAAGAAACTGTACTGGTAAATATAGAATCGCCTTCGAACAACCATTTTAGGATGAAGAAAAAGTCACTACGACATTACTAGGCATATTTTTAGATCATTATAATAACTTTCGATTGTGCCTACTCTCGATTTTACATTGGTTTACGTAATTTGAACAAACTTTCCACAAAATAACCGGGAAATAGCTATTTAGGAGCATTAGTGTAAGTGATGTTCTTTTGTTCAAGATACATTTTCCTAAGAAATTTTTAACCCACGAGTGACAGTGTTAAAATCTCATTTAAGTACATTAAGTTTATGATTGTGGAATCTCCCCAATAGAGTAATAATGTTACTTCATTGTTATAATAATATACTATTTACTAAAAGGTACGCAAATATAATAAATAGTAAGTACCTCATCCATCCATCCATCCATCTGGTATGTAAGTACCAGAGCATACATTTTTTTCGTAGAAAAGCATGTCCTAAGATCAAAGAAATACCCATTCTTGGTAAGAGTTAGGACTTCTTCTAGTTTAAGTTGTATAAATCATATTGTTAAACTCATATCTGCTTTGTTACATAAAAATATTGTCTTATCTCTTAAACAGGTTAGGTTATTAAAATGGGGTGATGATAAACAACATAGTAACAACCAAAAAAGCCTATAAACCATACCTACCTAAGAATTAGACTAGCATTTTTCACTGCTATAGTAACAAATAGCTAATATTCGGAACTAGCAGGATATAGTGTTCAATATTCACGCTAGTGTTGAAAGATATATATTCTTCAGCTTTATCATACTGATACTGGTGGTCACAAAATACCCAGCTAATAGAATAGAAGCCCATACCCGAGGCAATTTAACTCACTCAAATTGTTTTAAATCTTTTATGGCATTCAAAAAAAGTATCAGAAGTTATTTACGTAACTGCAGTTATTTTAATTTTGAATTTTTTGCATTCACAATGCAATTTTTATTACTGTAAAATGGAAAATGAAGTAGCTACGGAGCTCAGTGGTTAGAGCAGTCGCCCGGAAAGCGAAAGGTCGTGGGTTCGAGTCCCATCGGAGCTGATTGTGAGACGGGTCGTTTTTTTCTAAATACTTCATTTTCCATTTTTCAGTAACTGCAGTTGCCGAAACTGGGGCTTTTACCTTACTACGAGTAAATGCTTCTCTTAATAATCTGTGTGATGATATGTCGTGCACTGCTCGGATCTAGTTACATATTGCATTACAGTTATAAGCACAGGCTGAATAATAATACTTGAACTAACATTGTTAAGGCGATACTCGGAAAAATTGTGCTGAAGCGAGATAGCAATGAGAAAACGACGCGCGCGGGAGCGATTTTGCAGATTAGGCAAAAAAAACACAAAATCACTTCGTATTAATTAACTATAGCGATTTTAAAAAAATGCTTCTACACGATCTGTAATATTATTGGTGTCCACAAATTAAACCAATTTCCAATAGTATTTGTAACCCCATTTAAGAATAATCTTGGATTTTCGTATTTTTAGAGGTCTTTTCGAAAATAAAAAGTGTCGAGGCAAAATCATAAAATCGTGTTTCTGAAACTACGAATCTAGATAAAGGTATGAAGAAATATATATCTTATTATCAGATTTGTAACATCTCTAACCGTCCTTTAGTTATAAATCAAAAAGTCAATTTTTTTCCGAGTAGCGCCTTAACGTCGGAATTTTATGTTCGACAAATAAATGGATATGAAATTACCAACGTAAAATAGGTACTCCATTTTTGTAGTTGACGTTTGTAAAATGTGTAAAGTTACCGTTACAAACATTAACGTAACATACAAAAACAAAGTAACTAAGTAAAAGTAGTTCATATGTCTGTCTGAATCTAATGAACTGCGTTTTTATACTTTGCATATTGCACACGAGCGAGCCATCTCTATTATTGATATGTAATAGTTATGGTGTAAATTATTTAAACCAATCGACGAGGTGGTGTTACTTATCACATTATCAAACACTTATGATAGGGAAATTAGGTATAATTGCTCCAATCTTCACTCATTAGTAATGCATTGAAATGTTAAAGTTTTGAGCACGACAGTCACAGAAAAGGCTATCCATAACGCTCTGCACAAACTTGTTATTCAACATTAAATGTTAAATTCGTAGTCTTTCTTTTATCTAAGGTGCTATGTTACTTGGAAGAAGTGCTTAGGTATAATCGGACCTTTCGATCGGTACCTACAATAAAATTAAAGAACTTTTGTTTTTTATATTCACCGGGTTCGATTCCCAGTTCAGACAGGTGATTATTCAATATACTTTGAATGCAGTTTGTTTTCTTTTTAAAATAAAAATAAAGTCTCCTTTCAGTACTTAAATTTTATATCTTCTGTATTTAAGGTAGGGCAGGCGTACCGGTTTTGGCCACTTTTTGTTCTAAAAGTTTTCTAAACAACTTTTAGCCATTTTTGATAAAGGCAATTAAAATAAGGTATTTTAATGTAATAATAACAACCGTTAGAATTCCTTATGTCATACGATTTTTTTTAATAAATTCCATTTTCTGTTTGAAAAAATGTTTTGTATGAAAATTATAAGAAATTTGTTTTGGATGAAATCCTTTATAAACCTTTGTTTTTGACAATTAAATTGTTATTTTGCAATTGACTGGTTTCTAGCGAATTAGAATATATTGATTTTACCTGGGTTTGGTTTTGAATTTTCGCAATACTTACAAAAGTTTAACTATCAGTAAGTGGCCAAAACCGGTACATTTGGCACCTCTCACACATTGTGTGTAATATAAAAAAAACTATTTTACTTTTATAAATTTGAAAAATGTACCTTTAAAGGTAGATAAATCCTTACTTATATTATAATTATAAATTATATTATAAATTATAAATCCTTACTTATATTATAAATGCGTCTCTGTCTGTCTGTGTGTTACACAATCACACCTAAACTACTGAACCGATTTGAATGAATTTTGGTACAGAGATAGTCTAGAGCCTGAGAAAGGACATAGGCTACTTTTTATTCCTGAAAAATATTACCTTCCCGCGGGATAACGTCGTGTAGTACACGCGGGCGAAGCCGCGGGCGGAAGGCTAGTATATTATAAATGCGTCTCTGTCTGTCTGTGTGTTACACAATCACACCTAAACTACTGAACCGATTTGAATGAATTTTGGTACAGAGATAGTCTAGAGCCTGAGAAAGGACATAGGCTACTTTTTATTCCTGAAAAATATCACCTTCCCGCGGGATAACGTCGTGTAGTACACGCGAGCGAAGCCGCGGGCGGAAGGCTAGTTATCTATAATTTAACATATAATTTGTGTCTTAAATACCTAAGACCATTTAGTACTTAGTGCTTAAAAGTAAAAAAATCCTTAAAGTGGCCTCTGCCCTACTTTTCCTCTTTGTGGCATAGTTTTGGGACGCCCTGTATATTCTATGTTATGCCATATGATTATAGATTTATTTTTCATTTCAGCGATCACATACATGTTGTCTTTTTCTTACACATAATATGAAGTTACATAACAAGTTTTGTGCTACATATTAGGATTATCGTATTACTATTCATTCCAGCGATCACATAAATTTTATCATTACTTCATAGACTTTCTACGGCCTATGCCAAACATAAAACTCCGCGTGTATATTAATTACGTAGGTTACATAACTGCGTTTATTTTCACCGGAACCGCTTTACATTCTGGATAAAGAGCATTGTACAACGTGCAAGGTGAGGCATTCCACGGTCCAATGGGCGAGCAGAATCACTTTCTACGAAATCTAAAATAGTAGTGGACATACTAGTTAGCAGACTGGTTCTAATCCGTATGTATAATATATCACTATAGATAGTGTTTTTTTATTGTTACACAATATTTATGAATGAAAACTTTAAGTTAAGTAATAGACACCAATTAAAAGAAAACTTATGTTGTTAAATATTCAAAAATATAATAATGTAAGTACAAAATCTCTTACCGGCCTAAGTCACCCTAGTGTGTCTCAAACAACATAATCGCATGTTAACTACTCTAAACTGTTTGTAGAACAGATATAGGTACTATGAGGACCGGCCTAAGTCACCCTAGTGTGTCTCAAACAACATAATCACATGTTAACTACTCTAAACTGTTTGTAGAACAGATATAGGTACTATGAGGACCGGCCTAAGTCACCCTAGTGTGTCTCAAACAACATAATCGCATGTTAACTACTCTAAACTGTTTGTAGAACAGATATAGGTACTATGAGGACCGGCCTAAGTCACCCTAGTGTGTCTCAAACAACATAATCGCATGTTAACTACTCTAAACTGTTTGTAGAACAGATATAGGTACTATGAGGACCGGCCTAAGTCACCCTAGTGTGTCTCAAACAACATAATCGCATGTTAACTACTCTAAACTGTTTGTAGAACAGATATAGGTACTATGAGGACCGGCCTAAGTCACCCTAGTGTGTCTCAAACAACATAATCGCATGTTAACTACTCTAAACTGTTTGTAGAACAGATATAGGTACTAAGAGGACCGGCCTAAGTCACCCTAGTGTGTCTCAAACAACATAATCGCATGTTAACTACTCTAAACTGTTTGTAGAACAGATATAGGTACTATGAGGACCGGCCTAAGTCACCCTAGTGTGTCTCAAACAACATAATCGCATGTTAACTACTCTAAACTGTTTGTAGAACAGATATAGGTACTATGAGGACCGGCCTAAGTCACCCTAGTGTGTCTCAAACAACATAATCGCATGTTAACTACTCTAAACTGTTTGTAGAACAGATATAGGTACTATGAGGCAAAATTACGATTAAGTCTTTGTATTTAAATGGACCAATTCTGAAATCGCGAAAATTGACAAATTTTGAAAACTCTAATTAAGTATAAAACAGCTGATATTGTTTGGTGTTTCTAAACGACTTAAAAAATGCGTGAAACATGTACAATTTTTTGTTGTTCTTGTTAAAACCCGCCCGACTTCAAAGTACTTACGTTATTTATTTGGTGAGGGATTATTTCTTACTTTTTTGATGAGATTTTTTTGAAGGCGGTTTTATTTTTTTATAAAAATAATTTTTATTTTCACTCTTTTTAGTGCATCGTGCAGGCAATTTACTTGTATTCTGGTAAATAGGTATGTGATAAAACTGAAAACCTCCTTTTTTGAAGTCGGTTAAAATACCTTGAGGTGTCCCCTTTCCAACAAAACAAGAATCATCTAAATCGGTTTATAAACAAAGAAGTTATGCCTAAAGATACGTATTAAATTCACATAAAGTGGTAACGAAAACGACAGTATTTTCAAGATTTCCTGAAAACTACTGAACCGATTTCAAAATTTCAAAAAATGGGACCAACTTGCAAACTAACCTGATGTAATAACGTTTGAATCATTTCAATCGGTCCATCCGTCTTTGAGTATCTCCTCCTTTTTGATTTAGAAGTCGGTTAATGAGGTTATCAGGTTGACCTGCCTATGTATGTAATATTGTTGGAATTGGATAATATTTGAGTACTCATAGCGTTATTTAAATATTTACTTTTTTCACAATGCAATTTTTATTATTGAAAAATTGAAAATGAAGTATTTTAGAAAAAATCGACCCGTCTCACAACCAGCTCCGTGGGTTCGAGTCCCATCGGAGCTGGTTGTGAGACGGGTCGATTTTTAACCAACTTCAATAATTGAAAAGGACGAGGTTATTTCTAAAATACTTCATTTTCTACTTATAGCGTCCTGCTAAAGTACCCAACCTACCTACCTTTTTGAAGTCGGTGCCTTTTTCATCATTCATGCTCCCGGCTGGCACCGACCTCAAAAAGGAGGTAAAAAAACATAAGTATTTTTTTTTCTTTTCAGTCGACAGGTATTTTTCGAAGTTGGATTTATGTATTTGCTTTTTAGGGTTGCTTTCGTTCTAAAACCAACAATTTATTCGTAATTAATAAATCAATCGACAATTAATCAATCAACATCAGATATAATCGACACTGTTCGTGAAACAATAGCTTCAGTAATTAGTGGGTACCTACGTAAAAATAAGATTCTCATCAGTGGCATGTCATGGAGACATAAGGAAATATAATAAGAAAAACAATAGAACTCATAACGGTTAGAAGAAAGTTTTCTTAAAGCAACCATGAGAAGTCACGACTGTTTTTGTAGTTTAATTGGTGAATTGCCATACCCCTCAAAATCCCAGAATATTATAAAACAATATAAAATATACAAAACCTCAAATAATTACAGTCATCTTCAAAACCATGACTATACTTACGTATATAATTTTTAATAAGACTTATGAAGAAAGACCAAAGCATAGGTGACGACTAAAATAATATTTTGACGAACAAAAATTTAGTATTGAAGTACTGTTTGGTGAGATTTAAAAAAAAATATATTTATATCGTTTTCTTCATTATCAAATAGAAGCGCAAAAAAAACGTATTTTACAAATTATCAATATTGCTGACTATAATAGGTAAAAAGTAAACAAAAAGTTAATCTTAACATAAGATCAAAGAGGCCAAATTGATAGAAATTTAAAGGAACTGTTTTGCAAGGCAAACGGTTAAAAAGTGTGCCACCAAAAAAGGTGACTGCAGTTGCCGTTGCAGACGCGCGGCTAACGTGCGCCCGCGCACGCCCGGCCCGTAACGGTACCGCACCGGCATTCTTATGACACAGTTCACCTGCAAACGGTAGCTCCAGGGTGCCAGTAATAGGTTTCAATAACATAGCATATAAGAGTTACAAACGTGAAACATCTGTTTTGTACGTCGACTGTAATCTGTGTCTCTTTCTAAAGCTAAATTTTCTATAGCTAGAAATAAAGCCCTACTGGCTTGCGACGTCACAAGACAGTAGATCTCTTCTTGTTTAATTAAAAAGTATGTTGCTGTACATCTCTAAAAACATATTCAAGTTATTTGAAAATTAAATAATCATGCTTTTTTGCGAATATTCCAAAAAAGATTTAGAATAAATAAAAAAATCTTATAAGTCAATCATCCTATGGGTGGGGTGCTAACAATAAGGCAGTTTACCTTATATTATATTGATATTACTTTAACAGCAACACAGTATAAGGCATCAGATATCTCTTTTTAAAATTACTAGCTACGGCACGCAAGTCAAAGAGGTTCAAGACTTATTTTGGGTCGCTGCGCCAGCTAAAAAAGGCGTCCATCACAACTGCCTCCGGTTTCCGTAGTACCGGAAGGAGATGCGGCCTGATTTGTCAAACACTGCGGGTTTTGTATGCACATCAAGATTCTACAGCCATAGTTAAGAAGCGCACTACCACAAACCGGAGTGGTGGTGTGCGGTGCAGTGTGGGAACCACTTAAGCTGCACCGCGCGGTTTTACCCGCGTAGCTCCCTTTCTAGTGAGAATATCTGGATATTATAGCCAATGTCACTCTCGAATAATAGAGCTGTGCCCTAGTGAAATAATTTTCGATATCGGTTCAGAACTTCCAAAGATTACTTTCAACATACAAACTTTAACTTTTTATTATATTAGTGTAGATAATATACACCAAATTTCAACATTAGATACTGTTCGTAAACTGCACTGGCACTGACCAAAACGTTAACGTTAACTTATTTGTCATGGAAATAACTAGTCTATGGTTAATGAAAGTTAGACTTCATTTACGATGCTATTTTAATAGTTATTTTTAATTATACACTTTTAATAACGTGGAATAGAAATGTAGTAACGACAGATTTGTTTTTGACCAACTGATTATCCTCAAGGTAGAAGAACCTTGAAATTTGTATAAGTATATTCTTTTTTTTTAATTCAGAATATGAATAATTTTATGGTATTAATCAATAAGGTAAATTGCGGTTAGCTCACCTATTAGTCCTATTACGACATAAAGGTTGGAAAGGGGTATCATTAAAACAGCAATTTCAAACATTTCTCTACTCACCACATTCACTTGATTATAGTTCCACCACAAATCATAGAAAATTATACAATTTATGCTATGATTTCAAATTTTATTATTATTTGATTTTCTGAACAACTGAAAATAAATCCTTTTGAATAGACACTGCTCTTAATGCATTTTAGGTACATTGCTGCTTTTATAAGATGATACAAGAAAAAAATTATTCTAGTAATCTTGCCGTCTCTACGTTTTGGTAAACGAGTGGTGGAGTATCGGCAAACATAGGGTAGGACGCCCTCAGATTCGGTGGAGCGACGATCTTCGCGAGGTGGCCTGCAAGAGCTGGATGAAGGCAGCCGCTGATCGTGCTCGATGACGTACTCTTGGAGAGGCCTATATCCAGCAGTGGACGTTAACAGGCTGATGATGATGATGATAACTACGGTTTGGTAAGTGCGTATCACTTAGTACGATTCTTGATCTCTCTATCGCAGGAGATCTTTGCCTATCCTAACGGGAGAGAGGCGCGATTAACGCCCGAATTCTCGAACGCAAATCATCTTTGGGAGCGTCTCAAACATCATGGCATCTCTTTGATACGTTTGACATTTAAAGTGACAGGGCGATGTTTGAGACGCTCTCAAAGATAAGTAGCGTACGAGTATTCGGGCATACATGTATCAAAAGCTTAATCATCATCATCATCAGCATGAACGTCTCCACTGCTGGGGCACAGGCTTTCCTTATGGATGGTTAAGGAGAATGGGCCATCCTGCCAGCAACGACTGCAAATGCAGTCGGGACCACCGGCTTAACGTGCCTTCCGAAGCATGCAGGAACTCGTCAAAATAAATTTTCGATCATACATCTCCTGACCGACCACTGCGAAAGTTTCTAGACCTCAACGATCGAAGGCCAAGAGCGCTAACCACTGCGCCACGAGCCATTAAACATAGAATTAAATACTGACTGGTCTGCTTAATGCGTGCATGCATGCGGCCTAATTGCATATAAGCGTTAAGGGTCTATTCACAATTTCACACCCAGTAAACCAAGTTAAGGTCGTTCAACCTGGATAACTACCACTCTCTCATTACAGGTGCCAAGATGAGCTCGATAGTGAACGTGGCTGCCGACGTCATATCAGGAACGGCGATCGCAGCTGCAAGCTCACAGGTATATCTTTATAACTACCTATATTATAATTATGTTACCGCAATATGCTTTAATATGAATACCAAAGGTTCGTAAGTTAACAATTTCTCTCGAATAGGTCATCATCATCAATCACTCTATCAGCTATTTGATAGGTACATTTAAAAACTTTAATGATTTCTTACGTTAATTGGTTAAGATATATAAATAACACTGTATTCTCTTTTGGAGTTCGGAATAAATATTATTTTTATTAGAACTAAATTTAGTATGGTCCTTCGAGCCGGATAAAATAATATTTCATGATGTTCTAATATATTATATATCTATCTATACTTATAATAAATCTGTAGAGAGGTCAATTCTGTACATGAAATATATTTCCAAAATAACTATCAGGATGTGATTAGGGATCGATATTGATGCCAAAAATGCAATCAGTAAAATTTTTGTCTGTCTGTCTGTCTCTCTGTCTGTCTGTCTGTCTGTCTGTGTGTATAACCGTTATAGAAACAAAAACTACTCGACGGATTTTAACGAAACTTGGTACAGTTATTTTTCACACTCCTGAGCTGGTTATAGTGTACTTTTCATCACGCTACAATCAATAGGAGCAGAGCAGTGAAGGGAAATGTTGGGAAAGCGGGAGCGGGTTACTCCATTTTTTAAGCTTCCGTCGCGTGTGCAACCTTCATGGTTAAAGCTACACAGAAATTATGTATGACGGAAATGTTCTCCTTAAAATTATATAAAAAATATCCCACGACAGCATATGTCTATCTTTTATGGTAGACTCACAACAACACGTGTAACTCCCGATAGCTTAGCAGTTCGAAGCTTCGCTCGACGCGTCTCGCGGCCGAAGGTATAAAAAGGCGGGGCGTCCGAGCGCGAGCTTCATACAATTATAATAAAAAGGAACCTTCAATTTGAACCACTTGCAAGTGAGAAGGAATAGATTTGTATACTTTCAACGTTTTCGTTGCTTATTCAATCAGTTTATTGTTCACATGTACACGAAAATTTAAACCGAAAGATTAGTTTAAAATACGATCTAATCAAAGGCAGCTGCGCGCTGAGAATACGTGCACCTTCGCGACGCCATAATCAATGATAGATCTACTTACCAAAGATAACATTTTTGGAGACGTTTGACGTATTGTGTTATATGTATAGTGTTGAGTGGCAAAAACGCACCTTACCTTACGTTTGCAAAGATAAATTATTTTAGGTGATAGAAGTCTATGTAAAGATTACGGGAAAAATAAAACGATGTCTCTAAATAGTAAACTTTTTCAGAAATCATCAACAAAAATTACATTAGTTCCATTATCGGTCAAGAGATGGCGCTGACCAAAAACTGCAAAATTCTACATCGCAAATTCTTGAAAGAATTATAATTATGCCTCGCCGATGAAAACGTTTTTACGTTTTATTTACAACCAAAATATCCTCCTTCCTACCTACTCGCAGGTTGCTTTGTTTGGGTGAAGCACAGTTGTAGTTTTTAACCGACTTCAAAAATTGAAAAGGAGGAGGTTATCTATTTGTCGCGTATATTTTTTTTTTATATGTATGTGCACCGATTATTTTCTATTTATTTATGATGGTACGGTACGGAACCCTCGGTGCGCGAGTCCGACTTGCTCTTGACCGGTTTTTTTACTGTCCTATACGTTTGAGATATAGTACAAAATTTCTAAATTTGCCGTAGTGAATTTGGATGCAGTATGAAAAATTCGTTTTGGCTACATAAACAATTGACTTTTGTTACTTTTTTACGTAATACTTATGATAATCCTTTGTATGACTGAAAGGAATCCTACTAATATTATAAATGTGAAAGCTTAGATGTCTGCTACTCAATCACGCCAAAACGGCTGAACGGATTTGGCTGTTTGGGATACAGATACTTTTGTAGCTTGGAGAGGAACATAGGCTTTTTATCCCTGAAAAATATCACATTCCCGCGGAATAACGTCGTGTAGTCCACGCAGGCGAAGCCGCGGGCGGAAAGCTAGTTTAAATAATATAATCTATTTTAATTTTTAGTTTTTTGTATTCACAATGCAATTTTTATGATAGAAAAATGGAAAATGAAGTATTTAAAAAAATCGGAGTCGGAGTCTCATCGGAGCTGGTTGTGAGACGGGTCGATTTTTTCTAAATACTTCATTTTCCATTTTTCAATATAATCTATACTTAATATTATAAAGAGGAAAGATTTGTATTTTTGTATGTAACGAATAAACTCAAAAAATACTGGACCGATTTAGAAAATTCTTTCACCGTTAGAAAGCTACAGTCTTCCCGAGTGACATAGGCTATATTTATCCCGATATTCCCACGGGAACGGGTACCACGCGGGTGAAACCGCGTGCGGCCGCTAGTAATAAATAAGCCCGCTTTAAGTTTAGAGAAGCATTTGTGAATTTGGCCTTAGGGATTTGATGATAAAAATACTAGTTAATGGGATGGGGCGGGGTTCGATCACTTGAGCGCATGGAAGATCTCTTATATACAAGCGTTGGACCGATTCACCCAAATTGGGTAGTTTCACACTCATTTGGAAATAATAACCGTTGATTATCTTGGTTACTTATTATTTAACAGAATACTGTTTCTTTTGCAGGTGGGCTGGTTCATACCCATGCTGGTGGCAGCGATAGCTTACTACCAGTATGACCAGACAGACCCGGAAGGTCGGCCAGCTGATGTGACAGACAGTGCGATGATGGCAGAGTATGACTTCATTGTAGTGGGAGCAGGTTCTGCCGGTCAGTGAGTATGCACGTTTGTTTATGTCTTTTATTTTGGACGACAGAATCGTAAAAATATACTGTGCAGTCAGACTAAAAGAAAACGCCTACAAAATTAGCATAGCAAATTGTAGTAAGCTTGTAACAACACCTAACACAATGAAAACGAAGTCGTTTCCCACCGCGCGCCGCCGCCGTTTGTACGCTAAGATCTTTCTAGCTACTCAACGAATTTTAATGCGTTTTTCATCAATAGACAGATTGATTCAAGAGCAAGGTTAAAATTTTTATAATTTATCTACATTGCACCCGTGCAAAGCCGGATCGGTTCGCTAGTTTAATATAAATTCGAAAGAAACCTTTGAATTAGAGAAAGACGTAGGTTCCCTACAGCGAATTTCTCGCGGACGAAGTCGCGGGTGGAGAGCTAGTACTTTGTTTCTATAATTGTTAAATTTACCATTTCTTATGTAAATTGAATAATGGGAATTCACATCTATTATTATAATGTTTCAGGTGCGGTAGTAGCCAATCGCCTATCTGAAATAGGATACTGGAATGTGCTTTTGATTGAAGCTGGCGGTGATGAGACGGAGATATCCGACGTCCCTCTCTTAGCAGGATACCTACAGCTTAGTAAGCTAGATTGGAAATACAAGACTGAGCCTCAAGGAACTACCTGTCTTGGTAAGGAATATATTGAATAATGATTACAATTTATAGATAAAGAGCATTTTTAAAATGACATTTACGGAGAATTGTAAAACGAAAAGCTTCCTTCAAATTATTACCTAAGTTTTACTAATCCACAATTATCCCCTAAAACCTTTGTACAGATTTTAGGGGATAATTGTGTCCACCAATATGAAAAACTTTTAGAAAAGTACAACATCGACTCGACTATAATGTATGGAACAGCTAATTTCTTTTTCGCGATTCCGTGGTTGGCTCCATAATAAAAATTGTTCATATTGATGGACACTCATCCCCTAAAATCTTTGTACTAATTAACATTTTAATGGTGTAGAACAGCATTGTGAATGCATAAAAAAAACTTACTATGTCAATACTTTCAAAGTTATAAAAAGAATGATACAAAATTAAAGCTTTGGTTTTTTAATTTCAGCTATGGAAGGTGGCCGATGCAACTGGCCGCGAGGTAAAGTACTTGGTGGAAGTTCAGTTTTAAACTACATGCTGTATCTAAGAGGAAACAAAAAGGACTACGACACATGGGAGGAGCTCGGAAACAAAGGGTGGGGTTATAAAGACGTCCTCTACTACTTTAAGAAATCGGAGGACAATCAAAATCCTTACTTAACACAGACACCATATCACAGCAAAGGAGGGTTTCTGACTATCGCTGAGGCTCCTTATCACACACCTCTGGTTTCCAGCTTCATCGAAGCAGGGTTGGAGTTGGGTTACATGAACAGAGACATCAACGGAGAGAACCAAACCGGATTTATGGTTGCCCAAGGAACTCTAAGACGTGGAAGTCGCTGCTCAACCTCCAAAGCATTTTTGCGATCAGTCAAGGATAGAAAAAATCTACATATTGCAATGCATTCTCATGTTACCAAAGTCATGATTGATCCAAGAACTAAAATAGCTTTCGGAGTTGAGTTCATTAGGAATAAAATGTTGTATCGCGTACGTGCAAGGAAGGAAGTGATTCTCTCAGCAGGGACAATCAATAGTGCACAATTATTGATGCTCTCTGGCATCGGCCCAGCTGAAGAGTTGACGAAACACCGCATACCAGTGATGCAAAACTTAAAAGTTGGTAGTAATCTTCAAGACCACATTGGTTTGGGAGGTTTGGCATTCATGGTAAATGATAAATCGGCGATTGTTGAGCAACGGCTGTACACTGTAAGTACATTGATGGAATATGCTGTGTTAGGTGAGGGTCCCTTGACTATTATGGGAGGGGTCGAGGGCCTTGCTTTTGTTAATACTAAGTACATGAATGCAACAGATGATTTCCCCGATATTGAGTTCCATTTTATCTCCGGATCAACTAATTCAGATGGTGGCGAACAGATACGTAAAGTACATGGACTAACTGACAGTTTTTATAATGCTGTATTCAAACCGATCAACAATCAAGATGTTTGGAGCATTATCCCTATGCTTCTGCGTCCGAGGAGTAAGGGTATCATTCGGTTGCGTAGCGCTAATCCATACGACTATCCTTACATTTACCCAAATTACTTGGCAGACGAGATGGACGTCAAGACCTTAATCGAAGGCGTTAAAATAGCGGTAGCCGTTTCTAGAACAAAAGCTTTTCAGAAATACGGTTCAACATTGAACAAACACGTTTTTCCAGCTTGTGCCAATATACAGAGATACACAGATGACTATTGGGAATGCATGATAAGGCAATACACTGCAACAATTTATCACCCGGTTGGAACGGCAAAAATGGGACCTTATTGGGACCCTGATGCCGTTGTAGACAGTGAGTTGAAAGTGTATGGCATCAAAGGTCTTAGAGTAATAGATGGTAGTATTATGCCTAATTTAGTAAGTGGTAACACGAATGCTCCAATTATTATGATTGGTGAGAAAGGCAGTGATATGATCAAAGAATATTGGCTCAAACGCAGAGTGGCGCGCTATTACTACGTTTAACAATGTCAGTGTACAAAACAGGAGGTGCTACTTTGTTGATATCGATTCTTTTTTTGGTGGTTCAGGCAATGTTAATGTTACTGTTTATCCCTTTACCAAAGAATCATATTGCTTATGGATCCTACCTATTAACCTACTGCCATAATATATTCTAACCATTTACCATATACGCCTGTATACTCCACACAGTATGTTATTACTTTAAAGAGTTTAATGATTTTGCTTAAACTTAAAATACTGTTTCATAGGTTGACGCGAACTAAGAGGTGTTTTATACGTTCCTATTCCTAACATTCTAGTGATTAAGATCAATCAGTTAATTAAACCGTTTAGTTTATTAACAGATTTGTACTATTTTGACTAAAGACGGATACAAACAATTATAAAGGCAGTAAAGGTGCATTCAGTTAAAATTTTGAAGTTTTTGAAGACAATCATTGAGCATTGATTGCAACTTGCGATAGATAATTTCAGAAAATCATGAAAACGACCCAAAGAAGAAGCCATAGATCTGGGGTGCACGCTTGCGTAAGGTAATCGTATTAATTTGACAGTTCATATCGTATTCAATCGGCTGTATAATTTGTATGGAATGACATTTATTTTGATACAATATGAACTGTCAAATGAATACGATTGACTTTACACAATTCCATGAATGGCAGTGATATAGTCATCCACAGAATAAATGCCTATGCTCTTCATTTCATTTTCTTTACGCAGCGGGCAGGATTTTACCATTTGATGCAATTTCAGCTTTTCTTTTTGCCTAGTTAAAATAAGGAAAGTGATCGATTAAGTAGGACCCAAAGAAATAATTTACATATCAGTATTAAACATTTTTCCTCCCTCCTTTTATATAAATAACTGTTTAGTTTTGACATTATGTTTTAGTAACATATAGGTACTTATAGTACCATTGTCAAAGATAAAATATACCTACATAGTTGTAACACAAAAAGGTGAACCATTTATTTTAAGTGTGGGAGTGTAATATCTATATTAATATTATGATATTGTTAATACAAATAGTCGACATGAGATGACTCGTATCTCCTCGACAAATTCTATAGAAAGTTAAGCAACGTAAAAAGTATTTGTAAATAAAGTTTTAATTTATTATAGACATTAAGGTTAATTAGCAAGCCCAATTATATAATTGTCAAAACCAAATGACCACAATCGTTTGTAATTAAATATTGCATTCTATTAAAAGTTTTTAACAAACAAATATGTTTTTTATTTACCCCAAAAAAGAAGACACGTTTTGAAAAGTCAATTATAAAAATTGTTACCATAGAATTAACAAAACAATAAACTTTTTATGATTCATGATCATGATCAGCATCAGCCATTCTAATGGGGTTTACGTTTTTATTCTAAGGGGGTTTACTTATATGATGTACAATACAATTACTTATTTCCTTTGTTCACAGAATATAACAAAGCGTAATAAATGACATAGTGATAAAAGCTGAAAGATCAACACAATAAATTTTATCTCGTATAACAATACAATACAAAGGGAGTATATTAATAATCATCAGAGTAAGATATTGTACAAATACAAATAATTATCTTTTATTTGGTTTAAATAGGGTTACAAAGGGAGATCTTAAGAGTAGGGGTATGGTAGGGGAATCGGGAGCATGCAAACATAAACAGAATCTAATAATATTAATAGGGATTAAATTAAATGTCATTTTATACTCGTTATTGCAATTGCTCTTAAATACTCAAGTGATAGGTAAGTTAATTTGTTTAAAATTTAGTCTCAAAGAAAAAAAAATAAGTCCAATTTATTTATGTACCTCATCATGTATAATCACTTATCGACCAAAAATCCCCTTTGATAGGTATATCAAAATAGTAGATTGTATTACAATGGAGCAAACTAACATATTTACGGCGAGGGCGCTATTTTGAATCCAGAGCGCAGTGAAGGATTCTAGAGTAGAATCCTCAACGCAGCGAGGGATTCAATATACGTCGCCCGAGGTGAAAATAATTTTGCGGCCGAGTAATACACTCTACTTTTCATTTCGAATATAAGGAAAGTAAATACACTCTGCTTTTCATACCCCTCTATAAGAAAAGCAATAAAGACAACTAAAACTATCTAGAAAAATAAAAGAAAGCTGACGGGGGGCTTCGCTTTATCTGTTTTTCCTATAATAGGTGTATAAAAAAATTTAAGTTATGAAATAACAAAAAAAATTAGAAGAAAAAAAATTTTTTTGAATAAAAAAATTGTTTTTAAACAAAAAAATTTTTTTTATATGTCTATCGGATGCCTCCTAACTATCTCCGGAGTATCATAGGGGGTTGAAAATTTTGTTAGATTTTAGCTACGTTACGAGACGCACCGTTTTTGCGATATTCTCGTTTTTATAATATTTTTTTTTTATTTTGCAAGTCCCGTCTTCATACAAAATCAGTTGAAAACTTTTTCATTGCCGATGAGGTAACTCTATGGGTGACTGTTACCAATTTCAGTTCTATTCTTAAAATTCATTTCCACCCTAGGGTGAAACGGATAGTTTTGGACCCGCTGCTCAGTTCAAATATACATCACTTTCCGAATCTGAGAGATGAAAAGGAATTGTGGTCGATTACGCAACTACTTGTTGTCATATCTTATGAATTCATCGATTGAGTGTTGTATTTATTGAGGGCCTGTGGTTGGAATTGAAATTAAATTAATTGACATACTTACTCGTCATATATGTTCAGTTATTAATCATGTAGATATTGTTAAAATTATCTACCTGTTGACAGGCAATATACAACACTATCTTTTAATTATTAAAAACACTTTAAGGGATACATGCTCTATCAATACGATCATTTTACACTATGGGACCAGCTACGAAATCGCGAAAAAGAAAATCGGCTGTTCCTATACATTTTTTTTTAATTTTCATACGGGGTAGTTCATACAAAGCGTGCTGCATATGCAGTCTGTGTGCAGATGCAACGCATCGCTATATAGCTTAAAGGCTACCACATACATTACTTTTTTCACAAACTTATTTAGCTCAATTCATGTTTCTATTCTCCTTACTTGACGTATGCCTGACGTCAGTCTTGTACTTTGCACATTACTTATTTGTTTCTGTTGGGGCAGTGACGGAGGATATCTTCAATGAATCTTCTTTATTAATATTGAAGTGTAGACAAACATTAATTATAATATGGTACAGTAGGTAATTAGATAGTATGCGTTGCGATTTTGAAATTCAAGTTCGATTGGGGGGAAAATTTACAAATGAATAACATAAGAGCGATGATTGAGATTGTACGAAGAAATGAGACTGAAATGTAGGTGGATGCTGCAGCCGGTCGTCACTAGATGGCGCCACCAGTCCTAGAAGTCCTGAACAGTTTCCATTTGTAAGGTCGACCAGGAAAGTGCTTTAAAAGTTTTGTTGACAGTTCCCATACATTTAAAATATCGCTAAAGCTCAGATCTGAATGACATTTCAATAACGTTGAACCTTATTGATTTACAGAATACTATGAATTTTAAAACTAAAGGTGATAAAGCAATTTCTTGGTTGAGTTTACCTATACTTCGTTGCATTTTTTCATGTGCCCTGCTAAAGTATAGTAACAGTCTTTAGTCCACCATGCTTGCCCTAGTGACTGGAAATTAAGTATTGGTTTAAGATGCATTCCGAAGCTTGGATTATATAACCTATTATATATATTTTAACCGCCTCTGTGGTCTAGTGGTTCACACCACCGATTTCAGACCAAGAGGTCCCGGGTTCGATTCCCAGTAGGGGTACATATTGTATTCGGTTTGGTTGGTGGTAGGACTTGTTCTTAGTCCGCCTGGCTAGCTACCACCATCTTATCTAAGTCTGACGCCATAACAATGATGTTTTCAGCATTATTGTGTTCCGGCAGTTAGAGATAAGATAGCCAGTTCCTCAGTGATTGAGGATTCCGGGAGTAGTGCGCTTCCATCTTCAGCCTTATCACCACTTAACATCAGGTGTGATGAAGGCTAAGTGCTACCCCGTTGTGGATAAAAAAAAATATATATACTTATATAAAAAAAATTATGACCCATCCTATGCTCAGCCATAGCGAAAGTTGCTTAATGCTTAATACTTGGTTAAACTATAAAAAAATAACCATCCATCTTCGACCGTAAAGAACCTGTCAGACCAGAGTTGTGTGATTGCGGACATTGCCCTCACAGGCAATAGTATGTAAACATTATTATTATTAGGTATATTTCAAATAAACGAGTTGAATTCGTTTCCGGTTCTTCCATATAAGCACAAAATCCTCCCGGTTTTTACAAACAAATGCTTAATTAAATTTCTAATTTAAAAATGAATCAATTACTACAATGAAATACTTTAGCTTATCCTTAAAACAAATGAAAGAAAAACTTAAAATAACATAAGACAGTGTGGATATGGATTATGATTGAGGCTGACTTGAGCCAACTAGCGCCACCAATCGATTTTATTTCTAAATAAACGAATCAGTAAATTTCTTGTGAATAACGTCCAATATTTAATGAATAACTTTACACAATTTGAAAAGCATTCAAACAGTTCTAAAACGGGATTTAGTTAAAAGTGGCCCCTTTTGATTCTAACCCTTTTTTTAACTATCGAACGCATTTTGTAATGTTGTAAAGTTATTCAATAAATATAAGACGTCATTCAAAAGACTTTGACTGATTCCTTTTTGTTATAAATTGGGCTTATTAAGAATAAATAAAATGAAATCGATTGGCGGCGCTAGTTGGCTCATGCCAAGGCGCTACTCGGAAAAAGTATGGACTTTTTGATATAAAACTATAGGACGGTTAGAGTTGTTAAAAATCTGGTAGTAAGATATATATTTCTTCATACCTTTATCTAGAATCGTATAGTTTCAGAAACACGGTTTTATGACTTTGGCTCTACAATTTTTATTTTCGAAAATACCTCTAAAAAATAAGAAATATCAAGATTATTCTTAAATGAGGATGCAAATACTATTGAAAATTGGTTTAATTAGTGGACACCAATAATATTTAGGATCGTATAGAAGCATTTTTCAAAAATCGCTATAGTTTTTGAATACGAAGTGATTTTGTGTCTTTTTTGCGTAATCGGCAAAATCGGTCTCGCTCCCGCGCGCGTCGTTTTCTCATTGCTATCTCGCTTTAGCATAATTTTTCCGAGTATCGCCTTAATGGCGTGGTCTGTCGAGTATCACTCTTGAACGAAATTGCATTAGTAAATTCTTGAGTTAAATGTAGTCTATGTAATATCCAAAACACGAATGTTACATTAATGAAGTTTCATTACTATGAGATTACATTCCTCAACTATTGCCAAAATAAATATGTTTTCAAATTAAAAGATTAACTATCGAAGATGAGGTTAAATGTGAGGGAAAACAGTTGTAAAAGATCAACAATTTAACACGTTATCTGACAGATAAGCATCGGGGTCATTATATTAGAATATAATTATGTCGTAATAATTGACAATCGCGAAAAGCTGCGACGGCATAACAACAATACACAATACGCACAGAGTAATTAAACAATATTTGAAATACGAAGGTGCTTATTACCCGACTGCGACAGAAGGAGGGTTATGTTTTCGAATGTAAGTATGTGTCCCTGCTACAGGTTACACGATTTGAAGGATTTTAACGTATAAGGTGTTGTTAGATTCGTCTTGATAGCGCGAGTGACATGGGTACATACCTACATTAAAAAAAACTGTATGGCGGAAATTTGATGGCATAAGCAGGTACCTACTGCAATATCAAAAATAAAAAAAATATCTAACACTCCCATCGAGTGGTGTATCAAAATGAAGGGTTAGAAATGGCGACTCCATAAATATATATAACTTGCAGTTTTGCAGAACTCTCCACATAAATTTGCCTAAAAATTAAAAAAACGTAATAATTTTTTAAATATAAAACTTAATATTTTTTTTTAAATATTAACTTATTACATAAAAAGGTGGTTTATTGATAAAGAACTAAAGAGTCTAAAATAAAACATAATTATAAAAAAACTACCCGGCTGCTAAAAATAAACCACTACCTATATGGTTAATTTTTTGCCAGTTATAAAGTGTTTGACCCACAGAACACGGAAAAATGTTTAATTTCACCGAATGGTACCGTGACTGCAATGAGAAATTCAAGAGCTTGTTTTCTCCTTTTTAGTGATTAATTTATGGCAGTCAGGTTTTTTCTTTTTTTTTTCGTTTAAGGGCCGTGGTATCGCCAACGACCTTGGGCATAGAAAAGTGGCCTAATTTTCCCGCCCGCTACCCGCACAAAAACAGCTTAAGCACACGTTTCGTCAAAACTATGTATTATTTTAAAACGAAAAATGCTCAGTTTTAAGTTAAACAAGTTAGCTATCTTTTCCTGAAAGAAACGTGAAAATATCACTTGTAGTTTAGAAGCAGTAGCGTATTTCAAGTTGAAAACAGCTTCATTTCAATGTTTTTTTTAAATAGTATCTTAAAGACTTTGTTTTTTTAATGCTCAGATTGAAGTTTATATATCAATATTTAATATATATTAATTCTGGATTCATCAGTAGACTAATTTATGAGTTTTAGGGCCTCAAAAATGATCGTTTCACGACTACATGCACCTTAAATAATAATGTTTTTATTTTTACTAATATGTATTTCTTTATACTTACATACGAAAGTTTAGATCTTTGATCATTCAATCACGGCAAAACGGCTGAAGAGCTGAATGAAATTAGACACACAGAAATATTATGATCTAGCTAGAAAAATAAGCTTGGGAACCTCTGAGCTAGACTAACATCTCATCCACACGAAATTATGAAATAATTATGAGTTTTTATAAACTTTATGCATTCTGTAAGTATGGGAAAAATTATAATAGAAACAAAGGGATTTTTTTCTATTACAATTTTTAGGAGCAAGGCTGGTGGTTTTTTTCTATTACAATTTTTCCTATAAACATCGCATAGCTAACGCAGGCAAAGCCTAACTGGGTTAAGTAGGTAGGTAATACTTTGTGCAGGTACTTATTACAGACATAAGAAAATACGTATAGGAAAAGGAAAATTTTAAATCTTCAGCATACGAATGTTTGTATCGGGTGGGTATTGAATTCACGACCCTTGGTATGGCCCGGCATGAATGATTAGCACCACTATGCCATCGGGCTCGGCAAATTATTATATTTCTTCATAATAATTGGTACCTACGTATATAAGGCCATTGTTGTTCCTAAAAGACGAATAATGATAATGATGATTAGTACAAAATCAGGGGATAATTTTCATTACTGCTAAGTAATAAAGTTCAAGGTAGTTTATAATACAATGCAAATAAAATTAAAGTAGGTACATATCAAATCATGATTATATTAAAATAACATCATTATTTCTCAAATCATCTGTGCAAATCCGGTTCCTAATTTATATTTGATTCTTGTGTGAGAGTGAGATGTATTGACTATTTTTTACTATTGACCGACATTAAAAGGCATTGTAACCTTTTTAGGGTTCCGTAGCCAAATGGCTAAAACGGAACCCTTATAGATTCGTCATGTCTGTTTGTCCGTATGTCACAGGCCACAGCCACTTTATTCCAAAACTATTAAGACTACATACTTGAAACTTGGTATGTAGGTAGATATATTCTGTGAACTGTTTTAGGATTTAGAAACAAAATAAAAAAATTGAAGGTTGCTCCCCATACATGGAACTGAAAGTGAAAAAAAATATTTTCATAAAACATATTCGTGTGTGGTGTCTTTAGATAGGTATTTAAATGATATTAGGTTTCTTTTATCATTTTTTATCAATTTAGTCAATATTTTGAAAGATATACACTTCCAAAGTGGTAAAATGTTTGTCCCCCCTACCCTCTAACTTTTGAAATAAGAGAGTGAAAAATCAAGAAAAAATATATGCTGTGGATTTTAATAAAAACTTTCAACAAAAATTGGTTTGAACGAGATATATAATGCATTTTTTGAGATACACATAGGTCAAAGGTGTATACAATTTTGACCATTGTTTAAATACTAATTAAATATAATTTTATATGACATATTAAAGGAATGAATTTGTTAACTGAAGAAGGTTTTCGGAACTTGAACGTAGACACTAGATTAAAGGTGTATACAATTTTGACCATTGTTTAAATACTAATTAAATTTAATTTTATGACATATTAAAGGAATGAATTTGTTAACTGAAGAAGGTTTTCGGAACTTGAACGTAGCTACCTACACCAACCTACATTGCAATGCAATAGAAAAAAGTTCATCTTCGTATACAAATCATTCTGTCATACCTATAGGTAATATCTTTGCAACTTGGCTACTTTGTGTATTTTAAGTAAGTATAAGTAAGTACGTTTTTAAGATAGGTCCCTAATTAATTAATTGTTTTTTTATAATCTTATTTAAGTACTAGCTTCCGCCCGCGACTTCGTCCGCGTGGACATTCGAAAAAATATTTAGGTGACCAATTACCAGGATAAAAAGTATTCTTTGTTTGAATTTCATAAAAATCCGATCAGCCGGTTTTACGTGATTAGGCGGGTCCTCCCTCACCACGTGAGCAGACTCGTGCGAGGCCCGCCGCACGTGGCAAACGTTCTGCCTCGCGCGAGGCTGCTCGCTTGGTGAGGGAGGTTCGCCTAATCACGTAAAAAAGTCGCGGGCGGAAGCTAGTAAATAATAAGTGTCTGTTTCACAACCAAGAACTTAGTTCTGAGTAGCTTAGGTACCAAGAACTTTTAGGGTACTTAAGATGATTTAGGTTTCGATACCCTATTTACCCCCTGGGTTTGATTTTCGGATAACTACGAAATGGGTTGTCTATTTGTTTTAAGAAGTAAGCCTACAAAGTTTCAAGTTGAAATGTCTATTTTACCTCCTGATTTTTCATTCAAAATTTCACTTCTATTTCAACCTTTTAGGGGTTGAATCATGTTCAGCGTGTTATATATCAAAATAAATGCCATTTTTGCAATCGTCATCCCATAAAACCTCAATAACGACATCCATATCGATTTTTAGGTTTATTTATCCCATTTAACCTATAAGGGGTAGATTTTCGAAAAAATACGAAATATGTGTTTGCTTATTTGTTTTACTTTCCGACCATAAGCCTAAATAATAAATTTAATGAAGGACTTTCCAGATACAACATTTCGTCCCCCTTTTCACCCCTTCGGGGGTGGAATTGTCAAAAACGCTGGCACAGGAAAATATTAATGTTCAATTGCCAGCCTAAATACAAAATTTGAAGATTCTAACTTCAAAACCGACGGACTTTCTTACACATATTCATCCCCTATTTCACCCCTTCGGGGGTGGAATTGTCAAAAACGCTGGCACAGGAAAATATAAATGTTCAATTGCCAGCCTAAATACAAAATTTGAAGATTCTAACTTCAAAACCGACGGACTTTCTTACACATATTCATCCCCTATTTCACCCCCTGGGTTTGATTTTGGAAAAATTACGAAATGGGTTGCCTATTTGTTTTAAGAAGTAAGCCTACAAAGTTTCAAGTTAAAATGTCTATTTTACCCCTGATTTGTCATTCAAAATTTCACCCCTATTTCAACCTTTTAGGGGTTGAATCATGTTCAGCGTGTTAAACATGAAAATAAATGCCGTTTTTGCAATCGTCATCCCATAAAACCTCAATAACGACATCCATATCAATTTTTAGGTTTATTTATCATATTTAACCTTTAAGGGGTTGATTTTCGAAAAAATACAAAATATGTGTTTCTTTATTTGTTTTACTTTCCGACCATAAGCCTAAATAATAAATTAAATGAAGGACTTTCAAGATACAACATTTCATCCCCTTTTCACCCCTTTGGGGGTGGAATTGTCAAAAACGCTGCCACAGGTAAATATTAATTTTCAATTGCCAGCCTAAATACAAAATTTGAACCTAACTTCAAAACTGACGGACTTTCATACAAACATTTATCCCTTATTTCACCCCCTTAGGGGTGGAATTTCCAAAAATCCTTTCTTAGTGGATGCCTACACTGTATAACGTATCTATGTGCAAAATTTGAAGTCTCTAGGTTCAGCGGTTTGGGCTGTACGTTGATATCTCAGTCAGTCAGTCAGTCAGTCAGTCAGTCAGTCAGTCAGTCAGTCAGTCAGGACTTCGAATTTTATATATATAGATAATATTCAAATAACAACTATTATGAAAAAGTGTAAAATCTATCTTTTTAATGTACGGTCGCCAGCACGTCGGGTTACTACAAAATGTCAAAATTTATTAATTGAAACTGAACTCCATGTGTTGGACATTGAATTTTATTTAAAGAAAATCGACGTGCTGGCCTGTACCTATCTAATTAGTAAATGTTCGTAGTATTTACAAAAGTAACATCCAAAGAATTTGTGAAATTAAAACAGCTTAATTTTATGTAATAATTGATGCAAAACAAAAGTGGTTACTCTGTGCATTAAAATAATATCCAACAATGACCGTTGTCTTTTTCTTAATGCTGACTTAGTTGTAATTGTAATTCAATATTATCATTCGCGAAGTTAATTCATTCGGACGCATACACAATGTCGTCGTATAATTCTGCTTCGCTGAAGCCAGTTTATTCAAACACAAGAATTCTGTTTGGATTGTTGCCAGGATTAGGCACTCTGATCGTGCTTAGGATGGCCATACACTTATACAGACCAGATATTGAAGATGCTGAACACAGAGTGAGAGACCACCCCATAGAACATTTATACGATTGCTACGACTTCATCATAGTAGGTGGAGGCTCTGCTGGATCAGTTCTCGCCAACAGATTGTCAGAAAACCCTGACTGGAATGTGTTACTTCTAGAAGCAGGACAGGATGAGAACGTACTGTCGGAAGTTCCCGTTTTATTCCCAGTGCTTCAATCGTCAGCAATAGATTGGCAGTTCACGACAGAACCCAGTGATGCTTACTGCTTAAGCATGGTGGATAAAAGATGCAAGTGGCCTCGTGGAAAAGTCTTAGGAGGATCCAGCGTTTTAAACGCTATGTTGTACATAAGAGGAAACAAACGAGATTACGACCACTGGGCAAGAATGGGCAACACGGGCTGGTCTTACAAAGAAATTCTGCCATACTTTCTTAAAGCAGAGGACATGAGGATTCCCCAATATCGACATGACCCTTACCATTCTACTGGTGGACCTTTGACGGTCGAGTATTTCCAATTCGAGCAACCTATTACGCGAAAGATTTTAGAGGCTGGACATCAGCTTGGATACAACATACTAGATGTGAATGGACCTTACCAAACCGGATTCACACGTTCTCATGCAACTGTTCGTGATGGTCTTCGGTGTAGTACCGCTAAAGCGTATTTGAGACCCGCATCCAAACGTCCTAATCTACATGTTAGTGTTCATTCTCTAGTGAAAAAAGTGCTCATAGACGAACATAACAAAGCATATGCTGTTCAATTTGTAAAGCATGGTCAAGAAGGTATCGTCAAAGCAAGTAAGGAAGTTATTCTATCAGCTGGCGCTCTGCAGTCTCCACAGCTTCTCATGTTATCAGGAATAGGAGAAGCTAATCATCTGAAAGAATTAGGAATAAACCCGATCGTCAATCTTCATGGTGTGGGGAAAAATTTGCAGGATCACGTTGCAATGGGCGGACATTCATTCCTCTTTGACAATCCATACAAAAATGGCACAGATTATGGGTTTAACCTGTTTTCAGTGTTGAATGTTGGAAGTCTTATAGATTTTGCGATACATAAAAAAGGTTACATGTATAGTATGATGGAAGCTGAAGCTATGGCGTTTGTTAACACGAAGTACCAAGACCCTAAAGAAGACTACCCGGATGTTCAACTCTTTATAGCCCCGACAGCTGACAACATGGACGGAGGGATCTTCGGCAAGCGAGCTAATGGTTTGACGGATGAGACGTATGCTGAGCTGTATGAGGATATTCTTTATGAGCCCTCCTTTTCAGTGGTGCCTCTTCTACTGAGGCCAAGAAGCAGAGGTTACTTGAAACTTCGTGATGCAAACCCGTACACCCCACCTCGTATTTACCCCAATTATTTTGCTGATCCCCAAGATATAAACGTGATGGTAAGTGTAACATTGTTTTTATTCGAGATAACCTATTCCAAGATAAAAGCACAATTAATCATGTATTTTGTATTTAAAACTAAGAATGAGATAAATAAAGTAGATATTTTTGCTTATTTATATCGAACAGTTTCAGGTATGTTATTATCGTTTTAGTTAGGTGTATAATTATAAATAATATAACACTTAGCACACACATTCGAGACTGACGTACTCTTCGAGCAACGAGGGCCTTCCTTCCGGGACGGAAGCCCCGCATTGCTCGAAGACGTACCTACATAATTACTAAAGAACATTAGTAATAGTTGTAGATTTACATGAATTAACAAAAACTTTGAGGACCCAAAATGTCCCGTTTGTTAAAAATAGTAATATGGTTATGACAATGAGAGTAAAAAATATTAAAATGACCTGAATATCCGAAAAATACAAAGGCTAAACCTGCCTCCTGCTTGGATGCCGCGGTTTCGATTCTTACATAAGACAAACAAACATTAAATGCATACATACATATGCCTTTAATTTGGTCTGGATGTTAAAGTATGTTTATCTGTCATTTAGTAGGTATCCATAACACAAGGTATCAATACTCTGTCTTGAACCTTGAGTTAGATAAATTATCCTCCTAATAAAGAAGGCCTGCCAATCATCCTAAAGAGCTAATAATTAAATCAAACGTTATAGCAACATATTTTATCATTATTATTATTAATGTATATTTTCCAGGTGGAAGGAGCTAGAATAGTGCAAGAACTTATCCAGCAGCCCGCTCTTCAAGAGTTAAACGCGCGCCCCAACCCCAACCGCAACCCTGGCTGCAGCCACCACGAACTGATGTCCCATGAACACCTGGAGTGCCAGGCGAGGCACCATAGCCTGACCATCTACCACCCCGTGGGCACCTGTGCCATGGGGCCTGTGAGCAACCCCGAAGCTGTAGTGGATCCAAGGTTGAGGGTACGTATCATATTGCGATAGATCGATTCTAGTTTCAGCCACCACGACCTGAAGTTCTATTGACATCTGAAGTGCGGAGTGGGGCACTACAGCCCGACCATCGACCACCCCGTGCGCAGCTATGCCATGGCGTCCGTGAGTAACCCTGAAGCTGTAGTGGATCTTAGACTGAGGGTAAGTATCATAATAAGATTGTAAAATAACCCTGGCTGCGTCAGCCATTCCGACATGCAGACATTCCTTATGAATGAATAAGTAATTATGAAGGCATTCAAAAAAAATGTTTTTCTGATTCATTATGCGTTTTAAAATATTGAAGATTAAAAATTATAATATCCTCTGGTAATCGAATTTCTTCAAACGGAACAAACTAAAGCATAATTTTATACTTCATTGAGACTTTACGAAAATCATTTCTGTGTGCCGACCTTTGCATACTTTAACAAGTCCTAATTGTGGGGGTAGTAATATCGTCACATTGATGAAATTAACGCTGGCTATACAGCGTGTAAGAAGTATTTGATAAATTCGACGCTTCTCGTAACGACTCCGTAGCTCAGTGGTTAGAGCAGTCGCCCGGATAGCGAAGGGTCGTGGGTTCGAGTCCCATCGGAGCTGGTTGTGAGACGGGTCGATTTTTTCTAAATACTTTATTTTCCATTTTTCTATGATAAAAATTGCATTATGAATGCAAAAAAGGAAAAAATTAAATAACTTGCCATAGTAATTTCTTCTTTAGCGATTGTCAAATATCTGGAAAGGTATTTCTTTCGCGTGTGGGGGTAGTAATATCGACACATTGATGAAATTAACGCTGGCTATACAGCGTGTAAGAAGTATTTGATAAATTCGACGCTTCTCGTAACGACTCCGTAGCTCAGTGGTTAGAGCAGTCGCCCGGATAGCGAAAGGTCGTGGGTTCGAGTCCCATCGGAGCTGGTTGTGAGACGGGTCGATTTTTTCTAAATACTTTATTTTCCATTTTTCTATGATAAAAATTGCATTATGAATGCAAAAAAGGAAAAAATTAAATAACAAGTCCTAATTACTAATATTAGAAATGTGAAAGTTGTCCGTCTTTCACGTCAAAACAGAGCAAGGAATCGGCGTAATTTTTGGTTTAGAGATAGTTTGGGAGCTGAGCTTGATAGTGACATAGACATAGGCTACTTTTTATCCCGGAAAAATATCACATTCTCGCGGGATGACGTCGTGTACTCGTAGTACACGCGACGCGGGCGAAGCCGCGGGCGGGCTAGAATAACAATATTATTCAGAATATAACTATGCCCTTTTATATTACAGGTATATGGCGTGAAAAGCCTTCGTGTGGTCGACGGCAGCGTTATGCCAACCATCGTGAGCGGCAACACCAACGCCCCTATCATCATGATAGCAGAAAAGGCAGCGGACATGATTAAGGAAGAATGGAGCGAAACCGACGACGACGAGAACTCAACATGTACACAAACTGCTTACACCACTTCATACGCTGAAGCAAAGAATTCGGAACATGAACACAATAAGAAAACAACACCAGATCTCTTCAACGAGACTACCAGCTTATTCCCCAATCTATTATTAGATAACATTCCTGCACATCCAAAGAAAACTAAAAAAATCAACATAAAGCACCCTAAAGCACGTGAAAGCGGAAACAGTGATAACTTGGGAAATCCATTTTTACCCCAAACACCAAAAGCAGATAGACCCTACCACGGTGACGTAAGCCAACCATATCCAGAGCACAAATTAGCGAATTTTTACCAAATCATTTATCCTGTTATGCATTACGAACCACCTGGCAATAATGTTTTGGAACATCGCTCACTATGGCCTTTTGATAACAGATACAATCAGCCATTCCCCAAGCTTGGATCACCTGGCGGATTTCTACAAAAGCCTGTTCAGAAAACATCAAATTTTTTTGACAGTTTACATAACATGAAACCGAGTAGTTTAAATCCATTTTTGAAAACTCCAGATCATTCAATTTTCAATTCCTTTTTTAAATCACCAGATCATTCAATTTTTAATGCATTCCATCCATACAATGACGATTCTGATGCACATCAGGATGTTACACCAATTTACTATGAAACCGATAAATTTTTAACGGCAAAAGGAGAAGAAAAATGTAGAATCTGGTTGTATTACGACGGAATGAAATATGAAGTGGTGTTATAGTAAAAAATGTAGTTTTTTTGAAATAGGTTAAAATAACATTAACTGCTGCATATTTCAAGATTTAAAGAACAAAGCCTTAGCTTGAAGAAACAATTAGGTACACATGGTTTTTTCGGTGATGAAGTAACCATAGTTTTTTTTTATATAATGCTAAGTATTTGTATTTTAAAAAGTTAAAAACAGACTGTTAAGTAAGTTATGGGAAGTTATTTATTAATAAGTAATAAAGTAATTTTTATGTGAAGTTATGTACTTGATATTGAGTCAACTTATTTACTTCAAACAAATATTTATGTGCTTTGAATCTCGAAGACTAATATTTAATTGTTACATTCTGACAGTTCAAATACGAAATTGGTCATATATTCTCGTCAAAGTTGTTAATTATATTTCTATTTTTATCAATAAAGATAACTCATTAATAAACATATCTGATGCATCAATCACTTGAAGTGTGTGCCTAGTCATATTCCCCGAGCCATTATAACATTTATAACAACAAGACTGGCGAGTAGCGTTACATTGAACTTAGCAGCAGTCGGCTAACTGATCGCGTCGCGTGCGCAAGCACCGGGCAACAAGTTTTAAATAAGTTTAACCCAAACAGGTGGCATACTAAATCGTAAGTTAAATAAAAAGCTCATTTACCGAATTATATTTGGAAACAAAACTTTTTGTAACGTTTTGAAACTGTCCCAAGATTGTGTTTATTAACTTTGTTGCCTGGGAGCTACCGGCAAAAAAATATGGGTATGAGCATGGGCATGGGCTTTCAAATGTCAAATAAAGCCCATGCTCATATCCATATTTTTTTGCCGGTAGTCCCCTGATTATCTTGGTTGATTTTGTGATATGAATCAAACATTGACAGTAAGTTAGTGGCTAAACATTAACCCCCTTATTATAAAACATGGACTAAAGTTAGACCTGGTTTAACTCGTAGTTAATTCATGCTAATTCTGTCTTTCATTTGGAAAATGAAAGTGACAGCACCAGTTTAGTACCAGTTTTAAACCAGGACTATTTTAGTCCACGTTTTGTAATAAGGGGGCTAAGGTTTGATTACGATAATGCAGCACTTCAAATAAAAAACGATTATGTAGGATCTGAGATTACTGACCCATCACAACATCTCGGTGAACAAGATTTCAGATTTTTTTTGTCATTATTTCGGTAACGGCTTTTATTCCGTGTATGATCTAACAGTACTTCTTATTGAGCAGTGAAGGTACGACGCATATTCGTGGTGCACTGCAAGCGAAATATTTAGGAAATTCGTGTTTCGTGGGTGATTTCGTGTGTTTTATATAAAAATAGTTTTACACTTGAACAAACTAGGGACCACGTAAGTACCGACCACACAACTCAAATATTTTTGTCCCATATAATAGACGGTAGATACTAATATTTACTGAGTAACATTCTTCTTCAGCGAAATTAGCTAAGTTATTACCTAGTAGTGATAATTTTAAAAAGGGATTTAAAGATCTAATTTCATTCCGTCGTGGTCGCCGCATACGATCCACAGCCACAAACGCCGCCACTTGAAGCTAGAAGAAGAAACAAGTGACGACTACCGGCGTCAACCACGTGCGGCGAGTACATTATACTACGTATGTAAACTCACATAGCTTGCTACTACACAGGTGATCTGTGTCATATTCTGTGTGTATACAGGAAATAGGTAGGTGGCGGCGTTTTGTGGTTGTGTTCGGTGGCCAGTGTCTTTGGGCTTAGATTCAAAATTTTAGGGTGACCTGGCAACAGCCCTGGCAATGATACTAAAATTAGAAATATACAAACGTATCTAGCCACCACGCAAACACAAATACTTAGGCACACGAAACTTACACACGTTACTCTTGAAACAAATTCCAAAAAGTCCGTACTTTTGAAGTTTGACATGATTCAATCAAAATGCAATCAAGAGTAATGGGTAGATGGATGCGATTTTTTCTGCAGTACAAATATTGCTAGACTAATGCTCCGCCCGCGACTTTGTCCCCGTGGATTTGAAATATTCACAAGAGCTTCATACAAACTCTGACCTCCTATTTTACCACCGTAGGGTGGAAATTTCCATAAATCCTCTCTTAGTGCTACCCTACACTCCCCAAAGAACATGCATGTCACAGTTTCTTGCGCCTAGTAGTTTCGGCAGTGTGTTGTCTGTCTGTCAGTGAATCAGTAACGAAAGATGTCTAAATTGTAAAGCTGCATGATTCATCTTGATGTGCTAAAAAATAAAAATAATATAAAGTAACTGAATGATCTACCAATGTTCTCTGGAACACATAAGATGATGGAGCTTTTATTAAACTCTGGGTGAATTCACACGATATACGGTAGGAAAGTTTTCAATTAAATTTAATAGACAAATCTCTGTGTTTTATAGAAATAAATTATACCTACTTAAGAGAGTACTGCTCGAAAATACCAAATTTATATCACGGCTGACTATGATTAGTTAAAAAACACTTATATTTTCGCAATTTAGTGCAGTACCCTCTTAAATGAAAGTGGTGGGTACCTAGGTATCCCTTATCAATGTAAATTCTAGACTTGGAAACCAAACTTGAATCGATTTTGTTATACTTACAGGCTTTTTATAACAAAATGGATGGATTTTTTCGTGCCACCTGGAGGGAAAGAACTTGAAATAATGCATTAGCAAATTTCACTCAAAGAAAACAACTTATGTATTAAGTTATTTTTAACTTTACAACTTATTTTTGATTATTTTATTATGAAAAATGCAAAACAATTTAATTACTTCGGTACCTACCCATATTTTAGAGTGTGAAATGCTATCCCAAAATACGAATGATAAAATCACTGAAGGCCAAATGAACGAAATCCCAAATCACATTTTACCAAAAACATTTTAAGCCGAATCACGTTAATCCAAATGCACGAAATCCCAAATCACGTTTTACCAAAAACATCTTTAATCAAATCACGTTAACCCAAATGAACGAAATACCAAATCACATTTTACCTAAAACATTTCAGTTGAAATCACGGTAGGTACATAATCCAAAAAAAAAACGATCGAAACCACAAATAACCAAAAAATTATCCATGCGAAAGTTTATGAGGATGTTTGGATGGATGGATGTTTGTTACTCTTTCATGCAATAACTACAAAACGGATTTGGTTGTTTGGCACACAGATACCAAGTAGATAGCCTGGATTAAAATATAGGATACTTTTCATTCCTACGGGAACGGGAACCACGCGGGTGTAATCTTATTCTTAACAGGTATATCGCAGGTTCAATCTCTATAAATAAATATCAGAACCTTAAAAAATCCGTAAGAAAATCATCATCATCATCCACTGCTGTACATAAGCATTCCCCAAATTATATACCTAGGTACGTATTATTGCAATTACCTGTCTACAGCTAGCTATATAACAAAAAAAGTTTCATCAAAATCCGCTTAGTAGTTTTTGCGTGAAACACGGACAACAGACAGACAGACAGACAAACAATAATTTCAAAAACCATATTTTTGGTGCTAGATATAATATTACGTGTTATTGGCGAGAAAGGCGCTTGAATTTATTTTGGCGTGCGTTAATTTATTTGCGATAACTCCTAAGATATTCATTTAAATTATATGGTGTAAAAGAGTAAAATAATGTGCATGAAATGCTTAAAGTAACTAACGTATTTAGATTGATAAGGGTTAATACTGTATCCGTTTAAATAGCTTTCCAAATTACCGCATTGTTCGTAACCATTTCTTAAGAGATAATAATGGCTATATTAAGCTATCCTTAAAAGATAGACATATGCTATCGCGGACTTTTTTTTAGATCTATAGAAGAGGAATATCCCAACATGCATTATTTTTTTAAACCTCGAAAGGATAAGGCAGGGTTTTTGCTGAAAGCTCCCGGGCGGCTTGCCGTTTGCCGGCACTTTTGACAATTATCGTTATATTTCAACCAATTTACACAAAACTTTCATAAATTATATATTAAAACCTTCCTGAAGAACCACACTACCTATTAGTGAAAACCGCATGAAAATCTGTTTCGTAGTTTTAAAGATTTAAGCATATATAGAAGCGACTTTGTTTTATACTATGTAGTGATTTATGATTAAAATACAACCATCCGTTTTTTTCCGGACGGTAAAATTCAGTGTAGTGCACAAGCGTACATATGTTTTTCATTGCCGTCATCTCGGAACGGAAAAAACGGTCCGGAATGGGGAAAAGTAAAATGACGGACGGTAAAATTCAGTGTGGTGCACAAGTGCCCATATGTTTTTCATTGCTGCCATATCGGTCCGGAAAAAACCGGATCGCCGGATCGGTAAAATTCAGTGTAGTGCACAAACGCCCTATGGGCGTTTGTGCACTACAACTGAATTTTACCGAACCGGCGGTCCGTGTTTTTACGGACCGGCGTGGCATGAAAAACACGGATGATAGGCTTGTGCACTTGTCCGGTTTTTTACTGGCTGTGGCAGCGCAGTGATCTCTTTGAAACTACACTCTACGGACGCGTTTTAAACGAGAGGAATAATGAGTTCCTTGGAACGTCAGCAATTACTTGCTTTATTGCTTTATGTACGAAGACGTAGAAGACAGAAAGAGTTTTGGGTTCATCCTCTTATCAGTGAAAGGTACCTGACAGGGTCATTTTACCGAAATCACAATTAATTGAGGCTTGATGAAAAATTATTTTTTAACTACTATCGAATGTCTACAGCTAGCTATATAACAAAAAAAGTTTCATCAAAATCCGCTTAGTAGTTTTTGCGTGAAACACGGACAACAGACAGACAGACAGACAAACAAAAATTTCAAAATCCATATTTTTTGTGCTAGATATATTACGTGTTATTGGTGAAAAATAATAATAATAATAATAAATAAATAAATTCTTACATTCACACCAATTATCTAAGCCCATTTTAATTTCATTAAGAAACTGTATCATGGAAAACTTGATAACGGATAAATATATACTTAAATACTTTTTGTTTGTAAATACATACATATTATACATAGTTAACACCCAGACCAAGACAAATAGACATGTTCATGCACACAAATATTTGTCTTGTTCGGGAATCGAACCCGAGACCACTGGCGCAGAAGGTGGGTAGCCTACTCCTGCGCCAAATCGGTCGTCAATCGAGAAAGGAGCTTGAATTTATTTTGGCGTGCGTTAATTTATTTGCGATAACTCCTAAGATATTCATTTAAATTATATGGTGTAAAAGAGTAAAATAATGTGCATGAAATGCTTAAAGCAACTAACGTATTTAGATTGATAAGGGTTAATACTGTATCCGTTAAAATAGCTTTCCAAATTACCGCATTGTTCGTAACCATTTTTTAAGAGATAATATGGCTAGAATATGCTATCCTTAAAAGATAGACATATGCTATCGCGGACTTTTTTGTAGATCTATAGAAGAGGAATATCCCAACATGCATTATTTTTTTAAACCTCGAAAGGATTAGGCAGCGTTTTTGCAGAAAACTCCCGGGCGGCTTGCCGTTTGCCGGCACTTTCGACAATTATCGTTATATTTCTACCAATTTACACAAAACTTTCATAAATTATATACTAAAATCTTTCTGAAGAACCACGCTACCTGTTAGTGAAAACCGCATGAAAATCTGTTTCGTAGTTTTAAAGATTTAAGCATATATAGGGACAGACAGACTGCGACTTTGTTTTATAGTAGTGATTTATGATTAAAATACAACCATCCGTTTTTTTCCGGACGGTAAAATTCAGTGTAGTGCACAAGCGTACATATGTTTTTCATTGCCGTCATCTCGGAACGGAAAAAAACGGTCCGGAATGGGGAAAAGTAAAATGACGGACGGTAAAATTCAGTGTGGTGCACAAGCGCCCATATGTTTTTCATTGCTGCCATATCGGTCCGGAAAAAACCGGATCGCCGGATCGGTAAAATTCAGTGTAGTGCACAAACGCCCTTTCTGTTGGACATAAGGTTGAATTTTATTTAAAGAAATTTGTCAGTTTGTAGTAACCTGACGTGCTGGCGACTGTACAATATTGCGTTCCCCAGTGGACTTACTTTTTGGTTTGTGGTAACAAAGTTGAAATTAAAAATTAAACTTAGACAGAAATATGTAAATGTATAAGTAATAAGTACTGAACCGAATTATGTATGTATTTGGGCCGAGTATGCATTAGGCTCAGTTGCAACATAATCGTCGTTATCGGTTAAAGTGCAATTCAACTGGTTCTAACTAAGTAATTCAAAGTGCAACAAACTCTAAATCATATTCTACGGGCTTTTTATCACGTGTATATTGCACACATACTTGAAATTAAAAAAAAAAGTTTTATAGATTTTAAGTGCTTTTCCAACGTCCGAAAAACGAATTTCAAAATTAAAAATTCTGTGTACAATATACGTGTGTAAAAAAAAACTGTAAAAAGGAGTTTTATTTCAAAGAACAATCGCGGAGAAATCTAAGAAATATTATGTTAACTAAATCAGATTCAATCTGCAAAGATCGACTATACTTTTATTTATGATACGATCCATCAATCATCAAATTCCTCACACATGTTCGTCAATTTGTGTTTTGTAAATGTGTCTTTATGAATAAAAAAGTTTTACTGATTAAATGAACTGATTCTGCAGCTAGAATGCAGCCCCTTTTTATATGGAACCAAAGTAAAAACATTGAAAAATGTCTTTCTAATTCAAAAGAGTTATGGCAAAAAAATTCGTCAGCTTCATAAAACGTCACTTTCGCAACTCGTCCCCTTAGCAAATCGCTACGGGTGTGTTGATGATATTTTACAAAAAAAAAGTGATGATTCGCGAAAGTGACGAATTTTATGCGATGACGATTTGTGAAAATAACAATGTGCTTCAAAACCGGCCATTTATTACGAGTACTACTTTTTATATAATTAACAATTACTACCAAATTACTACCATGGTAAAAGGCATTGAATTCGGGACGATGGTAATAGGGTATTTTCGATAAACATTAAAACTAGACTAAAAAATTAAACTGGAATTTAAAAAATCATGTAAGCTGTTTAACCATTCTTTCTTTACAATTTCCAGCACGATGTCGTGGTATTGCAACCCTGTGATGACGTCATCCATCGTGGAAAGCTACCAGGTGGCGGGCCCACTGTTCACGCAAGCACTGCAGACGTTCCTCGCAGCGCAGTGCGCACTGACAGGCGACCACGTATGGCCTGACGACGCCACTGAACAACTCATACGAGGTAGGGGAATAAATACATTTTGTAAATATATCTTCCAGCAAGTTGGCTTAGAAATATATGATCTAAGCGTGTTGTCATCCATCGTGGACAGCTGCCAGGTAGCAGGCCCGCTGTTCACGCAAGCACTCCTAGCCTCTAGCAGATATTCTACAGTGCCACAAACTTTGCTGTGCCGGTGGCCAAAATATGAAACTAGCGTGTTTTTTTTTATGTCATTATGCTGTCAAGTTGATGTCCAAGCTGAAGTTCTTAGAAGTAAGGGCCGGTTAAATTGCTACAAAAAAAGAAAAAACGTACGTAGCGCCGCTGTCACCGGAACAGAAAAGGTTGTGGCACTGTAGTTCTGTGATCTAGGCGTGACGTCATCCGTCATTTGGTTGTTGTTAGATAGAGCTTGTTCAAAGTCCGTCTGGCTAGTTACCACCATCCTATTTAAGTCTGACGCCATAACAATGATGTTTTCAGCATTGTTGTGTTCCGGCAGTTAGAGACAAGATAGCCAGTTCCTCGTTGGTTGAGGATTCCGGGAGTAGTGCGCTTCCACCTTCAGCCTTATCATCACTTAACACCATGTGTGATGAAGGCTAAGTGCTACCCAGTTGTGGATAAAAAAGGCAGGCGACCATATAGTAGCGACATATGGCTTGAAGACGCCACAGAGCAACTCGGTAGGTATGCATTACATTAATAAGAATAGTAACAAATAATTGTGGCATTGTACATTAACCCTAGAATACTAATGTTAGTCGATTCGACTAACACTGCACCCAAATATTGCTGTCTCTTTGTAGTGAATGCACCATGCGATTTGATCGTTTGTGTCAACTCAGTCGCAGGTCGGATGTTTACAGGAGTGACGGTGTCGAGCCGGTAAGTACAGCCATTTTGGAAATAATTCGTTTTTGTTAGTCGATATGACTAATGATTAGTATTTATGTAACTTTTGCGATAAATGTCTTTGTGTTATTATCGTGAATTTTGTTTAATTTTATATTGAAAATGACCTAGTAATAAACGTAATTATACGGACGAAGAGTTGGCGTGATATTTGAATGATGAGGACAGTGATGGTGATGTGGAATCTGCTGGAAGTGAGATAGAAGACCAGTTAGAGATCGAGCAGCTGGAACAAACGGATGAAGAAGAAGATAGGCCAACTGAGGTCATATTAGCCAATGTATCTAACCCAGATTCATCTATAACATCCAAGAAGACTATTGTCCGTATAAAAAACATTGCACGACCAAATCTATGGGCTCAAAGTGCACCAAAAATATATGCAGCGAACATAAAGTTGAAATATGTGTCAACTGCAATAAAAACTAATAATATTTTTTTTATGTATTCTTAAAACATTGTTCTATAATATTTAAGTTTATTTAGAGGAGGTTAAAGTTTTTTATTATAATTTTTTTAAAGTTAATGAGACTGATGTTTGGATCTCACTAAAATAATTCATAAATACTTTAACTGTGTTGATTACTTAATAAATACTTTAAACTAACTTTATTTTTTATTTGAAATAAGATAAAATAAACCAATAATTAAAATAAGATACAATATATATGTATTTATACTATATAACTATTATTAGGTAGGTTTATATAGGTGTTAGTCGAAACGACTAATAATAAGTATTTCCGCATAAAAAATATGATTAGTATTCTAGGGTTAAGTATATCTGTCTCCAAATTAAGCAGACCACGTTCTATTGATAATAAACCATATCATCATTTCAGCCGTACGACGCCAACTGCTGGGCATAGGCCTCCCCCAAGGATCTCCACAACGATCGGTCCTGCGCTGCCCGCATCCAGCGGCTTCCCGCGACCTTGACCAGATCGTCGGTCCACCTTGTAGGGGGCCTGCCCACGGAACGTCGTCCGGTTCGCGGTCGCCATTCGAGAACCTTTCCGCCCCAACGGCCATCGGTTCTCCGCGCTATGTGTAATAAACCATATAACTATTTTTAATATTTTTTGGGAATAAGTAATTTATAATTACTTAAGAAAACTCAGAACAATATGAACTATTATTTTATAACTACAATGTGTGCTTGTGCTTCGGGAATCTAAACCACAAAGCAGTCCCACAGTAAGATCATTACACCAAAGACTAAACACAAAAAAAATAAAAATTACAATAAAACAAAAATATGAAGCTCACAAGAAACTTATATTGATTTTATTAAACTTACTAGAACAACTGAACATTGAAGTTGTAATGTTACACTGAAATACAATATAACGACAAAAGTTGATTTTGTCTAGGACTTCATGTAGGTATAATATCTGTTAGTAGGACATTAGATATAATCATTGTTTTCCTGACATTATTATAAAATGCTATATTATATAATTATATATTTTACAATAAAACGCCTTACTTAAATCACTGAGCAACGTAGTTAGAATGTATAATTTGCTGATATATGTTTACTAACTTTGCCGTAAAAGAAAGCATAAGATACCCCTGCGCGATACGGGTGATAATTTACTTATAATTTACAACATGAATCTATATGTATAATTACTTGATTTCAGACCCGAACTACGACTTTATCGTGGTGGGAGCGGGGTCAGCCGGTTCCGTGGTCGCGAACCGACTCAGCGAAGTACCAGAGTGGAAGGTCCTTCTCGTCGAAGCAGGAGGGAACCCTACTTTGGCGACAGAGGTACGTTAGTTTAAGTATTAGGGTCTCCGCGTGGTACCTGTTCCCGTGGGAATTATATCGGGATAAAATATAGCCTATGTCACTCAGGAAGAATGTAGATTTCTAAAGGCTCATTTACGCCGAAGCAACACTGTACGACATTGCGGCATGCCACAAGGCCACGTGCTACAAAATTAAGACTGTCGCAGCTTGTATCCAAACACGATGGATTCCATGCGATATTTTTGACATAGGCTGCCGCATGCCGCAAATGTTGGATTATGTAGAACCTGGATTATGTAGAACGTGAATTGTGGCGTACGTTATCACAAGCAATGTCGCACAGTGTTGCGTTGCTTCGGCGTAAATGAGCCTAGGTGAAACTTACTAACACCGCGTAAACAGATTCATTCAACAGGTCATTTGTTATTTCAGTAGGGCTAGCACAACTTGAGCGCGACTCGAGTGAGAAAGAGTCGCGGGCACTTTCAACCAATCAGATCGCTCGTAGATAGCGGGCGTGACTTAAGGCGACGTGCTGATTTGTTGATAGGAGCGCGACAAAGAGTCTCGCTAAGTTGTGCTAGACCTACTGAACAGAAACGCAGTTAACTTAGTCAGTAATTTATTTTAAAGCAATATGTTAGGTACTTATCTTGATATCATAAATATTGGTATCTAATAGCGACACCTTGTCTTGCGATATTACATATCGCAATATTACTACTATAACACTTATTCTAAATTAAAGTACCTAATTGGTTATTTCCAGATACCACAATTGTTCTATAACAATTTGAACACTGCTGAGGACTGGGGCTACAAAACACAACCACAAGATAATGCTTGTCGGGGTTACAAAAGTAAGGGATGCGCATGGCCTAGAGGAAAGACTTTAGGAGGCTGCAGTTCTGTCAATGCAATGTTCTACGTCAGAGGAAACAAAGTTGACTATGATCAATGGGCTGCTGAGGGCAACCACGGTTGGTCTTACGAGGAAGTCCTGCCTTACTTCAAAAAAAGTGAAAACTTTTCAGGAACATTAAAAGAAAACCAAAATAAGTACCACGGCACCAATGGCTATCTATATACAGAGAACCATAGAGAAGTACATCAATTTGAAAAACTACTTTTACAAGCAGCTAACGAATTAGGTATACCGATACTTGAAGATGTTAATGGTGATTCCCAAATGGGTATTACAAGAGCTATTACAAACATCAAAGACGGGGTGCGGCATAGTACGGCAAGAGCATTCTTAAACCCGATCAAGGATAGGAAGAATCTGCATGTCGTCAAAAATGCTCTTGTTACTAAACTTACTTTCAAACCCAACTCTAATATAGTCAATGGAGTTGTTATCAGCAAAGATGGTAAAGAAATAACTGTAAATGCTGGAAAGGAAGTTGTGGTGTCAGCAGGTGCTATAAATACACCACAGTTGCTCTTACTCTCTGGGATCGGACCCTCTAAACATCTAAAAGATCTAGGGATAGACATCAAAGCGGATTTGCCTGTTGGAGAAAACTTACAAGATCATCTTTTTGTTCCATTCTACTACTCCTTACCTAGCAACAATCAAGTAGGTTCATTGGGAACGATAGCTAAGGAATTCATGCGTTACATGATGACGAATGAAGGTCCTCTAGCAGACACTGGACCACACAGAATTATATCTTTCCACAATACCACTGACAAGAATTCAGTAAGTCCAGATATACAACATCATTACCTCGTATTTCCACCAGGCTTATATAACTTAGTTGACTTATTAGATAAACACGGTTTAAGCGATGAGATTCAACAAAAATATCGCAAATTAAATGACGATCGATTAATATTGGTCATTTATTCTGTTTTGCTTCATCCAAAATCAAAAGGAAGAATTATGCTGAAAAGTATAGATCCTTCTGAACACCCTCTGATTTATGCCAATTATTTCGATGATGCAGATGACTTAGCAGTAGTTAAGAATGGATTTAAACAACATATATTGAAGCTAGGTGACACAAAAACATTTAAGGAAATAGGGTTAAAATTGGATTTGTTAGATATGGATGCATGTAAAAAATATGAGAAAGGTAGTGATGAACATTTGGAGTGCTACAGCAAAGAAATGACATTTTCATTGTATCATCCTACCAGCACAGCGAAAATGGGAGCAGCAACTGATAAAAGTACAGTAGTAGATCCAGAGTTAAGAGTGAAAAATGTGAAAAACCTAAGAGTGGTAGATGCTAGTATAATGCCTACAATTGTAAGAGGAAACACGAATGCACCATGCATAATGATCGGAGAAAAAGGCGCAGATTTTCTTAAGAAGACTTGGTTAAACAAGCATAGTGAACTTTAGAATATGTACATATGAAGAATAATAATAAATTTTGTAATGGTAATTACCGTCTCCTTCTTGTTACATAATGTTAATGTATTTCATTGTTGTGTTAACAAAGGGCGACTGTGTGACTGGAACAGAATCCAGTTTGAAACGCATCCAGTAGGTTGTCGGGTGCTGTGTTTCTATGGTGTTAAATGCAAATGAAGTGAATTGCAAATTTGTGAGAAATAAAATTTAATTAAATTTTAAATTTGCGATTTCGGAAACTCATAAATTATTAATAACAGTGATATGTAAAAAATACGTTATTTTAGTTAATAAAATTAATATTTAAAAAATCTGTTCATTGGTTTACATTTTCGATATATTTAGACTTTTATTTTAGTATATTTAATGATAATGGAATCATTAGTGGCAAATATCACGGGTACGTGTCCATTGCCGTTCTCGGGTACAACAGGACAATTATTCGCTAAAGCAGTAGCAGCAGTGGTAGCTGCACATTGCTCTATTTTCGATGACTATCAATGGCCGCAAGATAATGCCCAAGAAATTTTAAGCACAGGTAAAGTAGTTCTTCTGAACACGTTGTGATTTTTTTGATTCTTTACTGAAAAAAACTAACTAAGCATTTAAAATACAATAAAAAAAATTCTTCAAAATTATAAAAATCATTTAATAAATAAAGAATAAATAATAATAATAAAGTCTAGTAATCGGTTTATAAAAAAAAACCTTAAAAAAGAATAAAAAAGTAAACACCACAATAATTTGATTAGGTTTGAATTTTTTTTCTTATATAAACAAGTGTTTTGTTTAGCATTTAGTCGATCTGCTGGAAAATATTGACGATTGAAAAGAGTGAATTTGTTAAGTCAACTTGAATAAAGAAATTATTTATTTGCATATTTCAGGACCTACATCGTATGACTTCATAATAGTTGGAGCCGGTACTGCAGGTTCGGCTCTCGCGGGACGCTTGGCAGAACTTGATCCAGCCTTGTCTGTGCTACTTATTGAAGCTGGCGACAACCCCTCTCTCAACAGCGAGGTATTGCAATCGTCTATTTATAATGAAACATTAAATCAATAGAATAAATATCAATAAATAATTAATATTTTTTTACAATCCCACCAATTATCTAAACCCATAATAAATTTTAGTCTATACGTGAAATTGATAACGGATAAATATATACTAAAATACTTTTTTGTTTGTAAATACATACATAGAAAACACCCAGACCAAGACAAATAGACATGTTCAAGCACAATACCCTTATTCCTCGTACATTACCAAGTTTGATAACTGGCTTTCTACAAGGAAAAATAATTCTTCCTAGCTTACCCGGTTTTCAAATGGGAATTTTTTTTCCTGGTAGAAAACCGTAATTTTAATTAGTTTTCTACGAAGAATTTTTTTCTCTTCTTAGCTTACCCAGTTATCAGAGGAGAATTTTTTTTCCTCGTAGAAAGCTGTGAATTCAATCACAGCTTTCTACGTGTTTTTCTAAGAATAAGAATTTTTCATACTTAGCCATTAGATCAGATAGACCGAATAATTACTTAGATTAAGTTTTACTTCAATAATTACACCTTCCAATCAACCGTTCCCTCGGAGCTGGTTGAGAGACGGGTTGATTTTTTCTAAAATATGTACTTCATTTTCAATTCTTCAATGATAAAAATTGCATTGTGAATGCAAAAAAGTAAAAATGTTAATAACCTCTTTACTATTAAATCTATATCTATACAAATAAAGAAAGGAGTGTCTGTTTGTAATATTAAAATAACTGCTTTTTAATTACATGTATATGATTATATATACGATACATATACGAAAATAACATTTTTCACAATTTTTGTCTGTCTGTCTGTTTGTTCCGGCTAATCTCTGAAACGGCTTAACCGATTTTGACGGGACTTTCACTGGCAGGCAGCTGATATAATAAGGAATAACTTATGCTACTTTTTATCCCGATATTCCTACGGGAACGAGAACCACGCGGTTGGAACCGCGGGCGGCCGCTAGTAATAAAATAAAATAAAACTGTTGTTCCCTTTAAAATTATTCGGTCTATCTGATCTAATGGCTAAGTAGGAAAAATTCTTATTCTTAGAACAACACGTACAAAGCTGTGATTGAATTCACAGCTTTCTACGAGGAAAAAAATTCTCCTCTGATAACTGGGTAAGCTAAGAAGAGAAAAAAATTCTTCGTAGAAAACTAATTAAAATTACGGTTTTCTACCAGGAAAAAAAATTCCCATTTGAAAACCGGGTAAGCTAGGAAGAATTGTTTTTCCTTGTAGATAGCCAGTTATCAAACTTGGTAATGTACGAGGAATAAGGGCACAAATATTTCTATACTTATATAAAATTTCTGCCATTTTCCCTATACACCAAAAGCAATAATATTAAAATTATTTCCTTAGAATCCACTAAATGACAAAGAATCTGATTACTTAAAAATAAAACGATATTTCAATTGTTTCAGATTCCAGCATTTCTAATTTCTAACCAAGATATTGATTGGAAATATGATACGATTTCAAACGGAGCATGTTTAGGTTTCAATGGCAATAAATGTATCTGGAATAAAGGCAAAGCCATGGGAGGATCGAGTTCAATAAACGCTATGCTGTATGTTCGAGGACACCCAAGTGATTACGAACATTGGAAAGATCTCGGTAATACAGGGTGGAGTTACGAAGAGCTACTACCTTACTTTAAGAGAATAGAAGCAAGGTTGAAATTGTCAAACTATGAATACAATGTAAACCCCTGGTACAATATCCTCGAAACGTCATACAAAATAAACGGATTAGATAAACATAATACTGATAACGATGAAGGCCTTATTGGAACTAGAGTTACTAAATTATTAACACATAATGGAAAACGTCTTAACACAGCCAAAATCCATTTGAAAACATCTAAAAACTTGCATGTGACCAAAAACTCTGTTGTTCAAAAAGTCGTTATTGATCACAATACTAAAATAGCTAGCGGTGTTGAATTACGACACAAAAGCGGCGTTGTAATGCAAATAAAAGCAGACAAAGAAGTCATACTATCAGCGGGGTCAATCGGTACGCCACAAATTTTAATGTTATCTGGTATTGGGCCTAAAAGTCATCTTAAAGAAGCAGGGATAAAATGTTTGCTCAATTTACCAGTGGGAAAAAATCTTCAAGATCACATTATTTTTCCACTGTTCTTCAAAACTAATCAAGAAACGGAAATATCAGCAGAAACCGTAATACTGACGTGGCTACAATATATGCTTACTAAAAGAGGACCTTTATCGAATATAGGATTAACAGATTTCATGGCATTTATAGACACGAAAAATATATCTAATCATCCGGATATTCAATACCATCATTTGTATTTCACCAAAAATGATAAATTCATGATGCGTTCATACCTCGAAGGTTATGGATACAAAGATGAGATAATAAAAAGTATTGAAGAATTAAATGAGCACAGTGATTTGCTTGGTATTTATCCTACATTGCTACACCCTAAGTCTAGAGGAGAGGTTTTGTTACGGAATTCTGAAATAACTTCAAGTCCTAAAATTGTAACCAATTATTTTGACGACTGGGAAGATATAAAGACACTTATGCAAGCTATTGAATTTGTACTTAAACTGGAAGAGACCGACAGCTTCAAGTCACTTGGGATTAAGTTGGTACCTTTAAGACTGTCGGGTTGCGCAGGATTCGCTGCTTCGACGCAGGATTATTGGGAATGTTACATACGACATATGGCAACAACTGTATACCATCCTGTTGGAACTGCTAAAATGGGAATCAAGGAAGATGGGTCTGCAGTTGTGGATAAGGATCTGTTGATCCATGGAATGAAGAATCTGAGGGTAGTGGATGCGAGTATTATGCCTACTATTACTGGTGGAAATACCATGGCTCCGACACTTATCATTGCTGAGAAGGCGTTTGACATTATAAAGAAGAAATATTACACGGGAAAGGATGAATTATAAATAGAAAAGATTTTTTAAAGTATAAAATATGTTTTTAATAATTATAACAAAGTGTGATTTAAGCGTAACTGGAAATTATCAATTCATTTAAAATACCTACTGAAATTAAAATTAAAATTTCTTACCATACTTGTTTTGAACATGAGGTCCTTAAACACATCTAAAGCCCCCAGTACAGGATGGCCGACCATGGTCGGCGACCATGACCAATACATCATACATTGACACTTTTGAAAGAACCTTTTTAAACTTGTTCGTTCAAACGTGTCAATGTACGATGTAATGGTCATGGTCGCCGACCATGGTCGGCCATCCTGTACTGGGGGCTTTAGATTTCTGCGCGAACTGTCCATATAAATAAAACACTTTCACGGATTTTTTCACGCAATTTATTCAACAACTTGGTTAAATTTTAGTTGTTTTTTGAGATTTTTTGGTTTATCCGACGTTTCGGCACCTTTCCAGGGGCCGTGGTCACGGAAAACTACCCACTATTTTTTGATTTTAATAAAAGAATATACCCACTCTAATTGTCTTTGTTTTTCGTTCGGAAACAGGATACGGTTAGGTATTGATTATTTTAACATTATATTTAATTATAACAAAATGATTTCTTAATTTAATATTTTGATTTGTTTAAGTAATTTGGATAATAATTATTTATAGCAAAGCAAAAAGTTACTGACTCGACCACCAGTTCACAAAAGTTGGAGCCCTTCGGAGAAAGAACTGGCAAGAAAACTACACGAAGGGGGGGACGATCTCCGTTTATTAAAATTATTTGCAAAAAGAACTAACCGTATCTTTAGTTCTTGCAGTGTGTGGTTTAGGTTGTGACTTTACTTGATGGATTATAGGGTCCCAAGCTGGTGGTATCTTCCAACCATCTTCTCTATTGAAATTTGGGTATTTGCTAATTTCAATAGCCTCGCGCATCAATCTGAGAAAGTACCTATCTTGGTTCTCTTGGTGTTGAATAAATTGCGTGAAAAAATCCGTGAAAGTGTTATATTTACATGAGGTCCTTGTTTTTATGTTACTAAGTTAATAAAGATATAGATTAAAGCTATGTGTATATAATTCATAATTTTTAAAGCACAATGGAGACCTTCAACTTTTCAAGTTAATTGCACTTGTATTCAAAATTTCTGGTATATTTTTTTCGGTTTCACCATATAAATGTAAAAAAGTGGTATGCGCTTGAAAAGACATCAACGCGATCTACTTCAAATCACTCAAAAAAAATACAAGATTGACAAACAATTATCTTTTAGTTACCTAAATCCTACCTTCATTCTTTTGATAAATCCTATCTTCATCATTTGTAATGCGATTTGCAACACCAAGTCTTGATATTTTCTTAATATTTCTTATAACATCTTTTAAAAATTAAAAATATCTAATCCATGATGCTATGTATGGTATACTGGATTACTGAATTATAATACATGATATTATACACAGACAAATAGATAAAATAGATATTAAAATATTCAAATATTTCTTTGGTACGGGAGTCAAATCCGCGGCATATGTCATGAGTTCGGTACAGTATGTGCTAACGAATGATATACATATTGAAACAAATTCAAATTTCCATTCAATATAGATAGATTAAAAAAGTCACCATCAACTAAAAAGCGTAGAAATAATTATTTTACAATCAATCTCATCATGCATAGCCTTGACCACCTAGCTTACTAATAGGAGAGTTTCGTAAGTTTTAATTTCGCAAGGGACTGGAACCCACAGCCATACAGCCATGATTGCACATGTGTGCAGACACGTAAGTCACCGAACGACGAGTCCATTCACCTAATTTTTTAATAATTAATAATTAATTTATGAGCGAGCTGGTGTGTCTCATGGTAATTTTGGTACCCGTGTCTTACAGTTACGGCAATTTTTCTAATAATTGTATTATTTATTCAAAAATTCCTTTTATTTGTTAATACTTATAGATTTGAATATGCGGCGCAGCTTGCAGTTTCCTTTTTATTAATCCTATAATATAATATGAATAAGATTAAGATTAGTGTGTTCATTAAACTATTTGATTCCTTGTTTGGTTGAAAATTGTTTACTGTTTTAGGTAATAAGCAAAATTGTACTTAATTTTAGCGGTATTCTGTTTGTGATGGAAAGTAACCTTACTATTATGTGAAGGTCATTTTTCAAATTTGACGACTCTGTATAAGTTAAAACAGGGAGAAAAAAATAGCCCTTGGCGAGTTTCTTGCCGGTTCTTCTCGCTACAAGGTCTCCTGCCGTAGGATTTGCGAACCGATGGCGTAGCTTCATTGACGTTCATAAGTGTTGTTAAACAAACCTAAATTGAATAAACGATTTTGAATTATGAATTATGAATTAATTTGTTATTAAATTAGCATTATAAATAATACTTGAGAAAAATTCAAAAACCGAAAGGCAGTTACAGAAGTTTTGGATACCGAAAATGAATCACGGACGGATTTTTTATACGATGATGTGAACGGATAAAAGCTGAGATTTCGAGGTATCGAATTTGTTAAAAAAATGTATTAATTAAATATTATATGGATAACTTTTGCATTATCAAGCGGTAGGTATGCCCCATATCTAGCGGCTACCAATCGAAATTAAATTTTATTTTTTACGTCTCACTACGGTGCTAGTTCTACGCGTTGCTTTATAATATATTTTCAAGATAATGCGCTAATGCAATAGTTAACCTTTGAACAACTACGAGCATAAACATCCAGCCTTCGGGACTCTCACATCACAGCTCATAGTTTCAAAACAAACATGTCTATAGGAATCTAAACTCTTTTGCAGAAAAAACGGGCACTTGCCTTATTTTCATACAAATGCTCACTAACATTTATATAAAACTGTCAGTATATTTCAACATAATTTCAGTACCAAATAAACAATAATAAATAAATAAATAATAAATAATTTCTTACAATCACACCAATTATCTACGCCCATGTAAATTTCATTTTCATTTTCATCAAGAAACTGTGTCCTGGAAAGCTTGATAACGGATAAATATATACTTACTTACTTTTTTTGATACATATACTTAATATACATAAAAAACACCCAGACCAAGACAAATAGACATGCTCATGCACACAGATATTTGTCTTGTTCGGGGATCGAACAAGAGACCTCTGGCGCAGAAGGCAGGTATCCTACCCCTGCGCCAAATTGATCATCAGATGGTTGGATAAATGTTTGTTTTTCCGATCTTTTTCCGCTGAAACGTTTATTCTTATTTGAGGCTTTTATTCGAAAGACGAGTCATTTTACATTTTGATTATAATGGTAGAGTAGAGAAATAATGAGGAGATGATCTGCAATCGAGAAGTGAGCACGTATGTAGGAAAATAAAGCAAGCGCCCGTTTTTTTGCAAGCAAGTGTATATAGTTCTTCTATGTCGCCAAAGCACGTGAAATGTACGACTTTCAACTTTATCACTTTGTATTAAGAGTGTCGCCTGGAGCCTTAGTGAACTTAAACAACTATTGTTACCTAACCCGTGCATAGTTTATGTGACGACAAGGTTGGCGACCAGTTCTCATGGCCGTTGCGACAGATCCTGTGACGCGTCAGGCTTTGTGGATTGTGTTTCATATTACAAAGTCAGTATTGGAATCATTATTAATCGGAAAAATTGCGGCGCTTTCACACGAGATTCGTCAATAACGATTTGTCGGAAAACACAAAATTCTGTAGGTATACCTACTAAAGACGTATCCGTAATTTTTTGAGCATTTAAAAATGTTATCGACCTCCAAAAATTACAGAATAAAAAAGACGATTCGTCAATCGTCGTCGTGTGAATGATCACTTAGTCCGTTGTTGTCTCAGTACTATTCAAGAAAAATGAAGAACTTATTACTGTTCAACAACTAGTTCATGTAGATTTTTCAGTTTATAATGTACTTAAATACATTATACATTACTTTTTTACACTTAAACCACTGAATCAATTTTAATTGAATTTGGCACAGATATAATTATTTATTAAGGACACAAGGCAGGCATTATTAAAATACAAATTGAAATTTATGCTATTCAGAATTAAAAGTGATCGCAAAGGAACACGATAAGTATAACTAATTTCACGCGGACGAGGTCGCTAGCAAAAATCTAGTTTTAACCGTATAATCGTTTAAAAATAAAAAATATATGAACAATTTTAAACCTAGGAGAAACTACCTCAAACTTCAAATTGATTTTAAACGGAATTGTTACTTAAGGAGTTTCAAATAATTTCAATAGTAACCAATCTATGCATGTTGATCTTTTTACTGCAAGTTGTAATTATTTTCACAATAAAATGAATACTGATTTCTTTGAAAAGTAAGCTCCAATTTTATACATATGGCTTACCATTATATTCTATTAAATACCTACTTTCTTTTATAACTTTTTTTGTTCCTCTCATGTAAATTAAACTTTATTGTAAAATTCAAATCGATTTCCTAATCGATTGGTAAGATTAACTTGTATTATGAATATTTTAGATGCTATAGGTGACAACTGATAAAGGCATGTTCGATTTCGAACTACATCAATTATGTTCCATTTGTCTTAAAAATGTATGCAGTTTGTTTTCCATGAAAATAAAATAATAAAAAAAAAACGTAACGACTCCGTAGCTCAGTGGTTAGAGCAGTCGCCCGGAAAGCGAAAGGTCGTGGGTTCGAGTCCCATCGGAGCTAGTTGTGAGACGGGTCGATTTTGTCTAAATACTACATTTTCCATTTTTCAGTAATAAAAATTGCATTGTGAATGCAAAAAACTAAAAATTAAAATAAGTTAAAATAATAAAATCTAAAAATGCATAATTTCTAGCGACTAACATTTGCATCTGACGCAACTCAAACCCGCTAACGTTGCGGTTGGCGTAGAAGTCAAGGCCAATAGACTCCCGATTAGAATTGCTGTTAATGGGTAATTAAATTCTTTAAAAGTATTTAAACTTTTGTGGTCACTTGCACTAAATATCGGGGATCTGACAACAAATTTAAACATGGTGAAAACCCGTTCTTCATCATCATCATCATCATCAGCCATTTAATGTCCCCACTGCTGGGGTACTGGCCTTCCTTATGGATGAATAAGGAGAATGAGCCATGACCCACCACGCGGGCTCAGTGCGGATTGGTGGGTATTAACGACTGCAAGTGCAGCCGGGACCAACGGCTTAATAAAAGGTAATAATAGGTATAAATTCTTTGGCGTAAAAATAATTGCATGGTTTTTTTTATAAAACGCGCGATAGTTATTCTTAAAAGTTGCTTCATTAAAAAAATCTGTATTAATATAATTAAACGAATTTAATCATGCGTGACCCACCATAAGTTCATTTTTTAATACTTAGATATTAAAATTTAATAAAGTCGAAATGTGTTTGTCGAGAATTTGTAAATTGTGCAACTACTTGGATAAAAAATTCCAACTAGTTACATTAATGTAACTAGATGGAACAGACGGACATTATACAAAAAAAAAATACATTGACACTGACCTAGTTTCAAGACGCGTTCAAAAAAAAATCATTAGCAAAATGGGTTACAATTCCATTGGTTCGACCGTACATACTAAGCCTCATAATAACGTTCTTACTCATTAAATTTTTTACAATAATTATCAGTAGATATTAATAAAAAATGTCCTTAAGTCTAACTTTGGAGTTTTGTAATAAAATCCACGTCAAACAAAACGGTTATTTTACGATAGTTAACCAACAATAATAATGACAGCTTTATACACTTTGCGTCATTTAGAATCAGCTGATTCTCGATATGTTAGTGACCTTTAAGAAGCGATTAGTAAATGAACGCTTCGTAACTAGTTTCGTTATGAATGTGAATTTTTATTAATAAATTTTTTCGAGAAGTAGCTATATTTCATAATGAAATGCAACTAACACATGCAACTGTGCAAAAATGTGCTTACTTAAATTTTTTGTAGCATTTTATATTTTGATTCAATTTGCACAATAACGAAAGTAAACGAGAGCTGTGTCAGGATGAAAACAAAGAATGAACTGGTAACCGTAGCACGGCACGTGGTAATCTTAGTAAACTATGTACCATGTGTCAAGTACGTTAGTACATTATAACTCAATGGTGTCAAAAGCTGCCAAAGTGCTGCTTCTTCTTCGGGTCAATAGTTCAAATATTTATTATTATACTCTTTATTGCACATTAAAAAAACATTAAACATAAATATAATTGAAATATGTGAGCAAAGGTAGACTTATCTCTAAAAGTGATCTCTTCCAGTCAACCCAGAACATGTAAGAGATGGATAAAAATAAATACAAGACATACTTATACCTAAAATATAAATAAATACCTAACGCAATATATAATAAACATATATAAATTTGAAATAAATATTAAATACATATTTAAATACAAATAGCAAAATATTATATATATTTATATATATTGCGGCCGGCACATGCGTCTTTATTGATGTTGTTTTGTATTCGAACAACAGCAATAAAGGCGTAAGTGCCGAGCGCCACAAGGTCCCTTTTGATTTGGACGACCACATATTATAATTTCTGGATGTCTAGCGGAAGTCTGTTCCAGAGCTGCTCACGCAGCTCTAACAGTGAAAGAATTGAGAAGTTAGTGGTGTTGCTTATAGGCAGCTCAAGCATCTTAGTGACACAATGGCCGCCTAGAGCGAGAAGGAGGAGGAAGTAACTATTATAAAGATTTATATCTATATCTGCCCCTCCCAGTACCGGGCGACGGCAACTGCATTATCAGTCATCAAGTTCAGCTCCTCCCTGCTGCATACGGTAGGCGACAGAGGGCATTCTAATAGGTGCTCCATAGTTTGATACGGGGCTCCACAGTTGCAGTGCGTATGCGTGTTGTCGATGAAGCCCCATCTTGCCATGTTATACTTGCAGCGCCCGACCTGAGTGCTGCTGCCAAATATGTATTGAATTTTAGATCCTTATGCGACCGAAAGAGGCACTGCTCTGGCTTTCATGCAATATAATACGATCACAATATAACCGTCACTATTTACGTTTTTTTTCATGCTAGGGGTACTAGAGCAAGGCGAGCCAGACTTTTCCTTTTTTCTTATGATTAAAATGTGTTGGATTAGGTTGTTTTAATGAGCCTTTTAAGAGTAGTCCCATCGGAGCTGGTTGTGAGACGAGTCGATTTTTTCTAAATACTTAATTTTCAATTTTTCAGTTTTATAAATAACATAGGTACCTAACATAATACATATAATAACATAGTAACCTAGCTTTACAAAACTTATGTTATTAAACCAGTAGGTAGTCTTAACGGAGTCTACAGTATATTTAAGTACCTAATAACGAACTTTTCTATATTTTCTCGGGTCTACACGACGGGTGACACGAGAAAACGTAGCATAAATTAGTTTTTGACATTTAACCGACCGGGAATCGAAACCAAGGCGTCAGATACTACTGGAATCACGGTGGCCATCCTATCAAAATAGGTAGTATAGAATTGTGTTAACTGTGTCTAATAAGTCATGTTGCTAGTAATTTAAATACTAGCACAGCTTCAGTAACGCAGCTGTGCGACTGTCGCTTGTTCTGAGGGCTGAGTGTCACTATCGCGTTTAAATTCTGCGAGATACATCGTAATACTAACCGACCGGGAATCGAAACCAAGGCGTCAGATACTACTGGAATCACGGTGGTCATCCTATCAAAATAGGTAGTATAGAACTATGTTAACTGTGTCTAATAAGTCATGTTGCTAGTAATTTAAATACTAGCACAGCTTCACTAACGCAGCTGTGCGACTGTCGCTTGTTCTGAGGGCTGAGTGTCACTATCGCGTTTAAATTCTGCGAGATACATCGTAATACTAACGAAATAAGATCTGAAATAGAATTTTATTAAAAAAACAAACATGATACTACCACAGAACATAATTTTGTCCGTGTTCTGTGATACTAACATTCGCACATTGACAAATTAACACTAGACACTTCAGAATGCTTGGGATGGTTGCGCTTGCTTCACATGTCGAAACAGCTAGGTATTTTGTCATGTCGCCGGCCGGAATTAACTGCTGTGAACTATGGCTTAAATATTGCGAAGCGACCACAGATACTTAAAAGACAATGTATATCTCACGATGATATGTGTATTTTGGGTACTTTGCCATTCTAATAGTTTTGCATGTTTATGACTTCTTAAAGCGAAATCTAATGTAATGATCCATTCGATCGTAGGTTTCTGAAATGTCTTTGAATTGTCAATTTGATTTTCTTATCGTTTTTTTTTATTCACAACGGAGTAGCACTTAGCCTTGATCACACCTGATGAGGCTGAAGACGGAAGCGCACTTCTCCTGGAATCCTCAACAATTGATGATCTACTCGTTTTTTTGTGATAATCCTACCTATTCGTCAAGTCTTTTATGTAGTTGATAAAAGGTAAAATTCAAGAAACCGGCATCTTAAACTAATCTATTTTTGAATGCAGAAGCATGAAGAATGTAGAGCTGCATAATTAAAACACAATAACGCACTAACGCGCACATTAGTTAGTTTATTAGCATTCACAATAAAAAAGACACTTCGCTCTAATTGGCAATGATCCATTCACTAATCATGCGATAATATTTAAACCAAGGCAAATCCATAAGTGCTCTTTTTACAATTACCGGTTAGAAACTTTTTTTTAGTAAGTACCTACTTCCGGGAATACAGGAACTTCTGACCCTGTTTCACTTAAAACTCTAGTTATAGAAACAGTCGTACCTATCATATTTATTTCGACAAAATATGTATTTCTTATATGTCTTTTAGTGTTTGTTCTTGGTCGAATAAATTATATTTCCTTATTTCTTACATCGGGACTTGGCAGCCGTACATCCGTACATATAGTCAAGCCTACTTCCACGAATCCATAAATTGCTCTTTTTCTTCTTGACATTAACAAATAAAAAAGTAATTTTTTCATGTTACTTTCAGAATTACAGGAACTACTCACCACGTTGCACTTAAAAGTCTAGTTATAGGAACAAACCATATCGAGAGGCGGCGACCGTATTAAGGTAGGCTTAGAATTGAAATCAGATTTAGTTCCTCAAAAAAAGAGGGGTACATTTTTATTTTTACCTGACTGCAACAGAAGGAGGGTAATGTTTTTACACGACTGCGAGGAGTGTTATTAAATTATTAATTGTTAGCTTTTGTTCGTCTTGTCGTGTTGGTGAGGGGACTGTTGGGTGGGTTAAATCTTGCAAGCTTTTGAATTTGACCCACTTCCCACTGTCCGATTGAGCTAAAATTTCGCATACAGGTTTGGGTTGGATGACAATACGATATTAAAGTACAGTCAGCAAAAAACATGCCAATTTTTTAATTATAAAAAATCTTTTTCTAATTACTTCCAGGAATACAGGAACTTATGACCCCGTTGCACTTAAAAGTCTAGTTTTTAGGAACAAACATATCGGGAGGCGGCGACCGTAATAGGCGAGCCTAATAACATTGACCGTTCACTAATTGTGCAAGTCTTACAGCGCTCAGCGCACTGCATGCAGTCTCAGTTGAGTGCGCGTGCGCTGCTTACGCTCGAAGAGCTGTGATAACAGTGAAGTGATAGTAGTGACAACTAGTGATTTTTTAAGGGTACGTTCCTTATAACGTTATATTAATAGTCAAATAAACAGTTGCGGTCGGAGTCGAAGTCAAGGCCATTAGACTTTGTGTTAGGAGGTATAAGCTAGATGCTTAAATAAATGCCCTTAAGTTGTTATTGAATCAAAGGAATTTTGATAATTTTTAAGGGTACGTTCCTTATCACGTTTTATTAATAGTCAGATATATAGTGCATTTTATAGGTACGGACGTAGTACGTCGTAAGAGTCACTTTCCCTGTTATTTTCTGGGTATATCTTATCACGTTTTACTAATAGTTAGATAAACCTACAGTGCATTTTTATAGGTACCTACGCTAGTTATCAGTTGAATCAAGCAGGAGTCAGATTCCCAGTTATTTTTAAGGGTACATTCCTTTTCGCGTTTTATTATTAGTCAGTGTGTTTCATAGGTACGTTCGTTATCACGCTGAATCAAGCAGGAGTCAGTTTCCCACTTATTTTTAAGGGTACTTTCTTTTATTATCACATTTTATTAAAAGCTAGAGAGACATACAGTGCATTTTATAGATACCTACGTCAGTTATCACGTTGAATCAAGCAAGAGTCAGATTCCCAGTTATTCATAAGGGTACGTTCCTTATCACGTTTTATTAAGGATGGCATTCCCCAAAATAGGGTATTTTAAATTATGGATTACCTACTCGCAAATCACAAGTACTTACTTAAAATTTTGAAAAAATATATGTTATTTACAGCTATTTATCTAGTGCTTCCGGCCGTTCTTTTTTGATTGGTGATATTTTACTGTATCAAATAAAATCCCAAACATCCGTCTAATCGTAATCCAAAAATCCTATTACTTGCAGTATACTTGGTTTTAGTTAATGAAAAATATACGAAAATAATTGTTTTTGATTGAATTTTAAGTGATTTTCGATTCGCGGGGCGCTCGCGAGTTCACAGTTCACTGCCGGCTGCCGCTGCTTCCACGTGAAGTGTATCGCACGCGGCCGAGCAAGCGTTATCGTGCCTATTTCGCTCGGGAATCATCGCCTTAATAGTCAGATAAGCCTACAGTGCATTTTATAGGAACGTTAGATATTACGTTGAATCAAACAGGAGTCAGATTCCCAGTGAATTTTTAAGGGTGCGTTCCTGGGATAAGATTTCTTAAAGATTCGTTTTTATCACTTTGTATTAATTATTGGGGTTGGGTTTGGGTTGTGACTGTGAGTGGCAATTAAGGATTACAGTTGAAATCATTTTTGAGTTCGTGTTAATTGCAAAATGTCATGATCTAGGTTCGGTTAATTCCAAATCGTGTTACTTATTGTAGAATGCTGAATTAAGGTATCAGGTACCTAAATGGTCTCCAGCCGAACGATTTGCGAACCGATGGAGTAGCTTCTTTGACATTCCTCCTGCCAACCTAAAAAAAATGAATAGATATATATTTTTTTAATGTTGGTATACATCTACAATAAAGCCAGTTTCAGAAAAAAAATACTTAAGTGAATTTGAATACATAGTTTTTTTCTGATTCAAAATCTCCATGAGAAAATCTCCATCTCCAAAAACACGATTCCTCGGTTGAAAGTGTTATTCATTGAACTCCTAAAAATGTTGGTCCTAGTGTATTTTTATGCTCTATCTGTAACACGTCTAAGGTTCTCGGGTGTATAATAAACATTCAAATAAAACCTTTTCCATACCATATCAACGCATTATGTTTATTATGAATCATTAAAAGTTGAGAATTTCATGTTATTTACATTTTTGCAATATTTAAGTAATTTTTGGAAAGAAATTATTATTATTATTTACCTCTCTTACGATTTTGTCCTGTCTGTCGTTTTGCCAGTTATGACGTTATGGCCTTTTGCTCCAGCCCCAGGACACATTTAATGGAGTAGATCTTGCTTTTGGCTATGAGCATTAGAATGCCGAGTCACGTAAATTATGTCCTGTCAACTATAATTTCTTAAATCATTGGTAATTTTATCTCATTCACCGGCGCTAGTACATAAACGCTCTTGCAAAAAATAATTCCTCACCAAATAAATAACTTAAGTACTTTGAAGTCGGGCGTGAAACATGTACAATTTTTTGTTCCGACTTCAAAGTACTTACGTTATTTATTTGGTGAGGAATTATTTCTTACTTTTTTGATGTGGTTTTTTAGAAGGCGTTTTTTTTTTTTAATAATTTTTATTTCACTCTTTTTAGTGCATCGTGCAGGCAATTTACGTGTTTTCTGGTAAATAGGTAAGTGATCAAACTCAAAATCTCTTTTTTCGAAGTCGGTTAAAATACCTTGAGGTATCCCTTTTTTAACTAAACAAGAATCATCTAAATCGGTTTATAAACAAAGGAGTTATGCCTAAAGATACGTATTAAATTCACATAAAGTGGTAACGAAAACGACAGTATTTTCAAGATTTCCTGAAAACTACTGAACCGATTTCAAAATTTCAAAAAATGGGACCAACTTGGAAACCAACCTGATGTAATAACGTTTGAACCATTCCAATCGGTTCAGCCGTCTTCGAGTAATCGGGGGACATACACAAAAAAAAAAAAAAAAACATACATACAGACGAATAGAGAACCTCCTCCTTTTTGATTTAGAAGTCGGTTAAATACTAAACCTACAGTTCAAATCGCACGAGGTATCGTTTAGAATAATTGCACAATAATTGCTCTATGCCATCGTTGCATCCATCGTTATGGCAGTTACCCGAAATTCGATGGCTTAGTCATTATTGTAATAATCAGAAATGCCTTCTCCAGTTTTTCAAGAACTTGTATTATATTACTATTGTCATTATCATTACATGTCATTTGATTCATCGTTCCTAGAATGATTGACAAAATCCGGTAAGCTCACTTTGGCTTGACTTTTCGGCGCACGATGTTTTTGAACGAATGACGAACCCAAATTTTTGTGTAATGTTATACTTTGGTGTCGTGTGTATTCTTTCTTTCTTTTTCTCAAACAGTCCATTTAGCATACTTGCCAGTGGCGAAGGGTCCATACATGCCGATTCCCAAAAATTGTGAAAGTTAAAAAAAATAAAAAATCACTACCCCTGCAAGTAACTTTCAGGCAGGATTCGAACCCGCGCCCCCGGGAATCCGCCCTGATGCTCTGACCAACTAAGATACCGAAAGGCTTTCGAGCGAGACTCGTCGAATTTTGAGATCGCAAAATGTTTGATAAAACATAAATAGCGCCGTTCAAAATTAGTGCCATATTGCACCAAGATGTTGACAAGATGTTATTTCGTAGACAGTCGATTCTATTCCGGAAAATACCACCGATATGCTCCGTGATTCCTTACCAAGAGTTAGCGTAATAACAACAACCCACTGGTTGGCTAACGGCGACCTTGAGCGGTTTTCACACACTCTCACTGATGTTGTCTATGTTTATCAAGAGAGGTTGTCAATAAATATGCAAACGTATTTCGGCAGTGTCTTAATATGTAGTAAAATTTACGATTTCTGTCATCACATCGGTTTGTCACGAGGTCCCAATTTGAAAAGGTCTTTTCAAAATGTGTCATTTGACGGGGTGCGAAATGAACGATATAATTTCATTTGGTATAATTTCATTTCAATAACGTTTATATGGCATAATCAACTTTAGTCATAACAACACTTCAACTAATTTAAACGCATATTTTTCTCATCCATTTTAAGGTTAGTTTAGATTAGAATCAATGAAATGACCGAAAAATGCGCGAGCCGGCCGGCAAAGCGCCAGAGACATTTTTTTTAAAGTAAGTACCTAAGCTACCAAATTGAAGAAATGAAATATTAGTCAATTAAATCTATAGGGTAAGCAAAAGAACAGGGGATACGGAGGCTCGGGGGGGAAGCCCTCCGTCATACATAAAAAGCTACAATGGTGACAAAACAATTATTGTTGATAGGTTAAATATAGCCACTGCCACAAGAAATGCGAAAGACGAAAAAAAGAGTACCGTTTTCATGAATACACTGCTGAACTTGAATTTCGATATCGATGTAGATTGAGGAAAACGGACATAAGCTTATTGAGGCAAGTAAATTAAAGTAATGGGAAAAAACAATCGAACGATGGTAGGTATGTCATTATATTTTCCACTTATCTTAAAAATCACTACATCGATGCTTAGTATATCGTAATGCAATCTTAATAATGTTATTACTTTATGCTCATAATGACCATGAAACTATTTTTATTTACTAATGATTTACTCATTTGTGATTCCTAATGCTTGAAAGTTACTTTTAAAGCATGACCTTGTCTCATGGCATTTGATGTGAATTACTGCTTGTTACAATAATGTTTCAACATTAGGATCTTAGATGGTAAAAGTTACGAAGTTTTTGGCAAACAGGGTTTTAATTGTGTAACAAAAACTATCGCATTGTTCAAAATTCAAAATTACTTTATTGCGTAGATGTTGTCGGTAGGTATACATAATAATCTCTGTACATCAGATATGTTCATTGTCAGATAAATATACCTCATCCATGTGCTATATACTAATATTTAAATTTCTCTTGAAATATATATTTTATTATTTTAATTAATTTAAGAAAAAGCATTCCACCCACAACTTTGTGTACCTACTTGAAAATAGGTACTAGGTATCTCTACAGGAAGTTAGCCGGAATAAGTCATCAAAATTGGTGCACGCGTTAAAATCAACAGACAGCAGAGTTATTCGTCCATATAAATTACTAGCGCATCCTCGCGGTTTTACCAGCGTGGTTGTTCCCATGGAAATATCGGGATAAAATATAGCCTATTTCACTCGGGAAGAATGTAGCTTTCTAATGGTCAAAGAATTTTCTTAATCGGTCTAATAGTTTCGGAGCCTATTCAATTCAAACAAACACACAAATCTTTCCTCTTTATAATATTAGTATAGATGGAAGTATGGATCGGAAAGTGAAAAGAACATTTTTCAAAATGCCTTTACAAAATTCATAAAGTACCTAGGTAGTCTTAAGTAATATCTTTTGAGTTCCTTCAAAATCTTTATTATTTAACCGACAAGAACCGGTAGTTATATAACGCTGGGCTTGAATAACGAGCCTTATTATTTTCATCTTGACCCTGTGACATCGTTGCAAGCCTGCACAGTTAATGCAAGTAACAAAAATGCAGAGAAAGTTATATAAAAGAAACGAATTGAATTAAGACTTTCCGTTGGTCCGATAATTTTTAACAAAATAAACAAATGCTCTAGTTTTTGGTTCGGCAATCAAGAAAATTTTTGACAGGTTTTTTGGTAATGTATTAACTGATTCTGCAAAAAAAATGAATCTTTTACAAAACAAGAAGACAAGATAATTAAAAAAAATAACTGTGTAAAGTGAAGAAATGTTGAATAAAATTTATTTTATAAGAAACTAACCTAGTTTTATATTTATAATTAAAGCAGTTTCTCAATAAATTTCTGTATTATTCGAAAACACTATTGAATTGCTAAAATTAACCCCACTGTTAATGCAAGAAGACAAGACATATCTAAGAGTTTCGGTGTTGCCCTTGTGTCTAGCGACGCACGCCACTGTTTATCATAAGTAATCACCTATAATAGAAAAACAATAGGAATCAACACAATATGGGAATTTCTTGAAGCGTAGCCGTATGTGACCCTATTCACACCGTTAATACCAGTTCACTCCATACAAATCTTATAGCGCTGCATCTAGTGCACTGTGGCAAGAAATAAATAGTAGGACTGATAAATTACATTCTTAATTTGTCGCGAAAATTATTTTCTAACCACAAATGATTTAGAATTCACAATGAGATGTTTTCTTAAACCAAATCCAAAATATTATGGAGCTATAAAATATTAAAAATAAAATTTACATAGGGCAGGAGACCCCTTTGTGGCCACTATAAGGATATTTTCAAGCACAATAAGTGCTAAATGGTCTAAGGTATTTAAGACAAAAATTATATCTTTAATTAAAGAGCATTTATATACCCTTGTAATAATGGGTTAAAACTCATATTACAATAGCCCATTATTGTAGCCGGGAGAAAAACACAGGCTACTTTTTTATCTTGCAAAAATATCATACTCCCGCGGGATAACGTCGTGTAGTCCACGCGGGCGAAGCTACGGGCGGAAAGCTAGTATGATATAGGGAATTCTAACGATTGTAATTATTACCTTAAAATACCTTATTTTAATTGCCATCGGCAAAATGACAAAAAAATTATTTAAATACATTTAGAGCAGAAAGTGGCCGAAACCGGGGCTTCTGCCCTACCTACTGCTTGTTAATTTCTGTAAAACTCAGCAGAAAATCAAGTGTCTTTTTAAATAATGGCATAATTTAACTAATGCCGATTTGAATTTTTGTTTGTTTGTTTGTAATGAAATAAATCAAAAACTACTGGACCGCTTTAAAAATTCCTTCACCAGTAGAAAGCTACTACATTATTCCCGATCCCGATATTTCCACGGGAACGGAAACCACGCGGGTAAGCCGCGGAAAGCTACTGGTTTGGTATAATCTCGAACCTCGCATCTTGAAAATATTTTTTTAACAACACAACGAAATCTCGATTACGAAAGCCAAATGCCAAATGTCGGTGGTTCAAGTGTCAGTCCTTCTACTTTTTTGTAGTTATACAGGCAACACGTATAAATTTTAATTTTAATACTTAAAACATGTAACACCCGATGTAGCAATAAGTAGCACCTAAGTAACCCGAGTACTTAAGTAGTAAGTAGCCGTACCTATGAGTTCTTTTGGTGATGAGTAGGTATGTATATTTATTCCGTGTCCGGGTATAAATAACCTATACATTATACATATTACGATTTTATTAGGTGTATATGATCTGAGGTATCTATAAAGAAATACTCGTCTCGTGCCGGTATAAAACTCGCGATCTATATAAGAGAAGAAGCTTGTAATCCCTAGATCTTCACCAAACTATCCCTATACTACCAGCAATTGTTACAATATAAGTCGGCTCTTTATTCTACGTAAAGCGCCGTCTTTGATATTGTCCTTAATGCCCCCTTAAAACACACATATAATCCGTGAAATTTAGAGCATTGCAATAAAGTTCTTTTGACGTTTGCTGTTAACAATTCAATTCCAATGCAGTTTCATTCATGGTTGGTCCCAGGTTGCAAACAAGTGATAGAGTATGATCAAATCCTTCTAGTTCTATTACTTTAGAGATCATGCGCCTGCGCCGATAATCTAACTGAACTAGACTCCAAACAACAAAAGCAATCCAAGATGCGCCAGCGCACGTAAGCCACAGCATGGCGCAACGGTTACGTGACAACCCCACCGACGACATGAGAAGCCTGGTAAAACCATGACAGCCAATGTTGTACACGAGAACGACTCTTAATACAAATATAAAGAAATAATTTTCCTTTGTATTGAATATTCATTATTTATTGTTCGTCAACGTACTCTTATGATTTCAATAGGTGACAAAGTCTACTTACTATTCATAGTACGTCGAAATCCCTAAAATAGCCATAAAGGGTTCAAATGATACAAAAGTAGATGGTATTCCATTCTTGGCCGGGCAGTTACCATTTGAGAAATATTATGTTTAAGTTTTAATTCATTAAGGCTAATATCCTCATGTAACGTCAGCGACAGACATACCCAGATTACAACATGGACAGATCGGACGGGATATGAGAATAAAATATTCTCTCTTCCAAAGAAAGGGACAACAATTTACAAAACTTGCTCTTATTATATAATCCAGTTGCCATTTTAAGATCGTAAATTGGATAATAAGAAAAGTGCAATAATTTTTTTACACGCAGCTTTCCAAAATCGAGTTTTATACTGGATGGTTTCGTAAATGAAATAAATAAAAACAATGTGCGTATTGTGAGCAGGATATAGGCAAGACGGTTGTTAAACTCATTGCCGGTGGTTGCCTGTTTTACAGTTGTCAGTTGTAACGAAACATTGGGTATTGATAAATCACTAGGTACCGGAATCCGAAACTTAAGTTTTATTCGTAGTTGGAGCCGCGAACAACCACTACTCTTTTTAAAAAGTTTTTTTAAACATTTTTAAGAGTACCTTTAAAATGATTTTACACAGAAGTTACACTGACTGCAATAACCAAGCTTGTAAATTCATAACATTAACCAGGCTCAACTCGCACTGGGGCGCAAAGTCAAAGCGTTAATTTGAAACTTTACATATTAGCAAATTCACCCATATGTCTAATACCTATAAACTATTAAGGCGCTACTCGGAAAAAGTATGGACTTTTTGATTTACAACTATAGGACGGTTACAGTTGTTACAAATCTGGTAATAAGATATATATTTCTTCATACCTTTATCTAGAATCGTATAGTTTCAGAAAAACGATTTTATGGTTTTGGCTCGACACTTTTTATTTTCGAAAATACCACTAAAAAATAAGAAATATCAAGATTATTCTTAAATGGGGATACATATACTATTGAAAAGTGGTTTAATTAGTGGACACCAATAATATTTTTACTTCTCATGCTCGTAAAGTTTGTGTTTATGTTGGGTATAGGCTGCATAAAATCGCTTTTTATGCTCTAGTGCATAAAGTAAAATTTTCGTCGAAGTCACAGATTCTAAGACAAAGGTCGTCAGGTAAACAGTCACACACGCAATTAAACTTCGTTAAATAAACCTGTTATTTCATTCTGTTTCTTAAATTTTGTACATCATCATGTCAGCCGAACGACGCCCACTGCTGGGCATAGGCCTCCCCCAAGGATCTCCACAACGATCGGTCCTGCGCTGCCCGCATCCAACGGCTTCCCGCGATCTTGACCAGATCGTCGGTCCACCTTGTAGGGGGCCTGCCCACGGAACGTCGTCCGGTACGCGGTCGCCATTCGAGAACCTTTCCGCCCCAACGGCCATCGGTTCTCCGCGCTATGTGTCCCGCCCACTGCCACTTCAATGATGCAATCCTTCGAGCTATGTCGGTTGTTTTAGTTCTCCTGCGGATCTCATCATTTCTGATTCGATCGAGCAGGGAAATACCAAGCATCGCTCTCTCCATTGCTCGCTGGGTGACTTTGAGCCTTCTTATGAGACCCATAGTAAAAGACCACGTCTCACTTCCATAGGTCATTACTGGCAACACACACTGGTCAAAGACTTTCGTCTTGAGACATTGAGGTATTTCGGACGCGAATATATGTCGGAGCTTCCCAAACGCTGCCCATCCGAGCTGGATTCGACGAGAGATCTCTTTCTCAAAGTTGGACTTACCTAACTGGACCGTCTGTCCTAGGTAAACATAGTGGTCAACAACTTCGAGTGTAATGTTCCCAACATTAACTGGAGCGGGTGCAACATGGGCATTGAACATGATTTTCGTCTTGTCCATGTTCATCTTAAGACCCACTCTTTGCGAAGCATTACCGAGATCTTCGAGCATTGTGTTCAGGTCTTCCAAGGTCTCAGCCATAAGAACTACATCATCGGCAAACCGTAGGTGTGTTAGGTACTCGCCATTGATGTTGATGCCGTATCCTTTCCAGTCCAGCAGCTTAAAAATATCCTCCAACGCAGCTGGGAACAGTTTGGGAGAGATGACATCTCCCTGTCTCACACCTCGCTGTAGTTGGATAGGATTAGAGCTCTGGTTCTGTAATCGGACCGACATGGTGGCGTTTTGGTATAAGTACCTCAGCACCTCGATGTACCTGTGGTCTATTTGGCACCTCTGGAGAGACTGCAGCACCGCCCAAGTCTCAATCGAATCAAAGGCTTTCTCATAGTCCACGAACGCTAAGCAAAGTGGCAAGTTATACTCTTCGGTCTTCTGTATAACTTGCCGCAGCGTATGAATGTGGTCTATGGTACTGTAGCCTTTCCGGAACCCGGCTTGTTCGGGAGGTTGGAAGTCGTCGAACCTGCGAACGAGACGATTCGTAATGACTCTCGAAAACAACTTATAGATATGGCTCAGAAGCGAGATGGGTCTATAGTTCTTCAAGAGAGTTTTATCACCCTTCTTGAAAAACAGCATCACATCGCTTCTGCCCCATGCCTTTGGCGTTTTGCCCTCAAGGATGATTGAATTGAAAAGCTTCTGGAGGACTTTAAGTATCGGCTTACCGCCCGCTCTCAGAAGCTCTGTTGTGATTCCGTCATCGCCCGCCGCCTTGTTGTTTTTAAGCTGCTTGAGAGCCATTCTAATCTCGTACAGGCTGACGTCCGGGATATCTTCGGTATGGTGTCGGGTAAGCTTGGCTCTAGGGTCTGTAGCCTTGCTTTCAACAGGTGTTTGTGTGGAATATAGCTGTCCATAGAAACTCTCAATCTCCCTCAGGATTTCAGGTGTTGACGAAATGATGCTACCTTTCTCAGTTTTCAGCCTCGTCAATTGACTTTGCCCGATAGACAGATCTCTCGCGAACACTTTGGAGCCTTTGTTCCGCTCAATCGCTTCTTTAATACGCTCGGTATTAAATTGGCGAAGGTCGCGCGTCAAAGACTTAGATATCTGTCTATTAAGCTGTCGATAACGATGGGCATCCGCTGATCCGCATTTTGTACATAATCCATGTTAAATTACTAAATTAATAAAACTTTTCTTAGAAATAAGTATTTCTAGAGCATTATGGACTACACGAGTACGATCTATATCTATGCTCAAGTCACTGTCACGTATAAAAAAAAGAAAGCCTTCCCGCCAATATGGCGAAGTCTTTATTTTTTCTTTTTTGCAATATTGTTATTTATTTTCCTCACACTCGATGTGAAAAGCAGAGTGTATAACTCGTTCATAAAACCCATTTTACCCTCGAATTGACTATCCACCCTCGCCTACGGCTCGGATGGATATATATGTCTCGGGTAAAATGGTACGTTTTATGCATTTTTTTAAACTCGCTATTGTTTTTGAATATGAATCGATTTTGTGTTTTTTTGCGTAATCGGCAAAATCGGTCTCGCTCCCGCGCGCGTCGTTTTCTCATTGCTATCTCGCTTTAGCATAATTTTTCCGAGTATCGCCTTAAACATATTTCATCTGAGAAAGAAAAACGCGCGCGTCTGCTGTGCGCTTATCTTTTCTCGTAATAAGTCGTTTTCGTTGAGCCTGGGATGCCATGGCAGAGATACCAGCAGCATTAAGGCGCCGATTCCCCAAAATAGGGTATTTTAAATTATGGATTACTCGCAAATCACAAGTACTTAAAATTTGGAAAAAATATATGTTATTTTACAGTTATTTATGTAGTGCTTCCGGCCGTTTTTTTTCGATTGGTGATATTTTACTGTGTCAAATAAAATCAAATATCATATTACTTGCAGTATACTTGGTTTTAGTTAATGAAAAACATATGAAAATAATTGTCTTTGAATAGCCGAGGGATTCCGGCCTTTTTTTTATTAAATAATTTTTAAGTGATTTTCGACTCGCGGGGCGCTCGCGAGTTCACAGTTCACTGCCTGCTGCCGCTGGGTCCGCGCGAAGTGTATAGAGTGCGGCCGAGCAAGCGTTAGCGTGCATATTTCGGTCGGGATTCCTCGCCTTAACTTAACCTCTGGCAGCTTGGCGTCGCAGCCAAGCCGTCATCGGTCGCAAAGTGAGGTAGAGATAGGACTGTAATACAATACGACAAGTTTTGATTGGCGTCAGCTGCTGGCGCGTCGTTGCTATAATAACCCAATGAAACAGATCACAAAGCCATCGTTATCAAAAATGCAACCTGTGCAACTTAATATATTCCTATGATTATCACTCTGCCGGCCTACAAATTCTGTAAGTTGGTAACCAGCGGTGATCCCTGTTATAACTTGTGTTCTGTGGTTTCAACTCTTGCTTAATATTGTATTTTTTTTTCACACAAACAATAGTTAGATTAAAATTACATTTATTCAGCAAAACGACATATTTAGGTGACGGCTACACGTTTAGTACTGAATTAAATGCCTTAAATTACTCGTACATTGTGCAATCTCTGCTTATAACATATTCCCACACATTAGTCTTCGAAAACTTTTGGTAAATCTACTCGTATATCTTTACTAATATTATAAAGAGGAAAGATTTGTATTTTTGTATGTAACGAATAAACTCAAAAAGTACTGGACCGATTTAGAAAATTATTTCACCGTTAGAAAGCTACAGTCTTCCCGAGTGACATAGGCTATATTTTATCCCGATATTCCCACGGGAACGGGTAACACGCGGGTGAAACCGCGGGCGGCCGCTAGTGGTAAATACGTTAAGATTTACATTAACAATGTTAGGAAATGGTAATAGAACATTTTTTTAATCACAACGGGGTATCCCCCGTAAAAAAATGTGATAACTTTAGCCATCCATCATCACATCTGATGTTAAGTGGTGATAAGTCTGATGGTTGAAGCGCACATCGCATGGAATCCTCAATCACTGTGAAACTGGCTATCTTATCTCTAACTGCCGGAACTCAATAATGCTAAAAATCATTGTTAAGAGATCAGACTGAGATAAGATGGTGGCGCATGGAATCCTCAATCACTGTGGAACTGGCTATATTATATCTAACTGCCGGAACTCAATTATGCTAAAAATCATTGTTAAGACATCAGACTGAGATAAGATGGTGGTAGCTAGCCAGGTGGACTAAAATCAAGACCTACCACCAACCAAACCGAATACAATATGATTTCCCACTGGTAATCGAATTCGGGAACCCTGGGTCTGAAATCGGTGGTGTAGACCGACCACATACTAGACCACAGAGTTAAATTAAATTTAGGTTTTGTGCGCTTTATGGCATAAACTTAAAACTACTGGCTGGTCTGATTGTAATTGTTGTAATCTATACTAATATTATTAAGAGGAAAGATTTGACTGTTTGTTTGTTTGTTTGCATCTAATAGGCTCCGAAACTACTGGACCAATTTAGAAAATATTTTGACCATAGAAAGCTACATTCTTCCCAAATGACTTAAGCTATATTTTATCCCGATGTTTCCACGGGAACGGTACCTACCACGCGGGTAAAACCGCGAGGCTCCGATAGTATTAAATAGATATTGTATTTGCCTTAGTGAGATTTTTAACGTTAAATTAAGAGTTAAGATAGAATTACGTAATTTTTCCTAATTCAACCATTCTCCGACAGCTTACAACACGAAACATTCACAAACTATTAAAAAGACCGAATATATCGTCGAATCAACATAAAAGAAATAGAAACGTATATTCATTTATTATTTTCTGGTTCCAGGGGAAAAGCATGAACTGAGTCACCATGGGTATACTGACGGTAGTAACAGCGGCTGCCAAGTCCGCGCTGACGATAGCCGGGATCAGCAAGCTGACCTTCATACCCATCATGCTGGCAGCCATGGCATACTTCAACTACGACATGCTGGACCCAGAGAACAGACCCTTTAACGAGAAGAACCTTCGAGAGAAGTACGATTTCGTAATCGTTGGAGGAGGATCTGCAGGATCGGTTCTTGCTAACAGGTTGTCTGAAGTGGAAGGTTGGGATGTGCTGCTACTAGAAGCTGGTGGGCACGAGACTGAGATCAGCGATGTTCCTTTGCTGTCATTGTATTTGCATAAGAGCAAACTTGATTGGAAATACAGGTAATTTTCTACTTTCATGTTAGATGTATCAAGTACTTACTTACTTTGCTTTTTTAAATTTAAACATAAAAATAAAGATTTGCCTCAATAATAACTATCACTTTTTAGCGCGCAGTTAATCGTACGTTGCTTTATCTTGTTGTTGGAAGTAAAATATTTTGAAACAAGCCTAATAGATACCCAAACGTTGTGCGGTGTTTATCTATATCCGCGGAAAAAATATTCTTACTAAAAGCCGTCTATTTGCTCAAAATAGTTACGGGATTTTTGTAAAAGTTACAAAAGACTTAAAAAGAGTTGATGAAGATAACTTTTTGTCTGTCACTAAAACAACAACGAATAAACTTTCAGGACGCAACCACAAGATACCGCCTGCCAGGCCATGATCGACGGGCGTTGTGGTTGGACAAAAGGGAAAGTCCTCGGAGGCTCATCTGTGCTGAACACGATGCTCTACATCCGAGGGAACAAGCGAGACTTCGACCAGTGGGAGTCGATGGGGAACCCTGGCTGGGGGTATGAAGACGTGCTTCCATACTTCAAGAAGTCTCAGGACCAGAGAAATCCTTACTTGGCTAGGGACACTAAACATCACGCTACAGGTTGGTAACGGCTTTTTTTATATAGTAGGTATGAAAAAAGTGAAAAGAATCGTTGTCTCACCCGCCAGCTGCCAGTGTAGCTTGCGCTTTATGTTATCTATACTAGTATTATATTGTTTGTTTGTATGTTTGTTTGTTTGCATCGAATAGGCTACGAAACTACTGAACCGATTTAGAAAATTCTTTCACCATTAGAAAGCTACATTCTTCCCGAGTGACATAGGCTATATTCTATCCCGATATTCCCACGGGAACGGGTACCACGTGGGTGAAACCGCGAGGATCCGCAAGTTTTAATTAAATCTGGTTTGTAATATTTTCAGGTGGATACTTGACAGTTCAAGACTCACCTTACAATACTCCAATTGGCGCAGCTTTTCTTCAAGCAGGTGAAGAAATGGGTTACGACGTTCTGGACGTTAATGGCGCCCAGCAGACTGGCTTTGCATGGTACCAGTTTACCATCAGAAGAGGAACCAGGTGTTCAGCGGCTAAAGCCTTTCTACGACCTGTTAGATTGAGGCAGAATCTCCACATCGCTCTGTTTTCACACGTCACTAAAGTACTCATAGATAATGAGACTAAACGAGCATACGGCATTGAATTTATCAGAGACGGTACACAACAACTTGTTTACGCAACCAAGGAGGTGATATTATCAGCTGGAGCTATCGGTTCTCCTCAACTGCTTTTACTATCCGGCGTCGGACCAGCAGATCATTTGAAAGAAGTAGGTGTTGATGTTATACACGATTCTCCTGGTGTCGGCAAAAACCTGCAAGATCATATAGCAGTGGGTGGACTGGTATTTCAAATCGATTATCCAATCAGTATAGTAATGAACAGATTGGTAAACATCAATTCAGCTTTACGATACGCGGTTTCAGAAGATGGTCCTCTAACTTCGAGTATAGGATTAGAGGTAGTTGCTTTCATAAATACGAAGTATGCGAATTCATCTGATGACTGGCCCGATATAGAATTCATGATGACTTCATGTTCAGTTCCTTCGGATGGTGGAACGCAAGTCAAGAAAGCCCATGGTCTTACTGACGATTTTTACAATGAAGTTTATGGTGAAATTACCAACAAAGACATGTTTGGCATATTTCCTATGATGCTGCGTCCCAAAAGTCGAGGCTTTATAAAACTACAATCAAATAATCCTTTGGATTACCCTATTATGGTGCATAACTACCTCACACATCCTGATGATGTAGGTGTGTTAAGAGAGGGAGTGAAAGCTGCGATTGCTGTAGGAGAGACTCAGGCAATGAAACGTTTCGGTGCTCGGTTCCATAGCAAACCTCTTCCGAATTGCAAACATTTGCCATTGTACACTGACGACTATTGGGACTGCCTTATTCGCCAGTACACTATGACTATATACCATCTTTCTGGGACGACAAAAATGGGTCCCGCTAGTGATCCAATGGCTGTACTAGATCCTCAGCTTCGGGTATATGGCGTAGAGGGTTTGAGAGTCATAGACGCTAGTATGATGCCTACGATAACCAATGGCAACATCAATGCTCCTGTCATGATGATTGCTGAAAAAGGAGCAGATTTGATCAAAGGAACTTGGTTAACGAGTAGGAAAAGAAAACGACGATCTTTGAAGTGTTCAAAGATAGATATGTTAAGTAGAAACAAAAGTGAAAATTTATGTATTGAGGGAAGGTGACGCGTCCTTTAAAACCATTGTACAGTTCAGCCAACAGCAGGTGAAGCCTTACAAAATTGACGAATTTTTTCAAATGACTTTGAACTTTAACGTGTTGGACGTTGGGATAGGAATTTGACATGTTGTATAAGGTCACTTTGCTTAGACTGTACTTAGGCCATATTCTTTTAATACCTGTAGAATAAAGCTTGAAGAAGATAATAGAATGGTGTGATATTCGCTGAAACTAATAGTCAAAATATTCAAAAATGATCGTCCTTTTAATGAATTCCATTGTTGAATACTGCTTCAAGCTTTATTTTCTCTTCTTGGTTTATAAACTTAAAGTTACTAATCTAGTCGATCGTCACAAAATATATATTATGTATTAGAAGTACGATATAATTACGAAACAGAGATTTCAATGTGGCAACTACAGGGGTCTGAAATCCTTTATTTTTTGTTATGGACCTATAATTAATTTAGTTTAATTTTCCGTAAATGTTATACGAAAAGATACGAGAAGAAAGAGAAGTACTATTCTAATGATGATTTTGTCGAACGACTTGTAACTTGTATTTCTATTTTGAGTTGAGACTCAAAATACGTTTATGCAAAGTAGTGTAGAAATTTTGAAATGACCATGATCTCTGTAATTATGGGGCTTCTAATACGACGGTAAAAATCCAATGAAACACAGATGTTACTTCTTCTTTTTAAGTATGAAGATAAATGGGTTGATTGAAAGTTAGTTTATAAATAAAGGTTGTTGTAAATATGATATGAATATATTGTGTAGGTAGTCAAGCAAAGGGACTGTTGACAAATTAGAACATAGAATACTATGATCAGAGGTTGACAATGTTTAATAATAATAACCAAAAGTAGTTCTGACAGTCGTTATTGTTGATGTTCAGAATAATTTGCTTGTCAGCTTTTTAAGCGAATCCATGGCTGTTATTAAAATGGAAGCAATTGTACTTTTTTAAATATTTTTAATATACTTATACGACCAATCTTGATATATTTTAGAAATTTCTTGATTACAATAAAAATCCGTAGGTAATATTTTTTAGCTATATCAGTTTGAACAAAGTTTAAACTAACAAAAATACATAAGTACAACTTTCAAGAGAGAATCCACTGACAAAATTTTGATTCTGGAAGAAAACCAATTGTTACCATTCACGATAATATACCTACAGCTGTTTATAGCATTAACGTTACTAATGTACAAATAAACGGTACCAAATCTAGGACTACCTAAAAAATATTTAGGTTCCTATAATGAATAGTTTCCCTTAGGTTACAATATGCTTTTAAAGCCTGACCAGAAAAATAAAAACCTGGCTTGAGGCGCCAGAGCGCCACTTTCGCCTCTTCGTTGTTTTAAATGTCAAATTCTATAGAAAAACTTAGTTCGCCAAATTTCCGCAACATGGTGAGGTTTTATTTTTCTGGTCAGGCTTTAAATGGTTTATAACGTATTTTATTGCTTACCAATTATTTGAAGTTGTAGTTGTTTTTTTGCGAATGAGTTATTTTATGTACTTATTGTTAAATAGGATGGTGTTTTTTGGTGGTGTTGTATTGTTATGAATGTGTATGCACATGAATGTTAATTAATAAATTGACTACATTACAGATACGCATGTGTTTTTATTGCCATAAAGTAACGAAAAATTGCAATTTCAGACTTCAGAATGAGACTCATATCCTGCTACTAACTAGTGTATTCTTACAAGCTTTTTATTAACTTGCCATGTTAGTTAGTTAGTTAGTTGGGGACAAATCTTGCAAGCTTAATTTAACCCACTTCCCAGTGTCGTGTCCCATGGAGCTGAAATTTTGTATACAGATTTGGTTTAGATGATAATACAATATTTAAGTACATTCAGCAAAAAGCTTGTCATAAAAATGAAATTTTTACTAAAAACTATAATAATACCGATAGTTTGACGGTATTTTGGCAGAACCATATTTGCTATTTTATTAAGAAAACAAATTAACCCACCAAAACATTTTCATGGTATTTAATGTTGCCAAGACAAGACTATATGGCTCGCACTGTCAAAAAGTTTTCACATCTCATGTCTAGAACCAAGCTTCTAACCCTTACGTCACAGGGTAAAAAAAAACTACTATGTGCTTACGTGCCTCTCTAGAAGCTCTAGTATTAAAACTCTAAACCTCAATCAAAATAATTATGTGAGTTCCCCCCAAACTAGAAGTAAAACAATTCTACAAATTTAGTGCATGCAACTGTAGCTATGACTAGCGGAACTAAACTTCCGTAAAAGAATAACGAATGTAAAATAATACTAATGCGATATGGTCTAGCAATTAAAAATAAATGCAATATCCGTTAATTGAATGTAATGTAATATATTACTTTTACAAACCTATATAGCTTGGGTATAAAATAAATAAAACACCGATTATCGTCCCATTGAAAGCGCCATCTATTGCAAAAGTAGGTAACAATGAGGTTTCAATGCACTAGAAGTGCTCTATAGAAGTCGTTATTATTGCTACTAGGCGCGGTTCACCCCGTCTGTCTGCCTACTCCTCTGCGCTCTGCTTTGTCGCCAGTGGGTGAACAGTCATATAAGGTGTTAAATTACAAAAAAAAACCTGATAAGCACGTAAGCACGAAAACTCAAAAATCGTAATAGTAGGTAAAATGTAGTATCATCAGTCGAAATGCTACCAAAGCACTGCCTTTTGAATGTACTGCGCTGCCTGTTGATTTTTAGTTCCTTAAGAGCGAAGATGGCGCTGCTCTGGTTTCCATACAAAATAATAATATGCTCGCGATAATGTGAGTGGTAATCTGGCAAAATAAAAAAAGAGTCATGGTCGGGATTGCTGATGGTCGTACGTATCTAAATTGAAATGTCTAGGCCCGGCCCGATGTAAAGTCGAACTGGGAAAGTGCTTTATCAGTTTCGTTAACATTTCCGATACATTTAAAATTACGCTAGCTCAGATCTGAATGACATTTCAATAACGTCATGCACTACCTATGTGACAAAAACATGAATAGAAATTGTCACTTTGAACTTACAAAGAAAATCAGACCTTATCGATCTACAGCATCACAGCCTCCGATATCTTCAATAGAGAAGGCTGTGACAGCATACAAAGAATTTTAAAACTATAGCTGACAAAGCAATTTCTTGATCAAGTTTACTAAGATCTTCCACGCCGTTACATCCTTTTGGTATGGCAGGCCAGTGAGCGTTTTGACTTCGTCTGACCAAACAGCAGGTAGGCGAGCGACCGCGGACTACCAATACTCAAAATCACTTTGTTTATTTCAACCCCCGACGCAAAAAGAGAGGGATGTTTAACGTGTCTGTGTATCTGTCTATCGTAGCTCCCAGACGGATGAACCGATTTTCGTAGTCATAGATAATTTTATGCCGAGTGTTCCTAGCTATGTTTCATGAAAATCTGTTCAGCCGTTTGAAGATTATCAGCTCTTTTCTAGGTAATGAGAGGATTAACTTCCTTATGTCCGATATGATCGATTCGATATTTGGTACCGTGTTACTTAATTTTGTGTGTAATAAAATTTAAAAGATTTAAAAACCCCCCGACTCTAATAAAATGTCAAAAAATAAAATTTCTCTCTCGGTCGGGGGACCCCCAACGTATTATATACCCTTTTAGTTCTTCTATTTTTGTGGTCCCCCGACCGAGAGAGAAATTAAATTTTTGCCTTTTTTAGTTTTTTTGTGTCGGGGGTTTTTTTATTTTAAGTGAGAGGAACGCATTTACGCATACCGAAACGGTTATGCTGGCCTTCCTATGAGTTTTGGGCAGAGCACTATACTTCGCCGCGCCACCCAGTCCCCCCGTCAAGTTTTTGATTTCCAACATCCACAACAGCCAATCCATTCAGGAAGATGCTCAGATAATCTTAAGACATCCCATCTTTCAATTAAAAATAAGTCGATCTTACTACATTGACAAAAAGTACATTTGTTACAAAATCAAACGTTACCTAACTTAGCATCTTCTGGAACAATACTCGGTGCATTACTGCTTGGTCATTTTATCACATCGCTTACGAAAATGAGACATTATGCAATGGTCATGTACTTATATAGATGCTCGGTGTGACTTCTTACTATTTGAACGCAAGAAAAGTATTGTGGGAGATAAATAATGACATTTAATAAGAACTTACTTTATTCCTTACCAACTCCATATTGATAACAGCTTAAAATATATAGATAACGGCGTGGGTGAGATTTCTGTATATTCCGTTTTTTTAATTCAATGCGTAAAGTTGAACCTATCCCAGACCTACCCATATTGAAAATGAAAATGAAAAACTGCGCTCCCCCGGGAATCCGCAGGTCCGGTAGCTTTTTTCTATTACAATTTTTCCTATAGCCTATAGGAATAGGTAATAAAAAAATAATTTAAAACCTTAAACTTATTCTAATATTTGTTTGTTGACTTTCTGTAAATCTGATTGCCATCCGTAAAGGCCTCCTCCAATCTTCCCCGTGGGAATATCAAAATTAAATATAGCCTATCGCACCCTGAAATAATATAATGTCTACTATGAAATAATTTTCAAAATTGGTTTGAGATGTTCCGGAGATTACCTCTTACATCTAAACTTACTAACTACATATTAAATCTTTACAATATTAGCTTACAATAGATACGAGTATATACATAATAATATGCTATTTAAAATGGTCTAAGCAGAAAAAAAAAATACAAATGACGATCGGACAGGAAAGGGGCCTCACTGCGAACTGTCAAACAATGATAAAGAGTACGCGCGATATAACTTGGCAAACGTCTCAAATCTGGAACTAAAATTAGGACATGGGAATTAGGCTTATTTTTCCGACCGACCACGACGATCAGCAGCGCTCTCTGACTGATAAACGCCAAGTTATGTGGTGAGGACTACAGTAATGTTGAATACAGGACGGAGCTATACACTGCGTAAAGCGATATCTCGCTTATAGTACTACCACAGCGGCAAAGAATATATACACTTACGCGAAAAGAAACGACACTTAAGCATGTGTGCACGTAAAATCGCTTGCGGCTATGTGTGGGTGTCTGGATGTGAGCGGGGGCCGTGAGAGGCGCGCGGGGAGGGGAACAGGCAGTCGGTGAATGCCTTGGCCGAGGGCTGGCGCAATCTTTATACATTCAAATAGGAACTACTAGGAAGCCAAAAAATGCGAAAGTTGTTAAAATTCAGTCGATAATAAATAATTATTGGGAGGACTAATTTTTATTTGGGTGATTATTGATTCACTCACTCAGTATTTTTGTCGCTAACTTAGTATTTTCTTTGGACTTTTATTCGGACACATTAACTGTGTCCCACTGTTAGTAGCTTATTTTACGTACATATATTATTATTATTATTCCCTTTATTACATTTAAAATACTTACAAAATTATATTTCTAAACATAATTTTTTTACAATATAAAACATTAAAAAATATAACATTTAAAAATACAAAAATGCAGTTCCCCAACGGTAGCAAGATCAGGGTCCCCGGCTACCGATGGTTAAGGATCCAGAGACAGACACGGGCCGTGTACAGAAGTAGGTACTGCCTTCTGCATCTGACTCCCGATCCATCAACCTAACGCAAGCCTCTTAAGGTGTTTATCGAGGCTCTTGGCTATCAGACCATGGGCAGATATGACTATCGGAACAACAATTGCTGAATCAATGTCCTACATGTCAACAATCTCGTGAGCTAAATCAAGATATTTGTTTTCTTTATCTTTTTCAGCTTTCCCAAGGTTGTCGTCAACTTGTCATGTCATGGGGAACAGCGACATAAACAATTAGCTATTGCGTGGCGTTCATGTCGATCTATCAATACAATATCAGGCTTTAATAAGCCTGATATTGTTGTATTGTAGCTAATGCTACAATAGTCCTGCCTGTCTGTAATGATAGATCGATCCCAATACAATGTGGCATGGCTATTTTCAAGAACCTGTTCTGGTGCATACTTGTAGTACGGCACCTCGGATGCCACAAGATTATGTTTCAGAGCAAGTTGTTGGTGTATTATCCTTGGTTATGTCTATGCAAATATTCGCCGTTTGCGAGACGAGAACAACCGGAGATTATAAATGTCTAGGGGATTCACCCGGACGATGGCACGCTAGGCAAAATATATCCACTGTGCCATCCCTTAGGATATACTTTCGGTAGTTATTTGTCATCACAACCTTATCCATAACGGCACAGACAAAACCTTCGGTTTCACCAAAATGATACTTGTTTACCGAGATATACCTATGTTTTCCTGAACATATTCTAATAAAGTATTTTTGACTCGAAATTAGTCATTCGTAAATTGTCGCTAGATTAGTTAATTTTTCGCAAACAAAATATAACGCTGCTCGGTTTCTTATTTGAGTATTTTATTCAATGTCGTTCATATTTTATTTTGTCGGAAATTTTATTATTCCTATTTGTAAAGATATTTAATAAAAATATTATCTATAAAAATTGATTGGAAATTTAACGTGTCTTTCATTACCTGAATATTCTTACACAAATTATATAACATCCTACACGTAACCTTCTTTGGCATAAGTCTATATTCCATTTCGGTATCAACCCTAGCGTCGGCTAAACGTCACCGGCGCCCGAACTCTCACGGACACGGAGTGTCACCGCTGTGACAGCGGTGACACTCTGTGTCCGTGAGAGTTCGAGCGCCGGTGCGCTAGGGTTGATACCGAAATTGAATATAGACTTATGCCAAAGAAGGTTACGTGTAGGATGTTATATAATTTGTGTAAGAATATTTAGGTAATGAAAGACACGTTCAATTTTCAATCAACTTTTATAGATATTTTTATTAAATATCTTTACAAATGGGAAATAATAAAATTTCCGACAAAATAAAATATGAACGACATTGAATAAAATAATCAAATAAGAAACCGAGCAGCGTTATATTTTGTTTGCGAAAAATTAACTAAGCTAGCGACAATTTACGAATGACTAATTTCGAGTCGAAAATACTTCATTAGAATATGATAGTATTATATTATCTGTGAATATGTTCAGGAATACGTAGGTATATCTCGGTAAACAAGTATCATTTTGGTGAAACCGCAGGTTTTGTCTGTGCAGTTATAGATAAGGTTGTGATGAGATGACGAATAACTACCGAAAGTATATCCTAAGGGATGGCACAGTGGATATATTTTGCCTAGCGTGCGAATATTTGTATAGACATAACCAAGGATAATACACCAACAACTTGCTCTGAAACATAATCTTGTGGCATCCGAGGTGCCGTACTACAAGTATGCACCAGAACAGGTTCTTGAAAATAGCCATGATACATTGTATTGGGATCGATCTATCATAACAGACAGGCAGGACTATTGTAGCATTAGCTACAATACAACAATATCAGGCTTATTAAAAGCCTGATATTGTATTGATAGATCAACATGAACGCCACGCAATAATTGTTTTTCACTTCTCATGCTCGTAAAGTTCGTGTTTATGTTGGGTATAGGCTGCATAAAATCGCTTTTTATGCTCTAGTGCATAAAGTAAAATCTTCGTCTAAGTCTCAGATTCTAAGACAAAGGTTGTCAGGTAAACAGTCACACACGCAATTAAACTGCGTTACATAAACCTGTTATTTCATTCTGTTTCTTAAATTTTGTACATTATCCCTGTTAAATTACTAAATTAATAAAACTAGGCAAAATTAATAAGTTTCCTTAGATATAAGTATTTCAAGAGCATTATGGACTACGAGTACGATCTATGCTAAAGTCACTGTGCTGCCACTGCCACGTATAAAAAAAAGAAAGCCTTCCCGCCAATATGGCGAAGTCTTTATTTTTCTTTTTTGCAATATTGTTATTTATTTTCCTCACACTCGAAGTGAAAAGCAGAGTGGATAACTCGTTCATAAATCCCATTTTACCCTCGAATTGACTATCCAGCCTCGCCTACGGCTCGGATGGACATATACGTCTCGGGTAAAATGGTACGTTTTATGCACTTGTTGTACAATCTACTATAATATGTCGCTGTTCCCCATGACATGACAAGTTGACGACAACCTTGGGAAAGCTGAAAAAGATAAAGAAAACAAATATCTTGATTTAGCTCACGAGATTGTTGACATGTGGGACATTGATTCAGCTATTGTTGTTCCGATAGTCATATCTGCCCATGGTCTGATAGCCAAGAGCCTCGATAAACACCTTAAGAGGCTTGCGTTAGGTGGATGGATCGGGAGTCAGATGCAGAAGGCAGTACCTACTTCTGTACACGGCCCGTGTCTGTCTCTGGATCCTTAACCATCGGTAGCCGGGACCCTGATCTTGCTACCGTTGGGGAACTGCATTTTTATATTTTTAAATGTTATATTTTTTATGTTTTATAATGTAATAAAAATATGTTTAGAAATATAATTTTGTAAGTATTTTAAATGTAATAAAGGGAATAATAATAATAATATATGTACGTAAAATAAGCTACTAACAGTGGGACACAGTTAATGTGTCCGAATAAAATACTAAATCGTCCAAAGAAAATACTAAGTTAGCGACAAAAAAAATACTGAGTAAGTGAATCAATAATTGCCCAAATAAAAATTAGTCCTCTAAATAATTATTTTTTATCGACTGAATTTTAACAACTTTCGCATTTTTTGGCTTCCTAGTAGTTCCTATTTGAATGTATGAAGATTGCGCCAGCCCTCGGCCAAGGCATTCACCCGACTGCCCGTTCCCCGCCCCGCGCGCCTCTCACGGCCCCCGCTCACATCCAGACACCCACACATAGCCGCAAGCGATTTTACGTGCACACATGCTTAAGTGTCGTTTCTTTTCGCGTAAGTGTATATATTCTTTGGTACTACTACTTACTACAACATTGTTTGACAGCTCGCGGTAACGCCCCTCTGTCTGTGCAAAATTATGTAAAATATAGTTTTCAACCTTTGAATTTGTAAATTCTTTGGTAGTAATTATAAAAGACAAAACATTTGTACGAGCTTACCTCGTAAAAAAAAATATTTTGCGACAGTCCAAACTACTTAAGTTCTCAGGCACAGTAGTATTACAGATGCCTCTAACGAATGCGGAAATATTCTCACAATACCTTTGACTGCGTAGCCAAAGGAAGGAAGTATTTAGGAAAGTAGGTGAATTTTATTTTGTGACATTTGACCACTTGACAATTTATTATAGCACTTTTTGAATGGATTGGTCAAATGAATTGTTACGTAGTGATGTACGCCTGGGAATATTGCCACTGCCGGGAACTTTCCACTCCCAATGTGCCCGGGAAATTTCCGGGCACATTGGGAATATTGCCCAAAATTCCCAGTAGAGTTTTTGTCGTTTTATACAGATGATAATGCAAATTACTAAGTCGCTGCCTTGTCGTGCAGCGATCCCAAATTCAAAAGATCAATCACGATCCCAAATTTAAATTTAGGTCAGTCACAGAAATCTTTGAAAGTCCTCTTTTGAAAGTTTTGGAATTAATGAGGATGATTAAGAGGATCAGTATCATACTGATCCTCTTAATTTAAAGTATTTATTATATTAGTGCCAAGGAAAATGAATCACATGTGATTTTATTTGATTTCATTACAATAATTTACCTATATGAAGACTGAAGACTACTAAAAATATTGATTTTCTTTTGTGTCTTACAATTTTATAATTTGTTGATAATCATATAATAGACAAGAAGCGATCACCGCATGGTCAGAGGCATATTGAATATCAACATCAAGCTTGAAAGATTGCGACTGATAAAATCCACGAACCACGAAACAATACCTGCTCAAATTCAAAACCCCAAGTGCTTTCAGCTCGAACTTCAAAACCGCTTCAAAGCCCTTGAGAATAGCAAATGTGGACGATCTATACAACATGGTGGTGGATACTGTCCGCACGGTAGGGTCTAAGTACTATAAAACCCGCCGTCCCAAATTGAAGAAACTCTTCAGCCAGACACTCCTACTCATGGATCAGAGACAAGAAATGAAACTACAGAACTCAGCAGTTGCCCATCGCTATCGGCTGCTTAATAGACAGATATCTAAGTCTTTGACTGGCGACCTTCGCCAATTTAATACCGAGCGTATCAAAGAAGCCATTGAGCGGAACAAAGGCTCCTAAGTGTTTGAGAGAGATTTGTCTATCGGGCAAAGTCAATTGACGCGGCTGAAAACTGAGGAAGGTATTATCATTTCATCAACATCTGAAATCTTGGGAGATTGAGACTTTCGATGGACAACTATATTCCACGCACACACCTGTTGAAAGTAAGTCTACAGACCCTAGAGCCAAGCTTACCTGACACTATACAGAAGATATCCCGGACGTCAGCCTGTACGAGATTAAAATGGCTCTCAAGCAGCTTAAAAACAACAAGGCGGCGGGCGATGCCGGAATCACAACTACAGTTGCAAAACTTCTGAAAGATTCGGAATAATTACGGAATACTTCTCAGAAAGTATTATTATTTATTCCATCAGAATTTTTCAAAATAGATTTGATCAAAAATATTGACAACTAGCTTTCCGCCTGCGGCTTCGCCCGCGTGGACTTCACGACGTTATCCCGCGGGAATATGATATTTTTCCGGGATAAAAAGTAGCCTATGTTCCTCTCCAGGCTACAAAGTATCTGTGTCCCAAATTTCAGCCAAATCCGTTCAGCCGTTTTGGCGTGATTGAGTAACAAACATCCAAACATCTAAACATCCAAACATCCAAACATCTAAACTTTCACATTTATAATATTAGTAGGATTCTTTTTATCTTAGTTCAATCTTGCTAGAAAATATCGTATGCCCTAGTCCCGCCCGTCCGACCGAGGCGAACGGACGAACGAACGAACAACTCGTGCGCGCCGCGGCCACAAGCCGCGGCGGGCGCGGCGGGCGCCACGGACAGATGAGTGCGCCAGAATAAATAAATTCTAGTCTAGTGGCGCTCGGCGCGGCGGGCGGGGCGCGCAGCGGGGCGGGGAGTGGCGGGCGGGCCCCCCGGAGAAGTTTTCGCCCGCGCCCCGTCCCCGCCGAGAAAGATTCATAATGTTTCGGAATAATTCGCAATATTTCGATTTACGATTAAAATTTATAAAGTAAACGTTATTTCTTTAAAAACGAAGTACTTATTTGCTCAGTGATGGATTGATGTTGAATTGGTTGTTATTTAGCGTAAGTAAAATTTGAATGTTTATTTTATTCCTTACCTATGTAAGGCGAAATTAACAACAAAAGTAGGTAAGTACCTACTGTTAGCATAGCACTAAAACTAATTTTTATTCTTGTTATTACTTTATTAGGTAGGTACTAGCGACCCGGCCCGGCTTCGTTTGAACAATTTGTTGGTGTTTCGACAGTTACAGTAATTTTAAATGTGATAACTTCTAAAGTATTCATTTAAATGATATAGGGTAAAGGACAATTTTGATTTACCTACATTAAATGGCCATGGTAACTTATTTGGATAAGGATTAATACCGATTATAGGAGAAATTAGCTCTGCAAATAAAGTAATATTTTTAAATTACTCAAAGATAAAAATGGTTACTGTGAGTCAACCTTAGGAGATAGACATATGACGCTGTTGCGGACTTTTTTTTTGGCCTTTTAATGATATACAATTCCGTAGTAAATTATTTTGATGCATCTCATAAGGTTCAGCGTTCGCAATGTAAGCGCTCGAAAAATCGATTTTTACGGCTTCACCAAAAAACATGTAATTTTCTCTATAAAGTACATAAATACGTAAGTAATTAGAATGTTTTGTATGTATTTATAAACCGTTGGAATTAAATTTTCTAAATGACAGTGAAAGCTGCATCAAAATCCGTTGCGTGGTTTAAAAGAAGAAAGCTTAGAAAAAGACAGACAGATGCATAGAGCGACTTTATTTTATACTATGTACCTACCTACCTAGTGATAGTGAAGTGATGATAAGCCTCGGCACTTGCTACTCTAATAGAAGACGGGTTCTCGGTGCCGAGGTTTGTACCTACCTAGCAGTGGCGTAGCGAAGGGTACATAGGTACAAGCCGATTCTCATCGGCTTACCTTAATATCATAGATTAAAAATATGTTTTCATCCGTTTCAAGCAATTCAAGAACATTAAAAATTTGCTAAAATAATACGTACCTACCGTACGTAGGGAGGTACCTACTTTCTTCAACACTTAAAACATCTACAGAAATTTTATTTAAGAGGTACGTACCTAGATAGTAAGATATCTATCCATCCATACTTACTTTTACTATGATTGACTTTTTTCTAGCTAGGAAGGTGTTTCAAAATAAGTGTCAACTGCTTTCTACTGCTTTTTACCGATTGCTGCCTTTTTATCGTTACCTACTCCCGTATTTTTCGACGATCGAAATATTCCGAATGTTTCGTAATACTTCGGAATATTTCGTAAGTATTCCACGGGAAAGATTCGGAATTATTCCCGACTGCAACTGTAATCACAACAGAGCTTTTGAGAGCGGGCGAAAAGCCAATACTTAAGGTCCTCCAGAAGCTTTTCAATTCAGTCATTCTCAAGGGCAAAACGCCAAAGGCAAGGCATCAAGGCATCGCAGAAGCGATATGATGCTGATTTTCAAAAAGGGTGATAAGACTCTCTTGAAGAACTACAGACTCATCTCGCTTCTGAGCCAAATCTATAAGTTGTTTTCGAGAGTCATTACGAATCGTATCGCTCGCAGGTTTGATGACTTCCAACCTCCAGAACAAGCCAGGTTCCAAAAAGGCTATAGTACCATAGACCAAATTCATATGCTGTGGCAAGTTATACAGAAGACCGAGAAGTACAACTTGCCACTTTGCTTGTCGTTCCTGGACTATGAGAAAGCCTTTGATTCGATTGAGACCTGGGCGGTGCTGCAGTCTCTCCAGAGATGCCAAATAGAATACAGGTACATTGAGGTGCTGAGGTACTCATACCAAAACGCCACCATGTCAGTCCGATTACAGAACCAGAGCTCTAATCCTCCTATCCAAGTACAGCGAGGTGTAAAAGACAGGGAGACGTCATCTCTCCGAAACTGTATGCGTTGAAGGATATTTTTAAGCTATTGGACTGGAAAGGATGCGGCATCAACATCAATAGCTAGTACCTAACACACCTACGGTTTGCCGATGATTTACTTCTTATGGCTGAGACCTTAGAAGACCTGAACACAATGCTCGAAGATCTCAGTAATGCTTCTCAAAGAGTGGGTCTTAAGATGAACATTGTTAAGACGAAAATCATGTCCAATGCCCATGTTGCACTCGCTCCTGTTATTGTTGGGAATATTACACTCGAAATTGTTGACCACTATGTTTACCTAGGACAGACGGTCCAGTTAGGTAAGTAAGTGCAACATCGAGAAAAAGATCTCTCGCCGAGTTCACCTCGGATGGGCAGTTTTCGGGAAGCTCCCGCATATATATTTACGTCCGAAATACCTCAATGTCTCAAGACGAAAGTTTTTGACTAGTGCGTGTTGCCAGTTATGACACAAGGAAGCGAGACATGGTCCTTTACTATGGGTCTCATAAGAAGGCTCAAAGTCACCCAGCGGGCAATGGAGAGAGCGATGCTTGGTATTTCCTTGCTCGATCGAATTAGAAATGATGAGATCCGCAGGAGAACTAAAACAACCGACATCGTTCGAAGGATTGCATCGTTGAATTGAAGTGGCAGTGGGCAGGTCACATAGTGCGGACAACCGATGGCCGTTGGGGCGGAAAGGTTCTCTAATGGCGACCGCTTGCCTGACGACGTTCCGTGGGCAGGCCCCCTAAAAGGTGGACCGACGATCAAGTCAAGTTCGAGGGAACCAGCTGGATGCGGGCAGCACAGGACCGCTCGTTGTGGAAATCCTTGGGGAAAGCCTATGCCCAGCAGTGGGCGTCGTTTGGCTGACATGATGATGATGATAATAATCATGGCAAGATTATTTTGTTTTGATTTTTTTGTTTGTTGATTAAGTATAAAAAATAAACCATCTTGTTTAAAACTGTTTTTCATATCGTATGTTCTTACCTTTGATGTTGATGGCTATTTCACTACATAGTATAAAACAAAGTCGCTTTCTCTGTCCCTATGTCCCTTTGTATGCCTAAATCTTTGAAACTACGCAACGGATTTTGATGCTTTTTTTTTAATAGATAGAGTGATTCAAGAGGAAGGTTTATATGTACTTTTTATCCCGATATTCCCACGGGAACGGGAACCACGCGGGTGAAATATTACATAATTCAATAGAATCAAACACTTTTAATCTTAATTTAAATTGTGTTGCATGGTAAAATGATTTTTATATACATCTTAAAATGGACCTTGGGAATATTGCTGGGAATGAACTGGGCACATTGCCGGGAATTTTGCCAACGTACTGGGAATTTTCGTCATTATGACATTTAAATGTCAGCTGACGTTTCTAGTACTTAGCTCATCATAAAATAAATCGAATTCAATTAATACATCTTAAAAAGTTATAGAATATAACCAAAATTCCCAGTTAATTCCCACTTTGGGAACATTGCCGGCAACGCTGCCGGCAAAATTTCCAGTCCTTGGGAACGTGCCCGGGCACGGTACATCACTTTACGTTACGTCAAAGAATATATACACTTACGCGGTTACGTTACAATTATCAAACGGCATATAAAAATTGAAGTGCCCATGGTTAGTGCGGTCGGCCTGCGATCGTTGAGGTTAAGCAACTTTTGCAATGGTCGGTCGCGGGATTGATGACCAAGAACCATTTTTCTTTAACTCCTCCGTGCTTCAAAGCGCTAAGCTTTTAGTCCCGTCCGGTCCGTCCCGGTTGCGTTTGCAGTTATCAATTAAAGCCCACCAATTCGGATTGTGTTCCGGTGGTAGGTCATAACCCATTCTTCTTATCCATCCATAAGAAAGGTCTGTCTTCCAGCAGCAGATACATTAAATAGCTGACAATGATGATATAAAAATTGCCATGTCAGTCATCATAAACAGCCATTTTTATGCTGACCCCCGTGATAAGGCACAGACCCTACTTATTAAAAAAATAATAAAGGAATGGAACACGTCAGTGCTAGCTAGAATTGCCCCACCCGGCGTGAGGTTATCAAAAGGCATACTGGGAGGGAGTATGTATAGTACTAATTTGGAAGCCTTAATAAAAACAGTGTTTTTTTTACTGCTGCAAAATACAATGATTTTTTAATTATATCACTTTTTTTTTAATTATATCACCTGCGTGGTACCCGTTCCCGTGGGAATATCGGGATCAAATATAGCCTAGTATGTTATTCAGGAAGAATGAATTAAAATCGGTCCAGTAGTTTTTGAGTTTATTTGTTACAAACAAAAAAACTAAAACACAAATCTTTTCTCTATTAAGTAGTTCTGTGATATTAGTATTAACGACTTGAAGACCTCCGTGGCCGAGTGGTGTACGCACCGGTTTTAAAAGTGCCGCTATCTCTAGAGGTCCCGAGTTCGATCCCCGGTCGGGTATAATAATTTCCTCGGGTCTGGGTGTATGTGGTAATACCCGTCGTTGTTTCCAATGTTCATAACACTAGTGCTCAAGGTACTATAATTTTGGTATTGGAACAATAAATATGTAGGTATGTGATGGTGTCTAATATTTATTTATTTATTTACTAGCTTTCCGCCCGCGGCTTCGCCCGCGTGGACTACACGACGTTATCCCGCGGGAATGTGATATTTTTCCGGGATAAAAAGTAGCCTAAGTTACTCCTTATTACATCAGCTACCTACCACTGAAAGTTCCGTCAAAATCGGTCCAGCCGTTTCAGAGATTAGCCGGAACAAACAGACAGACAGACAGACAAAAATGGTAAAAAATGTTATTTTGGTATATGTACCGTCTATATAATCATAATATGCATGCACGTAGTAAAAAGCGGTTATTTTAATATTACAAACAGACACTCCAATTTTATTTATTTGTATAGATTTATTTTAAAGTAAGTATGGATTTTGCAGCAGTATTTTGTTCATATTTAAAATCTGAAACAATTTAAATACTGTTTTGAACTAATTGTAAGCCAAGTTGCCACAAAAAGAAGAACAATTTATTTGCCACTAATTTGTTGAACATTATGGTTACAACACAATGGAAACAGGCAAATCGGTACGGGTTTAGAAATTCGGCAAAACAATGCAAGAGTTAATGTAGTTTCTAGACATACATGTACAGACTAGATAACGACAATATAATTTCATCATGAGCCATTATAAGTCCCCACAGACCTTCCTAATGAATGGATAAGGAGAACAGGCAATGACCCACCACGCGGGCTCAATGCGGATTGGAGTTCACGTGCCTTTCGGAGTACGGAGGAGCAATTAATAAATCTTATAAAAGGACTATAAATACGATATTAACATCAACGCATTGTATTTTTTTGATATCATCATCATCATCATGAGCTATTATAAGTCCCCACTGCTGGGGCACAGGCCATTCTTATGACTGGATAAGGAGAATGTACCATGATCCACCACGGGCCCAATGCGGATTTGTGGTTATAACTACTGCAAACGCAGCCCAAATCAACGGCTCAACATGCCATTCGAAGCACTCGCGATAATAAATTTTTGGCCACCCATCCCGTGACCGTCCATTGCGAAAGTTGCTTAACTTCAACGATTGCAGGCCGAGCGCGTTTAAATTATAATGTTATATTTCAAAGCATTATTATCTAGAACAATCAGCCAAATTAATCAATAAATAATAAATAATATAAATAAATAACTTCTTACATTCACACCAATTATCTAAGCCCATTTTAATTTCATTAAGAAACTGTATCATGGAAAACTTGATAACGGATAAATATATACTTAAATACTTTTTTTTGTAAATACATACTTAATATACATAGTAAATACCCAGACCAAGACAAATAGACATGTTCGGTTCGTTCATGCACACAAATATTTGTCTCGTTCGGGAATTGAACCCGAGACCTCTGGCGCAGAAGGCAAGTATCCTACCTCTGCGCCAAATCGCAGAGGTAGCAAACAGTAGAAAAAAAATACTTTTGAAATTTTGAATTCTCGTAAAGAGTAAAAGCTACGGGGATTTTAAATAGGTACATACCATTTAATATTTGTGACGGACGACAGTACCAAAAAATTTAACAAAGGGTGAAATATTGGATGAAAGTCTGTATAGCAATCTGGAAAAATTAAGTAGTCGACCATCGCTAACCATTACTTATATGATAATAGACTAGAGTAGGTAGTATTATTTTAAACGATAGGTACACAACATATAGTTTGTTGCAAAATTGGCTAAGCTTTGTGCCTATAAACACAATGGTGAAGCCTAGAGGCATTATGTAAACAGCATTTCAATTCAAACACATTATTGAAATTGTTAGGCAAGTGGTTTGCCTTTTTGAAGAATTGACTTATCATCATTATTAGCCTTTAACGAAGCTAGTCATAGGCCAATATAAAAGGTCAACACACTAAGTACATTAAAAAAGACTACCATGAAAGGTAGGTTTATTATTATATTTTCTAATAATGAAAGAAATGTTTTTGTAGGAAATGAACTCGCGTGAAGTATCCTGCTAGATTAGCCAATCCTATAAGCAGAAAAAGACAGTCAGTCTTAAAACATTTAGTACATTCGTTTGCAGAAAAAATGGGCACTTGCTCTATTTTCATACAAACATGCTCAGTTCGTCCAGTAGCCTATGTCCAGCAGTGGTCGTCGTTCGGCTGACATGATGATGCTCAGTTCACAGTCTCTATTGCAAATCATCTCCTCGTTATTTTTCTATACCACGACACCGGATATAGATTCAAAATTTGTTCACGCTCCATACATTGATCTATGAAAATCAAGTACCTACTAAATGTTTTACATTTTTGGAAGTTTGGGAATGAAATAATTAACGGAAAACATTTAATATTTGACTAAGAAATTATTGTAGAAATATACTGACAGTTTTATTTAAATTACCATGAAGTGAGCATGTTTGAATGAAAATAAATAACTTCTTACATTCACACCAATTATCTAAGCCCATTTTAATTTCACTACGAAACTGTATCATGGAAAACTTGATAACGGATAAATATATACTTAAATACTTTTTGTTTGTAAATACATACTTAATATACATAGTAAACACCCAGACCAAGACAAATAGACATGTTCATGCACACAAATATTTGTCTTGTTCGGGAATCGAACCCGAGACCACTGGCACAGAAGGTGGGTAAGCCTACCCCTGCGCCAAATCGGTCGTCAAAAATAAGGCAAGTGCCCGATTTTTTTGCAATGGCTTTTATAATACAATCTTGGATCTCACAAGTAGTGATGTGCTCCAGTTTTGATGTAAGTGGGTAATAGTTACTACAATGCAACAGAGACACAATAACTTACAACTGGGACATAAAGCTCCGCAAGTATTTTTAGACTGACCCAGTGTTTTTAAAACAAGACGTCTACAGTCAACATGATTTGGTGCTTTACAAAGAGTTATCACATTGACGCCTGACCGGCCGAATAGGGCCGGAGAAAAATGGAAAATTTATTGAGTCTCATTTCTGGGGCGTATCCGTCTCTTTTTTAGTCATTGTCATAGTCATAGTCATTTATTCACAAACAATAAAATTGTATCGGAAATAACATAAGTATTACAAAATTAAATAGAAAGACAATTACATATTACACAATTAAATAGAAAAAACACACAGGATATAAAAGGTAGGTATTTAAAAGATAATAATCATAATGTATAATTATATAATAATTATTATGTCCAGTATTGAATAAAATAGGAATGATAATATAATGCCAATTAAACTTAACTGGCGTCTCTGAGTGCGGCAGTTAGCCTTCATCACACCAGTACCCCTAGCATGATCGGGTGTTGATGGCATTCGTGCGGTAGACATAGTGAAGCTTTCTGATAGAATTGTGGGCGCAATAACACGGTTTATAAACATTAGTATAGACACCGGACTGTACCCCAAAAAGTTAAAAACAGGCATTGTCCGGCCTATCCACAAAGGTGGCAACACCCATGATTATGACAAGTACCGTCCTATTACTATTTTACCCGTTCTAGATAAGGTAGTAGAAAAATTTATATGCGGAAAATTACAAAAATTTTATTAAGAAAATAGTATTTTGTCGTCACAACAATATGGTTTTCAGCCAAATAAAAGCACCACGCTGCTGTTGTCTCGCTTTACAGATGAAATCAACAGTTACTCAAACGAAAAAAAACATATTCTAATAGTATTTATAGATTACAGTAAGGCATTTGATACGTTACGTCACGATCTGCTAATTGAAAGGCTAGACATCAGCGGTGTAAGAGGCAAACTGCTGAAATGGTGCAAAAACTATCTTAATGACCGCAGCTACCAGGTTAAAATAGGAGACATGTTTAGTGACGAGGTCAAGGTTACTGAAGGTACCGCGCAAGGGTCAGTTCTTGGTCCTTTGCACTATTTGACTTATGTGAACAACCTAAATCACGTCATTAAGCACTGCACTGTCTACCAATTAGCTGACGACACTTGCTTGGTAGCAGCTGATAAAGATCCCATTGTTGCACAAAACTGTAGGTATACAAGCAGACTTTACTGCAATATGCAGGTGGTCGCACGACTCAGGGCTGGTCCTTAACGCAGATAAAACTAAGCTTATGCTCGTCCGCTCTAGTCGCAATCATTATCTTGATAGTAAACCCGTAAAAGTGGTAGCCCACAGTCATGATTGTCTTCACGCAAATATACCATGTTCTAGCAGCTGTTTAGAAATTGAACAAGTAACTGAGTGTTCATACCTTGGCTTAGTGATTGATAATAGATTTAATTGGTCAAAACATATAGACAAAGTATGCAACAAACTGAGAGCCATCTTGGCAAAATTTTATATAATTAAATGTAAAGTACCATTTGATATTCTACTAACAATGTATAAAACATTGGTAGAAAGCATTATATCCTACGGGCTTAGCAGCTATGGCCGTACATACAAAACATATTTAGAACAAATATATAATATTCAGTATAGGCTTCTTAAACAATTGGTTCCACTTAAAATAAAAATTAAATACTCAGAGGACCCAGCTGGACTCTTTAAGTACTGTGGAGTTTTTACCTATAGCTGAGAAAGTTAAACATAATTTGCTTCTTGAAAATTACTTTAACGAAGAGATTAAAGTACCGATAAATCACAAAATATCTACTAGAAAAAAAAACTAACAAAGAACTTTATATTCCCATATATAACAATGAATACGGTAAAAGAACATCTCAGTATTTGATACCCCGTCTTATAAACAACTTACCAATCGAAATCAAAGATAAAATCAATCATAAGAACAAAGTCAAAGTCAAAGTCAAAGTCAATAAATTTTTATTCATATAGATTAAATAAAATTAATGCTTATGAATCGTCCAACATTTTTTTACCTACCACCTGTTATGGACATCTTTTAACTGACAAGAAAAACAGGCGAAAAAAACTCATCAGCTTTAACAGAAGCAACGCATTTACAAAATAATTATGTCGTTGCTAGACAAAATGGTACAATAATAAAATTTATACAAAAAGCTAATGCTGAAGGAAAGTTTTCACATACTTAAGTATAGGAATATTTTCCTTTTATACATTGTTAGTGTTACTTACTATAATTATTACAACCATGCGTTATGATCATTTAAATAATCTTCTACTTTGTAATAGCCTTTGCTTAAGAGCGTCTTTTTAACATGTTTTTTAAATTTATTCAAAGGCAGCTCGATTACTTCTTGTGGAACTTTATTAAAGAATGCTATGCCTTTTCCCAAAAAAGAGCCTCTACTTTTTTCAAGTCTAAATCTTGGAACGGCAAGCTTATTTTTATTTCTTGTGTTAAAATTATGAATATCACTATTCTTAGTGAATGAGTCAAGATGTTTCCTAACATATAATATATTCTCGTAGATGTATTGCCCTGCTAAGGTTAGTATATTAATTTCTTTAAACAAAACCTTTAATGAATCGCGGCGGCGGAGGCTGTAAATGGCGCGTACCGCTCTTTTTTGAAGTACAAAAATATTTCCAATATTGGCTGCTGAGCCCCACAACAACACGCCATAGGACATTACACTATGAAAGTAACTAAAGTAAACAAGTCTTGCCGTTTCAATATCAGTTAATAGCCTTATCTTTTTTACTGCAAAAGCAGCTGAACTGAGTCTACTCGACAAGGCCTCAATATGTGGATCCCATTGTAGTCGTGAATCTAAGGTAATACCAAGAAATTTCGTGCTGTCAACTAATTCGACTGCATCTGCATTCAAACTAATACTTAAATCAACCTTCCTTACATTTGGTAGTGAGAATTTGACACAATTTGTTTTTTTAGGGTTTAAAGACAAGTTATTAATGTTAAACCAATGTGCGACCTTTGAGAGAGCACTATTCACTTCGTGAGAGCAATTATTCCCTCGCTCAATTTTAAAAATTAGAGAAGTATCATCTGCAAATAGTACTGTCTCACATAAATTATGCACGTAGTAAGGTAGATCGTTAATGTAGATTAAAAATAGTAAAGGACCCAATATTGAGCCTTGGGGCACGCCCATTATAATGGGGGCTCCAGAGGACGCAGTATTATTAACAATCACTTTTTGATTTCTATTACTCAAATATGAACGCAAAAGGTTAACTGATTTTTTCGAGACACCATAATGTTCTAACTTCATTAAAAGAGTTTGGTGATCAACGCAATCGAAAGCTTTGGAAAGGTCACAGAATACACCAATTACGTCCTGCCTACCCTCCCAAGCGTCAAGGATATGTTTAAGAAGTGCAATTCCAGCATCTGTGGTATTTTTACCTTTAGAGAATCCGAACTGATTCTTATGAAAGATTTGATTTAATACCAAATAATCTACTAATTGAGCGTATATTATCTTTTCAAAAATTTTACTAAGTGCTGGTAAAATTGATATCGGCCTAAAGTTAGTGGGGTCACTCTTGTCTCCAGATTTAAAAAGCGGAATTAACTTACTATATTTCATTAAATCGGGGAAGACTCCTTCGTCAATACACTTATTAAAAATAAAAGCTAAATATGGAGCTATTGGATCAATTATTGATTTAATAACATTAGTTGATATACCCCATAAATCTTCCGATTTTTTAATATTTATTGTTTTAAATGCTTTAAGAATATCATCGCCATTTATATGTTGAAAATTAAATACTTTGTTACACTTATCAACGCTTGACACCAAGAGGGCAGCCGCAATATTAGGACAGGAATTTAAATTTCTCGTAGTTTCTAAGGGTACCCGAGAGAAGAAGTCTTCAAAAACACGGGCAACCTCATCGTCAGATGTAAATGTTTTATTATTTGCTTTAAGAGTGAAGGAATTTATATGATTTTTTGTTTTACCAGTTTCTTGGTTAATAATATTCCATGTAGCCTTGATCTTATTATCAGCTACTTTTATTTTATTAGCGATGTATGTGGACTTGGCAGCCGCACATACTTTTCTAAAAGTTTTAGAATATTTCTTGACATATTCAATAAAACTAGGGTCACATGAAGTTCGCTTTAATGCATAAAGTTCATATAATTTCCTTCTACTTGTATAAATCCCAGGCGTGGCCCAATCACTAAACTTCTTTCTATTAGTATTACAGTTGATCACCTTTTGTTTGAATGTTTTACTAAATTCGCTTTGCACCACACTAAATAAATCATTATAGAGATTATTAGGTTCCATAATAGAAGCTGGTAAAGTTTCAATTTTATCAATTACATGATTTCTAAATTTATCAATGCCCTTTTTCGTAATTGGCCTACATATTATTTTACGTTTAGGACAGACATGATGGTGCTCTATAGAGGCTATTTGTCCACTATGGTCAGATTTTATGACATCAATTACCTTTTTTTCTATAACCGAACAGTCTGTAAAAATATTGTCCAAGCAACTGCCAGATGTGGGTGTGATTCGAGTAGGCTCATTAAAAGTGTGTATTAAATTAAATGATTTAAACAAGTTTAAAAATCTACTTGAGAGTGTGGCCAATTTACGGTCTAAAATATCTACATTGAAATCCCCACATATGACAACTTTTTTATTGGTTTTACAAGTTATTCTTAACACTTCCTCCATAGTGGACTCAAACTCAGAATAATTACTATTGGGAGGTCTATAAAGACATATTATAATTAGTTGGTCAAGTTCCACACAGGATAGTTCAATGACTCGTTCAATAGAGAGGGATACAACATCTTTGCGCTCTTTGTATTGGAAATTAACATGTAACATTATAAGAGACCCTCCCCAGATAGCAGATTGCCTACTAAACGAGCTTACAACTCTATAATTATCTAAGTTTAACATTAATTCATGTGGTTTAAACCAATGCTCAGTAACACATAACACATCAACATTATTACAATTTAAAAACAAACTTAATTCTAGATCTTTGTTAGAAAAGCCTTCCATATTTTGATGGACAATTGTTAAACTGTTTGGCTTTTCTCTTGTCAACACTGGGCTAGAGGGCGCCTCTGTTGTCTTTAATGGTAATTTAAATTAACCAAGTCAGTATTCAGATATATGTCATTTTGATTAAACAAATTATTATTATGACTTGGAACAAATTCCAAGGGTAATTTATAAATGTCAATTGACTGCTCAATAAAAGCAGGAGTTATACTAGCCAGATTGCTGGCTAAATGTTCAAAATAAAAAGATAGCGATAGTGCTAACTGTCTCTTACAATAAGTTGGCAGATAGTATTTATCTTTTGTCAGAATAATATTTTTTAACTATTTATTAATGTCAATAATATGCAACATTTGGCTACTATGATATGCCATAGTATTTAAAGATAAATTTAAATTATATCTAAAGTTATTTTCCACCTGTGGCAAACTTTTACTATAGGGAAATGTAAACATAACAATTTTTTTAACCTTTAAAGAACACAGTGTATTACAGTATGTCATCAGTTGATTTTTGCTTACATTACCCCTATTTCCAATTAAAAGAATTAAAAGAAAAACATTAAAAGAATTCTTAAATTATATTTCCAAACTTAAAAAAATATGTTTTTATGTCGTGGAATAACAGCAACCTTTATATGCGAGCGCACACGCACAAGCGCAAGAATTATAGTTTTTACTTTTTTCTATTGATTTTATGCATGCGTTGTCTTGAAACTCATCGTCTTTCTTTGTGGGCACTCGCTCAAACATTCTGTATGATAAATACTTAAGTACACCTACCCGCTCTTTAAAATTAATAATGTTTTATTTAATTAGTTGCTCTTTTATATTTATTTTTGAGAACCTAGTATCTAGATAAACTTAATTTCGTTTTTAAGATACTACTAACCATTATAGTAACATGTTTATTGGCAAATGAATAAATGAAATGAAATGAAAAAAATTAAAAACTATCGTTATGGTAATCGAATAGTAAAAATTTCGTGCTGCTGTCAAAGTATTGATTGAATTTCAGTTCTTTATACTATTACGACCGAACGCCACCCTCAGACTAGGTGGAGCGACGATCTTTGTCGGGTGGCTGGCAAGAGCTGGATGAGAGCAGCCACTGATCGTGCTCGATAGCGTACTCTTGGAAAGGCTTATGTCCAACAATGGACGTTAATAGGCTGATGATGATGATGATACGACCGAAGAAGGCCCTGCTCTGGTTTTCATAATGATAACGATAGTTTTTCATGCTAGGGGTCGAGATAGTAAGTATTGATAAGGCTAAAGCCTGAAGCCGTACTCCGAAACACAAAATCCGAAACTTCTTTAGAGCCACCCCTTTCACTCGAATCTGTCATGACTGGAGAGTGACAAGGACGGGAATAATGAAGTTTCGGATTCCAAGGCAAGCGCACTACTCATGATATCCTCAACGACTGATGAACTGATGGAACTATCTTATCTCTAATTGCCGGAAGACAACAAAGCCGAAAATTTCGTTGTTCTGGTCAGACTATAAGATGGTGGTAATGAGTCTGCCAACTAACCAAAAGAAAAAGATGTTTCATATCCATAAAGTTTTTATGCGATATCCTCTTCATACAAATATAAATGAATCATTTATTTGCCAAAAACATGGTTTAGAAGGTGTTAAAATTTTTGAGGACACACATGTTTTGCCAAAGTTTTAGCATGCAAATATATGACTGTATACACGGTAATTTCTTTATCACCCCGGATAATTTCAGGGATTATTCTACGCATGAAAACAAACAACTTTTATGATGGGACCAAAACTGAAATCGCGAAAAAAAAGCCGTTGTTCCATACAAAAGTGCAAAAATGTTAAATCAAGATGTATGGGACAGCTGATGTTTTATTTCATTATCCGGTCCCATAATAAAAATGTTTGTTTTCATGAGTAGAAAATCCCTGAAATTATCCGGGGTGATAAAAAATTACCGTGTATGGCAACCAAAATCCAAAACACTTCTTAAATGCTTCAAGGATGTTAAAAAAATAGGAAGCCAAAGTTACTTTCGCATTTATATTAATGACTTTGAATACGTTGTAATTGAAACAAATAGGCACCCATTTCAGCGATTCCTTGTTCCTTGAATACTTCAATAAATATTATTTATTTTTATTTATTTATTTATAATCAGGCTTCTAATGGCCCATACAATAAGTACCTTATAGGCTAATATACATATTATATAACATTATATTATTTTAATTAACGACTTTCGGCATCGGATCGGTGGCATTTGGCAGCGTCCCTCGGAAGCGCCGGTACATTTATTATCTATTTCTTATTTACTGAGTCTACTTATTTACTAACATTGTAGATCACTTCCTTATTGCAAACCTTATTACGCGGCTAATAAGTTTCAAATCAGGGAAGTAATAAACGCGATCTCTCTGCCATCACAACGCATAGCTTCTGCTGCACGTGTTGAGGAAAGTGTAAAGACGTGGCTATTATAATAGCGACAAAACTAGAACCTATATACGTATCCATACCGTCGAGACCCCTAACTTCGCCTGCTTCAAAAATGGTTCAAATTCACGAAATATTTGTATACTTATCTACTTACAGTACAGGTGTGCTACCAAAGGAGCTGCTGCATGTATTGAGAAAAGTGTAAAGATGTGTGGCGTGGCTACTATAAAAGCGGGAAATCCGTACCAATATAACAACTAATATTAATATTATAAAAAAAAAAACCGCCTTCAAAAAAAAAAACCACCTAAAAGTAAGAAATAATACCTCTAATAACGTAAGTAGATTGAAGTCGGTCGTGTTTTTTGTGTTTTTGTTTAGACCCGCCCGACTTCAAGTACTTACGTTATTAGAGGTATTATTTCTAACTTTTAGGTGGATGTTTTTGAGAGATCCTTTATAAACTTGTTCGTTCAAAAGTGTCATTGTACGATGTATTGGCCAATTATTGGGCCAATGTGTACAGCGGCCTTAAGAATACTCTAACGTTACTTAACTTCGTTAGCTTCTTTCAAACATCATTCGGTCACTTTTGGAGTCAAAGGTACTAGAGACGACGCCATGATATTTAAGAAGCTCTTAAATTTAGTTTATTAGTGAATACAAACAGTTTCACAATAAATAAGCTAAAGCTATTACTATAGTAGATTGTACAACAAGTGCATAAAAGGTACCATTTTACCCGAGACGTATATATCCATCCGAGCCGTAGGCCAGGGTGGATAGTCAATTCGAGGGTAAAATGAGTTTTATGTACGAGTTATACACTCTGCTTTTCACTTCGAGTGTGAGGAAAATAAATAACAATATTGCAAAAAATAAAAAATAAAGACTTCGCCATATTGGCGGGAAGACTTTCTTTTTCTTTTTTTTATACGTGCATTGGCAGCACAGGGACTTTAGCATAGATCGTAGTCCATAATACTCTTGAAATACTTATTCCTTAGAAAACTCATTAATTTTGCCTAGTTTTATTAATTTAATAATTTAACATGGATTATGTACAAAATTTAAGAAACAGAATGAAATACGTTAGGTATTAATAAAGTTTATTTAACGAAATTTAATTGCGTGTGTGACTGTTTACCTGACGACCTTTGTCTTAAAGTCTGAGACTTAGACGAAGATTTTACTTTATGCACTAGAGCATAAAAAGCGATTTTATGCCGCCTATACCCAACATAAACACGAACTTTACGAGCATGAGAAGTGAAAATATCATTTTATAATGGCAGAACCAACACCGTAAGACCACAAATTGATAAGTTACTTAAGTTTTAATATTCGGTCGGGCGTCTGTCTGCCACTTTTCACGACTACGCCGATTCTATGCATTTTCTTATAAGATACGAATACTTACTTTGATAAGAACAGAGATTACCAATCTTAATACGGGGCTTATAAGTTTCAAATCAGGAAATACTAAATGAGATCTTTCTGCCATCACAACGCATACCTTCTGCTGTGAAGTGTGAAGTGTAAAGACGTGGCTATTATAATGGCGATTTGTAACGTCCAAAAGTATAACTAAGAATAAATCTAAACAGTAACGAAGCCGAACCTATACGTTAAATATACAAAAGAATATGTTTAAAGACAGTAAATAAACATCAACAAAAAAAAGAGGTTAAAATAAGCATGTCGCATTTAGTACTGAAAGGAATATCGCCTCGGAAATAACCATGTAACCATAACAACGAAGATATTAAAAATCGTTCACAGGATTGCTATGAGCCCTTCGCAGTCACTTGCATAATTGAGGAATAATTTTACTAAAATTATAAGTCGGGGCTGTTTATCTTATCTTCGTAAGAATAAGGGCTCGGATTAATTGTAATTGTTATATGGACAGTTCGCGCAGAAATCTAAGATGTGTTTATGAAGATATCCGTTTGTTTCGTAAGTCTAGAGCACGAACTCTCATAATATAATGATAAAGGCTTGGCGCAAACGGGTCACCGACCACAACCATCCGTGGCTAGCGAAAACAGTTTACACGATTTTTCACACTTTTAGAAGTGTGTAGCGCGGCCGCCAACATCCATACGTGTGCGGAGTGAAGAATCGTGTAAAGTGTTTTCTCTTATTGCGCCGACTCATATTAATAGCATTCAAATCTGAAAATTTTCACGAATTACTGATAAACTGCGTAAGTCACAATTTATCCGATACGTTTAAATGATAATAGTATTTTTTAAGTAAGTACTTTAATTAAATCGCAGCAATCGCTGTTCTCCTAACCCCCGCTCAAATCCGGCCTTCTTAGCGGATTGCTGTTGTATGAATGAAGTAAACGAAACGCTCGCGTTTTACTTTCACCAGAATGCTGCTTGGTCTGCTCTTGTGTAGACACGACCAATTCCAACAACCGTAAAATAATTCTAATGATTTATCTTTTTTATATTAAATCACACTCTTAAATCAACATAAACTTAAAAAGATTTGTTTGCAAAAATATTGGGACATAGTTTATACGAAAAGTTCTGCGTACCTACTAAAATTGTAGTACTCACACATTAACACCAGACTTGTTATATTTCATGCTGTCCTGAAATTACCTGAAAAGAAAGAAAAGCAATTAATGTTAAGTGTTTATACTCGTAGTTCGCTGCAATGCGTGTTGCTTTTTTATTGATAAGAATATAATTCGACCAGCGGATCCTCGCGGTTCTACCCGCGTAGTACCCGTTCCCGTGAGAAAATCGAGATAATATATATCCTATATCACTCGGGAAGAATTTAGCTTTCAAATGGTGAAAGAATTTTTAAAATCGGTTCAGTAGTTTCGGAGCCTATTCGATGCAAACAAACAAACAAACAATAAAATCATTCCTCTTATTGCCCGTGGTTCACCTACGTTATCCACCTGGGTGTACCACGGGAAATATTTTTTTCCCGTGATACACCAGTCGATCCATATGATTATTTCGTACGTAACGAACTGTTAGACGGGACCTAACGGAGGTCTTTTTAAAAAAAGGAATTATTTTTAGAACACAGTTTATTGTTTGATTTAGAATTTTAGACACAAGTTTCGCGTGAGGTGGCTGCGCTGCGACTGACTAGCCAAGGCAGGGCGCTCGCGGATGCGAGCCCAGATTGTCTGGTCAGCAGCGTCTAGCAGCTCCTCAGCAATATGCTATACAATTACCATATATAACAGCCCCTGGGTTAAGAGGAAACTTACCGTTAAATGTAAGTTTCCGTGATTATTACGTTCTTAGACGAGGAGCGGATATTGTAACGGTATTTTCATTGGTTTCCTCTGGGGGTGTGGTAACTGTATGCTTATTGCTTTGACATTTGTAAAGCTTATATTTAATACAAAAATATAGAACGAGACTTACGACTATGGTTATAGATACAATATTAAAGATAGAAAATCCCATATGGTTTTGAAGTGTAGGAACTTCCAAAACTAAGTCTTGGGAAATCTGGTCAGTGACAGTTTTAAAATCACTAATACTATCTAAATTTATACTTCTTATTTTAGAAATTGGAATCTTAGGGCTAATCTCGGTGAGCCGGTGGAAATTACAACAACTATCATTTATGATGTTGAAATCTGTTATAACATTTGGAACGTGTAATTTCGGATAGTTCTTTGTTACAAACTTAATGTTCTTATAGAAGGCTACACATTGCAGAGGAATATTAAGTACACCTGTACCGGATATTACTATTTCAGATACAACATTGTCACATTCGATGGATAATTTAGCGGGTTTGGATTGGACAAATATCCATTTATTATCATTTAGCCTATGCCAAATATCCACCTCTCCAATAATAAATTTATAAGGACATGTTTCCGGAAGAGAGGTAAGAGCTTTGGTAATGATTTCTATTTCACAGGAAGGGCTGGATAGTACCGCATAGACGTCTGTAATTTCACAAAGGTAAGTTTCAGTAAGTATGTTTTTACAATTTTTCAGGTTTTTAAGGTAAGTATAGAATGATTTATCCTTAGCCAGGGCTAAGAATTGTTCGGAAGGAACAATCATAGCGAAGGAGTTTAATTTATCGTTGGTGTGTGGAGTTGGCAAAGGTATGTTTTTATACAAATTATATTGTTGTAAACTAACTAAAGGTAATTTGACAATGAACATTAATTTGTTATTCAAATAATAGCATGTTAAATCAGCTGTGTTAATTAATACATGAATATTGCTTATATCTAGACTAACTGGAAAATCCTTATACTTAGGTAATATTTTTAAATTGCCAACAAGATCTTTATACATTTGGCTTGGAGTTAAAATAGATGGATGTAGTGTATTACTTTTTACAAATAAAATAGAATTCAGAAGATCTTCAATTTTAAAAGACATGGTAAGCAGATTAGCTTCTAACACATTTAGAATATTATTTATCTTAACCTTAAAACTAATTATATTTACAGCATCCGATACATTTTTCACAGAAAGAGACAAACTTTCAATTACATCTGTTAATTTTGCCTCATTAGTGTTTAATTCGTGAATAGATCGGTTTATATTAGAAATAGCAGATTGGGATACCATGATAGTTTTCTTAAGTGTGGCCATTAACTTTTCGTCATTCCTTTGCAAGGCTTGAATAGCGTTTTCATAATTTTGAGCATCATCCTCATCCAAAGTGCCAAATATGTGTTTGAATGCTACTCCTATTCCTCCAAACCATGCTCGTTTGGAGATGCTATTTGACATAATATGAGAGATGGAGTTAAAATCACGCGAAATATCTGAATATAGAGCTTCTAAAGGTTGTAGTAGGTTTTGGCATTGATTTATGTCTATTTCATCATTTGAACGACATTGGGACCGAATGATGTTGAATACATTGTGGATGTTTTCCATATGATATTCGAGTGGAGACACGTCGACTGGAATAACAATATGGAATTCATCATTTATAATTTTAAGAGTGCCGACAGGATCGAAGAGTATACCAGGACTTTTGTGGATCTTATTCACATAACTGTCTTCGCCTCTTGCCAGACAAATTCTGTAAATGGATATGTGTATAAGTATATTAAAATAAGACGAGTAAAATAAAATGATTGTTGTATAAAGAGTTGTAAATAAAATTGTAAACCTATTCCTAACTTATTAGTTGCGTAAATTGAAATGTGTTAATCACTTCCATGGGCAGGCTTCACTTCATCATAATGATGTTTGACGTGGCGTCTATTTATTAGGAGAGACAATGTATTATTCCTATGGATTTTGACTATTTTATAAGGACCTTTCCATATGGGTGAAAGTGCTTTACGAAGCCTGACATGGTTTTTCAAGTACACGTAGTCTCCTACTTTATATTGAGTAGGGCGTGAATGTCTATCATAATATCCTTTAGAACGCTCCTTTGAAGCGTTGATATTCTCCAAGGCTTTTCCGCGAGAAATTTTGAGACGGTGTTGAAGCATCTTAATATATTCGGGATATGTAACGTCGGTGCGTTGATCGAAGACAGAGTCAGGAATATAAGGTTTATGGCCGAAGAGGAGTTCGTATGGCGTGAATTTCGTGGTAGTGTGTACATTACTGTTATATGTTAACATAGCGGTATACACATATTTGTGCCAGTCGGTTTGATTCTCATTTACGTAAGACTTTAGGTACTCCTTCAGGGTGGAGTGACTACGTTCCAAAGCACCTTGAGTTTGTGGGTGGTAAGGTGAGGACCACGTTTGTTTGATCTTTAGAAATTCGCAGGTGCGCTTGAAAAGGTCTGCGGTAAAGTTTGTGCCCTGGTCAGTCAATATAGATTTCGGAATTCCGAACAGCGATATGAAGTGGACTAGGCATTCACAGGTTTCTTCAGATGTGGCATTAGCTATGGGATATGCAATGGAGAATTTTGTCAGGTCATCTTGGAGGGTTAAAATGAATTTCAATTTAAGGAGACCAGCTTCGGGTAAGGGACCAACGAGATCGAGACTGATCCTTTCAAAAGGACGGGTAGAGGTTGTTGTTATTTGCATAGGAGATCGGTTTATTTTCCTAAGGGCTTTGTTAGACTGGCAGAGTTTACAATTTTTTACGTAATTTTCGATATCTGTTCTCATGGCTTTCCAATAGTATCTCTCTTTTATTCTATTGAACATTCTTTGGGAGCCCAGATGACCTGCTATAGGAATATCGTGATTTTCCTTGAGAATTTTCGCGATTTCGGTAGGCACAGGATAAATAATGGTATTATGATGCACATTCACTGTTATGTTTGTATTATTGAATAGATACGTGAGCATACCATAGATTTTAATGAAAGAATGTTGTTCGAAGAGATTCTTGAAGTCTGGTATAGCAATTTCACTGATGTCGCCAGTGAGTAAAATATCGTCTCGAGCCGCTTTAAGAGTTTTAAATATTTCAGGGTATGAGCTTGCGTCAAAATAGTAAACTTTCGTGAATAAGAGATAATAGGTTTTTCCTTTTATTTCTATTTTCTTGAAAGAGTGAAGTTCTCTTTCAGAGTCGAGTATGTCGGAAGAGTCTTCGAGTTCGGAGAGGATATCTTGGAGGTAAGGGTTTGAATCATCTAAATCGATAGATACAGGGAGAAGGATTGTTTTACAGCTGCACTTAAGGAGGGATTCGTTATGCTCCTGTATGTGAGTACTAAAGGTCTCATCTTTTTTGGCGAAACATTTGAGGAATGTGTTATAGTCTTTGTTTAGGTTCGAGGTTTCTCTTGATGTTTCAGGTGTTTGAGGAGGAGATTGAGGACTAGGAGCTTCCGGAGGTGGTGAGGTAGTAAGAGGATTTGGTTGTCTATTTTCAGGGCTGTATGCGGATAGTGAGATATCATCACCCTCTAGAAGAGGAATGGAAGGTAAATTACTATTTGATCCAAGGAGACTGGATCGGATATCAAGATCATCTAGAGTTATTGGGCTGAATGGCGAAGAGGTTTCGGGGTTAGTCACAGGATTTTGATTTTCAGGGACATCTGGTGCTGGTGGGCTATTTTCCACAGGTTCCACAGGATCTAGCTGTGGAGGTAAGTTCTCGTCATGGGATGCAGTATGATTGGGACTATCCGATTGAGGTAAGACAGGGTTAACAGGGTATCGTGATAGGGCATCAGCGTTACTATTTATCTTTCCTTTCTTGTATTCGATTTCATAGTCAAACTCTTCGAGTTTGAGTCTCCATCTAATGAGTTTAGAGCCGGGGTCTTTATGGTTGAATAGCCATTTAAGAGGTCGATGGTCAGTAACTATTGTGAATCGGTGACCATATAAGTATGGTCTAAAGGTTTTCGTGCCAAAGAGAATGGCAAGACATTCTTTTTCAGTTGTACTATAGTTACATTCGGCTTTGTTCAAGGTCCGAGATGCATATGCGATTGGCTTGTCATTTCCTATCATACCTTGGGAGAGAATAGCGGATATAGCGAAATTTGAAGCATCACAAGTTAACAAAAAAGGTTTGGTAAAGTCAGGGTAAATTAAAAGAGGTGCGGATATTAGGCGATTTTTTAATTGTTCAAAAGCTAGTTGATGTTCATTTTGCCAATTGAATTGAACATCCTTCTTTAAGAGATTAGTTAAGGGTTTGGCTATTTTTGACAAATCGGGTATAAAACGGCGGTAGTAGGATACTAGACCCAAAAAGGATTTTATATCTTTTGGACATTTAGGACGAGGGAAATCCTTGACAGCTCTGATTTTTTCGGGGTTAGGTCTCACACCTTGATCAGTTATAGTGTGTCCAAGGTATGACACTTCTTTTCGAAGGAATTCACACTTGTCGGGCTGAAGTTTTAGGTTAAAGTGTCTGAGTCTGTCAAAGACGTTAGAAAGGGATTTTATGTGGCTGTCGAGATCATAGGAGTAGATAACAATGTCATCTAAGTACACATAGCACTGCAGGCCTTGTAACCCGGATAGAACAGAGTTCATTAGCCTTTGAAAGCAGGCAGGAGCATTTTTGAGGCCGAAGGGCATGCGAGTGAATTCGAAATGTCCTTGAGGGACAGAGAAGGCAGTTTTAGGTGCATCACGATCAGACATTTTTATTTGGTGGAAACCGGAAGTGAGGTCAAGAGTGCTAAAATATTTGCTTTTTCCTAATTGGTCCAGAATTTCACTTATGTTGGGTATAGGGTAGGAATCACCTATTGTGATATCATTCAGTTTGCGGTAGTCGATGACGACTCTCCATTTACGTTGACCGGAAGCATCTGATTTTTTTGGGACAATCCATATGGGAGAAGACCAAGGGGATGTCGAAGGTTTGATGATCCCATCATCGAGCATTTTGTCAATTTGTTTTTGGACTTCTTGTTTGTGAACCTCTGGGAATCGATATGTCTTTGTATTGATTGGTTCAGAAGAAGTGGTAGGGATTTCGTGTTGAATAGCGTCAGTATGTGTTAATTTGTCATTCGGAAGATAAAAGATGTCGGAAAAGTCTGAACACAGATTGTGAAGAGCGTCGATTTCTTCGGTGTTTAAATGGGAAACTCGTAAAAGGTCAATAACTTGGTTAGTTCGGTCTAAAATGTTTGTCGAATCATTACCGGGACGGGGCATATGAAAGATTTGGTGGTTATTATTTTCTTTAAGAGGTGATAATTTTAATTTCAGATCGGAGTTTACTATCAAGGGTGATTCAGAGGTGTTCACTACGGTTATGTTAATCCTGGAATTAGGCTTGACTTTAACTATACAGTTGGCTATTAATAATGATTTGATGGGATGTTGATCTACAACAAGGCCTTCTTTAACTTCTGGATTTTGGACTGAACATTCAATTATTGTTTCGGATCGGGGTGCAATCGTATAAACGGGATCTGTAAATTTAAGGGGAAGCTTGATATTTTCTATTATTAATTGGTCATTTGTAAAATCAATTTTGCTAAGGGATTTTGATAGGAAGTCATTTCCGATAATCCCGTCATATGGGAATTTCAGATGACCTACGAGATGGAACTGGTGGTTCAGGGTTTGGAAACTTACTGGGATAGTACCCATTGATACCATGGGGTTAGCGTCATTACCGAGTCCGGTAAAAGTTACGTATTCGTCCCAGGTGATTTTAGGCATTTTTTCTATTGAGCATTCTTTTAATATGCTTATAGCTGCACCGGTATCGACGAGAAATGACAGAGGCTCTTTAGAAACTGAGGTTTGGACTTCGATAAAAGGTAAGTGTTTTTTCGATGGGTTAGTAGTAATGTTATGAATTTTAATATTGTTCTCTTTTATATTTTCAGGTATGGAGCTGGAAGCAGTGATTCGGCTTGTGTCAGGAATACGGGATTCTGTTTTAGGAGTTGGAGTGCTTATAGGTTCTGGTTTGGTAAGTATTTTTTGAGGATTTGATTTGTTGCCACTATGAAATTGGGGCTGGTTACCCTGTTTGTTAGTGCAATGATTTGGAATAGTAGTATTGCCACTATGAATTTGGGGCTGGTTACCCTGTTTGTTAGTGCAATGATTTGGAATAGTAGAATTGCCACTATGAATTTGGGGCTGGTTACCCTGTTTGTTAGTGCAATGATTTGGAATAGTAGAATTGCCACTATGAATTTGGGGCTGGTTACCCTGTTTGTTAGTGCAATGATTTGGAATAGTAGAATTGCCACTATGAATTTGGGGCTGGTTACCCTGTTTGTTAGTGCAATGATTTGGAATAGTAGTATTGCCACTATGAATTTGGGGCTGGTTACCCTGTTTGTTAGTGCAATGATTTGGAATAGTGGAATTGTCACTATGAATTTGGGGCTGGTTACCCTGTTTGTTAGTGCAATGATTTGGAATAGTAGAATTGCCACTATGAATTTGGGGCTGGTTACCCTGTTTGTTAGTGGTATAGAATTGATTTGGAATGGTATTGGTTGCGGTGCCGGTTTTGTTGATTAATTTTCCCGTACGGCACTGGGCGGGAAATCTGGCGAGTTTAAATTATCGTATTGATAATTTTCGAAATTGTTGTTGCTAGTGTTGTTTTCCTCTAATGTGGAAATTGTATGAATTGGTCGGCGTGGTTGACCTTGAGAGGTATTAGGAGCAGGACGGTTAGCCGGATAAAATCTAGGTTGGGGTTGGCCATAACGTTGGTTGTTATACTCACGTTTTCGACACACATCTATAGTATGACCAGGGATTTTACAATATCTACATATTACAGGAGAAGAGCCAAGTGGGGCTGCTGACGACATGTTATTGTTGTTAAAGGGCCTATTCATTAATTGAGGGAAAGATCGATTTGGGAATTGGCGGGGGCGCCCTTGATTTTGGGAAAATGACGGAGCATTACGACGAGTGGCTAGTAATATTTTCTCTTCAGAAACTGCAAAGTTAATAGCCTCATTTAAGGTCTCTGGATCCCGGCATCTTACAAAGGTAGATAAGCTGGGGTTCAAACCTATCATAAATGTATGTAGGGCAAGATCTTGCATCGCAGCGACACGGCCAGCCAGTTCGCCTTTTTTCTTGGTTGGGATTGATATATTAATTTCTGTTAGTAATTTCGAAAGGCACGACTCGATCCGGAGTGCGAACTGGTTGACTGTTTCGTTTGGCAATTGTTTACAATTTTGGAGATCAGAAAGGAGCGCGGCATAATGTTTGCGCTCGCCGAATTGGGATTTTAAAAAGTTTTCTAGTTGCTCCCAACTTTCGAACTCTTTTATAGAGCAAGCACTTTCTGCACGGCCTTCTAACTGGCTCAATATGTATTTGAGTAAAATATCTTGCTGCGAACTAGAGGCAAGACTGATTGCGTGTTTGCAATTATTCGTGAACGCAGTGAGCCTTTCGCGGCTCCCATCGTATTTATTTATAAATTTTATCAAAACATTTAAGTCTATTTGCGACATGATGATAGGGCAAGGGATAGGCGATTTACTGCGTGTTACTACTTGACTAGGCTCCTCTTTTGTAAGCTGATCTTTACTCATTGAAAGATTAGAATTTGGCACCCGTACAATAACAAATTAATCAGTTCGGAATACTAGTTCGTAACAAAATAAATTTATAGTTTCTTAAAACTAACACAAGAATCGATTAACAACGGGATAAAGTCTGAGTATGGAACAAAGCTTCACTCACAGTAACAATGTTGCGAGTCCGGCGACGGCGACAGGAAGCGGTGACTGCATTCTTGTGCGATAAGAATTATGAAGTCTATGAATACGGCGAACAGTTTTGGGAATTGATTTAATCACGAACACACTTTGATTAAATGAATCGACGTTCACTTTTCACTCTTAAACACAAAACACGAAACACACGGGGAATATTTTCTATGAACTTTCTTGTGTTTTCAGGAAATTATGAAATTTCCTTCTTCAGGTAATACAGGAACAGCGAAAATTCTTTCTTTTCAGGGTGCGGCGAGTTTTTCTTTTATTTTCAGGATACAGCGGAATGATTTTCTTCTAAGGATACAGTGATTTTCTTATATTTCAGGATACAGCGGGATGATTTTCTTCTAAGGATACGGCGATTTTCTTTTATGTCACGGCACAGCACGGAATAGAACTGATACTTCGCGAAAGAGGCGAAACCGGGGATATTTTATCCCTTTTACGCTGCCACCAATGTTAGACGGGACCTAACGGAGGTCTTTTTAAAAAAAGGAATTATTTTTAGAACACAGTTTATTGTTTGATTTAGAATTTTAGACACAAGTTTCGCGTGAGGTGGCTGCGCTGCGACTGACTAGCCAAGGCAGGGCGCTCGCGGATGCGAGCCCAGATTGTCTGGTCAGCAGCGTCTAGCAGCTCCTCAGCAATATGCTATACAATTACCATATATAACAGAACGATTAACATGGATCTAAAATACATCAACATCTAAAAAATATTTAGTAACAATGAAATCCAGTTAAGATTTTATACTTAATAAAGCTTTCTGTAGCTTATTTGCAAAATAAAATACATTCATAACTAGATTCATTGTAGCAGGTTTACTCAGTTTAAAAATTAAATACCACTGACACACATAATAATATTTATTTCACACATACTTTTTTAAGCTTGCTAAAATAAGATTCTTTTAAATTACTTAGTTTATTTCATAAATATATATTAACAATATATTTAGCTTTGTAGCCATAACTCCACTGACACACATAATAATATTTATTTCACACATACTTTTTTAGGCTTGCTAAAATAACATTCTTATAAATTAGTTTATTTAATAAATAGATATTAAATGATATATTTAGCTTTGTAGCCATAACTCCGAACAGACAGAATTGAAAAACTCCGCCATAGCAAAGAATATATATACACTAAGCTATAGTCAATTTTGTTCTACTATCCAAGCAAGTCATTGCTATTGAGGGGTTGTACCAATCCATCCGCCCACTCTCTTTTAGGTATTTTAAAATATTATTTAACTTCAACACGTAAAAAAAATAAAAAAGGCCCAAGTAACAATTAATTACATTATTAGTTAAATATGAATTTATATATTTCCGACCGACGACCTAAAGAAATTAAATTTGTGGAACTGTACCTAAGTACCTAGTTAAATATGAATTTATATTTTTCCGACCGACGACCTAAAGAAATTAACTTTGTGGAACTGTAAGTACCTAGTTGAATATGAATTTATATATTTCCGACCGACCTAAAGAAATTAACTTTGTTGAATTGTACCTATACTATTGCTGACATCGGTAGCTCCGCAGAAAGCACAAAAGTAGTGCTCTTAATATTTGCACTTTTGAGTTTTGATTGATAAAAAACCATCGACATTTATATACCTACTTATGTTTGAGCTAATAAAATCCCAAATTCCTGAGTTTAAACCAAAAAAAATATTGCGATTTTGAAATAGCGCCAACCAACGCCTTAACAGTGACGTTCCTTTATTTCCGATTCATAATATAATAGGCTGTTATTACCATTGGCACCGGTGCTTATGGGAGAAAGACCCATATAAAAGAACTGTGCCTTTTTTCTTTTGATTAAGTTTAAATCAAGTTCGGTAGACATCGCTGCAAAATAACCAAATAATACTTGGATTTGAATATTGACACTGTCAATAAAACACCCTGACAGTTTTATACATTTTAACTAATTTTATATGACAAGTACTTACTTGAAAGATAAGATAAACCATAGGTAATCATCTATAATGTGGATGACCTCCGTAGTTTACCCAGGTGGACCACGGGAAATATATTCTTTCGCGTGGTCCACCCAGGTGTACCACGGGAAAAATTAATTTCCCGTGGTTCACCCAGGTGGACAACGCAGGTGGACCACGGGCAATAAAGGAAATAATGCTGTTTAAAACAAAAGTATACATGTTATTTTAATTTTTAGTTTTTTGCATTCACAATGCAATTTTTATAATAGAAAAATGGAAAATGAAGTATTTAGAAAAAATCTAGCGAAAGGTCGTGGGTTCGAGTCCCATCGGAGCTAGTTGTGAGACGGGTCGATTTTTTCTAAATACTTCATTTTCCATTTTTCTAAAAGTATACATATTCCTACCTAATAGTTATTAGGTCACACACAGTAATTTATCTAGCATTAGTCTCTGTACCTTTTTATTTGGAAAGGCGGCAATATTAGGCCACTTGTAGTGTAGTGTAAGTATTAGACGGCGCGCGCCGCGTACTTACTTTGTGGTAGAGACTAACAAAATTTTATCTTCACAGTTCGCATCACAGATTGTATATCACACCGTACCGGTAATGACGTAACGTATCTCCGTCGGCCATCTTGTACGAATTGTAGGGCAACATCCAAATACAAACTGGGCCATAGAACACCATACATGAAATTAAAGCAACTGACTTTAGAAGATATAATGGACAGCTCCGACTTAAAGGTTATAAATAAATTACATTTTATCATAATTAATTAAATAAGTAGTTGCCGCCCGCTACTTCGTAAGCATAAATTCAGTTATATATTATTATGCCACAATTATTACAATTAGCTAATCCAGTTAGATCAATTTTCATATTTTGTGCAGTATCCTGCCGTGAGACCTTACAAACGGGTAGGTATAATTTTCTGTGTCAAACCATTCTCGAGAAAATTTAACTGTATGTATCCGTCTATATCATTAAAAAATAATTTAATGGTTTTTGTTTTTTTATAGGGTTACACAATATGAGGTAAAAAGTTAAACGACAGAAATAATAATATTTTTAATCATGTAATATATTAGAATTGTAATAATTTTAGAGATTCTGAAAATTATAAATTCAAGGATATTCCTTTTTTAAAGTCGGCAAATAATTTATTATTAGGCTTTCGATCCAAAAACAAAAATACAATTAAGATTAAGCCGGTAATTAATATAAAGCTCTACCATAAACTTACAGACGTTTATAAAATGAAACATTCTTTTGGTCATGGTTTGGACATCTGGGGGGTAATTGTCTAACTCAACATCAATCGCAATCGCATTCAGTTTGAAAGATATTGCACGGCCATTGCTGCTTATGTCAACAAAAATTTTGACAACTTTCTTCAACATCAAGTGATGGATGCATGATGGATGTCAAACTGAAAGCGATTGCGATTGATGTTGAGTTAGACAATTACCCCCCTGAATACATACTTCCTCAAGAAACGTTTTACTCAAACTATTCATGAGAAAGGTTTCGACCGTACACAATTATGAAAAGCCTATAGAAGTCGAAACCATAGTTGTTTGTAGCTCATATCTGACTATTTGACGCACTCTTAAGCAATACGAAAATACTTGAAAAGTGAAAAGGAATACCACATAAATCCAAAAGGCAAAAATTGCCGATTGTTAAAAAAAATTATAATCTTAAGTATTAATATTATAAATGCGAAAGTTTGTAGGTATATTTGTTACTGAATCACGGCGAATGGGTTGAACGGATCTTGATGAAATTTGGCACGAAGATAAATTATGCTTTACAACATAATATAATACATATAAAACATTGTTTTTACGACCGATTTGGCGCAGGGGTAGGCTACCCACCTTCTGCGCCAGTGGTCTCGGGTTCGATTCCCGAACAAGACAAATATTTGTGTGCATGAACATGTCTATTTGTCTTGGTCTGGGTGTTTACTATGTATATTAAGTATGTATTTACAAACAAAAAGTATTTAAGTACTTATATATTTATCCGTTATCAAGGTTTCCATGATACAGTTTCGTAATGAAATTAAAATGGGCTTAGATAATTGGTGTGAATGTAAGAAGTTATTTATTTATTATTTATTGTCTAGCTCACGCAGGCAGAGCCACGAAAGGGCTACTAAAGAAATATAGATTTTATCTTATTTTGCTTCTGCGAGATATATCGCGTTCCTTAGGGATGATTCAAAATGTTCGCGATATTTAATTCACAAAACTGGTTCCGTGGCATAAGCGTCAAATAGACAGATACAGACAGATGGGCAAAAATAGTTACTTTCGCTTTTATATTAATAATCTCGAGCATATGATTCACGGTCTCAAATTGGAGCTGTCAATCATAAAATGCAAGTACTACAACAGTTTTTAATAAGTATAAAATACTTTTGATGAGCATGAAGGCGTGATATGGGCCTATTCTCACGCGACGCAGATTAAATCTATTTTATGTTCGATCTAGACGACAAGCAGCGCGCTTTCTACGCGATTCCTGCGCCGACGCATATTGCAATGAGGAAAAACAAAATGGCTACTGGCACCTACAAAGTTGTAATGGTAATTAATTACATACTTATTATCGGTAGTAAAGTTCGAAAGGCGGAACATAAGTTGAGATGATCAATTGCAGACTTTGTAAATATTTCACATTCCGTCTTTATAGAGCTTTCTTTGTATTTACCGCATAATAACTTACAAAAATCTAATAACAATAATGCTAGGGATGTACCTAATATAAATAGTAAATAACTCGTCTGTGGTTTGACTGTTAATCTCTGGTTCTTAGACTTTTCCTTTCATTTGTTATTGTTATATGCGGTTACCTCTGCTTTTATTACTCAGATAATAATTTATTATGAAAACAAAATATTAGTTTAAATGTGCTAAAGTCACTAGAGAACTGTTAATGATAAATATACTAAAAAAAACAATTTCGGCTCTTACCTCAGTGACAGTCTCGTAACGTCGCTTTTATGTCCTTATTCTACAGAATCTACTACCTACAGCGAGAGTACATCTGAGCTGCATAATCTCATACCGCCCTTTCTGCTATAGGGTCACCAGATGTAGTCATAGTCATATCATTTATTGCCAATTGTACCGCAGGTTATCAGTTCACATTCCAAATGTACGCACTGACTGCTTTTATCACGCGATATGATATAGCACGTCATGCTGTCTTGCTTACCCCACTAAGGTGTAAGCAAGACAGCATGACGTGTTATATCATATCGCGTGATATAATTATGGTCATGCTAGGCAGGCTGGACGCTTCAAGTCATCCTTTATCATGCGCACAGTAAAAGAGTGAAATGCCGTGCCGGCCGTCCTGCCCTGCCATCTGGCGTCACAAACCTCTCTAAGGTGCAAGTGAACATGCTCCAAGGGGAAACTCGGTCTATTTTAGACCTCTTTGTCTTCGGGCCGGATGTAGGTCAAAAGTAAACGCGTTCAAAGTTAAAAAAAAATCTTTTGTAGGTGTTAATTATTCTGACTTGTACTTCTTTTGGATACTTTTGTCATGTAATCAACTAAAACGTTAATTTACTCTATGATTTATATGTAAAAATGGTCCATTCAACAACGCTACAACTTAAAGCATCTGATAAGTTGCAAAGGCCAAATCAATTGGCCAGAATAAATTTCGTAACTAGTTTATCTATTTTAAGCGCAAAACTTACATAATTTACCTACTATCATCCCTTTATCTACTTGAATCTTCAATAGAGCGTGAACCAGGACCGTAATGTCAAGCGTAATCAGCTCGTAACTCCAATCATATACTTTGGAGCATCAGTGATTACGTACCGTAGCAAGCGTTTTTAAGGCACATAATACCACATAATGGTAAAGTGCTACACAGGAGTAGGAGGCGAAAGATCTTGCTCGCCTCAGTGGTGTCTTAGCGAGCGACGGCAACGCTCTCACTGTCAAAGTTTTTTTTTTCAAATCTCGCAGCATGTGGATTGTTTAGTTCGCCCTCCTAAAAGGATTATTCGGATATACCACCTCTTTTTTTTGGTAAGTGTAGTTTTTAATGTGACCTTGTCAGTGTTTTTTTTTTAATATATTAAGCTCTGGAAATCGTAGCGAAAAGAAAATTTTGTTTTTTCTCAACTTCATTCTCTTGTGTTTAGTTTAAACAGTATGTGATTTATTTCTACTTTGAGTTTTAAGAACATATAAAACATCACAGGTTTTAGGTGATATGTTCAGTACTCAATAAGTTCCTATTTTTCCTATGAGTATTTGAGGGGAAATCTAGTTCATCAATTAATTAACATAAGTTACCAAACATTTCTAGGATAATACCTACGTCATTAACTTAGTGAAATGAAGTAATTACCAAATTTGGATCATGACATTACGTAAACTCTTATCGAAATTGTATCACGTAATCACTTTATAATTAAAAATAATTGAAATAAGAAGAAAGGCATTTGACCACAGCGTTAATTAAAGTAAAGAAGGAAAATATTTAAGTTAAGTATGATGACCATGGTGGATCTAAGGTATGGAAAATCGTAGACTGTAAACAAACTGAATTATGTCATATTATAAGTATTGATGTCAATAACCAAAGGTTGTTCTAATTATATTAGTAAATAGCAGTACATAATATCTCAATAAGTGTTGATTCACGATGACGATCTCGTATTACTATTTACATACTATGACTGACGGACCTTTTGAGACCAGGGGACTTGTTTTTGAATTTTGCCACTCGCGTCGAGCGCTCGCTTAGTACTCATTTTCATGTCAAATATGTCAAATATGAGTACTAAGCGAGCGCTCGACGCGAGTAGCGAAATAAAAAAATAGACCCCCAGTACTCCTAGCATGAAAAACTATGGTTATAGTAATTGAATAGTATAGTAGTGTGCTTATTCTAAATAATAATAGTGCCGCTGTCAGAAATTGAATTTCAGTTCCTGATACGACCGAGAGAGACAGTTTTTCGTGCCATATTGATAATTGACCCTGCCTAAAGGTTTGAGCAGCTGGGAAAACGTTCGTATTTTGGTATTTGTGCCTGAAAATTGTATTTCAAATAAATTTGATTCTAGTAAAATGATTATAGCTCTTGCAAAGGCCTCTCATGTTACATACAGTGGCGGTCAGATAATTAAAGACAACAGTTGATTTTCATACAAACGAGGTGTCTTTGAAGCTTCGTTTCTCCGCCAAGCATTGACCTAGCTGTGATCTGATGATGGCCATCCAGGGAGTGAATGGAGAAGATTCAGATCGCTATACACAAAAAACTGATCTGATCAGCGTTCTAAGAGATTTAAGAATCAGTGTTTTCAGTTTCTGGACGTCCATACAATTTTATGCAAATTTTGCGGATTTTTTAAACATATCCTTATATCTTTTAGAATACTGATCAGAACAGTTGGGTATGTATAGCGATCTGAATCTCTTCCCATCACTCCCTAGAGTGCAATCATCTGATCTCAGCTAGGTCAATCTCTGGTGGAGAACCAAGGCTTCAAAGTTACCTCATTTGGATGAAAATCGACTGGTGTCTTTAATTATGTGACCGCCACTGTATATCGTTATGAATTACTTAAATAAATTACTTAAAATTAATGAGCAATATCTCAACCAATAGCAAGCCTTCTCTTGAGATGATACTTACATAATTAATAGCTTTAATCTAATTTTAAGCATTTTATTGAATACTAGTGGACCCGGTGAGCTTCCTATCTCCTCTAACTAGTAAAGATAGACAAATTAAAATAAATAATCGAAAAGCGCACCTAAAGTTTTACGTTCGTTACCCGTGACACCCCTACAACTACAACGAACGAAGTTTTATACACTGTATGCCACAAATATCACCTATTATGATTTAGAAGTCGGTTAAAAAGTAATCCGAAGCGTAGCGGTTAAAAACTGTAGTGAGTGATTAAATACTCTTTGGAAGCGCCTATGCGTCACGCGCACGTCAGTTACACGATTTTCCATACGAAATTGCCATTTATACTTTACACCACCACCCCTGAACTATATCGAACAAAATAAAAATAAATTGTTCATTTCGGTCAAGCCCTTTCTGAGTTTTAGCGAGACTAACGAACTGACAAACGGAAGTAAGAATTTTTAAAGAAAGTCATTATGGCAGATATATTGGCAATGGCATTGATCCAGTTGCTTGCATCTCGAGTGTCGCTGGCTGGCTGGCGGTTGCTTCGTGTCAACGAATCGGTTATTTGAGAAACCCCATATGAGCCCAGTCAAAAAACTTAGAATTCACAATTAATCAAACAGTTTGATTTCTTTTTCTGAACATCATTTGAGGTTATTGGAAACCCAACTTGCAGTTTCCCCTCCTCTCCCTATTGGAAAACGGACACGAAACTCTCGATCCCTATAACTTCTGCTGTTGAAATTCTACAGTAGGGATTTGAGTAGGATTTCATTTGTTTGAACATCCTATACTTTAGACACAGCAATCACTTATTTGTTTTGGAAATAAGGTTTTCTTAACACATTTAATTACCTAAGGTTAATAAAAAAGGACTATTTAAGTTACCATGGTGAGAATTTCTATTATCGATTTTAGTTAATGTAAAATCACCCTTTCTTTATTTATTGTTTTATACTGCTGACCCGGCAAACGTTGTTTTGCGATATAAATAAATGGGCGGTCCATTGTGCTGATCATAATCATAATAATCATAATCATTTATTTTTGTCAAACATATACATTATCCTACTATAAATACGAAAGTTTGTGAGGATGTATAGATTTTTGCTACTCTTTCACACAAAAGTTACAGAACGGATCTGGGAAATTGCAACAGAGATAGATTATAGGCTGTAATAAGACGTAGGATACTTTTTATCCCGATATTCCCACGGGAACGAGAGCCACGTCGGTGAAACCGCGGGCGGCCGCTAGTTCAGAATAATTACAACATGGACGATGGACAAAACTCTACGCACCAAGCGATAGGTACTTATGTTAATCAAAGTTACAACGTACCGAAGTATCGACAAGTCACTGTATCATATGTATGACTAGCGGCCACCCGCGACTTGGTACTTGTGAACTTAACGGTCATAGCATGATGCTAAAAAATATACATACCTATAGGCTCGACAAATAGGCTGTCGAACATAAATATCAGAAATGAGAACAAACAATGATGAAACAAACAAATTAATAAAGAACAAACTCTTTATTTGTATCTACACTAATTAGTATGTACGAGTATAAAGAGAAATATTTGTATTTTTGTTCTTTTGTTTGTAACGAATAAATTCAAATACTACTGGACCGATTTTAAAAATTCTTTCAGCAGTAGACAGCTACATTGTTCCTGAGTAACACAGGCTATATTTTATCCCGATATCCCCACGGGAACGGATACCACGCGGGTAAAAACAAGTGGAGAAATTATTAAATTATAGCTTGATATATTTTTATGGCTTCGTACCGAAAGGGTAAAAACGGGACCCTATTACTAAGATTCCACTGTCCGTCTGTCTGTCTGTCTATCGGCAAGACGTATCTCATGAACCGTTATAGCTAGACAGTTGAAATTTTCACAGATGATGTATTTCTGTTGCCGCTATTAACGACAAATACTAAAAACAGAATACTCGTAAAATAAATATTTAAGTGGGGCTCCCGTACCTACAACAAACGTGATTTTGGTACGGAACCCTTCGTGCGCGAGTTCGACTCGCACTTGGCCGATTTATTTATCAATATATGTCTGTATATCGCCGTGGTCGTGTTAAACATGCTTTACATATATTACTAAAATAAGTATAAGCATACAAGTAAGCCGCTTATGCGATAAGTACATAATTATGTGTATGCTTATTGACCTAACTTGGTTTGCGGCGGAAAGTGAAAATGCTTATCTCCTAGCGATGATGTAAGTAATAATTTTGTTGCTCTCATTGCTAGCACCTTAATTTTCTAATGTTCGTTGCTTGTGTATAACTATTTGCAATATACATTAACGATCGCATGTTGAAACACTGATCATAAATATTATGTAAAAAATTACATTATTTTGGTGTTCTTATCAACAACTTTTAATATACATAATATTATAATGAAACTCACCTTGATTTAGATATTTTTTCCAATTATTGTAAGACCTTTATTCATTACTATTTTTCTAATAATGAAAAATCGAACGAAAATGGGCATACCCATCTCGTTTTATTGATATAAATAAAAACAATATTATGTATGTATGAGTAAATACCCATTTTGAAAATAGTGAAAATAATAGAAGAATTGAAAGTTGTGTTGAACGTTGTAAGACGGGTCAATTTTTCCGCTAATACTTCATTTTCAAAATTTATTCAATAATAAAAATTGCATTGTGAATGCAAAAAAGTGAAAATAATTTGAGTACTTATAGAAGAAATTGTAATAGTAATTTGTGAAAAAACTAACAATCATGAAATGCACAAAATCGTTCATAGGAATCTGAAGAAAACATGAATGATTCATATCACACCAGCCATACACGAAACTAGGAAATGAAACTATGTTGTTGAATTATTGCACCTGTCTGCTGACTTGATTATTATCATTAAGTTTATTTACTGTTTGGAATGTTTAAGCTGATAAGATAAGAGTCAATTTTTTTTACGTTAAGTATGTAAGACTATCCGCTATTGTTTTTTTGTAGGATAATGAAAATAATTTAGATAAAGGTACGTATAAAATTGCTTAAATAGTGCTTCTTCTTTATAGCAAAAGAAGTCATATACATATGTACATAATACAAATGTTATACATAAAGAGAGAGTGACTTATGGAAGCGAGACGTGGTCTTTTACTATGGGTCTCATAAGAAGGCTCAAGGTCACCCAGCGAGCAATGGAGAGAGCGATGCTTGGTATTTCCCTGCTCGATCGAATCAGAAATGATGAGATCCGCAGGGGAACTGAAACGACCGACATCGCTCGAAGGATTGCTCAGTTGAAGCAATTGAAGTGGCAGTGGGCGGGACACATAGCGCGGAGAACCGATGGCCGTTGGGGCGGAAAGGTTCTCGAATGGCGACCGCGTACCGGATGACGTTCCGTGGGCAGGACCCCTACAAGGTGGACCGACGATCTAGTCAAGGTCGCAAAAGCCGCTGGATGCGGGCAGCGCAGGACCAATCGTTGTGGAGATCCTTGGGGGAAGCCTATGGCCAGCAGTGGGCGTCGTACGGCTGAAATGATGATGATATATAAAGAGAGAGAGGAGGACACGACACCCGTGGCGCAGTGGTTAGCGCAACTTTCGCAATGGTCGGTCAAGTGATAAGGATGGCCTATGCCCCAGCAGTGAGGAATTATAATGGCTGATGATGATGATACAAAAAAAATACAATGCGATGCTTTAATTAAGGCATAGGAAATGGTGATATCGTATTTAAATTCTTTCAAAAGATTTATTAAGTCAACTTGAATACAGTTTTTTTTATTTAAAATGTCAATCGCGTCAGTTTTAGCCGATAAAACCAAATAGTAATAGTAATAAAGGAGTAAAATGCTGACAACTTTACCTATTACACCAATGAAAATATTTAAACTACTTGTTCAAAATCTAACTTTACTGAAAACCTTTAGCTTTATGAATATTTAGTTCAAAATGCCCCTGCTCTTTGTCTATATAATACTAATATTATAAAGAGGAAAGATTTGATTGTTTGTTTGTTTGCGTCGAATAGGCTCCGAAACTACTGGACTGATTTAGAAAATTCTTTCACCATTAGAAAGCTACATTCTTCCCGAGTCCCGAGTGACATAGGCTATATTTTGTCCCGATATTCCCACGGGAACGGGTACCACGCGGGTGAAACCGCGAGGATCGGCTAGTCTATTCTATAGTGGGTGACAGAAACAGATCATACATTCCGCTGTCGTTTCCGACAGTTCGTGAATAATCGGGCTGTTCAGGAAAAGCAATTAGTATGAAAGTGGGTGTTTTAATGAGACAAGATTAGTTGGTATCAGTTTCAATACTGTTAAGGTAAACTAATTTGTATCAGCTTTCAATGGAGAAAGCCGAACATGAATCAGATTAAGTTACAGTATCCAGTTCTTAATCGAGATAAGAGTACTTAGGATAAAATCTAGCAATGGGGTTGGCATACGAAAAGTATTTGTAGATGGCGCTGCGAGTGCAATATTCTTTCGAGAGAAATTATAAATAGAACATAGTAACTAGTCTTACAAATGGCTTTTTAAAATTGATAATTTCTGGTCGACTACTCTCCCATATAAGATACTATATAGGACTATGCAGCATTAACACGAGAGCCAATACTTAAGACAATCCATTATGCCAGTCCACTAAACAAAGGGAGATTACTAGAGGAGCTGGCGAACAAAAGCGGACATGTCCAAAGTAAGATTTTTTTTTTTTATTTGTTCGAAAAGGTCGCTTCTATACACTCACAAAATATTTTCAGTCAAAACCGGTCCTAACCTATAAAAATTGACATTATTGAGTGCATTTTCGAACAGAACCAGACTTGTCATGTTAACAGTTGAACAATACGAAATTTTCAACCATAACCGGACTTGTCCATTAGTTTTTCGATCAAAACCAGACATGTCCAGTCTTTCCAAACAAAACCAGACATGTCCATTACAAATAAATAAAAAAAAAACCAGGGTCCTATTTCACTCGAACGAAAGGGGGGTTCTGTATAATGTCAAGTTAAGATTATTAAATGAGTGTAAAATTAAATCTATCTGAATCCTATCATATTTTTTAGTTTTTTGGCTCTCCTGTAAAAAAGCATTAAGTGGACATGTCCGCTTTTGTTCGCCAGCTCCTTTATTATCACTGGCTAAAGGACAAGCCAATGTAGTGGACTGTCACTATTTACACTATGCCAATATTGCACTGGCTTAGTGGATTGTCTCACGTATTGGCACCGTGTAAATGGTGCATTATGATTGCATAATCCAATCTATACATATAAAACTCTAAATTGATAGATTCATCCATTGTTGGCATATGCGTAGAGTTCTAACAGCTGAAGGTAGATACACCATTTTTAGAGGATACCTTTCATGGTGTAGGTGAGCAATAAGAAAGGGTTTTGGAAAATTCCCATTATACAGGATGTTACAAAGTGTTTCAGTTTGTAAAGGAATTTCCATTTAGGTTGAAGTTAGAGACGCCATTTTTTGGGGTAGCTTTCATTCATAGTGCATGTTAATTGATTATTAAAACCAAGCGAACAAAGACTCTGACCCACTATGTCAGAAGATAAGTGAGCATGGAACAAAAAATAAGGTCTACTGATAAATAAATACCTTGATACTTATATTGGTAATCCGTGACTTTCAAAATAAACGCACTACTATATTAATCACGCGAACGAAGTCGCGGACAAAAGCTAGGCCGATATAAAAATCCAATATTCATAATTTAGGCGCTGGGCAAACGTATACACTTTTGTGTCTTGTGTGGGATACCCGTAGGGTTTTCATACATAAATGCTCACTTCACTCACAGCAGTGTCATTGCAGATCATCTACTCGTTATTTCTCTACACTATCACTATTATCAAAATGCAGAATCATTCGTCATTCGAATAAAAGCCTCCAATAAGAACAAACACTTTTATAATATCACGGCTTTGACAATATACCTACGACATATACATACATTGTTCCAGACGACTGATTTAGCGCAGGGGTACGGATACCTGCCTTCTGCGCTAGAGGTCTGGGGTTCGATTCCTGCACAAGACAAATATTTGTGTGCATGAAGATGTCTATTTGTCTTGGTCTAAATGTTTCTATGTATATTAAGTATGTACCTATTTACATACAAAAAGCATTTAAGTATATTATGAAACTCAAGTACTCGTACTTACCTAATGTTTTACATTTTTGGGAGTTTGGGAATAGGAAGAGATTTTCGGAGTTGTTTTAATGATTATTGGAAAACAAACATTTATCGTAGGTACATTTATAGCACACATAACCTAGAAATTATTGTAGAAATACACTGACAGTTTTATTTAAATGATCATGAAAGGAGCATGTTTGTATAAAAATAAGGGAAGTGCCCGTTTTTTCTGCAAAGGGGTCTATTACACAGACAGACCGGTATTGCGCCAGTAGACGGATAAAAGTTAAAAAGTCGGCACGCTTGGTTTCAATACAAATCGTAATACTATGTTGGACGTATCATAATCATATTTTTTTAATAATTATTTTTATTTCTTTTAGTAAAAGCTTATCTCCCATACACTCGCATTGTGAATACACAATGCGAGTGTATGGGAGATAAGCTTCGATCATAAAAGTCGAAGGAGATAAGCCTCGGTGACGCGTCTCCGCGACTGGCGTATAATTACCAGTCGTCTGTGTATCTTAATGTAATACCTGCTAAGAACCCTAATTAAAGACCAGATATTATGCCCATATAAACACAAAATATGGGTTTCAAATGTCAAATGAAGCCCATGCCCATATTCATATTTTTTTGCCAGTAGCCCCCCGGGATCCTAATATAACTCCTTCAAACTATCTAAAATAGAAACTCGTTGCATTTCAAATTGCATCAGAAAGTAGTTAAATTGTTAAGTATAAATACAAATTGCTGACACTTCTGCAGTAATGCATGTCGATGTTTACTTAAGTTACACAACTTACTGCAACCTCACAATATGAATAGTAAAAAAAATACGTGGCATATACTCGTAGTATTCGAAATTGTAGGAAAGAATTCAATTTATTCATGAGTTTGTATAATTGATTGCTAATTTGATTGCAATAAGTCATTATATTTGAAAACCTTTTTGTAAGTATTTGTTTTTTATCTAATACAATTAAGCACTTCCCGTAATATTTAAAAAAATACTCATACAAAGAGTAAAAAAAAACTTAGTCTGCCTTTTCGACCAATTTTGACACCTAAATAATTTTGTAAATACCAGAAATAATATATTATTAAAAACGATGAATAATGGAACCATGCACCTTTATTTCATTTGAGGTGCCTATGTGTTAAAATACTCAACCCATCTAAAAGACATCAACGCATTACAAAAAATGTCACTAGATAATTAAATTTAAAAAATAGGTAGTTACAAAAAACATTTTGTCATAATTAGATCATATCATCTCGTTTGGGTAGGTATCTGATATATATGAAGACCTCATTTCTAATAAATTAATTAATTGATTGTTACACAAAAAATAATTAATTAGTAAACACGAACCAAAATCGCTAAGGTTAATAATCAAATTAAAATTAATTGCGGACATATTTTTTAATTCGTCAGCTGCATGCCCCCATGTTGTTAGTTATGTTAACAAATTAATTAAGAAACGTAGCTATTGACACGCGTTATTTAATAAGATATGAATATAAAGTAGGTACTTAGCTCTTATTAATACTATCTATACATAAGCTCTTTTGCTAGAAAGACAAAATTTGGAGATATTTTTTTTATTAAAATTGCATAATAATCTTATAAAATTAGTTTTGTTTTATGTTGTGTGGAAGCGCACTACTCCCGGAATCCTCAATTACCGAGGAGGGAAGGCTAGTCTATAAAGAGGAAAGATTTGATTGTTTGTTTGTTTGCATCGAATAGGCTCCGAAAATACTACTGTACCGATTTCGAAAATTCTTTGACCATTAGAAAGCTACATTCTTTCCGAGTGAAATGGGCTATATTTTATCCCGATATTCCTACGGGTACCACGCGGGTAAAACCGCGAGGATCCGCTAGTATCGTATAAAGTCAAAGTTTCAAGGCGAACCGTATCTGCTGTTGCCAGCGCATATTGCAATGGCGCTTAGCATAAACTAGGCTTAAAAATTACGTCAGGTATTTGATAACTTTAACGAAATATGATAAATTTTACTGGTTTTCCAACATAGTGATTTCCGAAGATATTATATCACTGATATCACCTCATAAATATTGATGACAATAAAGGGAGACAGCACGCATATAAATGCTATGTAATCAATTCAGTTGCTTTATTTAGAATAATTTTCTGGGTTAACGGCCTTTTAATACGATTTTTTGTCTAAGGAATTTTCTTTTACACGTTTGCTTGATACGAATTTTGATTGGTAACGACAGCATATTATACAATTTGAAAATGATGCTTCTTAGTATTAGTAGAATTAAAAAAGATATATTTGAAGATGAACATTTTAATTAGAAGATAGCGTTCCGCCCGCGACTTCGTCCCCGTAGAATTAAAATATTCACAAAAGTTTCATAAAAACTTTGACTTCCTCTCTTAGTTTCATGGTTATTATCGCCGGACGATCGGATCAGATGACCGCACTATCATTGGATTTTTACCATGTTTAAATTTGTTTGCAAGTCTCCGATAAACACGCATACCAAATTAAACATGGTAAATAAATATCCTGTTTCTCATAATAGTTATAAGATAAACATAAATATCGTTGTTTGCACCTATAGTATCATTAGCCTTCCTTCTCGTAATCTTTTTTATCTTTTTAACCTAACTCACAGTAACGAAACCAACATTATAATACTAGATTACGTACTTTTAATTAATTATAAGATGCAAACGATACTCTTATTTTACCATTTAAGTTTACAAAACTGAACCGTAAGATATCTAACTTTAGGTCTAATATAAAAGAATGTCTTGGTTAAATTAAAACGCTATGATTAAGTCAAAATATGTTTAATTGTATAAAACTTTCACTGGAATAATCATTTAAACGAGATTAATTAGTGTTTCATACGTATACGTTTAGTATAATGGACAGCACATCAGACTGTATATGCTTGACCTTGAAACATGATTGTTATCTATACATAACATACAGCAGTTCACTCAAATAGTAAAAAGTGGATTTCGTTGCGGTTTCTGTAACGCATGTCATCGAAACCAAATTGTTAATGCTTATTTTGATGCTCACAGCTTCTGAACGAACGCAGGATTGTTCATCAAACGTGTCAAATTCCGCAAGGGACTTGTACTATTATTTATTTCTATTATTCAGAGGTAAAATCACCTATCCGCTATTTTATTTGTAAATGGCTTATAGGTAATTGGCGAGACTAATGAAACTGATTGATAAGTAATTTTGAGTTAAGCATATATTTAACAATTCTGGCTCATATTTAAGGGATTATTCTTCCTCATGAACTTTGCTGGTTTTTATTTAATTTTATTACACAGAACAGAGCTATTCAATAGTTATATGATTTTTAGGGTTCCGTAGCCGAATGGCAATAAACAGAACCCTTATAGATTCGTCATGTCTGTCTGTCTGTCTGTCCGTCCGCACGTATGTCACAGCCACAGAATCAGGGGCCTACCCACGGAGCGTTGTCGTCCGGTCCGTATCGGACGAGCGACGCATAACGCCAGAACTGGCCTCTTGGGCTTTTCATGTCGTAGTATTTGTGTTATAATTTTGTACTGGTTAATATATTTTTATTCTGTTGTTAATTTTATTGATTGTTTGTTAGGCTACTTATGTTTGTTATGTTTAGTCTGTGTTTGTTTGCTTTTTGATGGTGTCTTTGTTACTCTCACTCGCACAGGCCCTGCAAGAATAACAGAGTTGTTGCATGGTGACCTTCTTCACCCAGCAACAACATATGCTGAAGCAGGGTCCTGATTGACCCATCACAAGGTTGTCTTAGTATTAATTTTTTTATTTGTAATTTCATAATTTGTATATTTTAAGTTTTTCTATATATATGTATTTTATTGTATTGTGATGAGTGTCAATAAATGTCTTTCTTTCTTTCTTAACGTCTGTCTGTCGGTCCGTCTGTCCGTATGACACAGCCACAGAATCAGGAGGCATTTCGTCGGTCCACCTTGTAGGGGGCCTGCCCACGGAGCATCGTCTCCGGTGCGTACCGGACGAGCGACGCATAACGTCTGTCTGTCGGTCCGTCTGTCCGTATGTCACAGCCACAGAATCAGGAGGCATTTCGTCGGTCCACCTTGTAGGGGGCCTGCCCACGGAGCATCGTCTCCGGTGCGTACCGGACGAGCGACGCATAACGTCTGTCTGTCGGTCCGTCTGTCCGTATGTCATAGCCACAGAATCAGGAGGCATTTCGTCGGTCCACCTTATAGGGGGCCTGTCCACGGAGCGTCGTGTCCGGTCCGTACCGGACGAGCGACGCATAACGTCTGTCTGTCGGTCCGTCTGTCCGTATGTCACAGCCACAGAATCAGGAGGCATTTCGTCGGTCCACCTTATAGGGGGCCTGCCCACGGAGCGTCGTATCCGGTCCGTACCGGACGAGCGACGTATAACGTCTGTCTGTCGGTCCGTCTGTCCGTATATCACAGCCACAGAATCAGGAGGCATTTCGTCGGTCTAGTTTAGTTGGCCTGCCCACGGAGCGTATTTATGCGTCGTCCGGTCCGTTGTACCATCAAGAAATTCCATAAATCCAATTTTTTATAACATTTCCTTTATAAACATCCGCTATTGCACAAAATATTCAAGAGCATAAGGAATGACATACCCAAATAAAGGCAATAAACTTCATGCAACAATTTGTATGAAGCAATCTGCGGAAGCGTTACGTAACCGACTTATTATTTGTTTATTTCATCAGATTAAAGATTAATATTTATTTATAATGGTGGGTACTAAACTTGTGGACTCATCGGCCAAGTGTGTCAAGTATTGAATGACCGTAGTTATCGTTGCTTATAGCTTAATGGAGTCGATACCACGAGATCCTACTATCCTACTAACATTATAAATGCGAAAGTTTGTGAGTAGTGGATGGATGTACGGATGTTTGTTTCTCTTTCATGCAAAAACTACTTAACGGATCTGGATGAAATTTGCAACAGAGGTAGATTATAAGCTGGAATAACACATAGGATACAATATATAAAAATTTTGGTTAAGAACTTAAAGGCCAGAATCGCCCTTAAAACATGCATGATACTACGTTCATTCACATGCAATAAGTAGACATTGATAGGAAAGGTTTTTTTCTGTCAGAACCCTCCACACCAGTTATACTCGCACCTGTCCAGTTATTTTTACAATGACCTTCTAAAACAATTTAATCTAAATACATATCAATAAAAAACAAAAACCAAAACAAAAGTATAAACCACATCGCAACAATAATGTGGTCGCTATCATTATTATAATAACTAGGTTACCTTTATTACAATAGTAGATTGTACAACAAGTGCATAAAAGGTACCATTTTACCCGAGACGTATATATCCATCCGAGCCGTAGGCGAGGGTGGATAGTCAATTCGAGGGTAAAATGGGTTTATGTACGAGTTATACACTCTGCTTTTCACTTCGAGTGTGAGGAAAATAAATAACAATATTGCAAAAAAGAAAAAATAAAGACTTCGCCATATTGGCGCCGCGGGAAGACTTTCTTTTTCTTTTTTTTTATACGGGCATTGGCAGCACAGTGACTTTAGCATAGATCGTAGTCCATAATACTCTTGAAATACTTATTCCTTAGAAAACTCATTAATTTTGCCTAGTTTTATTAATTTAATAATTTAACATGGATTATGTACAATATTTAAGAAACAGAATGAAATACGTTAGGTATTAATAAAGTTTATTTAACGAAGTTTAATTGTGTGTGTGACTGTTTACCTGACGACCTTTGTCTTAGAGTCTGAGACTTAGACGAAGATTTTACTTTATGCACTAGAGCATAAAAAGCGATTTTATGCCGCCTATACCTAACATAAACACGAACTTTACGAACATGAGAAGTGAAAAATAGTTTTATATCATTTTATTTCACCTCTATGAATGCACTGAAATGACCACATAATAGGTATATTTTATATCCATACTAATATTAAGTACGATTGTTTGTTTGTCCGTCTTTCACGTCAAAACGGAGCAACGGATTGACGTAATTTTTGGTATGGTCATAGTTTCGTGGCTGGAGAGTGACATATCTAAGCTAATTTATATCCCGGAAAATTATAACATTCCCGCAGAATAACGTCACGGAGCCCCGGGCGGAAGGCTAGTACCTATCTCATATAATGGCATCACCCCACGTGTCGCACATTATGTACTTTTTCCGGCACTGTAAGCTGTGCGAACCAATTATGCAGATCATCATCATCATCATCATCAGCCATTTAATGTCCCTACTTCTGGGGCACTGGCCTTGCTTATGGATGAATTAGGAGAATGCCATGATAGTGCCATGTAGTGGGGACTACCTACGCGATCCCAATGTGGATTGGTATTAGGCACTTACAACTGAAAATCGTGCCTTCCGAAGTACCGTGAAGCTACAGATATATTTTTGGTCACCCATCCAGGGAGGGGGCAAGGGATTACGATTGTATGGAAAAACGGCCCTTGTGATTCCTCTTAAGATTTTACTGACACAGTTCTTTTATTTTACGAGGATCAACTAGTTAATTAAGAATTTAATGAGTTTACTGCATTGCTTCAAAAGCGTTGTCTTATAAGACGTATGCGTTTCTACTGAAGAACCTTATTCACGGTCATGGATAGCCACGGCCACGTCTGAGGTCCGTGTGCCGCGTGCGTACCTTGCATAGCGTGGCGATAGCGATATGACGTCACTCAAAATTCTCCAGAAACATCAGAAACTAAATTAAAGTCACTAAAGGTTTTTATTAATGCAAATATGAATGCCATCATCATCAACATCATCAGCCATACGACTCCCAACTGCTGAGCATAGGCCTTCCTAAGGATCTCTATAGAGCGATCGGTCCGCGCTGCCCGCATCCAGTGCCAGCGGTTTCCTGCGACCTTGACCAGATCGTCGGTCCGCCTTGTAGGGAAGGCCCCCTACGGTGCACGGAACGTCGTCCGGTACGCGGTCGCCGTTCGAGAACCTTTCCGCCAAAACGGCTATCGATTCTCCACGCTATGTGTCCCGCCCACTGCCACTTCAGCTATACAATCCTTCGAGTGATGTCGGTTGTTTTAGTTCTTCTGCGGATTTCATAATTTCTGATTCAAGCGCGCAGGGAACTACCAAGCATCGCTCTCTCCATTGCTAGCTGGGTAACCGTGAGCCTTCGCCACCCTTCGCATGAGACCCATAGTAAAAGACCACGTCTCGCTTCCATATGTCATACACAATATTTGGTACAATATAAATGTAAGTACTTACAGTTAAATAAAAACACCAGTAATCATAACCGACGCATAAAAATGAATGACTATCTCATAATAAGTGGGTACACTAATGTAATCAAAGTAATTGACGTATACGTTCACTATCGGAACAGCATCTTGATGTTAGACAACACGAGCACAAACACCGTAACAACTATTATTAGTTTAGTAGTCTGGGCACAGAATAAATTCCACTATCAGAATTCCATCTTCTTATATAATTCTCGTGTACAGTGTTTATAACCAAACTCCTCAGAAACGGCTTGACCGATTTTTTTTTGTGTATATTCGATGTAGGTCTGAGCAGTTGTAAAAAATATTAATCATTTTTTCTCTTTAGTTTTATTATGATTAAGCACTAAAAATAACATTTATCCCTTAATTTTCACCTTTCTACCACCAACCCCCATTTTTTATTACGGCAAAAGTTGTTTTGGCACATAAATTATTTCTATTCATACTAATATCAATAGAAATAATTTATGTGGCAAAACAACTTTTGCCGCATAACCTAGTCTCCCATATAAAGTTGTCATTGCGACCTTTTATATGAAGATGGAAGACTGGTAGGGGTATTTCCTATGACTGCTTACTAGTTGCGCCGTGCGGTTTTACCTGCGTAATTTCTTTTCACGTGGGTAATCGGGATAGCATAAAGCCTATGTGATTCACGGTGAAATCATTTCAGACCCAGAGGTCTCGGGTTTGATTCCCAGTGGGGTACATATTGTATTCGGTTTGGTTGGTGGTAGGACTTGTTGTTAGTCCGCCTGGCTAGCTACCACCATCTTATCTAAGTCTGACGCCATAACAATGATGTTTTCAGCACTATTGTGTTCCGCTAGTTAGAGATAAGATAGCTAGTTCCTCAGTGATCGAGGATTCCGAGAATAGTGCGCTTCCACCTTCAGCCTTATCACCACTTTACATCAGGTGTGCCGAAGGATAAGTGCTACCCCGTTGTGGATTAAAAAAATGACTTCGAAAATCGGTTCAGTAGGATTGCTCTGAGCAAACTATGTCGAGGGCGAATCATGGTACGGCGAAAGAACTAATATAATAAACCATCGACAATTTGACTAAAGAATATTTAAAATCAAAATTAAAGAATTACTTTTTTGAAACTTTAGAATGCACTTAATTCCCCTGTATGTACAATACAATATTCCAATCGAACTCTATCAAAATAACATTACACTTTTCAAAACACCTCCATACTTTACTTAGGTACCTACATGATTAAATCGTAGTAGCAGGCCCATTGGTGCCATAAGTGTACATACTTCATCATGAAACCAGTCATTTAATTAGGTACCTATATACATTTACCTATTCATCATCTCATCACTGCCCTGGGGCCTTCCTTAAAGATGGATGACGAGAATGGGCCATGATGACATGAAACAACCACGCGGGCTCAATGCGGATTGGTTTCTCTAAACGAGGCAGGACCCGTCGAACTTCTTCGGGCTTTGAAAGGCAAAAAGTCAATACTTATAACAAATTTTGCCCACCCATCTCGACCCGACCATTGCGAAAGTTGCTTAATTAACCGTCATAATATCAGACAGAATGAGATAACTACAGCGCTACCTACCGTGTTCCTCATAGGCTCATAAAATTCTATCGACAGATCTCGCTAAAGCCGCTTCGTGTTACATATCTAATACTAAGAATTTCATAAATAAATTAACGATCACACGATACTATATTCTGCTGCCCCGCAACGTAACGTGAATTCTACAGAATAATTATCTAAATTAAAAATATTATTTTAATTAAAAAATATACTTAAAAGAAAATTATTTTAAGAATAAAAATAAAATAAACATACTTACGTAAGTAGGGCAGGCGTACCGGTTTTGGCCACTGTACCGGTTTTGGCCACTTTTTGCTCTAAAAACAACTTTTAGCCATTTTTGATAAAGGCAACTAAAATAAGGTATTTTAAGGTAATAATAACAACCGTTAGAATTCCTTATGTCAGAAGTTTTTTTTTCAATAATTCCATTTTCTGATTGAAAAAATGTTTTGTATGAAAATTTTAAGAAATTTGTTTTGGATGAAATATTTTATAAACCTTTGTATTTTTAGAATTAAATTGTTGTTTTGCTTTCTAGCGCATTAAAATATATTGATTTTACCTGGGTTTGGTTTTGATTTTTCGCAATACTTACAAAAGTTTAATTATCAGTAAGTGGCCAAAACCGGTACATTTGGCACCTCTCACACATTGTGTGTAATATTAAAAAAACTATTTTACTTTTATAAATTTGAATAATGTACCTTTAAAAGGTAGATAAATTATCTATAACTAGCTTTCCGCCGCGGCTTCGCCCGCGTGCACTTCACGACGTTATCCCGCGGGAATGTGATATTTTCCCGGGATAAAAAGTAGCCTATGTTCCTCTCCAGGCTACAAAGTATCTGTGTCCCAAATTTCAGCCAAATCCGTTCAGCCGTTGTGGCGTGATTGAGTAACAAACATCCAAACATCTAAACATCCAAACATCTAAACTTTCACATTTATAATATTAGTAGGATTTAAGATATAATTTGTGTCTTAAATACCTAAGACCATTTAGTACTGAGTGCTTAAAAGTCAAAAAATCCTTAAAGTGGCCACAAAGGGTACCTCGGCCCTATATATTTTTTACGAAAAAATACTGTAATGTCGGCTGTGATCTGTGAAGGAAGACAAATTTTTCTCACAGACACTTTTCGACGGAAGTAAAGGTAAGTACAGAAATTAATTTAACAAGAAAAATATTGAAATTCAGTGTGGATTTAAATATTTTTTTGTGTTTTTTTTTTATTATTGCTATGCGTTTTTTTTAAACATTATTCAATACCTAGTTATTTTTTTATAATTATGTTTCGTTTCGCCATCTAGCGGTATAATAAGTAAACGTAGAGGGCGAGCATAAAAGCACTGCAAGTTACTTTCCGCTACTCGACGCTAGGTAGCAGTAATAGCCACTACACACGTTCCGATCCGACCGCCGATTTGGTGCGGAGGACGAACTTTGCTGCAGATCTGATCCGCGCCTACCTACACACGTTCATCAAACCAAATCTGCCACACCAAATCTGGTTGGCGCTACACACGTTCTGATTTGGTCTTGCCGCGCCTAGCTGTTGCAGTGTTGCCAGCCACTGCTAATCTCCCAATATTAAGGCGCTACTTGCCGTCCACTAGCGCCGCCAATTCATTTATTTTTACTATACGTAAATCAGATCAATATTTAAAAAAAGGAAACTACCATGCCCTCTTAAATTGTCTCCCAATATTTTTTTAATAACCCTTTAATATTTTTTATTCTTTGTACTAGTTTTAAAAGTGGCCACTTATGGTTTAAAACCATTTTAAAAATATTGATCTGGTTTACGTATAATAAAAATAAATGAATGGGCGGGCGCTAGTGGACGGCCTGAAAACATCGATTTGCCTGCAATAGATCGATTAAAAGTGAAATATTTTCGGTTTTTATTGTTTTATTATTATAAAGAATTCAAATTCATTAATTTAAAATTTTGTTATTTTCATAAAAATACTAAAACATGCTAAATATTTACTAAAAGCAGCACTAATTAATGACCTGTTATGCTTTTTTTTTATATATATTTAGTTTTACGACAAAATGCGAGTTTTTAAATAAAATAAACGAAAAGAACTAATGGATAAAAGAATCTTTGCATGGCATGTTTAAACCTTTCGTTCGTTCAGTCCTACGTAAAAGTCATGAACAAGCATTAAATTGAATCCTCTGAAAATCCCTCAAACGTACCTATTCTTATGTTTACCTTAAATATTTCCGCTTTTACATAATTTCTGCATAAATGTAGGGAAAATTTCCAAAATTGTCCACCAACACTCCCTAGTTTGTCCGGTCGCGGGAGCCTACACTTATCACGTTCCGATTCGGTTGGAAGAAAAGTTCTCTTGGTGTCAAGTGTTGATAAGTGTAACGAAGTGTTTAATTTTCAACATATAAATGGCGATGATATTCTTAAAGCTTTTAAAACAATAAATTTTTAAAAATCAGAATATTTATGATGTATATCGACTAATGTTATTAAATCAATAATTGATCCAATAGCTCCTTATTTAGCTTTTATTTTTAATAAGTGTATTGACGAAGTAGTCTTTCCCGATTTAATGAAATATAGTAAGTTAATTCCGCTTTTTAAATCTGGAGACAAGAGTGACCCCACTAACTTTAGGCCGATATCAAATTTACCAGCACTTAGTAAAATTTTTGAAAAGATAATATACGCTCAATTAGTAGATTATTTGGTATTAAATCAAATCCTTCATGAGAATCGGTTTGGATTCTCTAAAGGTAAAAATACCACAGATACTGGAATTGCACTTCTTAAACATGACGCTTGGGAGGGTAGGCAGGACGTAATTGGTGTATTCTGTGACCTTTCCAAAGCTTTTGATTATAATATTAATATTTGTACCTACAAAAAACGTTTTTCTTAATGCATTTGACTAACCGTTTTTTTATCTCCAACTGGGTAACACTAGCCTTCATCACACCTGATGTTATGTGATGATAAGGCTGAAGATGGAAGAGCACTACTCTTGGAATCCTCAATCACTGAGGAACTGGCTATCCTATCTCTAACTGCCGGAATACAATAATGCTGAAAACAATTGTTATGGCGTCAGATTTAGATAAGATGGTGGAAGCTAGCCAGGCGGACTAATACAAGTCCTACCACCAACCAAACCGAATAAAATATGTACCCCCACTGGGAATCGAACCCGGGACCTCTGGATCTGAAATTGTGGTGTGAACCACTAGACCACAGAAGAAAAGGATTTCCGATTTTCCGAATGCCTGGGTGCTTACCATCAACTCTTATTGCGGTTTTGTTTAGGAACCTAAACTGATCTGCTTCGCTTATTCGTACCACGACAGCTTAATATCAATGACAGCGATTCAGTGATCGATCAATGACATTTCACAGCCGCTAAGCTGTCAGGAACTCTTATTTGACCTATAACCCGGTCAATTTAACATGTCACCTGCAGGTTATACCCGTCCCTCTCACTCTCCGGGCATGACAGAATCGAGTGAAAGAGACGGGTAGAAGAAAAAGGACACAAATCGTTCGGTCATTAACATTTAGCAATTCATTTGCGATCCAGTTTTTAAAAGGTCAGAGTACGAAAGAAAGCGATTCATTTTAGGAACCTATTCTGCATCGCGCTATTTTTGAATCGCTGTCTTAAAGTTGATGGTAGGCACCCTGATGACAACAATTAGTCCGGTTAATCAAGGCTTTACTGTACTTACCTACCTACTTACATAAATTGCATTGTCAATGCATAAAATTAGTTTAAATTCAAAACTTAAATCTGTTTGTTATACCCCGAAAAACGCTCTAATTGTTAACCTGGCAAATGGCTCGCTTTTAAGACAAGATGTATTTTTTTTTCCTTTTTTGCATTCACAATGCAATTTGCTGCTGCTTGACAGGTACCTAGATAACAATATAACATACATAATTCTTATAACGGTAACTAGACATAACAGGTTCTCAATCTAATAATCTTACACTAAAACCGGTATCAGCTTTAAAATCTTAAAAGATGTATATTCCTTTTTTCGCTAGGTAACGGTGTTGCGTTGCGGTTAAATTAAATGATTGCCAAGAACTTAAGCCTATGAATTTGGTTTTTAAGTACGCATTAGGTACAACCATTTCTTTTTCAAAGAACATAAATTAGACAAAATTTACACCCCTCGCTTGTTGCAGTGCCTAATTTATATAATCAAAAAGATAATGTGGGGAAAAATATTCACAACAATGATGATAGAATTGTATTCGGTATTCATAATACCAACTATGGTATGGTACGGGTGTCATTTCATGATCATAAATTCTATCAAATACTGCCCTTGAGTCTGTTTTTGACATGATTTTTCAAGTTCATTTAGGAGCCCCTATAAACATCAAGCTTTATTGTATCTGTAGTTCTGTAGTGTACTTGCTTAGAATAATAACGAGCGAAGAGTTATTAATCTATCACCCAATTGCAGGAAGCTCCATTAAAGTTAAAGCTTCATTAAATCTATTGCTGTCACTTTTTATTTCTTGACAACGAAAAGTGACAGCAATAGACTTAATAAAGCATTAACTTTAATGGAGCTTCCTGCAAGTGGGTGTATGTGTACTTGCAAGATTTTTCACGCAAAAAATAAAATTAGCAGTAATCGTTATTCAATATTCAAATCTCTGAAATGTATGACTTGACACCGGCATAAATATTCCAACCTGTACGCTCAGAGATTTGATGTAACGTGACACCCGTCAGTCACTCACGACCTTGTAATGGCGGAAATCGAAATTTAAACTGTATTAATTACACAGTAACAGCATTTTTGAGTGGTTGGCTGAGGCACACACGTGTGCACGTTTCGGTGATAAAATGTTTAGGACGTATGTGTGCTGTGTGCCTAATCCGAGCGTACAGGTAACTGTATTAAATAACACTGTAACAGCATTTTTCGAGTGGTTCATCCGAAAATTTTATTATTATTATTCCCTTTATTACATTTTAAATACTTATAAAATTATATTTCTAAACATTAAATTTTTACAATGTATAACACTAAAAAATATAACATTTAAAAATACAAAAATGCAGTTCCCCAACGGCAGCAAGATCAAGGTCCCGGCTACCGATGGTTAAGGATCCAGAGACAGGAACCTTCTCACTATACGGGCCGTGTCCAGAAGTACTGCCTTCTGCATCTGACTCCCGATCCATCCACCTAACGCGAGCCTCTTAAGGTGTTTATCGAGGCTCTTGGCTATCAGACCATGGGCAGATATGACTATCGGAACAATAATTGCTGAATCAATGTCCCACATGTCAACAATCTCGTGAGCTAAATCAAGATATTTGTTTTCTTTATCTTTTTCAGCTTTCACAAGGTTGTCGTCATGGGGAACAGTGACATCAACAATTATCGCGCGGCGTTCGTGTCGATCTATCAATACAATATCAGGCTTATTAGCAACAATAGTCCTGTCTGTAATGATAGATCGATCCCAATACAATGTGGCATGGCTATTTTCAAGGACCTGTTCTGGTGCATACCTGTAGTACGGCACCTCGGATGCCACAAGACTATGTTTCAGAGCAAGTTGTTGGTGTATTATCCTGGCCACTTGGTTATGTCTATGCAAATACTCGCCGTTTGCGAGACGAGAACAACCGGAGATTATATGCCTAAGGGATTCACCCGGACGATGACACGCTCGGCAAATATCCACTGTGCCATCCCTTAGGATATACTTTCGGTAGTTATTCGTCATCACAACCTCATCCATAATTGCACAGACAAAACCTTCGGTTTCACCAAAAAGATCACCGAAACGGAGCCAGGACACTGAGGCTAGTAAATCTACGTCGGGCCCATGTAGAGCCCGGTAGAATCTGCTATGTAACTCCTTGCTTTGCCACACAGTGCTGCGGTCGGACGTACTAAGTACTACAGGTTTGCGCCAGTTTTCTTTTGCTAAAAATAGAGGAGTCAGTCCATTGTCAACAGCAACTACATCTCTATGAGACCCCATATCGACTTGGAGAAAATACTCCCTAAGATTGCATATCTCGCGGTTATGCAATGTCTTAGCATTTAAGAAGCCACGACCACCGCACTTCCGCGGGATATACAATCTCATGGTCGATGAACGTGGGTGATGTATGCGGTGTGCTGTTAGCAATGTACGAACTTTTCTATCCAGGGCATCCAGTTCAGTTTGAGTCCATTTAAGTATGCCGAAAGAATACATCAGTACCGGCATGACCCATCCATTGTATGCGCGAACCTTGTTTCCGCCAGACAAAAGACTTTTAAGGACTTTTGATAGGCGCCCCAAGAAACGCTCACGCAACGACTGTTTCATGTCAGCATCGTTGATGCCTAATGCCTGTGACATACCTAAATATTTATAGGTTTCGTTTACGGAGAGAGATCTAAGATGAATAGAATCCGAGAGTTGTATACCCGTAGATTCCATTATCTGACCACGCTTTACATGCATGACTGCACATTTGTCCACACCAAATTCCATTTTAATGGCATTACTGAAAGCTTCAGTAACCTTCAGTAACGCTGTCAAATGAGAACTGCTATGGGAAAATAGTTTCAGGTCATCCATGTACAGCAGGTGTGATATTACTTGACCATTTCTCCGTAAACGATAGCCTAACCCTGAACTCTCGAGAAGAGTACTGAGAGGATTCAAGGCCAGACAGAACCATAATGGACTCAAACCGTCACCCTGGAAGATACCTCGCTCTATTTTTATAGGATCGCCCTGACCTAGAATCCGTCGAGATCCTGGATAGAAAAGGACCGTTCTCCATTTTCGCATGCACGATATCAAGAAAGTGCGTAGAGTTGTATTTATTTTATACAACTCCAGCACCCTCATGAGCCACGAATGCGGCACGGAATCATAGGCCTTCTTATAATCTATCCAGGAAGTCGACAGGTTCTTTCGGTTTCGACGAACCTGTTGGTTAATAGCCATGTCAATGAGGAGTAGCTCCTTAGTACCACGGGCCCCATTCCTACATCCATTCTGAGAGGCGACCATAATAGAATTTTGATTAATGTGTTTATTAATCTTCGACCTCAAAATGGACGTAAGAATTTTATAAATTGTTGGCAGACAGGTTTATGGAGCAGATGGGTTATGCCTGTTGTCATGAATTCTGGAAGCGACTGAGATAATAAAGCACATTGAAATTGAGATGCTAAGCAAACGTGCGAGCTAGGTAACCATTTATACCAGAAATTGTGCAGTCCATCCGGGCCTGGAGATTTCCAGTTGGGTAAGGAACGAACTGCACAAACTACGTCTTGGTAGTCAATGGTTACTTCATTCATATCAGGTATAAGCTCACACGAACGCTCAACATCCTCCATCCACGCGCCTTCAGAGTGAGTGACAGGCACGGACCAGATGTTGTGCCAAAAAGAAATCATGGCATCATCATCCGGCCGATGCATATCAGTATCACTCTGATCCGATCGCTCCCAGGATGCATAAACACGTCGTTGATCTCTCTCGAACATGCGGTTCTGAGTAAAGCGATCGACTCGCACCCTATACCTTCGAATACGATTAGCCCATGCATAAATTTTCTGCTTCAGGAAGTCGATGCGCTCTGTGACACATGAAATATAATTTTGAGGACTAATACCAGTCCCCAAGAATGCACGTTTCACGAAGCGCATGACCCTAGGGCGCATGTTGCCCTCCCTAAAGCAGCTGAGCTTACCGATGAGTACCCTAGTCTCACTGATACGACGCTCAATCCTATACTGCCAGGCTGGTACAGCCAGGCGAGGGCGTGTTGCTGTGTCAGTATTTGGAAATTTGACATGAGCAACACGACAAGCTGTAATAGCCGCACAGTACAGGATCGAATGAGTATCAGCCAGGTCTTCACTACTATCAAAGTAATTTGGTAGTAGCAAATCTAAAGCACACATCAGCGCCCTATTTTTTTTGTGCATGGGAAAACGTGGAAGCCGAGGTCTAAGGTGAACCGAAGTCGATCGAAATTCCCGAACTACATCTTCAAGAGTACTCCTCAATATATCATTGTATTGGGGACTTACAGTAGTAACCATATCATCTCCACGATCACTATCAGCAACGCCAGCTTGCAATGTGGCCGCGGCAGAAGCTTGAGTTGCCGCCTGCGATGCAGTAGTAATGATACGGTTACGTTGCACCTCTGTACGGAGCCGATCAAGTACCGAGTCATCCAACAAGTGACCCCGTTGAATGGCTCGCACCTGATCCGACAGTCGTTGAGCCGAAACGTTGATTGATGGTTCGAGAGCCTGAAACAGAGAAAGCATCCGAACACGATACGCAGTAAGATTAGTTCCTGCCTCTGTTGCCTCAAAATATGCGCGCATGACATTTTCATTGATGGTAATTGTCCATCGCATGCGCTGCACTCCACCGGGAGCGGGGGCCCTGACCGGAGCCGATTGCCCCAGAAGCCCCAAACTCTTCGGTGGCCGGCCCCTCCTCCGGCGTACAGGTGGTGGCGACGTCGGCGGAGAGAAGTACTCGTCACTATCGCTCGACGCAACTGCAGAAGTCAGCTGAACACACGGCACAGAGGCAGTTGCCGACAACTGCGAGGCGGAGCGAGGTGACGAGCCCGGAGGTGGTAAGCGTGCTGTTTGGCTTCTCGTCAACATTTATTACTTCTACAGATTTCTTCATTCATATCCCTTTTAATTTTGTTTGATTTATATTGGATATGTCATAGTGATGACATTTGGCATACAGATTCATTTTTAATACTTATAATATGTTGTTGTAAATGTATCTTCTTTTTATTTTTGATATTGTTGTTACAGGGTAATAAATTTTATACAGTAAATGTGAATTTTGACCTTTGAATAAAATATAATTTAATAAAATACAATAGAATGGGAAAAGAATGACCTGTCACGTTGACTTATTATTATTATTATTATCTATAATTCAGGCAGGCAGTTGAGACAACTGATAGATGCCTGTATCCAATTCTATTACAGTTGAAATTTACTATTTTGAATTTAAGAAGTAAGCATCTAGTTTGTTCTTAAACTGGTTTGTGTTTGTTAGGACGTATGTGTGCCTAATCCGAGCGCACAGGTTAAAAGGAAAAATATTGGCATTTCATTAAATACTAGCTTTCCGCCCGCGGCTTCGCCTGCGTGGACTACAGGACGTTATTCCGCGGGAATGTGATATTTTTCAGGGTTGAAAAACCTATGTTCCTCTCCAAGCTACAAAAGTATCTGTATCCCAAACTGCCAAATCCGTTCAGCCGTTTTGGCGTGATTGAGTAGCAAACATCTAAACTTTCACATTTATAATATTAGTAGGATTCCTTTCAGTCATACAAAGGATTATCATAAGTATTATGTAAAAAAGTAACAAAAGTCAATTGTTTATGTAGTCAAAACGAATTTTTCACACTGCATCCAAATTCACTACGCGGCCAATTTAGAAATTTTTGTGCTATATCTCAAACGTAGGACAGTAAAAAAACCGGTTAAGAGCAAGTCGGACTCGCGCACCGAGGGTTCCGTACCGTACCATCCTACTTAATATTATAAATGCGAAAGTTTAGATGTTTGGATGTTTAGATGTTTGGATGTTTGTTACTCAATCACGCCATAACGGCTGAACGGATTTGGCTGAAATTTGAAACACAGATACTTTGTAGTCTGGAGAGGAACATACTTTTTATCCCGGAAAAATATCACATTCCCGCGGGATAACGTCATGTAGTTCACGCGGGCGAAGCAGCGGGCGGAAAGCTAGTCATAAATAAATAGAAAAAACTACAACTGTGCTTCACCCAAACAAAGCAATCTGCGAGTAGGTAGGAAGGAGGATATTTTGGTTGTAAATAAAACGTAAAAATGTTTCATCGGCGAGACATTCGTCCAAGAATTTGCGATGTAGAATTTTGCAGTTTTTTGTCAGCGCCATCTCTTGACCGATAATGGAACTAATGTAAATTTGGTTGATGATTTCTGAAAAAGTTTACTATTTAGAGACATCGTTTTATTTTTCCCGTAATCTTTACATACACTTCTATTACCTTAAATAATTTCAGAATTTTCTCTTTGCAAACTTCGGAGATAAGGGTAGGGGGGGGATTTTTTTTACATTTTCATCATAAGTAAAAAAACTATGCGGCCTAAAACAAAAAGAAAAATTGTTTGAGAGTGTGCAAGCAGCGCTCTTTTATATGATACCCCATATGCCCTAGTAGCCCCACTTCAAATTTTTAAGACCCCCTTTCAGCCCCTATTGCAAAAAAAAAATCTCTCTTATTAGCAAAGTAGTTGTGCAAACGTTCGTCTAAAATTATTCCAAACTTAGGTCGAACCTTATCCTTTAACCAAAGCAGGATATGTGCGTGAGGTAAGCCGCGTTTTTTCCACTCAACACTATACATATAAATATAACACAATACTTCTCCTGCGATAATATCATGGCGGTCATGCGGTGCTTGACCCTCAAGAAGCTCCCGAGTGATTTCATCCCACTTGGGATTGGTAGTTACAGTAATAAATAAGTCGGAACGTCCATATTTTCTTACGTAACAAAAAGCATCTTGTGTACGTTCGTGCATGTAGTGAGTACCACCAGTAAAAGAAGAGGGTAAAATAACTAAACGGCCCATATTCACCGTATCATATCTTGCTGCATGGCCTCGCGAAGGTGCACGTATTCTTCAGCGCGCAGCTGCCTTTGATTAGACCGTATATAAACTAATCTTTCGGTTTCAATTTTTGCATAATGTCAACAATAAATTGATTGAAACAATAAACTGATTGAATAAGAAGTTGAAAGTATACAAATTTATTCCTTCTCACTTGCAAGTGGTAACAATAAAATTGAAGGCATGACATCTTTTTATTATAATTATATGAAGCTCGCGCTCGGACGCCCCGCCTTTTTATACTCGGCCACTTCGGCCGCGAGCGCGAGACGCGTCGAGCGAAGCTTCGAACTGCTAAGCTATCGGGAGTTACACGTGTTATTGTGAGTCAATCATAAAAGATAGACATATGCTGTCGTGGGATATTTTTTATATATTTTTGAGGAGAACATTTTCGTCATACATGATTTCTGTCTAGCTTTAACCATGAAGGTTGCACACGCGACGGAAGCAAAAAAAATGGAGTAACTTCTCCCGTTTTCCCAACATTTCCCTTCACTGCTCTGCTCCTATTGATTGTAGCGTGATCAAAAGTATACTATGACCAGCTCAGGAGTATGAAAAATAACTGTACCAAGTTTCGTTAAGATCCGTCGTCTAGTTTTTGTTTCTATAACGGTTATACACACAGACAGACAGAGAGACAGACAGACAGACAGACAGACAGACAAAAATTTTACTGATTGCATTTTTGGCATCAATATCGATCCCTAATCACCCCCTGATAGTTATTTTGGAAATATATTTCATGTACAGAATTGACCTCTCTACAGATTTATTATAAGTATAGATAGATAGATAAAGAAGTCAAATCAATTTTGATTTTCGAATTGGATTCGCACGCTCGATTTCATGAAAGACACTTATTGGTATCGAAAATCGATAGCGATGACTGGTCAAAACAGTGCTTCTGAATTTCTCTCCACTTTCTCCTTTACACCTATGCTAATAGTCAGTGCAAGAAAAAGACAGCACGAGATATTTGTAGGGAGTCTGCATCTTCGTGAAAGGCTAACTATCCGGTTGTTGAGAGATCGCCTGTAGCGCCTATCTAGTGTTACTTTGTAATACCTACTTTGTTTTTGCATTAGTATCATTATATAAGTACAAGCATTGGCCGGAAGCATTACAAGCATTAGACTAGAAGTCTGGGCCGATAAAAATCCTACCGTCTCGTAGTTGATAAACTTTTTGCATCCTTGCAATGATTTTTACGTCAATAAAGAGACCAAACGCCCAATTGACAAATCTCGTTTTAATACCGAGTTATGTGCAGTCTCATACACTACTTTATCTACACTCATTACATTTATCATATACTAGTTTTCCGCCCGCGGCTTCGCCCGCGTGGACTACACGACGTTATCCCGCAGGAATGTAACATTTTTCCGGGATAAAAAGTAGCCTATGTTCCTCTCCAGGCTACAAAGTATCTGTGTTCCAAATTTCAGCCAAATCCGTTCAGCCGTTTTGGCGTGATTGAGTAACAAACATCCAAACATCCAAACATCCAAACATCCAAACATCCAAACATCCAAACTTTCACATTTATAATATTAGTAGGATTTCAAAAATTAAGCATAAAAATATTAATTATAAAATGTGGATTGGCGCCAAACCCCACTAATAGGAGTCTATTCTATACGGTCTAGACCTTCTAAATTCAAAATTCTAATTTTAAAAAGTTTATTATTGTTGCCGGCTAAAGAATGGAAGTCAGGGCCGGTAAATCCTACGGTTGCCATGGAGATTGTAAAATTAAGGAAAATAAGTGTTTTATAATGAGTGAAAGCTGTATCCGGTTGTATCATAATGACCATTATTAAACACTTTTATTTTTTAAAGTTGACTATGGCATAAAGTGTATCAATATACGTTCAGGCATGAGTTCATAATTCGAATATTATGACATGAGTGTAGATAAAGTTACTTATCTATGAGGCGCTAAAGTGAGCACGTTTGTATGAATAAATCCCAGTGGCCCCTATTTTGTTTTGAGTAGTATCTGAAGTATGAGTTCGCATAGCAATGCGTGGTGGACGCATTGCTATGTGAACTCAATGTGAAGCGCCGAGCCACCCCCACCGATCGCAATGCTTAGGTGATTTATAAGCAAAATCCATTCAATTGGTCCGTAACTTTAGGTTCCTCTTTTCTCTAAATTCCTTCTATAACCTAAGATACCGATTTCGGATCGGTATCAGATGAATGTACCTACCTCTGTGATGCTGATTGACATTCAGTTTATAAAATGTTTTGGTTGTTGGGACAATGCAATGCCAATTCTGGCTGCACGTGAAAATTAGTGTTACAATTCTTATGCTTAACTCGACTGAAATACCGGATAGCCCATTAAGATTGGGCAGAATGGCCATGGGCAATTTTTAAAACTAAAACATACAAAGATCTGTTCTTAGGAATGCAGTTTTTCTTGTCACTAAAATCGATGACATGGTTCCTAAGAACAAATCTTTGTATAGTTTCAGACTTGCACTTACTGCTCTATCTAAATGCCCGGTATATTTTGTTCTCTTTTGTAACAATTTTAAGTTTACAAAATTTTCTATCTTATAAAAGGCTCCTAAAGTTACATCACATACCAATACTCTTTTTTGATAGTCACGGTATAATGAGCTCGCACTGTGTTATTCACAAGAACAGTAACAATAACTGTGGTTACAGTTGACTGGTTACGCTTAGATGCAGTCTTAGTAACAGTCACTTCGTGTTTAAGTGGCGTTTGATGTTTGTATATGGCTGTACCAAGGTTTTAAGCTTAAAAGAGCTTTTCACTTACAAGTAGAGTGCGCGCCAGATAACCCTGCGTGCGACTGGGGCTTTTTTGACGCTAGTCAACAGTCAGTTTCTAGTTGTAAGGTTATGGTCAAAGATTGTAGGTATACGATTTCGACCGCGCGCTGACTTCTGGCACAAAATAAAGAGTTTACAGAAGGACCGCTCCCACTGTTTTTGAAAATCTATACCCATCCTTGTCTGACTCACTAGGGTTGCTTCTGTATTGATTCTGAATTTAAAAAGGAGTAGGTAGTATAAGTTAACAATCATACATACATCAATTCGTTTATACATACATCTTAAACATGTTTACATGCCTTAGAGGCTGCTTAGATGGTTAACCAGAGCATCTTATATCCATTTAAAGTCCCGACGCCACACACGACGAAGACAAGATCCTATATTATGTTGCAATGTATTCCATTCCTATATGTTATAATGTACTCTATGAACAAGATATAAATATGGTGTAATAGTTATCCCACTAAAAACATAAACGTGAAAAAAATCACTAAGTTCGACGAAAACATAAATGTAAAAAGGGTGCCAAGTTCGGCGAAAAATAGTTGAAATCTAAATGGGTTACAAGTTCCATAAATTTTTTCATTCATGACCTTCAAATAATTAATATTTTCTTAAATGTTGAATTTATAACTTGTCATCTTCAAAAATTTAAAAACCTTTATAACGCAAGAACTATATCAAGCAATAGTGGTAACTATTTTCAAAACAAGTGTATTTAAATACCTATGGTGTGTGTTTTTATCGTATATATAGGTAAATAAAAAAATATAGTTTAATAGTCAAAGTCAAATTTGTTTATTCAATTTAGATTGTTTTTTACAATACTTGTGAACGTCATAGCTTTCTTTTTCTGGGAGAATTTGCAGAAAGGTGAGCTGCTGTTTATGAATTTGAGTCTCATTTAACTTTTTCATATTGTGTACAAGATTCCTTAGTCTCCACAGTTGCTTGCGATTCTTTATTTTCATTTTTTTTTACAGGTAGCAAAAGTTTGGGATTAGTGCCTTTTTTCTAGACAGTTCGGTTCGATATCTTGATTATAGAATTGGTTTCGAAATGGGCCTCACAAACTCAGAGATATGTTGACCATTTGTTGTGTAGTTCTTCTCGATCAATTCAACTTAACCATAAGGTTCGTCTGAAAAGAAATCATTTGATTTTTAAAATGAACTAGTTATTTTTGCAACGAAAATAGCCTATGGCACTCCTACGATTAAGACGTTAAAATAAATAGGTACACGCATAATCGTGGGTGGTCCGTTTTCTCCTGAACTTGGCTGGCACACTGCCGTGCGTCAAAAAAAACTTTACTGCAAGTAAAATGTTATTTGGTGTTTAATAAATGGAGTCTCTAAAATGTAAGTAGGATCTCTTAGCACTGGTAAAATAAAAGAAAATGCAACGACAACTTTTGAAAATTCGTCAACATGACTTGTGGCTGTGTTCGCTGAACCGCCAAGAAGTTTTGAGATACAATAACATCTAAATAAGGACCAGCGTCATCATCATGTCAGCCGAACGACGCCCACTGCTGGGAATAGGCAATAGGCATCCCCCAAGGATCTCCACAACTATCGGTCCTGCGCTGCCCGCATTAGTAATTAACTAATTAGATTATGTGAGACCCGCTGCGAGTTGTGATTGTGACCGGCGGGCACAATCACAACTCGCAAAGAATATATCTAGGTACCTACTTAACTAAACCATAGTACCCAAATACTGGCGTTTTACCAGCGAACGATAAGATGAATGTGTATGGTTAATCGTCGTTATCAAAGCGGCTAGTTCCAAAAGTAGGTACCTAGGTATACTCACCTACCAACAAGAGAAAACAGTTTTACATAACTTACCTTTCAATATCGTTTGGAAATTTAAAGAACGTGTATGCACAGTTTTTAGTCTTATTTACACAACCAAATACACTGCAACTGTAATAATATCGGTTGGTTATTTTGTAAATTAATAGTAAAATAGGTATATAAGTGTCACAGTCACACGTAGCGGCGCGGACGTGAAGTGATCAATTGAATGCTCTTTGGAACTTGCGATCACTGACCTCTTTGCGATACTCGCGACTGAGTACTGTCCCAAACTGCCCCATTTTGCCTGTAAATGTGACGTCTATGTGTGCGTGACGAAAATGGCACCTTGTTCTAAGCGGACTCTCTGCTAGGGCGACCGCCCGCGTAGTTACTTTGTGCTTCTGGCGAGCACTCTAACTAGCGAGGAAGTCCGAAGAGCGAGGTGCTCAGGCTCGAAAGTATGTAGTAGAGTAACTATAGAAGGGTGCTAAGTTTGATTTACATAAAAAAGGAGTTGTATCTACAGTTATTTTATACTAGCGGCCGCCCGCGGTTTCACCCGCGTGGTTCCCGTTTCCGTGGGAATATCGGGATAAAAAGTATCCTAATTGTGTTATTCCAGCCTATCATCTATCTCTGTTACAAATTTCATCCAGATCCGTTCAGTAGTTTTTGCGTGAAAGTGTAACAAACATCCATACTGACGTCCAAATACGTTAAATAAATAAATAATAATAAATAAATAAATAACTTCTTACAATCACGCCAATTATCTAAGCCCATGTTAATTTCATTAAGAAACTGAATCATGGAAAACTTGATAACGGATAAATATTTACATACTTAAGTATATACTTTTTGTTTGTTAATACATACTTAATATACATAGTTAAGTGACGAACTAATGCAAATTTAGCTAATGTCGCAATGCATTTAAGGTTTTCAACTAAAATCTTAATTAACGATTTAACGTTAAAACGTTACGAACTGAACATAACTAAATGCAACACCGATAATTGTAATTATGGTGAATATTCTAATTAAAAAGTCACTAAGTATTCGTTATGAATACTCAGACCAATTTTGCATGTCCGCATGCATGTCTATAAAATGTACGTTCACCTTAAAGGCGAAAGTTTAACGGAACAACTCATATCAATGTGATGGCCATCACGTAGGCATTCACCCGTTTTATTCAAGGCAATATAGCCCCTCTCTTCCAAAACGAAATGTCAAGAAAAAAAAGGTTATCAAAACAGGTGATACAGGTGTATAACCTCTGTATTGATAAACGAGTGTAGTCACAAAAAAAAAGTTCAATTATTTATCGTCTAGGCCAACCAGTATTGATGGCCAGCTCAGCAAGTCACTCGTTCAAAGCCGAAGCGCGAAGCTGCACGCGTCGATGAAAGTATCGGAATACTGGCTTTCTACAGACCGCGACATTTCAAATTCCGAACTGATTGGAAAAAGGAACAATCTGACATAAAAAAAAAAGATAGAATACGTGACAATTTGAAACAAAAAAGAATCGAGAATACCAAGTGAAAGAAAGAGAAGTGATATTTTGAGTGTCTATTCGATTTATTGAGTGAATTCAATCTGTGTGATCTGCATAGTGGATTTTGTTTTGCTTTTCATATTGGATTCCGCAGTCGTAACAATGGATCCAAGGTAATTGTATTTCGCAGTTTTTATGCGGTCTCTTTGCTATGAATGTCATACAAATTGTAATATGTTTGTGCATATTGAAATACTTGATAATCTTCTTTGCACTCAGACATCCCGTACTAGTTTATATTTTAAATATTTAGTTCCTACAAGACAATTACATAAAACAACAGCTGTGGGAGTTTCCTGTGTACTTACGTGGTATTTTCGAGATTGTAGATAAACATATTTATCATAAAAACCAAATTCCATCCTACTTATAATCACACCCTCTACATATTCTAAATACTTAATTAATTAAAGTATTTCTTTTAACTAAATGCCACGTTAAACATTGAATAATTTCATACGCGGTCAGTGGCCGTCCGAAAACATGAAACACTAAGATAAACATATGTTTTCGCTTCACTAACTTGGAACTGCTATGTTTCCTAGAAACATAGCTTTGCAAGATGTAGGTACCAAGCCCAAGCTATGGTTCGTCCATCATTAGTCTTTAAGGATACCAGAGTAATCGTAAGCCGGGTAATCGTGATCATCCGATGAGAAAGCTGGTTTAAGACACAAAAAGTCATCGACATCGAGATTTGTCCGCTTCAATTACTCTCTAACCACAGACGTGATTGTCGTGGAACTTTCTTCAAATGTGCTTTTCGCGATGATAAAAGTAAACCAGTTTAGCTTTGTCAAACAACATTCTTTCTGATGACAATACAACATAGGCATTTCATTTAAACTGCGATCAATGAATATTTTAACATACGTATAAGAACTACCGGTACCTATTGTTTGTATAAGCTAATAGAAAGGCGATTACCCAGGATCGTGACTAAACGACTTCCTGGCCCACCGGTTCCACAAGATTCCGGACTCGTCCTATTATACGACTATCTCCTCAAACTACACTCCTCTTAAATCCTGTATAATCTGTGAAATAAGTCAATGATAGACCGACAATCTCTTTTGTTCCCGTGACAGCGGCGGGCGCTATGTATTTTTTCTTCTTTTTGTAGCAATGTAATGTAACCGGCCCTGACTTCTAAAGACCTGCAGCAGCCGGCAGTTGCGCTATGGTCGAACAACAACTTGGCAGCAAAATGATAATGACAAAAAACATGTTAGTTCCAGTTTATGGCCACCGGAACAGAAAACGTTGTCGCACTGTTAATCTTAGGCCAATATATTTCAGACTACGGCTTTAAAACGTAAATACAGAAAGAACTTCGTTGTCAGAAAGGTCCTTAACCAATGTAAACCTGTAAAAAAAATAAAAAATCTGACACATTCGAATCTTAAATAATGAATACAACTGTAGCGCAGATTAACCAAACAGGTTTTACTTAGATACAGGTTTCCTTTTAAAATTAAAAACAAATATTAAAACAAAATAAGAAAGATTCGGCTAAAACAGGTCCTTAATGGAAGGTTCAATGGCCTTTTTTAAGTTTCGAGCTTTTATATTCTATTGAGCTTTTATTAGGTATGTATTAGTTTTGCACATATTTTACCGTTATATCCATTGTAAACATGTGTAGGTAGGTATTAGGTAATACGAGTATAACAACAGTAGGTACCTGAGTTTTAACGTTTAACAACACTTTATTAACAAATGGAACATTAAATACTAATAAGATAAGCTGTTTCAAAACTGTCTAGATGTATAGAAGTAAAATAAAACACATTTAACACATTGCTTAGCTGACGCTACCTACTTAGGAAAGTACCTACAAGTAAAATAAAATAATATAAAAAAATGTTTTAATGTTAGGTACAACTTAAACAGTGATATACTTTTTTATTTTACCTAACTGACCAAGCGCTACCTACAAGCGACTAAAGGAATTAAGTCCACAAGAACAGTGCTTTTATATTTCCAAATACTTAAACAAAATATGCTAAGGCCGTAACACATCAGGCGCTGACATACTGACCGATCACACAACGATTTCTAATAGCGATGACCAAACACACCATTAGCACAATAAGTTGAGGCAGTAACGCATCTCTAGTAGGTATGAACAAGAATCATCCCGGTGACGATACGGTAATTAATATTAGGAATATAATATTTTAAAGAAGATTAAAAACTATAGTAAATCTAGCACTGCACTGTGTACGGTATCAAAGAACGATGTTAATTGTTGAAGATGTTAAAGATGTTTTAATCGTGACCAAAAATTTGTGATAGAAAGAAGTTCGTTTGGAACATAAACTAGGCGTAAGTTTATGGTTTGAAAGAAACAATGAGCGTTTTTCTGACAGGTAGAGATTTTAATACGTTTTTTCATCAATAGATGTCGCATTTTAATCTCAGCTGTCAAAAATTGTATACAAGGCAAGAAATTTGTATGTTGTTGTTGTATACCAGGTAATGATAAAGGCATGTTATCACTCGCTCAAGCAAAATAAATCTATGCTTTCTGTGTCATTTTGTCTTTGTTTGTCTCGTCAGTGTCACAGGGTAAAAAAACTATAGTCAGTGTGTTTTGTTCGCTTCTTGGCTTTTCCTACTGGTGCCTGTCCTGACGACTCTTCTATGCATGATAAGATAAGGGCTAGCGCGCACGGGTGACTTAGATACGCGGCAATTTAATTGTCACTGTCGCCGGCCGTCTCTTCGCCGCGAAAAGATGCGCACACGAGAGCGACAGCGACACAACTTTTTTGTAATTTTTGCTCGCAGTCATCAACATGGATTTCGAAGAGGCGGTTGTGGTCTGTGCACTTGTCTAAAGAAGCCGAAGAACCTGGAAACCTGGAATAGCTGCTGGCAAATTCTCCCTAAGCTTAAGATTAAGCATGAACATCTGAATATTCTTTTAATTTTTTATTGTATAACAGTTATCAATATCTTCTTCTACTACTAGCATTTTAAAAATTATTTTAATAATATTAAGGATATCCTACTTCCTACTTTAATATTATAAATGTGAAAGTTTAGATGTTTGGATGTTTGTTACTCAATCACGCCAAAACGGCTGAATAGATTTGGCTGAAGTTTGGGATACAGATAATTTGTAGCCTGGAGAGGAACATAGGCTACTTTTTATCCCGAAAAAATATCACATTCCCGCGGGATAACGTCGTGTAGTCCTAGCGGGCGAAGCCGCGGGCGGAAAACTAGTTAACTATATTTTAGATCGATAGTAGGAAGCGTATGTAGATTTTCCGTAACTACACACTATCACCGCTATCACCCCGGGCGACGGTTGAGTAGCTAAGTACTGGCCTACCGGCTACTTATTTGTCGCCGTGCGCGCACTTGCATTGAAACCAATAGAGAAGGAGACAGTTGCGTCGCGGGCTTGTCTTCGAACCCGCGGACAAGAAAGTCTCCTGGGTCATTATTCTGTGCCCGGGTGTCGCGTCGCTACGTGCGCGCACTTTCATACTAACCTGTAGACTTGATGCGAGTGACAAAATAGTTGCGGAGACAAAAACCCTTGGCGTATTCTACGAACTTTGAGTTTGCCTTTGCGATTTGGACAAGACGTTTGAACGGGATTGGCCGTGCCGTGCATCATGGACAAGGACTACGGATCGTGATCACTCGCTGCTCTGAAAGCAGAGCTCAAGAAAATAAATGCGAAGCTTACGGGTAAAAAAACTATTCTTGTGCAAAGGTTCATAGTTTTTATTTAGTTATCTATGTTGTTTGTATGGTTTTTTATGTTAAATTGCAATCTCAATCTTTATTTATTAAATAATAAAACTTATTTGTCTTATTGATAGAACCACAGACGACTTAAATACTACCAACACAGTAAATATTTAAGCTAATATAAACTGTGCTACCAAACTATATCTATGGCTACCAACGACTATAAAATATATTTTGACAGCTGACTCGAAATAGTGACATCTATTAAAAGATTTGGAACAAATTTTGACGTATTATCTGTCAAAGGAAAACCGCTCATTAAGTTAGCATAAAAATCCTAAAATGGCGCTTTAAATAGTAAGAGCATGTCAAACTGTTGATATTATTTCAGAACTTTTAGATGCCAACTTAGAAAGCCAACTTAGTATTCTATCAGTTGAGGTTAGTTTGGTGTTAATAAACAATATAAATACCCACAAGAAAAATAAGAAGAAAATGTGAACATAATAATTAATAACACACTTAAAGGATATAGATTAAGTGACAACTGATAACGCGAACATTTTTTTGTTGTGTTTTTCACCCTCTTATTCTATGTTACTCAGACATAAACAATCCTTCTTGAAACCAATTTTTGATTTAATAAGAACATTAAACGATGAGGTACTGCTTTCACACAAATACGTATTTACTGTACGTTTAATGTTTTAAAAGCTCGCTCAATCTTAATAAGTTTACATACTTCGGAAAACTGAATTGTTTATTAAAATCACTGGCACATTTTTTTTTAATTGTAGACCAATCTTTACTTGCATTTTACGAAAGTACTTAAGTTGTTTTTTTACCAGACTACGGCGAAGCAAAACGGAGGGTTATAATAATTAAAATTATTTGAACCGGTATGTATGTTATGTATGTTCATCTGTTGACTAATTACTTCTAAACTACTTATCAGAATTCGATGAGGTATCGTTGGAAACGTCTTACATAATTATTATTGTCCGGCTATGTGACATCACATTTAATTGAATATGGCGCCCTCTAGATAGCATAAAGACTAGTTTTTTTTTATAATGCCGTGTTGGGTATATCAAGTGAAAGGGTTTAGTTAACACATTTCAAATATGTATACATTATTAGCAAACCCGACTACTTACTCTAACAAAACAATACATTCTAGGGAAAAGTGGCATACGACTACCTATGAGCAATTTCAGATGAGAATATCATCTTGTTTCATGATTATTAGAGCGTGATTTTTCAGTAATCGTGTTTGAGATTTTGGACTTATTTTTTTTAACCATAGAATTTAACTCCTTTCTATTCTATGCGATGTCAAGGACAAAATTTATAAGTGTGAAATGTAAACAATATGAATAAACTTTTCATTCACATTCGTAATATGTCAGACAATAAAATAGGAACATAAATTGTTACCCAAAAAAACGATAAACTTAATTCACAAAAAATAAATACTTATCTCAAAACGTCATTGGTACATTGATTTGATTCCGAAATAATACTCATGGTGAGCGAGAAAATGTATTGCTTCATCACATACAGTCGCCAGCACGTCAGGTTACTACAAACTGTCAAATTTCTTTGAATAAAATTCAACCTTAAATCCAACTGATAGAACTCAGTTTCATTTAATAAATTTTGACATTTTGTAGTAACCAGACGTGCTGGCGACCGTACAATAAAGTTTCAAGATATTTAGGCTTCTGTCATATCTTTTAATTTCAAACATTGTGAACGAACGAGTGTTGTGTTAACAACCTACACTTTTTGTCACGCAAACTCATAATTCAATCCGAACGCTAAATTATAAAAATCTGTCATTAACATATTATAAATTCACGAATAAGGTAAGTATTTTATGTAATGAGTAACTATTAGGATAATTAATTAATGACTTAAGAGTAACCTGGCCTTAACACACTAACGTGTTCCGGTTAAAGAAATCACCAACACCATAATGGGAGCTACGGTTATAAAAACAAAATAAGATTGCAGTGGAAAGTGATGCAGAAAGAAAATTTATCCGAATTGTAACAAAAATCCAGACGTCCCGATTTATAGCCCAAAATTGAATGTCCCGCGCGGGACAGGCTTAGTCCCGCTTTTCGGTGATAGCTCAACAGAGGCCTTCAAAATACATCAAAGAAATAATTTAAACTTTAAAAAAGTAGTTGTCCATGGATGGATGGGTTCGAGTCCCATCGGAACCGGTTGTGAGACGGGTCGATTTTTTCTAAAATACTACAATTTAAATTTTTCCATTAATGCAAAAAGTAAATATTTAAATAAGTAGTTAGATCTTCACAGAAATATAATAATTAAGTTACGTTTCGTTGGCTATCTATCACCAACATCATTGTAAACTTAGTTTGAAACTCGGATAAAAGCATAAGTTTTTTATTATGTCCCGCTTTCGACAAAAAAACCCACTCTTTTACCCAAAAGGTTTATTTATTATTATTATACTTTATTGAAAGTCAACAATATGGACCAATTTACAAATAATAGGTACTTACTTACTTAAATCATAATTACAAAATAGATAAATTAAATATAAATTAAAATGAAATAAATAAATTTAAAATAATATTACATTATTAGCCCGTACGTGTACCATGTCACAGTGATACACGTACTGGCAGTCAAAGCGTTCGGCAAAAGCGAGCAGGATACTGTTCGGGCTGGCCCGCACCCTGGGATGTGCACGGCTTCCGCATGGTTGTGGAAAAACAATCCAGGCACGCTTCAGCGAATATCTCTGAGGCGCTACATAAACGGGGCAGCCCCAACAGAACCCTGAATGCATTATTGAATTGGACGCGTAGGGCGCCGTACTGCTTCTGCGTATAGCTCACCCACAGACTTTATGAATCCCGCTTTGCCCGAAAAAAAAACAGGCAACGCTGATTACAGATGTTGGTGACTAAACTTGTTCACGTACACTTGAATTCTTTTAAACATTAATATAATTTTAAATGCAGGACAGAAATTAAAAAAGCTTTTGGATATAGTTCTCTTTTCTCATAAAGGCTCCTGTCTGTTATAAAGTTAAGGCGATACTCGGAAAAATTATGCTGAAGCGAGATAGCAATGAGAAAACGACGCGCGCGGGAGCGAGACCGATTTTGCAGATTAGGCAAAAAAAACACAAAATCACTTCGTATTAAAAAACTACAGCGAGTTTTAAAAAATGCTTCTATACGATCCTACATATTATTGGTGTCCACTAATTAAACCAATTTCCAATAGTGTAAGTAACCCCATTTAAGAATAATCTTCACTTTTCGTATTTTTTAGAGGTCTTTTCGAAAAGAAAAAGTGTCGAGGCAAAATCATAAAATCGTGTTTTTGAAACTATACGATTCTAGATAAAGGTATGAAGAAATATATATCTTATTACCAGATTTGTAACAACTGTAACCGTTCTATAGTTTAAAATAAAAAAGTCCATATTTTTCCGAGTAGCGCCTTAAACTCGTTACGTTCACCTTATATACATATATGTATATACCCGGCTACCCGTCTACTATTACCTATCACGCACAAAAGATCATATGTCAAAGTAGAACTGGAAACTTTCCGAGAATAAAAATAGGAACGATCGATAATCACATGAAATCAAAAATATTGTCTTGCACGCAATTATTTTTAATGCCGAACAGAATGCGTGACGGAAAAATTAATAATGGTTGAGCAAAGAAAAACGACACACACAGAACAAGGAAAGATTTTGTGACGACACATTTTAAAACAAAACTTTGTTTAAATAAAAAGCGTTGTATTTAATTGATCACCAATCTACCACCAAAAATACTGAAATGTACACCTAAATATACTGGAATGCACACAAACTACGTTTAGTGTTTCAGTATTTTAGGTAGGTAAGTACCTACTTCTTTTAAAAATACCGCCTCGCAATTACATAATAATAAAATTGTCTGTGGTCTCCTTCGATCGAAGGTGGTCTCACATTAAACCTGCTATTTAATGTCATCGGCAATTTGCTCTACCTGTGTCTCTTTCTCTTGTGTATTTATTCATATACATAGTATGAATGGGCTGGGCATTCAATATACATTATTCATAGATACTTACACGGTTATTGTCTTGGATGCAAATGTCAAAATATGTTAATTGACGAAGCAATTAGCGTAGCAAATCGCTTTTCAGTCAATATTAGATGTAAATGTTGATAAATTATTTTTGCAAAACGTATTGTTTTTCCGATGAAGGTGAAGTTTATAAACTTTATATATTTTTTTTAAATGCGTTGTGAATGCTTAAAAGTTAAAGTAACTTTGTATTTAAGAGACTTGGGATGAGCGAACTTGTGCCACCTATCGATTTGATTTTATTTCTTCTAAATAAGCCTAATTTCTAAAGAGCTAGGATTACAAATTTTTTGAACAAACGATTAACAATGTAACGCAAAAAAATGTTAAAGATCAAATAATTTGGAAGTACTTTAAACGAGAACTACAGTAAGTTAAAATTAAAATGAGAAGATAAGTTGATTTTCCTGTTACTGAAAATTCAGTTTCCATTAGATAACAATATATTTATAGAAACCCTAGTAGCAAATGTTAGGCAAGAAGTGTCATCATTAGACATGTCAATAGAGAGAAAATGAGAGTGTCCACAATTCGGCCGTTACGGCATTACGCTTATGCACTAGTGGGCATTGAGCATTGAGCAAACTGAGCGATCTGCGCTTTCTCCAAGATGGGTGGACTCGACACTGCAAATCTATCACTTATGTCAACGGATTGCATTGTTTGATAAGTTGATACAATAATAGACCTTCAGACCTTGCATTAACGACTAGGAACAGGTTGTCAGTGTCCCAGTTGGCTGTCCCAAATAAAGATCGCATTAAAACGGTAAAGAATTAATGGCGCGTCGATAGTCAGAGCATGGAGTCAGTCGTACGTGACTGGACATACGTAATACTCCTTGTACGCGAGTACGGAATAAGGACTTTCGATGTTAAGTAATACCAAGGTGGTGACAGGAAAATAATTATAAACTTAGTTTTAAATTAGGAACATCATGTTCTTATTTAGACTTCTACACTGACCAGAGAGAGACAACTTTTTTTTCTGTCTTTTTTCTAAATATAAAAAATATGAAAATATTTATACGACAAAAAAATATTTTCTTATTGAATACACAATGATACATAGATCATAGTCGTGTAAATACTAGCAAAAACATAAAATTTAAAAAGAAATAAGTATGACTAGTCTAGTCATCTTTGTTTTTGTGATGTCTTGTCTATCAACTAACTAGTATTCAGGTATATTTGTTAATTAGTAGCTCCGAGCTAACAATGTGCAATATTTATATATTCCGGGTACATAACAGCTTCCAAATATATTTGCGTGCCAAGCCAATAAGTATGTGGCCAGTGCCATCAATTATGTAACCGACTAAAAAGGTTGCAGTTTTAGTCTATGGAATGCGTAATGAAAACTACTGGGCAGAATAGATAATGGTTTTTTAATGATTGTATGCAGTTCAGTTCGGTCGTCCTAGTTCTTTGAGAAGTGTAAGTTAACCGTAGAACAAAAGAAAGACGCAAAGAGAAGTAAAGCCTGCTGTAACCGACATAACAATATTGAATGAAAAATTGCACATGCACACCACGAAAATATCAGTGCACAATCAATATCATTGTGCACAATACCTGCATTTAGCAAGACAGCAACACACCTTGCACCTTCATCAATTAGACTACTCTACACGTGTTTTCCCCAACCCGGAGCATCATCAGGAGTTAGATCGTGCGAAAAGCAGCACCGAATGCCGAACTGTTCCTATACTTACAGAATTGCATTGTAAATTCATGAAAAAAATAATTAAAATATAAATTTATTATTAACCAACCTGTTTTAAATAATTCTTTAAAAATATGTAGTTTAAAAAACTATAAAATCACACTTTTATAGGAACAGACTAAAAGTACAAACCGTAACCGTCTATTCAGTAACTGAAATTAAAAAGCGTGGTGCGCGTTGTCAATATTAAGTACTTGAATGCATGCTTTGCAAAGGGCGCACCACGCTTTTTAATTTCAGTTACTGAATAGACGGTTATTTTGTACTTTTAGTCTGTTCATATAAAAGTGTGATTTTATAGTTTTTTAAACTACATATTTATTTTTTACTTTTTAGTTTAACAAATGGCAAGCTATGGATGGGGATGGTAATCGATTTCACAGTCCATTCATGTGTCTGCCCATCCCGTAAACATTATAACTCAAAGGCGTGATTGTATGTATTTAGTTTTACAAATTCAAGTGGAGTCTATTAGTTACCAGATGCGCGAGCCGAACCCTTACTTCCTCCCTGCTCCATCATCAGACCCTCACCACCAAGTGTAGCGAATAGGTCTCATCAGAACGAAACAAATGAGCCCAAACTCAAGGGGTTTCCTAGTGGTCATTAAGGAGTGCCACTGGCTTCCTCCCTGCTCCATCATCCGACCCACACCACCAAGTGAAGCGAATAGGTCTCATCAGAACGAAACAAATGAGCCCAAACTCGAGGGGTTTCCTAGTGGTAATTAAGGAGTGCCACTGACTTCTTCTCTGCTCCATCATCAGACCCTCACCATTAAGTGTAGCGAATAGGTCTCATCAGAACGAAACAAATGAGCCCATCTCGAGGGGTTTCCTAGTGGTCATTAAGGAGTGCCACTGACCTCCTCCTTGCTCCATCATCAGACCCTCACCACCAAGTGTAGCGAATAGGTCTCATCAGAACGAAACAAATGAGCCAGAACTCGAAGGGTTTCCTATTGGCCATTAAGGAGTGCCACTGGCTTTCTCCCAGCTTCATCATCAGACCCTCGCCACCAAGTGTAGCGAATAGGTCTCGTCTGAACAAAACAAATGAGCCCAAACTCGAGGAGTTTTCTTGACGTCATTAAGGAGTTTCACTGGGTCCTCCCAGCTCCATCATCAGACCCTCACCACCAAGTGTAACGAATAGGTCTTATCAAAACGAAACAAATGAGCACAAACTCGAGGTGTTTCCTATTGGTCATTTAGAAGTGTCACTAGCTTCCTCCCTGCTCCATCATCAGACCCTCACCACCAAGTGCAGCTCATAAGTCTCGTCAGAACGAAACAACGGAGCCTAAACTCGAGGGGTTTCCTAGTGGTCATTAAGAAGTGCCACTGGCTTCCTCCCTGCTCCATCATCAGACCCTCACCATTAAGTGTAGCGAATAGGTCTCATCAGAACAAAACAAATGAGCCTAAACTCGAGGGGTTTCCTAGCAGCCATTGAAGAGTTCTATTGCCCACCTCTTGACTCCATCATCAGATCAGCTCGATGGTAGCAATTATTGTATTGTCATCGGATTCATATAGACTTGCAAAGTTTCAAATCAATACGACAATTAAAAGTAGCTTAAAATTGAATTCCAAGATTTTCTTACATTATGACTTAGTTACAAGTGAAGCTAATAAAAGTGTGGTAAAAATGCTACAGTCTGCGTCTAATATACGGTGTGCCATCCAAAGTGGTCAAATAGTTCGATACAATTAATTGGTGTACCGAACTATTTAACCACTTTGGAAGGCACCGTATCTATGACGCTGACTGTACGTACCTATGTAGGTATTTGGACCTCTTGAAATGAATATTATACTCTTTGTATGATAAAATTACTATCGGATATTTATCTTATTGATACTTTATAAAGAAACAAAAAATTTCTGATAAATATCTGATAGTTATTAAAAAATAAATTTTAATATACAATTAGCAAATAATTAACAAAAAGCCAACATCACGCGGTGTTCCCAGGCGGTCACCCATCCAAGTACTGACCACGCCCAATGTTGCTTAACTTCGGTGATCGGACGAGAACCGGTGTATTCAACGTGGTATGGACGTTGGCGATAGCAGATACAAATTACTGAACCACATTTTGTATTATCGATGCAATACCACGTGGTTGACATCCGATTCGACAAACATTACAGCACTGCGCGCGGACGCACGAACAGGTACAAAATTAGAAAGGGATGCAAATACATGCAATGAATACATTCATCCCTTGCTAACTATTACCACTATTACTATGCGTCCGTATCCAAAATTCCTTATTCTGCCATGTAAATAACTCAATAAATTTAAGTATTCGTTAATTTGTGGCAAGTTTCTTCAAATATTAAACTAACCTGTGGCTCGTCCAAATTAACAATATTCTATAACATTTAGGTACCTACTTATATATGCATTTAGGTACCTAGCATGTCAACTTGTGTAATCAGCGGACCTGGTGATCTGTAATTTCATATTTTAATAAATCTTTATTAGGCACCAGTCTCTCACAATGAAGTCGTAAATAGACTGTATTATATTAGTTTCTTTATAACAATTTATTGTAAGAGAAAATAAATAAATTTTTATTTTTTTATTTATTTTAACTAAAGTTAGAACAAGTCTAAGCTTTCCTACAACACAAAGTTCAAGAAGGTCAGAATTGAATTGAATTTTGAAACCATGTGAATCTGCCGCACAGCATTATTGCTATAATCTTCTTGAGAAATAACATTCACTTGGTACGACACAAGGTCTAAAACGTTTGTAAATATCGTAATTAAAGAAGACTCTTGGGATCAGTACAGACGGATGTAATAGGGTATTTTACTGTTGTTGAAATGTAGATATTTAATGATGACGTTAAAAAATATTGCAATTAAGAATACCAAATGTAAAAAAATAATTTGAATCTGTTTTATAATAAAAGAATTATAGTCTGTTTGATTTTGACTATAGCTGTCTCTTTCTAAAACGAAATCTTCTATGGCGTGACTATGACGCTACTAACCCACTGACGTCACTAAGATAGCGTCATGTCCTTGTCTAATTATAAAGTTTGAAGTCCTATATCTTTGAAAATATTCAAGATAATTCAAAATGAAAACTTGTTTTGTGTAGCTAATATTTCGAAAAACATTTTAAAGAAATAAAAAAAAATCAGTAAAATACCGTATTCTCGGCTTGACTTTTAAAGAAAATATCGAAGCAAAACTGGCAAAACTATGCAGCCTTATTTATTCTTATTTTATCAAATCTAGTTCTAGAACTTACTGTTTAAAATAAAATTTTACTTCAACTAACCTAAAATGTACATACACAGCTGATTTTCTTTGCAATTAAGTTTATGTTCTTTCCTTTCTACTTAGGTATGTCTAAAGAAATTGTCTATGAATCCAAATAGGAATCAGACATTTGGGTTGATGTGCCATAGGAATAGAAGTATGTAGTAACAATTTATAACTTATATTCCGTTTAGTTAATATTTAAGTCTGTAACTTAAAACATTAATTTAAACTAAAGATGAATTTTAATTTCGTCAATGGCTTAACAAAATCTTTGGTACAATCGTAAACAGCTGAATAAACTTACAACTTCAAAATTACCTAGGTACTGCAATGGATTGCAACAGACCGCAAAATAACTGCCAGGGTGCAATGTATGGTTGAGGTTTGCGCCTACGCAGTTTCGTAAGCGCAGCGTAAGGCCTAACCTTACAAGGTAGATGTAATGTGATATGTGGTCAATAATATTAAAATGTAAAAGGATTTTAGTAACAACGTAGTGAACGAAGAATAATGTTATATTTAATCAGCTGTTTTGTTTAGGCATGCTTTTGTTTAAAAAAAAACATTACTTACCTATTCTACAATTTTCAGTTTTATACTTCTCAGATTTTTGACTTTCCTACATACAAACAAATGACAATTACGGACGGGTTTTCCAAATTAAATAAATTATACGTACCTACCTAGGTACCTAATTAAATAATGATCTCATGTATTAAACTTTCTGCCACTTTTATTTTGTATATTATATAGGTACAATACAATTGCATTTTGCTCAACAATATTTTTTTTACTAGGTATAGTGTAGCGCTGTGTACATCTAAAAACAGCTGATGGTAGGGCAGTTTATACGCCTAGCATTAGTAGAACATTTCTTCAAACAGGTCTCCCGTAAACGGAAGCTTGTCTATTTACTATCATAGATTAGATAGAATGGAAAAACGGAAGTGTGTACAATACAAGTGTATAACACACGAGGACGTAGAGAAGATGCAAACGCTTTTGAAGCGATTTTACTTTTTGTTACCTTTTTAAATTTCGATTTTTAAATTCATGGTCCTAGAAGTCCTAGTATCTAGGTTACGACTGACGCTTTTGAAGCGATCTTATTTTTGTCTTATCGTAATCATGAATGAAAAAATTCATTCGATTTTTAAGTTCATTCTCCTATAGGTAGACCGATGCTTTTGAAACGATCTTATATTCGTTACGACTTGTATAGGGCTCCCACACAAAACCACAGAATATATAATAGTACAAAACTGCGAATTCGCATCGCATCGCAAGACAGGCAATAAGGTTTCTATTAGCATTTGCAATTCTTGCGATGCGATGCGAATGGAATAAACCCTCAGGCCCTCAATGCCATCTTTTATGTATATACCTACTTACAGGTAAATTTTTATAATTTTGGATGTACCTAAGACATAATCTTAGAACCTCCTGAACCATCATCAACATCATTATCTCGCCCTTTTTTGGGGTCGGCGCAGTTTATCTCTCTTCCACTTATCCTTATCTGCCGTCAAATCTGCAGTCACGCATCTCAGGGCCTTCTGAACCGGCTTTGAAAATTCTTTCACCAGAAGAAAACTACTTAACATTGGTCATATTTCATCTAGCTACATAATAACGGTTAAAACCATCCTACTAATATTATAAATGCGAAAGTTTGGATGTTTGGATGTTTAGATGTTTGGATGTTTGGATGTTTGTTACTCAATCACGCCATAACGACTGAACGGATTTGGCTAAAATTTGGGACATAGATACTTTGTAGCCTGGAGAGGAACATAGGCTACTTTTTATCCCGGAAAAACTCACATTCCCGCAGGATAACGTCATGTAGTTCACGCGGGCGAAGCCGCAGGCGGAAAGCTAGTAGTCTATATATTCATTAGACTGTTAAAAACTGTTTAATATATTTAAGTCCTTTAACGACTAGTTTGCATAGACTGCCTTGTCTACAATCTCTGTTACTCAACTGTGGTGGGTGCGTGCGAATTATCTCTCAGTAGTAATTGTAACACCTGTCCCTTAGTTTCGGTAATTTTAATGTAATTATAATGTGTACAGCCGCGAGAAATAATATGTAATGTAAACACCATAGGACTATGTCATACTACAATTTTGGATGCCTTCTGTGAAGTGTCACTATCAGTGGATAGTTTTCTTTCAGAATGCCTCAATGTGACAAAGTTCTATGTTAAATACATATTATTGCTAGTGTAAATAGTTTGTCGACTATTATGTAGTACTACTTAGCTACAGGCAACATTATTTACTTTCATGGTCATTAACACTATAAATATTAAGAAAAGTGGGATTTTTACCATGTTTTAATTTGTAAGATATTTCGCGTAACCGCGCCGCTAAACACAATAGTCCAGTCAAAATAAAGTTTGGGGTCACATTAATGGCACCTTTAACAAATTTATTTTTATATAATAATATTGCCTTTATTTTGAGCACTCATCGTGATTTTGTAGGTATACTGGTGTCCGTTCGAGAGAAATACCTAAAGTTGTGTTTTGGCCGTTTATAATTAGACAAAAAAGGCACTTTAGGTGAATATTATAATATAATCTATGGATACCCTTTAAATTATGTTAGGCAAGTAATCCCTGACGTGAGCACAATATTCTGCACATTACAACGTTTTTTCAGTCACGACGTAAAAAATGAGACTTACAAAATCGCACTTTCAGAGATTTTACTACTAAAACACTATAAATAAAAACCTCGAACCTATTTTAAGTTTTCACCTAGGTGACTTTCTTGGAACCTGGTTAAAAGTGGTTTTTTTGCGTTAAGTCGGTTATACATTAAAGTCACTTCAGTTTTTATGTAATATTTCCATTAACATATTTATTTTATATATAAAAAAATCATAATCCCCTGATAACATGAGAAAGATTCCTCAAAATATAAATAAATGCACAATCACCGCAAAGTAATAAAATAACTCATTCAAAATCCAAATTACGCGTGACCTTGACGGAGCGTCCGCATGGCCAGTCGGTGTGCGAGAGAGACGGAGTTATCGGGCGTGAAAAGGATGGATAGACGCGGCGTGTTGCCGTGCGGCGGCAATTCATCCTACTTCCTAATTAAATTGATTATGTGAAAGTTTAGATGTTTGGATGTTGTTTGTTACTCGATCACGCCAAAACAGCTAAACGGATTTGGCTGCAATTTGGAATCTAGATACTTTGTAGCCTGGAGAGGAACATAGGCTTGTTATTTTATTTATTACACAAATTCGCATCTTATTATCTAAATTTCAAAAAAGTTTGCTGCGTATTGTGCGCAGACTAGCCGGAGTAAAATTATTGATACTTTAATTGCGGATGTGATTTTTTACAAGCTTTTATTTAACTTGCAGTGTATGTATGTAGGTATGCATGTCCGTTCAAATCTTACGAGCTAAATTTGACCCACTTGCCAGTGTCCGATTGAGCTGAAATTTTGCATATAGGTTTGGTATGGATGACAGTACAATATTAAAGTAAGGCCAGCAAAAAAGCTTGTCACAAAAATGATTTTTTTACAAAAAAAACTTATTTTTGTGATAATTAGAAAGATCATATAATTATTTAAGTTTTATAACAAACTATTTTTATTTTATTTTTTTATTGCAATTCAGGTTTTGGTACTATTTTGTCAGGAAAATAGCAACGCAATGTTAAAATATTAAAAAATCCAAGATGGCGGCCAACTTTTTTGTTTGTGGGCCGATTTTGATAAAACTCGATTTCTAGTACTATTTTGAAAAGAAAACAACAACGCACTGCTAAAAATAAAAAAAAATCCAAGATGGCGGCCAAATTTTTTGTTTGTGGGCTGTTTTTGATGAAACTCGGTTTTTGGTACTATTTTGACAGAAAAATAGCAACGCAATGTAAAAAATAATAAAAAATCCAAGATAGCGGCCAATTTTTTTGTTTGTTGGCCGATTTCGATAAAACTCGATTTCTAGTACTACTTTGACAAGAAAACAGCAACGCAATGTTAAAAATAATAAAAAATCCAAGATGGCGGCCAACTTTTTTGTTTGTGGGCCGATTTTGATAAAACTGGATTTCTAGTACTATTTTGAAAAGAAAACAACAACGCACTGCTAAAAATATAAAAAAATCCAAGATGGCGGCCAACTTTTTTGTTTGTGGGCTGATTTTTATCAAACTCGGGTTTTGGTACTATTTTGACAGGAAAATAGCAACGCAATGTCAAAAATGATAAAAATCCAAGATGGCGGCCAAATTTTTTGTTTGTTGGCCGATTCTGATGAAACTCGATTTCTAGTACTATTTTGACAAAAAAACAACAACGCACTGCTAAAAATATAAAAAAATCCAAGATGGCGGCCAACTTTTTTGTTTGTGGGCTGATTTTTATCAAACTCGGGTTTTGGTACTATTTTGACAGGAAAATAGCAACGCAATGTCAAAAATGATAAAAATCCAAGATGGCGGCCAAATTTTTTGTTTGTTGGCCGATTCTGATGAAACTCGATTTCTAGTACTATTTTGACAAAAAAACAACAACGCACTGCTAAAAATATAAAAAAATCCAAGATGGCGGTCAACTTTTTTGTTTGTGGGCTTATTTTGATGAAACTCGGGTTTTGGTACTATTTTAACAGGAAAATAGCAACGCAATGTTAAAAATATTAAAAAATCCAAGATGGCGGCCAATTTATTTGTTAGTAAGCCGATTTTGATGAAACTCGATTTCTAGTACTATTTTGACAAAAAAACAACAACGCACTTCTAAAAATATAAAAAATCCAAGATGGCGGCCAATTTTTTTGTTTGTGGGTAAATTTTTATGAAACTTGATTTCTAGTACTATTTTGACAAGAAAACAGCAACGCCAGGTTAAAAAAATAAAAAATCAAGTTGGCTGCCAACTTTTTTGTTTGTGGGCCGATTTTAATTAAACTCGGTTTTTAGTATTATTTTGTCAAGAAAACAGTAACGCAATCTTAAAAATACAAAAAAATATTCAAGATGGCGCGTTTTTTTTGTTGGCCGATTTTGATGGAACTCTGTTTTAAGTATTATTTTGACAAGAAAAGAGTAACGCAATGTTTTTGTCTGTCTGTCAGTCAGTATCATCAAAATCGGCCCACAAAAAAGTTGGCCGACATCTTGGTTTTTTTATATTTTTAACATTGCGTTACTGTTTTCTTTTCAAAATAGTAGTAAAACCGAGTTACATCAAAACCGGCCCACAAAAAAAAAGTTGGCTGCCAGCGTGGTTTTTTAAATATTTTTAACTTTGCGTTGCTGTTTTCTTACTGCTGTATGGAAAAAATGGATAAACTGTGTCTTAGCCTTCGATGCTATTATTCAAGAATATTAACATAAGAAAGGTTGACACTGCGAGTAGTACCTATTGGGAAAACTAAAATAGCGTTTGAGTATTAATAGAAAATAGCCTAAAAGACTTAATATAAACCTATTACTTGAAAAAATCGGCCAAGTGCGAGTTGGACTCGCTCATAAAGGGTTCCGTACCCACTTACTGTACCGATTGGTTATACCTAGCCAAAATTCCACTATAATTTTTCGTCAGCAAAATATTAAGATCTACAGCATTTATTTTTTCTAGATTTTTCACTCTTTTACTTTAAAAGTTAGAGGGGGGGGGGGGGGGGGGGTGGTCACACATTTTACCATTTTAGAAGGTTCTCTCTTTCAAAAGGTAGACTTTGAGAAAAAATGGTTTGAGAAACTTGCATGTCATTTTTAAAGACATATCTATAGATACCCCACACGAATAATAATATGTTTGATTAAAAAAAAATATTTCGGTTTTAGTTCCATGTATGGAGAGTCTGCCTTAACTTTTTTATATTTTTAATTTTTGTATAAAAATCGTAAAGCGGTTAACAGAATACATTTCACTACCAAGTTTTAACTGTGTAGTTTTTATAGTTTTGGAATAAAGTGGCTGTGACATACGTACGGACGGACAAACGGACAGACAGACAGACAGACATGACGAATCTATAAGGGTTCCGTTTTTTGCCATTCGGCTACGGAACCCCCCAGATCCTTGGGGGAGGCCTATGCCCAGCAGTGGGCGTCGTCGTTCAATCTATACAGATACCTGATAATGTTTACTACTATGAAAGTTTCTTTTTGTATTTTCAGTTTGGAAACAGTTATAAATGGTTAAAGAATTTATTCACATAAAAGATCTTTCTTTTCTACATTCTCTAAATATTCCTGCGGTGGTGTCGTGTGAGTCGGGTCGTTACGTTCCCTAAAATATGGTTGAACGAAGCGATTTGGCTGGCTCATGCGTCATGCTCGTGAACGGGTGCTGCCAGTGGTGTGGGTCTGCTCGTGTCAACTTGTGTTAAAGGTGTTCGGGATATGGTTTATAATAGTATTATACTCGTAATATAGTTTTGTTAGCGAGCTGGTGTATCTCATAGTAATTTTGGTAAGTACTCGTGTCTTACAGTAACAGCAATTTTTTCTAATTATTGTTGTAAGTACTTAATATTTATTCAAAAATTCCTTTTATTTGTTAATACTTATAGATTTGAATATACGGCGCAGCTTGCAGTTTCCTTTTTATTAATCCTATAATATAATGTAAATAAGATTAAGATTAGTGCGTCCATTAAACTATTTGATTCCTCGTTTAGTTGAAAATTGTTTACTGTTTTAGGTAGGTAATAAGCAAAATTGTAGTTACTTTAAGCGGTATTCTGTATTGTGATGGAAGTAACCTTACTATTATGTAAAGGTCACTTTTCAAATTTGACGACTCTGTATAAATTAAAACAGGGAGTAAAAAATAGCCCATGGCGAGTTTCTTGCCGGTTCTTCTCGTTACAAGGTCTCCTGCCGTAGGATTTGTGAACCGATGGCGTAGCTTCATTGACGTTCATAAGTGTTAAAACAAACCTAAATTGAATAAACGAAATTAAATTTAGCTTTTTTTTCTATGTATTTCAGAAACTATGGATACAGTACTTTGTGCCCATACAAACTTTTTTAAGAGAATAGAAAAATCTAAGAAATGAGACTATTTTTTGAAGTGGCCGCGTAGGCTACCAATTTGCCCATTGCCCTTTATACAATAAAATATTATGGTCAAAATAATACAATATGGTTATACTAAAATAAACAAATACTTGTAATTTTATAGTGCGACCAAAAAATCTTGAGCATGAAATATTAATTCGTAGGTATAGTTGTTTAATATTTTCGCTGATTTAATTTTAGACTTTTTTTGTTTGTTTCAGGTTTATCACAAAGTACAGTTTGCAGAATTGTAAAGTTTGATAATCAAAGTGGTGGAAAATTCACTCCAGCTAAACATTTTACTGCAAAAACGTCGAATATAGGAATTCTGCAAAGATTTCAGAACAGTGTGCTCAAAACAATAGTGAATGAAAAATGGAAGAAGTCCATGAGTATCTGAATATACCAACCTTCAAACAGCACATAGCCAATGGCATTAGTTCGTATAAAGATCGAATTGGTATTCATAAGAACAAACTGGCTCAGTGTCTTATTGAACTATTGCAAACAAGACGCCTGAAAAGACTGCATCCTTGGGACAGCATACAATAACTATGCCAGTTAGCAAAACACAAAGGCAGCCTGACACTGGAAAGGCATGCCTACACGTCTGCATTAAAACCAAAACAATTGCTTATGGACTCAAGACCGATCGCATGTTTGCAAACAAGTATGAACGTATTATATCGAAGTCATCTAAATTTTTAGGAGTGTTTAGCTGGAATCGAGAATTTTCCACCACTTTGATTACCAAACTTTACAATTCTGCGAACTGTACTTTGTGATAGACACAAACAATAACAGTCTAAAATTAAATCAGGGATAATAGTTTTCAATACCTACAATGTTTTCTACGAATTAACATTTCATGCTCAAGATATTTTGGTCGCACTATAAAACTTCGAGTATTTGTTTATTTTAGTATAACTGGTATAACCTCTTAAGTTAGGATAAAAGTATTAAAAATGTACCTATGTGGGGTAATTCTTAAAGAACTAACATCCATGATCAATATAATACTTTGTGAATACGCGTCGTGCAACTTACTTACTTACCCGTGAAATCCGCGGTGCGTTGGTAAACATTGTCGAGACTACTGAGCAACTTTCCTGCTTGGAACTCCGCCAAACATCATAAAAACACCTAGAAAACTATATCACGGGCACCGCCACGGATTCCCTTATTCATAGTTATGAAATTTCCACTTCTCTTCTACGAAATACAATAAACAAATAATACTTATAAATAGTCATAACTTTAAACTTTTTAAAAGGCATTCTTATGGCCGTTTTCACCAAACGTTAAGACGTTCCTAAGGCAATGCTTATCGTTAAGCGATTCTTAAATGGAACTTTTACGTTTCACCACAACTTAAGAATGCCCTAAGTAGTTAAGAAGCTCCTAAAGTTAGGACACAGAAAACGGCCGCCTAATTGTTAAGGATCAACTTAATGTCAAATGAAACGTCAAACTTGACTTGAGTTATCTTCGTAAATCTTGAATAAAGTTTAAAATAATCATGAATTTGTATAATAAACAATGAATGTGTAAGATTTGTTTGAATTTCTGAATTTCTTTGACGATTTTGACGACGATGAAGGTGATATTGTACGCATAAAGACAACGACGGATAAAGCCAATACACACGATGCGCTCTCATGCTGTGGAAATATACGAGAACTTGTATCTACATTACGGAAAATGTTGGTTTCCTAGAACTTTAAAGACTTGCAAAGGAACTTTATGGTACCTACCTAATCTATGCTAGAATTCATTTTTCAGAAGTGACATTCTATAGAGAAATTAAACTTAACTAAGACGTTCCTATCTAGGAATCTTTTTAGTAGTTTTGGTTGTTGAAACGTAACAGTATCATAAGGTACTGTTTAAATTAAGATATTCTTAGCTAACAAGTGATTGGTGAAAACGGCCATAAATTTTCAAAATTACTTATTTTGCTAAGTATACCTACTGAGACGCACGGGGGTCCCGCCCCACTGATAATGCGATGTTCTTCAAATTGTATCTGCGGTTGGGAATTCTCGCCTTAATGACGCGCGCGTCTCACTTCATTTGCGTTTTTGATAATAATACGATAACTACAACATATTGGTACGGGATTTTTATTGTTTTGAGTTTATATAAATTATTTCTACATGGATTACTAAAAAAACTCGAGGTGACTTTAATGTGCGAATTTTAAAATCAAATAAAACTGCATTTAAAAAAAAGTACCAGAGTCACCTTGGTGATAATTGGTATACTTATTAGTATTATTTATATACATGCTTTGATTAAATATCACTCGGTGTGCCATTATTGTTATAAAGTTAGAAATAATTTGACATAGTATATTCGAAATACACTCAATAAATCGACCTAGACGAGAGATTATTTATTCCTTAATTAAAGCATTCTAAAAGACTCTAAAATGAACAAAATCACCAGTTTTCCATTTTTTGTTCACACCCAAATTATTTTTTCTTACTTTATTGATTAATTAACCGACAAGTACGAAGTTAATACCAGAGATTATTCTGATTTCCGGTTTTTCAAGTATTCATTTATGTTATTCCAAATTATCACCCAAAGTGCTAATATTGCAACCTACTCCATACAAACACATTTATTTTGACTGGACTACAACATTGCAGCAATAATATACAGACACGAGCAATAATATGTTGCAATAACATGAAACTCTGTCACATAGAAGCGTTTCAAAGCAAAACTGCCTGTGCCAAAAATGGCATTCAATATCGTAATATGACATAGTCTTATGTTGTTAAGAGGGGGTAGAACCTAGAAAAATCTCATACAAAAAATACCAGAAAAAGTAAACGCGGAATTAGTTTTATTTGTATTATTCGTTACATTATTATACGACGACCGATTTGGCGCAGGGGTAGGCTACCCACCTTCTGCGCCAGTGGTCTCGGGTTCGATTCCCGAACAAGACAAATATTTGTGTGCATGAACATGTCTATTTGTCTTGGTCTGGGTGTTTACTATGTATGTTAAGTATGTATTTACAAACAAAAAGTATTTAAGTATATATTTATCCGTTATCAAGTTTTCCATGATACAGTTTCTTAATGAAATTAACATGGGCTTAGATAATTGGTGTGATTGTAAGAAGTTATTTATTTATTTTATTTATTTATAAACATTATTTTTGCAAAACGTTAGTAGAGTCGCTAGATAATATACTTAGTTTAATATTATGTATTAAAATATTGGCTAAGTAATATGCGTCATAATGAAAATAAATTGATTATAGCTGAAAATTAGACCAGAACTTTGTGAATTCTTTTATCGACAAAATGTTAATATTTTATGTTTTCGCTTAGTTCAGCCCCTTTCAAGTACCTACTTCAAGTAATACTTATCTATAAACTTTTTTCCAAGTAATTCGTGGTTTAATTTGTATTGTAAAAATCAAATCTAAGACTGGTGATTTGCCTTGTATAAAGTTGTTTTTAAACATATTATTGCTCGCGACTGTACATCGAGTAATGTATCTTTGAAATAGATACTATTAGGTACCTAGTACTATTTACTACATGGTAAATACCTATGTGTTAACTCCTATTTATTTACAAAGCTTGTTAAAATATCGCAAGAAGTCTTTAATCAAAAACAACTTTTTACAAATAAAAGATTGGTTTCGTTATAAGCACAGATTACTAAGATACGAGTTCTGAAATGAGGTTGAGAACCAAAATCTCGTGAACTCAACCAACACCAAAATGGCAGTTTTAATGATACGAAAGCAAAAGTAAACCTGTTGTTACTATACAAAGTTGCAACGAATAAGATTAAAATAGTTTGTATCGCTTTTGTCATTCATAATAAAACTTCACTCAGGGTTATCCAATATGTTTAATGTTTGTGTGACTTAAACATTCCCTATTCCAACCACCAAAAGAAGGGAATTTTCCATACATTTCTGGTGAAAATTTCGATACGTTTCTGTTAATTTTTCAAATGCGATAAAAAAAGTAAATTCCCTATTTAATATTAACATTAATAAAACACTTTCTTTTATTTTCCCTCACGGTAATATTTAAGCATGTAACGGTCGGTAACACTCCCATAATTAACGAAGACTTTAAAAAAAAAGTTTTGCTCTGATTGTTTCGTAACAGTTAAAAGCCCAGTTGGTCACTTTATGTTATACTAGCTTTCCGCCCGCGGCTTTGCCCGCGTGGACTACACGACGACGTTATCCCGCGGGAATGTGATATTTTTCCGGGATAAAAGGTAGCCTATGTTTCTATCCTATCCAATCTATGTCGCTAATTTCGGCCCAATCACCAGACCAAGGTCTCCCGCTGTAGGGTTTGCGAACCGATGGCGTAGCTTCTATGACGTTCACAAGTATTGTAAATAACAATCTAAATTGAATAAACAAATTTGAATCTTGAATCTTGAATCCGTTAAGGCGCTACTCGGAAAAGTATAGACTTTTTGATATAAAACTATAGGACGGTTACAGTTGTTACAAATCTGGTAATAAGATATATATTTCTTCATACCTTTATCTAGAATCGTATAGTTTCAGAAACACGATTTTATGATTTTGCCTCCACACATTTTTCTTTTCGAAAATACCTCTAAAAAATACGAAATATCAAGATTATTCTTAAATGAGGTTACATATACTATTGAAAATTGGTTTAATTAGTGGACACCAATAAAATTTAGGATCGTATAGAAGCATTTTTTTAAAATCGCTATAGTTTTTTTAATACGAAGTGATTTTGTGTTTTTTTTGCGTACCTAATCTGCAAAATCGGTCTCGCTCCCGCGCGCGTACTTTTCTCATTGCTATCTCGCTTTAGCATAATTTTTCCGAGTATCGCCTTAAGCCGTTTTGGCGTGATTGAGCAACAAACATCTAAATTTCCACATTTACAATATAAGAAGGATTATCTTTACTTATACTTATATTTTTTTACAATAATGGCTGCCAGAGACAGCTAAGCTAGGTGATTAAAAGATATACAGGATGTTAGTTTAAACAAGGGACATACTTTAGGGGGTGCAACTACCCATCAATACAAACAACTTTTACAATGGGACCAAGTGCGATATCGCGAAAAAAAATCGGCTGTTTCATACAAAAGTGCAATACCGAATGGGTCAAAATGTATGGAGCAGCTGATTTTTTTTCGCGATATCGCACTTTGTCCCATAGTAAAAGTTGTTTGTATTAATGGGTACTTTCATCCCCTGGAGTATGTCCCTTGTTTAACTAACACCTTGTATATTATATCACTCACATATTGCTTATAATATAGCAAGCTGTTCACTTTGGAAACTTAAACCACCTTAGTAGATAATGTAGTTCTAGGCCTTTGCGTCTGTTGCAGACGATTTAAGGCAAATCAATTTCATTAATTTTATACCGTTTACTGATAGTCAATGACTTTATATATTTTTATTACCCTCATGGTACCCGTTCCCGTAGGAATATCGGTATAAAATAAGGCCTATTTATATAAGTGTAAGTTTTTGAAATCGGTCCTGTAATTGTTGTGTTTATCCATTACTTACGAACAAACAAAAAGTATTTTTTTCCCCGTCCATAACATTATTGAAGATTTGAATAGTTTTTAAGTGAATACGTGCCATAGATTGCATAAGTATTCTATCAAAAGAGCCATAAAAGTTATGTTTTGTACTTTATAAGACAGTAACAAAACATGTCGTACTGGTATAATATTCATGATTTAATGAAGCTGTATGAAGAATTAGGTTTTCAAAATATTTTTACTTTTTTTTGCATTCACAATGCAATTTTTATTATTGACAATATTGAAAATGAAGTCGTGGGTTAGAGTCTCATCGGAGCTAGGTTGTAAGACGGGTCGATTTTTCTAATAAGCTACTACTTCATTTTCAATTAGGTTTTCATTATATCCATACTAATATTATAAATGTGAAAGTGTGTTTGTTTGTTTTTTCGTCTTTCACGTCAAAACGGAGCAACTGATCGACTTGATTTTTGGTATGGGAATAGTTTGGAAGCTGGAGAGTATCATAGGCTACTTTTCTTCCGGAAAGTTATAAAATAAAAATGGAAATTTTGTATGGAAAATAGTTTTGACTGTCGTACGATAAAAACTGTCATTTCTTCCATGGCCGCTTCCGCGTCTGCGCGCGGTCAAAATCGAATACCAATCTTTTCCATAAGATTAGAACAAAAAAATGTACTGCAACTAGCGCCAAAAATGCCCCAGTCGCGAATGCGCGCAGACTTAACTATCTGTCACGTACCTATAAAACTTCTAAGTGATTATTTATTTTAATGTCTAATATTGGTGATACGAATTAATAAATTAAAGTATAGATAGGTACTATAATTTATATGGCAAAAAAACGTTTGCCGGGTCAGCTAGTCTTAGTATAGACACCAGATTGATAATTTCCTTATCTTAAGTCTTATATAACAGCATGACCATGATAAGACTTAACATTGTTTAGCATTAGCAAAATCGAATAACTTCTAACGGAATATATTCTATTCATTTTATATCACAACAGACCCACGAATCATCCCTGTGGTACACCTTCGTTGACGCTTTCGAAATTGATAAAAAAAAACTGAATATGCATCAGCCACAAAGTCATAATTATTTTTAAAAGTAAAAAGTACTTTTTAATACAGTTGCTCAAAAAGTGGCGTATTGCAGGGACGTATAGCGTTCGGGATGTGGGCTATTACACACTCGAACTTTTTCTTTACCTTTCCCGAACTCGTGCGTTTTCTTTCCCAACTGTCAAAATATTGTCTATTAAAAAGAAAAACCAACCACGAAGTTTTTACTAAAAAAAATCATAGAAGTTTTTATGATTCATGCAAATATTTCTAAAAAGAAGCTACTAATTTGTTTCAAAATCAGATTTAAAAGTAATTTTAATTATACATTAAATTAATATTAGTATCGGCCAAATTAAATTTATGAATAAGTATAAAAAATACATAAAATTGGCTGTATGACCACAGATTACTAAATATGGTATGACGTGCACTATTTACCATAGTATCTGCTTATAGGAGTTTGCGCAAGTACGTGAAAAGAAAATGAGGGACCTTATTTCTTAATTTTCTAAATTAGTTTTTTCTAGTTTTTACTGTGGTAGGTACTTGGTATGGTGGAATTAGTGCAATAATGTAGCTTTAATGGAAAACGATGTGGTAAAAGAGAGAAATAAGGAAAGGCGCTCCTGTAGGATTCGGATTGCTTTTGTTAGGTTTCATTTCATTTCATCTCATTTAATTTAATTTTCATTTCATATCAATAAAAAAAATCTACTGAAGCCTTGGCTGTATGATCATAGTTTCCTTTGCCAACCCAGAATGGGTGAAGAACACAAAAAAAAGTCTCTGCTTATATTCTTTTACGATTAGTTAGTTGAGTTTATTGTTTTATTATTTTATTAAATTGCTTAATTTTTTCGCAACTGTATTAAAAATAGTTGTTCAGTACACGTGCGGAACCGTCATTGCAACTTGTTCCGACTGTCAACCCTCACCTTCGGCTGCGCCTCGGCTCGGGTAGACATTTGTCGGAACTCTTTGCAATGACAGGCTTTCCGCACTTGTAATGAAATCTACTATTCTGATACAAGGACTCAAATTGTTAAGGTTTTTCTACGAATGACAATAAGCCCGTATGAATACCTTGATTATTCTAAAGGTTCCCATGTTTATACGGTTTTAAGAACAATGTTTGACACGCCATTGTATGTTATATGATTGTGTTTACAGAATAGCTAGAAATAAAATAATAACTATCTACGTTGATTGATGAATTAACAAAGAATGATAAATGAAGATTTTACGCGAAGCTTTTTCTACTTCGTAATACTATAAATCGAGAAGTTTGAATAGATGTGATATTTACATAATATGATACTGTACTTTAAATCCCGATTTTCTCATACATAACATAAAAAAAATCTCAATTATTGCTGGATACTAACGCAGTTCGTAGTAACTATTTAGTAATCTGTGGTAGTTGTAAGAAAATACTAACAGTATCATAATACTAACATAGTTTGTAAGTTATAAGTAACTAGCGGATCCTCGCGGTTTCACCCGCGTGGTACCCATTCCCGTAGAAATATCGGGATAAAATAGCTTATGTCACTCGGGAAGAATGTAGTTTTCTAATGGTCAAAGAATTTTCTAAATCGGTCCAGTAGTTTCGAAGGCTATTCGATGCAAACAAACAAACAATCAAATCTTTCCTCTTTATAATATTAGTACTTATAGATAATTTATAATGTTATTATCAATATTTTTTTTCATAACTTAGTAGCACTTAGCCTTCATCACACCTGATGATAAGTATTAAATAAATGGACATGACGTTTTTGTCCGAAATAAATGTCTATTTCTTTTATTTATAAAAACGGGTGAATAAAACTTCGGGACGGTGTAACTATTTAGTAATCTGACCTTCGGGTAAAGCTTGTAAGAAAGAAGTATATTTGGAATTTCTTAACCAATTTTGAAAATTCTTTCACCAGTAGACAGCTTTATTCTTCCTAGGTGCCGTAGTTTATATATTTTACTTCCTGATATTCCCACGGGAATGAGAGCTCGGGTATAATGGCGCGGCAGATACTGATAAATAAGAGAATCGCATTCTTGCAAAAGATTGTCAACTTGGACTAGCTAGAAGCCTTCGCTGACAGCTCATTAGCATTTTAAGTGGGTACCTATTTAGTTTTAATTTAGGAAATAAATAGTGCGTTGAGACTTGAGCTAAACATAGTATCCTTGGCCTGAGTGGCAGGCAAGACATTCTAAAACGTGGAAAAGGTGTGGTAGGAGTAGATAGCCTGACCTGACTGATTTTAAAATAACTGTTTTTAACTTAGTATGATGTCGATTAAGCTACTTACGAAATAAACATTGTTATAATATGGCTTTTGAAAGAGCTTTGGGATAGTCCTTACTCAATATCTCCGCAACAAAACTAGCACAATAAATTATCAGAAATGCTCCTTTTTTATTAGATTTTTTTAAATAAACATCGAACTAAAAGTATACTTAGTTTTTTATTCAATTTTAGTTTCATTCAATTGACTGTAACTTTTAAGTGGTGGTTATACTAAAAGCTCGCATAATATTTTACTTTCTAGAAATTTCGTTCAATACCAATGATGAAATGAAAGTAGCTTTTGCTGTGCACTATATATTTATATGTCCAAGTTGTAGCTGTTTTTTTTTAAGCAAAAGAGATGATAGTTCTAAGTCTTGATATATTTAAAAGACGACAGTACTAAGATTGAATAATGTCCCTGTTGTCACGAGTTCATGACAGACAATTATCACATTTCACTCGTTTCGAGAGTGAAAACAATGTTAACAGCTGTTTACTAACAAGACATATTTGTTAATGAAAAATCAACAGGGAGGTCAAACATAATCAGAAGGCCTAAAATGCATTAATAAAATAAAACTACTGTCATTGTTTGGAACTGGCTTAATGTCAAGTGGAGGAGTAAATAATAGTCTCGTGGTCAAGGCGAATGAGTTTGAACATCAAATTTAAAATTGCCAAATCTACTATTGTAAGTTGATCCGTAGGAGGTAATGTCTGAAACTACGTAATCGATTTTGAAAATTTTTTCACCAATAGACAAGGTAAATTATTGCTTAGTGACAGTAGCGAGAAATATTTTATACTGATATTTTTACGGGAAGAGGTCCTACGCGGGTAAAACCTCGCGATGCAGCTTGTATGACAAAAGGCAATGAAAATTCGCAACGAAAAACCTCGGAAGCGCTTACGTCTTGTCTACGACCTCTGAAGTGCACATCCAAGCGAGAGGCTAGCGAAAACTCCGTGAAGATGCAGCGATATTCAATTAAAGCTGTAACTTGTTAGTGAAAGTCCGAGCAGACGCAACTTTATTGGTGGTTTGCGTTAGTACCATTCGTGCATTCGTACGTAGGTAACTCACAACAAAAGACAATCGTGTAAGACATCGGCAACAGATGTTCTGTTTCTAAAAATAGTTATTTTTTTACTTTTTAACAGATTGTAATGGCATTTGCGTTTTCAGTCATCTTCGCCCGCTTCAAGTTTCTCTCAATCTGTTTCAAGAAAAAAAACTAATTCAAATCTAAACTAAATTCTTCATAATTTATTTCATGGATGTTAATTAGGGAGGACATTTTAGTATTTTTAATTGCTCCGTCTCATTTGGACGTAGGTACTAGAAGTCAAACCAACAACTATTCAAAATCGCTCTAAAGATAATGCAACAGTACTGTTTATTTTTAATCATTTTCCTTAATGACGAGCGATAGTATCCGTATCATAACGGTATCAAGGACAAGGTCGTTGCCCAGGCGCCGTTTGCGCTGCTCATTGATAGATGGCGTTGTGTGTTACTGAATCGCGATTGCGTGTTGTTTTCTCAGTTTGTACATAGTCGGTGTGAAACGATTTATTCATTGCCATCAGAAGGGTCTTAACTGACTCGACTGAACAGCGAGTGATGAACTCGGATATGAATCTATGTGATTCCGCCTCGCTCGCTTTCAGGTCAACTATCGCAGACCTGTCAGTGAAGATCTGACGCTGTTTTTGGCCCCCTTTCAATAATGAAAATTTTATTAAATTACGTTGGTAATCAATGGATTGGTTGGATATGTATAGTTCGTTCGGTTAGATAGTGTCGGTACACCCGCACAGCATTGTGGCAGAGCGACACTATCTAAGCGAATGGACTATATGTTCTAATTTCTCTATACATTAATGTCAGAAAAAATGGTAACTTATAAGGGCTCAAGTTGAGTTGAGTTGTGCCCTTAAACCTAGCTCTTAATAGTAGAGATGGGTTGGATTAGGTAAAATCCGTACCTAATCCACCTAATCCTAATATTTAAATAAAAGTACCTAATCCAAATACCTATTCCTAATATTTATTCAGTATTTCGATACACGCGATATTTGGATCGTTACGAAAATAGGTATTGATTGACTGCATAAATATTTAGATTAGGTAATGTATTAGGTGTTGTATTGTACGAAGTATTTGACTCGATATGAATAAATATTCGGAATAGGTTCTGTATTCGATATGAAATAATTAATAAACTACGAGTATTTAATTAATTGCTGTTTAGTTTTTAGTAAATATTGGAACATTTTCACGAGTTGAACACGAGTAATATATGGATTGCAATTTAAGCAAAAAAAAATGATAATTATAAAATGTGGATTGGCGCCAAACCGCACTGATAGGAGTCTATACGGTCTAAGTATACCTTCTATTCAAATAATTCTATATAAATTCAAAATTCTAATTTTAAAAAAGTTTCTTATTGTTGCCGGCTAAAGAAGGGCTTAAAAGAGTTGGAAGTCAGGGCCGGTAAATCCTACGATTGCCATGGAGATTGTAAAATTAAGAAAAAGAAGTGTTTTATAATGAGTTTAAGCTGTATCCGGTTGTATCATAATGACCATTATTAAACAATTTTATTTTTAAAGTTGACTATGGCATAAAGTGTATCAATATACGTTCAGGCATGAGTTCATAATTCGAATATTATAACATGAGTGTAGATAAAAGTCATTTTTCCTCAAGCTCACTGTATTGTATTCATTCATAATGAGCTATCGAAGAAATAAAAAGGTATGTTTGAAAACAAAAATCATGAAAAGAGTAACGGAAAAGTTGTTTCATATTTCGTATTTTATTTCATCATTAGCCATTAGAATGTAAACCCGGAGTGTAATAAATATTGATATAAATTGTAAAATTAACAGCCGGTTGCACCAAAATATTCATTTTACGAATGGAGCGAAATGGTAAAAGAGCTAAACGGTAAAATAGCAGAACGTCAATAGCGCATAATGGTAATAGATCACATTGGTAATAGAGCAAGACGCTAAAATGACAAAATGGTAAAAATTTCATTTCTTATTAGCATATGCACAGTACTCTGCTACTTTCCTCAATCAAACTGGGAAATAAGTGTTTTTAAGAAAGAGACGAATAAAAGACCATTTTTATAGAACATATTATTGTATTATTAAATATTTTTAAGCTATAACTTTTATTGAAATCAGTTTTCACCTTAGTCAAGTAAGAAATGAAACTTTTACACTTACCGTTACGTCCCGGTTATATAAAACAGAACATCGCATCACGTTTACCACCAGCAATTTTATTACCTGCAATAAAAGATATTGTTTTTAAACACACCATTGCCAGTTTTATATAGATTTTATTGATAACTACTCATAGTTTCAATTAATGTTATATATTATAAATTCGTTTCAAAAAAGAATAATACGCGCAATTCTTATATAACTGAATTGTTATATGTGCAGATAAAATTGAAAATTGAGAATTAATTTGATAACACAGACACACACACTAACCTAAGTTAATTTTTTTAATGTTTTATTGTCTTTTATTGAGGAACAAACAAATACACTTACTTATACAAATGACAAAGACACTTATTATTTATTAACTAATAAACCATAGTTCTTATAGTACCTATTATAGTTAAAATAAGCTGTTTTAAAATAAGCTAAAAGCTTGTTGTAACCTACCAAATGAAATTGATGTAATCCAAATGGGAACTTGTTAGTCATCCCCAACACTTGTCTCTCATAATAGTCTTTTATTAGTTAAGTATAGGGAAGTGTTATCTTAATTCTGTCCCTCTTTAAATCCAATATTTGCACTACTTACTAATTTCCCTTGATAATTAATTTTCAAATTGAAAAACCCTAAGGGCCGTTTTCACCAAAACTTATGAATCGCCTAAGTCTTTGCTTCAATACTACCCGAACAAGACAAGTTAACTCGGCACCTGAGTGTAACCGACGTTTTCGAGCCAGGTGCGGAGTTAACTTGTTCGGCTAGTATTTAAGCAAAGAGTTAGGTGATTTATAAGTTTTGGTGAAAACGGCATTAAGAACCCTTAATAAGACCATTAAATTCATACCTAGCAGTTGCCTAGCAGTAGTAATCGCAAAAAATATTAACATACATTTTCTCCCTTTTTCCAGGCAATTGACAAGAGAGCGGTGCCGCGCATCTCACCATGGGTCAAGAGCAATCATACCCGAGTCACACTAGCGTGTCCAACGTAGCCCGGTACAAGGACAAGTACGGGACACCCCAATACATGGGCAGCCACTACCCCGGCGAATACGATACCGATTACCGACGACACAAGCCCAGAAGAAGCGGCGACAGCTTCAAAAGCGACAACTCCACAGAAAGCAGCGGCTACAGAAGCGGCTCCAGCGCATGTGAGAGCCACTCCAACAGATCATCCAAAAGCGATTACTACTGCACTTCTCTATACAAAAACGACCATTACAAAGAAGTCAACAAAGAACTGTACAAGCCTGTCAAAATAAAAGAGAAGAAGCAATTGCAACTACTGGCCATCGAGAAAGATGAACTTAAAAGTGCAAGATTAAAAAGTTATCTGGCTGAAAGCGAGAAAGTTAATACTTCGCCTAAGAAGGCCGGTATAAGGAATTACACTCCGAAGATATTGTCTGAGGAGGAACAGAGGAAAAAGGTTGACAACTGGATTTAAGAGAGCCAAGACTGTAGGATAAGTTGTATATATTAGTGTAGCAGTAGATGTGCGATGGAGGCGGCAGGGGCGCTGGCCAGCCTGGCTCCGTCTCCCATCACAGTGCTCGGTCTGATACCACTCCTAGCACTAGGAATTACGTATTTCAGATACCAGCAATACGATCCGGAGTCTTACATATCGGAAGTTAACGCTGTAAGTATTGACCCACACTGTCTATCTATCCTATTAGGCCAGTCACCGTAGACATAAAGATCGCGTTAGCTCGCAAAAAATCGCTAGGAGTTGATGTTTGGGGATGATGTTAGGATAGATACCAATAGTGTAAAACCAAATTTGCAACCTTAACATGAGAACTATTGATCCTAAAGAGTATCTTTTACACTTAAATTAAAGTTAAATAATTGCTCTATAACTTAATTTCTAAAAACTTTCCTCGTAGAATGAGTATTATAGTAGTAGAGTAAGTAAGTAGAGTTCTAAAGTCTAGCCAACAACAAATTTATCACTTTTTGGAAAAAAAATGTCCATTTTTGAAGTGTTATATCTCAAGATTTGTTAAACATACAGAGCTGTTGTTGCGCTCAAATTGGCGTTAATTTTAACTTCTTTTTAAGTGACAGTCAGTCATAAATGACATTGCTTTAAAATGCATATTTTAGAAGTTGTAAGCCAAAAACTGAAAAAAGTCCGAAAATTCCGAGGTTTTTCGAGCACCACGAAGTTAGCACAGGTCTTTCCAGGTTGCAAATTTGGTTTTACACTATTGGTATCTATCCTAACAACATCCCAAAATATCAACTCCTGGCTATTTTTTACGAGCTAGAATGTCTTAGATGACTGTATATATTGTACTACTAATATTATAAGGAGGATAGGGTTGCTTTTTTTTTTGGTTATTTGGTTGTAATGAATAAAGTCAAAAACCTGCTTGACCGATTTTAAAAATTCTCTTACCATTAGAAAGCTACATTTTACCTGCGTGACATAGGCTATAATTTTATCCCGATATTCCCACAGGAACGGATACTATGCGGGTAAAACCCGCGGAGCCCCGATTATAATATAATCAACGTATACTTATTTTAGAGGGCATCAAAGAATGAAAGTAAAAATTAATTTATGCTAATTGAATGATAAGTAGTAATACAAGTTATATAATACTCTAGTTTCACCTGCCGGTTGATAGTAGCAACCAAAATTAAAGTAGACTTTCAAGAATGTTCTTTTTAGAAGAAAGCAGCGCTTCGGTTGTTTTTTTATATTTGATTGTGGGGTTTATTTACTTTTTGTACAACAATAAAACAATTTATCAAGATAATGTTTAGGTATCAGTTTTCAAATCCTAAATAAATATAATTCCAACATGCGATAAAAAAAAGACATTGTGTCTTATTTTAAAGCAAAAAGAAAAACCTATAGGGCAGCAAATATTTTCAGATCGCGACTCTTTAGATAAAACGTTAATAATGTATATTACTGTTTTTATTTAAGATACTTATTTTCCCATTTCCAGATTCTGCCAATCTACGACTTCGTGGTGGTGGGTGGGGGGTCTGCCGGCGCGGTGGTGGCCTCTCGGCTGTCGGAGGTCGGCAACTGGACCGTGCTGCTCATCGAAGCCGGCTACGATGAGAACGAGATCTCAGACATCCCCGCCCTCGCCGGCTACACCCAGCTCTCCGAAATGGACTGGCACTACCAAACAACCCCATCCAAAAACAGATCCTACTGTCAGGCCATGAACACGGACCGCTGCTTCTGGCCCAGAGGCAAGGTCCTCGGCGGCTGCAGCGTCCTCAACGCCATGGTCTACGTCAGAGGCAACCGCAACGACTACAACCTTTGGGAAGCTCTAGGTAACCCCGGCTGGGGCTACGATCAAGTCCTACCCTACTTCCTAAAATCAGAAGATAACAGGAACCCATACTTGGTCAATACCCCTTACCACAACGCCGGCGGATTCTTAACCGTCCAAGAAGCACCTTGGCGAACACCGCTATCTATAGCGTTCCTCAAAGCCGGAATGGAACTGGGCTATGAAAATCGTGACATAAATGGAGCGAAACAGACCGGTTTCATGCTGACCCAGGCAACGATGCGGCGCGGCAGCCGGTGCAGTACGGCGAAGGCCTTCCTTCGACCTGTTAGACAGCGCAACAACCTTCACATCGCATTGGGCGCTCACGTAACAAGGATATTAATTAACCAAGTAAAGAAGCAAGCGTACGGCGTCGAATTTGTATACAGAGGTCAAAGGCAGAAAGTGCGGATAAAAAGAGAAGTAATAATGTCAGCTGGTGCTTTATCCACTCCTAAGTTAATGATGCTGAGTGGAATCGGCCCAGCTGAGCATTTAAAAGAGCATGGTATTCCAGTGGTAGCTGATTTAAAAGTGGGTTATAATATGCAGGATCACGTCGGCTTAGGCGGTCTTACTTTTGTTGTAAATAAACCTATAACATTCAAAAAGGACCGCTTTCAGACATTCTCGGTCGCTATGAACTACATCTTATATGAAAAAGGCCCTATGACAACTCAGGGTATAGAAGGTCTTGCGTTCGTAAACACAAAATACGCACCCCCATCCGGAAACTGGCCTGACATACAGTTTCATTTCGCTCCTAGTTCAATAAACTCGGACGGAGGGGAACATATACGAAAAATATTGAACCTACGCGATCGCGTTTACAACACAGTATACAAGCCTATTGAGGACGCTGAGACGTGGTCCATATTGCCTCTGTTACTACGTCCAAAAAGCACAGGCTGGGTGAAACTTAAAAGCCGGAATCCTTTCCACCCACCGGTCATTGAACCCAACTACTTCGCCTATAAAGAGGATATAAAAGTGCTGACAGAAGGCATTAAGATAGCCATGGCTATCTCTAATACAACAGCTTTCCAGAGATACGGATCTTACCCTCATAATATTCCTTTGCCAGGTTGCACGCACTTGCCTATGTTCAGTGATGAGTACTGGGAGTGCTGTATGAAGCAATTCACTTTTACCATTTACCACCCGACCAGCACTTGTAAAATGGGCCCGAAAAGTGACCCTGATGCTGTAGTAGACCCAAGATTACGTGTTCACGGTGTTGCCAACTTGAGAGTGGTAGATGCGAGTATTATGCCCACTATTATTAGTGGCAACCCCAACGCTCCAGTCATCATGATAGCTGAAAAGGCTTCCGATTTGATCAAAGAGGATTGGCTTGCATTATGACAGTGTTTAGTTATTTTTTTATATTTTGTTTTGAAGAAAAGTTTGACCTTGATTTATTCCAAACTTTTTGGAAAATTTACAAGGGGAATACGTAATGTGAAGACTTGTAACGAAGTGATATTAGACAGTGATAGCTGTGGTGATAGTGTTCGTTCCTCGTTGCGTTTTGTTATTAGAACTGATGTGTTTTATTATTTGCATATGGACAAACTCTAACTAAAATTGAGAAATCAGATGCTTACTTTGATAAACTTTTAAACGCATCTAAAGTGTACCTATATATTTCTTTGACAAAATGTTGTAATACTTTGTGTTCGAAAGTTTGTACATAGTGTGAACATTTTATTAAACATAAGTATACAGCTTAGTATTTAAGTATTGAGTCGTAGTCTATATTTTCTGTAAAAAAACTTATATGAAACAAATTGTAAATTGCTTAATTAAATATGATTATATTAATTTTTGTTTTATTTATAATATTATAATATTGTGTTTTTATCACCAGATATTAACTTTAATTAAATAATGATCTATACTGACTTACATCTGCATTTCACTGACAAAAGCAAGAAACAATAAAAAAGTGAAAAAAAATTACGCAAGTAAAATAAAATGTAGATTTTAATATTATCTATATCTATACTAATATTGTAAAGAGGAAAAATTTGATTGTTTGTTTGTTTGCATCGAATAGGCTCCAAAACTACTGGGGCGATTTAGAAAATTCGTTCACTATTAAATAAATAAATAATAATAAATAAATAAATAACTTCTTACATTCACACCAATTATCTAAGCCCACTTTAATTTCATTAAGAAACTGTATCATGGAAAACTTGATAACGGATAAATATATACTTAAATACTTTTTGTTTGTAAATACATAGGCTATATTTTATCCCGATAAAATATATAGGCTATATTTTATCCCGATATTCCCACGGGAACAGGTACCACGCGGGTGAAACTCTTGAGGATCCGCTAGTAGATTATAAAACTCTTACGTTACTGACTGACTGACCTGACATATGATCTGAGGACCTGACAGACAACGCACAGCCGAAACTACTGGGCGCAAGGAGCTGAAAATCCTTTCAGATGATGGGCAAATTTGTATGGGACCCGTCCCCCTCCTAAAACATACCTTTTATGTGTGTCGTTACGTATCTATAAAGAGATTAATAGCTACCTATATTTAATGTCAAAATCAAAGAAATTTTTATTAACGTAGGTGTTACTTTTGTAATAAATAACAATATTAAAATAATAATATTTTCCCAGAACTCCCACACATTTTGAGGGATGTCGCCAGAGTAAAAAGTTATCACTATATTAATATCTTTCACCTGAGATACATTTCAAATATGTTGGTCGGAAATAGGTTTTGGGGGGACGTTTTGTCGCATCGTACTTAGGCATATGTATGTACCTTTGGGAGTGTAGGGAAGCACTAACAGGGGATTTTTGGAAATTCCCCCTCTATGGGGGTAAAAAAGGATGTCCACGGAGACGAAGTCGCGAGTGGAGCGCTAGTGTATTCTAAAATTAGATTTAATCTTTTTTAATAATATAGAAAGTAGGGCAGAATTTTAACCAATTTTTTCTATAAAGTTATCTAAATAACTTTTCGTTTTTTTGCCAATGAAATAGCAATTAAAAGGAAAAAAGGAATTTTATGTTAATAGTAACAATCATTAGCATTTCTTATGCTATAGGTACTTACAATTTTTATTTTCGATAAAAACTATTTTTGTATTATTAATTTAAAAAATTGAGATATTTGAATGATATTTGTCAAGAATAAGGTATGAATAAGGGTATTGTAACCGTCTGTGTTTTACACTTAAATTATTGTATTGCATTTGATTGGTTTCTAGCACTATTTACAATTGGTAGGTAGGTAGAATTGATTTCACCTGGATTTGGTTCTGATTTTTCGCTATAGGTAGTATAGGTACCTATTTACAAAAGTTTGGCTTATCAATAAGTGGCTAAAACCGGGCCAATTGGCACCTTTCGCACATTTTGTGTTAGTTTAAGTCAAGAAAAAAAATGCGTTATAATATGTAGGTACCTAAGACCTAAGGGACACAGCGCGGAGAACCGATGGCCGTTGGGGCGGAAAGGTTCTCGAATGGCGACCGCGTACCGGACGACGGTCCGTGGGCAGGCTCTACAAGGTAAACCGACGATCTGGTCAAGGTCGCGGGAAGCCGCTGGATGCGGGCAGCGCAAGACCGATCGTTGTGGAGATCCTTGGGGGATGTCTATGCCCAGCAGTGGGAGTCGTTCGGCTGACATGATGAAGACCTAAGACCAATGAAATGTTAGAACTGCACTTAGTTCTTTAAAGTGAAGTGGCACAAAGGTGTCTCCTGCCTATTGATAGCTACTGAGTGGACTGTAATAAATTAAAAGGCTAAATACTGGTAGAAACACGGGTTTAATAAGTAATTTGCAGCAAAACAACTTGACAAGATCAGAACATACAACACAACTGACAAACTGACAAACACATAAAAAAGCAAATTCAAATAAACGTAATAGACAATAGCAAAATATATAAAACTATTTACAACGCCAACACCTATATTAAAATACGGTATTTTACTGATTTTTTTTATTTCTTTAAAATGTTTTTCGAAATATTAGCTACACAAAACAAGTTTTCATTTTGAATTATCTTAAATATTTTCAAAGATATAGGACTTCAAACTTTATAATTAGACAAGGACAGGACGCTATCTTAGTGACGTCAGTGGGTTAGTAGCGTCATAGTCACGCCATAGAAGATTTCGTTTTAGAAAGAGACAGCTATAGTCAAAATCAAACAGACTATAATTCTTTTATTATAAAACAGATTCAAATTATTTTTTCACATGTGGTATTCTTAATTGCAATATTTTTTAACGTCATCATTAAATATCTACATTTCAACAACAGTAATTAAATAACAGCGTTACTGTTATTAAAAGTACCTACAATAAAAATCCTAATCCTACTAATCCTTACTTCCTTACTTTTTTATATTATAAATGCGAATCTGTCTGTCTGTGTGTTACACAATCACAAATACTGAACCGATTTGAATGAAAATTGGTACAGAGATAGTCTAGAGCCTGAGAAAGGACATAGGCTACTTTTTTATGTGAAAAAAGGGCTGTAAGGGGTTGAAATAGGGGAGGAAAGTTTGTATGGAAATGACGTAATTTTTAAAGCTAGAAGCTTAAAACTTATTTTATAGGAAACTTATATAAAGGAAAATTATTAAACGTGACGAGCACTTTCTATTGACGTACAAAGTTTGAAGGTCTGGTATAGAGATCCGCGCCGCGAAGGCGCGCCGCCGCCGAGCTAACTCAGCGCGCCGCGGCGGCGCGCCGGGTCAATGAAAATTTCGCGCCGACCTCACCTCTTTTGAATTTAGTAATTTTTTTATATGTAAAACTTGGCAGGCTTTGACCACCATCTTTCTTAAATTAAAAAGATGTGGTCAAAGATGTTGCATGATTGCTGAGGAGATGCATGTTCACTCTTTCCTTGAAGAGACCAAGGTTGTATAGTTATCGGAGAACACATAAGTAGGCAACGCATTCCATTCCTTAGCGATTCGCATAAGAAACGAATTTGCGAAGCGTTTAGTGCGGACAGGTGGAGTGTCAAAAACGTAAGGGTGATAAGCTAGCCTGTGTCTGTTCCCCGATGGGGAAAAGGGGCTGGAGGAACAAGGTCGTGCAGTTCTCTCACACACTCCCCAAAGTGTATTCTATAAAAAATCGATGGACAAGCAACTTTGCGACTGTGAATGAGGCTCTGAAGTTCCGCCGTAGCCAATGTTCAGTTTCCACTGAGCTTCCTGGCACGGTATTCGATAGATTTCAGAAATTCTAGCTGATACTTAGCAGAACCATCCCATATGTGACAACAGTAGGTACTCTATGCAAAGACAATTTTGCGCTTTGTATAATAAAAGCAGTTAGTCCGGCCGGGGCGTGAAGTAACGTTTAGCCCTAGAGGACGTCCGTATTCTTGGAAGCACACTTTACAATAGAATCGATGTACATCGCTAAACTTCAGGTTGGATGATATGTTCAGGCCAAGAAGGTCCAGATTTTCGGTTATCGGCAAAGATACACCCTGGAAAGTCGGAGTCAGTTGGAAAGGACTCCGTTTAGGGGTGAATAAACAAGCCCGCGTTTTAGTAGCATTGAAACCAACAAAAATGTCAAGGACTCTGATATATTAGAATCTGCTGAACGTAAAACTGTTCCTTCTTCAAACGAAAACCATGATACGTTACTCCAAAAACATTCAAGATGAACATTCTTAGAAGAATACGACCAAGTTGAGCAAGAGTGTTGAAAATATCTAGCCACCGCAAGCCCCTCTGGTTGAGAAGGCGACATCCTCAACTTCTTGAAAAAACGAAAAAATACATAGTTACCCATAGCTAGCTGGATAAGCGCGATCTCTACTGGCTATCTCAGCCACAAGCAGACTTAGTAAAAGAATAATCTCTGTGGCTGGGCGAGTCATAACTGCTAAACGATCGCGCTTGAATCCGAGCAAAATGAATAAAATTATATTCATTTACAACAATAATAATTTTCAAATGGTACTGCTAACTGGGTAATGTAATGGCACAGATAATATATAATACTATACTAGTAATGGTAAATAAAGGTACTGTCAAAATATTGAGTTCTTATATAAACTTTCTAAAAAAAAATTCTCACGCCGGCGACGACGCGCCGCGCCGGGTACGTACGTCAGCGCGCCGCCGCCGCCGCCTTTAATGGCCACGGCGCGGATCTCTAGTCTAGTACACCTGATGTGGAACCCTAGCAGCCAGATTAAACTATATGAGATACAAACATAGCATCTTAAGAAAACGTCATGGACATTTTCTATTGACGGAAAAATATCGAAGGTCTGGTACACCTGATGTGGAACCCTAGCAGCCCAGCTTAACTTTAAGAGATACAAATACAGCATCTTAAGAGAAGTTGCTCAGCGTGATAAGTATTTTCTTTTGACATACAATATATACTAATATTATAAATGTGAAAGTGTTTATTTGTATGTCCGTCTTTCACGTCAAAACGGAGCAACGGATCGGCGTGTTTTTTTAGTATGTGGGTAGTTTAGGAGCTAGAGAGTGACAAAGGCTAATTTATATCCCGGGAAAATAAAACTTTCCCCCGAAATAACGTCGTGTAGTACAGGCGGGCGAAACCGCGGGCGGAAGGCTATGTGATATAATTTTATGTGTTAATATGTAAGTATCATAGTGCTAAACTAATAAATATAAAATAAATACATAAAAAAACGAAAAGCTTATAAGCTTCCAAAATGAAAAATGCTGTCTAAAGTCACTATTCCACGCGAACGAAGTCGCGGGCACAGCTAGTATTATAAATGTGAAAGTTTAGATGTTTGGATGTTTAGATGTTTGTTACTCAATCATGCCAAAACGGCTAAACGAATTTGGCTGAAATTTGGAACACAGATACTTTGTAGCCTGGAGAGGAACATAGGCTACTTTTTATCCCGGAAAAATATCACATTCTCGCAGGATAACGTCGTGTAGTTCACGCTGAAAGCTAGTAATAGATACATAGAAGAAAGAAATTTATTTAAAATCATGTTCATGATGGTCGGTGGCCATCCTCAGAAAGTTATTGTTAACTCCGCCAAAACATTTGGCCTGATATTTGCAAAGCGCCATCTAGTGGCGAGTAGAATAAGTATTGTAATAGCCACTACACACGTTCCGATCCGACCACCCGATATGGTCCGTGATACCCGTACGGACGAACAAACTTCGCTAGCCCCTCCCAGACAGGGCATCTGTCATGTCCGGAGAGTGAGAGAGACGGGTATAACGGAGTTTTGTTTTTCGTTGAATTAGAGTAGGCCTACTGATCCCCAAATCTGGTCGGCGCTACACACGTTCCGATTTGGTCTGTGCCCGTAGTGTAAGTTTTTATGTCAAAAAACGCAAACTATTTCGATTGCGTATTTATGTCAATTTGTATGAAAACTGTATTAGCGCCTCTAGCGGCGAGTAGCGCGCTTATATAGTTTTCATACAAATTGACATTAATACGCATTCGAAATAGTTTGCGTTTGCTTGACATAAAAACTTACACTCGGGGTACTGGCCGCACCAAGCTGTAGTTGCAGGTGTTGCCAGCCACTGTGAATCTCCCAAAATTAATATTATTTATAATTACTGAAAACATCGATTTGCCTGCAATAGATAAATTAAAAAGGAAAATATTATCGGTTATTTATTGTTATAAAGAATTCAATTTCATTATTTTTTAATTTTCTGTTATTTTCATTACAATGCTAAAATTTGCTAAATATTTACTTAAAGCAGCAATTATTTATGATATGTTATGCCTTCTTTATATCAATTTAGTTTTAGTATGACAAAATGTGAGTTATTAAATAAAGTAAAGGAAAAAAAACAATAATACTTAGATAAAAGAAAATTTGCATAAATGGGCCGATTTAAAGCTTTCGTTCGTTCAGTCCTACGCAAAAGTCATGAATGAGCATTTTATATTGAATCCTCTGAAAATCCCTTAAACGCATTCTGTCCTGTATGTCTTAAATATTTCCGCTTACTTATACATATTTTCTCCCTAAATCTAGGGAAACGTCTCCGAAATTGTCAACACTGCGTATTTGATCCGGTCGTCGCTTACACACGTTCCAATTTGGTTGGAAATGATGTTTGTGCGAACCAAATCAGGCCAGACCGCTTCAAACACGAATAATAATAATTATGGTCGGACGACTATGGCGTGTAGCGTAATCGTCCGACCATAATTCCAGCACGCGTAGCATGACAAACCTGCGAAGAGTTTTGTCTACCTCAAAAGTCTATTATTGACAGCTGAACAATAGGTTGTTCTACGATGAAATATCTTTTTTGACGTTTCGATATAGACAAAACCTTTCTCGAGTTCATCATGCTACGTCGAGTTCCCATGCAGATTTGGTTCGGAGCAGACCAAATCGGCGGCGGTCGGATCGGGATCGGGACGTGTGTAGAAAGGTCCGAGCTTGCTTTAGGTGCTTTTTACCATTCAGCAGATTTTATAGCACAATGTTCGTAGCTGCTGTTATTGCTATACTACCGAAAGAGGGTACTGATCAAAAAGTAAAATATTGTTATTTTAATTTCGAGTTTTATATTTGCCTATATTTAGATTTTTTATTTATAAAAACCGCTACACACGTTGTATTCTATTGTACGAACGTCACGTTGTATTGTATTCTATTAATCGCTTTTTTGGACCATTTTTTTCTAAATTAAAATCTGTAAATTTACTAAAAAATTGTAAATAATATTAACAGCAAAGCAACCTAAATCCTAGGTTATGAAGAAGCTGAATATGCTAGCAATGGCCTGTCAGTGCCACTTGACTAACTACCACCTACTACCTCCTGAGCCAAGGGTCGTGGGTTCGATCCCCACCCGGGACAAACATTTATATGATGAACATTTGTTTGTTCCGTGTCTGGGCGCAATATTAACATACCAGTTATAGGTACACCTCTAAATTTAAATTGGTACTTACAATGACTTTAGGGGATGAAAGTGTCCATCACAGAACATAGCTCTTTTTGTGTTCTGTTCTGTGATGTCCATCAATACGATCAATTTTTACTATTGACTAAAAATTAGCTGTTCCATACATTTCAGTTGAGTCGATGTTGTACTTTTGTATGGAACAGCTGTTTTTTTTTCGCGATTCTGTGGTTGGCCCCACAGACCTATATCTGGTTGGCCCCATCCCATAGTATAAATTGTTCGTATTGATTAGTATTGATATTGTGATAACCCTCGTTATTCCTGATATCCGTAACATAAGTGCTGAAGCTACTATTATTTTGGAATCAGATGTGAGATATAAGTTTTTCAAGACTGGAATACAAAACTAGAGTTTTAAGATAGTTGCTTATTAAATAATTATATTTCCTACTTAATTTGTACCAAATTAGATCGCCGTAAAGTATGATTAATTATGCAGGCTATGCTATGTAATATGCAATTTTGTAGTGCAACTCGTTTTATAATTATGCATCGTACGACTGCTTGTGTATTAACTGCAGCTTGCTGCTTGAAAGTAATAAGTTATTAGTAAAAATTTCATTTTTATGACAAGCTTTTTTGCTGACTGTACTTTAATATTGTATTGTCACTTTAATATTACACTCGAAGTTGTTGACCACTATGTTTACCTAGGACAGACGGTCCAGTTAGGTAAGTCCAACTTTGAGAAAGAGATCTCTCGTCGAATCCAGCTCGGATGGGCAGCGTTTGGGAAGCTCCGACATATATTCGCGTCCGAAATACCTCAATGTCTCAAGACGAAAGTCTTTGACCAGTGTGTGTTGCCAGTAATGACCTATGGAAGTGAGACGTGGTCTTTTACTATGGGTCTCATAAGAAGGCTCAAAGTCACCCAGCGAGCAATGGAGAGAGCGATGCTTGGTATTTCCCTGCTCGATCGAATCAGAAATGATGAAATCCGCAGGAGAACTAAAACAACCGACGTCGCTCGAAGGATTGCATCATTGAAGTGGCAGTGGGCGGGACACATAGCGCGGAGAACCGATGGCCGTTGGGGCGGAAAGGTTCTTGAATGGCGACCGCGTGCCGGACGACGTTCCGTGCGCAGGCCCCCTACAAGGTGGACCGACGATCTGGTCAAGGTCGCGGGAAGCCGCTGGATGCGGGCAGCGCAGGACCGATCGTTGTGGAGATCCTTGGGGGAGGCCTATGCCCAGCAGTGGGCGTCGTTCGGCTGACATGATGATGATGATGATCTGAACCAAACCTGTATACAAAATTTCAGCTCCATCGGACACTGGAAAATGGGTCAAATTAAGCTTGCAAGATTTGTCCCCCACTAACTAACATGGCAAGTTAATAAAAAGCTTGTAAAAAGCAGAGTAAATCAATGAACCGAATCGTGACCTACCATGTGTTAATTTTGTATCAGATATAATTATATAAATTCAATAACGTCGAAATTCAAACACGTTGACATTGACACTGACCTTTATAGTTTTGGCTCTTTCCAACAAATTATTTGCAAAATGGGTCATGACATGACTCATAATTCAATTGGTTCGACCGTACCTAACTTACCTAATAATCAATAATTAAAATGCATTCGACATAATACATTTTTCGCACTTGTAAGATTTTTACTCCCATTTTAAATGTCCTTTAATTAAAGATATAAAGGTCACTTAAAAGTCAAGGTAAATAAAAGTTGTATAAACAAGTAAGTAACTAGCTTGAATTAAACAAGACCTTTTATAGGAATACATATAAGGCTATAAAACTGGTGAAACCAACAATCACTGTGCCACACCATAGACAACAGATTTTACTGTTGATCACTGGCTTAAGGACAGTCCAATGAACTGTCTCTACTTAGACGATGCCAATATTGGACTGGCTTAGATGATCCCAATTTAGGCGCTTGAATCCGGATCCAGTACCTAAGTGTAGTCAGTTGTTTTAATCCTTAATGAAGCATTAACACGGAGCCAATACTGAGACAATACACTAATCCAGTCCTCTATGACAATTAATTCGTATCGTAATCCAAATTCCAATGGGGTTTAGTGGACCGTCTCTATTTACACGACGCCAATATTAGACTGGCTAAATGGTTTGTCTCAAGTATGGCTCTGTGTAAATGCTGCATAAAGCCTGGCGTCCACCTAGACGCGCCGAGCAGAGTTGAATCGAATCGCAGAAAGACGCCTGCTATATAATTTTTATGAACCTGCGTCCTGTAGAGACGTACAAATCGGCGCGTCGCGGTTCGTCTCTAATGGACGCCACTTCATGGGAATTATTATAGCAGGCGACTTTCTGCTATTCGATTCGAGTCTGCTCGGTGCGCCTAGTGGACGCAAACCTTGACAGTGCTGACGCCACCGCTGGATTGGTATGTCAAAACGTTTACACGAAGCCAGCGCTGAACTTTCATAGGCTTCTGCGCAATTCACTACTGGAGCCATCTTAAGTGCTTATTACACTTGGCTAAATTCAGCATCTAATTCAGCATACATTGCTTGTTTTGATTGCATCACTTGCTACAAATGAGCTCAAAGAAAGCAATGTATGCTGAATTAGATGCTGAATTTAGCCAAGGTGTAATAAGCCCTTTAAGCAGCCATAAAATCAAGGAATAAAACTAGTTGTCTCAACTCAAACTCATTGTGAAGAACAGCTCAAATACTAGTAATACAATACAATGCAATTAAAATTACCTTAGCGATTTTTACTATATTTTAAAGTAACTGAAATGAACATGAAAAAATTGCATGACTTTTTTTACTGAAATCTGTCCTTATTCTTTCAAAACGTATAGGGGCTTGTGTCTGTTTTACACTTCTTCTGATAGTTCATCTTGGTAGCTATCGAACGATAACAAATTGTTGCATATCAGTGTCACGGTGCCCATACTGTCGCTACTATTTACAAGCTTTTTATTAACTTGCCACGTTAGATAGTTAGTGGGGGACAAATCTTGCAAGCTTAATTTGACCCACTTCCCATCCCAGTGTCCGATGGAGCAGAAATTTTGTATACAGGTTTGGTTTAGATGACAATATAATATTTAAGTACAGTTAGCAAAAAAGCTTGTCATGAAAATGAAATTTTTACTAAAAGGTTATTAACTTTTCATCAGTCAGCATTGCACTGTTTGGTGTTAGTGCTAATTTTTACATTTTTGTGTTTGTAGCAATCTCTTATAGCTCATTTTCTTCAATAATTTGACTAGTTATACTTATAAATACCGTGAAAGTAAGTAACTAATGAGTTTTCAATTACGATCATGCAATGTGATTATTAGCGGTACTCACTATGTTACGTGGGAGCCAATAAATTGTGGTATTCCGTTATTTTGTTATATTTCCTTACTTACTTCGACACTATGGTAATTAATAATGTTACATATTAGATCTCACGATGTGACAAATGTAAGATTGTACCTATAAATAAGGAAGCCTGAACTACACATAAAATTATGACACTGGTAAACAGAAAAGATCAGTGTCCCAGCAGTGAGGATATTAAATGGCTGATTAAGAGGAAGAAGAAGAAGAAACAGTAAAGGACCTCTTGCATCACAGTCCATAATCTAATTATATTTCTGCAATGTAACAAAAAAAAGAAAAAAAGCTTTGGTATAAATGATTTTTGTGATTTTTATGAACTCTATAATAACGATATAAAAGTTTAAAATCAATTTTCAAAAGATTTGAGCCTACGAGAATTTGTACATACCCAGGACCTTACAGTAGGCGACACTGTGAAAATCGGCTTACAAGTCACTCAACCAGGAAGGTAATAATTTATGTTATGCTCTAAAATGTATATTGGGACCGTCGCGTCGTCGGTACCACGTGGCCCAGACTAGCGCAGGACCGAGGACATTGGCACAAACAAAGAGAAGCCTATGCTCAGCAGTGGGTTGATAAGGGATGAATATGATGATGCTTTTTACGAAGTCATCAAATACTACAGGTAGGTAGAATTTCACTTATCCGGCACTACTAAAAACCAGAGGTTGACAAATTATTGGAATGTTTAGAGTACTGGGTGCCTACCATCAACTCTTATTGCGGTTTTGTTTAGGACCTAAAGTGATCTGCTTCGCTTATTCGTACCACGACAGCTTAACCCTTGACAGACCGGGGTCCTTTTTTTATGGCCCGTTTTTTACGTAAACAAAACACTTGAGAGCGCCGCTATCGCTATCCCGAACATCTGGTTATACTTAGGCCGTCTTTGGTTACATTTATGGTAAGCTGAGTAGCAAACGCGATAAACTAACAATGTGGGACAGTTTTACGATATGTTTTGTTTTTATAATGGTCGTTCGAAGTCAACCGTTGAGTAAAGAAAGAGCAATAGTGCGGTCCATGCGATATAATTTTTTTTCACATAGTTATCGATAAAATAACATATAAGAAGTATATATATTTAGAATCTACGTGAAAAAACCTATCTGATAAGAATATAATATACGGAAAAACATGTTTTTTTTTTTGAAATTTTCAAAAAATTAATTACTTCCGATTTCTAAAAAAATCAAAATTCAAATTTTTTTTTTGTTTTTTTTTTCTTCAGGATCACATATTATAGTGTATTTTTACAGTACGACGAGTTTATCTCTCTTTTGAACATCGAAAACCGCATTCAAAAAATCAAAAAATTGCAAAAGTTACAAAAAAAAATAATGGGGGTAGTTGTAGGAGCATCATATGATGCTAGCGGTCGAGACAGCGATTCAGTGATCATTCAATGACATTTCACAGCCGCTAAGCTGTCATGTAGGCTTATTTGACTTATAACTCGGCCAAGCTAACATGACACCTGCAGGTTATACCCGTCCCTCTCACTCTCCGGGCATGACAGAATCGACTGAAAGAGACGGGTAGAAGAAATAAGGACACAAATCGTTCGGTCATTCACATTTAGCAATTCATTTGCGATCCAGTTTTTAGAAGGTCAGAGTACGAAAGAAAGCAATTCATTTTAGGAACCTATTCTGCATCGCGCTATTTTTGAATCGCTGTCTTAGGCCCGATTTCACCATTGATATTTAAACGCGATTAACGCTAAACGTGTTTAAAACGTCATTCTGTCCCTGTCACATTCAAACAGATGACAGAGGCAGAACTAAGTATTAAACACGTTTAGCGTTAATCACGTTTAAATATCAGTGATGAAAGTCGCCCTTAAAGTTGATGGTAGGCACCCTGGATTGTATAGAAAAAATAAAAATAAATAAAATATAGCCTTTTACACAGGGAATCTAAAACTAAAAGTTCTTAACTTTTTGTTTATATCTATCCTTGATTGAAGCATGTTAGTGGTCGAATGATGCGTGGGTGAAGAATGTCGGATTTAATTGGAAATGTCAGTCTAGTGAGATTATACTGCAGTTGTAAAAGAAGCTACGAACTACGTGCGCTAGTTATCCGTAGGCCTTAAAACTGTCCACCGGCATAACATTTCAATTAGGATGCGTGTCGGCGCAGCGCAGGCCGCTGTGTGCACGCGCTCACGTACACCTCTGCGCGCCTAACGCCTTATGTAAGGTAACCGCTGCGGTAGTGTCACAACGAAATTGCAGGCAGTACAAATAGCGGGTTTAGTCGACAAATGTGAGATTATGGAACGCCAATTTCTATGAATGCCATATTCTATTACCAGCAGATTCTTCAAATTACAGATTCTAGAAACGCCAGATTTTGATAATGCCAAATTCTATTAATGTCAGTTTTCATGCAAACTCATTACTTAATTGGTTTAAGTGTGCATTCACCATTTCAAAGGTTTAACTACTTACATATAATTTTAGGCAACGTTCTTAGAAATGGAAGCTTGGTTTTATTAAGTAAGTTAGGCACTGCGATCCATTATGCCCTGTAGGCCTAGCATACGCACCACGAGAAAAATTCGTCGACTCTTTATCTGGCTGTCAACGTGATTTTGTCTCGCATCAGCAACACGCGCTGTCGCGAATGACAAACAACAAAATTATCTCGCATGCGCATGCTAGCCCTAACGAAGATATTACTAATTAAACTAAATCACTAATGCTATTCGTATGACTGTTAGTTCCAGAAAGAATAAGTCGAACCAAGGAACTCAACTTAGGACTTGCAGTAAGACGTGAAAAGTAAGAAAAAAGGAATTTTTCAAGACGTTCATTCAGAATGTTAGCTTAAGTGTAAAGACCGCAGGCACATTTTAAGGTCAAAAGATAAATTCAAAATGTTCTTCGGGAACATTAAATGGGCAAATCTTAAAAGCAATAAGTAATGTTACTCAAACATGTCTCACTGCTAGTTTTTGTACTATCCATGTTTGACTTCAACCTTTGCCACAAATTGTTCTAGAAGTTTACAAACTAGGAAATGACATTTATGCAATAAAAATACATCTGTTAATTGATATAAAGGCGTTTATAGCTTACACAATATTCTGCTGGTAGTAGTTTCATAGGACGAAGGGCGAAAAGTTTGGTGACCTAATGTAAAGAAAGTAAATTATATTATGTTTAGGTTCTCTGGCTGTGGACATTGTGATCCATACCTACATAATTGGCCAAAACGTCTAGAGACTCTAGACTCTGGACGCGTATTGATATGATGGCTCAATAGGTAAGATGTTTTGAATTTGGTAGGCACATTTAAAAGAAAATTATTAAAAAAAGAAAAAGAACAGGCACCATCGTTTATCCACATTTTGATATCGGATATAGGTCGTACGGCTGAAATGATGATGATAGGTCAATATTATAGGCTATATATATAAGCTTATCATAAGGAGGATCATTCTCTCTTTTGATATGTCACACTGCACTTAGCGAGGTTTTTAAAAATGGAGTTAGAGTTTGTATGAAACTTTTTATTTCTTCAATAGGTTCACTAGAAACTTTGGAGATAATTTCTTCAAGTGTAATAAGTGAGCACCAAGAAAGGATATTTGGAATTCCCCTCCTAAGGGGGTAAAAAGGGCCTCTTTATTTGTGGAAACGTTTCTATTGCGCACACCACGTAGAGAAACGAGTTCGAGAGTCTCAAAAAAGAGCACAGGACTAAAATGAAGCAGACGGCCATAAAGATGAAGAGACCGAGATGAAGTCGCAGGTATCCACTTGTTAAAAATATGCGTCTTTGTCGACCTTGCCGATAAAAGAACTGATATCTATATGGGTAGTTCTGTGTTAAAAATCCAAAAAATGTGTTACAAGCATATGTAATTTGAGCTCAAAATTTTACTAGGCTATGAAAAACACGCTTCACGCATAAAATTTAATTGCAAAGTAAAAAAAAATAAGTAAAAATTCTACTTAAAATTAAATGTCCGGAAAAAGCAATTAGTTTCTTGTTTCGTTATTATTTAATAATATTTAGAATTTTTGAGCTGTAATTAAGTTACTCGAACGATATTTCGCATACATTATTCCACATAGTATGGTCTACATCACACCATTTGTTAATACGCCTATGACTTGGAAAATTCACGGACAAGTCTAAAGAAAACATAGAATAAAATAAAAAGGATGTTAAGTTTAATATTCTATCTCTCTACCAAATTTTATCCAGATCTTTTCAGTCGTTTTACCGTAAATGAGTAGGTAACTAAGATCCAAGCATATAAACACCCAAACTTCCGCATTTATAATATCAGTAAGAAAAGGTAATATTTATTTTAATGTCTGTATCATCATCATCATCATCATCATCAGCCATTTAATGTCCCCACTGCTGGGGCACTGGCATGATGTTATTTTATTGTCATATTATTATATCAGTGACAGATTATCTGGTTAAATATAAATAATATTATTGGTAACACAAGTAAAATAATAGTTAGGTAATCATTAATCACAAAAAAAACAATTGTTTTATCAAATCGCGAGAGCATACAGGTTAATCGGTAACATAGTAACTTAAACAACTGACACGGTCCTCCTTCTATCAGTGAAATATGGCTACCATACTCCACCTTACATAACACCAAGTATTTTGAAGACGGCTCTATTTCCTTTGTTTAACAACCCACTTTCTATGCTAAGTACACATCCTTTACAATTAATTTTATTTCGCATTTCGTAACTTAACTATTTTGTAATCCAATTAGCTTAAACAAAACCACTTAGGTATAAAATTAATACTAGAGAAAAAATTGTTTCTCAAAACTAGAAATAAAACCTGTCGTTGTGGTAATTGTAAACTATACCATCCGTCAGAAGCTGTCAAAGTGCTGTTGTCAAAGATCTATAAAATTTTTGTTCCTTACACGACCATAAGAGGAGCTGCTCTGGTTTTCATACAAAACGATACGATCACGATTACGATTACGATAAAGTTTTTCGGGTAAACGAAACGGTATAGTAGCCAGGTAGAGTGCACCAACAACGTTTGATCCGGTAACATCGGTGCTGGTGGTGAAGGAGCCACTCGCAATACAAAATTAGGTGTCATATGGACATTTGGCTGCGAGCAGTATAAAAAATATTTGTTTCTAAAATGACCACCGGGTCAGATAGTAAGATAAGAGATTTTAAAATTATTTTTATGTATTCACAATGCTATTCTGTAAATATAAGAAATATTTTAATAGAAAAAACCATCAGCCTTGCAAGTAGCTTTCAGGCGGGATTCGAACCCGTGCCCCTCTGGATAGCATATATAAATATATATACTGTGCCCCTATGGGAATCCGGCCCCATACTCTGAACAACTTAGCTAACGGAAGGCTTACCAAGACTCGTCGAATTTATTAACGCGGTGTATTTTTTTTTTCGGACAAGATTGTAAAACTCTACCGTTTACTCTCAGACGGGAGTAGAACGCCTGATCCTTGACGGTTTGGGCTACTGTTCTTCTCAGTAGTTGTAGGCTAGTTGTGTTTCTTTTATATTTTCATTCATAAAGGGGTAGCACTTAGCCTTAATCAAAAGTGAAGTTAAGCGAGATTAAGGCTGAAGGTAGAACACTACTTCGAATCCCCAACCACTGAGGAATTAGCTATCTTCTATCTAACAGCCCCGCCCGGCCTCCGCGCCCGAACACAACAATGTTGAACATAATGCGTCAGACTTCAATAAGATGGTAGGAGCTATAGCTAGCTAGCTGGAGTTGGAACAGGTCCTACACCACCATGAAGCTAGACTACATACTGAGGTAACAGGAGAGTGCAGTACTAACAATTTTTTGTGACCACAAATTACACTGTTGCTGTCTTCCGTCTCACCTACACTTTGAAAAAATACGTATGGTCATATGAGACAATTGACAGCCACTACATACTAAATGTCAAATTTGCTGGGCACACTTTTTTATTCAGGGTGAAAACTCCAGTTACCTCAGTATTAAGTCTAGCTCCATGTACACCACCAACCAAACCGATTAAAATATCCGGGTTTCTGGATCTGATACTAAGTGATGTGTGTCTGGACTATAAATTTGGTTAAAATCACAAAAATTGGATTGTAATTTCTTATAAACCATTAACTTTTAGTAAAACAAACCTCGCATGGAGTGTGGTCATTTCTCAATACGAACAACTTTTACTATGGGCCAACCAGGAAATCGTTAAATCAGCTGTTCCTTACATTTTGATCGAGTCGGTGTTTGTACTTCTGCTTGCATGATTTTTTTGAACTTGATCTTTTAAAATTATCGCGTATTCTCTTTCATCATTGGACAATTTAAGTTCTTTACAAAGTACGTGAAATGCGGAACAGGCGTAGATTAAACATTAAAGCTCCATAATTGTGCTCAACAGCATTGTGATACAAGTACAACAACCAATCATAGCAAAAAAACTTATTTAAGACCTTAAACTAAACCTATAAAGCTGTAAATCGCTTGCCAAACTTTAGTAGTTAGTGCTAAATTGACGTGCTGTTGGTTGAACGATTAAAAGCTCTATTTTAGTCTTTAAGTCAAACTACTAAAGTTGTTAGTCCCTTGCCAATGTTTGCCACTTGTGTTAACTTGATGTGGCGTCAATTGTACCCGAGTTCTCCCGCCGTGAAAGCCATGGTGTGCGGTGATGTAACACAATCACTGTATAAACATCTTGGACGTTTCTGGACGAAGACGTTGTTGACTATCTACTACCCGCGGCTTCGTCCGCATGACTTTGGTTAAAGAGGTTTAACAGCAATTAAAGTATCTTGAGGGTTGGCCTAAGTAGTTACTTAGAACCAATATTTTATGGCGATTCTTTTAGTATGTGTTGCGTGAAAAGCACAGGAACTAACTTATATTGTTTAAGCTGTCTATATCCAAGACATAATACGTAGTAGTAAATAAATATAGAAATAGAAATAGAATTTATTTGCTTATAAATGAGGTACACTGCGCAGATCTTAATAAATTACATAAAGTCCAGCTCATTTAGCTATCATTAACAGCAATAAATATTATTTTCATGTCAGTTATTAATTAACTTTAAGTACCTACATATATTTATGCCAATTATTAATTCAAATTCATTGTTCAAAATTTGTAATTATAATCATTAATTTAAATAGAATTTACATAACATAATAATGTCATTAATAAATTGTCAATAAAATTTTTAGAAGCATAAATAAAATATTAAAATTAAATAATTCTTTAATAAAAATGTCATGATACTCATTTAGAATTAAATCATTATCAAAATGTCCCAAAAGAATAGGTACCTATGATAGAATGTCATAAAAAAACCAAATACAATAAAAATGTCATAATACAAATACAAAGATACGAGAAAATTACAATAAAATTAAATCATACATTTCAATGTTTTCTACGTAAAAAGTCCAAACCATAAGAAAACTGATCAAGTTGTATAAGTCCCTCCCCTGTTACAGTCACGCGACGGCACGCGGCGCCTTCCTCGCTGGGTCGGTGTGTTTTCGTGTGTGTTCGTTTTGGTTTCAGCACCGAATCTGTAAAGATTCTTTACCGAAAAACACTCATTGACCGGCTCGGTTTCGGTGCGGTATCGGTTCGTTACGAGTGAACTACGAGGTGGGGCGGCAGTGACAGGACGGGCGAGTCGAATGGTTCGGTCGCACTCGGTACAAAGAGGTATGTGTGAGGATATGTGCTCTCGGTTAAGAATATGCACAGACTCGATACAGAAACGAAAACGTAACGAAAACACGCCAACCTGAGGCACCTACATCGACAGCACATAGATATCAAAAACCTTCTTTTTTACGTATGCTATAAAAGCGCGCTTAAGGTAAACATTAACATCATATGCTTTCAGACACGAGAAATTACAGAAGGGTTAGTTTTCTACGTGTTAAATTAGGAAAAGAACCCGAGAGATTAGAGATAGCAGATCTTTGAGTACCGCAGTGTACAATCGGCCACAGAGGTCTTCTATAATAAGTAATAGTATCAAATAGGTCAGATAGGTCAAAGTCAAGAACTGTATGTGCTTCGAGCAACGCGGGCCTTCCGTTCGGGGACGGAAGACCCGCGTTGCTCGAAGTGTATGTGTCATATTATGTCTTAATTAGGTGACGTGATAATGTGGACTCCAGTACCTAATGATGCTAAAAGTCTTGATAAGCTCCCGACCGTATTTCATTTATTATTTCCTAGCGCGAATTTTGTCAAAAGTAGGTCAAAGTCAATGTGTTATATTTTGTCATTTACGTGGCATGATGAACTGACGTGATCCATGATGCTAAAATCTAGGTCTCCTTCCGTCGTCGGTATAATCGGTTCCTGAGTGTATTGTATCAAAATAAGTCAAAGCAATGGACGACATGTATGTCATATTATGTCATATTTACGGGATGTGGTGACTTGACTTCAGTAATGATGCTAAAAATCTTGATGTCCTTCCGACGCAAAGGTACAATCGGTTCTTGGGTGTTGTATCCATGAAGCTCGACTTAATACTGTGGTAACTGGAGAGTGCAGTACTAACACTTTTTTGTCCCCAAAAATTACACAGTGGCTGTCTTCCGTCTCACCTACACTTTAAAAAAATACGTATGGTCATAAGAGACAACTGACAGCCACTACATACATAAATGTCAAATTTGCTGGGTACACTTTTTTATTCAGGGTGAGAACTCCAGTTACCTCAGTATTAAGTCGAGCTTCATGGTTGTATCAAAGTAGGTCAAAGTCATGAACTCCATGTGTCATATTATGTCATATTTATGTGACGTGCGTGGTGATGTGACATCAGTCATGATGAGAAGTTGCCTTGGATCTCTGGTCACGTCTCTCGTACGAGGAAGAGCTGTGATGTCACCGCGAGTATCTAGTGAGGATCTTGCGTAAACGAAATTAGGACGATTGGTCAGGTTAGGAAATCTATTTAGTAACGAGAGGTGGAAAATACATCTGTTTTTTTTATTTGTTTGATAAATATGATCCAATATTGAAATGTAAATTGGACTAGCTAAACCAAATGCACGTGAATAAATGTCAATTTTAAAATAAAAATGAAATAAAGGTTTACCTTTCACGAAACACAGGGGGTTCAATGAAAATGACATGTAAATTCTCATCTACTTTAGGACCATGTATATAATAGTTAACCCGAATATTGGTAATAAATCTGATGTTGTTTATAAAATGCTGTACCAAAAATATTAAAACACCAATATTGGTTTAAAACAATTTGTTTATAATAATTGATAAATTTTTATAAAATAATTATTAAGATAAAATTTGTTAATAAAAGGAGTAATTTCTTACAGCAGACATGAGCCCCCGTTTAGTAAAGACAGTTGAGAAACAAAAAATATAATTGCTGCAAAAAATACAAGCACTTTCAATTGCTTTCAAGTTCACACAAGCAAAAGACTTCAACGAAACCAAATGTCGTTGATGTCTTTCATACTAAAGTATGTGAAATACGTAAGCCAATCTTTCGAACGTTAAAAAGCTTAAAATATGTCTCATTTATAACTGTATTCGTTTTACAGCAACAATTATTGATCAATCCCAGACGCGCCCGATGACGTTCGTTCCGAAACTGAATAGTTTCAACATCCATGGAACAGTATGGAAACGGATCACCAAAATGTCGACCCACAACTCCACATAAGAAGTCTCGTAACACGAATAACCGATTTTGCCGTAATCCCGCGCAATCGCAGCGTGGGGCGGCCGCCGCATTGCGCGCAGGCACCACCAGTACAACACGCGAGCGCGCGTCGCGCAGTTGCCGATCCGACGCGAGAGGAAGCCTAAAAAAACAAACTGTCAGTTCATTATATTTTTTTAAAACTAACAACCGCGCGGAGTTAAGAAAACATAAAACCGTTTTGCTTAAATCCGGAATTTGTGTGCCTCTTTTTTTGTAAACAAAGGAATCATGAAACATAGTGCCTGAAGTTACAGCGATTATACAAAATCTAGTTGCTGTAAACCTGCTTAGTGGTGTAATAGAACCTTACCTAACCTAACGTAACTTGATAAGCCAGTTGCAGTTATATAAATTCAGGTGCACCCTGCACTATATATGCAGTAGTAACACTTGTTTGTTGCTCCAATAAATTACAGTTGTTGAACAATGCATGTAATTTTGTGTTACATATTATGAAACATCAAAATGTATAATTTTGTTAACTAACCTCGAATGATTATGAATATTGTATTTAAGTAACAGTTGTATAAAACGGAATGAACTGTTTACGTCCAACAATAGTTAGTTTATTTCGACAAATATAGTTAAGTGTAAAAGAAATGAGGTAACTCTAGTTATGGCAACAACAAAAATATACGACAAGTAGGTATTGACACGCAATAGCGATGCAATAGTAATTTAGTCACGTTGACATGTCATGGACAATAGAGAATTGGATTTATTGGACAGGCTGACTACGAATAGTCATTGGCCAATATTTTTTCAGCCGTCGTCAGTAGAAATTGTACGTGATTGATCAATCAATCAATCATCATGATATCATGAACGTAACCTTTTGGCTTACATTAGCTAATGCATAAATTGTGTTTTGATTCTTTAAAGTGCAACAATTGACAACACTCATTAACTAATACTATGGAGTGCAGTGTGCACTAATTACGATATTGGTAGGAAAAAAACAGCAGCCATGTTTTCATCTTCCACTCCCATAGTTTGACTGTTAAGTATGTTACATTTTAATACACGATTTTTTTTAAATAAAATACATAGGTACAATAGAAGCCAGGGCCGAAAAAATATTTGTAAAAAATTTGTAACAGTCGTGAGGAAGCACATAAATAAACTTGACTGAAAGCCATAGAAGCCAAAGCCATGGTCTCAAACCGAAAAAAAACCACAAGATTATTCAAAACTGAAACCAGCTTCTGATCGATTAGGCCCGAGTTCACGAACAGTCGGTTACGTTAACCATCGGTAAACGTAACCGACGGTTAACCTCGGACCTCATCATCAGCCATTTAATGTCCCAACTGCTGGGGCACAGGCCATCCTTAAGGATGGATAAGGGTAATGACTCACCACGCGGGCCAAATACAGATTGGTGGGTGAACCCGGACCTAAAACATTTGAATAGTATAACTTAAAAAGTCTGTATGTGTAACTTAAAATGCGCGTATGTGTTTTTAACAGTCATAAATAACATGTAATCATTATTTGTAACTTAACACACGATACGATACGTTTTAGCATTTGACGCATTTGACCTATCACTTAATTTGAATGTAATCGTTTCCCTTGCTCCTTACACTACTTTTATCGCTTGAAGGCTTATATCAACGCTCTTGAGACCACGTAGTAAGATTGAAACTCGTTGAATTCACGTAAAATATCTACTAAAACTACATCAAAATAATCCGCAATGCTTGATCATCGTTCGTTATTGCTCGCAAAAATAAAAATGGTGATGTAATTGGATAAATTGCTTGTAATGAACAAGGTTTTTATAAGTTGTGTATTTTTTACACTAAATTACTAAGTGATAGTTAACTTATTGACTAATGAAGTCATTGTAAAAAATGGTTTTATGAGCAATTAATAACTTCCTCAAGAATCAAATTTAATTACTTAGATACTTACTTTAGAGATTAGTGCATTCCAATAAGTTTTAATTCATTATTAATTCACTAATTTTGATAATTATTTATTCGTTCCTTCTATGTTTCTGTATTAAGATACAAGAGACATAAAAAGAACGAATTTAGTATTTCTTTGTTTTTGCGATGTTTTGTTTATGTCCCAATCAATAAATTGATGTTGATTTTTGACAACACAATTAGTAATTTATTAATTGTCTACCAAACAATTATTACAAAAAGTTGTTAACATATAGCTTTATAATAAAGCAAAGAAGCGCCTTAGTTTCTCTACGGCCAGCGGGTCAAATTCGCAAGATCCACATTTCGATTTTCCGCAGTAATAGTACATTACAGCCGAGGACAGGTAAGTAAGAAATTACATTGTCGAGGATGGTTTGAAGCACGAGCCGCAGGCGAGGGCTTTAATCATTCGAGGCAAGGTAATTTGCTTACCGTACAAGGCTTGTATAGTGCTTTTCTCAAGAAATGCGAGGAAATAAAAAAAACTGTTTAGCTAAATAATATTTATTAAAATTTATATCACACATGTTTGGGCAATTATTAAATGTAAATGTTATTGTTTTCCCGGGCTCACTTATGTATAAATCGCCCATAATAATATTATTTTAATGATGTATCACTAAAATAAGCCAACAACACAGATTCCGAAAACGTATGCGCCTTTTTTCACTTTTCCAAATCAGATCGTAGGTTTTCATATATTTTTCTTTTGATTTTGCTGGCAGTAAGTTTTCTGTTATTAATTTCGCTTCTGCTCTCAAATTTGGCTCTCAAAAATCAAAAAAATACAATGTCTGTATATGTTTCATTGGCAGAACTCATTTTGATAATTTATTACACAATATAAACTGTATTGACTAATCAACCGCTGAAAATCATTCCCGCCGTTTTTTTAATATTGGTTTGTGAGGCCATGTCGAACGGTCATACAGCCTAGTGATACTTACTACTTGCTACTAAAATGTGCAACTTCAATACCCGCTTCTGGGCGGTAGATGGCGCTGTATATATTTCCCATACAAAATTACTCGTAAAGGATATTTTGTCTGTGATAAATCTCATTTTGTTTTTTCGATTGATGTTCGTGCTAAGAATGACGCTCGACTTAATATCGAGCTTCATGGTGCTAAGGGTACATAGCGCTTGTGGTACAATACGAAGTAATATACTCTGTGCGCACCGTATTTAAAAAAAAGTTAACCTAATTATGATATAATAATAATGTGGCTGTATGGTGCAAATGTCCCTTTGCTTTTTCTGTTTTTATACACAGGAATAACTAAAGAAAAAATAAAGAAAAAAAGTTGGTAGTACCATAGAAAATCACTGCAGTAGTGAATTTCAGTACTTACTTACTGCACTAAAATCAGTGCAGTAAGTAAGTACTGAAATTCATTACTGCAGTGATTTTCAAATTTAGAATGTTTACCTCGGAAAAGTGCCACGTACTGCATTCTTTTCTCAAATATAATATTAACATTTCAGAGCATAAGTGTGAAAAGTATGTATACTTACCACGGCTCATTAACCACGATTAGTTGAGTCATCGTTAACAATAAGTCACGATTACATAACCATTGACGAATATCATGTTAAATGCACGTCGGCACTTGTTTGTGTTGCAATTATCGGCCTAAGATATAAAAGTAGTCAAATTAATTAATACAAGTGTTGTAATATTTGTAATGATTTAAATTGATCTGTTTTTTTATGTATTTAATAGTAACTACAATATATTATAAATCTAGTCAAGTGTTTAAGGAGGTATGTTAGTCTTTCTCATTTCATGATAAAATAATGGTGGCAATTTAAAAGACGGTTTCAGATTATCCCGTTACCCGAGCGTTGTGATGTTTTTCCGGGATAAAAAGTAGCCAATGTCACTCTCCAGCTCGTATCCCCATACCGAAAACCACGTCGATTCGTTCTGACGTGAAAGGCGGACAAACAAACACACTTTCACATAAATTTTAATTTTCACATGGATTTACTTACAATTTTCACGATTTATATAAGTGTCCTTTTTTGTAGATTCACAAGCCTTGGCTTTTTAGGCCTTTAGCTGAATCAGTGTCATTCAATAGTACAAATCTGCCATAGATAGTATCCGTTCTCTTTTAAGCGTATTGCGAAAAGTTAGCAAAGAGTTGGCATTTTTAACGACTAAATATGACTCCTTAACGAATGCCGCTAATTCCCAATAAGTCTTCGGTTAGATAACCGATTACATTGACACTTAGGCCGGGTGTACACGGGTAGAGTAAACGGTGGAGTAGAGTGCTACAAACTTATCTGGTAGGGGAGCCCAAGAGGGGATTTTGGGATTTACTCGAATGCGTCAGATTTTCATAGGGGTTGTTCAGTGAACACTAATGATGCTCCAATTTCTTAATCTGACGATTTGGAATTGGAAGTGACGCAAGCTCACAGCGAATTTTTGACAATGTAAAAAATTCGATCACCTGCAATACTCGAGCGTGTCAAATTAAGATAAGGGGGGTTAATTACTAACTAATAAATGTAAATTTTGCTAATCTGACCATTTGAGCGTAACCTAAGGGGGTGGTAGGGTAACAAAATTGGAAAAATAAAACGATGTGTGGATTTACTCGAGCGCGTCAGATTTTCATAGTTCAGTGAACCCTACTGATGCTCCAATTTCTTAATCTGACGATTTGGAAGTGACGCAAGCTTTTTACAACTTTGAATATCTCTAGACACTTCCCCCACCGCTAAAAGTGGAAACATTATAGGACCATTTATTCTTCCTTTAATCTAATCTACCAATTCTAATAGGTTTCCACGCCGCTCGAGTAAATCCACATTTAGCATCATGGGCTCCCCTACTATGGTGGTTGAGCCCGGTTGTGGAGCCACTCGCAATACAAAACTATAGTTTGACCGCACCACAAGCGCGTACTGGTCATTAGGAAGGCGAGGCTATGTGGGGAGCGGTACAGCGCTTTCGGTAAAACTGTAGTCAAAAACGACTATTATTAGCAGTATGAAACTTTTTTAGTTCACAAAAAATTGCACCGATTTAGATATGTTTGTAGCACTCTACTCTACCATGCTACTATACCGTTTACTCGTGTACAGCAGGCTTAACAGTCGACAGGTAATGACTTCTGTTTCACGCCAAAAGGTTTTCTGTTCATCGAATACAAACGTAATTGTCAGTTAATTACGCACAGACGTAATTTTGTAGCTTCACTGATACCAAATAAACGAAGTTTTAACAAGCACAAACATGTAATTTGTTAGAAAAATGTAATTCTTAGCTGTTATAGGTTTGATTTTCTTTAATTTTAAATTTTTAGAGATTGTGTCAAATATTGTTCCTGATAAATATCGGAATCAATGTTACAACTGGCCAGTCGTGTATTAACTTCCTTGGTACAATCTTTACTTTATAAAAGAAGTGGGATCAGGAACTGCATCAAAACTTTTTTATAATAATTATTCAGAAGTAGAATCACTACATAGCTTTCAAATATTTTTTTTTTATCTGAAGCTGCAAGATATAGCTTTCAAATCCCTGTATGAGGCACCAAATTCCAAATTTAAATCTAAACAAAAATGTTTTAATCTCGCAGTTCTACTTCTTCCACAATATAAAAAAAACTTTACTATCTATTATGATAAATGACAGAGCAGTACTTACTCTTAACTCAAGGTCTCGAGAGCATTGCTACTTAGTTAGAAATACGTGGGAAGTTGAGAAACAATGCAAGTGTCACGACAGGTTAATTACTAATGAGTTTGACATCACTTTCCATTTATTTCCAGTGTACGTTAGTGTTGTTCGACAGTGTTTGAAGCTAACTTAGTGAAATAAAAAGTACGTGTTTATGGACAAAAGACTTAGTGAGTGAAAAATCGGGCTGAAAACAGCCACTTGGAAGCGAAAATTAGTGATTGGAAAGCATTGGAAACTCCAGCAATGAAAGTAAGTACTTTTAAGTTACAAATATTTATTTTCCAAAGAGGTTTTATTAAAGATTTTGAGGCTTAAAAAAGTTATGTTATGTGTATCTTTTAAAAAAAATGTACTTCAGTTCTATTGGTAGTCACACCTGCCTAAAAGACCTAACTTGCCTTCTCTCTCTTCTAACCTGGAAGCTTTCAACAAATCAATAATAAGAAAGATTATTTAACTCCTAGCTTGAAAAAGTTTAATAGCTACTGTGGGTTTCTTGCTTTATTATATTTTATCAACTCAACACAACCTAAAGGATATGTCATAATATTATTAAACGGTGTCCTAATGTCCTAAGCTAAAACACATCAATTATATGGTTACCTCATAAATTCTATCTTCTCTATGCCACTAGTATTTGTTGCCAATGTTTCCAAAGGCGTGTCAAGGCCACTAATGTAAGATATAAGTTAGAAATTAATTTAGAATCGGCTCATTAACATTGTTGCCCAATTTAACTGTCAAATTATAATTTGTTAATGACGGTGAAGCAATTTCTTCGAGTTTAGCAACATGCATTTTGCACACATTTTGATAGTAAGTAAAGCCTGGCAAGAAAAATAAAAAACCTGGTTTATTAAAATGACTTTCATCATCATCATGTCAGCCGAACGACGCCCACTGCTGGGCATAGGCCTCCCCCAAGGATAAATAACTTTAATTAAATTTAAATTTATTAATTTTATATTTGCAAATTAAATGATTCTTATCATTATTTTAGTTATTGGTGTATTAATTGGGGTTGCTTTTTTAACTTGAGGCTTGAGGCTTGAGGCGCCACTTTCGCCACTTAATTGTTACAAATGCCGAATTCTATAGAAAAATTTAGTTCGTCACATTTTCGCAACATGGCGAGGTCTTTACGAATCGTCTCGCATGCAGGTTCGACGACTTCCAACCTCCCGCTATAGACACTATAGACCACATTCATACGCTGCGGCAAGTTATAGGTACAGAAGACCGAAAAGTACAACTTGCCACTTTGCTTGGCATTCGTGGACTATGTAAAAGCCGTTGATTTGATTGAGACCTGGGCGGAGCTGCAGTCTCTCCAGAGGTGCCAAATAGACTACAGGTACATCGAGGTGCTGAAGTATTTATACCAAAACGCCACCATGTCAGTCCGATTACAGAACCAGAGAACCTCTAATCCGATCCAACTACAGCGAGGTGAGAGACAGGGAGACGTAATTTCTCCGAAACTGTTCACAGCTGCGTAAGAGAATATTTTTAAGCTACTGGACTGGAAAGGATACGGTATCAACATCAATGGCGAGTATCTTACACACCTGCGATTTGCCTATGATGTAGTTCTAATGGCTGATACCTTGGAGGGCCTGAACACAATGCTCGAAGACCTCAGTAATGCTTCCCAAAGAGTGGGTCTTAAAATGAACATGGATAAGACGAAAATCATGTCCAATGCCCATGTTGCACCTGCTCCAGTTAATGTTGGAAATATTACACTGGAAATTGTCGTTACCTATGTTTACCTGGGATAGACAGTCCAGTTACGAAAATCCAATTTCGAGAAAGTAATCTCTCGTCGAATCCAGCTCGGATGGGCAGCGTTAGGAAAGCTCCGGCATATATTCGCGACCAAAATTCCACAATGTCTCAAGACTAAGGTCTTTAACTAGTGTGTGTTGCCAATTATGACATATGGAAGCGAGACGTGGTCTTTTACTATGGGTCTCATCAGAAGGCTCAAGGTCGCCCAGCGAACAATGGGGAGAGTAATGCTCGGTATTTTCCTGCTCGATTGAATCAGAAATGGTGAGATCCGCAGGAGAACTAAAACAATCGACATCGATCGAAGGACTGCTCAGCTGAAGTGACAGTGGGCGAGACACATAGCGCGGAGAACCGATGGCCGTTGGGACGGAAAGGTTCTCGAATGGCGACCGCGTGCCGGACGACGTTCCTTGGGCAGGCCCCCTACAAGGTGGACCGACGATCTGGTCAATGTCGCGAAAAGCCGCTGGATGCGGGCAGCGCAGAACCGTTCGTTGTGGAGATCCTTGGGGGAGGCCTATGCCCAGCAGTGGGCGTCATGTGGCTGATGATGATGATCTTATTAAAATGCTTATAAATTAATAAAATGTACAACCAAAGGATATTAGCAACATTTCCTGAAATAATACAAACATTTATCACTATCTCATGTATGATCTGGTTGTAAAAAAACATTTGCTGATCTAACTTCCACCTTATTGGTACGGAATGAGGCATGTAAATATGTGTGTTTGCAAATGCATTGGCGCCAAGTAGCCGATGGGCGATTATGCAAAATATACGCCGATACGATCTCGTTGCGTAAATTTTCGATGGTAATAAATAATGAATGTTGCAAATAACTCTAAAAATAAAGCGTGTTTCACTAATTCTATTAAAAATAAACTTGTTTCGTCGTCGCTATGAAAGATGCCGAAAATGCGAAGTCAATGATTTTAAATTAATTTTATGCATGCACTGTGTAATAATAAGATGGACATTGGGACTTGATCCAGCCTTTTGTTTTTGACAATTAATTCAAGTAGGCACTCTGAAAGAATTTTATGAACTCTTTCAGTACCTACTTGAATTTATAGCTGTGGTAGTAGAAAGTAGTTATTTTTATATTAGTGCAGAATGTATCTGGGAATTGCCTTATAAAAGGCTTTTGTATTCATCAAAAAAATTATGTAGTTAATAAAAAAATTGAGGTCATTAAATGTACCATGTGCCCCAATTCATGGTGACTTGATCCTCAACATTAAAAAAAAACAAAAAATAAGCAGCTCTACTCTAGCTATTAAAACACAGAAAATTTTGACGACTCAATTAAAATTTTGTTACTGTAGGTCGCGGTGCAAGGCTGATGAACTCATTGAGATATTTTGACTAAGTAATTAAGATGTCTACTCCATATCTTTTCAGTCATGAGTGCACGATACATTAAGGCTTTTTTTCTCATTAACAAGTTTTACTTTATCGCACTAATTTTTAAACGAAAATTCTTGAGATAAAAATCTCGGTCTGCTACTCAAAGACTGGCTTCACATTTGTAACGATCAGCGGTTAATTTTGGGTACAGACTAGACCATGGACAAGGATAAAAAAGGAAGAAATACTCTGATACCTAATAAATAAAATTATTCATATTCTATCATAATTTAGAAGCTAAAATAGCTATTGAACTGCACAACACGCAATTCTTTTCTTACGAAAATGACACAACACATGCCTAGTTAGTTGCATTGATGTCAATTGTACAAAACTAACAAGTGTACATAACTATGTTAGGTATTTTACACTCCACATTGGACCACAGAACATATAATAATATAATGTGCAATCCGAGTCGCTAAGTTTCGCAAATCCAAATGCTCAATGACAAATGAGCAACATTTTTCGCGAAGTCGTCATTTGTTTAACAAAAGAATTCGCTTGAGAACTGCATTGTTATCGTTATGAAATATCCATCTCACTTTTTTTATAATACTGCTGTATCAATATTGCGATCTGTATAAAACTTTTTAAAATAAGAATGCGATAGCGCTCCGGTCAATCGGAAAGGTGAAATATTTTGTCAGCTCTTTTTTATTAGCTCATCTTAGATCATAACCTAGATATTTATTTGCTTTTATCTCAATGCTCCTTTGTATAAGGTTTGAGTGACCGTTTTCGCATTAATTTGTGTACGTTTTATGAAAATTGTAAAATTGTTTGGTCTAATATAGTTTTTAATATTATTGAAACTTTTACTCGTATTTAAGTACAGTGTTGAAACTGCAGAACAATTTCACGCTGATATAACAAATATTATTATTATTGAAGTAGACAAACAAACAGATAAACAATGAGACACTGTTATTGTCGCAAATAAAATAGGTAGGTACATGTCATATCTTGTAGTTTTGGGGACACAGATAGAATAAAAAATAACGAGCATATATCAAAAGAACTTGAATAGCCAAGCATCAAGTACAGAATACTAAAACTCTTGTTCGTTTTGCTTGTTATTGCGGTTGTCAAGCATGTTTTCGCAATGGTTGGTCGTGGGCTGGATGCGTGCGCTAACAGGCGAATCCGTCCCCACTGCTGGGGCACTGGCCTTCCTTACGGATGGACAAGGAGAGCGGGACATGACCCACCACTCGGGCCCAGTGCCGATTGGTGGATATTAACAACTGCAAATGCAGCCGGGGCCAACGGCTTCCGAAGCACGGAGGAGCTCGAGATGAAATGTTTAGGGTCACCCATCCCGTGACCGACCATTGTGAAAGTTGCTTAACCTCAACGTTCGCAGGACGAGCGCGCTAACCACTGCGCCACGTGTTCCTCAGAAAATTTATTACTTATCCCGATCTTCTTCGTGGTTTATTTGCTACCGATTGCTGTTGCAATATGCTTGTGGTTGGTTTTCAGGTTTACCTGTCAAAGTCAAGAAACAACAACAGCGTCTTCTAGAATCATGTTGACTACAAAACTCCTACCCACAGAACACGGAAAAAAACTCTTATGTACTGTGCTCCTGCCTGTTGTCTTTCAGTTAAGAAATGACGAAAGCTAACGTATAACAAAATCTTCCAATACCCTGGAAAGCAATGCCCTGAACACACCACTGTTACTTTCTAAAGCCTGTTTAAAATTTATGAATGAAAATATGAATTCCAACAAAGCTAATTTTCCATACACAAAGTGTCGGCTTAACCTATTGTGTCTCTAACCATAGCCAGTCTGCCTTTAACCATTTTCACGCACTGTTAACCATCAAATAACGTAATAACAGTAATTATAATATGGAAATAACGTTATTGTGTAACAATTAATTTAGGAAGATTAAATACTAAGCTGAGCGGAATGTTAAGTTAGTTGCATGGCACAGTAGGTTATTGTTACCCTTAGCGATTGCGGCGGTTAAGTAAGATTTGTTGTATTTGGCTTTGGGATGGGTAAACAAAGGTTTATAATCAGTTCCTCCTTCTTCGGAAGACCAGTTAATCTGCAACAGGGGCAAAGAATAGTGTATATTTGCGTGCTAGAGGGTGGTGCAACACGTGATCTTGCATGACATTATTGTAACAGCTTTTATAGTGCCGTGTGTGCTTGCAAATAAATGATTATTTTTTTCTATATGTAAGTAATAAAATTAAGATATCTTAAAACATTATGCAATCCTCATTTGCATCTTATAATTTTTGCATCCGCAATTACCATGATTTGCAAAATGCTGCACCAAGGACCACCGTTATGCAGTCTTGAACTGAACACCGTTCAATTCTTATAGATAATTCAATATTTTTTTATAGATACTTGATTGAATTTTATTTTAGTGGCCAAAGCATACATTCGTGACTATATTCGTCTACTTATTGAATAAAATTTAATTTGCGCAAGCTGACCGGAGTTGTGGAGATCCTTGGGGGAGGCCTATGCCCAGCAGTGGGCGTCGTTCGGCTGACATGATGATGATGATGATGAAGCTGACCGGGCTTCATTATTTTTAACCGACTTCTAAATCAAAAAGGAGGAGGTGCTCTGTTCGTCTGTATGTATGTTTTTTCTTTTTTTTTTTGTGTATGTCCACCGATTACTCGAAGACGGCTGAACCGATTGAAATGGTTCAAACGTTATTACATCAGGTTGGTTTCCAAGTTGGTCCCATTTTTTGAAATTTTGAAATCGGTTCAGTAGTTTTCAGGAAATCTTGAAAATACTGTCGTTTTCGTTACCACTTAATGTGAATTTAATACGTATCTTTAGGCATAACTCCTTTGTTTATAAACCGATTTAGATGATTCTTGTTTTGTTAAAAAGGGGGTTTTCTTGTTTTGTTAAAAACCGACTTCGAAAAAGGAGGTTTTGAGTTTGATCACATACCTATTTACCAGAAAACACGCAAATTGCCTGCACGATGCACTAAAAAGAGTGAAATAAAAATTATTTTTATAAAAAAATAAAACCGCCTTCTAAAAAACCTTACCAAAAAAGTAAGAAATAATTCCTCACCAAATAAATAACGTAAGTACTTTGAAGTCGGGAGGGTTTTAACAAAAACAACAAAAAATTATACATGTTTCACGCCCGACTTCAAAGTACTTACGTTATTTATTTGGTGAGGAATTATTTCTTACTTTTTTGATGTGGTTTTTAAAAGGCGGTTTTATTTTTTTATAAAAAAAAATTATTAAGAAGAATCGCAACCACCCTAATAAAATTATGATCACTTTAGCTGACAGTAAATAGAAGAATACAATTTATTGATAACGATAACTATAAATGTATCATTGCTATCTAGAAGTACTTATATTATAAAGAGGGAAAAGTTATTTTTTCTTTGTTTGTAATGGACTACTGGACCGATTTTAAAAATTCCTATTCCTATCTCTATTATAAAGCTATTTTTTCCTGAATAACATATTATCCTGATATTTCTACGGAAACGGGTACTACGCGGGCAAAACCAACGGGAGCTATTAGTATTTGATAATTTGGCTTTTTCCTCAAGCATACATTGAAATCAGCAGGTAGCTACGTGCTGTTCAGATTAATATCAAAAACTTTATTGACGTTCCAACACTCGCCTAAAGTGATATAATAATACGTCAAAGTTCACATAAAAACCCTTTCGTAATATGAAGATTATCTTACATTTTAGACGAACGGGCTGCAACTTGTATCTGATACTGAAGTAAGAGTCAATTCTACTTTTTTGTAAGTCCGATATCCGGCTGTTTAACTTAGGTGCTTATTTTTTTAATCAAGTAGGTACTTACCATAGATGGGATGTGGACATTATTGTTATAAATTATGGTAAATTGAGGATTGAACATAATGATTTAAGGCGATACTCGGAAAAAATGTGCTGAAGCGAGATAGCAATGAGAAAATGAAGCGCGCGGGAGCGAGACCAATTTTGCAGATTCGGCAAAGAAAACACAAAATCACTTCGTATTAAAAAACTACAGCGATTTAAAAAAAATGCTTCTATACGATCCTCAATATTATTGGTGTCCACTAATTAAACCAATTTCCAATAGTGTAAGTAACCCCATTTAAGAATAATCTTCACTTTTCGTATTTTTAGAGGTATTTTCGAAAAGAAAAAGTGTCGAGGCAAAATCTTAAAATCGTGTTTTTGAAACTATACGATTCTAGATAAAGGTCTAAAGAAATATATATCTTATTACCAGATTTGTAACAACTGTAACCGTCCTATAGTTTTAAATCAAAAAGTCCATATTTTTCCGCGTAGCGCCTTAAAATAAAAGAAGACGATATTGAATGATATAAAGAAATAAATATGTAGGTAGTTTAAAAAACTAAAAAAACACACTTTTATAGGAACAGACTAAAAAGAACAAAATAACCGTCTATTCAGTAACTGAAATTAAAAAGCGTGGTGCGCGTTGTCAATATTAAGTACTTGAATGCATGCTTTGCAAAGGGCGCACCACGCTTTTTAATTTCAGTTACTGAATAGACGGTTATTTTGTTCTTTTTAGTCTGTTCCTATAAAAGTGAACAAGGTTTTCTTTGAGAGAAGCCTAGGCTTCAAGGAACATGAAAGGATTTAGAGCTCATTCAATTTAGATGTTTTGTGTCGTCCTGCCGCGGTGACGGACGATCGTATTATTCCAAGGTTTAGCCGTCAATGACCAATTCGCAAAATTACTACATAGTCGACAATTCTCGAAATGTACAATTTCTATAAACGACCAATTCGACAAATTACCGATTCTACTAATGACCCATTCGCTTAATGACTGTTTTTTTTAATAGTTTTTGTTCACAAATTATCACAAAACCAAATACGTTACAAAGATATTGTAAGTTGATTTCATCAAGATTTATTTAATATTGTTTGCTATTTTTTATCATCTACATGAGCTTTTAATGAATAATTGTAATGATTTTTTTTAAATAATTCTTCTTACGAAAGGTATGAAAACTACATACTGGGTCCTTTCTACGAGCAGCTGCTAAAGCAATATCAAAGTAAGATTGTGAAAGAGGTGGCGCTATACCGCATTGTATAGCTCCGTCTATTAATCAGCGATGGCGGGAAATGGTATAGGGGCTGGTTAAGCCACTAATCGTTGAAACAGTCAAAACTAATTGGATTACGATAACAACTCATTCGTCGGCAATTTGACCAACAATTCGATTGAACTACCGCCGGACTTCATTTTCGCTGACTCATCCCACCTCTAATTTATTGTAAGTCAACAATCTAAAATCTTACTCTTATATTTTTATTGGCGTTACAAAGGAATGACAATTACAGTTTTATTTTATTATTATTATATAAATAACATAAGGTGTACCATTCTATAGATAGAGGAGGATCTTTGGTTGTATAACTACATCGTTTATGGGTTTCTTATATGTGTCTGTTTAGTGAGGAACTTACTAATTGCCAACGGGATGCCGTCTTTCTAAAAGCGTTTGTTAGCAGGTTTGTAAGTTATATAAACTTATATGATGTCTTAAGTCTTCGGATATGACTTGTGTTGTGCATTCTGAATGCAAAAATTATATAGTTTGCCGGGCAAGATGCGCAGTCGCAACATTTCTGTTTGATCAGTGTCTGGGTGTAATATTTATCTATGTTAAGGTTTTTTGTAATTCCTTAGATGGTTCTGGTTTTCGATCTCGGAATCTGATCAATGTATGTGATTGTCTCTTTATAATTGTTTATTTCTTATAAGAAAAAAACACTTGTCTCCAAAATCTCCAGACGTGGCTGTAGTTTTTATTAAGTACTTAAACAGATTTGAACAGGAAATATCTGTAGGCCAGTCACCAAGTACTGATATGGTAATAAATAATTCTCCTCCAAGCAAAGTGTCGTAACAGAAATACTGTCAATTCATGTTCAATAACGGAAGAGGCCATTCCACAAATAAGAAAGGAGCACAAGTGAAAATTCGATTCTTTTTAATGTATTCCGTAATGTTTGGTTAGCAATGTTTTTAAAAGCCCTGGCGAAGTGGCTACTGTGACTGTTGAATAAATTTAGACAGAGTTACAACTGAACATAGACTTTGTTAATGAAAATGAAGTTTTAGAAAAAACGACCCGTCTCACAACTTCTAATATTTCATTTTCAATAATAAAAATTGCATTCTCGATGCAAAAAAGTCACCATAATTTGAACATAGACTTTTTAAAAGGTAGCGTGCATAAGATTTCTAATTATTTTTGTGAATTCACAATGCAATGCTGTAAGTATAGGAAAAATTGTGATAGAAAAATTGTTTAGGGCCGGTGGTTATTTTCCAATCACACTTTTTTCTATACTTACAGCATTAAAAATAATAAAAAATGTATCTTTCGCATGCGAGGTTTTCCTCACATTGGTGAAGCAACGCTGGTCTACAGCGTTAAAAAGTGATAGCAAAATCCGACGGTTCGAATCCTGCCTGAAACATGTTTCTTGCCAGGGCCGGCCCGTAGTTTTTTTCTATCACAATTTTCCGGTAAGAAATTTCCCTAAAGAAGGAGCGTATTGTGTTTAGGGTTATTTCTTTTTTATAAAGAATTAATTGTTTCAAACTATGTTTAAGTATGTCAAAGCCCGTTTGTACAAATTTGTATGTCATAGAGAATTCTTCACATGTTTTTTGAAATTGTAAATAAGTAACGATATTATTGTACGTATAATATCGAACATATCGGATTTTTTCAAATGAATGATTAAGACCTTTTGTTACAAGTATTAATTGAATCAGGCTGGTTCTGCAACAAAACTAGTCCTTTGTCTAAAACAACCGTTATTCAATTCAATGAAAAAACGAAACGAACTTCATAACATCATTATTTCGCCATCAAAATAAATTGGTAGCGTAAAGAGACAGCGGGTGCCTTACCAATTAAACCACAACTAAGATTCAGCCATCTTCCACAATTAGCAGTTTTAGTTAAAGAAGCCATGAACCGTGAAATCGTAAAGAACGCGCCATGAAAATTCCTTGACATCAGTAGGAAAGCGTATCGGAGAACTGACGTAATGCCGTGACCTGTTACAGCTAGGCGGCAAAATCAAACGAAATTACCATAAAGTTAGATCATATAGATTTTTCACAACCTAAGTAGCCACACAGGTCGCAGACGACGACGACGGTTTCTTTGGCATTCAAGTGCGCGCTTGATTTTCATTACTATGAAAGGAAAAGTAGAGTATTCTTCATTGGGATAAAGCTGTTTTCGTCTTGGGCGAGCTTGAATCCCTCGCTGCACTCAGGACTCCGTTTTAATTCCCTCGCGTTAGATCTGGAGTCCCTCATTTACTCAGAATCCAATATCGCGCCCGTGACATAAAACAGTGCTTTATCATGTGGTGGCGGAATTCGAAATTAAAACTGTATTAATTACACTGTAACAGCATTTTTCAAGTGGTTGGCTGGGTACACGTGTGCGCCTAATCCGAGTAATATGACGATATAATGTTTAGGACGTCTGTGTTTCTAATCCGATCGTACAGGTGACCCCCGAGAGATTGCCAGTTCGACAGCTGTCAAACCCATAAAAAATATATCGTTTCATTCAAAATTGAACTTTACTCAACGCAATAACTAAATGTCAAATCTGAATTCTTTGAGTGGCCTTATTTTGAAGTTCCTTAGTTCCTTTTCCAAACTTCTTAAATTTTAGATGTAAACACACGTTTACCAAACCTAAACTGTTACTCTTACATAATTTTCAATCAGTTAAAACACCGAATCACTTTATTTAATGAACAGGTCGACTATTTTATAAACTAAGTCAAATAAAAAAAATGCAGTTGCACGAATTGGCGATAAAAAAATATTCAGACACAAATTACTTTGCAAAACGTAACACTATCAATAAATAACTCTTTGGAAGATAAACAAGTTAGAGAAGTAGGTAAATGGGTAAAACTAACATTTAGTATTATTTCTTCAGAAACAAATACTTACTTCTTCATAAGGTTCTCTCCAAAAAGAAAGTAATAATTTGAATAAGAAAAGAATCAATGAAGAGATAACAGGTGGTTGAGAGGAGTGGGAGAGAAGGACGGACTGCGCCGACCCGAAGTAGGTTCGAGACAAAAAATATTTTCTTCCAAAGGCTTACTATTCTTTAGAGGATTATTTAGATGTCAAAAAAGAAAATTAATGCCATAAATAAATGTATTAATCTCTAATAAACAAGTATTAATCTGCGTGTATTAAAAAAACATGTGGGGCGTCGCGGTAATATTAAATGGGGCGAATCGGGAATAAAATAATAATCTTTTTAATAATTTATATTTTGGGGCGAAGGGGCCATAGTTTTAGGACGAATCGTGTTTTTTTTTATGTGGGGCGAAACTCAGTGAGGCGAACGGGGAACAAATCAATAGGGGGATGTGCAACATAATGTTGACGTCAAAAATGAAAGGGAGAGACAGCAATTAATTTATTAAGTACTTAAAACTGTCTGATTTGGGAGTTTTTCAAACTATTTTGGCGAATCCCGCATTCGATGCAGCCAGGCTTGTTTGTGATTTAGTGCAAACACTAAAGTGGAACTGACATACTTTATGTAAAAGTATCTAAATTCAATAAAGAAATAAAATGTGTTAATCAAATTATTTTTGTCTTGGTTACTGGGCTCTTGCTTGTGACCTAGCAATTTATGTAACACCTTTGTCAAGAAGTATAAACGAATATGAATATTTATTGCTAAGTCCTTATACTCAATGATGGGGCCATCTGTGACATCACTCGGTAATTCTGACCTTCAAAGCTAACTTGATGTGACACAGTACTTAAGCTCAGCTGCTTTTGAGGTCGCCAGAAAAGTGGTACAGTCATTTGCAGGGAAAGTCGCGAGCCATAATAGCGGAAGTAGGGGAATAGGTAAATAGAGACATAACAATATTCATGGGAATAAGCGATCCACAACAAACGTTTCATAATGGCCGACGGAGATTGAAGTTCTCGAATTGTCTGTATTGTGATGGTTCCATAATTGTTATTACTCTTTTTTGTTCAAGTATCTGTTACATATTATAAAGTGACTCAAAATTTACACACAGAATCTGTTGCTCTGCTGATCTCTACTAATATTATAAAAAGGAAATATTTGACTTTTTGTTTGTTCGTAATGAATAAACTCGAAAACTATGAATGTCCAATTTGAAAATTCTTTCACCAGCAGACTAGATTATTTCTGAGTGACATAACCTATATTTTATCCCGAAATACCCACGGGAACGTGAACTAGGTGAGTAAAACCGCGGGGAGCTACTACATAACAGCTTTTATCTGCTTTTTCTTTAAATTAGCCTGGGTGTTAACAAATTGAAATCTTAAAGAGCCTCTTTACTGGTACTCGTATTATCCACAAACCTGGGTCAAAATGCCTAAGCCACAGAACATGACAAAAAAATCTTTCCGTGTTCTTTTGCCTAAGCCTAAAAATAAGATTTAGCTACCGTTAGAAAGGTCTCAGCGAACTGACTGTACTTATCAAAATACTTTTGATCGAACGCGGACGGAATCGCAGGCAGCCGCTAGTAATTAAGAATTTTTATTTTTATACTTCATGTAAAAGGTTATTCTTCTCCAGCATGTAATTAGAAACCATTTCGCATTACATGTGATTCTAGCTAGACTAGACATTCAGATGCAAGATAGGTATTAAGTAATACCCCATTACTTGCAATACGATAACACCGACGTAGTCCAACTAACCACTACCGACATGCGGTCAACAACAGAAGTATGCATTTATTTAAGCAAATGCCATTTCCTTATCTATTACGAAGTACATAAGGTCGATAATACCTTAACCGTCAAGTGCATCCGTACAAACCCGTTGCATGCGAGGCGCCCGCGCTGTCGGTTACTGGGTTAATTATAAACAATTTGTTTTCGATTTCGTTTACTTTTCATTTCATCGAGAGAAGTGACATCAAGAGAGATTTATAGTCAATTTAATATGCTTATTAATCTTATCACCAATTTACATATTATTATGTGACGGTGACGGTTCACATACAAATGTAGCTACAAAGTATTCTAATTCATTTATACTTAAACGAGTACGGTAAACTGGGGTTAATCGGTCCAGTACTTTGTTGACAACGCTTGTTTGACTGAATTATTATTGCTTTTCATTTTTTTTTATCTGACCTTTGGAAGCCTTAATATGACTATAGATAGAATGCTCATTTTTTACTTAATTACGAATAATACTGTTTTTATACCACATTATAAATTATCAAAGTAGCCCCATTTTTTACCACACTTTTATTAGCTTCACATGTAACTAAGTCACAATGTAAGAAAATCTTGGAGTTCAATTTTAACCTACTTCTAACTGTCGTATTGATTTAAAACTTTGCAAGTCTATATGAATCCGATGACAATACAATAATTTGCTACCATTGAGCTGATCTGATGATGGAGTCAAGAGGTAGGCAATATAACTCTTCAATGGCTGCTAGGAAACCCCTCGAGTTAAGGCTCATTTGTTTCGTTCTGATGAGACCTATTCGCTACACTTGGTGGTGAGGGTCTGATGATGGAGCAGGGAGGAAGCCTGCGGCAGTACTTAATGATCAATAGGAAACATCTCGAGTTCTGGCTCATTTGTTTCGTTCTAATGAGACCTATTCGCTACACTTGGTGGTGAGGGTCTGATGATGGAGCAGGGAGGAAGCCTGCGGCAGTCCTTAATGATCAATAGGAAACACCTCGAGTTCTGGCTCATTTGTTTCGTTCTAATGAGACCTATTCGCTACACTTGGTGGTAAGGGTCTGATGATGGAGCTGGGAGGAAGCCAGGGAAACTCTTTAATGACCACAAGAAAACCCCTCGAGTTTGGGCTCATTTGTTTCGTTCTGATGAGACCTATTTGCTACACTTGGTGGTGTGGGTCTGATAATGGAGCAGGGAGGAAGTCAGTGGCACTCCTTAACGACCATTAGGAAACCCCTCGAGTTTGGGCTCATTTGTTTCTTTCTGATGAGACCTATTCGCTACACTTGGTGGTAAGGGTCTGATGATGGAGCAGGGAGGAAGTCAGTGTCACTCCTTTGTGACGGCTAGGAAACCCCTCGAGTTTGGGCTCATTTGTTGCGGTCTGATGAGACCTATTCGCTACACTTGGTGGTGAGGGTCTGATGATGGAGCAGGGAGGAAGTAAGGGTTCGGCTCGCGCATCCGGTAACTAATAGACTCCACTTGAGTTTGTAAAACTAAATACATACAATCACGCCTTTGAGTTATAATGTTTACGGGGTGGGCAGAAACATGAATGGACTGTGAAATCGATTACCATCCATCCATAGCTTACTAAAAAGTAAAAAATAAATATGTAGTTTAAAAAACTAAACAAACACACTTTTATAAGAACAGACTAAAAAGTGCAAAATAACCGTCTATTCAGTAACTGAAATTCAAAAGCGTGGTGCGCCCTTTGCAAAGTATGCATTCAAGTACCTAGATACTTAATATTGACCACGCGCACCACGCTTTTTAATTTCAGTTACTGAATAGACGGTTATTTTGCACTTTTTAGTCTGTTCCTATAAAAGTGTGTTTGTTTAGTTTTTTAAACTACATATTTATTCCTAAAGTAACCCCAATCTACGGTATACATATATAATACTAGCGGATCCTCGCGGTTTTACCCGCGTGGTACCCGTTCCCGTGGGAATATCGGGATAAAATATAGCCTATGTCACTCGGGAAGACTGTAGCTTTCTAAAGGTGAAAGAATTTTCGAAATCGGTCCAGTACTATTTGAGTTTATTCGTTACATACAAAAATACAAATCTTTCCTCTTTATAATATTATAGTATAGATTTGATAACTAAACTACATCTTTGTAAGCGTAAGCATGTAAATAGTACTTATAAACCGACCTTATTTTTACAAGCTTTTATTTAACTTGCAGTGTATGTATGCATGCATGCATGTATGTATGCATGCATGCATGTATGTATGTCCGTTCGTCAAATCTTACAAGCCTTATTTGACCCACTTCCCTGTGTCCAATCGAGCTGAAATTTTGTATGCAAGTTTGGTTCCGATGACAATGCAATTAAATATATAATCAGTATAGTTATCAATTCAGAATTCTTGCAAATTTTCAAGTTCTATATTCTTGTTTTGTTGTGATGGTTACTTGACACATTGTCAATGTACCATAAAGTTATAATCAGCGAGCATTCAGCGAGCGCAATCTTCATAGAGTGCGTGTCAGATAACTCTGCGACTGGGGCGTTTTTGGCACTAGTTACAGTACATTATTTTGTTCTTAGCTTATGGAAAATATTAGTATTCGATTTTGACCCCGCGCAAACTTAACTGGCGCACACTCTAAATTCAACTAGTAATAGAACACACGTCCCAACCCGACACCCGATTTGAATTGGTTATTTGAGAAAGAACATGAGTTGGGAGGCAAAAAACTGTCTGTTAAAAACATATACCAAGCAGTAAAAATGTTTGATGCGGTTTTGAAAAGTATGCTACGAGTATAATATACTATTTACATAAATTTGAGATTATCAAATTATTATTTTTTCTATTAAAACAATAATTTAAAGTCCCTGGACCTAGGCTTTTTCTCAATTACTCGATTTAAAAAAATCGACATTTAATTAAAAATGAAGTTTCCCTGTCAGTTACAGGCCACTCGAAATAGTTTTGAAGAATTTTTCGTCATTCTTTTGTGACAGGTACGGTTCAATTTTTTTCAAATCCAAGAGCTTTTTTTGTTAATAGGTCTTTTTCTTTACAAGCCCATTGCATTGGCAAATCCAGGTGATTTCTGTGGGTATTTGATAAGAAAAAGTGATGTGATACAAGGCCTTGTCCAGTGATGTGATACAAAGCCTTGGCCAAGGCCAGATTTGGTGCAGCTTTTTTATTTGATTTGATTTTGATTTGGTATGAACGTGTGTAGCACGGATTATATTTGCTTTACAGCAAAGTTCGTCCGCACCAAATCGGCGGTTAGGTCTGGTCTGGACGTGTGTAGCCTATCAGACCCTACTAGGTGTCACTCATGTGTCACTTTCCACCATGTAATACTTCCATGCTTTGCACATAAATAGTTCACTAAAGTATACGACAGATGGCTCCAAGTTAATACAAGCATTAGTCTACCTACAGAAAAGAAAAATCCTTTTTTTCTATAAGTAGGTATACTATGTTTATCAACTTTGATAGAAACTTAAATGTGTCTTGTTATTACTTATGTATTTATTTTTGAAATACTTACTAAAATTTACAGCTGAAAATCAGCGTTTGCTTGCGTTGCAAGACAAGTAATATGACGCTGAGCTGCGACCATTGAGTACTGCTGCGGCACACACACACATTTTTATTTGGAACTTTTTGTCTTATTGGGTCTAATTTGTGTTTTCTATTCTTGTTCGTAATACAGTGCTACCTACTTTTATACCTATGTAAATATGCCTTGTATTTAATGAATATGGTGTGTGTCTGTAGTAAGAATCTACAATCCCTTTTTGGTGGTAAAATATATTTGTGTGTTTGCAGACTTGATGCAGTTGAAGAGATATGTTTTAAAAGCTTGTCGCGAGATTTTATTGTTACTGGGCTACTTGCACTAAACACAAATGCTTTTACTTATATTTTTGACATATGAAATTAAAGCGACAAGCTTTTAAAACATATAGATTGTTTAATGTAATAAATTTGTTGGTTTTGACTCGATACAAAATTTATTTTATTCTTTTTAGGACATTTGAATAAAAGCTTGATTTTAAATAAAAGGTTTTTTTAAATATAATTTATTTTACTCTATGCCGGGTGTGTCAAGGGCGTTTGTGCACTACACTGAATTTTACCGATCCGGAAAAAAACGGATGCTTGTATTTTAATAATTAATTATTATAAATAATAGAATTTATTTATTTCGTGTAGTTTAGGGATCGAAACATTGAAACTACACGAAATAAATAAATTCTTACTATTATAAATGATTAAATTATTAAAATACAAGCATCCGTTTTTTTTCGGATCGGTAAAATTCAGTGTAGTGCACAAACGCCCTAAGGGTAGAGTAAATGGTAAAATGGGTTCGTGGGTTAGGCCCCCGGTATGTGACGCCCCCGTGGTGGAGGCAACCGATTTTCAATGGGGAACTTGCATTAAAATTATTTTGAGAAATTATATTAATAATCCAATGATGATAGCCATTAAAAGTGCATTCGTGGAAGATTTATTCCAAAATTATTATTATTTTGCAAAATATTTTAATGTAAAGTTACGTAAATTGAAACGTGATTTGAAACACCAATCAGCGCGCAGTGACGTCATTCCATTAGTCACTTAAGCTGAGTTCAAAAACATAAAGGTAATCATACTTTCAAATCATGTCATAAAACATTAAAAATATCTACAAAATGGAAAAAGGCTTGACTAAATTCGACTCGCGAGATTTGCTTAAGGTTTATATGGACATAGTGCGGTGGTTATTTATGGAAAATTCAAATTTTTCAAGTGTAGAGATTGCTGTTTACTTTATACACTGTTGATGCAAGATCTACCTAACGAGGTTATGATTTTTACGAATACAAGGTACTTACATCAAAATGATCTTCACAACATTGCAAGGCAGATTTTGAAGAGGGTGAATGTTGTCTTTTAAAGCTCCTTTCATCCACTTTTCTCTAAGTTTAGGCTCTTGAGGCACAGATAAAACTGCACACTCTATTTTGTGAGATTTAGCTTTACTTGTAAAAGAATTATCCATTGTAGTAGTAATAAAGTATCGTTTACTGACTTTTTTGTATGTCAAATAAAACTGAAATAAATTAATTCTGTCTTACAAAAATAATATTTACGCGCCATGAAAAGTTATGTGCATCTGAAAGGAGTGACCACTGACCACGAAAAAAGAAACAGGTTGAGAGCCTATCAGAGAATCTTTACGCGACATGAAAAGTTATTGTGCATCTGAAAGGAGTGCCCACCAAAAGAGAAACAGCTTGAGACCTTGTCAGAGAATCTAGTAAAAAAATTGTTGATTCCTAAGCAAAACTCCAAATAATTCGTATTAATTCTGAGTTGGACACTCAGTTCAGCAACTGTTAAAAATTTACTGTCACCTGTCAAAGTAATTAAGCATTGTGTGTTAATTATTTTTAAATTCGAATCTAGTAAAGAATTTAGCTTGGTCACTGAGTTCATACAATTTGTGCATTATCGAATCTCTCAAATTTTGCAAGTAAACTAAAGAAATACATAAAATTACTTTAAATATCTAATTGTTTAGCACCTTATGAAGAAACAATGGTACAAACGTTAATAGTTTAATAATAAATGGAATTTATCTATTTTGACAACTAACGACAAACGTTTGAACTGAGTGACCAACGTTTTCGGTTTTAATGACTAGGCTTCGCCACATAGATAAATGAAAGTAAGCTTAAGTTTTTTTACTCGACTGCGGCGGGCGAAGTCAAAAATTACCTGACTGCGGCGGGCGAAGCCCAAAAAGTGTTACGTTTTTGACCTGAATGTATGTGTTTCTGTTCCTATGTTCCCTCGTAACTACTAAACGGATAAACTGATTTTGTTAATTGATACGTCATCAGATTCGTCTTAATAGCCCGAGTGAAAATAGAACATCAATATTAACAAAAAACAAAATGGCGGCTTTTAGGCGGCATATTATTCTGTGCATTGTAAAAGAAATATTTTTAAATCTCATCGAGTGGGGTAGGTATTAAATGAAGAGTTTTAAATAGCGATTCCATAAACATCTATAACTTGCAGTTTTGTAAATCTCTCCGTATTAATTTATATAAAAAAGAAAAAAAATTACGAAATTTTAAATTAGTAAGTTCTTACTTAAAAAGATGATTTATTGACAATGAACTAAAAAGTCTTAAATAAAAACGTAGGTAATATTTAAAAAACTAAAAACACGACTGCAAAAATTTACCATTAAAAATGAAAAAACCAGCTCTTTACTTCTCGGGTTTTTTAGTTTTTTATAATTTATTACCTACGAAATCTTTACTAGAAGTTGGCATATCATCCGTTTCTCTGAGGGTGCCATACTTTTAGAGATTGAATTTTTATTTTTTGTTAAAACAAAATTGACAGATGGTTACCCTCATTTATTACTTTTTTTTAAGTATTTTAAATGCCGCTATAACGTTGTTGTCCATCCTGTCATGCGACAAATATTGGAATGTGAAGCACAGCGGTAAACGTCGCGAGTGCACAAGTGTGTGGACACTATGAAAATATTTACGAGAAAGTTCAAGGCAATGCGAATGCGGTCGCAAGTATAAAGGATGCAATGCAATGCAACCGACTATCAGTCCACCTGCAGGCAATGGCCTGTCATTGGCCACATTCGCCCACACACCCACAGTTTTACATTAAGGGCCCGCTATATGCCAACAAAAATTAGATTGCTTTACATGATCGTCTGTAATATCAATATTAATGAAAAACTGAATTTCAAATTAAGATGCAGCAAACTTCAGGACTAACACTAGTGACTATGTTACTCAAAATCACGATTACATAAAATTTGGTCAATAGAAAGAAATTGCGAATTTGCCTCCAAATCGCTATAATTAACACGATAAACAGCTAGTATTAATAATACATTTAAATAAAGCTTGAAACTTTTTAGTATAATTACACTATATAGATAAGGCAGGGCTTATGTTATATAAGGTCCTTCTTAAATAGTGCACATAATTTTAAGGGGGTCACAATGTACATTTGCATACAAGCAACTTTTACTATGGTACCAACATTGAAATCGCAAAAAAAATATCAGCTGTTCCATACATTTTAATCTATTCGATTTAATATTTTCTTTGAAACAGCTGATTTCTTTTTCACGTTTTCAATGTTGGTACTATAGTAAAAGTTTTTTGTATGCGTGAGTACATTGACCCCTTAAAATTATGTGTACTATTTAAGAAGGACCTTATATATTTTTGTAAATAACCTTTAAATATCCTTTATAAAAAAAGAATTCCCTTTATTTCTTTATTCCGGACCGGCCGAATAGTGCCGGAGAATTATATAGAAATAAGGCAGCATTTACTTTGCAGTTGGCCGTTGCAGTTATTACTTTTGCAAGTGGCCTAGTGCGCGCACTTAAAAACCGAATATCAGGTGGCCTGTTCGACTAAGGACTGCAGGCGGCCTGCCTGCTGACTGATACATATACATATGTAGTAAATATACCTCAGTACTTATATTTTCTACCAACATTAACATCTTCATTTAAACAATATATTTATAACAATGTAACAGTATATTTACTCCAGTGTGCAGCAGAAATAAATCAAGTATCAATATAATCTATCAAGCAACAAGTATTTTTGCCTTTGTCAATGTTAGAGTTCACAATATTTTAGACTAATGCAAAATAGGCATATTTTCAATACTTATATGTTAGTGCGTTTTACGTAAAGCTTACTTAATTTTTTATTACCTTAAAAAACAGTATAAAATGATGGTAGCCATATTCTGTCAATTTCGTTTTCACAAAAATTAAAAATTCAACCCCTAAAAGTATGGTAAGTACTTAGAGAAACGGATGATAAACCAAGTTCTAGTAAAGATTTCGCTAAAAAACATAAGTTTTCTTTCATTTACCTATCTGGCGAAGCCTAGTCAGTAAAACTGAAATCTTTGGTCACGCACTTTTAGCGTTTGTCGTTAGTTGTAAAAATTTCTTAGTCACTCCTTTCAGATGCACATTGAAAAGTTTGACGTCCTAAGAAATGACGTCACGTCCGGCCATTGAGCGTTTACGCGCGGACTTTGAAATGTTAATTTTTGATTTGCATTAAATAAATAATTTAAGCATATTTCAACTTTTTCGCTTGTGATATCTTCATACAATCCTTAAATCTTTCAGATAGACTACATTTATGAAATAATGCAAGTTCCCTATTAAGTCTGCCGGCTGTTATACAGCCGATTTCTTGTGCATCCTCCACTGGGACGTCACACACGGGGGCCCTAACCTAACCCACAAACCCAGTAAAATAGCGTGGTAGAATAAGATTATATATGCTAGTGCACGCCAGATAAGTCTGTGCGCGGTCGAAATCGAATACTAATCATTTTTTCATTCTTTCATTTACAATAATGTTCTGTAACTTGCGCCAAAAACGCTACCCCAGTCGAGCGCAGAGTTATCTGACACTGACTTTTTAAGCCCTTCTGACTCGCTGACAGCGGTTGTGGAGGAGCCCGCATTATAAAATTAGCAGCCAAAGGATTTTGTGGCACTCTATTCTACTGTGCTACTTACCGTTTACTCTGCCCGTGTACAGCGATCTTTTTTTATCTATCAAAAATAACAAGTGCTATAAAAATAAATAACAAGGCATTAGAAAAGGAATACCTCGTCCTCGACCGTAGATTATAAACTTGAGTTTCGAACGCGGCAAATTGGCCGCGCGCAAGGCTGCCAACGTTGCAACACTGCCGGCTGTCAGTTACATAACGCTCCGTTGCACACAGTGCAATGTGCAATGCCGGCTGACGCTTGCGGGAATTGCTTGATGATACATTAGCACTCGGGTAGGGTTATCTTTAATTGCCTTTACGTAATTTGGAAAAACATAATATGTGAAAAGTACTTAAAATTAATAATTAGGTACTTACCATTTAAAAAAAATAATTAAAAGGCGATTCAGTTTTTTTTTATATATTTTCTATCTTTTCTGTCTAATACAGAAGATCAGGCTTTATATTTCATTTCGAGTTATATGCTCGAAGGACGCATCAAATTCTATTCATATATATATACCGACGAGCTTCTTATGTCGTTAGTGACGACCTTGATCACTGCTCATTATCGCAAAAAAGTTATATTAGTTATGCGCCTGTAGAGGTAGCTTAATGAAACTGCTGAATATGGTACCTAAACTATGATAGAAAAGCGCGATTAAGACAAACCTAGCGTAGGGCGCCCTCTACCAGGTGGAGTGACGACCTGCGAAAGATGACAGGCGGGGTTGGATGTGAAGAGCTGAGGACTGCCAGTGGCGTGAATTTGGACAGGCCTCTGTCTATGTTCAGCAGTGGAGGGACACGCACGGGCTGGTGATGATGATGAAAACTCTATCTACTTACTCATTGTTAGCATATTAAAACTGTATAGGTACCAAAGCCATATAGTTTCTCAAAAGCGCATTCTAAACAAATTAGGTGACGTAAAGTCGATGAAGTCACACCTAGCCGCCGCAAGCGCATAATCGGTTAAGCGCAATTCATTCTTTATAAATTCATAAATTGGACTAATCTACATCGAAAGTGGTTTTGTCGGACAATTGGTTGGAATAATGGTAGTGGTTACTTTGCATAGAATTAAAAAAAAAAAGTAACATACACAATAAGATTTTCGCACGAACAAGCGTTAGGCAAGAATTATGTTTTGGTATTGACAGTAAGGCATTTTAGTTTTTAGACAATGCTTTATTATTAAAGTCTATTCAGTGGAGCAGTTAAGATTTTATGTAAACAATCTTGGCTTGTCTTTTAATACAAAATGCAATACCTGATAAAAATATGAAAAAGTAACTCCATGTTTTCATATTATGGAATGGATACAAAATACATCGATCTTATTTCTAAATGCATCACTTAGAAAAGAGACGTAGCAAGATTGCTTACTAGAAGTCTTTTGCTTCACTGATTGGAGTTAAGATAAAATTCTTGCAGTAGCATCCATACTTTTAGTTTAGCTATACATGTAGAACTTTTTTGAAGTACCTAAGCATCAACTACATTCGAGAGTAAAAGTTTCGGGTCGGGTGTGATACCTGACTTCGAAAAGTGTAACACCGAATACCACGTCCCCGTAAGTTTACTAATACGAATCACTTAACAACGAATGCACGCCACCACGAAAAACTTAGCACCGAAGCCACGCGATCTCGAATAACAGAACCTCTAATTCATTGATTGAAAACGAATGCACGTCACACAATAAACATCCAATTTTTTGCAACTAAAACTTCCTATTCACTTTAAACGATAACTTTACATTTTGAATTCATATGTTTTTTCCTTTCCTCGAAATTTTTATTTAGTTGATTGTCAAATGAATAAATAGTTTTTGTTGCATTTAGTTGATTGTCAAATGAATAGGAAGTTTTAGTTGCAAAAAATTGGATGTTTATTGTGTGGCGTGCATTTGTTTTCAATCAATGAATTAGAGGTTCTGTTATTCGAGATCGCGTGGCTTCGGTGCTAAGTTTTTCGTGGTGGCGTGCATTCGTTGTTAAGTGATTCGTATTAGTAAACTTACGGGGACGTGGTATTCGGTGTTCCATTTTTCGAAGTCAGGTATCACACTCTTTCGGGTCACTAGCATTTACTTCAATAACTTGAAAACGAATATAGCTATCGTATCGAAATAAATTGAACCTTATAGAAAATTAAAACATCCTTCATTACACGTATAAAACTAATTAGTTACCGTAAACTAATGTCATTAAAAAAAAACCACGGGTTGCACTCAGGGAGTGCCACCGGCAGAAGTGAAAAGGGCTGTCTAGACTTTTTCACAAAAAAAGGAATTTGACAAAAAAACGTACTAGATTTGAACCGTGGTCTTCTGGCTTCAGTGCCGCCCGTTTTCTAACCTGAGCTATCACAATTTTGGAAACGGTGGCGAAATTTGCTTTGTATTCTAACGCCATTGTAACAGCTTTTCGATCAGGACACGTGTCCGTCTCACGAATTTTCGATCTGACGGTCACGTGATCCTGACGCGAGTTTAACATTTTTTACTCATCACAAAAAGTGCACAACGCCACTAAAGAAGTTTGTCCGTCTTACGAATTTACGATCTGACGGTCACGTGATCCTGACGCGAGATTAACATTTAATTTTTTACCCATCACAAAAAGTGCACAACGCCGCTAAAGCAGTTTTCACTTAAAAAATTATAAACAAAATGATCGTTTCTGTTCAAATTAGAACTTCCAATTTTAGCAATTCAATTCAATTAAATATATTTATTGCTTTAAACTGTGTACAATTTCTTTTTGCAGGTTACATTGCAGATTAGTAGGTTTGTAAACACGATACGACACGTCGCATTTCGATCGATTTTTTGACCGTTCGATGAATAGTGTTCGATATTTTGATTTTCGATCATTTGGTATTCGATATGGCGTAGGCAACCCGGTAACACCAGTATACCCGTGAATGAGATATTTATCTTATAAACTAAAACTAATACTTAAAATTATACAGTACAAAATACATTAGTGTAAGTAACTAAAAAGTAGCTACGACGCCGTATCGTGACACGATGCCGCGTCGTAGCTCGATGCGACGTGTCGTATCGTGTTTATGTGTACGAGCCCTAAGGCTTTACTAAATCTAATGATTTTATTAATGTTCAGAGACTCATGTCATGACTGACCCCCCACAGTCAAGCCGACTAGTCGGCTTTGTGGGTCAATATGTATTTTTAACCCTTGTAGTAAATAAATAAATAATTACAGCATTTTACTATTTCCCATTTTAAAACTGCTGACTAAGTTGTTATCAAATTAAACTTCAATAGCTTCAATAGACATTCAATAAGTTCCGGCTATTTGCTATTATAGGTACTATTGATCGCGGTTTTATTTATATAAATGACTCTCTTCCGTTAGTAGTCGGTTTTGTAAGCCTGTTATTATAGAAAAGTTAACTGTTTATTTTATTTCACTTATTAATTAATATTATAAAGAACTTGAACATATTTGTAACTGCTTGGACACAATCATACTTATTATAACTTTAAGACAGGAGACAGCTCAACTTGACACCCTTTAAAATTAGCTTTATTTTTTAGAACATTTAAGAGACACTGATTAAATTAAATAACGTTTCAGATTGGAGCTGGTTAATAACTTTGTACGGTTTAGAAGCTCTACTCTAGTATCATCATCATACATTTTTAATGTTCCCACATGTCTAAAAAGTGTCTAAGCACACCGCGGCTTTTAAACTCGCTTTCGGTGCGCTTTTGATTGAATACAGACGCGAAACGACGCACGCGAGACAGACGCAGCTTGTAGACCTTTGCAGCCTCTATTTGTCTAACTCGTCTGTATCGCTACAAACGCGCATTGACGCATGTGCGTGTCAAGTCGTGGGCCACACTGGAGCGGCGCGTCTTGCGTCCGCGTTGAGCGGGAAAAACAAATATATTGAGACGGACGGGAGGGGCCACACTGGCGCGTCCGGCGGTCGCCGCGACCGGCGCGGAGGGAATACTACGTGTTTGCGCGTCCTCAGGATTGTCGCTCCAGTGTGGCCCACGACTAAAGGGCCCCACACTATCAGTCCGCCCCAGCAGGCAACGGCCTGTCAGTTGGCCGCAATCGACCACAGACTAACAGTTTTACATATAAAAACCGAATATCATGGCCGATTGCGTTGCGACCAACTGACAGGCCGTTGCTGTGGGGCCCTTCAGCCTCTACGCACACGGGCCACCGACCGCAACCACAAAACGCCCCGGCGGCACCGACCTATTTCCTGTAGTTTTCATACATTTTAAGTACCTATATGAACTCGCCCAAAGCCATCTTCTATCTCACTCGTTGCACTTCGCAAGCAGCCGAGAAATAATAGCGGGCCATGACTCGCCCCACACGGTTGACGCCCGCTGCCGCCACTAGTCGTCACTTGTTTCTTCTTCTAGCTTCAAGTGGCGGCAGTGTTTGTGACTGTCGCGTGTGGCTCGGTTGCGGCGACGCTAACGACTGTAGAAGCAGTCGAGACTCACGTGAGGCTGAAAGGAGGGAGGGGGGGGGGGGGTCCGGAAAAAAATCACCAAGTATCAAATCAAATAGTACAAAGCCTCAAAATGTATCACCAGGAGGGAGGAGGGGTCTAAAAAGTTGCTAAAAACATCACGTGATTAATGGATAGCATCCAAGTGAACTGCATCGGAAGCTTCATCTGATGTTTCACCTGTAAGCGGCAAATACATAGGTACCACAGATTTGTGAACCTGAAAATATGATCTGCCTGAGTACCTATATTACATCGTGAAGTTACAAAACTAATGTCCTAATTTTAGTCTAAAAGAAACCGCAGACTGTCGTCTACCAAAACGGAAACTAGAAAACTACCGAGGAAGCTTAGCTATAAGTACGAATACTTGATTACATTAGGTTAAATGTCATATGCACCTCAAACATTTCTTTATTACATAACTAATGGGTACCTAACGTCTCAAAATATAGAAGGAAAAACGAAAAGTAACTCTTTTTGACGACCTGCGTGAGCAAAAGTTGCTCAACGATTTTGGTGTCTCGAAATAGTCAATTTAGTATGTCTTTTATAAGGCAAATCAAAAACCAGAAACACGATCCTCCCATGTCTAGTTTCGAACAACAATCCTAGTTAATGAGACTAAGTGGTCCTGATAATTTGCCCCATCATCATCATCAGCCATTTAATGGCACCACTTCCCCAGCAGGCCTTCTTTATGGATGGTTAAGGAGAATGGGACATGACCCACCACGCAGACCCAATCGGTGGGTTTTAACGACTGCAAATGCATGGCTTAACTTACCTTCCGAAGCACGGAGGAGCTCGAGATAATATAGTAGATTTCATTACAAGTGCGGAAAGCCTGTCATTGCAAAGAGTTCCGACAAATGTCTACCCGAGCCGAGGCGCAGCCGAAGGTGAGGGTTGACAGTCGGAACAAGTTGCAATGACGGTTCCGCACGTGTACTGAACGACTATTTTTAATACAGTTGCGAAAAAATTAAGCAATTTAATAAAATAATAAAACACAATAAACTCAACTAACTAATCGTAAAAGAATATAAACAGAGACTTTTTTTTTGTTTTCTTCACTCATTCTGGGTTGGCAAAGGAAACTATGATCATACAGCCAAGGCTTCAGTAGATGTTTTTTATTGATATGAAATGAAAATTAAATTAAATGAAATGAAACCTAACAAAAGCAATCCGAATCCTACAGGAGCGCCTTTCCTTATTTCTCTCTTTTACCACATCGTTTTCCATTAAAGCCACATTATTGCACTAATTCCACCATACTAAGTACCTACCACAATAAAAACCAGAAAAAACTAATTTAGAAAATTAAGAAATAAGGTCCCTCATTTTCTTTTCACTTACTTGCGCAAACTCCTATAAGCAGATACTATGGTAAATAGTGCACGTCATACCATATTTAGTAATCTGTGGTCATACAGCCAATTTTATGTATTTTTTATATTCATAAATTTAATTTGGCCGATACTAATATTAATTTAATGTATAATTAAAATTACTTTTAAATCTGATATTGAAACAAATTAGTAGCTTCTTTTTAGAAATATTTGCATGAATCATAAAAACTTCTATGATTTTTTTTAGTAAAAACTTCGTGGTTGGTTTTTTCTTTTTAATAGACATTACTTTGACAGTTGGGAAAGAAAACGCACGAGTTCGGGAAAGGTAAAGAAAAAGCTCGAGTGTGTAATAGCCCACATCCCGAACGCTATACGTCCCTGCAATACGCCACTTTTTGAGCAACTGTATTAAAAATAAATTTTTGGTTACCCATCTCGTGACCGACCATTGCAAAAGTTGATTAACTTCAACGATCGCAGGCCGAGCGCGTTAACCACTGCGCCAGGGGCTCTTTAGCTCCGTACTTTGCCGCTATAACTATCAACAAATCGTTCTAAAGCAGGCTCACATATTTTCCGCCACAAAATAAAGCGGTATCGGTATATTTAAATATTCATTGAGCGTTTAGAACGTTTTAAAAGCGCCCACAATTATGTCAGTAAGCCAATAGTTTGAAACATTGATTATTTTTGGATCTTTGTTTTAGAGTTGGACAATAATAATTGAGCGTGCCGTTACCTACTCTTGCACGCTCTTGTCAAAGTGTATATATTCTTTGCTCTTGTGGCATTACTTTCCTCGTACGTACTTTCCTCTAGCGTTAATATTGATCGTTTTAGTGTCCACAACATGTCAGTAAGCCACTAACACTTAATAAATCACTTCCTTATTCACTCCTTGACCTTGCGCAAGCAAAAGTGACTTATCACCCTAAAGTTCATTCATGTTCATGTAACTTTTTTTAAGTCAAAATAAGTCTATTAACTTTTTTTAGAATTTTGGAATGCCAGGAAAGATGACAATGGCATATACTGGGGCACGTAAATTATAAAGTGCGCGCCAGATAAGACTGCGCGCGGTCAAAATCAAATATTTTGGTCTTTTCCATAAGGTTAGAAAAAAGATGTACGGAAACTAGCGCCAAAAACGCCCCAGTCGAGCGCAGAGTTTATGACACGCACTCTAGTCATAACATTTTTTCCTACGATGAAAAATTTGAATGGAGTAACGAGTAAAAAGTGAATCACTGACATAAAATTGTTACTTTAACAAGTGTCAGTAAGTACATTTTACTCGTTCTAAAAACATTTTCACTGTAGGGCACGCGCTTGCGTTACGTAAATGACGTCACACCATTACAATCATAACATAATTCCTTATGCTCCCTCTGCACTAATCATACATGTTCACCGATATCGCCAGTAAATAAAGCTATCGCTATATAAGCTAACATATATATTTAAGTTAACATTAATTGATCGTCCTCATATATCACTATAATTGTATTGACCACCAATGTGTCAGTAAGTCACTTCCATGTTTGCTCGTTCTAAAAACACCTGGCACTGTAGGGCGCGCCGCGCCATGTCGGTAAGCCACGCACTTGCGTTGCGTAAGTGACGTAACGATGCTATTACGTCATTGTTACTGAGCAACTAGAGCGGTAGGGTTAACACCTGCCCTTGGAAACACCTGTTGAGATTGATTTATCTCTAACTATTTGTATTACTGTTGCTGATAAGCTTGACCGTGAATCATTATGAAAAGAATTTCAAGATGTTCATTTACATTTAATATGATAAATTACGTTCTTTTTAGTCACAAGATGGTGTTTTGTTTAGCTTGCCCTCCAATTTTGGAAACTTATCTATAGGAAAATCTCGTAAATATAATGAAGTATCCGCCGTAGAAGTGACAAGTAAAAACTAAACTATAGCAATCTTTCTTGCAATCAATTTTATTATAATTTTATTTCAGATTTTATATTATTTTTATGCATTTACAATGCAATTTTGTAAGTATAGGAAAAATATGATAGTAAAAAACCACGAGCCCTATAAGTAGCTTTCAGGCGGGATTCGAACCCGCGCCTCCGGGAATCCGACCCGATGCTCTGACCAACTAAGCTACCGAAAGGCTTACACGACTCGTCGAATTTTGCTATCACTTGTTACGCTGTAGGCCAGCGTTGCTTCATCAATGTGAGGAAACCTTCGCATCCGAAAGAAACATTTTTACAAATGTTTAACAATCGATTAAGATGAAACAGCCATATTGAGATTTTATATTATTTTTATGCATTTACAATGCAATTTTGTAAGTATAGGAAAAATATGATAGTAAAAAACCACGAGCCCTATAAGTAGCTTTCAGGCGGGATTCGAACCCGCGCCTCCGGGAATCCGGCCCGATGCTCTGACCAACTAAAGTGAAAGCAAAAGTAAAGTGATAGCAAAATACGACGAGTCGTGTAAGCCTTTCGGTAGCTTAGTTGGTCAGAGCATCGGGCCGGATTCCCGGAGGCGCGGGTTCGAATCCCGCCTGAAAGCTACTTATAGGGCTCGTGGTTTTTTACTATCATATTTTTCCTATACTTACAAAATTGCATTGTAAATGCATAAAAATAATATAAAATCTCAATATGGCTGTTTCATCTTAATCGATTGTTAAACATTTGTAAAAATGTTTCTTTCGAATGCGAGGGTTTCCTCACATTGATGAAGCAACGCTGGCCTACAGCGTAACAAGTGATAGCAAAATTCGACGAGTCGTGTAAGCCTTTCGGTAGCTTAGTTGGTCAGAGCATCGGGCCGGATTCCCGGAGGCGCGGGTTCGAATCCCGCCTGAAAGCTACTTATAGGGCTCGTGGTTTTTTACTATCATATTTTCCTATAATTTTATTTCAGTTAAAAATGTTTATTTATGTTCTGAGCCGTAATTTTTTTTCCATAGTCGATGTCCAAAGAAACACAAAAGACGATAAAAGAACACGTTTATTTTTGTTTTATTTGATCATGTTATGATTTGAAATAACGTAATCTAACATTAAGGAGCCGATTCCCCAAAATAGGGTATTTTAAAATATGGATTACTCGCAAATCACAAGTACTTAAAACTTGGAAAAAATATATGTTATTTTACAGTTATTTATCTAGTGCTTCCTGCAGTATTTTTTCGATTGGTGATATTTTACTGTGTCAAATAAAATCCCAAACATCCGTCTAATCGTAATCCAAATATCGTATTACTTGCAGTATACTTGGTTTTAGTTAATGAAAAATATGCGAAAATGATTGTCTTTGAGTAGCCGAGGGATTCCGGCCGTCATAATTTTATTTTTTTATTAGTTAATTTTTAATTGAATTTTAAGTGATTTTCGATTCGCGGGGCGCTCGCGAGTTCACAGTTCACTGCCGGCTGCCGCTGCGTCCGCGTGAAGTGTATCGAGCGCGGCCGAGCAAGCGTTAGCGTGCCTATTTCGGTCGGGAATCCTCGCCTTAATCAAAATTCTCGTGTCACAGTGTTTGTAACCAAACTCCTCCGACCGAAACGGCTTGACCGATTTTTATGTTTTTTTTTGTGTATATTCGGTACGTCTTAGATCATGTCGTAAACTATTCTTATACACTTAGTGATAAGGGTAGCCCACACAAAAAAATATTTTTATTTATTGGTCAAGTTTTTTTATGATTTGGCACAAAAAGAACATAAACCTCTTAATTTTCAACCTTCTCCCACCAACCCCCATTTTTTAATAGTAATAAAATCTCTAGACGAAGTTTTTACGGCAAATCAACGTTTACCGGGTCAGCTTATTTTTATAAAAAAAGCAACAAGATGCTCAACCCTAATAAATTTATTCTTCACGCATTGCTAGATTTGTAGGCTCTGCGTATGCGCACAACGCAAAATTATCACGATTTTCGGAAATTCCAACGGCTAAGAGTAGGTTACTGTGCCACACATTGTAACAAATTTAACTTATAGTAAACAAACAAGTGTTATTTTTCACAGGTTATGTTTTATTATGACTTGTGTAATGGAAGTTGTAGAATGTTCTTATAAGTTCACATACATTTTTACTATTGCTATTGCTAGCTATGTACTTACAACATTGTACAGTACTAATACAACATGACACAAATTATTTCAGAATTGTATCACATAATGTTCCGAATTGGGATAAGTACGGTAAGTACGGTAAAAGCATCAAAATAATGACATAAATAATCCCTTAGTATCTCTATCGATTCATTTTAATACGCATGTGTAGGTTTGAATCGATATTGACAATTTTTGTCAACTTCGAATAAAAAGTTTTATTTTTAAATGGCTTTAAAATATCTTACCAAACAAATAATCAAATTATTAAAAAAAAATGTCGATCGTAACATCGCTCGTTACTTAAGCCTTAGCCATATTTGCTCACAATTTATCTCTTAGCATTTCCATAGCGTGACTTAGTAAACCGGAACTCCAATAAATCATAGTGATCTCAAAGTGACAACCCCACAATAGTTCGTTAAAGTTCGTAACAGAGTCAACACAATGGCAGTACTACCGTTAATGGAGTAATAAACGATATTAACTGGCCGCCGAGTTTCGTAACCATTAAGGTTCAAAAATATAACTAATTAAATTTGTATGACTAAAATGTCATGTATAAGGTATATTTTTATGGCGTAACACTAACAACATATTAATAGACATAACAATTATATCCGTAACCCACCTTAAACACTTAACTTTATCGCCTATTTCTTTAACGCAGTAAAAGGCAATGCCTAAAATTGGCGTCTATTTTTCTTGTCTCGCGGCCATCAACAAAATGTTTGAACATCAATTCTTGATACTATAACAAACAATATTTGCCAAGACAGTATAGCTGTAAACTAAGTCAGAACCAAGCTAGAACCATTCGTCCCTTCCCTATATAACATTTTTAAAAATTATTTTTATAAAAAAATAAAACCGCCTTCAAAAAAATAACATCAAAAAAGAAAGAAATAATCCCTTTACGTTATTTAGTAAGGGATTATTTCTTACTTTTTTGATGTTATTTTTTTGAAGGCGGTTTTATTTTTTTATAAAAATAATTTTTAAAAATTATATATAGGGACGAATGGTTGTGGATAAAAAAAATGCTACATTATTAAAACCATTACATAATTTTCAACACTGTGACGTCATATTAATAATGCAAAGACGTGTGATGCCACTGATAATGACCTGTCGAACTCGGGAACCCGCCCAAAGTTTTATTCAAAAGCAGACAGCATTCAACTCAATTTACAAATGTTTATTTCTACTCAATTGTAATCTAATCATGTAACTTTTACTACTATTTCTTGAATGATTGATCATTTTCATAATGTCGCTACATTTATAATCGCTGTGACGTCATACTAATCATGCGCAGACGCGTAATGACACCGCGATAATGACCTGCCGAATCCGGGTACCACCGGCCCAAGGTTTGACATAAAATACAGACAATGGATAACAAATGTAGACTGATAAGCATGCAATCACGTAACTTTTACCCACGTATTAACCGTGGTCCCACCGTTATGCCCCACTGGTGGGTCAACATGTATTTTTTTCCCCCGTAGACCCACTGCAGAAGAGTTTTTATTTATCTTTTTCAATCTGTCAGGTTTCGTGGGACCACGGGTAATTGCTCAGGTAATTGCTTTCCCCATAGACCCACTGCACTAAACAAATGCCATAATATATTTATTTTTTATCCGTTTTAGACTGTAGTCCTACCGCAATACCCCACTTGACATAATTAAAAACACAGAAAATATAAACACTATTATTTTATTTAACTAAATATAAGTACTCCTTACCCCTAACGAAAGAAATTTTATTTAAATTCATTATTAAATAATACATTGTCAATTGACTTTTTCAACACTTTGACAATGACGCTACATTAATAATCGTTAAATAATTTTCATCAGTATGACGTCACAATAATAATGCGAAGACGAGTGATGACGCATAATGACCTGCCGAATTCGGGCACCGGCCCAAGGTTTGACGTAAAAAGCAGACCGGACTAATATAGTCCGAGCATTCAACTCAATTTACAGATGTTTATTTTAACCCAGTTGTAATCACGTAACTTTTACATTATTTCGTAAATAATTCATTGTCAAATAAATTTTTCATCACTTTGACGATGACGCTACATGTATAATAATCGGCAAATCATTTTCATCAGTGCGTGACTTTATTAATGTGACGTCACATTAATAATGCTCAGACGCGTGATGACACCGATAATGACCTGCCAAATTCGGGCACCAGCCCAAGGTCAGCGACGGTGGCGCCGCTTGCGCAACCGGTGAAAGTGATTGTAGGAAATTTTCTACGTAAAAGTCGCTTGGAGAATAAAAGTTCTAATTTCTTACTCTGCCTGAATTGCGATAGTTAACTATGGTATGAAAGGTTAAATACTAGTTGGGATAGATTTTATATATAGTGATAGTGTTGATTGTGTATAGTGATTTTTTTTTTGTTGGAGAAGAAAAGTCCTAATTCCTTACTTCATCTAACTTAAAATGTGTAACTGTAGTTAAAAGTATATAATGTATCTATTTAGTCAGTGCCACATCTGACTTCTAGACTGACTGACTACTAGCATTGTGCTGCGACGACGCGACGGTAGTTCATAAAACTGTTTCCAATTGAGAGTCGTTTCGAAAATAAAGGAAAAATACGGAAAAAGGTAGATTTAAATTCAATGACCTCTTAGATATTAATTACAAGTAAAATTATATTTTTCTGGCTAGAGCGAAGAAGCTACTTCTCATTATCAAAAATTTGCTGACTATCGACTGCATTGATTTGAACTTTTAAGCCGTAGTCAGCAATTCTTTTGTTCGAGTTACAGAATACAGCATTAAACACAACTGTCTTTTACAACATAATAATAATAAGTAATAAAATACTTACGATGACGAGACGCCCCGCCTCATCCGACGAGCATAGGTAATCGCAATTTTGCAATATCCAAGAATTTCATTATATTGCGCCAAGATTCGTCCACGTGTGTCATGTCTGACGCATTGCCGATTGTACAATCGAAAGTAGGAAAGGTGGCCTTCACCTAAAACCAGTGCTCTTTCTTTGTATGGACTGGTTCTTTACATAACATTTGTTTATCAATTTAGCGGACCACGAAATACATGTTTTGGTAACGTAATGCGGGTCAGATTTCAATACATACATAGTAACATGGTGTTTGTAGATTTGTTATCTTGTTTTTGTTTTTGGATTTAATTTGTTTCACCTTGAAACTTTTGAAGACAAAAAAAAACACTCGACTTACACGAGCAGTGTTTATGATTTAAAAAAATGCACAAGGTATAGAAGGGACGTAGCCGAACGCGCTAGGATAGAAAAAACAAATTCAAATGACTGTCCTTTTAGTTTCATTTTTGATAAATTCTTTAGTGGTTCTTCTGATATATTTTCCTTTTTAATTAAGTAATCTTGATTAAAAAGAAGGTAATTATTCCGTATCCATACATAAGGAAGGCCAGTGCCCAGCAGTGGGGCCATTGGCAGATTATGAGCTCTTCATATACAATATTATGTCTTTTACCGGAAAATCGAAAAAACGACCCGTCTCTCAACCAGCTCCAATGGGATGGTTGTGAGGGAGACTGGTCGATTTTTTTTCTTAATATTTCGTTTTAAACTTTTCAGTCATAAAAATTTAAAAAAAAAGTTTTTTTTTAATAATATGTTTTATTTTGGAACGGTGTACTTACAATATATTGATTAATTAAGATTATTTTTGTAAAAAAAATAAAACCGGTCGGGCGGGTTTTAACAAAAACAACAAAAAATTGTACATGTTTCACGCCCGACTTCAAAGTACAATTAGGTGTGAATACAGTATAAGAGGGATTATTTCTTACTTTTTTCATGTCATTTTTTTGAAGGCGGTTTTATTTTTTTATGAAATAATAATTTTTATTTCACTCTTTTTAGTGCATCATGCAGGCAATTTACGTGTATTCTGGTAAATAGGTATGTTATTATCAAACTGAGAACCTCATTTTTTTGAAGTCGGTTAAAATACCTTAAGGTATCCCCTTTCCAACAAAACAAGAATCATCTGAATCGGTTTATAAACAAAGGAGTTATGCCTAAAGATACGTAATAAATCCACATAAAGTGGTACGAAAACGACAGTATTTTCAAGATTTCCTGAAAAATCTTCGAGTCTTCCAGTAATCGGTGTACATAGATATAAAAAAAACGCGACGAATTGATAATTCAATTTTTGAAGTCGGTTAAAAATTAATTTAACTATGCCACTCTGGCCACATGACTATATTTTTATGGAATATAATAAACCGGGCGACTAAAAGTTAATAGGTTGGGGTCGCAACGCAAGAGTAATAGGTTGCCAGCGGAAAAAATAGGTTCTTGTTAGGTTAGATTGGCGACTCAGTCGCAAATTTATACCCCTTTATTACAAAACGTGGACTAAAGTTAGACCTGATTTAAAATTGATGCTAATTCTGAGTTTCATTTGGAAAATGAAAGTGACAGCACCAGTTTAGTACCAGTTTTAAACCAGGACTATTTTAGTCCACGTTTTGTAAGAAGGTGGATTATGTTTGCTAGTCCGAAATTTTATATAGTCGCCGCGATACATTCCATTGTTTATTTGACATATTTTCACATTCTAAAGGTCTTATTTTTTTACTAAGATTTATTATAGTGGCAAAAAGCGGTATTACAAAAAAAAAACGTAAAAGTATTTAGTTTTTTTACTGTATTTATAATGTACTGTAATGGTGCCGAATTTCGCACCGATATCTTCCAGAAGAACCGAAACACCAAGTGCTATTGCTTATTTAATCATTTAATAATAATGTTCTTATGTTTTTGTGTTCTAATCTCCATGGTCTGTTTCACCCAAAGTTTTATTATTGTATACCGAAATCAACAATAACAATAGAGGGCGTACGCAGAGCACAAGACAATGCTCTTATGTAATACCAATTTTATTTGATACAGTTTATTGTTATTCTATCAAAAGTATAATGCACCTACAAAAAATGCATTTTTTTCTTTTATACTTAGTTCTTTCTTTTTATCCACAACGGGTTAGAACTTAGCCTTCAGCGCACCTGATGTTAAGTGAAGATAAGACTGAAGCTAGAAGCGCATCACTTCTCCCGGAATCCTCAACCACTGAGGAACTGGCTAATCTCTAACGGCCGGAACACAACAATGGTGAAAACATCGTTGTTATGGCGTCAGACTTAGATAAGATGGTAGCTTGCCAGGCGGACTTAGAAAAAGTCCTACTTACCACCAACCCAACCGAATACAATTATGTACCCCTACTGGGAATCGAACCCGGGACCCCAGAGTCTGATATCTGTGTGGTGTGAACTAGTAGACCACAGAGGCGGTTAAAAGTTCGTAAATTTTCTACCTTTGTATATGATGAAACTTTTGATAAAGCTCATAAGTGCCTAATATACTTCAAATGAATGTAATTTACGTAATTTAATTCAAAATTAGTTAAAATTTATCCTGAAATATCTAATAGTGTGTTCAAAAAGTTGACAATCCAAATATGTCTATTTTGAAATAAGATCATTTGTATGTAGTTCCTTTCTTTCATTAATTGTATGTTATTGGTCATGTGCAGTTAGCCTTATCTCAAAAGTAATTAACATTACGGCATGGTAGAGATTAAACTATAGGAAGAAACCATTACTTCGTTAAGTGTAGGACATAAAGTTTACATATAATTTAATGGGCAATGGATATGCATACAACAAAATGTTACGATATGATCGTGATGCTGCATTAGTAAACGGACGGAAGATAGTATAATTAACTAGTGTTTGTCAGCGGTTTCGTTCGCGTGATATCGCCCTCCTTAGGAATCAATAAGAAAATTCGGAACGAAAACTAAACTTTGTCCTTTTCCACGGTCTGTCTATTAATGTGCCAAATTTCATCACGGTCGCTTCGGTGTTCAAGGCGTGGGATAGTAAGAGACAGACACACCGACAGACAAAGTTACTTTTACAGACAGATATTTAAATCAGACTTTTTTTAAAGGTGGCCCAAAAATAAATTAACCCGAAATAATTTCATTCATAAGTTTTTCTACATTTACTCGACCGGGAACCCGATCGAACTCGGGACCTCAAGAGTTAGCGGCACATTGAAAACCGGTGCGTACGCCACTCGACCACGCAGGTCGTTTAAAAAGATGGAAGTAGGAAATGGTAGCGCTAAATCTAAATAAACATACCTATCACCACATAATGCGATTGGTATCGTATTTTCTTCACACATTTTCACACGATTTGCGCACGGAACTACCTACACTTTGCGCTTTATTACGCAACGCACCGAGAACCAATGGTAATGCCTGTTACAAAACTAACTATACTATTGCTTTTATTTGATTGCAGGACAAAATTGCCTATTTCCTCTGAGATAACCTAGTATAGTATTATATGATCTGAGGAGATAACACAGTATGGAGTATCAAGAAAAATGGAAATACTTGGAACCCAGAAAGTTTTATTATATTTTAGAGTGTAGTATAGTCAACATCTTATTCTTTATTAAGTACTTATCTCATAATGTTTATCTTGATTTTTTTAGTAACCAACTTAAAAAGGAGGTTATTATAGTAAATTTTATTGCACAGTTACATAAAGTAGAGTAAAAAGGCGGTTCCAAGCCTAAAGCATCCTCTACCAACCTTTATCACCCAATTTTATCAATATCAACAATACACTACGTATTTTGCTCTTGTGTGCATAGGCACATTTGTACACATTAGACAAAATGCATGAAAAATACTTTCAGTATTTTTACGAAGCCTAGTCTAAAATACCTTTCTAAAATAAAAAAAATGCATGTAAGCAACTATCTCCAATAAAAATTGTACTAATAGAGCCACAAACTTACCTGAAATGGTTTGATTGGTGGAAGGCTTGTTCTTAGTCAGCTACCACCATCTTATCTAAGTCTGACGCCATAACAATGATGTTTTCAGCATTAATGTGTTCCGGCAGTTACAGGTAAAATAGTCAGTTCCTCAGTGAATTAGAATTCCGGGAGTAGTGCGCTGCCACCTTCAGCCTTATCAGTACTTAACATCAGGTGTGATGAAGGCTAAGTGATACCCCGGATGTGAATAAAAAAAATCGGTGGTCATTTCTGGAACTACAAAATTTTTGATATGGCTGACAGTCGATTTCGACTGATAATAATTTTGTAAGTACTAATAAATGATAATAAATAGGTAAATAATTAATGATTTCTAACAATCACACCAATTATCTAAGCTAAGAAAAGAAACTGTATCATGGAAAACTTGATAACGATTAAAGGTACCTAGTAAGTATACTTAAATACATTTGTTTGTAAATACATATTTAATATACCTACTTACTACGAGGAGCCCGTGGCGCAGTGGATAGCGCGCTTGGCCTGCGATCGTTGAGGTTAAGCAACGTTCGCAATGGTTGGTCACGGGATGGGTGACCAAAAACTTTTCATCTCGAGCTCCTCCGTGCTTCGGAAGGCACGTTAAGCCGTTGGTCCCGGCTGCACTTGCAGTCGTTAATACCCACCAATCCGCACTGAGCCCGCGTGGTGGGTCATGGCTCATTCTCCTTATTCATCCATAAGGAAGGCCAGTGCCCCAGCAGTGGGGACATTAAATGGCTGATGATGATGATAATGATACCTACTTACATAGAAAACACCCAGACCAAGACAAAGAGACATATTGTTCATGCACACAAATATTTGTCTCGTCCGGGAATCGAACCTGGTACCTCTGGCGCAGAAGGCAAGTATCCGTACCTCTGCGCCAAATAGGTCGTCATGTACTGCGAGTTGCTCCGTCGCCACCGCTGTCACCGGTACCGAACACCGGTACGGGTTAGATACGTATGTAGGTACGTTTATATAAAAAACGGAAAAAACGGATGCTTGTATTTTAATAATAAATCTTTTATAATAGTAAGAATTTATTTATTTCGTGTAGTTTCAATGTTTCAAACCCTAAACTACAGAAAAAAATAAATTCTATAATTTATTATTAAAATACAGGCACCTGTTTTTTCCGGGACGGTAAAATTCAGTGTAGTGCACAAGCGCCCTAAGACTGAGTCAAAGTCAATAACTTTTTAGTCACATAGATTGCTTTTGAATCGTCCAACATTTTTACCTACGTTATGGGCATCTTTTAACTGACAAGAAAAAAAGGCGAAAAAAATCTCATCAGCTTAAACAGAAGCAACGCATTTACAAAATAATTATGCCGATGCTAGACAAAATGGTACAATAATAAAAATTATTAAAGAAAGCTAATGCTGAATGAGTGACACAATTATCCCAAACGCGATCAATTATTGTCATTACATCCCCTTCTACCTAGTTACCAAACAGCGAAACAAAATACAGTGTTACCGATATCCATCGTTACTTTCACACAGGCTCGGTAATGCCTAGAAATCAGATCATATCTTCCGCACTGAGTAGGAAATAAATCGTTTGTCCCCTTCGCTCTATAGGGAATTACGTAAAGATTGCGTTTTGTTCTCCCTGCAGTGCCAATAAGTTATTTTTAACCGACTTCTAAATCAAAAAGGAGGAGGTTCTCTATTCGTCTGTATGTTTGTTTTTTCTTTTTTTTTTTTGTGTATGTCCACCGATTACTCGAAGACGGCTGAACCGATTGAAATGGTTCAAACGTTATTACATCAGGTTGGTTTCCAAGTTGGTCCCATTTTTTGAAATTTTGAAATCGGTTCAGTAGTTTTCAGGAAATCTTGAAAATACTGTCGTTTTCGTTACCACTTTATGTAAATTTAATACGTATCTTTAGGCATAACTCCTTTGTTTATAAACCGATTTAGATGATTCTTGTTTTGTTAAAAAGGGGATACCTCAAGGTATTTTAACCGACGTCGAAAAAGGAGGTTTTCAGTTTGATCACATACCTATTTACCAGAAAACACGTAAATTGCCTGCACGATGCACTAAAAAGAGTGAAATAAAAATTATTTTTATAAAAAAATTAAACCGCCTTCAAAAAAACCACATCAAAAAAGTAAGAAATAATTCTTCACCAAATAAATAACGTAAGTACTTTGAAGTCGGGCGGGTTTTAACAAAAACAACAAAAAATTGTACTTACATGTTTCACGCCCGACTTCAAAGTACTTACGTTATTTATTTGGTGAGGAATTATTTCTTACTTTTTTGATGTGGTTTTTTTGAAGGCGGTTTAATTTTTGTTCTTAAAACTTCGTCTTATAGCGCATACATTGTCATTCACAACTCATTTTTCATATCAAAAGTTCATATTTCAGTCAAAAGAACGGTAACCATTAAATATCTTAATATCTCACTGTTTTGTGAACTTGTGCATGAAGGCTGCACTCCTTTACCTGAAAATAGACAAAAGCTTATGTTAATATTGTTGTACGCTTTATGTACGTGTATAACTAAAACTTAAAAGCTAGTTAAAACCTTTAATTTTGAGAAGGTTATTTGTCATTTATTTGTGATGTAGATATCAAATTCTTTTCTAAATGATTCGTCTAACCTTATCTATTTCTTTCTTTCCAGATACGAGAATCAAGCCAACAGATTGTCACGGGTGACTGTGATGCAGTGTAACATGAAGCCGGCTCGGCAATTACCACCAAACAACGACGAGCCGATGCGCAGGAGCAAGCCACCTGACAAACAAACAGACAAACCCACAGACAATCCCACACTAGTCCACAGACAAACCAAAGGGAGTTCAATAAAGCTGTGATAGCAAAATCTTCAAACTGTGATACATAACAAAAAAAAAGAATTCGAAATCCAAAACCAAGCAAATCCTGTGATAGACCAAAAAGTTGCAATATCAAAAATGGGTGTCCACGTTCTTCTAGCGTCAACAGCGCTTAAAACAATCAGTGTAACAGGATTATGGTTGATACCACTGTTGCTTGGAGCGCTTACTTATCACAATTACAATTCGTATGACCCAGAGGCAAGGGTTCTGGATAAGGAGCCACGAAAGGAGTATGACTTTGTAGTCGTCGGAGGCGGTTCAGCGGGAGCGGTTGTAGCGAACCGATTGTCGGAGGTCAAAAACTGGAACGTTCTTCTACTAGAAACAGGTAAAACTCTGATTTATTTATAGATATATGTTAAATAGAACTGAGGAGTTTTATAAACGCGCTTAGCATGAAACTATCAATCAGATTAGAAGCCGCTAAAGCCGCTAAGAAGCCTTTTTTATTTAAGGTGCATGTAGTCGTGAAACGATCATTTTTGAGGCCCTAAAACTCATAAACTAGCCTACTGATGAATCCAGAATGAATATATATAAAAAAATTGATATATAAACGTCAATCTGAGCTTTTAAAAAAAACATAGTCTTTAAGATACTATTTAAAAAAATACGTAGTTTAAAAAACTATAAAAACACGTTGTCAATATTAAGTAGGTACTTGAATGCATGCTTTGCAAAGGGCGCACCACGCTTTTTAATTTCAGTTACTGAAAAGTCGGTTTTTTTTCAACTTTTTAGTCTGTTCCTATAAAAGTGTGTTTTTATAGTTTTTTAAACTACATATTTATTTTTTACTTTTTAGTTTAATAAATGGCAAGCTATGGATGGATGGTAATCGATTTCACAGTCCATTCATGTGTCTGCCCACCCCGTAAACATTATAACTCAAAGGCGTGATTGTATGTATTTGTTTTACAAATTCAAGTGGAGTCTATTAGTTACCAGATGCGCGAGCCGAACCCTTACTTCATCCTTACTCCATCATCAGACCCTCACCACCAAGTATAGCGAATAGGTCTCATCAGAACGAAACAAATGAGCCCAAACTCGAGGGATTTCCTAGTGGTCATTAAGGAGTGCCACTGACTTCCTCTCTGCTCCATCATCAGACTCTCACCACAAAGTGTAGCGAATAGGTCTCATCAGAACGAAACAAATGTGCCCATCTCAAGGGGTTTCTTAGTGGTCATTAAGGAGTGGCAATGATTTCCCCCTGCTCCATCATCAGACCCTCACCACCAAGTGTAGCGAATAGGTCACATCAGAACGAAACAAATGTGCCAGAACTCGAAGGGCTTTCTATTGGCCATTAAGGAGTGCCACTGGCTTTCTCCCAGCTCCATCATCAGACCCTCGCCACCAAGTGTAGCGAATAGGTCTCATCAGAACGAAACAAATGAGCCCAAACTCAAAAGGTTTCGTAGTGGTCATTAAGGAGTGCCACTGGCTTCCTCCCAACTCCATCATCACATCATCAGACCCTCGCCACCAAGTGTAGCAAATAGGTCTCGTTTGAACGAAACAAATGAGCCAAACTCGAGGGGTTTCCTATTGGTCATTAAGGATTGTCACTGGCTTCCTTCCTGCTCCATCGTCAGACCCTCACCACCAAGTGTAGCGAATAGGTCTCATCAGAACGAAACAAATGAGCCAGAACTCGAGGTGTTTCCTATTGGTCATTAAGGAGTGCCACTGGCTTCCACCCTGCTCCATCATCAGACCCTCACCACGACTCATAAGTCTCATCAGAACGAAACAACGGAGGCCAAACTCGAGGGGTTTCCTATTTGTCATTAAGAAGTGCCACTGGCTTCCTCCCTGCTCCATCATCAGACCCTCACCATAAGTGTAGCGAATAGGTCTCATCAGAACAAAAGAAATGAGCCTAAACTCGAGGGGTTTCCTAGCAGCCATTGAAGAGTTCTATTGCCCACCTCTTGACTCCATCATCAGATCAGCTCGATGGTAGCAAATTATTGTATTGTCATCGGATTCATATAGACTTGCAAAGTTTCAAATCAATACGACAATTAGAAGTAGGTTAAAATTGATTTCCAAGTTTTTCTTACATTGTGACTTAGTTACAAGTGAAGTTAATATAAATATGTAGTTTAAAAAACTAAACAAACACACTTTTAGAGGAACAGACTTAAAAAGTACAAAATAACCGTCTATTCAGTAAGTGAAATTAAAAAGCGTGGTGCGCGTGGTCAATATTAAGTACCTACTTGAATGCATGCTTTGCAAAGGGCGCACCACGCTTTTTAATTTCAGTTACTGAATAGACGGTTATTTTGTACTTTTTAAGTCTGTTCCTCTAAAAGTGTGTTTGTTTAGTTTTTTAAACTACATATTTATTTTTTACTTTTTAGTTTAATAAATGGAAAGCTATGGATGGATGGTAATCGTTTTCACAGTCCATTCATGTGTCTGCCCACCCCGTAAACATTGTAACTCAAAGGCGTGATTGTATGAACTTAGTTTTACAAATTCAAGTGGAGTCTATTAGTTATCGGATGCGCGAGGCGAACCCTTACTTCCTCCCTGCTCCATCATCAGACCCTCACCACCAAGTGTAGCGAATATGTTTCATCCGAACGAAACAAATGAGCCCAAACTCGAGGAGTTTCCTGGTGGTCACAAAGGAATGCCACTGACTTCCTCCCTGCTCCATCATCAGACCCTCACCACCAAGTGTAGCGAATAGGTCTTATCAGAACGAAACAAATTAGCCCAAACTCGAGGGGTGTCCTAGTGGTCATTAAGAAGCGCCACTGACTTTCTCCCTGCTCCATCATCAGACCCTCTCCACCAAGTGTAGCGAATATGTTTCATCAGAACGGAACAAATGAGCCCAAACTCGAGAGGTTTTCTTGTGGTCATTAAGGAGTTTCTCTGGCTTCCTTCCAGCTCCATCACCAGACCCTCACCACCAAGTGTGACGAATAGGTCTTATTAAAACGAAACAAATGAGCTCAAACTCGAGGGGTTTCCTTTTGGTCATTAAGGAGTGTCAATGGCTTCCTTCCTGCTCCATCATCAGACCCTCACCACCAAGTGTAGCGAATAGGTCTCATCAGAACGAAACAAATGAGCCAGAACTCGAGGTGTATCCTATTGGTCATTAAGGACTGCCACTGGCTTCCTCCCTGCTCCATCATCAGACCCTCACCACCAAGTGTAGCGAATAAGTCTCATCAGAACGAAACAACGGAGCCAAAACTCGAGGGGTTTCCTAGTGGTCATTAAGAAGTACCGCAGGCTTCCTCTCTGCTCCATCATCAGACCCTCACCATCAAGTGTAGCGAATTGGTGTCATCAGAGCAAACAAATGAGCCTAAACTCGAGGGCTTTCCTAGCAGCCATTGAAGAGTTGTATTGCCTACCTCTTGACTCCATCATCACATCAGCTTGATGGTAGCAAATTATTGTATTGTCATCGGATTCATATAGACTTGCAAAGTTTCAAATCAATACGACAATTAGAAGTAGGTTAAAATTGAATTCCAAGATTTTCTTACATTGTGACTTAGTTACATGTGAAGCTAATAAAAGTGTGGTAAAAAGTGTGGTAAAAAAACATTGAAATAAAGCTGTTTTCAACTTGAAATACGCTACTGCTTCTAAACTACAAGTGATATTTTCACGTTTCTTTCAGGAAAAGATTGCTAACTTGTTTAACTTAAAACTGAGCATTTTTCGTTCTAAAATAATACATAGTTTTGAGGAAACGTGTGTTTAAGCTGTTTTGGTGCGCGTAGCGGGCGGTAAAATTAGGCAACTTTTGTATGCCCAAGGTCGTTGGCGATACCACGGGCCTTAATAGAAAATCAAGGAAATCAACAAAATCTTTGCAAAGAAAAAAGAAGTATTAAATAAAATCAAATACAGTTCTCCTCTATTTAACAAGTCAATAGTGGATATTAGTTTTACATAACATTTCTTTATTATAGAAAGTCAATGCAATAGGCCTTAAAAACTTAGTTTTCTTAAACCAAAGCAAATCTTAGTCAGCGGATTATAAATATACCCCCTGCTGTATAGAAAGTTAAATAATTTTAGCATAACTATTATAGCATACTGTTGAAATAAATGTTTTTACGCCAAATCCCAGATTTAAAAGCTTAAGTAAATGATCGTCGGTTCTGGTACAGTGCTCATCACCTTTTCTGATCTCTGTAAATCTACTGACGTTTTGGCTATGCTGTTTTTACTGACAATCATTGATAAACCTTAGAAATTTTTTATGTTGCTTTAATGTAATTTAATGCTGTTGGTTTTCGATTTAGATAAAATGAAAGAGAGATAAATATCACAATCAAATTAATATTACATCATTAATAAAACAGGAACTTGCAACCTGTATTCGTTGTCTCCTTATTAATATTCTTAGAGCAAACCTACTTACTTCAAAACTGCTACTAGGTATCACTCTCGTTCGCTAAATAGAAGTAGGAGACAACACTAAATTTATATGTGTAACTTTACTCCACCTTCATTAATAAGGGGGCAAAAGTTTACAAGTAATAGCTGACAAAATTTTCTCAAAACAAAATTTAAACTATTTACAGGTCCAGATGAGAATGAAATAACTGACGTCCCTTCGCTAGCGGGCTACCTGCAGCTAACGAAGCTGGACTGGCAATACAAGACCGAACCGACATCGTACGCCTGCTTGGGCTTCAAGAAGAGGAGGTGCAGTTGGCCTAGAGGAAAGGTACTGAAACCATGGTTACTGTGGTGAGACAAAAACTGAAGTGAGCTAAAATAGACGACCATAAAAACAAAAGACAATCAATAATTTCATTTAAAGGATACTTCAAATTAATCTATTTTCCGTTGCAGGTCCTCGGAGGCTCAAGCGTACTAAATTACATGATCTACGTACGTGGAAATCGCTTCGACTTCGACAAGTGGGAGTCGTTCGGCAATCCTGGCTGGGGGTACCGAGACGCCCTCAAGTACTTCATAAAATCTGAAGACAACAGAAATCCTTACTTGGCCAAAAGCAAGTATCACGGTCAAGGTGGATATTTAACAGTCCAAGAAGCTCCTTGGAGAACGCCTCTTGTTGCTGCTTTCGTGGAAGCTGGAGTAGAAATAGGTTATGAAAACAGAGACATTAATGGAGCTGTACAAACCGGCTTCATGATTGCACAAGGAACAATAAGACGCGGTTCCAGGTGTAGTACTGCAAAAGCTTTCTTAAGGCCAGTCCGAACTAGAAAAAACCTAGACGTATCTTTGCATTCGCAAGCGACAAGAATCCTAATAAATCCTATGACGATGAAAGCTTTTGGAGTTGAATTCGTTAAACATGGAGTAAAAAGAGTTGTGTATGCGAGGAAAGAAATAATCTTATCAGCTGGAGCAATTAACAGTCCGCAGTTGCTGATGTTATCAGGAATCGGACCTAAAAACCACTTGAGAGACGTCGGAATAAGAGTCCTCAAAGATTTGCCTGTAGGCGAGAACTTACAAGATCACGTTGGAGTTGGAGGCCTAACTTTTCTAGTCGACAAACCAGTTGCTATCGTCCAAAACCGCTTCCAAGCTTTCCCTGTCACCATGAACTATGTGGTGAACGAAAGGGGACCAATGACAACGTTAGGTGGTTTAGAAGGTGTCGCTTTTGTAAATACCAAATACGCCAACAGTTCTGGGTTATGGCCTGACGTGCAATTTCATATGGCACCAGCCTCTTTTTCATCAGACAACGGACAGATAGTCAGGAAAATTCTTGGGCTGACGGATGAGATCTATGACCAAGTGTACAAGCCAATAGCGAATAAAGATGCTTGGACCATAATGCCTTTGCTATTACGTCCAAACACAAGAGGCTACGTAAGGTTAAGAAGTTCCAATCCCTTTCACTACCCTATAATGAATCCACGATACCACGAAGATCCACTGGACGTCGCTAGGTTAGTGGAAGGGATAAAAATAGCCTTGCAAGTGGCAAACGCATCGCCATTCAAACAGTTTGGATCGAGACTGTACATGAAGCCGTTACCAAATTGTAGACAGTATAAATTTATGTCAGACGAGTATATTGAGTGCCAAGTGAGGACAATATCAATGACGATATACCATCAAAGTGGGACTGCTAAGATGGGCCCTGAGTGGGACAAAGAAGCTGTTGTTGATCCTAGACTTAAAGTGTATGGTGTTCAAGGACTACGAGTGATAGATGCTAGTATAATGCCTACTATAGTTAGTGGGAACACTAATGCTGCGGTAATCATGATAGGGGAGAAAGGTGCGGACTTGATCAAAGAAGACTGGCTAGGTGGAATGCGGTGACCGCAGTGATAAAATACAGACAGACTGCTACATTCAAAGAAACTTGAAAGTTTTCTTTTAATGTACCAGTGCCAGTATGATTGATTAGGGAGCTTTTAGTAGGAATGCTTACAATTCAGTAATTAATGTTACCATTTTTAACACATGCCAATTCTAGAACTAAGGGCTCGTTCAATGAGATTCGGCGCGTCAGGCGGCGGCGTGGCACGCAGCGCGGGCAAATAGTGCTATCATTGCGCGCTCGCGACAGACGTGTAATCAAATAAGTCAATGTGTCGCACCAACTGACACACAATTCGCACACGCCGCACACCGCGCCGCCTGATGCGCCGCCTCTCCTTGAAAGAGCCACAGATCACCTGTAGTAGCAAGCGAACGAGCGCTAATGGTCGGTCCACACGGCGGCGGCGACTTTTGGTCGATAGCGACTTGCCGATGTCAAAATCATGTATGGACGTGAATTTAGCAGCGATTTATTGTCGCTGGCGACTTATGATCAATAATAATCATAGGTCGCTAGCGAGTCGCCATCGATCAAAGTCGCTGCGTGTGTACCGACCATAACGTGTAGATTTTAGATACGTAAGCTACAATATTTATAATAAATTTTGTAAATAGTTAATTTTTCATTGATTTCGTATTTGTATATAGCTTTAAATTATTCGTGAAGGGTGATTGTCATAGATGCTTATCTTGTATAGAATTCAAATAGTGCTCTCTTTCTGTTTCCTAGCAAAAATAAATAAATTCCTAAGTCAAAATTACAATTCCTTCCTTGTGATAAAAAAATTTAAGGGTTCTTTGTGTTGGAAAAACTTAAGCGCAGGCTATAGCATCCGCATTTTTCTTACATGGTTCCCTCTTCCGCTCCGCAATTAACAGAACACTGTCATTTTCGGTTTGGAGCGAAACAAACTTCGCTCGGACTTAAATTTGCTTTGTAATGTTCATACGAATTAGTTTTCAACCTTCCCGGTTCATCGTGTATCCAGGAACTGACAAAAACTCTAGTACACTACAGAACGGAGAAACTTTCTGTTCTAGGATGAGAATTGCTATTCAAATTACTTCCGAATGATTGATGGATAGCCTATAGTGAAACAAGGTAGCCTATAGCACAGAATATATTATACTACCAGTGTTCCATCTTTATATAAAACGATGCGATATGTCATGACTCGTGTTCAGGAGCTCTATTTTTTATTCTCTCATATGGCAATGTGTTGCCCCCGTCTTCCAAGTCGCATCAAGTAAATTTTCCATATTTTTTAATAATATGTCTACAGTTCTGCCAAGGAATCTATCTGACCCGGTAGTATTTTTTGGAATACGTCACAATATTTTTGAATTACATTCTATCGCTACACCAACGCAAAGAATGGGTTTGTTGTTTGTTTGTTGCGGTCGAGCGATTACAAAATACTGAATTTCAGATGTCGAACGAAAATCAGTAGAAATCGAGCGCTCGGCTCGAGCTCGACCCGAGAGAATCAAAAATAAGCTCGACCTTTTCTGGGAAGATGGAACACTGGTAGTATATACTCTGTGCCTATAGTGCTGTAAACAAGGTAGGCAATTGATCGATAACCAGATTTCCCTATTTATGATAATGCATAAAACTTTCCTGTCTATAGTAGTATTATGCTTCTGTACGCATTGCACAATTAGTAACTCGTATGTATTTAAATAAGCTTTTTTAAGTGTGCTTGGATTGTCGTCGATTGTCAGAATATAATTTTAAACTTGTGGGTTGTTTTTAAATCTGTGTGTTCTATTAAGCAACACATATTAAAAAGAAAAGTTAATTGTAAGTTAAATTCTGGTTCTATGTAGTAAAATCTAGATATTATAACTGTTATTGTATCAACAGATTTCTGTTTATATTTTTATTAGGTATATCATAGGTACATCATCAGAGGAGAACGATTATATAAATAAATTGTGCCATATTTTTTTGTTATAGTATCTGTTAACCTTTCACTTGTTTTTCTCTAACCACATTGTTAATATTGTTCATAGATTTACTTCACAGTTACACTGCACAATATTTATCGTTTGAATGAATTTGAAAGTCATAAACTGTTCATATTGTCATGTCAACTTTACATGAACACCATAACTTAATATAAATTAGACAGTAAATTTAAGGTACGCGTCCATTGGCCCGTGCCGGACGCACCGCACTCAACGGACTGAATGGTTTTTGTTCATAAGGCTGGGAATACACGACTGATTTTTCTTTCCGATAGTCTGATCAGACTTGATTTTTTTTGGTTGTTAACAACAAAAATTTAAAACCAAATGTAATACCAAATGTAACAAAAATTTAAAACCAAATGTAATAAAACCAATCAAAATCAAGTCTCAACCAATAAAAATCAAGTCTGATCAGACTATCGTAGAGAAAAATCGGACGTGTATTCCCAGCGTAAATGACGGCGCGCTGCGTTCGGTGCGGGCGGCGCAGTACGGATAGTGGATGCAGTGCTATGTAATGTGGACTAAGCAAACTAAAATCCGTTGCGTGCCGTACGTGCAGTGCGTCCGGGGTGGCGCATGGCGTGGGCCAATGGACGCGCACCTGTAGTCAACAATCAAACAATTTTGACGGATTTTTCATAACGTCCTTGTTCTGCTCGAATCATAGTGCGGCGGCGCGGGCCAATGGACGCGCACCTTTAGTCAACAATCAATCAATTTTGACTGATTTTTCATAACGCCCGTGTTCTGCTCGAATCAAAGTGCGGCGCCGCGGGCTAATGGAGGCGCACCTTTAGTCAACAATCAATCAATTTTCACAGATTTTTCATAACGCATTTTGTCCACATACTAAGCACTGTTACTTTTTGAATTACACTATGAATTATGCGATAAAAATTGCTGCTAAATCGCTGAATTGTATTATGTTGTTACTTGTGGTGATCATGCGGGGATGAGATGAATATCTTGTGATGAATAAAATAATGTATTACATATTATAAATCGAAATTTAGTGATATGATGAAGCATATTTGATTTACTTTTGACTTAAAAGGACATAAGGAGATTGTTAAAAGATGTTTTTATCGAAATCGAGTAAAAATTTTGTCCTAAGTTATGTTATGCCACATTTTTATACCATATGTTATTTTTGTTAATGATATTTAACATTGTTTTACATGTGTGAAAAGACTCCAGCCACGTACACAAACATGAAAAAGTTACTGAATATACAGGGGTGAAAAATATAATAGGCCAAATTTAAGGATTTAAGACAGTTTCCCTGCAGGTTCCCAGTTTCCCAGGGCCCATTATTTTTTCCACCCTGTATATACATATATATTGTATCTGTGAATGTTAATTGCATGTTGATGTTTGCTGAAATAATTAGGTACATGTTGTTGCAAAGTTATTACTTTGTTTTGTATGTTACTCATAACGCCAAATACACGTTGTAGATTTTTTCTATTTTATTTTACTTCTCCCCTATTTACAGCTTTAAATATGAACTCCCATGAAGAAAATAAATAATATAGTTACAAAGAAATTCCGTACTAAATGGCTAACCCAAAAATTCAATTAAAAATTAGCTTTAGTCTACTTTGAAAAAGAAATGTGGAATTAACTATTTATAACAATCTGGCGCTTAAACTATTTCACAGTTAATGTTTAGTTTACACGATTACTATAGCTAGCTTGTAGTGCTAGAGTAGGTACCACTTGATCGATATTAAAACTACTGTATTGAGCTTCAAATTGAGATTCCATACTTAAAAAGCTCAGATCATATAATACTTAAAAAGTCAGTTATGCCCACTACATATATTAACTTACATAACCGACTTAAAACTAGATCGGCGTAAATTCCCTAATAGCTTAGTTTTGCAATACAGATCTTAATATGGTTGTTTAATTGACGCCCACGAAGTTTCACTGGGTTTGGTAGTGACATTAATGATGGTAATGTAGGCTAATCATCATAATTTGAAAACTTGGCCGAGAACAAACTTAAGCAAATCGGACCCATTAGGGTCAAATTGTAGTCTTTATAGCCAAGGGTCAAATTGTATAAGTTAAAAATGGTGGACACGATTGCTTTTAATGATCATCTACTATCTGAAGGTATACATCCCTTATCTCCTCTCCTCTTCGCTTTGGCGGAGCCTGGCCCTAAAGCTTCAGATATTTATTGCTCCGATTAATTTGGCAAGTCTATAAAAAAATCACAGCCGCAGAAGCTCTTAGTCACGACTAAGTCGCCAACTATTCATTATTCATCTGTACAATATGATAGATGAGTAATAAAGCTCTAGAGCCTAGCATATAGACAGTTTATTTGAAAGCGCTAACATCTAGAACTAGAATAGCGATCACTCATGCATGATTGGTGAAACTTTACGTAAAATCAAATATTTAAGTTCATCAAAAGCCGAAGAAAAAGTTTGTCGCAGCCAACCAATACAGTAGTTATTATTATTATTATACTTTATTTTAAAGCCAACAATGCACCAATTATAATTGAAAAATACAAATAAATAAATTAAATTAAAATTAAATTGGTTAAAAGATCATTTAAAACACAATTACATTATTAGCCCGTACGTGTACCATGTCACAGTGATACACGTACTGGCAGTCAAAGCGTTCGGCAAAAGCGCGCAGGATACTGTTCGGGCTGGCCCGCACCCTGGGATGTGCACGGCTTCCGCATGGTTGTGGAAAAACAATCCAGGCACGCTTCAGCGAATATCTCTGAGGCGCTACATAAACGGGGCAGCCCCAACAGAACCCTGAATGCATTATTGAATTGGACGCGTAGGGCGCCGTACTGCTTCTGCGTATAGCTCACCCACAAACTGCCCCTATAGAAGGACGTACAAAATGCCCTGTACAGGATTATTTTGACGTCTCTAGAACAGCAAGCAAATCTGCGGGCTATCATATTCGCACGTACATACTAACGTAACGTACACGTACGTAAGACAGATATGACTATTGATATTTTTGTACGAAATCAACTGAGTAATGTTATACCAAAACAAGTCATCTATACCTACTAATATTATGAAGAGAAAAGATTTGGTTGTTTGTTTGTTTGTTTGCATTGAATAGGCTCTGAAGCTACTGGATTTTAAACTGTTCGGGAAGCTCAAGCTAGCTTACAAAAATATACAGACTTTAATAAATATCCAGGGCCAATTAGAATTAGAAAGCTACATTCTTCCCGAGTGGCATTGGCCACATTTTATCCCGATATTCCCACGGCAACGGGTACCACGCGGGTAAAAGCGCGAGGATCCACTAGTACCTTATAAAAATCAATCAACCTATTTATAACGAGGTTAGCTAAAACATTAATGATTTGGCTTATGCTAACATTTGCTGTTAGTACTTTAGAAGGCGCGCTGTTTACCCAATCTATACAAAAAAAAACATCTATACAAAAACAAACAAGCTATAGAAAGGCTAAACGGATTGGGATGCCACTGAATTAAATAAGGACACTTCTGGGACATTTTATCCCCAAATTCCTACTAAAGGAGTCTAGCCGGTGAAACCGGAGGGGCGGCAAGCTGTAAATTAAGTTGGTCTAACTAGGCTAGCAACTAGCTAGATTGTAGTTATAGTTTCCCAGTGATTTTTTTCAAACAAATAAAGTCAAAAATGTGTCAGCCAATAAATTACCTAATCAGTTCTTTCGAGTATGACACAATATGTCTAACATTAATGACCAATGTTTCTTGAACATAAACAGAAGAAAATATTTTCGTGACTCAGATTCTGGTAGCTACTGCTACAGTCTGAACTCTAAATCAATTGAAACATACTTAACTAGCTAATCTTAAATAACTAATCTATGTAACTAAACGTGCCTCTACAAAACCGCTGTTATACGCCTGCACGAAAACATTGATCATAATCACAGTAGAAGTGAATGTGGATCCAAAGTTGTTCTTGACAATTTTATAGGCGCTACTTAAAAGGAGAACATTTGGGTACAATGGGTTTTTTAATGTATTCGAAATCGAAAACCTGTCACAGAGATAGCATGGGTAGATAAATTCAAATTCAATTCAAAGTTAAAAATTCGCTTAGAAACATGATAAATAAAATTGAATAAAGAAATTGAGGACATAATGGATTTGATATAGAGTCGAGTCGAGGTTTACGGAAAAAAATGAGTTTAAAAAAACTGTGAATGTAGTTTTGTTTCTTGTCAAAAATAAAGTAATGATTCCTTTCAGTGAAATAATAATATGCTATCTCCATTATTTCGAGTATTTTCCCTCTAGGTATCATGATATAATTCCACTTTGTATGCAATTTCATACTTTTTTCCGATTAAGTTTTTTGAAGTCTGTTAATTAGTTTTAATAGTAGATTGTATTACAAGGGAGCAAAATAATATATTTACGGCGAGGGCGCTATTTTGAATCCAGAGCGCAGTGAAGGATTCTAGAGTAGAATCTCGAGCGCAGCGAGGGATTCTAAAGTAGAATCCTGAACGCAGCGAGGGATTCAATATACGCCACCCGAGGTGAAAATAATTTTGCGGCCGAGTAATACACTCTGCTTTTCATCCCCCTCTATAAGAAAAGCAGTAAAGACAACTCAAACTACCTACCTTTCTTTGTCGTTCGGATACATCATAGCGCTAGTCGGGCAAGAAAAAAAAATTAAGTTTTGAAAAAAAAAAAAAAAAATATGTCCATCAGATTTCTTATAAGTATCTCCGGGGATTGTTAGATTTTAGCTACGACTCACCGTTTACGAGATATTCTCAATTTTATAAAATTCCGTTTTTGAAAATTTCTCGGTCCCGAAAAAAGTCCCGGCCCCATACAAAATCAGTTGTTTTTTTTTTAAGTACTGCACACCCTTTGCTACACTCCAACCAATGCTTCTTTAATTATGTTCTAAATTCAAATTTCATTGTTTTGGACCCTGTTATGAAGCTGTTCAAAATTCAAATCTCATTTATTCCCTCTTGTCATAACAGGTAAAAAATGAATCGTTTTGGACCCTGTTATTAGATAAAAAATCATCGCTTTTCGAATTGATGGGATGAAAAGTGAGTTTTTTTTAATCAACAACTAGCACTAGGGTAGCACTTAGCCTTTACTTAAACTTAGCCTGATGTTAACTGGTGATAAGGCTGAAGGTGGAAGCACACTTCGCCCGGAATCCTCATCCACTGAGGAACTGGTTATTCTTATCTTATCTCTAACTGTCGAACACAACAATGCTGAAAACATCGTTGTTATGACGTCAGACTTATATGGTGGTGGTAGGTAGCTAGCCAGGCAGACTTTGAACAAGCCCTACCACCAACCAAACCGAATACAATATGTACTCCCACTGGGAGTACCACTAGGCCATAGAAGTGGTTAAAATATTACTACCTGTTCCTTGCGGTATTATTAGCCAGGTACCCATCTACCCGTTCCCGAAGGAATATTGGGTTAAAAAGTACCCTAAAACTGTAATAAAGTAAACTTTCATCTAGATCTGTTCAGTGGTTTTTGCGTGAAAAAGAAACGAACATCCTATCAACATTTCGCATTTATAATGTTAGCAGGATAGATTCGCGCTTCAATAATTGTATGTATTCAGTTGGTAAGCTTTTTGTTATAAAATAAAAATAAAATATCTAGGTACGCAAGTAAATATACAACTATCTAAGTAAATTTGAGGAATGGAAAGAGCTTAACTAAACCGTTACTTAAATTCCACATACCATTGTCGACAATACAATTAATGAAAAATATTTTAATGATCACGTTAACAACAATCGTCAAGACTGACAAGAGGTTGCGCATCTAAGATCCACTATTTTAATTCGAATTCGCCCTGAATGAAACAAAAACATAACAGTATATTCATTATTATTCAACAAGATAAATTACAAGAACCTTTTTTCCGCAAAATCAAGCTAAAATTATCCTGTACGTGCAACACTATTTCGAAAGCAAATAAAAAAACCAAAGCGAGTTTAAAAATGGAACGTCCGTGCTGAATTTAAAAAAGGTTTATTCAAAATATTCCACAGGACATTGTCGTTAGTGGGGGCTATTCCGTGAATATTTACGTAATTTGTAATGTTGCATGTTATTTTATTACACTTTACATACTAGCAGTGGACTGTGTCTTTGATCGCATCGATTAATGGTCGAAACGTGAATTAAAGTAAGTATAGCCTATATAATCTGTCTCGAGGATTTTAATACCATTGCAACACGAATTTTGGTAATTAAGATTAGCGCATAACAATTAACATGTCAGTTTTAAAGAGCAAGAAATAGTCAGAAAAAGGCACCGATCTCAAAAACTTTAAGGATATTATCTTTTCCTTTTCAGTTGAACGGTAGGACAGGAGACCCCTTGGTGGCCACTTCAAGGATCTTTTTACTTTGAAGCACTATAAGTGCTAAATGGTCTTAGGCATTTAAGACAAAAATTATATCTTAAATTATAGAAAATTTATCTGCCTTTACATACATACATCTTTCAAATTTGAAAAAAAATTAAAACATTTTTTCTATACAACAGGACAAACTGATAATTAACCGTTTTTTTAAGCTAGTTAATAACGCTACTAGAACAGCCTAAAAATACGCGATAAAAAACTTTAAATTAGTTTTATGTTATATATTTGTTTAAAAGGTGTTTAAATAATTTAAATGGCGTTTCCTACAGACGAGCCCAAGTTGTGTAAACAATTCGCACGCCAAAACAAAAGGCTGTCAATAAATGTCAAGCCGATTTTATTTTACCCTTGACAAGCTTAAAAGGACTTGTCTACATAGAATTGTTAAAAATTACAATTATTCTTAAAAATACCTTTTCCTAAAATTATGCAATTTTTTTTTATTCTATCAATGGACAAAGGCGTTTTGTCTTGATAGACATCAGGACAGTCTGATGTGGACTTTTCATTTAAACTTGTTTCACTTTGAGATACTTACGTATGTAAAAACTTATAGTGGGCCAAGAATAATAATAAAATTACTATCTATACTACTATTATAAAAAGGAAAGATTTGATTTTTTGTTGGTAATCGATAAACTTAAAAACTACTGGACCGATTAAAAAAATCTTTCACCATTAGATTAGAAATTTACATGCTTCCTGAGTGACAAAGCTATATTAATTTTATTCTGATATTCCCATGGGAACGAGTACTACGCAGGTATAACCGCGGTGAGCCAAAAGTATTAGTATATATAACCAATTATGATTTACAGTTTTGCTTATTTATTTTAGTTTTTAGTTAATTTAATACTGGAAAAAGAAGAAAAATCTTGCAGACTAATTTATTTTTATAGCGTTTAGCTTATAATTTTTCAAATATAAGGAAATTTACCTGTATGTACTGGTACCTACCCTAAGAAATAGCTAGGGTACTTTTAATAAATATACAAATAACTGCGGTTATTTATAAAAGAATACTGTAGTTTCTTTTGATTCACGGCAAGTTACCTAAGTAGGTACTTTTTAAACATTTTAGCAATAAGAATTTTTGTACTTGTCAATTTACTTTAACTAATTTGTATACATGCATTTACTATGCAATTTTGTTTCACAATTATATAAAAAATAAAAAAAAATGTAAAATTTAAAAAATAGGTAAGCAAGTTTTAACCTTAGTAAAATCTCAGTGTGTATTTTTCTGGGAGATTTAGGTACATTCTTACCTAATAGTTAATTTGCTTAATTGCAATGACGAAAGAAATGAAATTAAGTTTCGACTGTCACACAATACATTAACGATCTAGAATATTTGGTACTAATTATATAGATATTATAATGATGATGTTGGTGACGCCAATATTCCAGTATTTATTAAAAGTCGATTTCAATTAAGTTCAAAGTGTTTTTTTTTCAAGTGAATTTTTAGTTTTTAGCATTCTGTGATAGCATTGACATCAGAACAATTTGAAGATTAAGTTAATGTTTATTCCTAGTCTTACTTTTTATTACAGTGATATTGTGATGTGGCAGTTTTTGAAGTTCATAAGGTAGATGTTTTCAATAACAGTGGATTTTATGTGCGTTGTGTGTACGTTCAGGATATGTTTAAAGCAAAATTAATGTCTAGAAATAATGGTTCGATTGATCTCTTTTCATCAAAGTTATCAAACAGTGTTGTTAGAAATTTTGAACGATTGGGATTGTGGTTTTCATGTATTTAATCAAATTAAAACACTACAGTCACAACAAAACTCAATTGATGGGGAAGTGCCAATTTATAGCAAATAGTACGTTAATAAAATGGAGAAGCTATTTTAGAGAATATGTCGTTACTTTGCGAAAGTCCTGATTCCAATAATTCCGGAAGTAAAATATATACCTACATTTTATTAATTCCTACTAATATAATAAATGCGAAACTTTGTTAGTGTGCATGTATGTTTGTTACACTTTCACGCAAAAAATGCTGCACGGATCTGGATGAAATTTGCAACTGAGATAGATTATAAGCTGGAATAACACAGGATACTTTTTATCCCGATATTCCTACAGGAACGGGAACCACGCGGGTGAAACCGCGGGCGGCCGCAAGTATAATATATACTAAGCTATTACAGACGAGTTGCTTTGTTCTATATGAATTCCTTCCAGTTTACTACGTACTTATATGGTTTGTTTAAATATATTGTAATAGTTTGGAGAGTTAAAACTAATAATAACAATAGTTTTTATAGGAAAATGAATACGGGTTATTAAATTAGTTGTATCATTAAAATAGTGGTTAGGTTAAAGTTAAGACATTCAAGGTATGACTGCCAAAAATTATAAATATAAAGTCATAAAAGAAAAACAAGTATTTAAAAAGTTAAACCGACTTAAAAAAAAATTGTCAACTGAAAAGCACAAAATAATTTATTTTTGAGGTCGGTGCCTTTTTCATCATGCATGTTTCTAGCTGGCACCGACCTCAAAAAGGTAGGTACTTACTTATCTATATATATAAAATTCAAAGTCCTGACTGACTGACTGACTGACTGACTGACTGACTGACTGACTGAGATATCAACGCACAGCCCAAACCGCTGAACCTAGAGACTTCAAATTTCGCACATAGATACGTTATACAGTGTAGGCATCCATTAAGAAAGGATTTTTGGAAATTCCACCCCTAAGGGGCTAAAATTGGGGATGAATGTTTCTATGAAAGTCCGTCAGTTTTGAAGTTAGGATCTTCAAATTTTGTATTTAGGCTGGCAATTCAAAATTAATATTTACCTGTGGCAGCGTTTTTGACAATTCCACCCCCGAAGGGGTGAAAAGGGGGATGAAATGTTGTATCTGGAAACTTCATTAAATTTATTATTTAGGCTTATGGTCGGAAAGTAAAACAAATAAACAAACACATATTTCGTATTTTTTTCGAAAATCAACCCCTTAGAGGTTAAATGGGATAAATAAACCTAAAAATCGATATGGATGTCGTTATTGCGGTTTTATGGGATGACGATTGCAAAAATGGCATTTATTTTGATATTTAACACGCTGAACATGATTCAACCCCTAAAAGGTTGAAATGGGGGTGAAATTTTAAATGAAAAATCACGGGTAAAATAGACATTTCAACTTGAAACTTTGTAGGCTTACTTCTTAAAACAAATAGGCAACCTATTTCGTAGTTTTCCGAACATCAAACCCAGGGGGTAAATAGGGTATAGAAACCTAAATCATCTTAAGTACCCTAAAAGTTCTTGGTACCTAACAAGTTCTTGGTACCTAAGCTACTTAGAACTAACTTTTTGATTGTGAAACAGACACTTATTATTTACTAGCTTCCGCCCGCGACTTCGTCCGCGTGGACATTCGAGAAAATACTTAGGGGACCAATAACCAGGATAAAAAGTATTTGTTTTAATTTAACAAAAATCCGTTCAGCCGTTTTTACGTGATTAGGCGGGTCCTCCCTCACCAAGTGAGCAGCCTCGTGCGAGGCCCGCCGCACGTGGCAAACGTTCTGCCTCGCGCGAGGCTGCTCGCTTGGTGAGGGAGGATCCGCCTCATCACGTAAAAACGGCTGATCGGATTTTTGTTAAATTAAAACGAATACTTTTTATCCTGGTTATTAGTCCCCTAAGTATTTTCTCGAATGTCCACGCGGACGAAGTCGCGGGCGGAAGCTAGTACCTTATAAGGATTGTTTTATCCTTTTAGGTTTACAAGTATTTTTGAAGTCGGTTTGATTTATTAAATTACTTTTTTATTTCTTAATTTTTAGTGTTTGTACTATACGATACCTATATCTCAAAAACTACTGAACCGATTTTGATGAAACTTATACTGGTCCCCAAGTTGGATTACACATGATCTAAATCATCTCGATATGGACAATCATACAAACAAACATACAAATATACAAACATACATACACTTACGAAATTTACTTAGAAGCCTAAATAGAACGCTATACTTACCTACTCAAATATTATCCAATTCAATCTATAGCACATACATACAGTTCCGTCTGATATCCTCGTTCTTTTTTTAAGTGGGTTAAAAGGTTCCCATTTGGTATAAAGTTGCAGAATAACCCAGATCATCGAAAGGTTCAAAATACGCTCGAAAGGTTCAAAATACGCTCACAGTCCACACACTTATCAGACCCGGGTGTTCGAATTTGGGAATAAAATACTTTCACACTTAACGTCATTTCGGTAATATTGTATTGCAAGTGGCGCCTTCGCTACCGATTCAGTTATAATTTTGTGGGACTGTAACCACAAAGGAATAAAAATCTCTGACGTCAAACTGTCCATTTAAAAACCCCAATTTCTTAAACATTAATGTAAAAATTTAAATTTGCGGTCGCAGGTAATAGTTTATTACATTGCTATTTTTAGACATCTTTTTTTACCGGCCGTTCGTAATTTGTTTGTTTATAAAAATAAGCAGTTAAGAGATTTCTGAGTACAAAACCGCATTCAAAAAAATCACATCAAAAAGGTAAGAAATAATCCCTCACCAAATAAATAACGTAAGTAGGGCAGGCGACCCCTATAAGTAGCTTTTAGCGGGATTTCAGCTACTTATAGGGTTCGTGGTTTTTTACTATCACATTTTTCCTATACTTACAGAACTGCATTGTGAATGCATGAAACTATTTAAAATTTCCAATATGTAAAATATTTGAAAATATATACCTGTGTTGTGTTGCTGATATTTCGATAAATATTAAAATAAATAAAAAATATCAGTCTGGTCCACAATTGAAAGTTAGAAATAAGAAGTAGAGTTATTTTTTTATTCAAATCAGAATCGCTTCAAGTACCTATACAGCTAACTGGGATAAGAAAATAAAGAAACATGCTACAAAGATAGAAAAACATCCGAAACATTTTGATCCAAACATAAACAATAGAAGACGAAAAGACAGAGCTATTCCCACAAAATCAGTTAAAACCGCCTTTGCAGCTAGACAGTATGATAAACAGGTAAACTATCTTTATAACATAATTAATAAGAAACTTAATAATTTTTTCTTAAACTTTTTTAAATGTAAAAAAACCGTAACCGCTTGGCTTAAATCCCTTGATTACATAAATACTGAAAAATTATTAACAAATCAAAACATGTAAATTAGTTTTAGTAGCATAATTAATAATGATTGGCATGAATAAATCTGAAAGACGAACCATTCAACACACATCGGTACATACACATACACACACACACACGCACACACACACACTCACAGACACTCATATACACACACACACACACTTACGCATGCTAGACTTATATAAATATTTTTTCTTTTATATTGCTATGTACTTAACTACCTACTTATTTACTTTTTTCCATTGCTTTGTTTTAATTAAACTTACCTGACCGATAACGAAAATGGAAGAGCGATGGCTTCTTATTACAGGTATTTTCATACTTACTAGGAATGTCATCTCAACTTTTGTAATCGCCTGGTTTGTTAATGAAATAAAGAATTTTGTATTTTTTTTGTATTTTGTATTTAATTTATGTCGGAATATAAAATTAGAATGACAACTAGATGATTTGCAAATGACGACTCCATCTTAAAAAAAACAGACCGTTGAAAGCAGACTAGTCTGCGTATCGTAATAGTCGACGTTTAACATAAAATTAACGAAAATTAAACTTTATTCCAGCATAATAAGCCTCTTCACCTCAGCGCTTTGCTATAGCGGCTCCATTCCAGAAGCGCTGGCTGGTTTTCTGAGCTACACCGATGAACTGCTAGATGGAGAACCTCCGGACACTACACGGCTGCTGCCCGAGTATGACTTCATCATCATCGGTGCTGGAACCGCGGGCTGCGTACTCAGCAACAGGCTGACTGAAGTCAGCCACTTTAAGGTACTTTAAGCCAGGACTTGGTTTACCAGGATTGTCACCTGGATAATCAACCCTTTTCCAGCATCAGAAGGCTAATTGCACTAGCGTTCAGATACCATGGCTCCAACCCAAAAGCACTGACTGGTTTCCTGAGTTACACAGAGGAACTGGTGGATGGAGAGTCTCCGGATACCACCCGTTTGCTGCCAGAGCATGATTTCATCATCATCGGAGCTGGCACCGTGGGCTGCACGCTCAGCAACAAGCTTACTGAAATCAGCCAGTTTAAGGTAAGTACAGCCAGAACGTGGTTTACCAGGATTGTCACCTGGATAATTAACCCTATGCCATCATAGTAAGCCTCTTCACCTCAGCGCTTTGCAATAGCGGCTCCATTCCGGAAGCGCTGGCTGGTTTTCTGAGCTACACCGATGAACTGCTGGATGGAGAGCCTCCGGACACTACACGGCTGCTGCCCGAGTATGACTTCATCATCATCGGCGCTGGAACCGCGGGCTGCGTGCTCAGCAACAGGCTTACTGAAGTCAGCCACTTTAAGGTACAGCCAGGACTTGGTTTACCAGGATTGTCACCTGGATAATCAACCCTTTTCCAGCATCAGAAGGCTAATTGCACTAGCGTTCAGATACCATGGCTCCAACCCAAAAGCACTGACTGGTTTCCTGAGTTACACAGAGGAACTGGTGGATGGAGAGTCTCCGGATACCACCCGTTTGCTGCCAGAGCATGATTTCATCATCATCGGAGCTGGCACCGTGGGCTGCACGCTCAGCAACAAGCTTACTGAAATCAGCCAGTTGAAGGTAAGTACAGCCAGAACGTGGTTTACCAGGATTGTCACCTGGATAATCAACCCTATTCCATCATAGTAAGCATCTTCACCTCAGCGCTTTGCAATAGCGGCTCCATTCCGGAAGCGCTGGCTGGTTTTCTGAGCTACACCGATGAACTGCTGGATGGAGAGCCTCCGGACACTACACGGCTGCTGCCCGAGTATGACTTCATTATCATCGGCGCTGGAACCGCGGGCTGCGTGCTCAGCAACAGGCTTACTGAAGTCAGCCACTTTAAGGTACAGCCAGGAATTGGTTTACCAGGATTGTCTTTTCTTTTTATACACAACGGGGTAGCACTTAGACTTTTCGCACCTTATGTTAAGTGAGGATAAGACTGAAGGTGGAAGCGCACTACTCATGGAATCTCCAACCACTGAGGAACTGACTGTCTTATCTCTAACTAACACAACGATGCCGGAACAAAGGATTTAATAAAAAACATATATTTAATTCAAATTAATACATTTTTATCTTTATTAGTAGTAGCGTCATTTTATCGTAAGAATAAAAATCATTATTCATATTTCTTTTCCCTACATACCTACAAAGTAGCAATCATTTAAAATCATTACCTGTAATAAATCACAATAATTTCCAGTAGCAGAAATAGTAGAAAGTGCGACGATATGACACGTTAATTAAAGTCATTGCCTGTGTAAAACCACAATCATTTCCGGTAGCAATAGTAGCAAGTGCGACGATATGATACGATAATGATAAATCATTGAAGAATATGATTTTAGTGAATCATTTTCTTACTTTTATATTATAAACGCGAAAGTATGTATACGAACGGATTTGGTTAAAATTTTGCACAAAGATAGTAGTTAGGATAGGTAGCTTGGATTAAAACATAGGATGGATTAAAACATACTTTTTATCCAGATATTCTCACAGAAACGAAAACCACGCGGGTGAAACCGCGGGCGGCCGCTAGTGATTGCATAGAAATTATTTATAAGTAAAATATGTCTAATATGAGTACTAAGCGAGCGTTCGACACGAGTGACGTTATTCAAGAATAGACCCCCTGAGCTTTTTCAGAGCAAGAAGAAATAGGTAGGCACTTTGTGGTAAAGCATGCTCTTATTTGGACCGGAGCCTTTTTCCATCAATCAGTCTAGTTGGTGGCCAATAGGCAGGCCTATCTAGTAAAAAAGATTTCATTCGTGAAATTCATTATACTGAAAATTTTCATATGCAGGTCCTGCTCATAGAAGCTGGTGGTAGCGAGCAGTTCTACATGGACATCCCTGTCCTGGCGACCCTCCTGCAGTTCACCGATGCCAACTGGAACTACTTTACAGAGCCACAAGTAAGTCAACTATCATTAGTCCTATTGTCCACATAAACCGCAGGTGTCGTGCGCACGCTTTCGTCAATTGACAATTGCAAGACGATGGCACAGAAGGCTGTGACGATGATGGCTTGCATCTTGCGTAGAAACAATCAAAACTGTGTCCACGGAGCGGCAACGTCGCGTCAGCCTCTCGTCATGCGTTTTCGTAAAAAACGTCCAGAAACGTCCAGATAGTTTTTAGAACAGTGAAGTCCAACAGGTGGATAAAAACCAGGGTCAAAACGGCGAAATACACTGAACGTTACCGAATCAAAACAAGCGAACAATGACTGAGTGCATACGCACGCATTTATACTAATATTATAAAGAGGAAAGATTTGGATGTTTGTTTGAATTGAATAGGCTCCGAAACTACTGCACCGATTTCGAAAATTCTTTGACCATTAGAAAGCTACATTCTTTTCGAGTGGCATAGGCTATATTTAATCCCTATATTCCCACGGGGGCGGGTACCACGCGGGTAAAACCGCGAGGATCCGCTAGTTCATTGATAAAATAACTCGAGATAATTAGTAGGTAGGAATTATTTACAATTTAGAAACGTATATATCCGTCATAATAATAATTCTGTCTTCGCCTGTGGCGTAAACACGCACTAGGTACTTGCGTACCTATGGTTAGTGCTAGTGTTAGTAGCTACGGGCAATTGTATCCATACTTTTGTTCTCTGATAACTTGGGAGGGGTACTTGTTGCCATAGGTACTACGAAATGAAGTAGGTACTCAATATAAGCTATTAGGAAAAAATGTATTTAGATTCTGTTGTTTAAACGTCTAATTTGCCCATCAACCTTTAGATAAGTAGGTACTACTTAGGTAAATAAATGAAAAATAAAACAATTGCTTCTTATCGATTACATAATAACATCAATTCATACTAATCGATTGCACCTGTTACACTATTCTAATCGTTAAATGACATCGTTTGTAGATCACCACATATCTGATAGTTATGAAAGTCACCAAGTACGTGATTATTGTATGAAATTTTCATGGCTATGTTGACATACGTGACATACAACACAGCGGCATTGCTTGAATGGCAATGAATGGTAACAATGTATTTTCCTTTATTTAATCCTTGTGTGACTTTTCCTAAAAGCCGATTTCCGCAGTGGGTCCTCATTCATAGATACTATTTACAGGGGTTTGATTCCAAGCCGAGATGAAAATAAAATATTTAAAAAAGTAAATGAATATTGGACACCATCTTAAACATTGTTTCTATCTCAAACTAATGGCAAATGGAAACTGGTATTAGATACCACATACGATCGTTTTCAACTTTTACCCGTCCGCGAATCGAACCTGGGCGATTAATATGTATTTGCCAGTCACGCTGTTTGTTTGTGACCTTTTCACGGCTTAAACACTCTACCAACTTTGATGAAATTTGGCATAGAACTATTCGACTTTTAAGAAAAAAATAGCGCTAGCTTTGACATGGCGCTAGCGTTTAATTTTTCCGTGATTTTATTCTTAAAAGGTGTAGTAGCATAAGTACTCATTTTATATTATATCACGATATAGATGAGAAAAAGAAATGATAATTAGACAAAACAAAAAAGACAATTAAATTCAATAGGAAAAATGTGATACAAAAAAATAGTTCAATTTCAATTTTGATAACTAGTTTTTACGTGATACTTGAAATATTGAACATTATAATCTCAGTAACTGTGTTAGGTAATTAAGACATTATAAATAAAAAACAATTATAAATCTAAGGATAGAAATAATCTGATTCATTCATCACAACAAAAATTACAAACTGAAACCGTTTAAGATAATAAAGGTGTGTTTACATCACTCCTATTAAATATTAAGGGTCTGTATAATTTCAACTCCGAAATGAAAAGAGAAACAAATAAATCTGATCTAGTATTATAGTGCGACGTTTTCTGTTCCAGTAGCCAGAAACGGGAACTAACGTGTTTTTAAATGTCATTTTGCTGTCAAGTTGTTGTCCAACCATAGCGCTGCTGCCGGCTGAAGGTCTTAGAAGTCAGGGCCGGTTAAAAGGCTACAAAAATACATAGCACAAAGTACCTTTGTATATACGGAAAATACATAGCGCCGCTGTCACCGGAACAGAATAGATTGTTGATCTATAGTCTTATTATAACGATCTTATTTGAGTTGTGATGACACAACAAACGTCATTTGATTATCAGATAAGTCTGCTCGCGGCCGAAATAGAATAGGAACTAATTTTAACACAACCTTAGAACTAAAAAATGTACTGTAACTGGCGCCAGTTATCTGACACGGACTTTAGCTCTGGGGCTTACTATGAGCTGTTAAAACAATGTCAAAGTAAGATTATGTAACAGATGGCGCTATACGCACTTAACTAGGTCGTTTATACAACATTACTTTAATATTGTTTAAAGTGGATCTGAGCTATGTTTCTATACAGTTGATGTTGAGCTGAGCTAACGCGGCCAGCCTTGTGTCAAATGTGTGAAAACAGCTCAGCTCCGCATAGCTCCGCTTCTGTGGAAACGCACCTTTAGGCCACATATCTATTGTAGCATTATGGGGAACTGTGATTTCCAGATATTTCTCTGTAAAACCAGAGAGTGGTTAATTCAACTTGTAATACCAAATATTCACAGTTGCATTTAACAAATACAGATTTGTCAATTTACAAAAACAACCCGAAATAGCGTATTATTTAGTGGACTTTTCCTTTATGACACTGCTTTTTTGTGGTTACAACCAAACGTCCACGCGGCAGACCTAGACGGGCCGATATGGTGGAACGATCTTTTAGGGTCCTTTTCCTGTCATGATCCGCAGGCGGATCTGCAAGCCTACTCTAACTCAACGAAAATAATATATTTCATTACGAGTGTCGACAGTCGGAACAAGTTGCAATGACGGTTCCGCACGTGTACTGAACAACTATTTTTAATACAGTTGCGAAAAAATGAAGCGATTTAATAAAATAATAAAAACACAATAAACTCTCAACTAAGTAACTAATCGTAAATAGTATTGTAGTATTGTATTATGATACAAGTGAGCTAAGGTTGCTCATTATACACGAGGCTGTAGGTTGCAGCCCGAGCCGCAGGCGAGGGCGTAAATCAGCCGAGTGTCTAGTGAGTAAGTTGCTCACGAGTTTCATACGCACTTTTTCAACACATTTGCGAGGAAAAACAAACATTTATTGAATACATAACATATTACCTATAATAACTTAATATTAGCTAAGGGAAAAAGCGCGCAAGTTTTTTTTTTGCACGCGCCAAATGTAAGGTGTTTGATTACATACAGCCATACAGCCTACTTCAAAATAATTATAATAATAGTGATGAAATGCAAATGTTTTATAACAAATTATTGTGAATTTTAAATAATTTGCTAATAATATACTTAATTATGTTTTTTGTCTTAATTAGGGACACATTTATTTATTCTAAAAACGTAAATGGATTTTCAGCCATATATAAAACCTCTTTGTTGTTACAAAAAAAGAACTGTACCTATTACCCGGTGAAAATGCTCTGTTTACTCGCATATAACTTGCAGTTACGTACTAACTTAACTTTGTAGGGATACTGTATTACCCGGTTAAATTGAAAAGTCTCTGTTTACTCGCATATAATTTGCAGTTAGGTTAGGTTACTTAACTTTGTAGGGATAATTCTATTACGCAACTGTACTGTAATATTATTATGCACGCGTGTGTTATAGTTCGGTTTATGGCTCTAAAATCGATGTAATAAGGCTCACTTTATGAGCAAGTGTGTTGAAAAGAATATTTAAGACTTTTTTTGCTTTCTTTACCCATTCTGGGTAGGCAAAGGGAACTATGCCCATACAGTCTTCGTAGAATATTTTTATTGATGTGAAATGAAAATGAAATTAAATGAGTTGTAATGAAATGAAACCTAACCTTACAAAAGCAATCCGAATCCTACACGAGCGCCTTTCCTTATTTCTCACTTTTACTACATCGTTTTCCATTAAAGGCACATTATTGCACTAATTCCACCATACTAAGGAAAAACGAATTTAGAAAATTAAGAAATAAGGTCCGTCATATTCTTTTCACTTACCCACGCAAACTCCTATAAGCAGAGACTATGGCAGTGCACGTCATACAGCCAACTTTTTTATATTTATAAATTTAATTTGGCCGATACTAATATAAATTTAATGCTTAAATTTTAATTAAAATTATTTTTAAATCTGATATTGTAACAAATTAGTAGCTTCTTTTTAGAAATATTTGCATGAATCGTAAAAACTTCTATGATTTTTTTTTTGTAAAAACTTCGTGGTTGGTTTTTTTCTTTTTAATAGACATTATTTTGACATTTGGGAAAGAAAACGCACGAGTTCGGGAAAGGTAAAGAAAAAGCTCTAGTGTGTAATAGCCCACATCCCGAACGCTATATGTCCCTGCAATACGCTACTTTTTGAGCAACTGTATTAAAATAGTATATTTCATTACGAGTGCGGAAAGCCTGTCATTGCAAAGATGGGGTTGAATAAGTATGTACATGTCTATGGTATATTTTGGTATGAAACATATTTAAATTAATTACTTTTTAACAACCCTAAGGAAACTAATAATATATTAAATAAGTACTACTGTGAGGAACAGAAACGAAATAGGTAAAATTAAAGATTTAGGTAAATAAATAACATCTGTCTGACGTTCCGTTTTACGTAAAAAAGTCGCGTCAAAGTAAAATTTATAACGTTCCGTTCCTTCTAACTGCATAGGTGGGACAGCGCCATCTAGTGACTGAGCTTTCAGAAAATCGCCCATTCATTTATTCTTTTTTCTTTTTTCGTGTTGTGTTAGGCTTTTTTTTTATTATTATTATTTTATTTTATTTTGATTTTTATGCATGTGTTTGTATTTTTGTATGTTAGTGTCACACCGGATAGGCTCCCCCAGAATACCAGCGTTGCGGCGGTAAAATTTATTTTTTTGCTGTCGCAACATTATGCTGAGGTGGGGGCCTAGTTGGCTACACACATACTATTCTGTATTCTGTATCTATTCTTATTATTCTGTATATTTTTTTTTTTGTTTGTGTGAGTCAATAAATTATTCTTATTCTTATTCTTATTATTATTCAAAGAGTTTCAAATGTCCACCCGAGCCGAGGCGCAGCCGAAGGTGAGGGTTGACAGTCGGAACAAGTTGCAATGACGGTTCCGCACGTGTACTGAACAACTATTTTTAATACAGTTGCGAAAAAATGAAGCAATTTAATAAAATAATAAAAACACAAAAAACTCAACTAACAAATCGTAAAAGAATATAAGCAGAGTTTTTTTTTGTTTTCTTCACCCATTCTGGGTAGGCAAAGGGAACTATGCCCATGCAGCCAAGTCTTCAGTAGAATTTATTATTGATATGAAATGAAATGAAACCTAACCTAACAAAACATATTTACAATTTATCAAGCTGGGACATCTTAAGTGGGACATTTTACACTGGGACGTTTTTTTGGTGGGACGTTTCACGCACGGGTTTCCTGCTTGAACTTATTTTGTTCCGGACATTTTCGACGTCATACGCACAGACGCACTCGCGCCCAAATAACAACTTGTGGCCCACTACCATCCGTCGCCGACTACCTGCGCAACGAAGCTGGAGGCACCGCCGATTCAGGGAAGTGCCGATCCGCGGAGCACAAATTAAGGGGCTTCTCCCCACGACCCTATCTCTCATTTTTATTTTTTTATTTTATTAATATACCTTTTTTTGTTGACGCGTAGCCTTTCATTCCTACCAAACGGCTGCCCCGTCACACTGGCAGCACATCCACAATTTATACTAGTACCACAATAAAACTAAGAAAAACTAATTTAGAAAATTAAGAATGAAGGTCCGTCATTTTCTTTTCACTTAGATACCCGCGCAAACTCCTATATAAGCAGAGACTATGGCAGTGCACGTCATACAGCCAACTTTTTTATATTTATAAATTTAATTTGGCCAATACTAACATTAATTTAATGTTTAAATTTTAATTAAAATTGCTTTTAAATCTGATATTGAAACAAATTAGTAAGTAGCTTCTTTTTAGAAATATTTGCATGAATCATAAAAACTTTTTTTATGTTGTAAAAACTTCGTGGTTGGTTTTTTCTTTTTAATAGACATTATTTTGACAGTTGGGAAAGAAAACTCACGAGTTCGGGAAAGGTAAAGAAAAAGCTCGAGTGTGTAATAGCCCACATCCCGAACGCTATACGTCCCTGCAATACGCCACTTTTTGAGCAACTGTATTAAAAACGACATTTCGTTATACCCGACCCTCTCACTCTCCGAGCATAAGTAAGGCTGAAGTAGGGCTTCAGGGTGCCTACCATCAACTTTGCAATTCAAAAATAGCGCGATGCAGAATAGGTTCCTTAAATGAATTGCTTGCTTTCGTACTATGACCTTCTAAAAACTGGATCGCAAATGAATTGAATGAGGTAGTAATATCTTCACATTGATGAAATTAACGCTGGTTATACAGCGTGTAAGAAGTATTCGATAAATTCGACGCTTCTCGTAACGACTCCGTAGCTCAGTGGTTAGAGCAGTCGCCCGGATAGCGAAAGGTCGTGGGTTCGAGTCCCATCGGAGCTGGTTGTGAGACGGGTCGATTTTTTCTAAATACTTCATTTTCCATTTTTCAGCGCAAATAAATTGCTATATGTGAATGACCGAACTATTTGTGTCCTTATTTCTTCTACCCGTCTCTTTCACTCGATTCTGTTATGCCCGGAGAGTGAGAGGGACGGGTATAACCTGTAGGTGTCATTTTAACTTGGCCGAGTTATAAGTCAAATAAGAGTACATGACAGCTTAGCGGCTGTGAAAGTCATTGAATGATCACTGAATCGCTGTCATTGATATTAAATAGTAGGTACCTATTTTTTTTACCCTGTGGTCGTGGTACGAATATGCGAAGCAGATTAGTTTAGGTCCTAAACAAAACCGCAACGCGCTGCGCGTGGCCCGTTTGATAGGAAAAACAATGTATGAAATGATGGTACGTGGGCGGCTCATATGCGGACTAAGTACTTAGATCCCCACGCAAGAGGCAATCCGTAAGACAGGAAAAGGGCCTTGCACACAACAGCTCAAAACCGCGCGAAATGGATAGAAGGTGGAGACGCCATTGCACAAAAAAGTGCAATTGTGCACTAACTCTACTAAATATGTAAACACATCACCCTCCGGTTCTTTCCTCAATGTCAACACTTCATTATATAGTTAAACAGTAGCCGATAATCGTCGGAAGTTATGACCAGGGTGCATACCATCAACTCTTAATGCGGTTTTGTTTAGGACCTAAACTGATCTGCTTCGCTTATTTGTACAACGACAGCTTAATATCAATGACAGCGATTCAGTGATCATTCAATGACATTTCACAGCAGCTAAGCTGTCACATACTCTTATTTGACTTATGACTCGGCCAAGCTAACATGACACCTGCAGGTTATACCCGTCCCTCTCTCTCCGGGCATGACAGAATCGATTGAAAGAGACGGGTAGAAGAAATAAGGACACAAATCGTTCGGTCATTCACATTTAGCAATTCATTTGCGATCCAGTTTTTAGAAGGTCATAGTACGAAAGAAAGCAATTCATTTTAGGAACCTATTCTGCATCGCGCTATTTTTGAATCGCTGTCTTAAAGTTGATGGTAGGCACCCTAGTATATATTACCTTGTCCGCGTAGCACTTACTAACAAGAGCAAGGGTTCAGCGGTAAAGGACATTTTAATCTGCATTCTTAGATTTAAACAGTGTATTGTCCTTATATAGATAAATATCTCAGACGGCAAAGGCGAGCACAAGCATTGTCTTTGAATCTCAGACGGCAATAATAATTATCATTGTCTTTGAAAAAGTGCCAAAGAAAATATTGCATTAATTTCGATATGAATCAAATATGAAATTCGTTTAGTTTTGATATGAAAAAACAGTAGACCAAATTACACGTAACTACACATCTCGTGAGCCTGACCTTCTGTCGTCATCGAAAACACGCATTAAAAGTGCCTCACAAATTTAATCACTGATCCACCTGCGTTCCATTCGTATGATTATTTAATTCTTTATGGCTTGGATGCGGTGAGGGAAATTCCTATTTTTGCTCTCAACTCAAGGTAAAATTATGGAACTTTTTTAATAAAAAATAACATATTGAACTGCCTCCTGTTTCTTTATTACATACATAACCTTTTGCTGTTATAATTATAGCACGTAGTAAACGTGCTATAATTTATAACATTTATAAGTAATATGAAAATTACTAAAATTTTAGTTTTGGTTTAAACAGCCTATATCTAACTTTTGATTTGGGTTTAGAGAAGGTTTAATTTAAAAGGAATAAGTACCATTAACTAGCCTTGTAGTCTGAAATTAATAAAAAGTTTATGAACGAATAATCATCGTGTCATCGTTAATGCGTGTCTTAAAGCATAATGATTTTGATAATTTAATAAAAAAATACTATATTTAAAGGTTTCTTTTTCGTCATTTCCGTTCCGGCAATTAAATCTCCTATAGAAAAAAAAACTGTATTTGTCATAAACAATAGAATTTTTCACAAAGTCAATGTTAATGATGCCTGCATAAATTATAATCGTAACTTATTAAAAGACAAAAACGTTTTTGTATTTTTGTTCTACACCTCACAATGAAGTAGGCCAACATCAGAACGTCTCATATTCATCAATCAAAGAACAATATCTATAACCAACCAGCATTTTAGAGCACATCATTACTAATGATAAATCGTTTTGGTTTCCAAATTCTGAGTTTAACGAACTTTAATAAAACAAGTTATACAAATTCTTGACAATTCTGGCACAAACCTCCTTCTTGGTCAAAGGCCGATATTCGGAGATAATAAAAAAACCGGCCAAGTGCATGTCGGGCCACGCGCAATGTAGGGTTCCGTAGCCCTCTCCTAAAACAAAATTTTGCACTTTATAGCTTAATAATTTACAAACGGAAGCCTCAAACAAAAAACTATTCTCACAAACCCGCGATGTTTTTGAAATTGTTATCCAACGACACGCCACTCTTTGTCGGCGTGATTAATATGTCATATTCATGCTAAATAACAGCTTTCTAGTGTTAAGAGCCTATGAGCTAGGCTGGGGACAGACAGACGGACATGGCGAAAGTATAAGGGTTCCTTGTTGACTACGGAGCCCTAAAATGATCTTGTTTTTAGCATCTTTCGAATTTTTTACAGCTTAGAGTATTATGTTGGTTTATTATATACTAGCGGCCGCCCGCGGTTTCACCCGCGTGGTTCCCGTTCCCGTGGGAATATCGGGATAAAAAGTACATATAAACCTTCCTCTTGAATCACTCTATCTATTTAAAAAAACGCATCAAAATCCGTTGCGTAGTTTCAAAGATTTAAGCATACAAAGGGACATAGGGACAGAGAAAGCGACTTTGTTTTATACTATGTAGTGAAGAAACCCAAACTTCCATATTGAAAATAAAATTGTTCCGTAGTAATAATGATAATAGTAAGATACTTATCATAAATGAATAAAGGAATCCGATGATTTGTATGAGTAGTATTTTTGCACATCATCATCACCATTAGCCAATTAATGTCCCCACTGCTGGAGCACAGGCCTTCCTTATGGATGGATATGGAGAAAGGACCATGACCACTGACCACTCATACCCAGTGCGGATTGAAGGGGAAATATGTAGTTTAAAAAAACTAAAAAACACACTTTTATAGGAACAGCCTAAAAAGTTCAAAATAACCGTCTATTCAGTAACTGAAATTAAAAAGCGTGGTGCGCGTTGTCAATATTAAGTACTTGGATGCATGCTTTGCAAAGGGCGCACCACGCTTTTTAATTTCAGTTACTGAATAGACGGTTATTTTGAACTTTTTAGGCTGTTCCTATAAAAGTGTGTTTTTTAGTTTTTTTAAACTACATATTTATTTTTTACTTTTTAGTTTAATAAATGGCAAGCTATGGATGGATGGTAATCGATTTCGCAGTCCATTCATGTGTCTGCCCACCTCGTAAAGGCGTGATTGTATGTATTTAGTTTTACAAATTCAAGTAAAGTCTATTAGTTACCAGATGCGCGAGCCGAACCCTTACTTCCTCCCTGCTCCATCATCAGACCCTCACCACCAAGTGTAGCGAATAGGTCTCATCAGAACGAAACAAATGAGCCTAAACTCGAAAGGTTTCGTAGTGGTCATTAAGGAGTGCCACTGGCTTCCTCCCAGCTCCATCATCAGACCCTCGCCACCGAGTGCAGCGAATAGGTCTCGTCTAAACAAAACAAATGAGCCCAAACTCGAGGGGTTTCCTAGTGGTCATTAAAAAGTGCCACTGGCTTCCCCTCTGCTCCATCATCAGACTCTCACCACCAAGTGTAGCGAATAGGTCTCATCAGAACGAAACAAATGAGCCCAAACTCGAAGGGTTTTCTTGAAGTCATTAAGGAGTTTCCCTGGCTTCCTCCCAGCTCCATCATCAGACCCTCACCACCAAGTGTAACGAATAGATCTTATCAAAACAAAACAAATGAGCCCAAACTCGAGGACATTCCTATTGGTCATTAAGGAGTGTCACTGGCTTCCTTCCTGCTCCATCATCAGACCCTCACCACCAAGTGTAGCGAATAGGTTTCATCAGAACGAAACAAATGAGCCAGAACTCTAGGTGTTTCCTATTGGTCATTAAGGAGTGCCACTGGCTTCCACCCTGCTCCATCATCAAATCCTCACCACCAAGTGCAGCTGATAAGTCTCATCAGAACGAAACAACGGAGCCCAAACTCGAGGGGTTTTCTAGTGGTCATTAACAAGTGCCACTAGCGTCCTCCCTGCTCCATCATCAGACCCTCACCACCAAGTGTAACGAATAGGTCTTATCAAAACGAAACAAATGAGCCCAAACTCGAGGACATTCCTATTGGTCATTAAGGAGTGTCACTGGCTTCCTTCCTGCTCCATCATCAGACCCTCACCACCAAGTGTAGCGAATAGGTCTCATCAGAACGAAACAAATGAGCCAGAACTCTAGGTGTTTCCTATTGGTCATTAAGGAGTGCCACTGGCTTCCACCCTGCTCCATCATCAAATCCTCACCACCAAGTGCAGCTGATAAGTCTCATCAGAACGAAACAACGGAGCCCAAACTCGAGGGGTTTTCTAGTGGTCATTAACAAGTGCCACTAGCGTCCTCCCTGCTCCATCATCAAACCCTCACCTCCAAGTGTAGCGAATAGGTCTCATCGGAACGAAACAAATGAGCCAGAACTCGACTTGTTTCCTATTGGTCATTAAGGTGTGCCACTGGCTTCCTCCCTGCTCCATCATCAGATCCTCACCATCACCACCAAGTGCAGCTGATAACTCTCATCAGAACGAAACAAATGAGCTCAAACTCAAGGGGTTTCCTAGTGGTCATTAAGAAGTGCCACTAGCTTCCTCCCTGCTCCATCATCAGACCCTCACTATTAAGTGTAGCGACTAGGTCTCATCAGAACAAAACAAATGAGCCTAAACTCGAGGCGTTTCCTAGGAGCCATTGAAGAGTTCTATTGCCCACCTCTTGACTCCATCATCAGATCAGCTCGATGGTAGCAAATTATTGTATTGTCATCGGATTCATATAGACTTGCAAAGTTTCAAATCAATACGACGATTAGAAGTACGTTAAAATTGAATTCCAAGATTTTCTTACATTGTGACTTAGTTACAAGTGAAGCTAATAAAAGTGTGGTAATAAACGACTGCAAATGCAGCCGGGACCAACGGCTTAACGTGCCTTCCGAAGCACCGAGCAGATCGAGATAAAAAATTTTTGGTCAACCATCCCGTAACTCCCGGGCTCCTGAAATATTTGCACGTCCCCATAAAAATTTCGTTCTTTGTTTCTTCCTCATTATTATTTTTTGCAATAAGAGGTATAAGTATTATTATGTTATTCCCAAGGCTCCAAGATTTATCCACACTTTAATCGCTGTTCAACTTTCAAAGATTTATTACAGCTTACCACTTTTATAATGATCGTCGAAATAAATTCCACGCATTTACGCACCTATTTATATTAAAATTAACAACATTAAATACACAATCGTATTACAACATTTAATACAGCTTTTGATTTTGATTTTTTTTTCGAACATCGACGTTCAGGGGCCTCACTACGAGCTGTCATACAATGTTACAGTCACAGAACACGGAAAGATTTTTTTCTCTTGTAGTTACAGTAATGTTGAATGCAGGACGGAGCTATACACTGCAGCAAAGAGTAATATATACTACGGGAACACTGCAGTTAGAGATCAGATAGCTGGTTCAGTAGTTGAGGATTCCGGGAGTAGTGCGCTTCCACTTTCAGCCTTATCGCTTCTTAACACCAGCCCCCTGATTCACAAACCGTCAGAAATGCAATCTGATTCGAATTTTGTGCTTTGTGTTTGTCTATTCTAGAGCGAGTGACAGAGACACTGCATACATTCCGCTGTCGTCCGGAGCGTTTCCGACGTTTCGTGAATCAGGGGGCAAGTGTGGTGAAAGATAAGTGCTACCCCGTTGTGTATAAGAAAATTACCGCCATCTTGCTTACAATATTACTAGGTATACAGTGCCACAATCTTTTCTGTTCCGGTGGTCAAAATGTGAAACTAAAGTGTTTTTTTTTAAATGTCACTTGCTGTCAAGTTGATGTCCAACCATAGCGCTGCTGGAAAAAAAAGAAAAAAGTACATAGCGCCGCTGTCACCGGAACAGAAAAGTTTGTGCCACTGTAACATTATTTGACAGTGCGAACTGAAAGGCCCCTGGAGTAAACAATGCTATATACATTCAAAGCTAGAAATATTGCATTATATCGTAAACTTTATTGCAATACGGTATCAAACAGATAATTTCATATACAAGCAACAAACCTGTTTTTGCTCCCATTATAAGTTAATTATTGAATACAATTACCATTTACATTACAGAAAAAGATAATAAACAAATTGTCATGAATACAAAAACGTAGTACGCAGAGGGTTTTACCGACATTATTGTTCACATGACAATGACAATTCCTTACAATAACATTGTAAGTTTATTAGAGTAAAAAGCTTTAATGAAGGAAGGGGCACTTTTTATTAAATGTAAGTACCTGTTTCACAATGTCCGATTAGGAGATACTTTCCAGTTTACTTGACAGTTTTGTATAGCCTATCTGTCAGTTATTTGACAGTTAATCAGAACTTACTTACCCATTGTGAAACAGTACCCCTAGTGTAAGTTTTTATGTCAAGCAAACGCAAACTTCGCGAGTACGTATTTATGTCAATTTGTATGAAAACTGCATAAGCGCGCTACTCGCCGCTAGAGGCGCTTATGCAGTTTTCATACAAATTGACATAAATACTTACTCGCGAAGTTTGCGTTTGCTTGACATAAAAACTTACACTAGGGGTACTGGCCCTAAATATTTGTTTTCATATAATTAGGACCTACGCCTTATTGACTGACTCTTGAAAAAAGAACCATAGGGTGTGATTTGTGTGATTCAGTATTCATTCAGTATCTCGCTTGACATTGTTGATCGAAGATCTTGAGACACGTACATAAAAATAAATACTAAAAGGATTAGGATCGAAATGGATAGTAAAATGATATTCCTAGGACACGGACTAAACGTTTTACTTCTAATTTTATTATCCGTACCGCTAGTGCCCTGATGACGGTCCATCGTCATTCGTCAATTGTTACGTGATTGACCGTTTCAATTGAAGGTGCGATGGTGGACCTGCATTCGACGCGTCAATTGCTCGCCCACATTTGTTCTGCGATGTTCGCGATGTTTTTCGACTAGCGAGCGAACAAATGACTGAAAAATCTGTCAATCGCACAACGAGACGTTCAATTGGTGGCGTCATTCGCGATTGTCAATGGGCTTTCCATCATTCGCCGTCAATCATGTAGTTTCGAATGACAATTGCTTCAATTGCCTCTGTAGACAATCATTTGGTCCTTCAATAACGTAAGCATTGTCAATTGCGATTGACCGTTACCGGGGCACTTTAGTCCGTGTACAATATGGGGGCCTTCAAGTGGTAGGTACCTTCTAGATAGCCGCGATTCATCGTAGATCGCATCAACGCTTACCATCACGTGTGATAACGGGCAAGCGCTTGTCTTTTCAATAATATAAAAAAAGAGATAAAAGTATTACATTTTACGATGAGAAAGAATTTTATCGTAGTCACGTGAAACTTGCAGGCAAATAAAATTGAGTTACTGTGTTATTTATTATCATACAAAAATTAAAATTACACATCGCACAAAAAGTTAGTGTGTTTTTGTGCCAAGTTTTATACGTCTACGAGTATGCCTAGATCAAATGATGAACTAATCAATAAGCATAATATAAAACAACTGAAAACTGTTCACTCCCTCTATATTCACAAACGCTCGGAAACGTTTCGGTCAGCGGATTGTATGCATTTTCATTGTCACTCACTTAAGAATAGACGAAGAGAAAATTTCCCAAAGGCTGTGAATCAGGGGACAGATAATAATATACTTAAATATAAAATAGCAGTGTGTAGATTTTTTGCATTGCACGCAACTTTATGAAGGCAGCTTAAAGCAGCATCTGACAGTAATAAGCTTATTAAACTGACAAGGCCATAATAATATTATTGCTACTCGTACAGCTACTACGAATACAATTTTGTTAATAATTCTTATTTTTATAAAGTAGAGACACTGTTAATGTGATTTTTTTATTATAAACAAGTAAATGGTTATTTTTAAATGAGGTATTGAAGTGCAAAGTTGTGCGCCATAGCTTTTGCGATTATGTTAAAATTTTTGAGCGAGCGATGCGACCGTTCCGCGGCAGCGACCGGCGAAGCGCCAGAATACTATTTTCAACGAGAAATGATATGATGTAGGTATGCAACTACTGCACTTCCTTCAGAATCGATTTGCTCAAGCATGGCTGGAAAAATCGTCAGTTATGCTTTGAACGATATGGCAGGTATTAGAAAGGCAAATCAAGAACTGGCGGCGTACCGTGATTTGCCCAGGCAGCTCTCGATAGGCCCTATTTCAAAGATTGGCCTATGACACCAACACAGTGACTCAGAAATTGGCTACGTGTACATTAACTATCTATTTATCCGTCTTATATCTAATTGTAATACAATCTAAGTTATATATTGATAGCCCAGTCACGTAACTTACGGGAACAATCAAAATTTTCCTCAAGGAAATTTTGCTCTTGGCTAACATAGCCTTCGAAATGAAAAAAGGAAGCTTCTTATATCCGCATACAATACTTATGGCTCAGGGCTCGAGGCATTCGAATCAAAGGAAATTAAGAAAAAGAATCATATTTAATAAATATTATTAAACAATTAGGTAGGTACTTATAAAATTTAAATCAAAGAGGGTCGAATTTTTTATTATTATATTTTCATAATAGTCATAACTTATGTATGGGGTATGCCTATGCCCACCATTGGCCGTTGTAGTAGCATCGGGCTGAAATGATGATGATGATGTATGTAGGAATGTCTTAAATATTCTATGCACGGAAATCTCTAGGATAGAACTCTATGTCACAGTCGAAGTCTTGGCTAAAAATATGCGACCTTTTAGACGTCTAATTGCTACGTTTTAGTAATACAAAACAATCACGTGATGATTATCAAGTGGTTCTTGTGCGATCACCTCCATAACAGTTTTTTTATAGTTTAAATGTTTTACTTCACCCATACTAAAACTTATCTAATTTAATATTACCCCTGTGAATGAACAGACGGGAGCTTTCGCGCCTTACCATTTCCTATATCGTTTTGTGTGGCTGGCGCTTAGTTCAGATTCACACGCAGAAAATATTGCTGACTAAGGCATTTGCGAATATAGCAAAATCAGGGATGGAGTCTTATCAGCAAAGGCCAGCAACAGGACAAGTTGTAGAAAGTGATAAGGCACAAGACTGTACATCGCTATAAGTGGACTGTACACCGCGTAGTATGGTGGAAAAAAGCAATGTAACCCACACGTGAAAAAAAGAAAGGTCATTTCTAAGAAATTAAGGATATGATGAAGAAGTCCATTCCTCAATCATTTTGTTTGTAATTAATGTTGTTATTTACATTACAGAAAGCGGGATGCAAAGGCATGAAGGCTGGTCGCTGCGCGTGGCCAAGAGGGAAGGTGGTGGGAGGTTCTTCCGTGCTCCACTCCATGATGCACACGAGGGGCAACCGCAGGGACTACAACAGATGGGCCGCTAATGGAAACCCAGGTAATACCCATACAACCCATATTATATAACTAGCTTTCCGCCCGCGACTTTGCCAGCGTGAGCTAGACTATGTTTTTTTTTTTAATAAGATATTTTCCCGGGGTAAAAAGTAGCCAATATGCTAATCTAGACCATAACCTATCCCTGTGCAAAATTTTGTCCAGCCCGCTCATTCACAAATCGTCGGAAACGGAATCGGATTCGAATTCTGTGCTTTATCTATGTCTAATAAAAGTGAGTGACAGAGACAGTGCATACTTTCCGCCGTCGTCGGGAGCGTTTCCGATGTTTCGTGAATCAGGGGGCAGATCTGTTCAGCCGTGATTAGTAACAAGATTCCAAACATCCAAACTTTTCCATTTATATTATTAAGTAAGATTTTTCGAGTAAGCTAAGCACGCACACAGAAACTCAAGATAAGTTACAATAATCGTCTTATCAAGCTTATTAGGCCTATTATTAGCTTACACAGATATTTTGGGAATCCTGTATATTGCGAGTACAATAAAAGCAGCTAGAGATAAAATCGATTTTTCAATATGGGGTATAACAATTTGAATCATTAGTCTAGTCATTTACACGTTAATACTGCATGTAGGTGAGGTAAAAATAGAGTCGTTATACAATTGTTCACTTCCAAATAAAACTTTCTGTTGCAGGTTGGGACTACAAATCAATCCTGAAATACTTCAAGAGATCAGAAAATATGCAAATACCAGAATTAGCACGAGACAAACGCTATCATTCCGTCAAAGGGGAAATGTCTTTGACATATCCAAACTGGAGAACACCTTTATCGGATGCTTTTTTGAGAGCGGGAATAGAAACGGGTGGGAAAATAGTCGACTACAACGCGGAAAGACAGATAGGCTACTCCATCATTCAGTTCACTATGAATAATGGGACACGGATGAGTGCAAGCAGGGCATTCTTACATCCTATCAAACAGCGTCCAAATCTTCACATAGCAAAGAACGCGATGGTGACGAGAATACTTATAGACCCTCAGACCAAAAGGGCATACGGAGTAGAATTTCGTAAAAAAGGCAAGAAATATGTTGTAAAAGCTCAAAGAGAAGTCATCTTATCAGCTGGTGCTATAAACTCTCCACAGTTGCTAATGATAAGTGGAATAGGACCAAAGGACCATTTATCGGAGAAGAACATAACAACGATTGTTGATCTATCAGTTGGATACAACTTGCAAGACCATTGGGCTCTGGGAGGACTCACTTTCGTGATTAATACGACCGATTCGATTAGGTCTGAGCGAATAACGACTATTGGCAACATTTTAGAGTATTTCAGTCATCACACAGGTCCATTGTCTGCTCCTAGTGGAACAGAAGCTCTTGCCTTTATCGATACTAAGAATCCTACAGATGATGATGGATACCCTGACCTAGAATTACTGTTTGTGGGAGGTTCTCTCGTATCCCAGCCTACATACCGAGAAGCTTTTGCAATCGACGAACACATATTCAACCAAGTTTATGGACCAATTAAAAACAAAGATACTTGGATGGTGTTTCCTATGCTTCTGCTGCCAGAATCCAGAGGCAGAATAATGTTGAAAAATAAGAACCCATTTTCAAAGCCGAATATATACGCAAATTACTTTTCTGACGGAGATCACGACCAGAAGGTGATATTGTATGGTATAAGAAAGGTTATAGAGCTTTCGAAGACGAAAGCTTTTCAGAAGTATGGGAGCAGACTCCACGATATACCTTTGCCTAACTGCGCTCATCATACGTTTAATTCTGACGAGTACTGGTACTGTGCTATGAAGACTATTACGAACACGATTTATCATCACTGCTGTACGAATAAAATGGGACCGAAGGAAGATCCTGAAGCAGTGGTAGATCCTCGCTTGAGGGTCTATGGAGTGAAGGGCCTGAGGGTGGTGGATGCTAGTATAATGCCTCACGTGCCCGCTGCCCATACTAATGCACCAACTATGATGATAGCTGAAAAAGCAGCAGACTTGATCAAGGAAGATTGGGGTGTTTGATTTGTAAAACTAATTCATTTTACGTTTTGCCCAGTTTTGAATACGGTTTGTAATCAAATGACATATTATAATTTATACACACAAAACGTTTTCATTTCCTGCTAGCTTATAGGCTACGTTTTTGGCTCCTTCCAGGAATCAATATATTCTACAGGTCACACTAAGACCTTGCGTAAAACACGTTAGAAATCTAAAATGATTACTTATCCGAAAACTTCAGATTGTGAATCAGGCTGACGTTTGACAACACTCTTTTATAGAACTAACGCCCGAATTCTTGAACGCAAATTATCTTTGGGAGCGTCTCAAACATCATGGCATCTCTTTCATACGTTTGACATTTAAAAGTGACAGGGCGATGTGTGAGACGCTCCCAAAGATAAGTAGCGTACGAGTATTCGGGCATAAGTTAATCAATTCTCCCAGCAACATTCAGAAAATTTTTGATTGCATTAAGTAAAAATGCAAAGAAATAACTTTTAAAAAAGGCTATCAGCAATCGTATCTTAAAAAGAATATAACTTGGCAGACAAATAGTGTGCACGTTACGTCACATTTCTATCAACTATTGTATAAAATGTAAATGATATTTATTTATAAATGCTCGGAGCAACTAACAAACAATGCATGCCCGTTTCAAGTAGCATCCTACGCATAATATGTAATACAGTTAAAACAATGTTGAATGCCTCACAAACACTTCAAATATAACAACAGTATAGATACTATAACAGCCCAAATAGCGTAGTGGCATATCTATGCATAGGTATTCCTTTGGTTGGAGTGGATTTGGGTTTAAATTGTCAAATGTCTGGAATCCGGTGATTCGGTTGTGTAAAAACAGACAAAATCAAAATAATGTTTCACGGAGCGATATGGCGATACTGTGAATTTTGTGTGTCGCGGACAAGTTAGTACGAGCGGGTGTCGAACGCAATAAACGAAGTAGGTATACAGAGGGTAGATAGATATGTCTGTTCCTAACAACAGTGATCATGTCGTATGTAACTGCGCCGAAATATCGGGGATTCGAAAACAAATTTGAACATGGTAAAAATCCCGTTTTGCATAATAGTTATAAGAATATTTTGATGTGTCTTCATATTTAATGTAATACCAAGTCTAAACGATTCTCTATGAATAGAAATTACTGAAAACTGTTTACTTAACCTCTGAAGTTAAATACATGACGTCTATTACTAATATTATAAAGAGGAAAGATTAAATTTTTTGTTTGTTTGTTTGTAATAGGTAAACATAAAACTACTGGATTGATTTAAAAAATTCATTCACTGTGCTTTCACCATTGGAAAGCTACATTCTTTTCTTTCAACTTGATATTCCCACGGGAACGAGTGCCACGAGGGTAAAACCCCGCGAAACCCCTAGTAATAAATAAAAAACAACAGTCTGACGTTGAATAAAAAAATGGCTTATATAAAAATGTAAAACATGTGCCAAAACTACTTACTACAAAACAGATTTAACTTGTACAGTCGGCAGTTGATCAAGCGTCACATGTTGACCGTGACCGCACCTGGCCTTGACATCGCGCACAGGTTACGCCCGATATTCGTAGTGGAACTGTTCACTCAATCAAAATTTTTATGTGTAAAAACACCAGGTAAAGTATTATTTTTAAAATATATTGATGAATTTTAAAAAAATCATACATTTGACACAACAGGCAGAGTCAGCTGTCAAATGTATGTGTGTAAAACACAATGAGCTGAGGCTCCGCTTCCTCTTCCTGGGCGACTTTGACCTTACATACATACTAATCTTTTGTAGCATCTAATTTTGAGATACATTTCTGTGACATCTGTCTGAAAACATTAATGTCAAAGAAAATTACATGATAAGAATTGATCAACCACTAAATTAAGCCTCACGAGACACGAACTAAAACAAAATTCAATTTTGCACCGACTTATTTTTTAAACGGAAAAAAGGTTACGAATGTTACGATCTTACATAAATGATAGGAAGTTATAAAAAATAAAAGCGCATCTTTAAATAGTGTTCTCTTTTGAAACTCTTTTCTCGCCATTTTGAAACTCCAACCGGTTATCTAGTGCTATTGTTGATCAAAAATGTTAGGTTATAAAAATGGGTTAAGTCTTGTTGATGTGAAATGGCAAACTTGATCTACTGTTAACTGTACATAAGGTCAATGTCACGCAGGATCTCGCGTGTTGATATAGGCGACGCGGCCAGATTACGACACAGTGTAGCCGAGGGAGCGACGATCGGTCAGTGCTGCGAGTGCAGTTTGTGATGTGCTAAACTTTCAGGAATCACGGCCGGAACTGTAAGTTGAGTCAGTGATTTGATATTATCAATTTTCTTTGAGAGTGATTAAGTGAAAACTTAAGGAGTACGTTGACAAAAGTTTTTTTAGGCAAAAGTCATTAAGCCCTAAGTACTTAATTAGCTTTCGTATTGAGTTACAGTATACCTCATTTAAATCAATTTATTCAAAATTAAATTCCTATCTCATTTTTTTTCTTAAAAAAACAAAAATGCAACAACGAATATACTAAACAACCAATATTCAAAAGAAAATGATAGTTTCCTCAGTGATATAGAAATACGAAATACAATTATTTTTATTTCGAATTATTTTTACTTCTAACAGTGCAATTTCTATTACTTTGAATTTTATTTATTGAAAATTAAATAATAAAAAAAACTGTTTTTATTATACACTTATCTTTATTTCATCGTATTAATGACTATTAAAAATATATCGTTACTTAGTGTTATCATGATTTATTGTTTTATAATTTACGGTTAAGTAAATACGTGGTACGTTGCATAATGAAAAATTAAAACCAAATACAAGTATAATGTACTATTTTCACTGACCTTTCTCCATAATATCGAAGGTTCGTATACATTTACCAAAACGTCAATACACGTTCGTATTTGTGAAAAACCTGTTCAAACCCAATAATTACAAAGAGCGAGAAAACAACAAGTAGTTATGTTTATAATTAGTTCTGTGTAAAGTGACCGCAGAGTGTAACGTAAAGTAGATTAGATTGTAATGATATAATTGTAATTAAATAACATAAATAAATATTAATGGATGCCGCTAAAGTCGTGAATCAGAGGTATCAAATTAAAACATTTGATCGAATCAGGCGTCACCTGGCCGAAGTCGTAACTGAAATTTGTGAAAAAAGAAATATATGTTGCTTACTTCCGCAAAAAAACGTCCCTATTAGTGTTTTTTGCGGAAGTAAGCTACATATATTTCTTTATTTTTTTTTCTCAAATTAGAACATCAGATTTTTTCCAAAGAACTGTAGCCATAACAACGATGTTTTCAGCATTGTATGTGTTCCGGCAGGTAGAGATAGGTACCCAGTTCGTCAGTGTTGAGGATTCCGGGAGTAGTGCGCTTCTATCTTCAGCCTTAGCTTTACTTAACATCAGGTGAGATGAAGGCTAAGTGCTACCCCTTCTTTAAACTCTCAGGACGAGCACTTGTGCACGACTACAAATTACATAGCGCCGCTGCGATGTCACGGGAACAGAAAAGATTGTCGATCTAATAAGCCAGCTTTTGACTGATGGTATAGTAATATTCCACTTTCTTTTAAACTCTCAGGATGTGCACTTGTGCACGACTACAAATTACATAGCGCAGCCGCTGCGCTGTCACGGGAACAGAAAAGATTGTCGATCTAATAAGCCAGCTTTTGACTGATGGTATAGTAATATTCCACTTTCTTTTAAACTCTCAGGATGTGCACTTGTGCACGACTACAAATTACATAGCGCAGCCGCTGCGCTGTCACGGGAACAGAAAAGATTGTCGATCTAATAAGCCAGCTTTTGACTGATGGTATAGTAATATTCCACTTTCTTTTAAACTCTCAGGATGTGCACTTGTGCACGACTACAAATTACATAGCGCAGCCGCTGCGCTGTCACGGGAACAGAAAAGAATGTCGATCTAATAACCCAGCTTTTGACTGATGGTATAGTAATATTCCACTTTCTGATATATAAATAAAAACTCCCGAGTTCGGTATACAATAATAAGATAATAAATTAAAGCAGTTAGTTAATATTTTAATAATGTGCAGAGATCGGAATAGGTAGAGCTGTTTAGGTTCATTGACCGCACACGTTATGTTTATACGGACATTCTACAAAATTCCGACTTTAACTCCGGCTTTTTTTATTTTGTTTATAAAATAATCTTCAATTATTTAAGTAGTGGGCTGCTACACCCCCTCGTACCCTACTATTCTGTGACTATTTTCATTGTTCGTTTGCATGCCTTGACGCACAATTTTCATAAAAACTTCCTCGCTGTAGTGTCTCATAGATGGGAAATTATTTGCATCTGCGTGATGATTTGTACGTCAGTGGAGAGGCCTTCTAGCTTTAATAACAAATCGCGGAACACAGATTTTATTTTTATTAAATAAAAAAAAAATCTGGGAACGGAAATTATTAATAATAAAAATCAATTATTATATATGATCAAAAAACTTATGTATTTATAAGTTTTTTAATAATATAGTAGCACCACTATCGTGTTCCTTACGCGTGACTTTAAGACTAAAGAATTTCGTCCGATCACTCAAAATATAAACTTGACATAAAATACCCTTTAACGTTCTATCAGGTCAAAGAGCTTATTCACTTTTTCAGTAAATAAATGTTTCTTTTTCGCTCTCAAATAAATATTACACATTATGCCGGTAGCACACCTTACGCTACGCCCGCCCTCCGCAAAACTATAGGTAGTAGCGGCGGGCGCCACTGACATAGTAGAATCAAATAAGTAGGCCAACTCGAGCCCCGAGCGAGCGATAATAGCCTCAACACGTAGAGGGCTGTCGCAATCGTCAAAAATCATAGTCAATCTTTATACATAACAATTTTCCCCTTTAGGGAAACCATCAAAGGCAAAATCAGCATCTAATACCAAAGTTTTTTAATTATTTTTTGTACATAAACCGGAGCTGACAACAATTTTTTTTATTACCTTCGCTACGTCATGTTATCTGTTTAGTGATATTAAAAATTACGGTCGAAATAGGATTAATTGAAACGTGGCTTTACTGAATCATTTATTTATTCAAATAAAATAAAATGATTATGAAATTGCATTGTTACTTACACTTATCAAAATAATAATCTTCTAATTCTAAAATTGAATATTTTTACAATAACCCCAAATAATAGGGATTAAAAGTACTTTTTCTCTGTAGCAAATTTGTGATTAAAAAAATGATATTTATAAAAATTATACTTTAGTAAAAAAAATCGTTTGTTTCGACAAGTACAATTACGAAAAGAAAGACAATGCTGTATTTGACAAACTGCTATTGAGACATCCATTAACACTGCAGCATTTTCTATAGCTTCTCGAATTTATAACCATCTTCACGAATTTGTAGTTAAAGTTTTTTTTTGTAGCCTTTGTTTTTGGACAGTAAGTTCCTTGTTTTCGGTATACAAGCGAACTGATTTTTATTGACGTAGGTATATTTATTGTTTTCTCTATTCATTGATATTGTAAGGCTATGGATCAGATTTTTTATTTTAGGTTGATCATGGCTTTGTTATTGTGATTTTAATGTTATATTTTTGATTACCTACTGTTTTAAGTGCATTTTATTCGTGATTTGCTATTTTTTTTTATTGACTGATTCTAGTTTCGATAATCGGTCGTCATTTGTACTGATTTTAAAAATTTTAGGTATCGTGGGCATATTTTGGAGGTAGCTCTGTGGTTGGTGGGTTTGTTATCTATTTTATCTGAAGTTTTTGTTTAAGGGTTGTTGGAGTTGCAGTTGTAACATTTAAGTTTATTCTTATTGTTTTTATTGGGACAATCCTTCTAGGAATGTTTCTCCGAGGTGAAGTGAGAGCAATAGCTTTTTTTGGAGGTGCAGTTTTTAGTTATGTGCCCGGTTTTTGGTATTGCATGCATTTATAGCATTGAAGAACGAGGACATGGTTTTCCGCATGCACTCTTTAATAATCCATGTTGACTCTACCAGCTTCAGTGACAGCTTTCCATATGAGTATTAAATCAAAAAATTAAAATTAGGGGAATATTACTTTTCCAATAAAAAGTAATGTAAATATCAGGAAAATAATTTTTTTTGATACTTAAACAAAAATGAAAGTGTACATATTTTAACAAATTAGGTAAAAAATTAAGAAAATTAATCAGATATTATTAGTAAGTGCACTTTTAAAATATGAATCTACATAAATCTGTGGGATAGCGAGCTTTTCGATTAGATCCCCATGATCTTTTATTTTTGCCTCATTAAGTGGAATTGTTGTGTTTAGGCTTATGTAAGCCGTGTAAGCCGTAAACACTATCTGATCATCTTTGGTTCGGCGCTTGCGCACAAACACTTTTTTTATAATTTTCTTCGGAAAATTACGTTTTATAAAAAATCGCGCCCGGATCTTCCTTCTCTACTCTTAATACTTTGATATCGTTCCATTTAACTTGATTACGATCTTCATCTAAATTGAAATTGGCTCCCCACTCTTCTTGTAAGATTTTAGTGTCGTAAAACTTTTCAAATGTGTTCTCTTCTACTTACTTGATACTCACATGTATTAAAATGCAATATTGTTGAGGGGTGTATATCGGACTATTTAATGTGGATTTAACGGTTATAGCACATTACACCAACTCAACGTCGACTCCAATCCAACTCAACTCACAGTATGGCATAGAAATGTAAGCTTTATTTCGTGTTACATACGAGTGAATTTTTCACCACATAAGTTGAAAGTTGACGACGACGCGTCGTTCACTCGTCGACGACGCGTGGTCCACGCGTTGTTCACCAATTTACTTACAATTCAATGCCATACTGTGAGTTGAGTTGGAGCGGAGTCGACGTTGAGTCGATGTTATGTGCGCTGACCTTTATAATGTTTCTCTATGACGCTGTGCACATTGTGTGGCGCTACCTTGCTATCTGCAGCTGCAGGATTGTGCACTGATAGTTTCGTTGTGTCAAAGCCATCTTCTATCTCACTCGTTGCACTAGGGGCGCAAGCAGCCGGGAAATAATAGCGGGCCATGGTTGTGTTTTTGCGGAAGTAAGCAATATTTTTTTAAATAATTAATTTAGTTAGCATTCTTGTCCCTAAAAGGTAATGTAAAGGTCTACGTGATCAGAGTTGTGTGTGGAATATATCGAACTAAATACCATTCTGGTTCATTAGAAAAATATTACTGATGCCTCATTGCAATCAAAACGTTATTTATGCCGGACATTTGTCTGTATCTCTATTTTATTTATCCACAACGGTGAAGCACTTACTTCTGATGTTAAGTGATGATAGGGGTGTAGGTGGAATTGCTCTACTCCCGGAATCCTCAACTGAGGAACTGGCTATCTTATGTTAAAGTGTCCGGCACCCAAAAATGATGAAAACATCGTTTTATGGCGTCAGACTTAGAATGGTGGTACTTAGCCAGGCGTAAAAACCGAAAACAATATGTACCCCCACTGGGAATTGAACCCAAGATCTCTGGATCTGATACCGGTGGTGTGTACCACACAGAGGCTATTTAATCGCAAGAACTTAACAAAAAAGTACAATTTCTTTGACTCAAAATTTCAAGGAAATCGCAGCGCGTTCACCACGGACAAGTGTGCGTGCACCTTTAAACGCGTGTTAGTAATCCGTAAAAGGTGTTCTTTTCAATGAGCAGTGTGCGCAGAATTCTAAAGGTGCAAAAAGGACAATATTTTGAAGAATTTAAGGGTCAATCTATGGATTATGATTATGATCATGATTATTTTTAAAACTAGTCTCCGTCTCGCTCAGCCGAAACTTGTATCATCGGATTCCATAAGTCAAAAGGTCATTACAAAGTCACAATACAACCGTTATAATAGCGTAGATACGGAAATTCAACCAAAGAAGTATTTAATAAGAATGCATATATGAACAACCCTTATTACGAGAATATCTCGTAATAAGGGTTGTTCATAAAATTCGATGGCAAATAAAAAATATTTGCCATCCAATACTGTAGCTCTTGTCTCTGTCTGTTACTCGCATCGGTTTCAAGCTCGGGCGTTAGAAATACTTCCATATCTTGCCATATTGTTACTAAGGGTTTCGAACTCATTCAAATTCAACATTTTAGATCTACATATTTTTTATTACAATCGGATTCCGGTATTTCCAGTGTCATGACGTCGAGACATTCACATTCTTTCGCATTTTTTATTTTCTATAAGAACTTACTTACCTATATTTTTTTATGTGACGAGCCTGTGGCCACATATTACGTAATATTACTAATAGTGTAGTAGTACTAGTGGCGCAGAGTTTAGCGCGCTCGGACAGCGATCGTTGAGGTTAAGGCGATGATTCCTGACCGAAAAAGGCACGCTAAGGGCGTTTGTGCACTACACTGAATTTTACCGATCCGGAAAAAACGGATGCTTGTATTTTAATAACGGATGCTCATTTTGGCAGTGACAGATCATTCTTTGGATATCGTTGCAATAAACGAAACTTGGCTCCGACCTAACGAGGAAGGTAAAGCGCCATCTATACCGGGTTATACGCTGCGTAGCATTCCCAGACCCGCTGAAGTCCGCAGAGGTCGTGGCGGTGGAGTTGCCTTTTATGTCAAGAAAGGAATTAGAATTAAGATGTGTGAGCATCCTGTGTGTTTACCAGTTGAGCAGATGTGGTTTCAGTGTTCAGTAAATGGTATCAAAACGGTAATAGGAACTGCATACCGTCCGCAATGGCTTAGTGTAGACATATTTCTAGATGCTCTTTCAGATTCTGTGAACGCTATGGGACATTTTGATTATATTATATTGCTAGGTGACTTTAATATTAATCTTCTGGACAGAAATAGCAGTAATTTCTCTAAATTTCATAATTTTATAAATCTCTTCAATCTTGAACAAATAGTTAACTCTCCAACACACTTCACCGAAAATAGTGAAACTCTTTTGGATGTTGTTTGTACAGACGCTCCAATAAAAAACGTCGTTGTTGAAATAATAGGTAGTAAGTTGACGAATCACGCTATGGTTGTGACTGAATTTAATTTGAAGAAACCTAAAGTACCACCAAAATTTATTAGTTACCGACCACTTAAAAATATTAACCCCGATGACTTTGAAGTTCACCTTAAATCTATTCCTTGGCATAGCATATCTAAAATATATAACATTGATGATATGGTTGCTCTATTTAATAGTTTCATTTTAAACCTATTTGATACTCATGCTCCTCTTAAAAATATAAAAATAAAGTCCCAATCTTATCCATGGATAACTGACAATCTGAAACTTATGATGAAATTGAGAAATGACGCTCATTTGCGATATTTAAGGACTAAAAATGATAGCCATAAAGATTATTATAAACAGTTAAAAAAGCTGGTCAACAGGACTCTTTATTTGGAAAAAAGTGCATATTTTAGACATCATATTAACGGGAATATCAATAATCCAAAATTACTGTGGAAAAATTTAAAAAAGAATGTTCTTCCCCCTAAATCTGACTTTGATCTTCCGTCTCATCTCTGCTCTGCTGATAATATAAATAAACATTTTCTTGACTTACCGGGTTGTGACAGTATTGAATTTCCAGTTTTGAATCATTATGAACAAAACCGTTATAACGATTCCACTTTTCATCTAAAATGTGTCGACCAACAAGATATATTAAAAATAATCAACTCTCTTAAATCAAACGCACAAGGCGTGGACCTTATTTCATTAGATATGCTTTTGCTTTCACTTCCAGAGTCACTTGATGCAATAACTTCAATAATAAACAGATCGATTGTCACATGCTCTTTCCCTGAATTATGGAAATTAGCTCTTGTGCAACCTCTTGCAAAAGTCCCACATCCATCCTCTTATAAAGATCTTAGACCTATTAGCATCCTTCCTTGTCTATCAAAAATTATGGAAAAAGTAGTATACCATCAGCTAAATAAATATCTAGAAGATAATAATATTCTTCCCCAGGCCCAGTCCGGTTTCCGTAAAAACAGAAGTACTGAAACAGCGCTATTAGATGTCACTTCCAATATCTTGGAAGCGCAGGATTCTGGCATGGGTACTATGCTGGTTCTTTTGGATTTTTCTCGTGCATTTGACACGATAAATATATCCTTACTTCTTTCGAAGTTGACATATTACGGGTTTGATATTCCAACGGTGAAGTGGTTTCGCAGTTATTTGACCGGACGTTCTCAGTCAGTTCAGTTGCGCAACAGTGATGGTTCTATATCGGTATCGTCCAATTCGCCTGTCTCTCAAGGTGTACCTCAGGGTTCAATCTTAGGACCCTTGCTGTTTATTATTTATATTGCTGATATCGTGCAATGTATACAAAATTGTAAATATCATTCTTATGCCGATGATCTGCAAATTTATGTCTCTTGTCATCCTAGTGAGGTTGTTACAGCAGTAAAAAAAGTTAATGAGGATTTAGAAAGAATCTCTAACTGGTCAGAGGATAATGGTCTTGTATTAAACCCGAGCAAATCAACTTTTATGGTACTGGGCTCAAAGCAGCAAATTGCAAAAATTGAATCCAAAAATCCGATAGTAAGGCTGGGTGCTGACATAATACAAGCAACAAAGGTGGCACGAAACTTGGGTTTGGTTATGGATGCGGAACTAAGGTTTGAATCTCATATTCAGGATATAGCGCGTAATTGTTTTTACCGTTTAAAGGTGCTTTATAACGTTCGAAGCTTCTTAAGTACCGAATTGCGAATAAGGCTTATTGATTCGTTAATCTTATCTAAGTTCAGTTATGTTGACACTGTCTATGGACCCAGACTTCTTTGCAAAACTAAATCTTTAATCCAGCGCGTTCAAAATGCTTGTGCAAGGTTTTGTTTTAATGTACCCCCTCGAAGCCATGTCTCCCCTTTCATTAACCGGGCCCATATGTTAAATATGAATTCTAGAAGGGATTTACACTTTGCAACTCTATTATTTAATATTATAAGGACATGCAAACCTCCATATCTATACGAAAAGCTTAGGTGGTCGTCCAGTACTAGATCCTGTCGTCTCGCTGTTTTCCCACACAGAACTACTGCCTATAAAGGTTGTTTCAAGTACGCCGCCACGAAAATTTGGAATAACATTCCTCCACCCTTGCGCAATCTTACTTCAGTCTACAGTTTTAAACGTAAAGTTAAATATCATCTTCTCGAAATGCAAATCGGCGGCGTTAGATAGTGATTTTATATATTATAACATTTATAAATAACTGTATATATTATTACATCAATTAATATTATTATAACATCAAGTATTTTATATATTATAACGTCAATGAAAAAATTGTGGCGATCCAGTCTCTGCCTACCCCCGTGGGAAATAGGCGTGACTATATGTATGTATTACTATGTATGTATGTATGTAACTGTATAAGTATTGTATCAACATTTTAAGGTAATGATTGTGAAACATAAGCGTTAATATTGTTAGTGATAAGTTTGTAATTTTTAACTAGTATTTAAGTTGGATTATAAGGTTCCAAGCTAGTGGTATCTCCCAACCATCTTGTAGAGGGGTATTTATGTTGTTATTTTTAAGACTGTAAGTATAAGTTTTTTTTTAATAGAGCCATAAGCAAGTAGTCTCGGTTGCATCCGAAAACCAGCGTCACCGCCTTGGCGGTGGCACATGCTGAGATGCAGCCGTTTCAACAAAATTCATCATTCTTTTAATATTTTTTTGTGTTTGTAATAATTTATTTTGTTGAATAAACTTTTTTCTTTCTTTCTTCTTTCTTTCTAATAATTAATTATTATAAATAAATTCTTACTATTATAAATGATTAAATTATTAAAATACAAGCATCCGTTTTTTTCCGGATCGGTAAAATTCAGTGTAGTGCACAAACGCCCTTACGCTTGCTCGGCCGCGCGCGATACACTTCACGCGGACGCAGCGGCAGCCGGCAGTGAACTGTGAACTCGCGAGCGCCCCGCGAATCGAAAATCACTTAAATTTTAATTAAAAATTAAATAATAACAAAGACAACTATTTTCGTATATTTTTCATTAACTAATATCAAATTGGAAGAATGTTTAGGATTTTATTTGACACAGTAAAATATCACCAATCGAAAGAAAACGGCCGGAAGCACTATATAGTACATGGAAATCGTACCAAATAAGTGGTGTTGCTTTGCATTAAATGAGGTAGTTCTGATTTTTTTATATGTTAGTAGTGATGAGATAGTAATGACAAATCCAAGTTTTCCACCTCGAAAGCCCTCCGGATCATTGTTAAATATTTAAAAATCCAATAAATTTTCAGATTTTTTCAGTTTTTGTCAATTTTTACCACCAAGGACCAGTGTTACGGCAAAAGTTACTATGCACGCTTTAAAGTAGACCAAATTTGCAATACAAAGAGAATAATTTGGTTTTTGTAAGTCAAATAGTTTTTAAGATGGGGCTATTTAAAAGTTTGCCAAAATTCAAAAAAGGAAGTATTACAGTTTTTTATTTTTCGGCATTTTGACACATAGTAGTGGGTTTATGGCAAAAGATAAATTATTAGTTATTAAAGTCCATTAACTTACATTTGATAGTTCCTGAGACAGCTGTTCAAAGTTATTGAGGTAGGTAAGTAAACAATTATGTAATAGAAGGCTTTGCAAAAGGTAGTAAGCCCTAAAGGAAGAAGGATCTGGGAGACGTTCCCGTTCTACCTTGTTAATGACACGCAAACCTTAATCACCTTGAAAGCATACCAAAGATGTAAGGTTGTACCAGCAGATGTGGTTGCAGGAAAGCAGAACTCAAATGTTCTGGTGTTTGCAGCTACTGCATTGGCCAATCATGCGAGAACATACCAGACCTGATGTGTGATGACATTGATGAACCATTGATTAATAACCCACCATCAAAGGACGATTTTGACCGTCCTGAGCAGTTCGATGAAGAAGTTATACCTCAGCAAGCTGCCCCCAAAAAGTGTGCTGTGGATTCAGAGGACGTGCCTGGTCCATCAAAATTATACATACAATGTACATAATTGATCCCACCACCTCCCAGATCCTCCTTCCTTTAGGGCGTACTTCATTTTGCAAACCCTTCTATTACATAATTGTTTACTTACCTCAATAACTTTGAACAGCTGTCTCAGGAACTATCAAGTGTAAGTTGGTAATACTAATTGGTCTCATTTTGTTGGAAATTTAATGGACTTTAATAACTAATAATTTAACTTTTGCCATAAACCCACGACTATGGGTCAAAATGTCGAAAACTAAAAAAACTGTAATACTTCCTTTATTGAATTTTTGCAAACTTTTAAATAGCCCCATCTTAAAAACTATTTGACTTACAAGAACCAAATTATTCTCTTTTTATTGCAAATTTAGTCTACTTTAAAGCGTGCATAGTAACTTTTGCCGTAACACAGGTCCTTGGTGGTAAAAATTGACAAAACTGAAAAAAACTGAAAATTTATTGGTATTTTAAATATTTAACAATGATCCGGAGGGCTTTCGAGGTGGAAAACTTGGATTTGTCATTACTATCTCATCACTACTAACATACAAAAAAATCAGAACTACCTCATTTAACGCAAGGCAAAATGTACGATTTCCATGGACTAATATAAATAACTGTAAAATAACATATATTTTTTCCAAATTTTGAGTACTTTGTGGTTTGCGAGTAATCCATAATTTAAAATAGCCTATTTTCGGGAATCGGTGCCTTAAGATTATCTCGAGCTCCTCCGTGCTTCGGAAGGCACGTAAAGCCTTTGGTACCGGCAGCCGCTACCAAAGGCTGTCACAACCTTTGGTACCGGCTGCCCGTACCAAATGTTGCGATTGATAACGGTAATCCATGTTTTTTTTTTCAGATTTTACGGCATACGGCAGGCTTTTCATTACCGTATCAAGTATTACGTCAATTCATCTTTGCGATAAACCACAATGACAAATTATGCACAAAACTACTTTTAATCCGTAGGCTGAAAAACGTAAAAACATAAATACCTATATCGATATCTATTTTTTTTTTTCACTTTTGCAATCGGTCACCCCGTACGTATATGGAAATAAAAAAGATAGAAATTCTATCTTTGTCAGTTTCAAAACATGACAGATGAAACGTTAATTAATTCCCCACTCCATAAACAACCACACTCTACACGTATTCTATTTTCATGTAAGTACGGGATGACAAAAGTGAAAAAAAAATATAGATAACGATGATAAATGGTAGACGTAGAATGGAAGAGATACATAAATATTTACGCTCTTTTTTGGTTATAACTTTAAACAAAAAATGCATGATGATGCAGATGCATTGTTGTCAGGTATTTTGATGAAAAATACTTACTACTGATTAGTTGTCGTGGAAATATATTCTATACCTACGGCAATTTTTCATAAATACGGCAATTTTAGTTCGCAGATACGGTAACCAAATTTTTTTCAATCGCAGGATGCGTTTGCAGTCGGTAATACCCACCAATCCGCATTGGGTCTCATGGTGGGTAATGGCCCATTCTATTATCCATCAAGAAAGGCCTGTGCCCGTGTATTTATTTATTTTCTTAAAGAAGGACCAACAGCCAAACTTTAAATTAATAAATACAATAGACACCAATTACCGGTCTTCACAATAGACTGATGATGATGATGTTTATTTCTTACAAGTCTTAAGTACAACTTTATTAACTTGCGAGTCTCAAAAGGATTTATTTATGATTCATACTTTATGCATCAGAATACTTGATGTGATCGTTTACCAGTCCCATTACTACAATAAATTATTTATTTATTTCCTGTTAGCTTGTGTAAATATGTTTGTTAGTAACATTTAACAATTACGTTACAATCGTGATTATTAGGTTTACTGCTGATAATGACAGTAAGCACTTAGCTGTATGGTACAGTATCAGATATAAAGGAGCGAACGAGGTCCACAAATATTTCGGGGCAGCGTTAAACAATAAATTCGTAACCTCAGTGAGGTAAAAATATCAGAAAGCTTTTGATCTTTGCTCGTGTGAACTACACGATGTTTTCCCATGGGAATGAGATATATTTCCGGGTTAAAAATTAGCCTTTTTGCTATTATAGGACACAGAAATAGATTAAACACCTCTGGCGCAGAAGGCAGGTATCCGTGTCCCTGCCTGTATGAAGCACTTCATACAGATCCTTGATTGAGTGACAAACAGCTAAACTTTGTCGGCTTTATTAATAAACAAAGAGTAACTTTACACCTGGTTTAACCAAAAACATCCATTACCATGACTGGGGCCACTGCCTCACAATAGGTAAGGTCTGAACGCTGAGCGCATATAAAACGCGGTACAATTAACAAAGTCAGACGATTGATCTTGATCCGTTTCCATATTGTTTAAATTCGTGCTCGTGCGTGACATGATCAACGTAAGTAGGTCTAGATACGCGGAAGCGTATCAAAGCCAAGTTCAAAAGCAAACAGAACTGGCGAGCAGCACCGTGTGTATCTTAACACGAACCATTTGGAGCCACTTTTGACCCCCTCATAACTCAAAAACTATTACACAGAAACATGTCAAATTTGGCTGATGTATTGAGACTAGCGAGATAAATATGTGCTCCAAATTTTATATACACACCTCAAACGGTTATTTAGATATTTACGTCCAAAAATCGTTATTTTTATCACTGACTCACCTATAATCAAAACTATAACCCACTTCCAGATGACCTAGAAAGCTGAAATTTGGCATGCAGACAGGTAATCTGGTGAATACAAAGGAAAAAATCCGAAACTAGTATTTTTTTTAAATAAAACGTTGACAAACTTATATTTGCGTTCCCTGTGCACTTATCCTGTATAAGATCTTGTATAAGATGAAGTACAAATATAAGTTTGTAATAGTTTTTATTCTGTTATATACCAATAATTCGTCATACTTCTTGACGTTCGGCTAGCGCTGACGGCGTAGTGGCCATTCAATATTGAGGACTCGAGGGAACCGAGTTCGAACCCCAGATTACCCAAACACTTTTTTTGTCCTCGCGGTAAATTAATTACAAACTTGCACCATTTCTAGCACGATATCCATATTATTATTTATTAATTATTAATATAAATTATAAAGTTATTGAAATTTTTACTTTTTGCATTCACAATCCAATTTTTATTATTGAAAAATGGAAAATGAAGTATTTAGACAAAATCGACCATCATCTCACAACCAGCTCCGATGGGACTCGAACCCACGACCTTTCGCTTAAATTAATTATTAATATTAATATAAATTATAAAGTTATTTAAATTTTTACTTTTTGCATTCACAATCCAATTTTTATAATTGAAAAACGGAAAATGAAGTATTTAGAAAAAATCGACCATCATCTCACAACCATCTCCGATGGGACTCGAACCCACGACCTTTCGCTTTCCGGGCGACTGCTCTAACCACTGAGCTACGGAGTCATAATGATAAATGTGAAAGTGTGTTTGTTTGTTTGTTTGTCCTTCTTTCACGTCAAAACGGAGCATAGTACTTATAACCCGACCACCAGGGGGCGCAATCTTCATACATTCAAATGGGAACTAGAAGCCAAAAAATGCGAAAGTTGCTATGTTCTCCCTGTAGGTGCACACTTTGCACATAAATAGTTCACTAAAGTAAAGTTCAAAAAACGATAGATGGCTCCAAGTTAATACACCCACCCACAGTTTAGAAAAGAAGAGAAAAATCCTTTATTTCTATACTATATTGTTGAAAGTTGATGGAAGAGTATAAAATTTAATGAGAGTAAAGTGTACTTATGGAAAATAATGTCAAATAAACTAAATTATACTTTTGTTTGTTAAATTTGTTATTTGCTATGTTCTGTTTTGTAAAGATCCGTAATTCCGTTAGCAATTACATAGTTTCGTTGCTCGGAGTACCGCTTTTTGAGAAAAAGACTCGTTGGTGTTGAGTGTGTATACAGAATTCTTTGGTGATGTGCTGTGTTTGAAAAAAGACTTCTTTGAACATTGTTAATGCCTTTAGTGATGAATATTTGTTGATTTATTGTTAATAAATGGTGCAGTGTTAACCTATGTTTCATTTACACTAAGTTTCCTTATAAATAAATAATATGTATACTATGCCTATGTGTGTGTCTGTGTTTATATGCCTTTGTAATTTGCATATGTGTGTGTTTATACACCAAATGGAGTGTGAGATTATAACTTCAATACAAAACTGCAAAACTGTCATATCTTCCATGGCCGCTTCCAAAGAGTATGTAATCACTGACGTCTGCGCGCGGTCAAAATCGAATACTAATCTTTTCCATAAGCTTAGCATAAATAATGTACTGTAACTAGCGCCAAAAATGCACCAGTCGCGCATGCGCGCAGAGTTATCTGACGCGCACTCTACAGAGTAATTTATATATGTAGGAAGTAGAGACCAATCTTGGCCCTTTTATTGGTAGTGTATACCTAACTAGCGCTATCTATCGTCTGGTGTAGGCAACTTTTGGTGTATAAACACACACATAAGACATCTTCTTACGAGTTGCAATGTGGGACCCGGGAGACAATAATTGAAACGACTTGATAGGTCAATGTTGCGTTTATTACTGGCTAAATAATGCATGTATCATAACATATTATATGAGGCGAGGTGCACACACTACACCTCCCCCGTTTTTTTGAAAAAGAAAAATAAATACATTTGTTTTTGTTATTACAATAAAAACTTTAGAGTTTTTTTTTAATATACATTTTGAAAGCTGTCTGATATTTTTTAGATAGGTACACTAAAAACCCTTTTATTTAAAAAAAATATTACTTAAAGGAGTTTAAGTATGTTCGAAAACCAATTTCTCATACACATATTTTATACTAATTCAATTATTGATTTTAAAGTAAGTACACAACAGTTATTTTATTATTGTTATCATCAATCTCAAGTTTATTTTGAAAATAGTAAAACTATTTGAAAAAAAATAGAACTTAAATTAAGTAATAATATTATACTCAAAGTTCGGACAGAACAAAAAAGATTAATAGATTTTTGCTTAATTATAACATATTGTTTTTATAAATATTTACTTTCATGAAAGCACAGAAACAAAACAATAACTTTCAAATTTTTCGCAAAACAGAATAAAACAATAAAAATCTTATCAATATCATATCGGTAAAATCAATCTTATAAACTTCATTAGCACTGCAGAGCACATAACCAAAATCAACAGATAATAGGTTCTTATTTATTAAAAACTAGCTGACCCGGCAAACGTTGTTTTGCCATATAAATTTTATTGGACACGAACTTCGTATCACCTGCCTGACACAATGTCACTTATTTAAAAAAAAGAAATCCTAAGCGGCAAAAATGTCAGTGATTACATACTCTTTGACATACCTTCTCTTTGGAAGCGGCTAAGAAATGACAGTTGTGTGAAGTATGACAGTTTAACGGTTTTCTATACACAATTACTATTTTAATTTTATAATTTTTCTGGATAAAAAGTAGCCTATGTTACTCTCCAGCACTCAAATTATCTCCATACCGAATATCTCGTCGATCCGTTGCTTCGTTTTGACGTGAAAGACGGACAAACAAACAAACAAACAAACAAATAAACAAACAAACAAACACACTTTCACATTTATAATATTAGTATGGATTTTGAAGCAACAGAGACAAAAAAAAACTTGCAATGCTAATCTTATCATCCTAATTAACATTTAAAATGAAATTCTTGCTTAGGCACAAGAAAGTTATACTAAACAAATCGACTTATCTAACACTGTTTGTATCACTGTTGTATCACTGTTGGCAACCCTACTACGTTTGTACACTAATCGTTACGAAAACTTTATGATAAAAAGAAAATTTATTTTAAAATAATAATGGCACAACATTAAATTTGACTTTGCTAACTTTAAAAAAAAAAAATATTAGGTGTCATTGGGTTGGTCATCGATTTTAATAATAATGTATAAAATTAACTTATTGCTCTTAAAATAGCAAAACAAACGTTGAAATATATTTATCTATCTCCGTAAAACTTCTATTACTTACCTACTGCTTGGTTAAAGTTATTTTATTAAACCTTTTGTTTTTCTACACATAATTACACATAATGTCATGTCGTCATCATAATACTACCAATTTACATACTCATGAATTTATACTTCGCTTTTAACTTATATTCTCAACTTTAAAATCAACTCTTTAAATAATTCTCTATTCAGTTAACCAAAATCTAGCTTTAAATAACTTTTCTTCTTTTCAATAAATTCATATCAATAATTCATTATTCTCCACTTATTACGTAAGTACTTCTTTTGAACCACACTTATTCCATACTCATGCTCATAACTACTTCATAATATCTTCATACATCATTGGTACACTTATCACAACAATATAACATAGGTACTTTGCCTATCATAACATAAATGGCTCGGCGCCGGCCTTTTATTTATTTTATTTGGTACACTCATTTATTTATTTATAGTCGCGACTCTTATTTATACACTTTTATATATAAAATGGACAACTTTGTGCCATTTTGGGTTATGCGCATAACCTACATTGGGGGTCAAGTTTTAAGCCTCTTTTGGACTCCAACTTATCTCACGGAGGAAAGCTCGTTCGCACCATGATCGAATGGAAGGATCTGACCCACCGTGTACCATTACAACATCACGTGTACCTTATTTGGAGCATATAACACATAACTTTCATACCAAACCAATCATAATAAACACAATACCAAAATATGAATATTAGAGTTTACAAGATTATTCCAAGCTCTCGGGTGATCAGTCCGATTGCGAAGGATACCTTATAAACTGTATTATTCGCCTACAACCTTAAATAAACACAAACACATCGGTCCCAAGCCATTCATAAATATAACTACATTTCCAATTCATAACTTCCATTTGCGCTGTACCTAATTGCAAACAATTCGTTACAAAAAGATTTTTAATACAGCTAACTTAAACTATACCAATACCTAACTTCTTTTCATGCTGTACCTAATTGCACACTACTCGTTACAAAAAGATTTTTAATACAGCTAGTAACTTAATCCTAATCAATCCATTTAAAACCATATAACTCTATCAAAACTTTTTGACTACATTCAAAAAAAAAAATATTTAAAAAAATCATGGTAGCATGATGATGATCTTTTTCCCCAGAAAACATATATATTATTCACGAACAAAAAAAAAATCATACCCATTATTAAGATAACATTATAATTTTGTAATATTATTTAAACAAGCAAAGTCATCATTTCTAGAACGACGACTTGTGCAACATTATTTACAGAAGCATTAAGTTACTACTTCGCTTCCACTAACGCAAGCTAAGCATTATCATCTGGAAATGGGAACGATAAAGAAATACGATGACCATACCTAATACGTTAGACATTCCAACTGAAATTACAACAAACAATTATTGAAACTTTAATCTATCTTTAAATAAATTTAAACAAAACATTACTCTTTTACATTAGACTTTACTTTGATTCTAACTTGTTTTTAGAAGTTTTTATAGATAGAATATGAATTCACTAAATAAATAAAATCTATACGGATAAACTAAAATAATAAAATATTGACAAATAGTATTTTCATAAAATTGTAAGTAAGTAATCCTATAAATTTACTTATTAGTTGCAACAAACTCAAGATGCGTGAATATTATACATAAAACATAGGTTGAATAAGTACACTCAGACAAACTTCAAATTAATATAAATAAATGTTAACTTTTAAAATGCATAATTCACTGTTTTCTTTTTAGATTAAACTTTAATTTTAGAGTCACTTACAGTAATTAAATGAACTATTAAAATAAATTGCGACAAAATAGAATTTAACTGGAAATGTTTTTTATACTTACTACTGTTTTATTTCATAATTAAAAAAATCCGTAAAATACCAAATAACACAAGCTATACTTCTTACTTTTTATAAAATACGTAAATAAGAAAAACAATCATAAACATATAAATCCGATCATGTTCGCATTAGATAAAACCGAAATTCAAATTAGTAATCCCTGAAAAAAAAACCATTGTTTTTGCTTTAATTAAAACAAAGCTGATGTAGTAGTAAAGTACTGCAAGAGCAATTAAGAATTCTGTCTAAAATATGAATCCTTGAATTTTCGATAAGTATCTTTATTTTACCAAACTGTAAATGGTCAGTCTATTAAATCCATCAACAAAAATTAATGTCTTAAATAATTAAACTAAAATCTTAAAAAAAAACAAAGATATAAAATGAATATTTTCTGTTATAAGTAAATTGCTGTATAAAGAATAGAAAGATGTAATATGTACTACAATACTTATATTTTATTTTTAGTACTTATGTATGTAAGTAATGTATATGAAAAGATTTGCATAAAAATTCAAAATAAAGGCACTAAAATGTGAAATAAAAATCAGTCAATACTAAAGAACAATAGTAACTTTCAAATAATTTCGTACCAGAAGCAATAGTCGTCATTTATTTATATACCTACATAAAACTGTCTCAATTAATTATGGAAAATATATTCGGTAAATTGACTTTGTCTTAAAGTTATACGTATAGGTACTTACCTATTTACGGCACGCCACAGTTACTCTGCACGTGTTGTTAGGTCAGCAAAAAAAAATACCTAAGTAACTGAAATAAAGACGTAGTTAACGATTTTGACGTTAAAAGTTTGTTTGTTATTTATGTTTAAGTAAGTAATTATAATTTATAAATATTACGTTTTTGACTATAGCAAAAAAAATTAAAGAAAATACTAAGTATTAATATACTAAGCAATCCATAATGGCATGATAAACTGATTCATATTACTTTACTCAAAGTACTAAGTAAAATTAAGGAAAACAACCTTATAATAAAATAAGTAATAGGTACATTTCTGCATATAAAATAAATGATAAAAGATAAGACACATAACCAATCCGGGTTAGTACATTACGTAAAATCAAAATCAACAAACTTCTATTTAACTATTAAATTCATTTTAAAGGTTCATAAAAAAAAAGTTGCCAACAGTGTAAAATATCCTTAAAAATTTTATTAAAAAAACTAAAATAAGATAAATAAGCTTTCGTTATAAGTATATCATATAATCAATGTTCGCACAACAAAATACTTGAAACGTTTTAGAGTGAAGTTATTATTTATTAACAAGATAAATAGGTATATCAAAACTAGTCGTCACCAACTGTTCTTATTTTTGTAGATATTACATTAAAAAAAATACAATAAACCGATTATCAAATAATAATGCTAAACAGTTACCTACATTGTTTAGTTTTAAGAAATTAAAATAAAGGAGCTAAATTACTTCCGCTTCTCTGATAAAAGTTATTACCTTTTTAATTTCAGTAAAAAGTACTTATATGTATCATTTTAAATTTAATATACGCTTCAAAAAAATATCATTATAGTAAAAAGAGAACAGTAAGTACTTACTTATAAAAAAAATACAGAAATATTTGTTTTAGAAATTACACTTTTCCATTTTCAATAGAAGAATTACACAAATTTCGCTCTTAAAAAATTATAAAATCCTACACTTTTAACCTCTTTTTTTTATTACACTTAGAGCTTCAAAAATACGCATTATCAATTTGGAAATCTTAATAAAATTTACGTTTCTGTAACAAAATCAAATAAAAAATACTAATGTCAATTGGTTAGGAACTACTTAGTAATTAATTTAGCACTGAACTTTACGATTATACGACGATCGATCACGACACAATCAAGTTTGCCTAATTTCCTGGTCTGGACATCTCGCGGCTGCCTCCTCATCCGACTCCATCGTCTCCCGGCGCCCAGCTCATCACCTCTTTAGTCACTTGGTCATCATTTCCATCTCGATAGGTACAGCCGTAGAATGCCCGATAATTGTGTGGAACACGTTTTATTAATTTAAAATTTATATACATATATTTAATGAACGATGAGAGTCTTATTTTAAGACTAATAAAAAACTTTGGCACTAAAATTGTTCGATAAATCAAAATTTATTTGCAAGTGTCACTTCACTTCACTTTATATAGTTATATTGAGTCATAATAATATTTATAGTCACACGAACTTTTGTAAATTATTTCTATATAAAAAACCATCTCAGCGCAGCGCTGCCACAAGGCAGCACTGGCAGGGTCGCCATGCAATGTGGGACCCGGGAGACAATAATTGAAACGACTTGATAGGTCAATGTTGCGTTTATTACTGGCTAAATAATGCATGTATCATAACATATTATATGAGGCGAGGTGCACACACTACAGAGTATTATTTATTCTACTTTAGTCCACTATAATTTATATGACAAAACAACGTTTGCCGGGTCAGCTTAAGCTAGTTAGCAAATAAAGAATCAATAAGCAAGATTAGATGTCAACAAAAACGGCTACATCCATAAATTGTCAAGAGATAGCGCTAAATGATAAATGTAAAAGACAAACTAATGCTATCTCTATTATTTACACACTGGACTGGCTGACATAAAATATTGTCGACTGCGGTAATTATTGTGTCAAAATTAGTTCTCGGGACACTCGTAGTGGCGGCGCTTTAAATTGCCACACAAAATTAGCTGTAATTTGTATGGAGACAGCCTGTCCAGTGTATAAATAATAGAGGTTAATGGCTACGTAGTAATAATTATATAGTGTTCTTTGCTACTGCCAAGGATTCTATATTAGTGCATTGTGCGGCAAAAGATAAGAGTTTGTCCGGAAAGCTTTATCGCTTAATGAAACCAGAATCAAAACGGAAATGGAATATCTGCTCAGGAACATTAAATACCTACTGCAACTTCGTCAAGAAAAACACCATACACTATTACGACTAGGAAAAAGAAACTGTTGGAAATAGAAAAACCTGTTAAAAATTATATTTCTACGTCCACACCAAACACGAGCATAAAATTAGTTTCATTGTCAGTAGCTGATACGCAAGGGCAAAGTAATATAACTGACCAAATAAAATATACTGAAACATTTGGTATTCATTTTATTATGAATAAGTACCTACTAATAATTTCTCAACAAAAAGTAATGATATCTCATCAAAAACATAAAATATGTGAAGTGAGAGCCAACTTCAATATTAGGAAATATGCCTTGGTTGCTGACTTCAACGACAAAAGATGTGAGATCTAAATGGGTGCCAAGTTTAACGGTCAGTCCTGAAAATTTAGTACATAAAATGTTTTATAACAACTTAAAATATAATTTCTTCTTATAACTTTGGATAATATATTGAAACCTAAGGTCTGACTTGGCTAGTTTTCTTATACGAATCATATATATATTATAGCCTTCGCAAGCTCTAAAGCCAAAGTTCCTATTGTATTCTTCCGAAAATTTGGCTTGCTGGTAGACTAGAAACTAGAGATAAACATAGGGCTCTTCCATGACTGTTTCAGTAAGTACCTAATAATAATTCGTATACGAGAACTAGCCAAGTCAGACCTTAGGCTTCAATATATTATCCAAAGTTATAAGAAGAAATTATATTTTAAGTTGTTATAAAACATTTTATGTACTAAATTTTCAGGACTGACCGTTAAACTTGGCACCCATTTAGATCTCACATCTTTTGTCGTTGAAGTCAGCAACCAAGGCATATTTCCTAATATTGAAGTTGGCTCTCACTTCACATATTTTATGTTTTTGATGAGATATATATAACTAGCATAACACGTTGAACGCCAAACGAAATATTGAGTTATTTTGTTTGGGCCATGGGGGTCACGCTGTAGGCGACACTGTTATGTTCCATTCAGGCCTTGGGGGACACCCGTGACCGCGAACATGTCTCATACTGAAACTGATTTTTCAGGCTTTGGGTTTCAGTTCAAGTACAGTTATATATTTTTAACAATGTGGAAGGGCCTCCAGAATCCTATGGACATAATAACACTCAATAAATTTCAAGTAGTTAAAAAGTTATGACAAGTTTAATTTTTATGTCTAAATGTTGAAATGGATTGAAAAATGAACGATAATAGAAAGTAGTATATTTATTGAACATTATAATATGAAACACTGAAAAGTTTATCGAGTGATATTCTTAAATAACATAAGACATAAAGTGACATTTGACATTATTTACCTATCTAACTGTCGCACTCAGAGACGTCAATTAACTTTAATTGGCTTTAAAATCTATATATGTCTCTTTTTATGTCTAGTATTGAATAAAGTAGGAAAGATAACATAATGCCAATTAAAGTTAATTGACGTCTCTGAGTGCGGCAGTTTGTACCTTAATTATTAACGATGGATTAAATAGAAACAATTGAAGCAAAGAAATGGCTTATCTGGGCAGTCTTCACAGTAAGTGACCACTTTTTTGGTAATATTTTTGGCCTTGGCTCTACCTATATTTTTAACAATATTCTTGTAACAGTTATGGAAAGTTCGCCTGTTTTCTCTAACCGGACCAGATTTTCTCGCCAATTTGTGTTTTGTTTGTCTCGGTCTTGTATCAGGTAGTGTAACCTCTTCGTCTCTTATACACAATCGATTTAACACTCTTTTACGGAAATCAGTGATCTGAATTTTCTTTATAGTCGCATATTGATACAAAATTAGCGCATTTACCATGGCTGTACTCAGTAGCAAATTGATAGCCCATTTTTTATACCACTTGATAGATTTCCTCAATGGAGAAGAATAAGCTGCCAATTGGTCAGACAAATCCACTGCGCCTTTAGCTTTATTGTAATCTGTTACAATTTGTGGCTTTGAAGTGACTTTTCCTCTCTTCGTAACATTGACGAACTTATCAGAGTGCTTCGTTGATAAAACAAGAACGTCCCTCTTGTCTCTCCATTTCAGTACTGTAATTGCAGCAAACCTTTCTTTCGCGATATGTCCGCCCGGTTTTAGTTTGGCCGTTGTCACCTCCTTAGGTAGATGTTTTCGATTTTTACGAATGGTGCCAACTAAATGAGTTTCAGCACTTAGCAGCTCTCTGGCTAGATCCACGCTAGTATACCAGTTATCGGTAAACAAAGTGCGACCTTTGTTTAATAGGTTACTACATAACGACATGACGACATTGGTTGGCGTTGTATTAACTTGATCGCCATTTTTGCCAGCGTATACGTTTATTTTATAAGAAACCCAGGAAGGGTGCACAATTTGAATTCCTTGATACCATACTTGTGGCGTTTTTGTTTATTGTACTGTCTAAATTTTATTCAACCGCGAAAAGGTACAACACTCTCATCTATGCAGAGCAGGCGTATCTCCAGGCGTGTAGATTGTTTGAAATTGATCATTCATTACATCAAGCAACTTCTGTATTCTGTGCAGTCTGTTTGTCGTATTAGCTTCATCTTCTTGAGAGAAATGCAGCAATTTTGTAACAGCAATTCAAATCGATTCCGGCTCATTATGCTTTTAGGATAAGTTTGGGCCATTATGCCGTCTGTTGACCAATAATCGGCGATTTTTGGCAGTTTTACCAACCCCATGAAAACAATTAATCCAAACAACTTCTTTATTTCGGAAGCCGTTGTTGGTGACCAATTTCTAATGCGAGCAGTCAGTGATGCTTCTTGTTCAGTAGTGATTTTTTTGATAGCATATATGTTAGTGTCTTCTGCTATCATTTCAAATACATGTTCTGGTACTACGAGACTATAAAAATCTTCTGGAGACTTGTCTATCATAGCTCTTACGATACGTGGTGACAATCCCGGAAACTCGGTAAAAATAACGATTGTCCTCTGATCTCCTCGCGGAAGGCTCCATCCATCCAGTTGGCGATGTCGTTGTCGATGTTACGTGCTGGGATTCGATTGTTGTTCTTCGGTATCACCAGAGGTATTCGAAGATATAGACAATATACGCTGGCGTCTCCTTCTATTCGTTGGTAAAATTATATCATCTTCTTCCAAATCTGATAGTTGGCTTATGTTTTCTTCTTGTTCTGTGTCTAATAACGCAGATGGAAAATTGAAGGAAAAGCTGCTATTATTGAGACTTGAAACTTCTACGTTTTCTATATTTATCAAGTCCTCTTGTGTTATTTCGAAGTCTTCTCAGTCCATATTAAACTTTAAAGGTACGATGAAATGACTGTTTACTTCAAGCGACTCAGAAAAATCACAAAAATATGACGGCACACTTGGTTTACACAAGTGACATTATTAATTGGCTAAATGCAAATAATTTGACAGTCAATATAGACAAGACAAAATTAGTTCAATTTTTTAATCAAGGTGCTACAAAAGCTGAATTAAACGTCAATTTTCATGATAAGAAAATTGCTGAGACTAACCAAGTCTCATTTCTAGGGATAGAATTTGATGAAAAGAGCACTTGGAAACCACATGTTGACAAAGTATGTGTAAAAATTAATAGGTTCGCCTATGTTTTATGGCGCTTAGCAAAAATAAGTAACATTAAAACTGCATTGAAAGCATATCATGGGTATGTCTCATCAATTTTAAGGTATGGTATATTGGTTTGGGGTAACTCTGTGAAACTAGAGAGAGTATTTATTGCACAGAAGCAATGCATTAGAGCCATTGCTGATGTAAATTCTTGGGTTTCCTGCAGGCCTTTGTTCAAATCGTTTGGTTTATTAACACTTTCGTGTATTTATATTTTGGAAATATGTATGTTTGTCAAAATGCATCCAGAACTCTATAGGTTTAAAAAAGATGTATGTATTTTTGAAACCAGATTTCCAAACAGACTGTGCATACCAGACTCTAGGACAGAAATCTATAGTAGGAGTTGTCTAACAATGTCTGTCAAAATATATAACCACTTACCGGAGCTATTGAAGACACTACCTCTATCCTTATTTAGACGTCGTCTACTGAAAATACTACGAGACAAGTGCTATTACTCACTTGCGGAGTATTTTAAGGACAAATTGACTCATAAGGACATGGATAATTTTATTAAGCTTAAAAAATAATCCTTATCACTTTATCACAATTCCAATTACATTAAGTACCTACATAATATTAATGAACTTTGACATACTTTTTAAAAATTTACAAGCATATTCTGACATTGACTAACAATTAAGTAATTTTGAATGTGACATTGTATTATTATTATTAATGAATGTAATCGTTGGTTAAACTTTTCATTATTTTTCATGTATTTAATTTAGCTATTAAGAAATTTTACTCTCAACAAATGTAATTAATTACTTACCAACTTATAAATAATTATTATTATACTTTAAATATTGCATGCTGTCCAACAGTTAAATATGTAAGAACTATAACTATCATAACATAACAATATCATACTGTACCATATTTTTATGCAATAAATGAATTATCTTATCTTATCTTATCTTACGTTATCTCACAAGTCGTTTCAAGGAATGACTGACAAGCTTAACCCAAAAAGTTGCATTTGGAAATAAATTAAAGCAAGCAGCACACGTGCAAGCGGCTTTTTCTTTTATCTAGACAAAAGCACAAAATGCAAGCGACTTTCTTTTATCTTTATTAGTTTCTGCCGCTACAGTGTCAAATTAGCAAGGTAACATTGTAAGTAATAAAACAATATACAAACTAACAGCCCTCAGCTGTTTCATCCGTCCGTTTGTCCGCACCTACCTACAATACCCTACTCAAGTGTGTGAGCGACGGTGTGACCCGCGTGGCCCTGCGAGAAGTAAAACTGATTTCTCTTCCCATGAGCCACGGGGGACACCATGTGTTCGACATGAGTTTTATTCGAAATTAAAGAGAAAATCTGATTGCATTTAAACTAGAATAACTTTAATTTGTGTTATTTATCGATTTCATGAATAAAAGTCAAAGACGAAAATTTACCAAATATACTGTTTTTGTCATGGCCTAAACGGGTATTGCACTGTCGCTCACATGGTGTCCCCCATGGCGTTCAACGTGATAAGGAAGCTATTGTTTCGTTCGTGATTGAATTCGTGCTATATTTACGTTGCAATGGGGAAATTTCGAAGAAGGATAGACTTCATCTCTCGTATTCTAAAACAAAGATAGATGACTTGTCTCAAACTTTGGTAGGTAGGTAGGTATTGGGACATTTTTAATTTTTTAAGTGTAATAAATGTACTGTTTTTGTTTTTTTCTTTGTGACTGTTCCAAATAAATGTATTTTCTTTCTTTCTTTCTATACCTGATACAAAATGCATTCACTCAATATGCAATATTTTTACTGCGACATAACTGTTCTCACACTCCTAACCATCCATAGTACCTACAAACAGGACCGGAACTTGACATTTTTGAAACAACCTATGAAAACAATAAAAACCTATTTTAGATTTTTAGCATTTAGCCATTATCCCATCAAACCTGATGTTAAATGAAGATAAGGGGTGGAAGCGCGCTACACCCGGAATCCTCACCACTGAGGAACTGGCTATTTTATCACTTACTGCAGGAACACAACAATGCTGGAAACATCGCTGTTATAGCGTCAGACTTAGACGTTAGTAGCTAACAAACCGAAAACAATATAAATAAATAATAAAATAAATAGTTTTTAAAGCGATGTCGAGAGCTTCTCGCTGAACCAATTTCTAAATTGTTTGTGTCATCTTTATCGAATGGTATAATGCCTACGTCCTGGAAGCGTTCGCTAATAGTACCTATTTTTAAGGCAGGAGACAAACATGACATAAGAAATTACAGAGGAATATCAAAGTTATCCATCATGCCTAAACTGTTCGAGAAAAATGTTTACGATACGCTTTTCCCCGCTATTAGGCCACTCTTAGTTCCACAGCAACACGGTTTTATAGACAAACGTTCAACTGAATCAAATCTTGGTGAGTTTCTTGAGGATGTTCTCGTTACCATTGACGGGGGATCTCAGGTGGATGCCGTGTATACCGATTATTCTAAAGCTTTTGATAAAATTTCCCACAGCTTATTAATATCCAAAATTGAATATATCGGTATACACGGCGACCTCCTCAGATGGCTCATATCTTACCTTCGTGACCGTAGTCAAGCTGTTGCATTAAAAGGTTTCACCTCTACTTATGTACCTATAACGTGGGGCGTACCTCAGGGATCGCACCTCGGTCCATTATTATTTAATATATTCATTAACGATGTTGTTAGCGTTCTCCAAAATTCAAAAATATTACTCTATGCAGATGACACAAAAAATTTTCGTGAAATTAAAACCTTGTCTGATTGTCATTTACTTCAGGAAGATTTAGATCGTCTCGCTCAGTATTGTTTGGATAATAAATTAAAATTAAATGTAGACAAATGTCACATAATAACATACAGCAGGAAAAAAAGTCCCATAATTTATAGTTATAATCTTTTAAATAATAATCTTCATAGAGTGATCGAGACACGTGACCTGGGGGTTCTCCTGGACAGCGATGTACATTTTACCTCGCATATCAATAAAATCACTGCTAAGGCCTATAGAATGTTAGGGTTTATCTTTCGTCAGGTCCTAGCACTCTGGTATTATTCTATAATGCATTTGTAAGATCTGTACTGGAATACTCATCAACGGCTTGGAATCCACAGTATAAGACGCATATTGACTTTATTGAACGTATCCAGAATAAGTTCATCAGACGCATGAAATATAAATACCCTAATTTTAGTACGGACATGATAACACCCTTGTGGCTGCGAAGAGAACAACGTGATCAATTCTTTATTTTTAAAATTATAAACAATATGGTTGAATCGATTTATCTTACGAGTAAGATATTTTATAAATGCAAAAGGTTTTGCTTGAGATCCTCGACAACCTTTGCTCCGCCTTTCTGTCGCACCAATTATGCCAAAAACCGCTTCTCGGTTAGAGCTTGTAGTTCTTATGATAAGAGCTATCAGCAAATTGATATTTTTTCCCTTAGTTTGTTTAAGTTTAAAAAAAGTACATGTAACAGCTGATCACCGTGTTATTGTTTATATCATTTAACTATGTTTTAATAATTTTAATAAGTAATGGTTTGATTGTGTTTTTGGTACCTATATAATTCGTTAAAATTGTCTAGTGTATACTCAACTTATGATTTGCATTAATTTATCTTTGTGGAAACTGTGTTGGCCTTTGAACAATCATAATGCTTCTCAATAATAATGTATTATATAGTGCTGTATGTTTCCCTTATCCAATAAAAAAAATTAAAAAAAATATGAACCCCCATTGGGAATCGAGCCCGGGAACTCTGGGTCTGAGACCCGAAAGACGGTTATTTAGGCGGACATACCTACTGCTCTAACCGGCAAGGGGCCTTAAGTACTGAGAGCTGTCAAATAATGTTATAGTAATTTTGATTGCAGGATGGAGCTATACACTGCGTATAGCACCAACTCGCTTACAATATTACTGTAACATCGTTTGACAGTTTGTACAGTAAGGCCCCAGGACAAGAACTTTCGTTTTCGAAAAAAGATCTCGTTTCGGTCCATCACCATCTTGAGACTGAGAAGCCAACTGCTGTTTCTCACCGAGACGGATCAACTGTCCAGCTTACGTGGCATACTTCCGCTACCCCGGGTTATACTCTGGTGGAGCATAGGTTCAACCCCCCATGTCGGAGTCTGTGTGTACGTCCGCGACGACATTCGTTTCAAGCATCTCAAGACTATGAGGGATCCAAATTTTCAGTAGATACTGTGGGCTTTGGTGGACACTAGAGTAGAGCTTACTCTCTAGGCCGCTGTCTACCCCTCGCACAGAGCGGTGACCAGGAGACTACCAGGTTCATAGACCATCTTAGTCAATCGGCTGATGCTGCCAAATAAATTTTTGTCGCCCTTCTTTTCCACCTCTGCTGAAACCCGACGGATAACTTGCTCATGCTGCGACTGAGAAAGCAAACTTGTTTCTCTCTCTCTCTTTGCAGAAAATTCGCATCTGGATGTCGGTAACAAAGTTCCACCTATGATACCTCGTGCTGACTTCTCTATGGGAGATATACAGATACGCAACAAAGAGGTACTCAAAGCTCTCCATACTCTAGATGTGAACAAAGCTAGTGGTCCCGATGGTATCCCAGCAACTGTTCTGCGCAACTGTGCACCTGAATCGTACCGCCTCTTACTTGAGACTGGACTTGTACCCCAATCGTGGAAGCTTGCAAATGTGCCTGTGCCCAAAAAGGGCACCCGTGCCGACCCTTCGAACTACAGGCCAATTTCAGTCACGTGCATACTCTGTAAGACTATGTAACGTGTACTTAACAATCGTCTATTGGCATACCTCGAAGACAACGACCTCCTCCCTCAGTGACCGCCAGTTTGGTTTTCGCCCTGGTCGGTCGACTGTAGGAGATCTTCTTGTGTATGCCACCCATCTTTGGAGTGAAGCGATCGAGAAACATGGCGAATCTCTTGCCGTATCGCTCGACATCTACAAAGCCTTTGATAGGGTCGGTCTGGCATGGCAGCCTTATTAGTAACCTTCCCTCCTACGGTATCGCTGATAGCATTAGCTAGCACTTGGATTGCTGACTTCCTCCGGAATCGCCTAATCTGAGTTGTGGTGGACGGTCAATTAACCGACCTAAAAGACATTAATGCAGGTATTCCACAAGGATCTGTCTTGTCTTCTGCATATTATTGACCTGCTGGTGGACAATACTATCGGGTATGCAGACGACACCACCATAACTAAAACCAACAACTAAATAAATCTGGCACTTCAGGCAGTCTCCGATTGGAGCAAGGCCAATCTTGTCAGTTTCAATGCTACTAAAATGCAGGCTTGTTTATTCACTGCAAAACGGAGTTCTTTCCAACTGACTGACTTTCCAGGGTATATCCTGGCCGATAACCGAAAATCTGCAACTTCTTGGTCTGAACTTATCATCCAGAACTTTGGCGAGTACATCGATTCCATTGCAAAGTGGAAACTGGGCGCCCTCTCTAGGGCTAAACGGTACTTCACGCCGGGCCAACTGCTTTTGTTATACAAAGCGCAGATTCGGCCCTGCATGGAATACTGTTTTCACCTAAGGGGTGGTTCTGCTAAGTATATCAGCTACAACTTTTGGAACCGATCGAAACCCGTGCTAGGAAGCTCATTAGAAATTCAGCGTTAGCTAAGATGGAACTTCAGAGCCTTAGTCACCGTCGCAAAGTTGCGAGTCTATCGGTTTTTTATAGAATACACTTTGGGAAGTGTGCGAGAGAACTGCACGACCTTGTTCCTCCAGCCCCTTTCCATCATCGGGGAACCAGACGCAGGCTAGCTTATCACTCTTACATTGTTGCCACTCCACTTGTCCGCACTAAACGCTTGGCAGATTCTATTCTTATACGAACCGCTAAGGAATTGAATGCGTAGCCTGTTTATGTGTTCCCCTTGGTCTCTTCAACGCCAGAGTAAACAAGCATCTCTTGGGCAAGCATGCAACATCTTAGATCACATCCTGTAAATAAAAAATAGTGGCCAAATGCCTGCCCAGTTTTATTTAAAAAAAATACTTAACATTTTGAACCTACTAAGGAAAACAATAAAAATATCATTTGGAAACATTAACAGTAACAGTAAAAACTAGTCGGTATACAAATATGGTAAAGCCACATTAAAAGTTTCGAAAAAAATGTTCTAAGTTTACTTAATCCGATTTTTAACGAATAAAAAAACTTACTTACCAGCCTCACTGTTATTAAATATCAAAATAAAATATTTATGCCTTATAACAATACGGTTACTAGGTATCATTAGTGTCAATAATTAAATTTAATTGCGATATTATACTTAATATTTGATGGCAAACCAAGATAATAATATAAAGTTATGATAGTTGAAGATATTTTGATTTAATTACTACCTTATTGCCTTGAGTGCTTACAATAATATGATGATACGAACTGCGTATATCAAATTTCTTTTATATTTTTCAGATCATTTAGACTACTCTAGACGCTCATATCAATTTAACGCTGACTGTACAACAGCCAACAACACATCATGCACTGATAACTTTGCGAGCTTTGTTTGCTAAGATATTTTTTTATATTTATATGAGCAGTCAGGGTGTTCAAAATTATCTTAGCAAACAAAGCTCTCAAAGTTATCTGTGCATCGTGTACAATGTGCGTCTAGAGTAGTAAAAATGATCTGAAAAACATAAAAGCAATTTGATATACGCAGTTCGAATGATCATATTGATGTAAGCACACAAGGTGTTCAAAATATCTTAATACTCATTGTTTCATATTTATATGAGCAGTCATGGTGTTCAAAACTTCGATCGAAGGTTCAAAATTATCTTACCAAACAAAGCTCTCAAAGTAATCTTGCATCATGTAAAACAACATTATGTACAGAACCATCCTATACCTACCAAATATGTATGTTGTTAGTAGATATACCGCCCGCCCGATGTATCTTGTAAACCTCATTTTAAATGTATGGGTTTGTTGCCGCTGCCGTCCCTTTATATTTTTGAAGTGTGTATTTTTGTCAAAAAAACACAAGGAGCTATTTAAAAATGCATCGCAACAAAATTTTAGACTTCACAGAGACCCTCATAAACTTGTGCTAAAAGAAATACCGCATTCAGCCAAGTATTGGAAGAGTGTTCTAATGATGTGTATACGAATATATAATAAAATACCTAAATATATTAAAGAACTGAACGCACATTTATTTAGAAAGAAATTAATGCAATGGTTGATTGAAAAATCTTTTTGTGACATAAAAGAGTTTTTTGACGAAAACACATAATTCGACATTTTTGACGATATTGACCTAAGTAATTAAATCGAATGTTTATATTATTATTTTGCCATTTTGCTAAATTAATGAATAATTTTATTATGAATTTAAAAAAAAAAACTGTACCTACCTAAGTAGTATTCCAATCTTGATCAGGATACCTAATTAATTCTAAATATTGAACAATATTGTATTTGCATGCTGTATTACTAATAGCAAAACATGAGCCCTTTAAAGTGTACTAAGACCATATTACCATGTTTTTTAGCAAATAAAGCTTAATGATTATGATTATGATTATACTTTGAACGATCCTATACCAAATATGAGGATTTGTCGCCGAGAGAAATATGCCAAAAATTATCTACTTTTAGTGAGCAAGGGTATTTAAAACTAGTGGCCGCCCGCGACTTCGTCCGCGAGTAATTTGATTATTTCGCTTCAAACGCGATCCCTCGCCCCTCGCACAAGTAATTAAGGCTATTGCGGCGATCAAACTCAGAATTTTCAATGTTTTTAAATTAAATTTCCTGACAAAGTATCATTGCTAGGCCTTCCAAAATATTAAATGTGATAGATCTTTTCTTTATGAAGGGAAGTTACTAAAATTTATTTGAATCAAATAAATACAATGTACTAAAAAAAATATTTTCAAGACCCCTTTTTTCCGTCTTAAACTCAATTATCTCAATAACTATTTGAGTAATCAAGCTATTTTTTTTGTGTAAGTAGTTCTTAGTCATATCTAGGGAAGTTACTAAAAATTTTTTTTGTTATATTTATAGTCAATAACTAGTATCCCAAAATGCATCGTGCACCGTTTCGCAGCATAATTATTCAGTCTCCGCCTGGCATTGGCGGCGTTTGGACGTGGAGGCTGTATCGCTCCGTTTGCGCCAAAATTGAAAAAAAAAACTCACACTAGGATCCTAATTTTTTTCAATGATGCTTATTTTGCTAGGGAATATTGAAATAGCGCTTCAGGATTGGGTATAGATGAGTGCTTTGCCATTTATTGCATAACCATAGACCTATGTAACCTAGGACAAGTTATTTTACTCATTACCTAAAGCAAACATCAATAGTTTGAAATAAAAGTGACGGATAATATTGCCTAAGATACTTAAGAGCCCATAAAAGTTGTACCTATTTGAGTACCAATATTTTGTTGTGTTGTAGGTACATAATTAGTCTAAGTTTCTAACTTTTACTACTGTATATTAAATTTATGTTCGTTTTAGGTTCCTCAAAATTGAAAATGTGAGAAAGTTAAGATAGGTAGGTGTAAAAAATTGCACCAAGAAATAAGAAATTCGCTTGTTGAAAAAGTTTTTTACAGAGACATAATGTAAAAGCAATTCTTGAAATAAAACCGACGTAAGAATTTTATATACCTAGTTGATCTAATATCACCATTACACCAATTTTATGAGACTGTGAGAAGTCCAGCTTCTTTCCTTTGAGTGAGGAACATAAACCGCACCATATTGTGTAAATTTCAGGTTCAAAACATTTTTATTACTGATCCTCTTATCCATTATTAGTACAAAATAGAGCATGCATACATTTTCTTGCAAGAAATGCTCTCGCGGTTTTGAAATTCGAAATTCGAAATCCCCACAACAATATCTAAAACCGATGGTTGAGGCGCCAGTAGCAATAAAAAAGAATGAAAGGTCTGTCAGCTGTATTGACAGATTAAACTCTCAAATTTAACCACCGCGTCAGATAAGTTTGCGGAGTTCTGTAAGGAGACTTGCATAGTCGGAGTAAAATTTTTGATACTCTAATGAAATATTGCATAGGTACAAGTACTTCCGAAGGAGGAATATTTATTTCATTATTTAAATTTCATTGCACAAAATATAAACAAAGGGCGGGCTAACTTTAAACTGACTAACATATTATATCAAAGATAATCCTACTATATAATATTATAAATGTGAAAGTTTAGATGTTTGGATGTTTAGATGTTTGGATGTTTGTTACTCAATCACGCCAAAACGGCTGAAATTTGAGACATAGATAATTTGTAGCCTGGAGAGGAACATAGGCTACTTTTTATCCCGGAAAATTATCAAATTCCGGCGGGATAACGTCGTGTAGTCCACGCGGGCGAAGCCGCGGGCGGAAAGCTAGTAAACTCATAAAAATAAATAATCTCGAAGAAGTTTTATATACACTCTCTGCCACAAATGTCATTTATTAAAAGTAGGTGGCTAAAACGTCAGTGATTAGATTACATACCCTTTGGAAGCGGCCATGGAAGAAATGACAGTTTTGTATAATTAGTAGTACGAAACCAAACCGTTTCAGCTGCTCGACCCTGATGTTGTCAAAGCCAGCGGCTTTACCTTCTTTGAGCTTATCAAGGGCAAACTTGAGCTCTGTTTCTGTAAAAGCCTCGTCCAAGTGGTTAACTTGACTGACTTTTCGTGGAAGCTTTCCCATTTTAGAGTAAGTGGTGAGCGATCTGGTTTGTGGTCACATTGGAATGACGATAAGCGATTTTAGGATAATTATTTAGTTTCCTTATAAAACACCATGCCTTCTTGCTTTTATGCGTCATATCTACGCCTTCGATTAGCTTGTTCCACTTTTCTCTCGTTGTTTCGGATATGGCTTCTAGCAATTCATTCCCAAAATCGATGGTGTCCTGTGAGATGGGATCTAATTCATACTGGTCTTGGTATGTCATCCTATCATATTATATTTAAAAACATATATTTGATGCTTGGGAGAGCAAGCGAGATGTAGTTGGTATTTATTGTGACCTCTCCAAAGCTTTCGATTGTGTTAATCACCAAACGCTTTTATGGAAATTAAAACATTATGGTGTCTATGATAAATCGGTTAGCCTTATGCAATCATATCTATATGAAAGAACACAGAAAGTAGTTATCAACAAAACTGAGTCTACTGGAGCCCCTATAAACATGGGCGTACCCCAGGGTCTGGTCCAATACTGGTCCCTTTTGCTGTTTTTAATTTATATAAATGACCTTCCTTTTTTAACAAAGAATTTATGCGAGACAGTGCTATTTGCTGATGACACTTCCTCTAGTCTTTAAAGTTGACAGAGGTAATAATTGTTATGACGAAGTAAATAGTACTTTATCGAAAGTTGCGCATTGGTTTCATAGCAATAATCCATTCATTTACCATGGTACCATTAGACAGTACCATTGATGGTACTGTGGCAATTTCTTTTTGCCGTGGTACCATCAATTAATCTATCATTAAACTCGAAAAAAACAAAATGTGAAAAAAAAAATCCCTGCCAAATGTAAGACAGGTTGATATTCACATAAAATTGGATGACAATGTAGTAGAATTAATTAACAGTACAAAATTTTTAGATATAACATTAGATTATTGACTTCAATGGGACCCTCATATTGAAGCCTTGGCCGGTAGACTCAGTTCTGCGGCATTTGCTGTTAAAGAAATAAGGCTCTTAACCGATATTGAAACGGCAAGGTTAATCTATTTTAGCTATTTTCAGAGTGTCCTACGGCCTATTACTTTGGGGTTCAGCAGCTAACATCGAAAGTATTTTTGTGCTTCAGAAAAGAGCTATTCGCGCTATATACAAGCTTCGGTCAAGAGATTCTTTAAAAGAAATCAACATATTAACTGTTGCAGGACAATACATATATGAGAATATGGTATATGTGAAGAAGTATCTCAATACATTTATAAAACGTAGCAATATACATCAAATCAATACAAGAAATAAAAATAAGATTGCCGTTCCAAGGATTCGACTTGAAAAAACAAGAAGTTCGTTTTTGGGGAAAAGCGTAGCTAGTTTTAATAAAGTTTCACAGAATTTAGTAGAGCTGCCTTTGCACAAATTCAAAAGTCATGGCAAAAAATCGCTCATGGGCAAAGGATATTATAAAGTAGACGACTATTTGAAAGTCATAGTCATAGTCATAGTCATAAATTTTTTATTCATATAGATTAAATAAAATTATGCTTATGAATCGTCCAAAATCGTCCAAAAAGACCGTAATGCATGGATTTGATGTAACACATATCCTTAGCTGAACTAATGTAATATTATAATGAAAAAGTTGTAAAAGTTAACGATATAAATCTTTGGAAATATCGTTACTCCAATTGTTAAAGCTGATAAGTTTATTGCGCCTATTCTTCTTATCAGTTAAACAAGTCTTGAACGAAAATATTGACGATTCAAAAGAGCTTATTTATTAAGTCAAGTTGAATAAAGATATTTTTTATTTTATTATTTTATCCTTCAGGTCGTAAGGCCTGGCACATAATTGGGTCCTCCGTATTGCACCACTTACTGTCTTCACGCACTGGTGATCTATGTGATCACTGGCAAAGATTAGATCAGGGTTTTAACCCCTTTTCCAGCGACCGCTGTTGAATGATGACGGAAGTTTTGGATCATGGATCAAAGATAGTAGGTATGTGTCCATCAACCCATTCTTCAACCTTCACTCCGTTGTTATCACTGGTTCTGTATCCCCAGTTCTCGCTATGGCTATTAAAATTACCAATGACGAATCTAACCGGATGGGCGTTAAAGTTCGGAGGACACCGGAGTAATACGGTGCATTGGGAGGTTTGTAGACTGAAGTGACCGTACAGTTACTAAGTTCGGTAGTAAGGATCTCTATGTTACTGGTGTTAGTCTGATACACAGTGCGTACCTCTTTATCTGGCCTGGCGAGTAAGCACTCCCATACTGTCGATGGGGGACTTCAGCTATGAGTTTCATCCCCTGAGTCACTTGTCAGATATGCTTTAACGAGTGTGCATCTGACTTGCATAACCTCATTCCGCCCTCTCCTTTAAACTCACGCTCAGAGAATTAAGTACTCCTTCATCATGCCTGGAATACCCTGCCGGCTTCTGTTTGCCCGAGTACCTACAACCCAAACCTCTTAAAGTCGCAAGTAAATAGGCATCTTCTGGGTGAATCTATTCACACAAAATTTTATTCAAGTACTATAACCAACCACATTATAAAACTACCTTTGTGAGTTCACTCAATTCACGCGACTAATTTAATAAACATTGTTTAACTGTTTAGAATTTTCCGAATATCAGTCAATCACTTTACAATGCAATGGATGCACCTATTATTGTCTCTATTGCTGTCTCCTTTGGTTGTCATGTCACACATACCACAAAATTGTCTTGAGATTCATGTTAATGAATATGACAAAATTTTAACATACATATAGTTGTGTTGCTGTCGCTTCGGTATTAATTTTTAATTAGTACAAATATTTCAGCATATCGCATAATATTTAAACAGAAAAAAGAACCTGACGTTAGGCAAGTTTTTACGTTTTTTACCCATTTTTAGAGCACAAGGGATATGAATGATATGATGCGTACATGGCGAAAAATAGTGACAGTGAAAAATAAAGATATTTTAAAATGAGTAATGAAAAAAGGTTTTTTCAAAGTGGCTGATTTATAACCTTACGTGGCAAGTTTACATTAGTAAACAAAGTATCAATTATTTCAGTTGCGCTACATTTTGTTTAAACAAATTCGACGATCTCCGTGGCCGATTGGTGTACGCACCGGTTTTCTAGGTGCCACTATCTCTGAGGTCCCGGGTTCGATTCTCGGACGGGTAAATGTCGAAAACTAACTTTTAGATATTTTCTTGTATCTGGGTGTATGTGATCGTTGCTTCCAATTTTCAATGACACTAGTTATTGTATTATTTGATATTATAATTTTTGGTACTGGAATAATATGTATTTAATAATATTTTTTTTTACTTAAACAATATTTTTATTTAAGTGTTTTTTTTTATATATTGATTTATATTATAGATCGATAGCGTGATTTTATATAAACGGTATACTTATTTAAATATTGATTAACTAAGTAGATTTATTTTGTAAAAAAGTATTAGATGATGGGCTAGTATGAGTTATTTATATTTTTTCATATCTATATATATAAAATTCAAAGTCGTGACTGACTGACTGACTGACTGACTGACTGACTGACTGAGATATCAACGTACAGCCCAAACCGCTGAACCTAGAGACTTCAAATTTTGCACATAGATACGTTATACAGTGTAGGCATCCACTAAGAAAGGATTTTTGGAAATTCCACCCCTAAGGGGGTGAAATAAGGAATAAATGTTTGTATGAAAGTCCGTCAGTTTTGAAGTTAGGATCTTCAAATTTTGTATTTAGGCTGGCAATTGAAAATTAACATTTACCTGTGTCAGCGTTTTTGACAATTCCACCCCCAAAGGGGTGAAAAGGGGATGAAATGTTGTATCTGGAAAGTCCTTCATTTAATTTATTATTTAGGCTTATGGTCGGAAAGTAAACCAAATAAGGAAACACATATTTTGTATTTTTTCGAAAATCAACCCCTTAGAGGTTAAATTGGATAAATAAACCTAAAAATTGATATGGATGTCGTTATTGAGGTTTTATGGGATGACGATTGCAAAAACGGCATTTATTTTGATGTTTAACACGCTGAACATGATTCCACCCCTAAAAGATTGAAATAGGGGTGAAATTTTGAATGACAAACCAGGGGTAAAATAGACATTTCAACTTGAAACTTTGTAGGCTTACTTCTTAAAACAAATAGGCAACCCATTTCGTAATTTTTCCAAAATCAAATCCAGGGGGTGAAATAAGGGATGAATATGTGTATGAAAGTCCGTCAGTGTTGAAGTTAGAATCTTCAAATTTTGTATTTAGGCTGGCAATTGAAAATTAATATTTTCCTGTGCCAGCGTTTTTGACAATTCCACCCCCGAAGTGGTGAAAAGGGGGACGAAATGTTGAATCTGGAAAGCCCTTCATTAAATTTATTATTTAGGCTTATGGTCGGAAAGTAAAACAAATAAGCAAACACATATTTCGTATTTTTTCGAAAATCTACCTCTTAGAGGTTAAATGGGATAAATAAACCTAAAAATCGATATGGATTTCGTTATTGAGGTTTTATGGGATGACGATTGCAAAAATGGCATTTATTTTGATGTTTAACACGCTGAACATGATTCAACCCCTAAAAGGTTGAAATAGGGGTGAAATTTTGAATGAAAAATCAGGGGGTAAAATAGACATTTCAACTTGAAACTTTGTAGGCTTACTTCAACAAATAGACAACCCATTTCGTAGTTTTCCGAAAATCAAACCCAGGGGGTAAATAGGGTATAGAAACCTAAATCATCTTAAGTACCCTAAAAGTTCTTGGTACCTAAGCTACTCAGAACTAAGTTTTTGATTGTGAAACAGACACTTATTATTTACTAGCTTCCGCCCGCGACTTCGTCCGCGTGGACATTCGAAAAAATACTTAGGGGACCGATTATCAGGATAAAAAGTATTCTTTGTTTTAATTTCATAAAAATCCGATCAGCCGTTTTTACGTGATTAGGCGGGTCCTCCCTCACCAAGTGAGCAGACTCGTGCGAGGCCCGCCGCACGTAGCAAACGTTCTGCCTCGCGCGAGGCTGCTGCGGAAACTTGAAACATTCGCCTTTATAACTACTATTATTATAAACTATTTTATTATTTATTTATTATTATATAACATTAGACTATTATATTTTTAAACTTTTTATTACTTTGCTTACTTTTTACATAAGTACCAATTGAAAATAAAAACCAATATATTTTTGATTAGGTAGATTTATAACTATTTAAATAAATACAAATAAATATAAATAAATACCTATAAATAAATATATTTAACTAGATTAGTTTAGCCAGATAATCATATTACTAGATTGCGACCGTAAGATAGTAATGAATCGCTTTCGTACATAAGTAATTATATCCCAGGGATATAACTATATTACGGCATAATCGATCATAATGCGACATGATCATTAATTCAGACACCTAATTGTATTTATCATAATTTATTATGTAAATTGTGATGGAAACTGACCCTATTGTACTACTTTATTGCCCTTTTCTAATTTGTCGTCTCTGTATAAAGTAAAACAGGGAGCAAAAAATGTAACCTTGACGAGTTTCTTGCCGGTTCTTCTCCAAGGTCTCCCGCCGTAGGGTTTGCGAACCGATGGCGTAGCTTCTTTGTCTTTCAAAAGTACTGTATCAGCCTAGACTGAATAAAAGTAATTCATTTTCATTTTTATAGCTCAAATCGAGGAGCATTGACAGCCCAGTAGCCTGAATGCGGATTCGAAACACATTTAAGACAACTGTTTTTTTTTAATTTTCTATCGCTTTATAATCTTAAACATACCGACCACACCATGGTGTATCAGGTACGTGATGATGCATTTTTACATGACATACTTACATTTTATCTTTTATGCAAAAAAAATAACATTTTCCTTTTTATCCGTCAAAATATCAAGGAAACATGTATCGCAAACATATTGTCAAATTATACAAATTATGTACCCAATTATATCAAGTAACAGTCGTTTTGCGAATATGGCCTAAATAAAGGTTCGCTCAATTATTTAAAAATCTTGATTTTGACCTGTAACTTGGTAATGAAACACAGGTTTATTTCTCTGATACCAGAAATAACATTTCGATTGTTTAATATAATTAACTATAATTACATTACAGATTTTGTTCTTGCTCAAAGTTGAATGACACGAGACGTTTTAGTAAACCGAAAAAAAAGGAAATTAAAATGGTATAGATATAGCATTCGCCTGGACAGTTTAAAAGTCGTGGGTTCGAGTCCCATCGAAGCTAGTTGTGATACGGGTCGATTTTTACTAATATGAAGTAATTTCAATATAAAAAATTGCATTGACAATGCAAAAACGTAAAAATAATAAGAAACGGTATGTTTTGATTCATCATGTCAGCCGAACGACGCCCACTGCTGGGCATAGGCCTCCCCCAAGGATGTCCACAACGATCGGTCCTGCGCTGCCCGCATCCAGCGGCTTCCCGCGACCTTGACCAGATCGTCGGTCCACCTTGTAGGGGGCCTGCCCACGGAACGTCGTCCGGCACGCGGTCGCCATTCGAGAACCTTTCCGCCCCAACGGCCATCGGTTCTCCGCGCTATGTGTCCCGCCCACTGCCACTTCAATGATGCAATCCTTCGAGCGATGTCGGTTGTTTTAGTTCTCCTGTGGATCTCATCATTTCTGATTCGATCGAGCAGGGAAATACCAAGCATCGATCTCTCCATTGCTCGCTGGGTGACTTTGAGCCTTCTTATGAGACCCATAGTAAAAGACCACGTCTCACTTCCATAGGTCATTACTGGCAACACACACTGGTCAAAGACTTTCGTCTTGAGACATTGAGGTATTTCGGACGCGAATATATGCCGGAGCTTCCCAAACGCTGCCCATCCGAGCTGGATTCGACGAGAGATCTCTTTCTCAAAGTTGGACTTACCTAATTGGATTGTCTGTCCCAGGTAGACATAGTGGTCAACAACTTCGAGTGTAATGTTCCCAACATTAACTGGAGCGGGTGCAACATGGGCATTGAACATGATTTTCGTCTTGTCCATGTTCATCTTAAGACCCACTCTTTGCGAAGCATTACCGAGATCTTCGAGCATTGTGTTCAGGTCTTCCAAGGTCTCAGCCATAAGAACTACATCATCGGCAAACCGTAGGTGTGTTAGGTACTCGCCATTAATGTTGATGCCGCATCCTTTCCAATCCAGCAGCTTAAAAATATCCTCCAACGCAGCTGTGAACAGTTTGGGAGAGATGACATCTCCCTGTCTCACACCTCGCTGTAGTTGGATAGGATTAGAGCTCTGGTTCTGTAATCGGACCGACATGGTGGCGTTTTGGTATAAGTACCTCAGCACCTCGATGTACCTGTAGTCTATTTGGCACCTCTGGAGAGACTGCAGCACTGCCCAAGTCTCAATCGAATCAAAGGCTTTCTCATAGTCCACGAACGCCAAGCAAAGTGGCAAGTTATACTCTTCGGTCTTCTGTATAACTTGCCGCAGCGTATGAATGTGGTCTATGGTACTGTAGCCTTTTCGGAACCCGGCTTGTTCGGGAGGTTGGAAGTCGTCGAACCTGCGAGCGAGACGATTCGTAATGACTCTCGAAAACAACTTATAGATATGGCTCAGAAGCGAGATGGGTCTATAGTTCTTCAAGAGAGTTTTATCACCCTTCTTGAAAAACAGCATCACATCGCTTCTGCCCCATGCCTTTGGCGTTTTGCCCTCAAGGATGACTGAATTGAAAAGCTTCTGGAGGACTTTAAGTACCGGCTTACCGCCCGCTCTCAGAAGCTCTGTTGTGATTCCGTCATCGCCCGCCGCCTTGTTGTTTTTAAGCTGCTTGAGAGCCATTCTAATCTCGTACAGGCTGACGTCCGGGATATCTTCTGTATAGTGTCGGGTAAGCTTGGCTCTAGGGTCTTTAGCCTTGCTTTCAACAGGTGTTTGCGTGGAATACAGCTGTCCATAGAAACTCTCAATCTCCCTCAGGATTTCAGTTGTTGACGAAACGATGCTACCTTCCTCAGTTTTCAGCCTCGTCAATTGACTTTGCCCGATAGACAGATCTCTCGCGAACACTTTGGAGCCTTTGTTTTGTTGATGTTTTGATTATGTTATGTAAAATTAAATGTAATATTTAAAATAACATTTAAATCTTATGGTGATTGTCACAGCACAGTATATATAATAATTTAACAAACGGGGTTTTTGAATAGTTACAAAATTTAAAATTCTAATTGCCATGTTTGTGCTTAATTTTCGACGATAATTCCAATGTTCAAGGTTATTTTCTTTACATATTCATAAATAGTCTTCCTCTTCTTTTCCTACTTTCACAGCTGTACTCCCGGTTTATTTCTCTGATACCAGAAATAACATTTCGATTGTTTAATATAATTAACTATAATTACATTACAGATTTTGTTCTTGCTCAAAGTTGAATGACACGAGACGTTTTAGTAAACCGAAAAAAAAGAAAATTAAAATGGTATAGATATAGCATTCGCCTGGACAGTTTAAAAGTCGTGGGTTCGAGTCCCATCGAAGCTAGTTGTGATACGGGTCGATTTTTACTAATATGAAGTAATTTCAATATAAAAAATTGCATTGACAATGCAAAAACGTAAAAATAATAAGAAACGGTATGTTTTGATTATGTTATGTAAAATTAAATGTAATATTTAAAATAACATTTAAATCTTATGGTGATTATCACAGCACAGTATATATAATAATTTAACAAACGGGGTTTTTGAATAGTTACAAAATTTAAAATTCTAATTGCCATGTTTGTGCTTAATTTTCGACGATAATTCCAATGTTCAAGGTTATTTTCTTTACATATTCATAAATAGTCTTCCTCTTCTTTTCCTACTTTCACAACTGTACTCCCTGGCCTCAGGATGCTGAACAGTCTGTCCTTCTCCCTCCTTGGTGCTCCAATTTTTCCTGCCGCAATTCCGGAGGCATTGGAATCTCGCAAGGAAACTCTCCTGCTTGCCAGCGAACGACTTACAGACATCACTCCGCACGTTGCGCTAGTTTTAATGCAAAAGTGTTTCGCAGTCCCTAGGATGAGGTATCTCCTGCGAACTGCCCCGGTTTGGATGTATCCGGATGCGGTGGAATCCTTTGATGCCGCAGTCAAAAGCGCTATGGAGACTATACTAAACGTCTCCCTGGACAGGGAAAAGTGGACTCAAGCCACATTACCAGTTCGGTATGGGGGAATACCGGGGGTGCGGTGCGTGCGGGATGTGAGCCTGCCGGCTTTCTTGGCGTCGGCCCGTGGGGCAGTGAACCTAGTCGCTGATATTTTGCCTTTAAATGGCGACATGGTGACCATCCCTTACGCTACTGAAGCCTTGACGGCCTGGCTGGCTTACGTCCCGAATGTAACGATCCCTGCGTACCCGGAATTCCAGCGCTCATGGGACGATGTAGGCTGCAAGACTAAACTCGATCGTCTCACTGAAGAGGCTGCGACGGTAGATCGCGCTAGACTTTTGGCTGTATCTCGACCGGAGTCCGGGGCTTGGTTAAAGGCCCTACCTTCGCCACATATAGGCACTTTACTCGACGCCAGCGCCCTGCGTGTGGCGGTTGCCCTCCGCTTGGGCCTGTGACGTATGTCAACCACATATATGCATCTGAGGTACCATGGTGGGGGCTGATGGTCTCCATGCATTGAGCTGCCGTCGATGCACGGGAAGGCATCCTCGCCACCATGCCCTCAATGATATAATTCAGAGGGCTCTTACGTCGGCTGGCATCCCGTCAGTACTCGAGCCGCCGGGCCTCAGCCGCACTGATGGTAAGCGGCCTGATGGACTGACCCTGGTACCGTGGGAAAGGGGGCGATGTTTGGTGTGGGACGCGACTTGTGTCAGCACCTTCGCTGCTACCCACATTAGTCGCACATCGCGCGCAGCCGGGGCGGCGGCCGAGCATCAAGCGGCGGCAAAGCACCTTAAATATGCCCCGCTGGCGCAAGGCTACATTTTCGTCCCCTTAGCGGTCGAAACGGCGGGTTGTTGGGGGTCGGAAGCCCTAAAATTTGTCGGGTATTTGGGGCGTCGGCTCAGGCAAAAAACGTGTGACCCCCGCTCCGGGTCGTTCCTGGTACAAAGGCTGTCCATTGCCATCCAACGCGGTAACGCTGCCAGTATTATGGGCACTTTTGGGCCAGGGACCGCTCGGGGCGGCCTCTTGGACTAGTTAAGTTTTTAATGTAATGTTTTATAATATTAGTAGTATTAATTTGTATGTATTTAAAATGTAATAAAAATTTTTGAAATATAAAAAAATCATAAATTAAGTTTCATAACTTCACATTATTGATAAAGATTTGAAAAGTAAATCTTCAGGATGACGGTATAGAAGTAGTAATGTGTTTCTGGTACCATTTTAAAGGTCTTGTACCGTAAGAATGCCGTACAAGTGACGTGACAGTTTTTTTTAAGACAATCCAGTGCAAATTCGGTTAATCATCATACGAAAACTACGCGGTCTCCGAGCTTAAGCTGAACTGCCTTTATGGAACAAAACCAATTTCGATTTTTTTTTATTCGGGATATATATTATTGCATCACAAAAAATACAAAATTGCACACCAGCACACCTACTACTAAAATACTAACCGAAATGCATGTCTACAAAACAATATCTAAATCGTAAAACAAATACAAATTCCTCTCGTAAAACCACGGTAAGTAAGACATAGACATTATTTACTGCCTTCAACGTAATTTATTTAGCATTTTTAAGCTAGCATTTCAGTTCTTACGAGTCGACCAAAAAGCAAAGCAAAAAACTTAAACAGTCTCGATTTCGGACCTGGGGGGCAATTGCGTAAGGTAATCGTATTAATTTGACAGTTCATATCGTATTCAATCGGCTGCAATTTGTATGGAATGACATTCATTATGATACGATATGAACTGTCAAATGAATACGATTGACTTTACGCAATTCCATAGCAGAATTCGGCTACGCGGATCGCAGCATTGGTAGCCTCCATTAGGTCGTCCTGCCGGCCTAGCATGAGCGGCTTATAACGCGCGATATGATATGGTACGGCAAGTTGTCTTTCTTACCCCACTAAGGTGTAAGCAAGATGGCATGCCGTACCATATCATATCGCGCGTTATAAGCCGCTCATGCTAGGCCGGCTGCGTGCAGCTGGTTGGACACGCAGGGCACGATATCAGATGTTTCATAGTCTGAGGATCAGCAACACACCTACACGCTAAGTGCGCGTCGACCAAGAATCCCCACCTAAGTAGACAGGTTTACCGTCTCCGCACACGAGCCACAAACGCCGCCACTTGAAGAAGCTAGAAGAAGAAACAAGTGACAACTACTGGTGGCGTCGGCGTTCATATAAAATGTATGAAAACTACAGGATTAAGGTGCGACCGAGATGGCATTCCAGATTTTTTGTAGGTTAGGTTAGATCGGACCCGGTGAGCAGTTAGATAACAACTACTTACTTACACTGGGAAAAATACACGGCTTTCGAACACGGCTACGTTTTGTGGTGCCGTGTAAACGGCTCTGCTAGCCGAGTTTGCCAGCCGTGTGAAGAGCCGTGTACACGGCTAGAGATTTTACACGGCTGCCTGTACCGTGTAAACGGTTAACATAGCCGGTACAGACGGCTACTGGCACCGTGTTCATTAATTTTTTTGCCGTGTTGAAACCGTAGCCGTGCAAAACTACACGGCTACCTTTTGACTCGGTTGTCGGAGCCGTGGGCACACAACAAACACGGCATCGGTAACGTTGTTGACACGGTACAGCAGACCGTGTGCATAATATAACTCGGCTACGTTAGTGGTGTCATAAATTAAACTCGCAAACATGGTTGTCGGCGCCGTTAAGACACGGTACAGCGGGTCGTGTGCTTATCAAATCTTGGCTGCGTTAGCCGTGTCATAAATTAAACTTTCAAACATGGCTGTCAGAGCCGTTGTATAAACGGTATAGCGGACCGTGTGCTTAATAAAACTTGGCTACGTTGGCCGTGTCATAAATTAATCTCGCCCACATGGCTGTCGGGGCCGTTTAGGCACGGTACAGCGGACCGTGTCCTTAACAAAACTTGGCTACGTTAGCCGTGTCATACATTAAACTCTCGAACATGGCTGTCAGAGCCGTTTTATAAACGGCAGAGTGTACCGTGTGCTAACCAAAACTTGGCTACGTTAGCCGTGTCATAAATTAATCTCGCAAATATGGCTATCACAGCCGTTTCATAAACGACATAGCGGACCGTGTGTTTAACAAAACTTGGCTACGTTAGCCGTGTCATATATTAAACTCTCGAACATGGCTGTCTAAGCCGTTTTATAAACGGCAGAGTAGACCGTGTCCTTAACAAAACTTGGCTACGTTAGCCGTGTCATACATTAAACTCTCGAACATGGCTGTCAGAGCCGTTTTATAAACGGCAGAGTGTACCGTGTGCTTAACAAAACTTGGCTACGTCAGCCGTGTCATAAATTTATCTCGCAAACATGACTATCACAGCCGTTTCATACACGGCATAGCGGACCGTGTGCCTAACAAAACTTGGCTACGTCAGCCGTGTCATATATTTATCTCGCAAACATGACTATCACAGCCGTTTCATACACGGCATAGCGGACCGTGTGCCTAACAAAACTTGGCTACGTCAGCCGTGTCATAAATTACAATTCTCAAACATGGCTGTCACAGCCGTTTTATAAACGGCATAGCGGACCGTATGCTTAACAAAATTTGGCTACGCTAGCCTTGTTATAAATTAAACTCTCAAACATGGCTGTCGAAGCCGTTAAACTTGGCTACGCTAGGCATGTTATAAATCAATCTAAGTAAACATGGCTGACTACCTATTATGTATAATTTGACCAAAGAGACAACAATCATGTTAATACTTGGATATTTATTGCTCTAACAGCAATTTTTTTCTCTCTTATTTATTCCGACCGAACCCGTTCGGACCAGATAAATAAAAGAAGAGGGCGTTTCTGTAAAGCTAGTTATATATATATATATATATGTATACCAAAGACTTTTATAATACTTTTTACTACTATTATATTAAAAGTATTGGATCTCGGTCTTTTTTTTCCGTTGGTAGAGGAAATTGCGGAGAAAGATAAAGAAATGGGTCATTTATTGGGTGGAAAAGAAGAGAAATGAAATTCGCCATTTTGAATCATCGGGGTATCGAAGGTGGCGCCATCTGACAGTACTTAGCGAGACTGTCTACGTCTCACGCTTTCGAACCGTGATGAGAGTAGTATCAAAATCAAAGTCAAATTTGTTTAATATTCAATTCAGATAATTATTTACAATACTTGTGAACGTCATAGAATTGGTTCGCAAACTCTACGGCGGGAGACCTTGGAGAAGAACCGGCAAGAAACTCCAAGGGTTGTTTTTTTCTCCCTGTTTTATTTTATAAAAAGTCATCAGATTGAAAAATGACCTTAACAACCGTATAATAAAGCTCAGTTTCCATTACAAATTACATAATGGGTTATGATAATTACAGTTAAGTGTCATCAGTATAGTAGTAATGTACATCGGAATACTATTCGTATTAATATTGGGATATCAACTGTAGGTCACCTGTGGCAAAAGTCTTTTCTGATAATACAAAAAGGCGGCCTTCCATGGAAAGGCTGTGAAGTAGGTATAGGCATATGTCTCATACAGTATATAATTAGTGATATTTGTTTAAATACTTATCGGTACAGGTAGATAGTTTAAGAATATTCCATTTGATGTCGCAATTTATTGTTGCTATCAATGGCATAGTATATTGTAGCGCCGTCAATCTGATTTGATTCAAAGCTACCAGCACAGATGGCGCTGCATCAAATTATAATAGTAGCTTGTGTTGTGGTAAATGTGCTATTTAATATTTACACTTGTTTTATTTGACTCAAACTAACTTAGCATGGCCATATACATAAAAATAGTTATTACATACTACATGGTTCAACTAAATTGATTCACTTTGGTTAACAGACGCAGAAGTGAAAGACATTGCTCTTTACACGTATATTAAAAAATCAGCTAAGTGCGAGTTGGACTTGCCCACGGGTTCCGTACCCACTTAACGTACCGATTGCCTATAACTAGCCAAAATTCCACTATCATTTTTCGTCAGCAAAGTAGAACTTTGTTTTTCATTGTGTTTGTATGAATGACAAAGTTACATTTGGGGTTTTTGAAAATGTGTTATACCTCAAAAAGTTCTTACTATATAAAAATAATTTTTCAAATCGGTCATGCCGTCTTTGAGATATCGAGTAACATACTTACATAAAAAAAAAGTCTCCGACGAACTGAGAACCTCCTCCTTTTTTAAGTCGGTTAATAAAAATAAATCTTTCTCCATGAAAATAAAGTCCAATTCCGGTTGCTTGTCTACTGTTAATAACCTAGAGTTCGCGCATACAAGCAAAACTGTATCCAATAGCTACGCGCGAGAGTTTCTATTTTTTTTTTTATCCACAACGGGGTAGCACTTAGCCTTCATCACACCTAATGATAAGTGGTGATAAGGCTGAAGGCGAAGCGCACTACTCCCGGAATCCTCAGTCACTGAGGAACTGGCTATCTTATCTCTAACTGCCGGAACACAATAATGCTGACAACATCATTGTTATGGCGTCAGACTTAGATAAGATGGTGGTACCTAGCCAGGCGGACTACGAACAAGTCCTACCACCAACCAAACCGAATACAATATGTAAAAACGGGACCCTATTACTGTCCGTCTGTCTGTCTGTCACTAAGCTGTATCTTGCTGTAGGTATCTCATGAACCGTAATAGCTAGACAATTGAAATTTTCACAGATGATGTAAGTATTTCTTTTGCCGCTATAACAATAAATACTAAAAACAGAATAAAATAAATATTTAAGGGGGGCATACAAAAAACGTGATGTATTTTGCCTTTTTTTGCTCGATACTAATAACGGCAACAGGTAGGGTGGATGCTCCAAAAGTCGGCACTTTAAGGGTTGGGTCACCTTTGATAAATTCGTAGACGCGTCTTATGGAGCAGTTTCAGAACGATAAACAATATTTTAAAAAGCTTATGTTTTTCTTTTTTATGTTCACAATTAAAAAGTGCTTTTGTTTATAGAAGTATTTATTTTATAATAATAAAAAAGTGCTATTTTTCCTAAGCTCGGTATTTGTGTTCGCAATGTCAGCCCTCCCTTTTTTAAATGATGCCTCAAGGAAAACATGTATTATGGCCTGACTTTGTCTGCGAATTTTATTATTTTATTAAGATAAATATTATTAAAGCTAAAGTTAGGATCTTTCATGGGCATGAAGAACATTGAGATCATTGTTTTATTATTTAATGACTACTATCACAAAATAAGCACGCGGCGGGCGGTCGCCGGAGCAGAGAGTTCGCTTAGAACAAAGTGCCATTTCCGTCACGCACACATAGACGTCAAATTTACAGGCATTCTTGGGCAGTCTGAGGCAGAGCTTAGTCGCGAGTATCACAAAGAGGTCAGTGATCGCAAGTGCTAGCAAAGAGCATTTAATTACCACGTTTACAGATCGACAAACTTTTCTTTTCTGGTGACAGACTTGACATTAACACTACAGTACACGCGCCCCTTTTCTTAACACGAGTACACGCGTGGCCTACTATAGTAGGCCATTTTAAAATGTCAATAAATTGTATTATTGTAGCAATTTCATTAAAACAATAAGTGAAATGTAAATAGTATTTATTATTCTAATATTTAAAACCATACTTATTATATAAATTATTTAAAATACTGAGCAATCAACAATTTAGTAAAAATCTATAAAAAAAGGTCTAATAATCACATATCTGAGATGAACTAACTTTTTTTTACCGAAAGTATACTTTATTGTAATTTTCTTTATTTTTGTAATGTTGAGGATATATTTCAACATTGTGATCGAGATGAATCCATTCGATGCACTTCTTGACTAGTTTTTAGCCGACTGATTTCGGCCTTCCGAGTAGAGTGCATATCGACCAACTAGTCTTATTTATGAAATCAAATCGGGTTGATACTCTTTAGTTTCTTGAGCTGTGCTGCCTAAAAGTGTTGCTATGCTGAATTTCAAATGTTGGGGAAGGGTAATTATATGATTTTAGTGAAAAACATTACAAAATAGGAAAAAGTATCTTTAGCATTCCTAGATGCCACTCGTTTTGGAGCTGGTGGTTTTAACCTAATGTTTAGACTGCTGCTGGTGGAATACCTTAGTGCCAAACAGTTCTGGTGTTTGATTTATACAACTGACTGCGTCTTTTGGTTACTTGTTGCCAGAGTCGAGTATTATGTGAAACGGATGTTTCGTCAGATACACAAAATAAGATTCGTCATTTACTTGGAGTCTTGGGCTTGAGGATTAGAGCTTGTAAGTTTGGTTTTGGCTGAACTTCATCATCTTCACTCACAACTACCATTTCCTTTTCAGAACCGTGCTGATGCAGCCACTTTTCTAAAAATATTGATATACCACTTTAAAAGGCTTATCATGGCTAATACGTTAAAATCTATGTGGCAAATTATTTTCATTGCAAATATAAGTGAGATTTATATCATTTTTTTGATGCGCTCTTTAAAGTGTGTATTTTTATGATTTAGAAATAAGGTTTATTTTCGATAATTCTAATTCATATCCACTATAAGACAAATTAGTAAGTGTACTGCGTTTATAAAACTCATATATGGCGAACGCCCTTATAAAAGCATTTAGAATTCTAAGCGCTCCACCATATTTAACGATTTAGGGTTCAATAATTTGAATAAAAACACTTTTTATTTATAGTTCATTATAGGTACCTACGTTCTTGTTCTTGCTTTCTGGCCAGATGCGTAGTTATGCATGTAGGTAGACCGCTTCTTGACAAAAGATGATTTCCGCCAATTGTTTGAAGTAGTGAGATGGCCATGGAAATTTACTCATCTATACTCTATACTCTATCATTATGAACAAAACACGTTCGTTCCAGTTTTCTAAGCATCATGTCGCAAAGCAAAACAAACAAAGTATGTCGTTTGAATTATTTGGCTTCGTTCTATTTTAGTTAAGAGCAGTGACTTAAAGTAATTAGACCTTTCGAAAATTTAAGAAAGCAGGTTATTTGAGTTAATTATAACGTTTAATTTCTACAAAAAGCGGTCGCTTCATTCAAAAGTTATAAGAAGCTTTTGTACTTGAATCAGTTTTCCTTTCCTACAATGAGTAAGGAATGTATGTTCAGCAAATTCATTTTTCTATAACACCAGCAGAATAATGTCGTTTAAGACCTACTTATAAATTTTGCGTTACCCAAAAACTTCTCCCGATTAGTAGGCGTGCGCTCGCGCGGGGCGTTTAAGTCAGTGCCGTATGCTCAGAGAAGCCGGGCGCGTGCGAAGTTCACAAGTCGCGCTCAGGAAGATTGTTGATAAGTAAGCTTCTAAATCATGTTGAATTAATACCTATTGTTAAATAAATAAATATGTAGTTTAAAAAACTAAAACAACACACTTTTATAGGAACAGATTAAAAAGTACAAAATAACCGTTCAGTAACTGAAATTAAAAAGCGTGGTGCGCGTTGTCAATATTAAGTACTTACTTGAAATGCATGCTTTGCAAAGGGCGCACCACGCTTTTTAATTTCAGTTACTGAACGGTTATTTTGTACTTTTAATCTGTTCCTATAAAAGTGTGTTGTTTTAGTTTTTTAAACTACATATTTATTTTTTTACTTTTTAGTTTAGTAAATGGCAAGCCATGGATGGATGGTAATAGATTTCACAGTCGATTCATGTGTCTGCCCACCACGTAAACATTATAACTCAAAGGCGTGATTGTATGTATTTAGTTTTACAAATTCAAGTGGAGTCTATAAGTTACCGGATGCGCGAGCCGAACCCTTACTTCCTCCCTGCTCCATCATCAGACACTCGCCACCAAGTATAGCGAATAGGTCTCATCAGAACAAAACAAATGAGCCCAAACTGGAGGAGTTTTCTTGTGATCATTAAGGAATTTCACTGGCTTCCTCCTAGCTCCATCATCAGACCCTCACCACCAAGTGTAACGAATAGGTCTTATCAAAACGAAACAAATGAGCCCAAACTCGAGGGGTTTCCTATTTGTCATTAAGGAGTGTCATTGGCTTCCTTCCTGCTCCATCATCAGACCCTCACCACCCATTGTAGCGAAGAGGTCTCATCAGAACGAAACGAATGAGCCAGACCTCGAGGTGTTTCCTGTTGGTTATTAAGGAGTGCCACTGGCTTCCTCCCTGCTTATCCATCATCAGTCCATCACCACCAAGTGTAGCGAATAAGTTTAATCAGAACGAAACAACGGAGCCCATACTCGAGGGGTTTCCTAGTGGTCATGAAGAAGTGCCACTGGCTTCCTCCCTGCTCCATCATCAGATCCTCACCATCAAGTGTAGCGAATAGGTCTCATCAAAACAAAAAAAAGGGGGTTAAAGTCGAGGGGTTTCCTAGCAGCCATTGATGAGTTCTATTGCCCACCTCTTGACTCCATCATCAGATCAGCTCGATGGTAGCAAATTATTGTATTGTCATCGGATTCATATAGACTTGCAAAGTTTCAAATCAATGCGACAATGAGAAGTAGGTTAAAATTGAGTTCCAAGATTTTCTTACATTGTGACTTAGTTACAAGTGAAACTAATAAAAGTGTGGTAAAAATGATTTAATTACTCAGAAAGAAACATTTTTGTGAAGAAATCGCAGATTCTTTCTCGAAGAAGAGAAGAAGACTGGAGGAAAGTTCACGAACAGTTTTGAGAGAAACTATGCCTAAACAGTACCTACTACTAAGGTACTGTAATCGACAGAAATAGAATACAGTGCCGACTTTTGGGTGGGGGCCGGACTTAGGAGCATCCACCCTAGATGCTTGAAATATTCACAGAATATTTAGTTGTTTATTCACTTTGCTACGGAACTCTTCGTGCGCGAGTCCGACTCGCACTTGGCCAATTTTTTTTTTATCTCATCGTCCGTTGCTTTTAAGGGCAGTAAGGCTATAATACGACGCCAAGCGTCATTTTGAGCCTCACGATTATTGTATAATTTGTTTCTGGAGTCCCACGATCATGACTCTGTTTGTAGCATTTCTAAAAACGTAGGTAGGTAATAAATTTTTCTTTTATCCACTCCATCATAATCTCAAAATGCGTATTTGTATCTCATAGTTTATCCTGGCTGTTAGGGTTCCACATCAGGTGGTACCGTGTACCAGACCTTCAAAATTTGTACGTCAATAGAAAATGCTCATCACGTTTAGTACATTATAACTCAATGATCACGTTTAAACGGTATTTTTATATCTCTCATAGTTTGGCTGGACTGCTATAGTTCCACAGTAGGTATTTCGATCTTCAAAATTAATTATAACCTATGTGTTGGCCAGGGCCCAGGACCAATAGCTATATCACAAATAAGTTTCATCAAAATCCGTTTAGTACCTAGTTTTTGCGTGAAACGCGGACAACACACAGACAGACAGACAAAAAATTTAGGAGGTATATTTTTCTTTTTCTTTTTAATGTATAGAATTGGCTCGTTTACAATTTTATTATAAGTAGAGATAAAAACACTAGAAGTATATCCTAGTTTATTTGAATTAAAAACAAGGTTTGTAAATACAAAAAATCCCACTTTAAGTAGGTAGGTACATCTGAGGTCCGCGGGTCCGCTGGCCAGCAATTCGAGCTTTGACGCGAGTTTGCTTTGATGGCGGCGCGCGCGCTCGCGATGTTGCCACTTTTAAAACTGTGATAACTGCTTAAGTATTTATTTAATTAAATAAGGTAAAGGACAATTTTTATCTACATTAAATGGCCACGGTAACTATTATACTTATTTAGATAAGGATTAATACTGATTACGCGATATTAGCTATGCAAATAAAGTAATATTTTAAATTAATTCATTAAAGATAAAAATAATTACTGTGAGTCAATCGTACGCTATTGCGAACTTCTTTATAGGCCTTTTTATGGTACCAATACAATTCCTTAATACAAAAAATTTATGTATCTGACACGATTTTGCCAGCGTTCACAATGTAAACGCTAGAAAAATGTTTGATGGCTTCATCATAAAACATGGAATTTTCTCTATTTTACAAATAAGTCCTAAATTAGAATGTTTTGTATGTATAAACCTTCGGAAAAAAATTTTCTAAATAACAGTGAAAACTGCATCAAAATCCTTTGCGTGGTATAAAAGAAGAAAGCTTAGAAACAGACAGACAGAGGTGAAGAGCGACTTTGTTTTATAGGTACTATCATATAGTATTATATTATCTGTGGTACTATGTAGTGATATATCTGAGTCCCATTTAAGGGCAAACTCTGTTCAACTGTACCAGGGTTGGTACAGTTTTACAGTAATTTTATTGTCGTGGGTAAAAGATTGATAATTTAATGTAACTGTTTCAGAAGTTAGCTCTCAGTACCATTACCTAGGCCAGCCTAGGCGGAATCTGACTATTGCGTCATGCTAAGTAGTTTATGTATAAGTACATTAAAATTTAATAAAGAAAGAATTGTAAAGCAGAATTGTGAAAAGTGTAATTTTTGTTTTTTACTTGCAAATCCCCTTGCCTTTGTGTAAAAAACAATTGTTAAAGCACACGAATCGAGAGAGAAAAATCTATGTAGGTAAATGTTAAACAAGAAAATCCACTTTTTTGTTGAAAATCCACGTTTTTTAAGCACAGCTACCGCAATTTCATTTTGCTCATCTGGCAACACTCGTCGAGCGTCCACGACGCGACGCCGTCCATTTTGTTTTATTAGTTTAGTGTTCAAACGTGAACACGCTTGAAAGTGATTAAGTAAATGGAAAAGGATCTAACTGAAAAATGGTTTCCAAAATGTAAAAAAAATGGAACCTGTCTGAAGACGCAGTAAAAGTTATTATTGGTAAGTGAACAGTCCTTGTTTTTATAGTTTTTAAGTACCTACCTATTTTGATCTCACTCATGCATGATTAACATGGCGTCATGGTGTTTGTCATATTCATACAAATCCAGGTGCATATTTGGAATCATGAATTATAAATAGGTAGGTAGGTACCTAGATTCTTGAAATTTTACTACTTTACGTACATATGTACTCGTTTAGAGCCGCAAACGCATGACAGCCGTAGCGGGGCGGGGCGCGCACAGTTCGCAGCGCAATAAATAAACCGCTGCTCAAATCGCTCGTAGGTACTTACCTATCTATTTTATATGAACTATCGCACACTTAAGCCGGGGTGCAGCGGGCCGCATAATCCGCCGTAGATTTTGGTTTGGTTGCGTGCGATGCGGCAAACTTAAGTATTGTACGCATTTTGCTGCGCTGCGGCCTTCTGTGCCCCGGCATAAAAGCAGAGAAAAGTTTTACTTAGGTACGAATAGTTATTGCTACCGTTTTCAGATAAAGGGTACACTTCAATAGAGCTTTTAAAGTCGCTGGTACCATCTGTTGATAACTTCACATTATTAAACTTTTCGCATATGCCAGATCGGACTATCTACGCACTGAAATGGACTGAATGGATGAATGAATCTAGACAGGTCAGTTCTTTATAAGCTACTTTTTGTTTTTAATAAATAAAATAAATAAGTGAATTTCGTCTGTCGAAAACTATAAATTACATTGTGATTTTCAGAATATTCAACCACTCATCTCTCATTGTACAAGTAAGACTGTATAATATGTAGTAAGATCTTTCAAATAACAGCATGTTATTCATTGTCAAATAAATACTAAAATAAATGTGATAAATTACTAATATCATGACCTGCATACCTACTATACTATTTATCAAGTCTGACTGCATGGGTGGGTCAATCAACTTGTAGACCCTGCATTAGTTTTGACATAATAAAATAATGCATTATAAAGTTAATATACCTATAGGTATATTAACTTTATGGTATACACATGGCAGTTTTAAAACTTGCTTTACTGGCTTGCCTTACAGTGTCGGTCTAAAAGTTTTTGACCCCTGGCTCAATATATTGGGATGTTTGATAGAAAAAAATCACTCTTTTACTTACAAAAAATCAGAAATTGTAATTAATTACTAAAATTATAATCTGCACATACTTACAAAAATATTTCTCTTGGTCTAGCTGCATGGGTGGGCAAATGGGCAATACTTAATAAATTTCTTTATTTCAGAACAAAATGATCCATAGCATGTTAGTGTATAAGTAAAGCTTACATAATTGTATTTTTCAATCGCAGGCTGAAAAAATATCAAATTCTTTGACAACTCCGATTCCTCCATCCGGGTACAACGGATGTGATCTAATTGGGCCATGCAGCAACTCTGTCAGTGAAGTTGATTTGTTCACAAGGTATGAGCTATATGAACTATTTTGACACTCGTTTAACCACATTTAACCACAGAACATTTTAGAACAGTAGTTACTTAGACGTACATATTTTTTAAAGGCAAATTGTAATTTTAATTGTTACCTAAGTAGGTATATTTTCAATTGTTATTGTTAATAGCAGTACAGAGTATTTTAGAATAAAAAACATTTAAAAATAATATAACAGATTTTTTTCCAGATATTTGCATATTTGCATGCATATTTTGGACCTTTATGTTGCATATAATCCGGTCCTTAGTTATGACAGTTTTTGTATGTTAGTGAGTTTTTATTGTTCCTTTGCTTAGCCTCGCACTTTGACCAATCATTTGACACTTTACACTATAACCTACTTAGCAAAAATAAAAATTAAATACAAACTATACAAAATTATAATTTATTATCATTTTAATTGGCAGTCCTCCCAACAAACGGCCAGCTGAATCTCATCCTCAAGCTCATGAGTCAGTACTCCCAGTATACGCACCGGGCAACTGCAATCCACTTATAAATTTGCTAGAGAAATCCTGTGCAACGAGGCAGCTGCTTAAGACTGGACTGCAAAGAGAATTCCGACGAAGCGAGCAAAGTGAGCTCTGTGACATCATTCTTGACCACCTCCTGAAGGACAGGAGCGATCAGAAACCAAAACTTGCATATAGTGTTTTCATTCAATGGGCAAAGCACGTCCATGATTTGTTCACAAAGGAACCAGAGGCTATTTGGTTTAGCGTCACCCCTCCCTTCAAACAAGAGTTGACCCAACTTTCGACAGGAGCAAAAGCACCTCCATCTGCCTCTGCGCGCCCTCATGGAAAGTTATATGACAGGTACTTATAACAAATAAATTTATTTATTCTTGCATGTGATTTTTATATATTATATGTATTTCAATAAAATGTGTTCCTGCACGGTTTCAAAATAAGCTAGTCGGTAGAAATCGAGTTCTATGGACACCCACGGTACTGACTGCACTGACTTGCATCTCAAAACTTTTTTGCAGTATTTAATTTAGATTCTAATTTACCCTAAGGTTGACTGGTATTAAATCCAATTACTTTAAGTACTTACTCTTATTTCATGTGCGGATGAAGATCCGGCAAAAGGCAGGCTATTTTGCGGGAGAGTAGAGGTTTAGTAAACAAGACCATTAAGATCTCATCCATCGCAACAGCAAGCACATCGGAAGATTCAGAGGAAATCGGTACAGAGCCACGTGGCCGTAAAACGAAAAAACCACAGCTGCCATTACGGAACAAAGAACTTGATCAGGACCATAATTTAGAAGGTAGGTACACATATATCTGCTGTTTATTTTCTTCTTTTTAGAGCATTTAAGTAAAAGCTTGTTAGGGTTTCCGTAGCAAAATGGTAAAAATAAACCCTTATGGTGAGACTCTGTCTGTCACAACTGGACATCTCGAGAACTACCTACTAATGCTATCAACTTGACGTTTAGAATAGTTTTAGATGACGTTTGTCCAACTATTTTGCAAATAAGAGAGAAATAAAAATATTTATATTTTTTTTGCAACAGAGACTGAAAGGGGTTCTAAAAATTCGAAGTGGGACTACTAGTGCATATGGGATATCATAATGAAAGAGCGCTGCTTGCACATTCTCAAATATTTTTTCTTTTTTTCTTAAGCCGCATCATTTTCGACTTTCGTGTAGAATATTGCAGTTGACCTAAAACTGCAATATTCTACACCGCAAATGCTATGACGAATCTAGCCTCGCCGATGAAAACATTTTAACGTTATATTTATTTAAAATTTATGATGGTACGAAACCCCCAGTGCGCGAGTCCGACTAGCTTTTGACCGCTTTTTTTTATTTAATTATGATTTTATTTGTTTTGGTTTGACATAGAATTCTTGGCTTCACTTTTATATTATATCTCAACTTTTTCCACAGAGGAGCTGAAAATTAATGGCGACATTATCACAATAACCAAGTACCAGGGATTAGAATCTTCATCTATACTAGAAACAGCTTGGAAAGCCACATGGTCACTGCGCAAGCGGTACTTAATGACTGTAACAGCGGCACAGTATTTGAAAAAGTTTCCTTTGCTTTGTTTGACGAGCGTTGGTCCACACCTGGTAAGTGATTTGCACATTTGTGATTCGTTAAATTATAACTATAGTAATATTATAAAGAGGAAAGATTTGATGGTTTGTTTGTTTGTTTGTTTGTTTGCATTATTCAATGCAAAAGGCTCCGAAACTACTGGACCGATTTAGAAAATTCTTTGACCATTAGAAAGTTACATTCTTCCCGAGTAATATAGGCTATATATTATCCCGATATATCCACGGGAACGGGTACCACGCGGGTAAAACCGCAAGTATCCGCTTGTCTTATCTAATTATCTTTTCTGAAACTTTACCTACATTAACTTTTTGTATTTTTGCTTCACAGATAAACATTGACTTTACAAATCTCAATTCAAATGTTAGCTCCTCAGCACTGTACACTGGGTTAAGAAAAAATTCAGATTTGATTGAAAATAGGGCTTCTTTAAAGCTGCGAACATTATCGAAGCCCTTACGGGCTCAGCAACAAAGAATTCACGATCTACCAAAAGGTAAGATAAGATTTATAGAAACTCGTTCATATATGTTCTAGTATTTTAAATGAAAAAACAAAAACAAATATATTTACTATGTATACTAAAAACTGGTTTATTATACTAAATACTGTTTTTTGGACATTTGCTTGATTAATTATCACTTAATTTTTTTTTTCAGACACTCTTACAGAAGCTAACTGCAGTACTTCTTTTACTGCCATTTGCAATCGTCGGAGGAAAGACCGGTGTTCGAACTAAAGCCTCGCGGTTTGACGCAGACATCCGCTTCATTTTCGTTGCCAAAGCTCGCAGCGAGGGCGAGGCTCATTTACAAGAACTCCGAAAGGAAGCTTCAAACAAATCAGCACTTGCAGGTGTCGGAGTGCAGCCTCTAGTTATTGCTATAGGTGAGGACTTGGCGAACATTGATAACGCATTCGTTGTTGTAGATTTCATATTATTGTTAAGTAGCCAAGGTATTTGATGTCAACTTCAACTAAGGTTTACAGTTTGTTACAAAAAAAATATATGTCCATTCAGATGTGTACTTGCTGTTGCGATGGATGAGGTCACGGTCTTGGAACCGAGAGACACATAACCTTACTTTACATACATACTTTGCTGCCTAAATTGTGAAATAGGGTACAATTACATCAGCATACCAATTGCGTATCTTTTACGATACGCTGGTTGTGCAGCTTCAATGACAGATAGCCCATACAAAAACTGTCATTGAAGCTGCAAACAGCGCGTCATAAAAGATACGCAATTAGCATGTTGATGTAAGTGCACCATACAAAATCTAAATAATTTTATTCAAAAAGAAGGTACAGTCAAGAGTATAAATATCGATATCAATATTTAGTTGGTATTGCTTTTGAATACTTCTAACGCTCAATTTATTTTCTAATTGGAGTGGATAGAATCAGTCGCACGCATCAGCGTGTCGCGGTAAGTTGTTGTTTTTGTTATATTGACATGGCCCGTTAGTAATATTATAGTATTCTTTGGCTTGGGTGACTCGTCATCCCTGTTGCTTTTTTGTAATACTGTTATAATTGTTTGATTATTTACGTAAAAATGGCTTCGATTTCGGATAAGCAGATTCAAGACGACTTGGAAAGTATTTTTGATGCTGCCGTTCAGAAGACGGTGATGCGAGTGAAAATGATGATCATGACGTTTCGATGCACTTGGAGGAGGAGGACATTATTTCAAATTATGAAAGTAGTGACGATGAGGATGTGCCGCTGGCACAATTATGCACCAATTTCTTGAGAGATAATAATGGACATGTTTGGTCGTCTATTCCACCATCTTCGAGCGCCTGTAAACCACACATGAGGCGTCGTTTGAGCACGCGGCACATTTGCCGCGAGAATTAGTAGTCACACAAGTCGAGCCCACTACAAAATTGCACAAGATGTGCATAATGTCCAAGAAAACGTGACAAAAAAGTAAAAACTTTTTGCACTAAATTGTCTTCAGCCCGCTTGCACTGAACACCGTAAGGATAGTTGCTTGAACTACATTTAACCCAAAAAATATATACCAAATTATAGTTGCCATAATTAATACTATTTTCATGTTATTCCATAAAGTTAATATACCTTAGCGTGTTATTCATTGTATAAGTGATTGATCTCATATTAAATAACTTGCCTTGTCATACACACTGCTGTTTTATTTATATTGAAAAATAAGGGGATGATGCGTCACCCCCTGTTGCCATTTATGTATGTAAAAAAAGTGTTGCCTGCCGAAGGAGAGCGTCTCGCGATAGTAAGCTCACGGCTGCAGGTGACAAGTATGAGCGAGTTTGCCTCGGAAGTCCTGTAGAACACGTGATAGGTACTTTCACTTTTCGTTTGTATTGATTTCGTTTGTATCCCTTCGGACTCGTGTCTCCCCTGATGTCTCCCCTAGGGGAGCCATCAGGATTTTCTTAGTCCTGGTGTTTTCCCCAAGTAGGGGAGACATCAGACCTTGCTTTTAAATAACATATTGCCTCCCGGACTCGTGTCTCCTCTAGGGGAGCCATCAGGATTTTCTTAGTTCTGGTGTCTTCCCCAGATAGGGGAGACATCAGACCTTGCTTTTGAATAATTTATTGAGTACTCGTGAATTCCTTGTCAAGTGTAGATATACTGGCCACTTGAAAAAAATTTGTATTGTAATCTTTTATTCACAGAACAGTAGGTATACTTACTCCTTGCTTTTATCTTTCAAGGCAAGGGTGGGAAAAGGGGAGACATCAGAGGAGACACGAGTCCGAAGGGAAACTTTCCCACCCTTTCTGTGTAAATACATAATGCAAATTTTCGTTCATTTTTGTAGTGAAATCAGGATGTGATTTGAATATTTAATGTGAATGACAAACTTAACTTTGAAAGATAAAAGCAAGGAGTAAGTATACCTACTGTTCTGTGAATAAAAGATTAAAATACTATTTTTTTTCAAGTGGCCAGTATATCTACACTTGACAAGGAATTCACGAGTACTCAATAAATTATTCAAAAGCAAGGTCTGATGTCTCCCCTACTTGGGGAAGACACCAGGACTAAGAAAATCCTGATGGCTCCCCTAGGGGAGACATCACCCCCTAAAGTATATCCCATCTTTAAACAAACACCTTGTATAATAGTACGTAGTGGCAGCAAAAGGTTTGATGGTATACCTTATTTCACAATTTAGGCAGCAAAGTACGTATGTGAAGTAAGGTTATGTGTCTCTCGTTTCAGCTTTTGTATGGCGTTGCCACACGAGGGTCCTCACGAGGGCGGTAAATTATCTATAGCAGGTGACAGCTACCCTTAACGTAAATGTTTGTATGTATCTCACTTCATGAGATATTTTTAAAGACGGCTCTTGAAAAATAGGTGACCGCAACTTATCCACTGACGAAATATTTGGATTATTTCTGCCATCCTTACGATAAGTGCAATAACTCGGTTTTTGGGCTAACTGACTTTATAGAGATAGACGTTGGGAAAAAAACCCAACAGGAAAAACCCGTTTTTTCATTTTGGGGTTTTTTCCCACCGCCCATCTCTATAAAGTCAGTTAGCCCAAAAACCGAGTAATTGCACTTATCGTAAAGACGGCAGATCTTTTTCCATTAGATATTTTTAAAGACGGGGGCCACTTGACAAACCGTTTTGACAAACCACTTGAGTGTTACACCACTTCACTTTAATTTTTGCAAATAATTATTGTAAAATTGTAACACGAATGGTGAATGCACTAATAACCAGGATGGTGATGTTATTTAAAAGTGTCAGTATGTACAGTCACCGGCATTAATATAATAATATGATGGAACGAGGCACTCAAAACTATGTGACGCAACTCTATTCGTATGGCCGTTAGAGCGTATCAGATATTTTTGAGTGCTTTGTCCCATGTTATGTATTGCCGGTGACTGTACAAAAATGAGTTTTTCTATCAGATTTACGAGAATGTTTATTTTCGAGTTATTAAAATTTTATGTAATTGTTGACTGTATACTCACAAACCTTACACACAAACCTTACATATAATCTAGTTTATAAATGCTTACACTACTTACACTTGATAAGTAGATTATTTAGTATTTGATCACATCACATGAATGAAAACTTCATTTTAGAAAACTTTTTTAAGCCATGAAGGTGGTTTTTTTATGTTGATTTTTTATGTAAGGTAGTGGTAAAGTAGATAGGTACTTTACCACTTTTTGGGCACTTAAAAGTGCCCAAAAAGTTGATACTTACCTGTAAGTGAATTTTATGAGTCTAAAAATAAGGTCGAAGTCTAGCTTCCTGTATAACCGTTTTGATGTTCCTAATCCGAAATCTTGTGATATTATACATATAAGTTATATTATTATGGCTCGTATTAAGTCAAATATTTCTATTGTCTGTACAATTAAACTAAACTAAGTAATTGAGTTGTGTCGTACAACAGGGTGTAAAATGCTTTTCCGCATTAATGTGCGTTTTTCGGAAATATCTTAATTTACTAGTTAAGCTACTCAGTAAGTTTAAACCAAAATGATTATTTGTTTAAAATTGTATAATTGTAAAAAGCAGATAAGTAGATATTAATTTTTACATCAAAAATAATGTTAGTAGATTATAGTGACCTAAGAGAATAATGCCCGAATATTCGTATGCTACTTATCTTTGGGAGCGTCTCACACATCGCCCAAAAGAGATGCCATGATGTGTGAGACGCTCCCAAAGATGATTTGCGTTCGAGGATTCGGGCGTAGGACTTGAAAGAGCTTAGAAATACCTAACTATCTTTAAATACTTTTGAATTATTAATAATTTGTTGAGCAGTGTCCATGCAACAGGGTAGGTATAAGATGATTTTCCGTGTTATGCTCCGCAGCGGCGCCACCATAATGAAAATTAATTAATTGGGTATTTGACTGATTTTTTTTATTGACTTAAAATGTTCATTGAATTAGTAGCAACACAATAAAGTTATTTATTTTCAAATATCTTGCATATTTTCAGCGATATAGAGCATCAAACTTTCTAATTAGACAAGGAGAGCGCTATAAAACGTGACGTCACATTTCTATAGCGCCATACTCTCGCCATAGTAAATTTCGTTTTAGAAAGAGATAGCTAGAGTCACAATTGAGTAGCTCATAATTCGCTTGTTATAATACAGATTGAATATCTTTTTTCACATTTGTTATTCAATAATGTTATATTTCTGAATGTCATAATTAAATATCTACATTTCAACAACAGTCAAATAGCCAATTCTATTTTAAAATGTTGTACAATCAGCTGCATAGATAGGTGACCCCCCTGCGGTCATTCGTTATGTCGTAGAGGGGGTTATCTTTCTCTGCAGCTGACTGTACGTTGAACATAAATCATGTACGTATTATGTTTATAGGTGTACCTTTACCGGTAAACGAAATAATGGACATTAATTGTGGCGCCGCTGGGTAGCATACCTACTCTGCAGCGGCGCGCAGCACTCATAGATAGAAATGATATTTGCTACTTTTTTCTTATGGAAATTGATGATCGAATTCTGTTTATTGTGTACGTATTGGAAAAAAGTAATTATTACTTAATGATTTCATATATAATATCATGATTGAAAATCAGAGCAGTATGCGGGGGTGTGGGAAGAATTTATATCTCCTTCTCGCTCACCCGCGCCACTCTGACGTACAGCTCATACCGTTCAGCTGAATTAATTAAAATATATGAAATCAAGAATAATGATTTTTTTCAATACGTACACAATAAACAGCATTCGTTCGTACATCAATTTCCATAAGAAAAAAATGGCAAATATCATTTCTATATATGAGTACTGTGTGGCGCCGCTGCAGAGTATGCTCCCCAGCCGCGCCACAATTAATGTACATTATTTCGTTAAACGGTAAAGGTAAACCTATAAACATATTACGTACATAATGTACGTTTGTACGGTGTACGGTGATTCAAATCAAATAGACCACGAGATCCTCTACCGCCCAGTTTCGTTTGATACACACATGCTCACTAAATCTTCTCGTGTAGGGAATATATAATAATTTGAAATTGTCAACAATTTGTGTAAACCATTTAATTTTGAAAAATAAAATGTCAGTTTCTTAAAACTAATGTTTTTTAATTATATATTTACAAATATCAATCTTCACCATACCCTAATGGAAATAAGTTATTTTAAGAGATTTATTGTACTTATTCTTTTAGTAATTATCTTGTATAATTCAACTGCAGCTTTCTTTCGCAGGTGTTCAAGTATATCTGACACTTCTACCTTTGTGCTATACAGCTGGTGTGAACCTGAGAAATTCCTGTCAGTATTCCAGCCGTTTCCCTACGTCCCTATGCAGCTGACAGAGCCGTGTGATGCCGTCTGAAGAGGCTGTATAAAACGGATACCACGGCCACGTCAACATGGCGATCCCAGCCGTCTCCCTACGTTCCTACGCAGCTGGCGGAGCCGTGTAACGCGGTGTACAGTAGCCGTACAAGACGGCTGCCACAACCGCGTCACACAGAAAGCCGTGTTGACGTGGCTGAGGTAGCCGTTTTACACGGCCACTTCAGACCGCGTCACACGGCTCCGCCAGCTGCGTAAGGACGTAGGGAGACGGCTGAGATTGCCGTGTTGACATGGCTGAGGTAGCCGTTTTACACGGCCACTTCAGACCGCGTCACACGGCTCCGCCAGCTGCGTAGGGACGTAGGGAGACGGCTGAGATAGCCGTGTTGACATGGCTGAGGTAGCCGTTTTACACGGCCACTTCAGACCGCGTCACACGGCTCCGCTAGCTGCGTAGGGACGTAGAGAGACGGCTGAGATAGCCGCGTTGACGTGGCTGAGGCAACCGTTTTACACGGCCACTTCAGACCGCGTCACACGGTTCCGCCAGCTGCGTAGGGACGTAGGGAGACGGCTGAGATAGCCGTATTGACGTGGCTGAGGTAACCGTTTTACTCGGCTACTTCAGACCGCGTCACACGGCTCCGCCAGCTGCGTAGAAACGTAAGGAGACGGCTGAGATAGCCGTGTTGACGTGGCCGAGGTAGCCGTTTTACACGGCCACTTCAGACCGCGTCACACGGCTCCGCCAGCTGCGTAGGGACGTAGGGAGACGGCTGAGATAGCCGTGTTGACGTGGCTGAGGTAGCCGTTTTACACGGCCACTTCAGACCGCGTCACACGGCTCCGCCAGCTGCGTAAGGACGTAGGGAGACGGCTGAGATTGCCGTGTTGACATGGCTGAGGTAGCCGTTTTACACGGCCACTTCAGACCGCGTCACACGGCTCCGCCAGCTGCGTAGGGACGTAGGGAGACGGCTGAGATAGCCGTGTTGACATGGCTGAGGTAGCCGTTTTACACGGCCACTTCAGACCGCGTCACACGGCTCCGCTAGCTGCGTAGGGACGTAGAGAGACGGCTGAGATAGCCGCGTTGACGTGGCTGAGGCAACCGTTTTACACGGCCACTTCAGACCGCGTCACACGGTTCCGCCAGCTGCGTAGGGACGTAGGGAGACGGCTGAGATAGCCGTATTGACGTGGCTGAGGTAACCGTTTTACTCGGCTACTTCAGACCGCGTCACACGGCTCCGCCAGCTGCGTAGAAACGTAAGGAGACGGCTGAGATAGCCGTGTTGACGTGGCCGAGGCAACCGTTTTACACGGCTATTTCATACCGCGTCACACGGCTCTGCCAGCTGCGTAGGAATGTAAAGAGATGGCTGAGATAGCCGTGTTGACCCGGCTGAGGCAACCGTTTTACACGGCCACATCAAACCGCGTCACACGGCTCAACCAATCGTGTCATTTGCCGTTTCACACGGCCACTCCAGCCATGTTGGCCATAACCGTGTCGAACTATTGACACGGCTGCGTCTGATCTAGCCGTGTCTGATCATTGGCCGTGTTCATAATTTGACACGGCTGCAACTGCAGTACCGTGTGCAAATCTAGCCGTGTATGATTATAGCCGTGTTAAGAAGTTGACACGGCTGCAACTGCAGTACCGTGTGCAAATCTAGCCGTGTATGATTATAGCCGTGTTAAGAAGTTGACACGGCTGCAACTGCAGTACCGTGTGCAAATCTAGCCGTGTCTGATTATAGCCGTGTTGAAAAATTGAAATTACTGCAGTACCGTGTGCAAATTTAACCATGTGTCCAACGTAGCCGTGTCAGCGGCACACGGCAAACTTTACCGTGTTGACACGGCTGCAACTGCAGTACCGGGTTTACACGGCTCTGCAGAGCCGATAAATCGACCCTTTTTTTTCCCAGTGTACCTTTTAAATTTATCGTCTTTTTTGATTAAATTTAAATTTGATGTCTGTCCTGATATTTATTTTTATCTGTTTAATTATAAGTCAACAGTTGATTGCCTTCCTATGACACTATTTGATTAGCAAACACCTTGCAGTTTCAAATAAAACCATGATTGTAACGCTTACCCTTGCACATTACGTTACCTAATTCGATATAAATATCTGCTAGATAAGAATAGATTTTTATAAAAAACTTGCACAATACAAATACCAATAATGATATAATAGCCGATTTAATTGTCAGCGCGAACATAAGAAATGTTTTCGTCGCGCGACCCATGTAAGTAACATACCCATATCTATACCTTCTTCTATATATTTTTTTAATTGTATTTGAAAATATTCAACCATTTTTACCGATCGTTTATGCGCCCTTTTATCGAAACCAATTTTAGTAACTGTACCTAATTTTTCTGAACGTGTGTTTGTTCCATAACTGCTCGTAAACGGCTGGACTGATTTGGTTGAAATTTTGTACGTAGGTATATTTCAAATGGACCCGGTAGGTGGAACTGCTGAGCGTGATGAAGTTCGTCTGGTCAGCTAGTTTTTTAAAGTATGTTTCTGATACAGGTACTATAAAAAAGAAGTTTAGAAGATAACACAAAGTAATTAATCTTAGAACTTTGTACGTTCTTGTTGTAATATTATGCAGAAAAATAATGTTTTCTTAAATTGGTTTTCACTAGAATCTCGGTGATTTATTTCCGGCGTCCATATCGACGAAGCATAGCAACATGAATTGCTGTACAGTAAAAAGTAGCAATGTTAATTGGGCATTAGAGATTTGACAAATCTGTAAGTACTTAGGTACTACCGTGTTCTGCAGTAAACTTAATCACCTACGTTTACGAGCATTTATGTAGTGACTTGTTCAATTTATGTTGTAATAAGTGTAAATGGACTATAAATGAATACTATTTATAAATAAATAATACTTATACACTTGGTTCAGTCTGCATATTAATAGAAATAAATATATTATACGTACTAGTATTGACGAAAAATGTGCGTTTAAAAAAAGTCCGTTTAAGGTTCCGTAATAACCACAAATGTATCATTATAAAGGTGACCCGGATTAGCCTGACGTGATGTTCGTCACTTAATGCTATATCGGTATCATTAGCTTGCTATTCTCAACAATATTTTACCGCAGCCATTGACACTTAATTATACGTAACGGGTATCGAAGGGTCTTCTTTTGTTTTGTATAAATTGAAATCTTTGATAAAATATTTAAAATTACAAACGACACATCGTCACAACAATGGCCCGCTATTATTTCTCGGCTGCTTGCGCTGCAACGAGTGGGATAACCCCAACAACTATTAAATATTTTTAGAAAATTCTTTCACCAGTAGAAAGCTACATTATTCCTACTTTTTATCCCGATATTTCTACGGGAACGGTTACCACCGGAATAAACCGTGCGGAGGAGCTAGTAGTAAGCTTGCCATGCGATCGACGACGTTAGGCTTGCAGGCGAAATGCTCACTCGCACACAGTGAAGCTAGTTTAAGACCTAGATCGTTCTTGTATCATTTCAAACGTGTCAAAAAGGAGCGACATCAAAACCCGACGCTCAAACTGCTACTATAAAATCAATTCATATTTTCAACTCCCTCCCTGCGTCTGTGCTTTCGATCGATTTCAAGAAAAGAGTGCAAGCTTTTAGGGGAGGGGGATCTTTCTAGGATACTGCCTCCACGAGCGGGTAGCCACGTGGGGAGCTTTCGAGCTCGTTAGGGGGTGGGGCAGAGGTTAGAACCGCCCAGCCCTGACGCGAAGCCTATTAGGCTTGGTGTCCCACCAAGCCCAAGCCCAGCCCTCCCGGGCTGGGCGCGGCGAGGAACATGCCCTAGGTGTGACCGAGTCCAACATGCCGTTTGGTATGCCTAAAGATCGCATTCTCCTCTTGATACAAAAAAAAGGGTCAAGGTAGGGTAGGGTAGGGTAGGGTAGGGTAGGGTAGGGGTAGACACGGTCCAGTAGGTCCTGTGTGTTAGGTGGTGTGGGAAGCAGTAGGGGGTTTAGTGGGTAGGGCTTTAGCGGTGAGTCCCACATACCTTCGGGATGCATAACCGCATTCCCCCTACTATAAAAAAGGGGTAGGGGTATGGTAGAGGTAGGGTATGGGTAGGATAGGGGCAGGGTGGGGTGGAGTAGGGGGTAGGGCCACGGGTATGAAGTCGCGCCGGGTCAGCTAGTTATAAATAATTTAGACATGGGCCAATTAAAATGAAAAAATATAACCTATATTGAAACATAGCGCGATCGATTCGCTATACGATTCTGAAGAAACTACTTTCTGGTTTTGGGTTAATCCATTAACACGTTGTATATTATTTTTGAGTAAAAATAATTAACTATGATTCATGGCGTTGCAAGATCTCTTCTTACAAATACAGGGGGGATTTCTGATACTGGCTTAACAAGTAGTTATATATTAATAAGTGCGTACCCACATTGTCTCGCGGAAGTTGTTAATTGGCATCTGGTGCAGTGGTGACGCAAATGCATTTCATCCGTAATGAATACGGATCATGGTGAATTAAACGTTGTGGAAGTGATTATAGCTTCACTACATAGTATAAAACAATGTCGCTCTCTCTGTCCCTATGTCCCTTTGTATGCTTAAATCTTTAAAACTACGCAACGGATTTTGATGCGTTTTTTTAAATAGATAGAGTGATTCAAGAGGAAGGTTTATATGTACTTTTTATCCCGATATTCCCACGGGAACGGGAACCATGCGGGTGAAACCGCGGGCGGCCGCTAGTAGCTAATAAATATAGGTAAATTATACTTTATGTTCGCTTGATTGAAAGATTAGATTATAGGATTGGATATAATATATAGGTAAAAGATGAGTTCTAAACGAGTGGTATCAAAATTATTTTTACTTTTTTGCATTCACAATGTAATTTTTATTATTGAAAATAAAATATTAGAAAAAAGCGACCCGTCTCATAACATGCTCCAATGGGACTCGAACCCACGACCTTTTACTGTCCGGGCGAAACAGTAAAAGGGCGTTTCAATATTTTCGAGTGGTACTTATCATAATTTAAAATTTAGTTATACGGTCATCCCTTGTCAATATCATCTTCTTCTTTACGAGTCGTGGTTCCTCACAAAGTTCCTCAATTTGTGATGTCAATATTACATTGAATAAATGCGTTGCTTTTTTTATCAACAGAAGTGAAAATTTTAAGTGAAACTTGTGGAAATTACTTTTTTTATTATTTTTTTATAAAAAAATAATTTTATTTCACTCTTTTTAGTGCACCATGCAGGCAATTTACGTGTTTTCTGGTACTTACCTAAATAGGTATGTGATAAAACTGAGAACCTCCTTTTTTGAAGTCGGTTAATGTACCTTTAGATATTCCCTTTCGAACAAAACAATAATCATCTAAACCGGTTTATAAACAAAGGAGTTATGCCTAAAGATATTAGGTAATAAATTCACATAAACTGGTATCGAAAACGACAGTATTTTCAAGATTTCCTACAAACTACTGAACCAATTTCAAAATTTCAAAAAATGGGACCAACTTGGGAAAAAACCTGATGTTATAACGTTTGAATCATTACAATCGGTTCAGCCGTCTTCGAGTAATCGGTGTACATACATATTAAAAAAATGCGGCGAATAGATAACCTCCTCCTTTTCAATTTTTGAAGTCGGTTTAAAATACGTGCCGCAACAATGATACGAGTATACAGGGCGTCCCAAAATTAACTCACATGGAGCGAAAGTACCTTAAATACTGAAGATATAAAATTTTACTGAAAGGAGACTTCATTTTTATTTTAAAAAGAAAACGAACTGCATTCAAAGAATTTTAAGTAATCAACTGTCTGAACTGGGAATCGAACCCGCCGAATGTAAAAAAAAATATTTCTCTAATTCAATTGTACCGATCGAAAGGCTCGATCATACCTTATCATTTTTTCTTAATAACATAGCATCTTAAATAAAAGGAAGACTACGAAATTTAACATTTAATGTTGAATAACAAGTTTGTGCAGCATTATGGATAGCCTTTCCTTTGACTGTCGTGCTCAAAACTTTAACATTTCAATGTATTACTAATGAGTGAAGATTGGAGCAATTATCATAAAGTGTTTGATAAAGTTATAATGTGTTAAGTAACACCAGCTCGATTGGTTTAAAATTTTTTGAATAGTTACTTTGGTGCGGTCTATTCCAACATATGGCATAGTCGTGGGACGCCCCCAGGGCTTCCAATGACTATGTCACATGGTGGCATAGACCACACCAAATACTGTAGATAGAAAGTTTTATTGAAATAGGACTTTATTTTTATTTAAATAACAATAGAACTGCATTCAAATTTTTTTTTAATAATAGCATGTCCAAACCGAGAATCGAACCCGCACGAAATTATTCAAACTTTTTAAAACCAATCGAGGTGGTGTTACTTATCACATTATCAAACACTTATGATAGGGAATTAGGTATAATTGCTCCAATCTTCACTCATTAGTAATACCTACATTGAAATGTTAAAGTCTGTAATGTCTGTATTGAGCACGACAGTCACAGACAAGGCTATTCATAACTCTGCACAAACTTGTTATTTAACATTAAATGTTAAATTTCGTAGTCTTCCTTTCATTGAAGATGCTATGTTATTAAGAAAAAATGATAAGGTATGATCGATCCTTTCGATCGGTACAATTAAATTAGAGAAATATTTTTTTTTACATTCGGCGGGTTCGATTCCCAGTTCAGACAGTTGATTACTTAAAATTCTTTGAATGCAGTTCGTTTTCTTTTTAAAATAAAAATGAAGTCTCCTTTCAGTAAAATTTTATATCTTCAGTATTTAAGGTACTTTCCCTCCATGTGAGTTAATTTTGGGACGCCCTGTATAGTACTAGTGGCTCGCCGCGGTTTTTCCCGCGTGGTTCCCATTCCCTTGCGAATAAAATGTAGCATATGTTACTCAAGGATAATGAAGCGTTTAAATGGTGAAAGAATTTTTAAAATTGGTCCTGCAATTTTTCATTTCACCCATTACACACATACAAATAAACAAGGTTAAAAGTGTGAGGATAAATTTGTTACAAATTCATCATTATCATTATAATTCAATTAGCGACAAAAATAACCGGCTTTCGAGCAAGGTATAGGCATAAACATGCTCACAATTCATCTACATTTCTTCGACAATTACGTATATTCAAACTCAAGCAAATTATTTTGCTTCACTATACAGAATAGTATTTTTGTTAGTATGCGCTAATCAAATCTCGTGAAGCTACCAATCTGATTTGAGCCCTATTCGTGGGGAAATTTATTGGGTAAACATCACCTATTATTCAGACGTTGTTTTTCACCCCATGACCCCAGAGGTCCTTTTTTTTTTTTTTTTTTGTTAACCCGGGGGAAATGCCGTCGCATTCCCCCCCGCCCGGGGAGACGAGGGGGATATGTGGGGCTCGAACCCACTAAAACCCTCGGAGTGTTCTCGACCCAAGCGGACGGAGGCTGCGGGGACGGTTTGTCACTCAATCCGCGCCTTCCGCCCCGTGTCAGCGTCCATGGGCGACGCTCCGACCTAGTCATGGGACGCCATTGCGTCCAACCTCCGGTATGGCGCGCCGAGAACACCAGGCGCGCTCCACCACCACAGGGCCATGGTGGACGACAGAGTTCCCCGCTCCGCCGCCCGACCCCCTACCTATTTCGCCGCGTCCTGACGCTGTCTCTCCCTCGAGAGGCGCGCGGAGCGACGGACCTGCGGGCGCTGCGCACCAGGGTTCTTCACCTCATGGTGTTGTTGTGGAGACGCCACCTCTGTGGTCGTCCCCCTTTCCTGGTCGCTGAGCGGGGAACGACTCTTGTCCCGCCGCCCAGCTTCCCGTCCGTTGTCTGGCGATTTCGTGGGTCGACTGCCCTCCCTCTCTTTGCGTTTTCCCCCCTCCGCGTTGTGTGGAGACACCACCTCCATGGCTGTCTCCCTTTCCTGCTCAGACCGACCGCCCCCTGTCTCCGGGGGTTTTCCCTCAGGGCGTATACCTTTAACCGGCGGCGGGTTGCACCACCGGCTCCCCATCACATGCCCGGCTGGCCGTCCGCTCTCAGCGCAAACCAGGCATTTCGATTCGGCTTCACACCCGGCCGCCATGTGGCCTGGCTCCCCGCACTTGAAGCAGAGGCTACTTCTATCAGCCCCGCCTGGACATCTTGGTTTTGTATGCCCAACCCCCATGCATTTGTAGCAGCGCAATGGGGGAGGGGCCAGGAGCTTCACTTGGGCGATGCTCCACCCAACGCGTATTTTGCCCTCTTGGCACAACCCGCTCGCCACCTTTAGTGGGCACCTTAGCCGCACAAACCGCGAGCCGTCCCTTGCTGTCATCAGTTCAGTCGACTTTATTCTGTCCGACGCGCAACCCATCCTGGCCGCCACTGCCGAAACAACCTCGTCCCTCGTCACTGTTTCGTCCAGGCTGGAGACCTGGACCCCGATCGTAAGTTCTGGGCGCCGAACGTCAGCCACATCCTTCAGAACTTCGCGGAGCTTGCCCGCGAAGGTATCAGCTTTAGTTCCACTCGGGTCTTGTAGCTGCAGCACCCGTGCTCCGGTCTGCGACTCTTTGATTTTAAGGCCCTCTTTTATGCCGACGTCATCGAGAGAGACTTCAGCCCTCGCCTTGGCCATGACTTCGGCGTAAGTCAGGCCTTTCGCCTCTGCCTCCGGCAGGAGAGTAAGCACCACCGCCGAGGTGCCCGGATGACTGAGATTCGGGAGCTTGCGAGTGGGCTTCTTCGTCGACTGAGTCGGCTGTGTCGGCGTCTTTGTCTTTGGGGTCGGCTCTGTAGGCGGTGGCGGCTTTTCCGGGGCATTCGCCCGTCCCTTTTCTTTTCCCCGTGCAGCGACCTGCGACCAGGTAACCCCCGTAGAGACTGAGGGGGGTGGCACTCTCGACTCGGCTGGAACCGCCGGTTGCGTATGGGCTGCAAGAAGCAGAGCCTCGGTTCTCTTAAACCGTTTGTCCATCTTGACCTCCATAGAAGAGAGTAGCGAATCCTTAACGTTCGCCATGAGCTTCTCGATATGGTCACGCGTCTCATAACGGTTCGACTTTATGGTGGCGAGCTCATCTCGGACTTGCCTGTACCTTTCAACGGCAAGGTTTTTGATGTTATATAGGCGCCTGTCCTCCATCGCGAAAGTCTCGACCAGGTCATCCCACATGACAGTAAAATGACTGACAAAATCGTCAAATCGTTTCGCCTCTGGTGTCGTCAGCTTAATGTTGCCAGCAAACTCTCTAAAATCGGCAACATGCTCAGCCACCTCATTGCAGAGACCATCAACCCTATTCTTTATTTCTTCGGCTGTAAACTCCGCCTCTTTTTCGACTGTTGGGCTGGGGGTCGTTGCATTTGCAGCGCCTTCAGCGCTCGGCACATCATCAGAATTTTGGCCACAGTTTTTCTTCGGACCCTGGGCAATGTCCGTCCTCTCCAAAACTACTTTGCTAACTTTATTATTTATTGTATCCATATCTAGACCCACGAGTATGGGAGAAACGTCAGTCCACCCGGGCAGAGATCCCAGTACCCGGGTAACCCTACATACACTGGGGGGGCGGGAGGTACCCCAGGTTCGTTCGGTAGTTGGCAGGCACCTCTGACTGCCACCTTCAGGCGGTCCGACGCCCACGTCCCCGACGCCGGACCTTTGAGGATTATTTTATAGTGGTTTACTCCACGCGGCCCCCGTGTTAGTACAACGACGGCCCCCGTTCCTGCACTACGTACAGGGTTACGGTGTGATTTTGCATTTTTGAAGGGGTTTCGCTCCCCGCGGCTCCCGTGACAGAACACGGCAGCCCCCGTTCCTGCACCACGTACAGGGTTACGGTTTTGGTTCGCGCCGGCCGAAGCCCGGTAACCCCCTTCCACTGGGGGCCGTTCCCCTATCCACCACCTGGGGGACGCGCTCGGTCTCGGATCCAGGAACCGCATCACTCGCGTGAGGCCGAGCCCCAGAGGTCCTGACACGCGAGCCAACGCATATTCTTATAAACTAAAAGCTGCCTGGTTGTATCTAGAAGTAACGCTGGATTTTTACCCCAAATTCAGCTAAGAGGAAAGTACAAACTGCATCTAGGTATTTATGCTTGGGAACCGAGATGCAACAGTTCCAAGTTTTTTTGTTTAAAGGTTGCATACAACTTTAAACCGTATAAACAGTGCGTATAAGTGATTCTACACAGTTTCTCTATTTATTTGTATACTAGCTTTCCGCTCGCGTCTTCGCCCGCGTGAACTACACGACGTTATCCCGCGGGAGTGTGATATTTTTCCGGGATAAAAAGTAGCCTATGTTCCTCTCCAGACTATAAATTATGTATGTCCCAAATTTCAGCCAAATCCGTTCAGCCGTTTTGGCGTGATTGAGTAACAAACATCCAAACATCTAAACATCCGAACATCCAAACTTTCACATTTATAATATTAGTAGGATATTATGATACTGTTTTTTTCGCTGAGCCTGCATTTTCTCGCTATTCGCTGTGAGATCTAAACGATTATATTACAATCTTACCATTACAACTAGATCGAAGTGCATCTGATTCATAAAAACTATCAAAGTCAACCATTACGTGAACCTTTAGGGAAATACTCGCACTGATTGCTTTTTAATATCAACATTTATTTAGTATAAAACCATTGAAATTTAAACTATAGCAATCAATTCATATTGTTGTTGTGCGGATAAACACAGGCTGTTAAAGTTTTTTTAAAGAAATTAAACTTATAGAAATTCTTGATGATTCACATTAAACTAACCAGTACTTTTACCCGTTGCATTGATAGGCAAACAGATTTACACCTATTGCCTGTTATAGAAGAATTACGTTCACGGAGGTAAATAATTAGAATGCGACATCACGTATCAAGTCATGTAAATAGGAGTGCCCTTTGTGCGAAGTACATTCAACCTCCACTCGTACGCATACTGAGCAAGGCTGCCACTAATAATATTCTTGCTATCTTTCCAGATGCAACGATATCGCGCGCCGTCGACGCTGACGGCGCTTTGGGTGTTGTTCATCGTACTCCCCACCGAAACACAAGACTTCAACCCGGTCTCATCTTTCATGAAATTCGTCAACGAAGGCACAAATCAACTAGACCAAGAACCACCCGACCAAGCACGTCTTCTCCCCGAGTACGATTTTATAATCATAGGCGCCGGCACCGCCGGATGCGTCCTAGCGAACCGTCTGACAGAAATACCAGAATGGAAAGTGTTGCTCGTCGAAGCAGGAGTCAACGAAAACTTCGTCATGGACATCCCTCTCGTTGCCAACTACCTCCAATTCACTGAAGCCAACTGGAAATACAAGACACAACCTTCGGACAGGTACTGCGCGGGCTTCGATAATAAGCAATGTAATTGGCCACGAGGAAAAGTTGTCGGAGGCTCTAGCGTATTGAACTACATGATTTATACTAGAGGTTCACAACCAGACTACGACAGTTGGAGAGACATGGGAAACGAGGGCTGGGGTTGGGATGAAGTGTTACCCTATTTCAAGAAGATAGAAAACTTTCAAATACCTTCTTTCAATAATTCAAAGTATCATGGAAATGAAGGTCACCTCAATATCGAACATGCTCCTTTCCGTACTCAGCCAAGTAAAGCTTGGGTAAAAGCAGCAAAACAACTGGGTTTCAAGTATGGAGACTACAACGGCGCAAACCCTGCTGGTGTGTCTTATTTACAGCTCTCAATGAAAAATGGTACCAGACACAGCTCGAGCCGAGCATATTTACATCCAATAAACGGAAGAAAGAATCTTCACCTAACCAAAGCCAGTTTAGTGACCAAACTGATATTTGATAAGACTAATAAAACCAAAGTTGTGGGTGTGGAATTTGAAAAACACGGTATGAAGTACAAAATACTAGCAAGTAAAGAAGTAATTTTATCTGCAGGTGCAATAAATTCTCCACATTTGCTGATGCTATCAGGAATCGGACCGAAAGAACATTTGGAATCAATGAAAATTAAAGTAGTCAAGGATTTACCGGTTGGCTACAACTTGATGGATCATATAGCAGCAGGAGGTCTACAATTCGTAATTCGGCCGCAAAACGTCAGTTTGAGAACTGAGTACATTATAAACCACTTAAACATAGTATTTGAATGGATGAGGACGCACAAAGGGCCTCTGTCTATTCCTGGTGGTTGTGAGGCTGTTATATTTACTGATTTAAAGGACAAGTTCAATCCAAATGGCTGGCCAGATATGGAACTTTTATTCATTGGCGGGGGTTTAACCTCTGATCCCTTGTTACAATACAACTTCAATTTTGACAAAGATATATTCACCGACACCTTTGGACCTATGGGGAAAACGGATGCCTTCATGGTATTCCCAATGTTGATGCGGCCGAAATCTAAAGGAAGAGTGATGTTAAAGAGTAGGAATACGAAAGCACCGCCGATGCTGATTCCGAATTACTTTGATTATGATGAAGATTTGAAAAAGGTTGTTGAAGGAATGAAGTTGGCTGTGGAGATCACAAGACAACCTGCAATGACAAAGATGGGTACAAAATTGTATGATGTACCGATCGAAGAATGTTTGAAATATGGACCGTTTGGGAGCGATGAGTACTTCGCTTGCCACGCACAGATGTTTACTTTCACTATCTACCATCAGAGTGGAACTTGCAAGATGGGCGTCGCTGAGGATGCTTCTTCAGTCGTCGACTCGAGGTTACGCGTGCACGGAATCAATAAGTTGAGAGTGATCGATGCTAGTATTATGCCGGAAATTGTTGCAAGCCATACGAACGCTGCAGTGTATATGATAGCTGAAAAAGGTGCCGATATGCTCAAACAAGATTGGGGGAAAATGTAGTCAATGTAATAATAATCATAAGAAGCGGTATCAATGATAACTAGCCGCGTTTTCTTGAAGTTTGCTAGAGTTGTGTATTAAAACCTTATAATTGTTAAGGTAGACTTCCGTGCATCGCGGCTGATCGCAGCCGCGCGCGATCTATTTCGTGCGACGATAGTCTGTGTATGAAAATGTATCGCGCCGTTTCTGAGCCGTGTTGACGAAGAAAAGTGCAGAAGTTGGGACAAGACGAAACGAGTATTTTTTAAACTTCAAGACAAACGGCTAGTACGATAGGATACGAATGTAACTGTGTAACCCAAGCACGAACAACTCTCGTTATGGTAATCGTATAGCTAAACTCTACCTATTGCTACGAAAGCTGTCAAAGTGCTGCCTATTGAATATTAGTTCCGTTAACAACGTTTTGTTCAGACATTCCAGTTTTCTTAAGGTGCATCCACACTTCTAACATTTTGGCGTGTCCGAACACCCGTGTCATGCCCTGTGGTAATACTGTATCAAGAAGACATGGTGTTCGGACACGCCAAAATGTTACAAGTGTGAACGCACCTTTACAAAAATAATACTATAACGATAGAGTTTTTCGTGCTTGGAGTACTATTCACTGCTTTGATTTTATGTGTTGGGACATTCGTATTTATTAACAAATAGCATTTATTTACGCATTACCTACCATAATTATATCGGCAAAATCGGAAGTCTTATCTATAAAAAAAAACTTGTTATCTAAATAAAGAATTAAAACCAAATTATAACATACACTTACCGACAATGTAATAAACGTTGCTCTGTGTTAGAATCTTCAAATTTTGCCAATATAGTAACAATTGTATTCATAAAAGCATATCTGTGATTTCTATTTAATTTTTTGAATTAGTTGAATAGTTAGGTAACCCCAAAGTGTTATTGGGGTGTAGAATTATTATACATAAAAGGAACTACTTACTTAAAACTAACTGATTAAATTATTTATTGTAACAAGGAACACCGAATAATCGTTGAAAAATAAAGAAATTTCACGACTGAAAATAATAAAAATTTAAGATATTGGAGTTGGTATTTATTTTTATTGCTTATCTTTCTAATTATAAATGTGAAAGAGTTTTGTTATGTTTGTGTTTGTCCGTCTTTCACGTCAAAACGGAACAACGTCGTCAGTCATCACGATTTTTGGTATGGGGGTAGTTCGGGAGCTAGAGTGACAACTACTTTTCATCCCGAAAAAATATCACAATCCCGCGGTCCCGCGATAAAACGTCCGCAGGTGGAACACTACGTCATATTGTGGCATATTATGTGCCATGATGGCGGCTATACAGGTTCAATTTTTAAACACTGCATACATTTTTAAGATCGACTCAGAATCGGTAAGTGAACAACTTTCTCCTAGAAACATGGGTCGAAATACGACAACAATTTTTGGACTTCCCATACTAAATCGATCACGTGATCAGTCCGATTGGTATGAAGAGTCAAAAATTTTTTGTCATTATTTCGACCCCCGTTTCTAAAAAAAAAGAAGGTTGATTCTGAGTCTGAGTTTTTGGATTTGAATTTTGTCAATCTTAAAAAAGTATGCAATGTTTAAAAATTTATCCTGTAAATTCAGACAATTAACATCAATATTTATATATTAATATCAGTGGCGTGGGGTCGAAATATGGCAAAGGTAAGTCGGACCAAAAATTTATGGCAATAAAGACTTGCATAGTGAATCGGTGGGGTGGGATTTTTAGGGATTTTTAAGGGGAAGCCGATGTGACTCCGCTATGTATGGATAGGTATTCCTACTTGTATTATAAATCCGTAGTAGTAGCATAACGCTTGGAGAAAGGTTTAAACGATCATATGTTTGGTAAGAAGAATAGGTACGCCTTTAGTCACGTAAGTGCCTCTAATAGCTCAGACAATCAATATAATATCAGGAAAACCCTTGACCAATATTGATAATGTACCGTTAGAAAAATAATTTTTAATAGTTTTAGATTTGACGAAACTTGGTGATGATCCGTTAGAAAAATACATTTTAATATATTGCCGATGTGCCCCCAATACTAGTTTAGTGATGGATAACAGTAAAACGTGGCAACACGAACGTCCTGTTTAGGTATAGTCTAGGTATAGTCTAGTCTATGAACTTTAAATGGATTTTACGACTTTATGAAAACTTCCGTTATTGGAGCAGACACGCGATGTTGTAATAACGATCAGTCGTGAAAATTTCCTCAAGTAGTAAGTAATTAGGGTGTTTGATAGATTGTGACGCCTTCATAGCTGTTTTCGGAAACGGCGAATGTTTTTGCCCTTACAATTTTAATAACTTAAGTACTTTACTATATTTATGAATGTTAACTTCATACATTTTGTTAAACTTTAAATCACTATATAAAAAAACTAGCTGACCCGGCAAACGTTGTTTTGCCATATAATAGTGGACCCGGTCACCAACATCTTGTGTGTGTGTTTATACACCAAAAGTTGCCTACACCAGACAACAGATAGCGCTAGTTACACACTACCAATAAAAGGGCCCAAGCTTGGTCTAGATATTTCCCATAAAGTTAATATACCTATCGGAATAGAGGAACAACCACGAGCTGTCAAACGAAACCGAAATTGGATCGCATTTGTGTGTGTAAAATTGTTTATGTATGAGTGTCAGTGATGTGCGTCATGTCGCTTTTCAGATTAATATCGATATCGATAATATTAAATAGTTACAGTAATAAATAAATATATATTGGACACGATCACATTCATTGTTCCAATACCAAGGTATAGTAGCTTTAGCACTAGTATTATGGAAATTAGAAACAACGACGGGTAATTACCACATAGGTACACCCAGACCCGAGGAAATATTGAAAAATTAGTTTTCAACATTTACCCGACCTGGGGGGCTACCGGCTAAGAAATATGGATATGGGTATGGGTTTCAACTGTCATTTGAATTCCTTATTTTGATAGATTTTTGCTGCTTTGTTTTGTTGAACGTTGCTAGCTAGTTATCGTTATACCCGACGTCACAAAACAAGGAACTAATAGCGCCTATTTTCTTTGTAAAATTGACTTAAAGTTCCCAAAAACGTATGAAGTTCATACCCATAAAGTTACGCGGTAGCCCCCCTGGGGGGCTACCGGCTAAAAAATATGGATATGGACATGGGTTTCAACTTTCATTTGAATTTATTATTTTGATAGATTTTTGCGGCTTTGTTCTGTTGAACGTTGCTAGCTAGCTATCGTTATACCCGAGCGACGTCACAAAACAAAGAACTGATAGTAGCTATTTTCTTTATAAAATTGACTTAAAATTTTAAAAAACGTATGAAGTTCATATCCATAAAGTTACGCGGTACCCCCCAGTGATCGTACCCGGGACCTCTAGAGATAGCGGCACCTTGAAACCGGTGCGCACACCACTCGGCCACGGAGGTCGTCTAATAATAATATATTAATATATAGTAATATTATTAATATAACTAAAATTCCCATCTTGGGATGGGATTTTGCATGGCTAAAACTACGATTCTGCGGTGAAGTATGCATATTTAAGAAAAACTCCCAGAGATTTTCATTTATTTCATTTATTATACACTAGCGACCCGGCCATGCTTCGCACAATCCTTTGAACAATTTGTATGTGCTTCCACAGTGATTTCACTTCTCGCGTTTGGAAATATTTTTCATCAAAATGCTTACTGCATAATAATCAATTTAGTCCAGTTAGTTTCTGGTATCCAAGTTAGTATGTAATCTGAAAGATAATTATATTACTAATGATAGTATATGTAGGTACCTATTCTAACAGTCAAAAACTGACACCTATGGATCAGTTAAGGATCTTAAATCGAATTACATTCCCAGGTAATTCATATCTAAACGTCTTACAGGTACTTTAATTACAGTACCTAATACAAATTCATTTGTTACCGCGTGATAGACAGTGGACACGAAATATCGATAACTTGATGCAGCCCTAGTGTAAAACGAAAATTATTTCTTTACACAAAATATTCGTAAATTCTGCATTATGTGTAATCAATATTTGCTTGTTACATAAATAAATGTTTGTTGAAGAGCATTATCACACTTCTTGCTTTAAATTCGAAGCGCATTGGCAAAAATAAACCTTAGGAAGGGAGGTGTCGGTTTGGAATAATTTACCTGTGAACTGAACATTTTGCGGGATTATTTCATTGTCTTGTACAACAATCAATAACTGAGCAAGTCACCATGTTTCCATACCAATATTGGCTAAAAATATCTAAGATTGCACGTAAAATACGAAAAAATAATAATACCTAAATTCTCAGCGTGCTGATAAGTGCTGACGAACTGTCAAACAGTAGCCAAAAACGGTTCTGTTACGTTGCATCATGCATCTCCTTTTATCACACAGTTTGTTGCTAGTGACATCCCGCTCGCTCAGCCCTTTGTTTCTCTATTCCGCTAAGGTATATTAACTTTATGATATTTCCTACATATAAAAAATTACTCTGTGAAGTAGAGTGAGTGTCAGATAACTCTGCGCGCATGCGCGACTGGGGCATTTTCGGCGCTAGTTACAGTACATTTTTTTATTCTAAGCTTATGGAAAAAGATTAGTATTTGATTTTGACCGCGCAGACGTCAGTGATTACATACTCTTTGGAAAAGGTAATGGAAGAAATGACAGTTTTGTATCGAAGGTACGACAGTTAAACGATTTTTTATAGAAAATTACAACTTTTACTCAATTTCCAGAAATAATAAGTAGCCTATATTACTCTCCAGCTCCCAAACTACCCCCTTACCAAATATCACGTCGATCCGTTGCACCGTTTTGACGTGAAAGAAGGACAAACAAACAAACAAACAAACAAACAAATAAACAAACAAACAAACACACTTTCACATTTATAATATTAGTATGGAAGTATGGATAGTATGGATTGCATATCCATAACGCGGTATTACGCGGTAGACCTCCTGGGTTTGCCCTGGGTTGTTCGGCTCGTCGATGGTGAGCTCAATCGTCACAAAGAAATCTAACAACTCAACTTTGGTTGAAAATGACCGACTGCATAATATTATGTAATTTTCGGTGTATAATCGGGCGTTACGGCAGCAATCCATATCTAACTGCAAATTAAGATAAATAGCATTCTTCCGCAAAAAAACATGCAAGGTTCTCAAGTTCTGGACCCATACCTCTCCCCAATTCTTTGCAAGAAGCAACGGCGTTGTGCCTTTTAAATTCTCATTGGCACACAGTTGGTTACTGACTGACGTTACTGTGTATACGTACGAGAATCTTTTTAGAGTGCTTCGCCCCTACAAGCAGCCTCCTTAACAGTTGTATCATGCAAGAAGGTCAAGAGCGAAGGGCAAGGCATCTTACATTTTAAGCAGAAGAAACAACACTGTACCAACAGTTAAAGCCATAACGGCTTTTGTAGCGGTGTATGTATTTTCATGTCAAGTGTAATATTTAAACAGTACTTACTTACATTTAAATAAACCTATTACTTTTATATCAGGTTTTGGCATTACCTAATTGCAAACGTGCGAATTTGACCACAAATATTTCGACGCAAGATGAGTCTTCGCGAGATATGAGATGAGATGTTGGTATGTTCTTATCAGTCGCTAGAAAATGTAAGAACATTGTATTATATTGGATGTGTAAGTATGTAAAGATATTGGATTTGTATGTTTACATATTATTAATTCCTGAATTACATCGTATGGCGCAATGTTATTTAATTGCAGTGGCAATGGCAATACTTAATAAGAAAACAAAGTTTAATCTTGCACATTAGTTAGGTACTATGAAAGATAAAACATAATATAAAAAATTCGAGTATATTACTTTCAAGGGGGCTACCGGCTAAAAGATATAAATATGAGCACGGGCTTCATTTGACATTTGGACATAATATGAACTTCAAATGTGAAATGAAGCTCGTGCTCATATCCATATTTTTTTGCCGGTAGCCCCCCAGATTCTAAACAGTTGGTAAGTAGTAGTATTGAGTATAGTACTTTTTATTTGAAGTTTTGATAAAAATCATTATCATAAAAAAAATTGTATTTGACCAGCAGATCGAATCCACCTAAATATTTTTTCCAATTTTCGTTACACCTCGTATTAGCCACTAGTAATAATAGGTCCTTCAAGTACAGTTTAAAAGGTAGGAGACCAAACAATAAATTTGGAGAGATTTTGATAGAGATAGGTACCTATAGTTTTGTATGAGTAGCTTGATTTGCTATACTTGGATTGACTTGAGGAAATACTAAGACAGAAATGATGAAAACCAGAAGTAACTAATGTTACGCGCCATAAAGGTCTAGTTAATTAATCTTCCTCTTCCTGTAATACCTACTATAAAACGTAGTAATACTATAAACAAAGCCTAGTATTCTAGTTATTCAAAAAATGTTTAAGTATAGCTTTTGTAAAAAAGTTTTATTAACGACTGGGCTTTGAGTAGGTCTCAACATCTACCACGATCGCTTTTAGCTTATAATACAAATATGTCCTTCAACTGTCTTTATAAACAAGTGATCCATGTCACACACACACCTTGTCTTTAAAGCAGTCGCGTTATATGTTATGTTATAGGGCTCCCACACAAAACTTTGATGCAACGCACACTGGGGATTTGGCGGAAAAAAGAAGAAGAGTGTGTAGACAGCGCGGTCTCTTTTTTTTCTTTAACTTGGTCCAAACTGTATTTTTTTTTCATAAAATGCGATGTTTCTTCATGCAAAAAACAAACGTGTGAAGAAACTGCCTGTTCATAGTTAATAATAGTCATTCGGAAAATTAAACGACAAATTAATGACGAAATGTAACATGTTCATTTCGTTGAAGTAGAGTAATAATTACATCTAAGAATAGCAATTTTTTTTGTGTCTAAACAATGAAAAACTATAAAATGTAGCTAAAGTACTTTATAAAATGTAAGAAAACATACAAGATGCCCGCCTGCAAATAAACGCAAGTGTGATTGCACTTTGCCCCCACCATGGAATATCTCAGGATCTGAAGTTGGTAGACCGTGCAAAAGGTAGGTGCAAAAGGGCGATTGACCCCATTTCAGTCCCTCTCACCGAGCAAAATCCCTATTTCTTTTTATAGTAAAGTGTGACTTATTGTTTCGATTACGAGTAGGTACATACTTGATTTCTAAGTAAGATATAAAAACACAAGACTGTCTCTAGACTCAAAGGCCACAACAAACGCCTGACAACTGTGCTACCGCAAAATTACTAAAAAGCAAAGAGTAAAATAAATTTGCTAGAAAGTTTACAGAAGTATTTATAAACAGTAGCAAGTTTAGAACTCAAGTTCAAGGGGGCCTACCATAAGCTGTCATCGCAATTCATTGAAATAATGTTGTTTGATTTATAAAGGACGGAGCTATACTGCGTAGAGCGCCATCTCGCTTACATTTGTAGCGTTGCGTCGCTCGCTACTATCCTTCTTCATGTTATTTTTATTCTATATTTTCACGGTAATATTTTTATAACCTCCTTTCATATAATTCGAAACTATTTGTCGAATTTTTATGCGCCTGTTCTGAAAAGTAATATTTAATATGTCATGTCGTTTCCATGACATTGTTTTGTGAGATGTCAACAATATTGTATCTGTTTCGGCCCATTTGTATATTTTCTAAATTATTTTGTTAATTATTTATTCGTTATTTCTTATAAAACCTGTTATTTACAGGTTTTATATTTGGAAATTGAAAATAAATTTAATATCTGTGGATTGCCGGACTTTTAGTTGGCTGCCCAGCCACATTTACTACCATACCACCATTACTTTGACATTGTTTTACACACAGACTTTTTACAGCTAAGTAAGGGCCCCAAGTCGTCACGTCAGGGACGCAGACTTCGAGCAAAGCGGGCCTTCCGCGTAGCTTGAAGGACGCAGATGTTCGGGCACACTTGGCAACGTAACTTATAAAATAGAAATGAAAAATAAATCAATATAGGTGCCCTTATTGTTGGCACCCATCCAAATTGGCACCTTAGATTTAAGCTCACATGGCAAAACTAAAGGTATTTTTTTATAATATAATAAAATTATTTTACATTTAAATGAATACCGAACTTGAGTTGAGTAGGTACCTTATCTACTTTTTTCTTGTTTTTCGAGCTTAAATTTAGGGTGCCAATAATAGGTCGCATTCCAACAATTAGTTTAAGTACTTACCCTATTTTCCGCAATAATAAATAAAAATAAAATTAATTTAGGTATTTAGGTGATAATACCAATATTGTGACATATAAACATTTGAATAACTTTATTAAAACTTTATTAAACTACTAATTTGTAATACAATTACATAATAGTAGTTTATGTGACTGCCGCATAATGAGGGGTATTAAAACACGAGTGGGAGTTTAAAAAACGAGCCTTGGCGAGTTTTTTAATAGTATTCCACGAGTGTTTTAATACCGAGTTATGTGCAGTCTCATACACTACTTTATCTACACTCATTACATTTATTATATATTTCAAAAATAAAGCAAATCAATATTAATTACAAAATGTGAATTGGTGCCAAACCCCACTCATAGGAGTATATACGGTCTATTCCTTCTAAATGCAAAATTCTAATTTTAAAAAAGTTTCTGATTGTTGCCGGCTAAAGAAGGGCTTGAAAAAGTTGGAAGTCAGGGCCGGTAAATCTTTCGGTTGCCATGGCGACTGTAAAATTAAGAAATATAAGTGTTTTATAATGAGTGACAGCTGTATCCGAGTGTTTCATGATGGTCATTATGAAACACCCGGATACAGTAGTTTTATTTTTTATAGTTGACTATGGCATAACGTGTATCATTAGACGTTCAGGCATGAGTTCATAATTCGAATATTATAACATGAGTGTAGATAAAAAATAATATTATGACTATAAACTTACGAAGGCATACTGTGCAGACATGCTAAAAAGATTCTGTACCTGAGGACAAAAAAAAGATTCGTTAATATAATATTTAAAAGAATATAAATCTAATTTATTTGCTGTGGTCTAAGAATAAACGGAACACAAATATTACACAGACACACATATAAATACAGACAGTAGGCACCAAGCAAGACAAGAATGATTAGCACCATCATCAAAACAATGGAGGCAGTTAATTTAAAGCATATTCTAGGAATCATCTGAATAACTTTAAAATTTTAAAAAGGTAAGTTATTAAAATTTTTACTTTTTTGCATTCACAATTCAATTTTTATGATTGAAAAATGGAAAAGGAAGTATTTAGAAAAAATACTTCATTATATTGTGTCCATCGTTCCAGCAGCGCCACGGTCTCCGATTTGCTTGAAAAAAATACACCATGCAGGCCAATTTTTTACCAGTCGGGAAAAAATACGATTGATTTTTTCCCCCCACTGGATCCGAGGATATACGGGGATTTCTGTGGCGCTGCTGGAACGACGTCGTCCTGGCAGCGCCCCGCTATTTCTCATTAATTACAAAAGCTATAATAAATCTAATAAGACACATATTTTTTCCTTTTTTTTCCATTTCACATAAGCTAATGTCCACCTGTAAATGTCGACAGATTCAGGAGTAATCGTAGGTCACTTGGGGCGCTGCTGGGACGACGTCGTCCCAGCAGCGCCACGGCCGAATCTCAGCAATTCGATTTTTTTACTGAAAACAGTGTGCCTGTATATTTAGTTCCTTCATCATAGGGTACGGAAAAAATTGAATTTCTACATTTCATCATGGAATAATGATTTTATAGGCATCGAAAAATTATAACCTCAAAAAAAATTTTTTTTGCTCTAACGCCTTTAATTGATGTATTAAATAGCATTTGCGCATTCTTTTATCTTCCTATAAAGGGAAAAAAATAAACCACTCTCGCAGCATTAACTATTCCAGAGAAATCCTAGGTTTAGATTGTGTTCATACATTTAGGCATCGTTCCAGCAGCGCCACACCCAGTACAGCATGATCCAGGGCACCTGTCACCAAACTGAGCATGCCAATATTTACTACTACCATAGCGAACACGGGAAAAAATCTGATAACGAGTATAACACAGCGAATTTCCGAGAAATAAGCCTTTGATTCAATATGCCATACAATTGGTACATTCGAGTAGAAAAGTTTTATTTAAATTCATTTTAGTGCCACAAACTTGGGGGCTTTCAGCCCCCAGTACAGGCTGTCCGATCATGTTGGCCGACCATGATGGGCCATCGTGTACAGGGGCGGTTTGCGTGTGATTGCCGTCTGCGAGCAACGCAAACCGCCCCTGTACACGATGGCCCATCATGGTCGGCCAACATGATCGGCCATCCTGTACTGGGGGCTTCATACTTCATGTTTACCGGGCTTGTCAAGCATTGCATTGCATCATTGGGGCACAATATCGGTATCGCTATGCGGATCGCAGCTCAGCATTATTATGGTGCAAATAATGCAATGCAAGCAAAGTAATATCACAGTTTAAGCAATCTTTCTATACAGTTGGACGACGCCCTTGAAGTTGGGCGATGCCGACGCCTGTATAGGTATTTACGTAAGTACGTAAGGGTTGTCACTTTAAAATGTGACGGTGGACCTTTAACGACCCCGGGTAGGTACATTGGTATTGCGATATTAAATTAATAAAATAATTTAATAATGCAAATGCAATGTCAAAAATATTAAAAAATTCAAGATGGCGGCCGACTTTTTTGTTTGTAGGCTGATTTCGATGAAACTCGGTTTTTGGTACTATTCTGACAAGAAAACAGCAACGCAATGTCAAAAAAATTAAAATCCAAGATGGCGGTCAACTTTTTAGTGTGTGGGCCGATTTCGATAAAACTCGATTTCTGCCCCCCTAGCATGACCAACAAAATGGGATATGATATGATAAGTTATCCGGTTTAACTGTCAAAAGACTATGGGTTTTGACGTTTGAATGTCGATAAGTCGCTTTATCATTCGATACATATCGCGTTTTGGGTGGTCATGCTAGGCTTAATGGTACTATTTTGACAAGAAAATAGCAACGCAATGTTAAAAATATAAAGAAATCCAAGATGGCGGCCAACTTTTTTGTTTGTAAGCCGATTTGTTTCTGGTACTATTTTGACAAGAAAACAGCAACGCAGTGTTAAAAATATTAAAAAATCGAAGATGGCGGCCAACTTTTTTGTTTGCAGGCCGATTTCGATGAAACTCGGTTTCTGTTTCTATTTTGACAAGAAAACAGACACGCAATGTTAAAAATAGAAAGAAATCCAAGATGGTGGCCAACTTTTTTGTTTGTAAGCCGATTTTGATGAAACTTAGTTTCTGGTACCTAGTTTGACAAGAAAACAGCAACGCAATGTTAAAAATATAAAAATTCAAGATGGCGGCCAAATTTTTTATTTGCTGGCCGATTTCGATGAAATTCAGTTTCTGGTACTATTTTGACAAGAAAACAGCAACGAAATGTTAAACATATTAAAAATCCAAGATGGCGTCCGACTTTTTTGTTTGTGGGCCGATTTTGATAAAACTCAGTTTCTGGTTCTATTTTGACAAGAAAACAGCAACGCAATGTTAAAAGTATTAAAAAATCCAAGATGGCGGCCAACTTTTTTGTTTGTGGGCCGTTTTTGATAAAACTCGGTTATTTATACTATTTTGACAAGAAAACCGTTCTTAACACAATGTAAAAAAATACAAATGGTCAAGATGGTGGCCGTTTTTTGTTTTTGTTTCTCTCTTTTCGCTTATTAAAATGTAACAGGTTTTTATTTGAAAGCTTGAGACAGAGTCAAGTATCATCATCATCATGTCAAGTAAAAGATTTAACTAATTATTAATTTGCTTTAACACAAGCACAGTAAATTACGACGTAACATCCTTCGTAATTTACTGTGTTTGTGACAGCTGTAAACCCTATTAAAAAAAATAAAAAATAAGTACTTAAATAAAATAATAATTTATATTAAGTTACCGAGTTTAAAAAAAATAATGATTGTGACATGGGATGATTTTGATATATAGACGAAGGCGCTTCAAAGGTTAAGAAATATGAATCGGCTTATTTCCAATCTGAATATTTTTTTTAACAAAACTTCAACCCATTCAAACGTCAGGAGTAGATCAAATTTACCTTGCAAAATTTCATGGCAGACAGACAGACAGATACAATTATAGGTGAAACTAAATAAAACATATAATATATTTTATTTTGATACTTCTAAAATGCTTACCATAATTATTTATTTTATTTTATTTCGCAATACACCAAAATGTACCTGCCGCATTTTAATTTTGTTACAACCCTTCCGTAGTTACGGAAATACCTATACAGACGTCGGTATCGCCTAACTTCAAGGGCGTTGGCCTAAACAAAACATTGGTTATACTGTGGTAATTGTAACATTTATGTATATATAATTTAGCGTTGCTGTTGCCTTGTCAAAATAGTACCAAAAATCGAGTTTGATCTAAATCGGCTTACAAATTAAAAAGTTGGCTGCCACTTTGATTTTTTTTATTTTTTTGACATTGCGTTGCTGTTTTCTTGTCAAAATAGAACCAGAAACTAAGTTTGATCAAAATCGGCTTACAAACAAAAAAATTTGGCCGCCATCTTGGATTTCTAATATTGCGTTGCTGTTTTCTTGTCAAAATAGAACCAGAAACCGAGTTTTATCGAAATCAGCCTGCAAACAAAAAAGTTGGCCGCCATCTTGGATTTTTTATACTTTTAACATTGCGTTGTTGTTTTCTTGTCAAAATAGTACCAGAAACTAAGTTTCATCAAAATCGGCTTACAAAAAAAAAGTTGGCCGCCATCTTGCTTTATTTTTATTTTTGACATTGCTTTGTTATTTTCTTGTCAAAATTGTACTAAAAACCAAGTTTCATCAAAATCGGCTCACAAACAAAAAAGTTGGCCGCCATCTTAGATTTTTAATATTTTTAACATTGCGTTGCTGTTTTCTTGTCAAAATAGTACCAGAAAATGAGTTTCATCGAAATCGGCCTGCAAACAAAAAAGTTGGCCGCCATCTTGGATTTTTTATACTTTTAACATTGCGTTGTTGTTTTCTTGTCAAAATAGTACCAGAAACTAAGTTTCATCAAAATCGGCTTACAAAAAAAAAGTTGGCCGCCATCTTGCTTTATTTTTATTTTTGACATTGCTTTGTTATTTTCTTGTCAAAATTGTACTAAAAACCAAGTTTCATCAAAATCGGCTCACAAACAAAAAAGGTTGGCCGCCATCTTGGATTTTTAATATTTTTAACATTGCGTTGCTGTTTTCTTGTCAAAATAGTACCAGAAAATGAGTTTCATCGAAATCGGCCTGCTAACTAAAAAGTTGGCCGCCATTTTGGATTTTTAATATTTTTAACATTGTGTTGTTGTTTTCGTTTCAAAATAGTACTAGAAACTAAATTTCATCAAAATCGGCCTACCATAAAAAAGTTTGCCGCCATTTTGTTTTTTTTTTATTTTTGACATTGTGTTGTTGTTTTCTTGTCAAAATTGTACTAAAAACCATGTTTCATCAAAGTCCGCAAACAAAAATGTTGGCCGCCATCTTGGATTTTGGAAATTGCCTTTTTTTAATAAGCGAGATGAAGATTTGCACGCACTCACACTACATGTCGTATGCACCATAATAATAATTTAAAAAAAATTATAACGATAAAGGACGTGATAGCCCTGGAAGACTTGTCCCGAGTTACTATGAACGGCGTTGTATGTAACTCGGGACAACCACTCCCCCGTCTCACCCCGCAAGCCCCGCACGATTGACCTGTCTAGACGTCTCCGTCGGCCTACTGTATGAAAAGTTAACTGTGGTAATATTAACGTAATAAAGACCGTACGAGCCAAAAAAAACGTTGGCCATTTGTTTCCACATGCCATAGAGAAAGGTTAACCTATGGAGTGTAGGATAGAAGCATGATAGAAGTGGATAAACCACATCATCCATCATAGCCTGATTACACCTACCGAGTAGAGTGGGGAGACAAGTACTCTCGGCTCGGCCGAATACTAGGTACATGTAAACACAGTACTCGGCCGAGCTCGGTACAACATTAACTCGGTCCCGTCAGATACTTTTGATTGGGTAATCGATACTTAGATTATTTGAGCCCCAAAAATAATCTACAATACAATGGGTGATTTTCTGAAAGCTCGCTCACTAGATGGCGCTGTCCCACCTATGCAGTTAGAAGGAACGGAACGTTATAAATTTTACTTTGACGCGACTTTTGTTACGTAAAACGGAACGTCAGACAGATGTTATTTATTTACCTTAATCTTTAAATTTACCTATTTCGTTTCTGTTCCTCACAGTAGTACCTATCAGTACTTATTTAATTTATTTTAAGTTTCCTTTGGGTTTTTTAAAGTAAATAAATTAAATATGATTCATACCAAAGTATACCATGTACGGTCGCCAGCACGTCGGGTTACTACAAAATGTTAAATTTTTTTAATTGAAACTGAACTCTATCTGTTGGACATAAGGTCGAATTTTATTTTAAAAAATTCAACACTTTGTAGTAACCTGACGTGCTGGCGACTGTACATACTTCGTTCAACGCCATCTAGTGAAGCATTTGGAAGCTTTTTTTTTAAATAGCCTCAGAAAATTGCTCATTAATCGATTCGGAATCGATTATCCGGCAACAATCACTATATACCTACGTCGAATAATAAGAGCGATAAAAATTTAATTAAGGGATTTATTTGAAAATGAAATTGTCTTAATTTTATGAGAACACAGAATCCTAAACTTATACTAGGCTCCTCAGAGTTATCTGATATGCAGTGTAGTCTCTTTAAATGATCTCGAAGATTTGTTAGGTACCTATGTTTCCACAAAGCTTTATTTTCTTTTTACAAGTTTTATTTTTCTTTTACAAGTTTTTCACGTGGCCCCCAGTTCCCCCTCTCTTCTCAAAATGCGTCCAAATACGAAATTTACTTTTTAACAACGACAGATAAATAAATAAACGGCCCTAAATTACCGCCCAAATAACTCTACAATTCAAAGGTAACTGTACTGTCATTGTCATGTCACTATATGACACTACAGTCTGTAAAATTTGGCATGGTTGGAATAGCAGCTCATTTGTGCAAAGCAAAAAGATGTTTATGCTATTGGAATAAAGCTCAAGAAAAACCGCATCAGATATTTTTTATGACAATGTAGCTTACGCTAGAAAATTAGACTCTATTCCTTGTCAGGCTATGATGGATGATGTGGTTTACCCACTTCTATCCTACACTCCATAGGTTAACCTTTCTCTATGGCATGTGGAAACAAATGGCCAACGTTTTTTTTGGCTCGTACGTTCTATATTACGTTAATATTACTTTGCTTGCATTGCATTATTTGCACCATAATGCTGAGCTGCGATCCGCATAGCGATACCGATATTGTGCCCCAATGATGCAATGCAATGCTTGACAAGCCCGGTAAACAATGTGCGTCAAGTTAGCAGCCTCACAACAGAATTAGATGGTTTTGATTATGTCAAAAAATACTGTATAAATAGTGTTAAATAGTGATGTATATTAAATAAATAGTGTAACTTTGATTCAAAAGATATTTGAGTATCTTAGTGAGGCTGCTAACTTAACGTCAAGTTAGCAGTCACCTCAAGAAATACAGTTCGTATCAATGTGATTTATATGTCAAAAAATACTGTATAAATAGTGTATCGTAAACGCAAAATTTCAAAAGTAGTGCTTTAATACAAGCCGAGATATTAGGGTCTCTAAGTGGGCTGCTAACTTGACGTTTCTTGCGATGGAGATTCCAGGGAAACAGGTACAAGTTTTAAATAAATAAATACTTGAAAAAATACTGTGTGAAATAGTGAATCTTAGGATATAAATAAAAAAAGAATTCTTCTTTGCTATTTTCAAAAAATCTAATGTAAACTTCTACATAATAATCTGAATATATGCTGACGATCAATGTTGAACTTTGCTCCTTAGTAATAAGGTTCAAACTTTATTTCAATCGTGAAGTGCGTACTATCAAGCAAAAAAGTGAAATATTTATTTTTGATTGTGTCAATACATACGTATAATCGGTTTAATGCTATTGATTAGGTATTTAAACAAATATATTTCTACCCACTTTTTAACCGACTTCAAAAAAAGAGGAGGTTCTCAAGTCGACAGTATTTTTTTATGTATGTTTTACCATAACTTCGCCAGTTGTTAACCGATTTTAATAATTCTTTTTTATCTGAAAGAAAATAGGTAGGTAGTTTATGTGTGGTATCATGAAAAAGTTAAAGTAGTCAGTTCAGTAGTTTTTTCACAATCCTGAAAAAACACATAGTTTTTGACTGGTAGTTCCTGCTTTACACGACAATATCTTCGCGAACTATTGACCAATTTCAATGATTATTTTTTTATTCGAAAGAGTAAACTCCTGAGGTAGTCACATTGTTACCAAGTCAGGATCTGATGGTGGAATCCAGGGGAAATCGAGGAAAACCCGTAAATTTTATGGTAATTTACGTATTTTAAAGATTTTCTAAAGTTTTTTAAGTATTTGCATCTGGTAGTCATCATCACATGCTGATGAGCTGGTGATGGAAGGTACAACTCCTCAAATGTCGTTGATATGTAAAGATTTTTAGTTGTATTCTTTCAGGTTATTTAGTTTTAGATCGTTCTTTCATAAATAATAAATAATAAATAATAAATAATAAATAATAAATAATAAATAATAAATAATAAATAATAAATAATAAATAATAAATAATAAATAATAAATAATAAATAATAAATAATAAATAATAAATAATAAATAATAAATAATAAATAATAAATAATAAATAATAAATAATAAATAATAAATAATAAATAATAAATAATAAATAATAAATAATAAATAATAAATAATAAATAATAAATAATCAATAATAAATAATAAATAATAAATAATAAATAATAAATAATAAATAATAAATAATAAATAATAAATAATAAATAATAAATAATAAATAATAAATAATAAATAATAAATAATAAATAATAAATAATAAATAATAAATAATAAATAATAAATAATAAATAATAAATAATAAATAATAAATAATAAATAATAAATGAGTGTTTGTACCAAAATTTTGAAGACTCTCCGGCATTTCAGAAGCGTCCCATCTTGCAGCTCTCAATTTATTTCTCCGTTTACGCTGTTTGCGTCGATTATGTAGCTTGTATATTTTGTTTGTTTATAATATACTAGCGGATTCTCGCGGTTTCATCCGCGTGGTACCTGAACGAATGTAGCTTTCTAATGATCAAAGAATTTTCTAAATCGGTCCAGTAGTTTCGGAGCCTATTCGATGAAAACAATTTAACAAACAAACAATCAAATCTTACCTCTTTATAATATTAGTACTAACTTATAGATAATTATATAATTTGTACCGCTTTAATTGTTTTCTGTTTCCCAACGGTTGACTGGCAAAAAATACTTTTAGTATTAAGTCCGCCTTGTATATTACATTACCTATGTATGTACAAAAGTTTATTAAATAAAATAAAAAAGAAATAATAACAAATATGCTAGCCCCAAGCTTATTTTTCACATACAAAAGTTCCAGCTAAATGAACTTTTGTCCAACGACACTTGGATCGCTTATTTTGACGTTTAGTCGTTGAAATCCGATCGAAACAAAGGTCATCTAAATAGTAGAATACCTTCGAGTTATCGTTTTGAAACGATTGAAGGACGATTAATGTACCAGAATACACTTCGACGACACTTCGATAGAATCGCTGCCGCTCAAGTTCTATCGACAGTTGTGAATACGAATATGGTTTCAACGACTAAATCGCTACGATATCGTCACGGTTTATATTACGAGAATCGGGCTACTGGTCAAGGTCGCGGGAAGCCGCTGGATGCGGGCAGCGCAGGACCGATCGTTGTGGAGATCCTTGGGGGAGGCCTATGCCCAGCAGTGGGCGTCGTACGGCTGAAATGATGATGATACGATAGATTATGTATCATTTAAAATGACTGGAATAAAAAAATTGACAATATCAGTACGTCTAAAGAAAACTGTACACGACTGTACCTAAATTCGAATGTATGGTAGAAGTTAACATTAGATTTTTTGAAAATAGCAAAGAAGAATTCTTTTTTTATTTATATCATAAGATTCACTATTTCACACAGTAATTTTTCAAGTATTTATTTATTTAAAACTTGTACCTGTTTCCCTGGAATCTCCATCGCAAGAAACGTCAAGTTAGCAGCCCACTTAGAGACCCTAACATCTCGGCTTGTATTAAAGCACTACTTTTGAAATTTTGCGTTTACGATACACTATTTATACAGTATTTTTTGACATATAAATCACATTGATACGAACTGTATTTCTTGAGGTGACTGCTAACTTGACGTTAAGTTAGCAGCCTCACTAAGATACTCAAATATCTTTTGAATCAAAGTTACACTATTTATTTAATATACATCACTATTTAACACTATTTATACAGTATTTTTTGACATAATCAAAACCATCTAATTCTGTTGTGAGGCTGCTAACTTGACGCACATGGTAAACATGAAGTATGAAGCCCCCAGTACAGGATGGCCGATCATGTTGGCCGACCATGATGGGCCATCGTGTACAGGGGCGGTTTGCGTTGCTCGCAGACGGCAATCACACGCAAACCGCCCCTGTACACGATGGCCCATCATGGTCGGCCAACATGATCGGACAGCCTGTACTGGGGGCTTAAAGCCCCCAAGTTTGTGGCACTAAAAAGAATTTAAATAAAACTTTTCTACTCGAATGTACCAATTGTATGGCATATTGAATCAAAGGCTTATTTCTCGGAAATTCGCTGTGTTATACACGTTATCAGATTTTTTCCCGTGTTCGCTATGGTAGTAGTAAATATTGGCATGCTCAGTTTGGTGACAGGTGCCCTGGATCATGCTGTACTGGGTGTGGCGCTGCTGGAACGATGCCTAAATGTATGAACACAATCTAAACCTAGAATTTCTCTGGAATAGTTAATGCTGCGAGAGTGGTTTATTTTTTTCCCTTTATAGGAAGATAAAAGAATGCGCAAATGCTATTTAATACATCAATTAAAGGCGTTAGAGCAAAAAAAATTTTTTTTGAGGTTATAATTTTTCGATGCCTATAAAATCATTATTCCATGATGAAATGTAGAAATTCAATTTTTTCCGTACCCTATGATGAAGGAACTAAATATACAGGCACACTGTTTTCAGTAAAAAAATCGAATTGCTGAGATTCGGCCGTGGCGCTGCTGGAACGACGTCGTCCCAGCAGCGCCCCAAGTGACCTACGATTACTCCTGAATCTGTCGACATTTACAGGTGGACATTAGCTTATGTGAAATGGAAAAAAAAGGAAAAAATATGTGTCTTATTAGATTTATTATAGCTTTTGTAATTAATGAGAAATAGCGGGGCGCTGCCAGGACGACGTCGTTCCAGCAGCGCCACAGAAATCCCCGTATATCCTCGGATCCAGTGGGGGGAAAAAATCAATCGTATTTTTTCCCGACTGGTAAAAAATTGGCCTGCATGGTGTATTTTTTTCAAGCAAATCGGAGACCGTGGCGCTGCTGGAACGATGGACACCATTATATTTATATAGTTCTGAGACGGGTCGATTTTTTCTAAATACTTCATTTTCCATTTTTTAAAAAGGTAGGTAATTCATTGAAATATTATGTCGTTTTTTATTATAGATTTTAAATTTGAAATCAGTTATACGCCTTATAAAATAATAAGCAACGCGTTTCTTTCAAACGCCTTAGAAGTAAATGGCAGCAAAATATTTTATTGATGCACTGAAAACTGCAGCCTCAATGCAGGCAGCTTCAACCACCTCTGTTCTCCAGTGGTACTCACTCACCACCCCGGTTTCAGACTCAGAGGTCCCGGGTTCGATTCCCAATAATACATATTATTTTCGGTTTGGTTGGTTTGTAATCCGCCTGACTAGTTTCCACCTACATCTTACCGCTGCTACAACAAGTGTTTCAGAATCACACTTATCACACTTAGGTGTGATGAAGACTAAGCGTTACAGATGGTTACAGCGTTTAAAAAGTATTTTTTTATATATACTACGTATAAAAAAATTACTGATTATTAAACTTATGTTTACTTTTTCATTCACAATGCAATTTGTATTATTGAAAATGCATTAATAATAGCCAAAATCGACCCGTCTCAAAACTAGCTCCGATGGGACTCGAACCCACGACTTTTCACTGACCGGGCGAATGCTCTTACCACTACTCTAACGACTACTACTCCGTAGCTCAATGGTTAGAGCATTCGCCTCGCCCGGACAGTGAAAGGTCTTGGGTTGGAGCCCATCGGAGCTGGTTGTGCGACGGGTCGGTTTTTTCATACCTACTTCATTTTTCAATAACTGATTTATTCCCACTAGGTACCAACATAAATTTTCACCAAATGGCGTATTTCTTTGTGCACCTTCGCATATCATAACATTGCTACTAAAAGTAGGTACTTACCTAATAATTATTGGTGTCCTAGCCAAGAATAAAATAAATTGTGCAATGCATTTTTACTACTCAGGTTACGACAGAATAACGAGGTATATGTGCATACTATTTTAACACTACTGTAGTGTCAGGGTTTGACTAAATTACTTAATTAATTGTATTCTTTGCCAAGAGTCAGCAGTAAGTGGTGCGATAAAATGTGATGTTAAACTGTATTTTGGCAATTTTGTTTCTTTTTAATCCACAACAAGCAAGCCTTCATCACCCCTGATGTTAGGTGATGACAAGGCTGGATGTAGAAGTACTCCCGGAATCCTGAACCACTGGGGAACCGGCTATCTTATCTCCAACTGCCGAAACACAACAATGCTGAAGACATTGTTGTTATGCCTGATTTGTTTGTTTGTCTTTCACAAACAAACAAACTGTTCTGTTCTGTTTTGTACAGAACAACAGATCGACGTGATTTGGTATGGGATGGGGATAGTTCGGGAGCTGGAGAATGGCATAGGCTACTTTTTATCCCGTAAACACATCACATTCCCGCGGGATAACGCCGTCGTGTAGTCCACGCGGGCGAAGCCGCGGGCGGAAAGCTAGTTCCATGCAAGCCGCGGGCAGAAAGCTAGTTCCATGAACAGATCCATGGCCAAGGACGCCGGAGCGGCCGAAGAGGGGCAGATTGAGAGAATTATATAGTAAATGCAAGAAATAAGGCATTTCAGTTTGGCCCCAATCGGCCGGGCGGGCGTCAAAGAGTAAGGTGTCAAGCCGGTGCGAGGTGATAGCTGAGTACCATACCTATCGATTTAACTTCCATGCATCGCGGAACATTCGTATGATCCGCGATTTTTTGTAGTTTTGGAGTAACAAAATAGTTCATAGTGTTTCCTGAATAATTATGTTAACTACTTTGTAAAACATTTTCTGGTTCTGATTTCCATTACACAAGTTCTTTAGCTACATATCTTTGAATCAGCTCAATGCATATGATTTTATCAATTTTAATATTAGATCGACTTAAAAAGATTGTAATAATATCGTTCAGCCAGAGAATTGTGAAACTTTCAGGTGTCATGGTATTACGTCAGTCTAGTAGACACTTACAAAAAAGGGTCCCAAAAATGCGTTCACAAGCGCAAATATTAAGAAATATATACGTGTAGTACCTACACGGTTTCCGCATGGATTCTGTTCCACTTAAAACTAGGCCGAACACTCAGTTAAATTCGTTTTTAATTGAAACAAGTGAGCGCAGTGCGGTCCCGTCCTTTGACCACTAATCGATCGCTACTCTTCTTAGAGAGCTTCTTAAATTATACGTCATATAATTTTACATGATAAATACTAATTGATGTACGCCCACCATAGGTACTCTGCCTCTGCAATCCCGCGCTATACCGCGCTCTGCGATGGGGCGCGGTGCAGTGTGTGTTACTTTATCCAATATCCTACGGGCAAAACCTAAAATAATATATATACCTAGGGCTGATTGAAATAAATTGATTTAAGAACACCCTCTGTTGACTAAAGCACAGTGGCAAAATAACGTATTGTAGGCGTATCTTGCGTTACCATAATTGTGATAGTTAAGCAACCATAGTTAATGTAGTAGGCCTAATTTTATCAACTTTTGACGAGGTGAGTGACCCAGCGATTAGTTAAAAATAGTTAGGCCAGTTTATTGGGCAGTGAAACAATTCTGAACCTTGAAAAGTGTTTCGCTGGAAAGCCAATCTTGGGAGAAAGGAAATTATGTTACATATTTATGCAAGCCAAATGTAGAGCACCAACCGTTTCAAGCAATCTGATACACTAATACTTACCACAATGATTCGTATTAATACATTATTGTGGTTTCATTTAAAGTTAGTTTCTTTTTTCAGACATGTTTGCAAGATCCCTAATTGAAATAAGTTTAGTAATGACGCTTTCGAATTTTAAAATTTAAGTAGGGTAACGGACCCAATTGCCTAGCACTGCACCAAATTATCAGCACTCTGAATAAATAGTAAAATTATAAGTTTTTCACTAACTTATTTGAGTTACCACTTTGGAAAATAAATAAATTGATGTTTTTGGAATCCTACTCTCGGCAATACCATACTTTCCGTCTTGAAAATGGCGAAAAACTTGTGATTAAACGTTTGTATCCTGCAGTTTGTCCTGTTTTTGCCAGTTCCTTGTGATCGACGGTAAGTTCATGTGTTTACATTTTATACTATATTAGATCTTTTAGATATTGAGACTGATTTATAAGATAGCTTATGAGGATAATCTGAAAATTGGTAAAAATGTGGTGCTGATAGGTATATGGATCCACTATTTTGCAAATTTCCAATTATCAGCACTGGTACTTATAAATAGAAAATAGTACGTAAATACCTACTTATTCTATTTTTTGCATACCGTGTCTATTTTTTGTATAGAATGATTTTTTTTGATAAAAGTAGATTATACCTTCGGAATCTAAAGCTTAGCAAGGTGCTGAAATTGCATTAATTGCCATTTGTCAGCATAGTGTTGATAATTAGATCAAAAGCATGCTGATAATTTGGTTATCCTAGTATTTCATCATCTTTCTTTTTTTCAGAGCCCCCTAGTTACCATGAAACCAAAGGAAAAAAATAAACCAAATAAAAGAAAAAAATGCACAAACGAAAATCAAGAACAAGAAAAAAGAATAGAAGAAGAAAATAAAAGATTATAATTGATTGAATATGTAGAGCAAGAACTTTTCTTTTTTATTTAAATTTTCTTATTGCTATGCAATGTTCCATAATAGATGTACCTACCTATCAGCTAGTAATACCTACCTACCATCCAGATTATTTAAGTAAGTCGCTTTCTAGTGAGATTTAACTACTAAGTCTGAACAAATTATTTAAATGCCTACATAACTATAAAGATGTTAAGCCTTGTTAAGTTTATAAATACTGTTAGACTATATGTAAATTATATCTTTTTTTGTTTATTAACAGAGAACCTACCAATATAAAAGCATATTTAATAAAAAAAAATTATATAACTTCAATACCACTATCACAGTGCTGATAATTGGTTCACTCTATGCTCATAATTGGTGGTGATGATGCTGATAAATGGTGAGATGGTCATTTTTTGCTCTTGCCTATCTAAAAAAAATTGGACAATGATAAACTATGTTTTTTAAATAAATAATCACACTGATTAAATATTGAAACTAGAAAACTCGTCATAACGGGTGAAACCGTATTTTTAAATGTCATAAACGGGTATAAGTTAGGACTTTACTCTTAAAGTGCTGATAATTGGGTACTTTACCCTAATTGCTTTTTTTATTTTAAATAGGTAGTTGCTGTAACCTCGAACATATAATTACTTCATTAGAATTATTATTTTAATTTAAGTTTAATTGCGCATTTAAATTAGTTTTTATGTCGATAGCTAAACGAACCATATTCAAAAGATTGCAAAATTACTTAGATTTGACTATAGTCCGAGCAGACTGAACCAAAAAAGGGGAAAAAGGGGAACTAACCTATGTGTAGCTCCAATAGTTTTAAGGGTTCCGTACCAAAATGGTAAAAATGGTGCGACTCAGTCTCTCTGTCTGTCACAGCTGGATATCACGAGAACTACTAATGCTATAAACTTGAAATTTGGAATAGTATTAAATAACGTTTGCCCAACTATTTTCCAAACACGAGAGAAATAAAAACACATACTTAAGTAACTTTTTTTTGGCAACCATTTTTCTTAAAAATTCGAAGTGGGGCTACTAGGGCATATGGGGTAAGAGCGCGTCTTGCACATTCTCAAACATTTTCTCTTTTCTTTTTAGACCGCATAGATTTCGACTTTTGATGAAAAATTTAAAAAAAATTATTCAACTCAAACTTTGCTCTTGACAATTTTTCAGGCGTAAAAGCTGATAAAGGGAAGATGTTAAATAACAAAAAAGCTAAACGAAACTCCAGTAATGTTACATGACTTTCGGGAGGTACTAAATGAGTTCTAAATCTTAGTGTAGTTAGTTCAATAAAATTAATAGAAGTTTTGTGGTAACAGCTTGATCCCGTCATTTTGATGCGTCATAATGGCGGGATCAGTATCGACTTTTAATATCCTTTAGACCAAGAAGGTACCAAAATTATAATTATAGGTACAAAAAGGTACAAAACGAGTACATAAGAAATATGGGAAAGTCTGTTTAAAACAAGCAGTGATCCCGTCATCTTGACGTTCATTATTAATTTAGGTATTACCGTATCTATATATATAAAAATGAATCCCTATTTCCCTTGGTCACGACATCACGCGTGAACGGCTGGACCGATTTGGCAAATTTTGGTCTTGAAATGTTCGTGGAAGTCCAAGGAAGGATATAGGGGTAGGGTAGGGGTAGTGTAGAGGTAGGGTAGGGTAGGGTAGGGGTAGGGTAGGTTTGGGTAGGGGTAGAGTAGGGGTAGGGGTAGGGTTGGGTAGGGGTAGAGTAGGGGTAGGGTAGGGTAGGGGTAGCGTAGGGGTAGGGTAGGGTAGGGTAGGGGTAGAGTACGGGTAGGGTAGGGTGGAGTAGGGGGTAGGGCCACGGGAACGAAGTCGCGCTGGGTCCAGCTAGTTAAGCATAAAAATGTATCAGGTCGTTTAAGTTTTTTAGGGCTTAACCTAGAAAAGAATTTGAATGATAGATTTCAGAATGTTAAAGAAGCAACATTTCAAGCCGAATGACGTTTTCTGACGTTTTCCGTCTTCGTTGTGTCAAGTTCGCAATTCGCTCGTCGCCGCCCGCCGCCCGTCGCGCATGTTCGTGGCCGCCGTAATGGGATGGAGTGAGATAAACTGACCTCGTTCTTACTATCTCATTAGGACCGTTTTTTAGCAGCAGTGCACCTTCCTGTTGTATTATAAATTCCTTGCTAAATAATAAGCTTTTTCAGAAATCATAAACAAAAATTACATTAGTTCCACTATCGGGCAAGAGATAGCGCTGACCGAAAACTGCAATATTCTACATCGCAAATCCTCTGGCGAATATAGCCTCGCCGATGAAAACATTTTCACGTTTTATCCTACTAATATTATAAATGCGAAAGTTTAGATGTTTGGATGTTTAGATGTTTGGATGTTTAGATGTTTGGATGTTTGTTACTCAATCACGCCATAACGGCTGAACGGATTTGGCTGAAATTTGGAACACAGATACTTTGTAGCCTGGAGAGGAACATAGGCTACTTTTTATCCCGGAAAAAATCACATTCCCGCGGTATAACGTCATGTAGTTCACGCGGGCGGAAAGCTAGTTTATTTATATTTACGATGGTACGGAACCCTCGGTGCGCGACTGGCTCTTGACCGGCTTTTATTGGTTAAAGGGGGGGGTTAAAGGCCCCATTTTTCAGTTTTTCGCTCGAAACTCGTAAATGGTGCTACTAAGTCTTAGCGACATTACTTCTAAGAAGCAATTAAAGCTTATTAAGTTTCCCACAACTTTCATGCATAGTTTTTAAGATAGGTATAATAGTCCATGGAAATCGTACATTTTGCCTTGCGTTAAATGAGGTAGTTCTGATTTTTTTGTATGTTAGTAGTGATGAGATGGTAATGACAAATCCAAGTTTTCCACCTCGAAATCCCTTCGGATCATTGTTAAATATTTAAAAATCCAATACATTTTCAGATTTTTGTCAATTTTTACCACCGAGGACCTGTGTTACGGCAAAAGTTACTATGCACGATTTAAAGTAGACTAAATTTGCAATAAAAAGAGAATAGTTTGGTTTTTGTAAGTCAAATAGTTTATAAGATACGGCTATTTAAAAGTTTGCAATATTTCAAAAAAGGAAGTATTGCAGTTTTTTAGGTTTCGACATTTTGACCCATAGCAGTGGGTTTATGGCAAAAGATAAATTATTAGTTATTAAAGTTCATTAAATTTCCAACAAAATGAGACCAATTAGTAATGTCAACTTACACTTGATAGTTTCTGAGACACAGTTGTTCAAAGTTACTGAGGTAAGTAAACAATTATGTAAAAGAAGGGTTTGCAAAATGAAGTACGCCCTAAAAAAAAGAGGATCTGGGAGGTGTGGTATCAATTATGTACATTGTATGTATTTTTTTGATGGACCAGGCTCGTCCTCTGAATCCACAGCATACCTTTTGGGGGCAACTTGCTGAGGTATAATTTCTTCATCGAACTGCTCAGAAAGGTCAAAATCGTCCTTTGATGGTGGGTTATCAATCAATGATTCATCAATGTCATCACATATCAGGTCTGGTATGTTCTCGCATGATTGGCCAATGCAGTAGCTGCAAACAGCCGAACATTTGAGTCCTGCTTTCCTGCAACCACATCTGCTGGTACCAACTTACATATTTGGTATGCTTTCAATGTGATTAAGGTTTGCGTGTCATTAACAGGGAAGAACGGGAACACCTCCCAGATCCTTCTTCCTGTAGGGCGTACTTCCTATTGCAAACCCTTCTACTACATCATTGTTTACTTACCTACCTCTATAACTTTGAACAGCTGTGTCTCAGGAACTATCAGGTGTAAATTGACATAATAAATCTCATTTTGTCGAAAATATAATGGACTTTAATAACTAATAAAAAAACTTTTGCTATAAACCCACTACTAGGGGTCAAAGTTGACGAAAAATAAAAATACTTCCTTTTTTTGAAAATTTTTAAACTTTGCAAACTGTTCACGCCGCGCGTGATTCATTCATTCACTTTTTTTCGTGGGTGCGCCGCCAACCACCGTCCCCGCAACTCGCGCTCAGTCCGCCGTAAGCAGCCGTGAGGCAAGTTTGTGTGTTTCTGTAGCGACGTGCCGCGCCAGTTACCTACCCGTATCGTGACCGAGATCTCGAGCGTTTACACCTAGGAGCGCCCGGTCCGGGTACGGACTTGTGACCCGTGTGTGTTCGCTTTGAAAAGCGCCGGGAAGTTTTAGCTGTCTATTAGGGCATTGTGTAGTTCTAAGAGTGTTAGCTGTAAGAGTTTCCCATCGGGGGTTGTGTGGAGATCGTTTTGCCAGGCGCGCGCCGGCGAGACAGCGTTCAGCCCCCCTGGATTACGGACAGTATTCTCTAACATAAGGTAGGACTAGTTTTAATTTACTTAATTTTGCATGAGAAACCTTCGTTTCAATAAACTGTGGAACACAGTCGATGGTCACCACAATTGTGCGTGATCATATTTTTGGTAGCAGAGCTTAGTTGATATAATTAATTTTCATATTAAAATTAACTACATAAAATTTCATAGTAAAAATAAAAAGCGTACCTAAAAAGCGTACCTAAAAATTATTTTTTTTTGTTGAAATCTCGAGGGTATGCCGAGACGATTGAAGTACTAAGAAATTGTTCTAGTGAATTCTCGAAGCGAATGTTTCTCACTTGGTGGATCCGATAATAGATAGACACTTATATAATTGTTGTCACATACTAGTGTTTTGATACGAGTTTACTCGCCTAGATGTGTATATTTTTTTTTGTGTGTCCGGATTTATTTGACGAATAGTTCGTTCGAAAGTGTGTTTATTAGTACCACATACTAGTGATTTGATACGAGTTTACTCGCCTAGATGTGTATATTTTTTTTTGTGTGTCCGGATTTATTTGACGAATAGTTTCGTTCGGAAGTGTTGTTTATTAGTACCACATACTAGTGTTTGTTCCGAGTCCGCTTGCCTAGTTAAAAAAGTGGAACTAGTTTTAATTATTAGTAGTATTAAATTACGAGTATTATTATTAAAAATAGTTTTGTTTTTGTTTGTTGATAACGGTTTAGTAGTTGATTTGCGAGGTTGACTTGGCCGTGCCGTTATGCCATACCGTTAATCCTATACGTTTTGTTTATACCGTTATATTGTTAGCCCTTGAAATTGGTAAGTTGTTAATAATTTATGAAAATAGTAGGGTCCGTGTATGTCGTCCGAATTTTAATTGTGTTTTATATTATCGTGACGCGACCTATTTCTATTGTTTTTTTTGTTGATGTTTACCACTTTTATATTTCTTTGTTTGCTTTGTTTATAAAACGGATTATAAATGGCTCCTACGAATCCGCTCGCCGTATCCAGGGCCGGCATCCAAGGAGTTTTGCGTTGGCTTGCTTGTGCGGTCACATTAATAGACCGAGCCGACCGGGTAGGCGCGTTGCTAGCTCGGTATGGCGGGCTGGCAGCTCGGCTGCAAGACCTGGAGCGCCCCGCCATGGAGTGTCGCGCGTATTATTTAGAGAACCCCCCAGCTGATGATGCCGTGTCGGAACAGCTGGAGCAGGATGTAGCCCAGGCCTATGAGCTGGCTGACCAGTTCACGGAGGCGGCTGAGAGGGCCCTGGCTGTTCGGAAGGGGGAGCCGGTTTTGAGCGGGGAGGTCAAACCTACCCCGACGGCGTTGCTAGGCCGATTGCCTACATTGGAGATTCCCACTTTTAATGGGGATCTGTCAGCCTGGATGGGCTTCATTAATTTGTTTGACAGTTTGGTGGATTCACGACGGGACTTATCCCCTAGTGAGAAGTTGGCCTATTTGCGCTCCTCCCTGCGAGGAGAGGCCAGCTCGGTAATCCAGCACCTGCTCATCAGCGACGACAACTACCAGGTGGCTCGCCAGCTTCTGGTTAGCAGGTACCAGAATGTCCGGTTACTGGCGGACACCCACGTGGCCACGATTTTGGCCCTCCCGCGAATCACGCGGGTACACCTGTTACGGAGGGAGTTGCTGAACCCGCTACTGTCAGCGGTCAACTCCCTAAGGCGATTGGACCTGCCGGTGGATCAGTGGTCCTTTGTACTGCTGCACATAGTCCTCGCCAAATTGCCCGCTGAAATGAAGGGGCGTTTCGAGCAGAGGTACGGAGGCGACAGCGCCTCGTATCTCCCGCCCTTCGCGGACCTCCTTCGTTTTTTGGAGGACGAATGTAGGGTGACGGACCACCTGGAGCCCGCCCCGGTTCCAGGTGTTGGTCGTATGGTGGCGGCGAGGGAACAGCCCCGTCGCCCGACCAATCGCTATGCTGCCTTCCAGCAGTCCCCTCCCCCCGCACCGAGTGAGCGGTGCAGGTATTGCAGGGGAGATAGGCACATGGTGCACGAATGTGCCAAATTTAGAGGCCTCCGCCCAGAGGGACGGAGGGCCGTTGCTAGACAGCGCCAATGGTGCTATAGGTGTTTGGGGGGACACATGCAGTCGGCATGTCCCCAGACCGAGGATTGTCGTCTTTGCGGAGGGAGGCATCACCCCCTCCTTTGTTTGGACCGCAAGGACGCCGGGAGCGACCGGGGTTCGAATTCCTCGCGCACGGGCGGGGGCCCGGCCGCCCGGAACCGGTCCCCTAGAGATTCGGCGGGGCTTAGCCCCCCCGTTCAGTCCCCCCCGGAGAGGGGGAACTATAGGAGAGACGCCCCCGCCACGGGCGGGGGTAGGGGGGTACCACAAGAGTACGCCACGGTGGCGATGGGCACGGGCCCTATTTGCTACTCCCCCCCCCTAATGGAGAGGCCTCGATTGGGGTACTATGCACCGAGGCACGCCCCACACGGGTATTACCCTGCACCTAGGAGTGCTGTTGGTCGGGGCCAGTATGTACCCGATTGGGACCCGCTCGCCCGGTACGAGCGTCCCACATTTGGCGCGCCGACTCAGGCGCGAGGGGGACAAGTACCCCCCCAAAATTTTTAATGGCGCCCCTGTCGGACCCAACCACCCCTCCGGAGCTTGTGCTGTTGCCAACAGCCTCCGTGAATGTTTGGGGACCTAAGGGCAATGTTGTCACGGTGCGTGCCCTTTTGGACTCAGGTGCCCAGGGGTGCATAATGTCCAGGTGGCTTGTCCGACAGCTGGGTCTTTTGCTTGTGCCGCATCACGAAGCGGTACGGGGGGTGGGAGACTCGCGGATCCCTGATCCGATTGGTCGAGTTGAGTTCTCCTTCTCCCCCCACTTCACGCCAAGGCCGAAGATCGGTGCTTCGGCGATAGTATTTGATAAGGTGGTTGGACCACTCCCGCAAGTGCGAGTGCCGCCATCCACGATTGAGCTGACGTCTGGACTGGCTTTGGCTGATCCTTCCTTCCACCGACCGGGCCCAATACACTTGTTGATTGGTGCGGATGTCCTCGGTCGTGTACTGTGTGGAAGCAAGCGAGTTTTGCAGACAGCCGATCTTGTCGCCTTGTCCTCGTCGCTGGGTCATGTGGTGATGGGAAAGGTACCACAGACACCAGAGACCCCGTCGGTAGACCGCCAGACCATTGTCGGTTCTACTTTGTCCGACGTTCTCCGAAAGTTTTGGGAGGTGGAGGAACCTCCCACTGCCAAGCGGTTGGATCCGTTAGCCGAGGAGTGCGAATTGTTCTACCAGAACAACACTGGGCGCCTCCTCTCGGGTCGCTTGATTACCCGCTTGCCCTTCTTGGCGGTTCGCCCTCCTTTAGGGAGCTCCCGGCCGATGGCCGAGAAGAGATTGTTGTCCATGGAGCGTAGGATGGCCAGGGATCCCGCATTCAAGGAGAAGTATATAGACTTCATGCGGGAGTATTTGGACCTTGGGCACATGTCCATCTCGCAGTTGGACTGGCGTAATGTGGAACATTACTTCCTGCCACACCACGCTGTTTTGAAGACTTCCAATGGGAAGATCCGCGTGGTCTTTGATGGATCAGCGCCCACGTCAACCGGAGTGTCGTTGAATCAGTGTCTGCATGCGGGGCCGAAGTTGCATCACGATGTCTGTGATGTTTTGACCAACTTCCGCCGGCACGCTGTCGTCTTTGTGGCCGATATCCGCATGATGTTCAGACAGACCGTGATTCACCCGGAGGATAGACGATACCAGCTCATCCTTTGGCGTGAGGATCCCCAGGATCCGATGTTGGCTTACGAGCTGAACACCAACACTTATGGTTTGCGGTCGAGCCCCTTTGTGGCGATCCGTTCGCTTTTGGAGCTCGCAGAGCGCGAACGGCTACGCTATCCCCGGGCATCTGCTCTTATTGAGGGGGGGGCCTTATTTGTCGACGATATCTGCACGGGGGCCTCGAGCTTAGATGAGGCTCTCGTCTTACGTGATGAGCTGATTGCGCTCTTGAAGGCTGGTGGCTATGAGTTGCGGAAGTGGCTGTCTAACTCACCGGACCTATTGGCAGATTTGCCTAAGGACCACCAGCAAGAGCCGCTCCTCTTTGAAAATCCGGAGACTCCAGACATGCTGTCTGTTTTGGGAGTCCAGTATCGACCAGTCCCGGATTTGTTCACATATAGATTGGAACTGCCAGACCCAAAGGTCTGGACTAAACGCACGGTGCTGTCCACTGTAGCCCGTACCTTTGATCCGAACGGTTGGCTCAGCCCTGTAGTGTTTTCGATGAAGTGCTTCCTACAGGAGCTCTGGGCTGCGGAATTGTCATGGGATGAGCCCCTCTCTGGTAGCCTCCTACGAGAGTGGGTGAGGTTCGTGTCATCCCTACCCGACGTCAATCGGGTTTGTATACCGAGGCAAATGCTGCCTTCGGGAAAGTTTAAAGCCTCCCTGCACGGCTTTTGTGACGCGTCCGAAAGCGGATACGCGGCAGCCGTTTACATCCGAACGGTGGATGCAGCAGGCGTTGTCGCCGTACACTTAGTTACGGCCAAGAGTAAGGTCGCCCCCCTTCGGACTAGGCTAACCATTCCGAAGTTGGAGTTGTCCGGCGCCACTCTCTTAGTACGGCTACTCAATCATGTTGCCGACACCTTGGGAAACGGTGTCGACTTGGAGTCGATATTTGCGTGGTCTGACAGCCAGGTCGTCCTTTGTTGGCTGAAGAGTTCAGTCCACACCCTTGAGGTTTTTGTGGCCAACCGGGTCTCACAAATTCAGACTTCAAAGGCCCCGTTGATTTGGCGCCACGTACCGGGCGAATTGAACCCCGCAGATTGTGCCTCCCGCGGCTGCGAGGCGCCTGAGTTAGTGGACCACCACCTATGGTGGAGTCCATCATGGTTGTTACGGCCTGAGCGCTCATGGCCTGCCACCCCGGCTGTGGCCAGAGTCCCAGACCTAGGCATGCGTGTTCACGCCGTGGAGACGGTGGCGGCTCCGCAGATGGAGTTTTTGTTAGACCGCTACAGTTCTCTTGATAAGTTGCTCGGCGTGACTGCTTGGATGAGGCGCTTTGTGCGAAATTGTCGCCAGCCTCAGGAGAAATCGTTGTCTCCGGTCCTCGCCCCACAAGAGCGGCAAGACGCTCTGTTGCATTGGTTGCGAGTGACGCAACAGCGAGAGTTTGAACCGGAGCTGAAAGTCCTGCGCTCAAGTAAGCCCAAGTTGAAGGGACCCTTGGTGCGGTTGAATCCCTTCTTGGACAGTACCGGATTGCTGCGTGTCGGAGGTAGGCTCAGACATGCCAACCTGCCGTACGGATCACGCCACCCTTTGTTGCTCCCCAAGGATGGACCGTTAGTTAGACTGTTGATTACAGACCGACATGTAAAGAATGCTCATGCCGGTTGTAATGCTTTGACCGCGCTCCTCCAACGAGAGTTCTGGATTTTGTCAGCGCGGAGAATAATCCGATCCGTTATTTTTCGTTGTCTCCCGTGTTATCGTTTGCGCGCCGATACGATGCAGCCCCAGATGGGTGATTTGCCTGCCGATCGAGTGAACGAATCGATGCCCTTCTCAGGAGTTGGAACGGATTTTGCGGGGCCATTTACCGTTAAGACATCGCGGCTTCGTAATGCTAGAACGGAAAAGGCTTACTTGTGTGTATTTGTTTGTTTGGCCACTAAAGCGGTCCACCTGGAGGTGGTTAGTGCCCTCACCACAGAAGCCTTTGTAGCCACGTTGAATCGTTTTGTGTCTCGCCGCGGAATGCCGTCGTTAATCAGGTCCGATTGTGGAACCAATTTCAAGGGCACCGATAGGTATTTAAGGGAAGTTTGTGAATTTTTGGATAGGAATAATTTTGAGATCGGATCCACACTCTCTCGCAGAGGGGTACGATGGCAGTACTCCCCGCCATCCTGCCCCCACTGGGGAGGGATTTTTGAAGCAACTGTAAAGGCCGCTAAAACTCACCTTCGTCGCGTTATTGGGGAGACGGTCCTCACGTTTGAGGAACTCGCGACCGTATTTTGTAAGGTTGAGGCGGTCCTCAACTCGCGTCCGTTGTGTCCGTTGTCTTCGGACGCGAATGATTTAGAGGCCCTTACGCCGGGCCATTTTTTGATTGGCAGACCGCTTAACGCCTTGCCGGAATATCCTTATTCCGAAGTGCCCTCCGGACGGCTCTCGCGATTTGAATTGCTCCAGCAGCTTACGCAGAGTTTTTGGCGCCGTTGGCATCTGGAGTATTTGCACATTTTGCAGCAACGCGTTAAGTGGTCGGATAGGACGACCCCACCCAAGACTGGAGACCTCGTGTTGGTAAAGGATCCAAACCTGCCGCCCCTCCGCTGGCGTTTAGGACGCATTGTTCAGCTTCATCCGGGGTCGGATGGTGTGCCCAGGTTTGCCGAGGTCCTGGTGGGGGACTCTGTTTTGAAGCGAGCGATCGCTACCCTCTCTCGCCTGCCCTTAGATTGAGTTGGCGGACAGTTTGCTACTGTCCGGGACGGGGGGATGTTCACGCCGCGCGTGATTCATTCATTCACTTTTTTTCGTGGGTGCGCCGCCAACCACCATCCGCGCAACTCGCGCTCAGTCCGCCGTAAGCAGCCGTGAGGCAAGTTTGTGTGTTTCTGTAGCGACGTGCCGCGCCAGTTACCTACCCGTATCGTGACCGAGATCTCGAGCGTTTACACCTAGGAGCGCCCGGTCCGGGTACGGACTTGTGACCCGTGTGTGTTCGCTTTGAAAAGCGCCGGGAAGTTTTAGCTGTCTATTAGGGCATTGTGTAGTTCTAAGAGTGTTAGCTGTAAGAGTTTCCCATCGGGGGTTGTGTGGAGATCGTTTTGCCAGGCGCGCGCCGGCGAGACAGCGTTCAGCCCCCCTGGATTACGGACAGTATTCTCTAACATAAGGTAGGACTAGTTTTAATTTACTTAATTTTGCATGAGAAACCTTCGTTTCAATAAACTGTGGAACACAGTCGATGGTCACCACAATTGTGCGTGATCACAAACTATTTTAAAAACTACCTATTTGGCCTACAAGAACCAAGTTATTTTCTTTTTATTGCAAATTTAGTCTTCTTTAAAGAGTGCATAGCAATATTTGCCGTAACTTAGGTCCTTGGTAGTCAAAATTGACAAAAACTGAAAAAATACCGAAAATTTTATGGATTTTTAAGTATTTAACAATGATCCAAAGGGCTTTCGAGGTGGAAAACTTGGATTTGTCATTACCATCTCATCACTACTAACATATAAAAAAATCAGAACTACCTCATTTAATGCAAGGCAACACCACTTTTTTGGTACGATTTCCATGTACTATAACATGTTCATACAAAGTTAAGTAGGGCAAGGTACCCTTTGTGACCACTTTAAGGATTTTTTGACTTTTAAGCACTAAGTACTAAATGGTCTTAGGTATTTCAGACACAAATTATATCTTAAATTATAGATAATTTATCCACCTTTAAAGGTACACTTTTCAAATTTATAAAAGTTAAATAGTTTTTTTTATATTACACACAATGTGTGAGAGGTGTCAAATGTACCGGTTTTGGCCACTTACCGATAGTTAAACTTTTGTAAGTAGGTATTGTGAAAAATCAAAACCAAACCCAGGTAAAATCAATATATTCTAATGCGTTAGAAACCAGTCAATTGCAAAACAACAATTTAATAAAGGTTTATAAAATATTTCATCCAAAACAAATTTCTTAAAATTTTCATACAAAACATTTTTTCAAACAGAAAATGGAATTTATTGAAAAAAATCTTATGACATAAGGAATTCTAAAGGTTGTTATTATTACCTTAAAATACCTTATTTTAATTGCCTTTATCAAAAATGGCTAAAAGTTGTTTAGAAAACTTTTAGAGCAAAAATTGGCCAAAACCGGTACAGTGGCCAAAACCGGTACGCCTGCCCTACTTACTGTTATTTTTTTTATTTTGACAATTTTTTTCTCTAACTTGTCTATCTAGGTCCTTATTCGTTTGTTTAATGCCCGAGCTTCACCTGCGTCTAATGCCATTAATTAGCGCTATCACTACATAGTATAAAACAAAGTCGCTTTCTCTGTCCCTATGTCCCTTTGTATGCTTAAATCTTTGAAACTACGCAACGGATTTTGATGCGGTTTTTTTAATAGATAGAGTGATTCAAGAGGAAGGTTTATATGTACTTTTTATCCCGATATTCCCACGGGAACGGGAACCACGCGGGTGAAACCGCGGGCGGCCGCTAGTTTGATATAATACGCAGATGTAGCCGGGTCTTAGCGCACTAATTTGATACAATCAGCGCGCTAAGACGCGCATGCCGTTATTAACGCCGTTAGGCGTCACGCAGGTGAAGCCCCAGCCCTGCATTACAGAAAAATCATAAAAAAGTTCTAGATTACTAAATTTCCTCTAACAATATATTTTCTCATTATGCTAAATCGTAGAGGATCAACTAAATGTTCGGTGGCGCTTTCAATAAGTAAACATGGAGACACAAATACACGCTTCAAATACCAAAATAGTCCATAACTATATAACATTTCACTTACGAAAGCAAGTTAACTGCACTTCTTAATATTTTGGTAACTCGGTGTACGAGCTTTAAGCAACATTACTAAAGTATGACAATGTAAGGCAACGATCAAAATTATATTACGCAAGCAACGCATACTGATACGGCAGGTTTGAACGACACGTAAGGACTATGCAGTTTGAGGCTTGCTGCGTTCGCGTGCGTACTTTACAAGAAATACTTCGATATATTAAAAGTGCCGGTTACTTAGAAGGGGTACAAAATAGTATTATTTGAAAAGAAGTGGTTGTAAAATATGAGATAGAATCGGTGACGAATACAAGGAATTAATTTAGTTTATGGCAACAGGTGAGTTTTATTTTGAATAAATACAATAAAATAGAAATAATTTTTAGTGTCGATTATCTGCTGAATACTTACTTAGTATTTTCTAAACATAGTAGGAAAACAAGTGCCTTTTAAAAGAAAATTGGAGTTTTACTTTATTTAATAATTAACAACATTGTTTATTAAATTTGTTAATGTTGTTTTTATTTGACTGGACTAGTTGATGAAAAGGTTTTTTGTTTTATTTTGTACTAGATTTTATCCCCTATGGGCATGGGTTAATATCAATTTGGTCAAACCATTGTAACCATATGCATTTTTTTCATAAAGCGATAGTGAGATCTAAATAGGTGCCAAGTTCAATGGTCAGTCATGAAATTTATTTATAACATAAAATCTTCGATCAACAATAACACTATTGTTGATCGAAGCATAAAATATTTTCATATTATTATTCAACATAAAAAATGTCATATATTTTCATATACCCGTGCTTCATGTCTACTATGAACAAAAAAGACGATTCTAAAGAATCATTTTGAAGTTCATTTGAATAAAGTTTATAGTTTTGACATGGACTGACTTGTAATATTGGTCGGTTGTAATTTACAAAAATAATTTAACTTTTATACCTTGGGGAGTCATCGAAGAAAAATATACATATAATCAAGTATTTATATCCTAAACCAATTTGCCTCCTGCTAGAGTCGGTGCCGGATAACTCTACGCGCGACTGGGGTGTTTTTGACGCTAGTTACCAGTATTTTTTTTTGTACTGATCTAAGGTTATGGTCAAAATTAGTATTCGATTTCGACCGCGCGTAGACTTATCTGGCGTGCTTTCCATATTTAGCAGATATTATGACAGTCCTTATACCCCAAACAAATTTGCCCCCTCTTTCTAGAGTCCGTGCCAGATAACTCTGCGCGGTTTTTGGCGCTACAGTACCTAGATTTTTGTTCTGATCTGAGGTTATGGTAAAAATTAGTACCTATTCGATTTCGACTGTGCGTAGACTTATCTGGCGCGCTACATTTAGCAGATATTTAGACTGCCTGATGACGTTTCTAAACAGGCACGAATTAACGACTATATTACCATGCAGGCAATTATAATAATACCTTATTCAACCCTCATTTTCAGGACATGGGAAAATGATACCAAAAAGCTTTATAATTTTAACTATAACAAACCTCATTTTGAGTATTGTCGGAGGACAGAAAAATGGCGGAAACCAAAGAAGCGGAGACCAAATTCTTGGGCTTGGAAACCTTCTCTCGTTTCCTCAAAGCCCACTGCTGGACTTCATGATGCAGAGCCTATCTCAAAGTTATATGCCAACGAACCCTGGAGACTTCTTCGACTCGTTGAGGGACAGTTACCCTTTGCCAAATGGTGAGTAAACTTCACTTTGTTATCGCAATATTAATGTACCTAATGTTGAAAAGACGGAGTTATACGCTGTGTGTGTATACCACCATATTTTTCAATTTTACTATAACAGCTCATAGTAAGGCATGTGTAGCACGTAGCACGAGATAGGTTTTGTCGACTCTCATCCGCGACAGCGCTCGTGTTGCTGTCTCGCTTGCCTTACTAATATGTGAACAAGACAGAGACTAGTTAGTTAGTAGTAGACCGGATCTTAAGAACAATTTTAATTATTATTTTTTTCCCGAAGGAAGTTGTATGGAAGAAGGGATATTGTGTCATGATTCTAGTTAATGGCAAAACCGCGCCACCGAGTGACAATGTTGCCATTAACTAGAATCATGACAAATTTACTACAAACTAATCTAGAAACGTTTTTCTAATTGTTCATTTATTTTTAGTTTTTAATTCATGAATTGTAAAAATATATTTGTATGGTGGCAGTTAAGATGCTAGGCCGGCCGGAAGCAAGCAAATGCTGCACATTCTATGTAGGCACTATAAAAGACTCCCCAATCTAGCTCAAGGTTCAATTGGAGGCCTGGAGTCCTACCCTCCGAATAAAACACCGAGCCGAGCGAGCGGAGTCGGGAGTAAAATTATGCCAAAAATATAATCTGTCTAATAACATAACTAGTTTTAATTTAGGACTACAGTGTTTTATGTTTTAAATAATTATAGATTTTTTATATTTACTTATAGCAAACAAATTTACGGCATTTTTTAATTAGGGAAACTTCAAATTAGGTCAAGTTACATAATTCAGAAAATTTATGATTTGAGTGAGAATAACTTTTATGAGAACTTCCATTACTTATTGATAAAAAAAATATGTGACTAAAAAGAGATCCAAGGGGTTAAAATATATCCATATAAGTACTCGAACGTAAATAAGGCTAACATCCAGAAGTTAATTTCTGTACAGGTTTGTCTAGTTCAGTGCAAGCAACATACTCGTATTTATAATATACACAAATGGTGTCGGTGATTAGACCCAGTTTCCGTTATTGGCTTGCCCTATGTAAAGTCAATGTCATGGCTAATTTTATGCTTCCACCATAACCTTTAATCCTTTACAATGTAATTATGGTCCTTCATTATAGGAAAATTATTTCCTATCTCATTATTTTCTTTATCTCGCATAATGAAATACATAGTAAATAATACAACTTGCAACTCGTAAACGGCTGGACCGATTTTAATGATTTTTTTGTGTGTCTTCATGTGGATTCGAGATAGGTTTAGATTTATCGATAAGGCGGTATGAAGTTCGTCGGATAGGCTAGTCTACAGGGTGTTAGGGGCACCGTTGCAAAAACTTTAACCATGGCTTCAGACCATCATGCTGAACAACGTACAGCAAGATTTTTTTGTCGGAAATGAAAAAAAAATCGACTTTTTATACAAATTTAGCAACTAATCGGGACATTTTGTATGGAGACTCGAAATATTTTTTCATTTCCGACAAAAAATCTTGCTGTGCGTTGTACAGCATGATGGCCTGAAGCCATGGTTCAAGTTTTTGAAACGGTGCCCCTAACACCCTGTATATATCAAACTCTTGCGTTACTGACTGACTGACAGACAACGCACAGCCGAAACTACTGGGCGATGTTCCTTGGGGAGTGCAGGAGAGCACTAACAGAGTTGTTTTGGAAATTGCCCCTCTAAGGGGGTAAAAGAGAGGGTCCACGCAGACAAAGTCACGAGCGGAGCACTAGTATTCTTATAAATTTGGATTTTATAATACATGAAAAAAAAATTGGGTTAATTGCCTGGAAGAGATCGCTGTCAAGCGATAAGGATATCAGTGTGGGCAATAAAGAGTTATCTTATCTTATCTATTATTATATATATATTTAAACCCTTACTTATGGTCTATGATGATTGATGATCATGAATGAATGAAATGAGTTTCTGAATTAATGAAAGGTTACTTAGGTGACAATGATGATGAATCATGTGAGATATGACGTTGCATTACTTTTGTGTTTTCACCAAGAATACGGTATTTTACTGTTTTTTTTTTATTTCTTTAAAATGTTTTTCGAAATATTAGCTACACAAAACAAGTTTTCATTTTGAATTATCTTGAATATTTTCAAAGATATAGGACTTCAAACTTTATAATTAGACAAGGACAGGACGCTATCTTAGTGACGTCAGTGGGTTAGTAGCGTCATAGTCACGCCATAGAAGATTTCGTTTTAGAAAGAGACAGCTATAGTCAAAATCAAACAGACTATAATTCTTTTATTATAAAACAGATTCAAATTATTTTTTCACATTTGGTATTCTTAGTTGCAATATTTTTTAACGTCATCATTAAATATCTACATTTCAACAACAGTAAAATACCCTATTGGCAAAGTAAGAAATATGTATCATGTGAGATATGTAAATCAGGGTATTCACATTTATGCATTATATCTAGTAATTAAATATACTTACTTTGATTATTGATGACCACAAGGCAACATAAATAAATTAGCCCTTCATAACTTTCATGTATGTACCTACCTACGGATTACAACACAATTTTTTATGCACCGAAACGTCAGAAGTATTGTAAACCATACATCATCATTTCAGCCGTACGACGCCCACTGCTGGGCATTGTATGTAAACCATACAATATAACACAAAATGAGATTATTTTTATTTGTAAATTATATGTGATAAATGTTAATTAAACGAGATGCTATGTAATATGTAACCAATTTATTACTTTAATAATACCTTAGGTATTATTAAAGTAATAAATAATAACCAGATCCTAATCATCGGGGAACGATCTTTGTACGATTAGTACCTAGTACGAAGGAGGTTATTAGCAGGCTCCACATTAAAATCATTTCCTTTTTAAGTAAGTTAATTCACATAGATAACAAATTAACAACACGAGTACACAACACGCAAACGTAAGGATCACTACATTTCACTGAAAATGAAAATGAAAATGAAAAAATGATTTATTCAGTCTACAAATTTCAGTATTACAAAAGTGGTTGGGACCAGCCTATTGAGCTGGCTGGCTCTGGCTACGATTCTTCCATATCTCTTTTTCTTTTCTGTGGGGACAGAAAAGAAACATCGCCACAGAATAAATAATAGTGCTAAGGCACAGAAGACTCACTCTGCAAGCTCATTCAAATAAAAATAAATCTTTCTGCGTGGAAATAAAGTCCAATTACGGTTGCTTTGTCATCGCTTGCCTATTGTTATAATAACCTAGAGTTCGCGCATGCAAGCAAAACTGTACCCAATATCTACGCGCGAGCGTTTCTATTTCTATGAATGTCTCAAACAGCTCGCTCGCTGGTTAGGGTTGCGAGCGACCTGCGAGTTCGGTTTTGTTGTTTCTTTTGTTATTTATTTTATTTAGACACCCGTAAACACAACAGTATCTTATATACGGATTATAAGAACGTTTAGTTTAGTCATTGTTCGGTGCATAAAAATCACAGAAATTATCGATCGTTCTACGCGCGAACGTGGAGCGTACGAGCTGAGCGGCATCCTTCTGCCATACGCCTGCCCGGCAGGCGCGCCGGCCGAACGTACCTAAACTGCGGAGTGACACCCCCCTGACATCGCCTCGTCACATCCCAATTAGATAAATTTAAAGATTGCAGAGCTCTTCACAAACCTACTTCCGCTCTCAAATGGGCAATATAGATAGATAAAGTAGGGATGACATACGGCTGCCTGTACAATCGGAAACGTCCGAGACGGTTAGAAAGAGAGAGAAGACCACGGTACCCTAGCTGTATCCAAGAAATTTGTATGTTGTCCTGTATCTCTCTACTCATCTACTAGACTTTTGATCGTCCAATCGAGGTCTGGCTCCCCTACTCTATGTGATGTGGCGTGATGAGTGGCGAACCGCATCTCTGCCATTTTCGATGGTTATTTACTAGACTCTATTGTGTCCGTCCCCACGGGAGTAACTAACCACCCTATAAATTATTTCACAGGACTAAAGGCACCGTTTACCGAGTACGATTACATAATCGTAGGCGCAGGGTCAGCTGGCTGCGTCCTCGCATCCCGTCTGTCAGAAGATCCGAGCGTCACAGTTTTGGTACTAGAAGCTGGCAAGCCAGAAATGCTGCCGACAGACGTGCCTGCCATAGCACCCTTCTTCCAAAGAACTGAATACAGCTGGCCTTACTTCATGGAGCCACAGCCTGGAGTTTGCTTAGGTAAGTCTTACTTAAGTCTTGAATAGTCGTCTGTCAGAAGACCCGGAAGTCACAGTGATAGTGCTCGAAGCTAGCAAGCCAGAAATGCTGCCGAATGACGTTTCTTCCAAGCTGGCCCCATTTCATGGAACGTCGCGTCGGCTTGGAGTTTGCTTTGTAGAGTCTTTTACTTAAGCAGGAATTTTTGTCTGTCAGAAGACCCAAACGACACAGTACTGGTTCTAGAATCTTTGAATCACCATAGGCACCTCGCAGTCCTACTCATCTGAACTGTTATTTCATGATTATACTGACGCCTCTACTCAAGGCCAGCCATAGCAATTCAAGGGCCTAGGCAAAACTCTAGAACGGGGCCCTAGGCAAATCTGTATAAGAAATCCTAAGCCCATATGCTTGGAATTCTCGGAAATCAATTCTAATTAAGTCATCGATAATGTGTGCACGCTTTGGGTTAAGAAAATTTACGACAAAACGCCTATAAGAAAGTCGGCATTATGTCAGGGTTAATAAACTAGTACAGATATTGAAGTTAAGATCAGTTACCCAACTCTTTATTATGGCTAACTATTAATAGAACAAATTAGAAACAAACAGGTCTAAAACGGCATTCCTTTCCTACGCAATGTTTCAAAATCACTACGATACTTAACAATTGACGACCTCCGTGGCCAAGTGGTGTACGCACCGGTTTTTAAGGTGCCGCCATCTCTAGAGGTCCCGGGTTCGATCCCCGGTCGAGTAAATATTAAAAACGAACTTTTTAATATTTCCTCGGGTTCGGGTGTATAATATGATAATACCCGTCGTCGTTGTTTCCAATTTCCATAATACTAGTGCTTAGGCTACCTACTATACTTTGGTATTGGAACAATGTACGTGATGGTCTCCAATATTTATTTATCCTACAAATATTATAAATGTGAAAGTTTAGATGTTTGGATGTTTAGATGTTTGGATGTTTAGATGTTTGGATGTTTAGATGTTTGGATGTTTAGATGTTTGGATGTTTGTTACTCAATCACGCCAAAACGGCTGAACAGATTTGGCTGAAATTTGGGACATAGATAGTTTGTAACCTGAAGAGGAACATAGGCTACTTTTTATCCCGGAAAAACATCACATTCCTGCGGGATAACGTCGTGTAGCCCAAGCGGGCGAAGCCGCGGGCGGAAAGCTAGCTCCAATATTTATTTATTTATTTATAATTTAACTGAATTAACTGACATAAGTATACCCAAACATTAATTGAGGAGCCCGTGGCGCAGTGGTTAGCGCGCTCGGCCTGCGATCGTTGAAGTTAAACAACGTTCGAAATGGTCGGTCGGTCACGGGATGGGTGACCAAATACTTTTCATCTTCTACGTGCTTCGGAAGGCACGTTAAGTGCTAGTTCAGACAACGGCGGGAACCGCGCGGTTAAACACGCGATTTTGGTTACACTGCTGTCAATATTTCACAAGTTACTGACCTCGCTGATCCTGAGGGAACAGTGTAGAACAAATCGCGTGTTTAACCGCGCGGTTTCCGCCGTTGTCTGAACAGTGTCTAAGCCGTTGGTCCCGGCTGCATCTGCAGTCGACCGACCTATCTGCATTCGGCCTGCGTGGTGGTTCATGGCCCATTCTCCCTATCCATCCATAAGAAAGGCCAAGTGCCCCAGCAGCGGGGACATTAAATGTCTGATGATGATGGCACCTAATCATTAAGCTAATTTACTACAATCAAAATAAAAGGAACTTTTCAGTACTAAAATACTGGAAAAAAACTACTTGGGAAGAAACGCTCGAAGTAGGTATATCCATAATATTATTATTTTTATCCACGACGGTGTAGCACTTAGCCTTCATCACACCTGATGTGAAGTGGTGATAAAGCTGAAGGTGGAAGCGCAATACTCCCGGAATCATCAATCACTGCGGAACTGGCTATCTTATCTCTAACTGCCGGAACACAATAATGCTGAAAACATCATTGTTATGGCGTCAGACTTAGATAAGATAGTGGTAGCTAGCCAGTCGGACTAAGAACAAGTCCTATAACCAACCAAACGGAATACAATATGTACCCCCACTGGGAATTGAACCCGGGACCTCTTGGTCTGAAATCGGTGGTGTGAACTACTAGACCACAGAGTCGGCTAAAAAATTATACATATTCTGATATCTAAACTAAAATACCATCTAATTGAAATGTGGTATTTTGTACAGTGGAATAGTTAAAATTCTTCCGTTAGCCTTAAAGCTGTTATAAAAGAATATAATAAATCATGCATTTCATCCAAAGTCGTTTCATAAAGACATTTCGGCATAAATTATGCAAAGAACAGTCATAAACAGATACAGCTTTAATCAAAGTCAACGGCCTCATGTGCGTTGAGATTAAGCTGATTTTCAAGTTCAATGTTCATATAAAAAAGCTGTGGACTTTTTGTTACGGTAAAAAAAGACATTCATTGATGAACAAGACAGAAAAAAGATTAACCTAAGTGTAATGAATGATATGAAGGAGAAAACGGTGTAAGTGAGGTGAGGAGAAGGCTAAAAGCAAGAAAAAGAAAGAGTATGGCTCAATCCACACGAACCACAACCACACCAAGTGGGCGGGGCGCATTTTGTATTGGAAATGAATAGTCAATTTCACACGTACTACATTTTGCAGTCAATATCGACTGCGTGGGTGATACCGGCCACAACAACGCAACCACCAGCGACGACGCTGCGAACTAGCGGCCGACCACATCCACATCACAACGACATTTTGTCGCACAACCACAACGCAACTGCAAAAAGTTGCATCGACACTATTCACACGTACCACATTTTGTTGCTGCGATGTAGTGTGGTTGTGTGTACGTGTGGGTTGACCGACACTAATACGAGAGAGATGTACTGTACCCAAATAAATTATAAGGACAGGTTAAAACAATATACCCCAAAACAAATGATAAAATGTTAAGTCTTCTTCTTTCTTTCTTTAAGTCAAATATAACTCATATAAATGTTTTTTTTCATTGGCAACTTGCAGGAATGAGAAACCAAAGGTGCTATTGGCCTCGAGGGAAGGCCATCGGTGGCACCAGCGTCATCAACTACATGATCTACACGAGAGGCCGTGCTGAGGAGTGGGACCGTATCGCAGCTGCCGGCAACTATGGCTGGTGAGGAAGTTAATTAAGAAGTTCTAAAAGATACATATGACTCGCAGGCGTATCTCGTCTGTATTGAAACAAACGCGCGTCGACGGCACGTCAAAAAACCTAGTGTGCATAGGCATTAAGCATTCAAAAGAAGAAAAAAACTTCTTTTTTTTTTGATACCTGCATAACTAGTTAACGTTCAAATATTTCAATTTCTCTGGCATAAACACAATTCACGTCACAGATAATATAATACTATGTTTTCTGTAATGTATTAAAATACAAGTATGCTGTCATCACATCATATTCGAACAATTTCGGTCATATTTTTGCTTACTTAAATTATTTACAAAGATAATTATAAAAAAAAAATAGAAAGACGAAAGAAAATAAGCTTTATTCAATGCTTAGTTTTTTACCCGTTTAATTTTTTTTCCTACCCATTAGTAATTAAAATTTAACATTGCATTAAAGGACATTTTTCATTTTCGGCTAGGACTTTGTACACTATTCGTACTAATAGTAAAAAATATAGTAAAGTCATATAGAATATTCAAATTATCATTGTCTTTCTGGATAAATGGTACAAAAATAAACTTTAAAATAAAAATTCTTTGCCATCCATGGTCACACTGGCAACCATATTTAAATCACGTTCGGAAACATTGATTTTTCTGTACGAAAAAACGATGACATTGACGACTGATGATAATCTGTCAATGTTAACCTTTTTTTTAATGTGAGTGTGACGTTTTACCGCCATATTGAATCGGGGTTACATAAAAATATGACTAGATAATGCTTTTTCACTTTTCATGCTCGTAAAGTTCGTGTTTATGTTGGGTATAGGCTGCATAAAATCGCTTTTTATGCTCTAGTGCATAAAGTAAAATCTTCGTCTAAAAGTCTCAGACTCTAAGACAAAGGTCGTCAGGTAAACAGTCACACATGCAATTAAACTTCGTTAAATAAACTTGTAATTTCATTCTGTTTGTTCAATTTTGAACATAATCCATGTTAAATTACTAAATTAATAAAACTAGACAAAATTAATGAGTTTTTAAGTATATAATATTAAATAAGTATATCAAAGAGCATTATGGACTACGATCTATGCTAAAGTCAATGTGCTGCCAATGCCACGTATAAAAAAAAAAGAGAATGTCTTCCCGCCAATATGGCGAAGTCTTTATTTTTTCAGTTTTGCAATATTGCTATTTATTTTCCTCACATTCGAAGTGAAAAGCAGAGTGTATAACTCGTAAATAAAACCCATTTTACCCTCGACTTGACTATCCGCCCTCGCCTACGGCTCGGGTGGATATAATACGTCTCGGGTAAAATGATACGTTTTATGCACTTGTTGTACAATCTACTATTGTACCATCAAACGCGTTAGCTTATAGCGATATAATTAGTTTTCAGTTATTATAATAGGTCTTTACATATGAAATTGCCGTTTTTTTCTTTTGTACATATAACTTAACAACTTTTATAATATTAGAAATATATAATTTCTTTAATATTGCGTTACATTAAGACCGTATCGAGCAACTTTTGATAATTTAATAACCACGATATTTGATTATTTACATAGAAAAAACTTATTCCGAAAGTTACGACTATTTTTGTTTCCAGAATTTCGTACTTTATTAGTTGTAACTTAGTGAAAAAAAATTTTTTTCTCTTAACGAATGTGTCATTTAGTAGTTAAAATGTCCATAAATACGTGTGTAAAATTTTGTAAATTTACATAATATTAGTCGTTAAATAATAACAAAAACGTTAGTATGGAAAAAAAATAATTACAGAAATCTCCATACAAAACGGCAATTTCATAGGTAAAGACCTATTATTTATCTTTTCCTTGCCTATGGTACAGTGTACAAAGTCCTAGCCGAGGCTCCATACAAAACTGAAAAATATCCTTTGCAAACGTTGATTGTTTTGTAAGCAAAGTGGTAGTTGATTTATATTTTTAGGTTTCATATTTAATTAAATAATATAACATTTGGAAAATGAAGTATTTAGAAAAAATCGACCCGTCTCACAACCAGCTCCGATGGGATGGGTTGTGAGACGGGTAGATTTTTTCTAAATACTTCATTTTCCATTTTTCTATTATAAAAATTGCATTGTGAATGCAAAAAACTAAAAATTAAAATAATATAACATATGTTTCTTATCCAGGTCTTACAAAAATGTTCTACACTATTATAAAAAATCAGAACGCGCGAACCTACAGGGTTACGAAAACACGCCATACAGAGGCACATCTGGAGAACTGAATGTGGAATTCGTCCCTTTCAGGTAAGCATATTGCGACTATACTTTTATTCTATTAAAATTGTAATGAAATATAAAATTTCATTAAATTCAACTCCTTTACAGGACTCCACTAATTAGGTCATTTTTAGAAGCCGGAAGAATACTCGGATATCCCACAGTAGACTACAACTCTCCTGAACAACTCGGCTTTGGTTATTTGCAAGCCACCATGAGCACGGGCAAAAGGGTCAGCGCAGCAAAAGCTTTTCTTCATAGCGCCAAGGATCGTCCAAACCTCCATATACTACCAATGACCACCGTAACTAAAGTCCTGTTCGATAGTCAGAAGAGAGCTACCGGGGTGCAATATGTTAGAAACCGTTTAAGATTCAAAGTCAAAGCACGAAGAGAAGTCATATTGTCCGCGGGGCCGATAGCTTCGCCTCAATTACTTATGCTTTCTGGCATAGGCCCAAAAAAACACCTCAGCCGTCATAGCATTCCCTTGGTCCAAGATCTCCCAGTAGGGCGAACTCTTTACGACCACATAACATTTCCTGGACTCATATTCACATTAAACGTAACTAACGTCAGCTTGATAGAGACTCGGGAAACGAGTTTGGCCAACGTCATTCGATGGATTCAGTTTGGTGATGGCCCAGTATCTAGTACTGGCGCAGCAGAAGGCATAGGGTACATTAAGACTTCCGTGTCAGAGGACCCTGAACCTATTCCAGATATTGAACTGATTAGTATTGGTGGTTCTTTAGTATCCGACGGCGGACCAGGTGGAAGCAAAGCGGTGAGGCGAGGCATGAATTTAAGAGAGGAAGTATCTGAAGGAGCATTCGGGTCTATTGATGCTACAGACACTTGGACCGCGTTCCCGATGCTGCTACATCCAAGATCTTTTGGTCGTCTAGAGTTGAAGAACAACAATCCGTTTAGTCATCCAAGGATGTACGGGAATTATTTGACTGACCCTAGGGATGTTGCGACGTTCGTGGAGTCTATAAGGTTTATACAAGCGCTGGCTAAAACTGAACCTTTTCAAAAGTTTGGGGCGCGTCTTCACGAAGCTCAGTACCCTGCTTGTCGTACGTTGGCGTTTGACAGTGACGAATACTGGGAATGTGCAGTGAGGACTTTGACGGCTACTTTGCACCATCAGATAGCCACCTGCCGTATGGGTCCGAATACTGATCCGTTGGCTGTCGTGGATCCAGAACTTCGAGTGTATGGTGTGAGTGGACTACGTGTTGTGGACTCTAGTATAATACCACGAACAGTTTCTGTGCATACTAATGCGCCAGCAATTATGATTGGGGAAAAGGGAGCTGACATGATAAAAGCCTCTTGGAGTTAAATCGCTATTTGAAGTAACCACAGTTTAAGAGATAAATGTAAGCTAAGTTTTATTTTTGTTATTTTTATTTTTGTTGATATGTTTATAAATAAATAGTAAACACTTCATGTCTGTTTTCTCTTAAGAATCACTTTATGAATATTAAAACAATTTCATCAGTATGCACGTTAAAAGTTTTCTTGCGTACTGTTCATAACTTGCTTGACCCGCGACTCAGCCCCTGAAAATCATTGTTATTTCAAGAAAAAAAGTATATTTTACTACGTAAAACTAAAGTCAAAGTAAGGTTAACTATGATATTCATTTAATCCGAATAATAAATAATAAAATTATTATTGATGGCACACATGTCCTTGTGACTTAATGCAGATAACATCAGCGTGTGCCTGCCATGAATAACATTTGACAATCAAGCCAAGTTTAAAACATTAAATAAATAAATACATTCGTCCGAGAAGTAGTAACCAAACTTGCAGCATTTACACGGAGCCCCAGTTGAGACAATCCACTAAGTCCAACTCCAATATTGGCACCGTGTAAGTAAATAGAGAAAGTCCACTACGTTGAATTTTCCTCAAGCCAGTGATCAATAGTAATCTATTGTTTTAGTGGACTGGCTTATTGGATTGTCTCAAGTAGTGGCTCCATGTTAATGCTGCGCGAACTATGGACAATTTTTTCCCTCGTGCCCGTGTTTCTACCGATAGTTTAAATTATGATTATGAGCTATCGAACGATACCAAATTGTTGGATATCATAATATCCTTGTGTCTAAGTTCCCATGCTGTCGCTTCTTTTTGAAGCAAAGGGGTGAAACTAAAAAAACAATTCTTGTAGTTTGGCGAGGGACGTGCCAGATCCCCGATTTGATGCATTTTCATCGATAAAAGTGTCCGTCCATAGATCACACCAACAAACTTTTATTACCACTTCCCCGGACAGATTGTATAAATAAATATTTTTTCTTCCAACTACGCAGTAATGCTATTCACTACAAAACCGATCACAATGTACGTCTTTTCTGCTTAGAAAAAAACAATGCAGAAATGTTGTATGACATCTCATAATTGCACTGTTTAATTTACATGAATGCACTGTTTTTTGTTGGAGTGTAGCAAAAGGTATCCAGGATTTTTTTTTAATTTCTACTGATTTTGTATGGAGCCAGGACTTTAAGAATTAATTTTATAAAAATGAGAATATCTCGAAAACGGTGCGTTGTAGCTAAAATCTAACAAAATTTTCGATCCTCTACGGTACCGCGGAGATTTAGGAGGCATCCGATGGACATATATTTTTGTATTGTTTTTTCAAAACTTTAAAAGAAGAACTACCATTTGTGACCCAGACCCGACATGAAAGAGACATATCTCTGATTTTTTGATATTTTAAAAATAACTCAAATATATAAGTAACTATAAAATGCAAAGTCCTATTCCACACTATTTGCAGCAGCCAGTGAATTATGCAGAAGGTTTATGTGTAATGTTCGAAATCAATGGCCAAAAACATTGCCTTCTGACGTTGTTCAGGTGCCATACTGATTTTTTTTTGTAACTATTTACATATAAAACTTGTAACTGTATGTAATTCAGTGATGGTACAATAATTATGGGATTATTGTACCATCACTCAACATCATATCACGATATAGGTAAGCACAGTCTACTTACTAATATAAGTGTGCATCTATATAAGCCCAGTTTGCTTGCGCCATTAAACATAAAACACATAAAGGCACAAATAAACTCCAAAAATATTACCTATAACACAAATATTTTAGCTCTAATGGAGCTAAAAGCTTAATAGCTGTCTATATTTTCGTTTTGTAACGATTTAGTGTCATTTTAAATGGTTACAATTGCTGTTAATCTTATAAACAATAGTTTTAGTTTTTCCCTAGAAAACAATAATCATTAAGAAATATAAATATGTGAGCCACTAATATTTAAAATATTGGTAATATATTTCCCTTATACTCAATAAGTATAACAAAAAATTGCAATTTGTTTCTTTTCTGTCCGGCCTGGGTAAATTTTGTATGGGCCGTGGTAATTCTTCTTTGTATACAGTGTGCCCCTCGATATGGTGCACAAACGAAAAGGGTGTTGACTATACCTGATTTCATCGACAAAATAAATATTTAAAAAAAATAAAAAATAATATTGCTTATGTTACAATGTACTTATTTAAAAAATAAAATTCCGTTTAGGTCCTTTTGTCATAAAAAGTTAATAGTTTTTGAACCAAAAGAGATATCGTCATAAAATAAACGCTAAAATACTTGTGAAGGATTGGAAAATAAGTGGAAGAGTAAAATGAATTCCTAACAGATGACTAACATTACAAAAAAGAGACAAAATCAAACATTGTCGATATTTTTTTTACCCTTTTTTTCGTTATTAGCGATTTTTGCAAAATAATCCCATTATAAATATATTTTTTGTCCATTTTTTCTTGTTCTTCATTGCATCTGCTTTGTAATAAAAAAAAACAACGCTCTATCCCGTCCCGTTTGCTTGCTATGCACAGTTAACTGCGGACGTCAACAAAAAAAGTCAATGTTGAATAGCGTTAATCGACCAAATAAAGTTGCATTTCATGCATTTCATAACGATATATGTTTTGGTTCGAAAATGATTAATTTTGTTAGTCAAAAAGACCTTAATTTTTTTTAAAATATTTCGTAACATGTCAATTTTTTTTTTTTAATTTTTATTAATTTTTTTTTTATTTTATTTGTCGATAAAATCGGGTATAGTCAACGCCCTTTTCGTTTGTGCACCATATCGAGAGGCACACTGTATATTATTGAAAGAACAGAGAAGAGAGGACGGAGGGGCATAGTCCTCCCGCCAAGGGGGCTAGGGGGGTGAAGCCCCCCGCCACCCGACGAAATGTAACAGTTAGGTTAGAATATATTTTATCACGGCACGGTAGGTAGAGTGGTAGTTGAAAGAAAAGTAGATTACGCACCTCGCTAGAGTGAGTAACTAATGCAATCGTGTTAATTTAGTGCCCTCGCGTGCGCTCGGGCACGAACATAACATCCGTGCATTAATAACTCATTTTGTGCTCGATGCAACAATCTACTATTTTATGCTAGCCCTGGAAAATATGGAAACTTTTAAACTGATAAGAACTTTTCGATTGTAAAAATAGTAGGTTGTTGCATCGACTCTCATTTATAGTACTCGACGAAATCATTTATAATAGTAAGAATTTATTTATTTCGTGTAGTTTCAGTGTTTCAAACCCTAAACTACACGAAATAAATAAATTCTATAATTTATTATTAAAATACAAGCATTAGTTTTTTTCCGGGACGGTAAAATTCAGTGTAGTGCAAAAGCGCCGTACGCCATTTTAAATGTACTTTTTATTAACTGGGCGCTTTCATTGGCATTGGCCGAGTATCCCGTGTCCAACAAAACAAGAATCATCTAAATTGGTTTTTCAACAAAGGAGTTATGCCTAAAGATACGTTAAAAACTCGTGCAATGGTTACGTAAAAATTATAGTATTTTCAGGATTTCAAAAAATGGGACCAACTTGGGAACTAAACTGATGTAAAATCGTTTGAATCACTTCAATCGGTCCAACCGTCTTCGAGTAATCGGTGGACATACACAAAAAAAACATACATACAGACGAACAGAGAACCTCCTCCTTTTTTAAGTCGGTTAAAAACGGTATACGGTTATGTGGTACAGTAACATAAGATACCTATAAAAAAATTAATATGGCCTCGCCTTACTTAAACGGATTCCTGGCACTGGTTCCGAGTTCATGGCACCGAGACAAGAATCCTTAACACAGGTGTTTGACTCATATAACTGTAGACCTCCACGGTATTAACCTGGCTGACTGGCTGTATAGCGGCCGTTAAATTTTAAGAAGAAACAAACAAATAAAAAGTTTGTCCAAAAAGGTTTAGTGATGTTTAAAGAAAGTCTTTTCTTTATTTTGCTAATTGGAACTTTTTCGTGCGGTCATGAAACGGAAGACAGTGATGATTATGAAGCGGAGGTTTTTGTTGAGAATGATACAACAGATACAGGAAGAAGTGGTAAACTTTTGTGGTCCTACCAGCCGTTGATAGAAATGGTAAATTTGGTGAAGCAGACTAAAGGACACGGGCAATTGAAGGGTTTTGAAGATTTCTTCGATTTTTTGAGGGATTCTTATCCATTACCGAATGGTAAGTTCAAATCATTTTTTTTATTTATTTGTGTCTTAGTTTGCTTATTTTAATTTTATATTTATTTACAACTTGTTTCATGTAAACAAATTGTGAGCTAAAAATAAACTAGAGGTTGACTCATGTTCAAATAACGATATCCCAAGTCATCTGCCCGCTAGTAATATGTTAAAAAAACATTTCACATTCAGCATTATTAAGTATCTTATAATCCATGCCAGGCCAGGAGTAAGTAATGAATTTTGACCTGAAGAACAATATACACGGTAATTTTTTTATCACTTCGGACAATTTTAGGGATTATTCTACTCATGAACACAAAACAACTTTTATTGTGAGATCAACACTGAAATCGCGAAAAAGCAGTTCCATACAAAAGTGCAAAATGTATGGAACAGCCAATCTCCAACGAGCGCAAAAAAAGTCTAAATGTCAGATTACAGTTAGTAGCAACCACAGAGAAAAACTTGACTTATTTCAAGTATTTTTTTCTTTTACAGCTTCTATAGTTCGCCAACTGCAAGGCAGGTTGTTGGCGAGTTCACACTCATTTTTTTATAATGTATACAATGTATTAACTCGCAGACAAACCTTTTGTTAGGTTTTGCGAGGCACTGTCAAACTTGCCATGTAAAACTTTTTTGTGAAATAAGTAAATCCTTAAGTACTAATATTATAATAAATGCGAAACTAACTCTAGTCTGTCTGTGTGTTACGAAATCACGCCTTAACTACTGAACCGATTTAAATGAAATTACAGTACAGAGATAGGTCTAGAGCCTGAGAAAGGGCATTAGGCTACTTTTTAATGCGAAAAAAGGGCTGTAAGGGGTTGAAACAGGCGATGAAACTATGTATGGAAATTACGTAATTTTTGAATTTAGAAGCTTAAAACTTATTTATTAAGCTTTTTAATAGATATAAATAAATAAATACGACATTTAAAGTTTGTAAAAATTTTACCCTATGGGGGTAAAAATATTTTTTACAATACTTTTAATTAATTGATACTTTATCATGCTATAAAGTTTTTTATGACTGAGGAATTACTGTGGGGGTCCACTAGCTTCCTTGCCTACACTAACAAGTAAGGGCAGACGACTGTGCGAGATGTATGCAAATATTAAAATAAGTACTATAAATAGCTTATTTTAATGTAATGTATGTATGAGTTTTATTTGCAAAATAATTAATTGCCTAAAAACTAAAAATGCTGCCGTCACTGTACAACGCAGACGAAGCCGCGGGCACAGCTAGTAATAATAATAAATAATAACAATGTATATTTTAAACATAACCTTGATGTTTCTTTAGTTTATATAAAAGTAGCTATTAGTGAGTTTAAAAGTCATTGACCTGTAGAGGTAAATCATTGATTACTAATTCAAATTTAAATAATAATGATGTTAGCAATGAATCATAGCATGATAAAAACATTGGCAAAATAACGCAAAAACTTGACCAACCGTTAGATTTAGGTACTTACATCTAACAGAGTTTAAGTATCAGATAACGGCAACGCCAATTTTTTTGTTTACAACTTTAAAATAGCAGTATTGCAGTCATACATTAATTGCCAATTGGTAACACGCAAATCTATTCGTTCGTCTGACAGTAAATCATAAAATAATAAAAAATAAAAATAAAATAAATAATAAAATATTTTAACAAAACAATAACCACAGAACACCGAAAAAATTATTCTTTCCATGTTCTGTGACAATAACATTACTTACAGGCAATACATAGGTGTACAATATTTAGAAACATTACAAAATATAAATAAAAATAGACACAAAGCAATATAAAAGTTGTAAAAGAAAATTTTAGGTAGTTTTAGTAATTACAAATATTAATAAAAAATTAAACTTTATTATATTCTGTTTTAATTTCATTATGAAACTATACTAGTATTTTCTTTAGAACAGAGAAAGAAAAAACTTGACTAGTCTTGCATCACCGGAGAGTGGTGCAGTGGTGGTTCTTGATAATGCATTTTTAGCAATAACATTTTTATTTCGTTAAGCCAGATTCAATAATTGTTATCTACACATATTTAAAACCATCCTATCTTTTTTTATTTATTATTACTAGAAAACCTTTTCTTTGTAGGTCGGAAGACACCTCTTCCCGAATACGATTTCATCATCATCGGCGCAGGATCAGCGGGCAGCGTGCTAGCTTCCAGACTGACCGAGAACAGGAATTTCACAGTCTTACTGATAGAAGCTGGCAAGCCTGAAATGCTACTGACGGATATACCCGCAATGGCGCCTTACTTTCAGGCTACAGACTACACGTGGCAATACTATATGGAGCCTCAGCCTGGAGTTTGTATGGGTAAGCTTAAAAGCACTTAATATAATTTTAGCGTGTACTAAAGTAGGGTAATTTTAATAAGTCACATATGACATCTGTCAAATAGTAAAATGGTATTAGCAAAAACAAAAGACGAAACCCTTTTAGGATCATAAAGATCTCTCATTCCCGGTCCAGTCTGGTCTGTTACAGTCAATTTAGTTCCAAAGCTACTCGACCAAATGAGTTAAAATTTGGTACAGTAGTTTTATCTCACGAGCGCGGTCCGCCTTTTGTGTGTGCACCCGTGTATATACACGGTTTTACACATTAGTACTATTATATATTCTGTGGTTTTACACGGTTTGACAGACAATTTGTATGACAAAAGGAGGCTGCGTGCGGTCTACACATACCAGCGTGGCTCACCCGCGCTCGTGAGATAAAACAACTGTAGGTAAGTACTCGTATGTTTTTCTGTGACCGTAAAACGAAGTTATAAAGTAAACAACTGAAGTTTGAATTGGGAGGTGACTTTTGTGGGGTTAAATCAAAGAAAATTAAAAGAAGTTTTGGATGCTGTATTATGTAGCCTATCAAATCACAAATGACATGTCCTGTTTTAGAGTATTCGAACATATACTTCTTTTTATAGTTCTTTAGTCGGTATTTTTTAAGTTATTAAAGTAAGAAGACGAACTATTTCCTTCCCTTCAATTTGATCCGAAACTACTGGACTAAATGAGTTGAAAACTATGCACTCGAACGAACTTACATGCTTTTCTGTGACTTTAAGACAGGGGTTTAACGTAAACAACAGTATTTTGAATTGGGGAGTGACTTTGGCGCGCCGAAAATATATAAAAAAAATGTTTTGCAAACTGTATCGTGTGATATATGAAATAAAAGAGACTAAAATTGAACATATTATTTTCTCAGAAACTACCGAGGCTAAAATTTTGATTTTTTTCCGTTGTGCATATTATTTATTTAACGGAATCCACAAATCAGGTCTAACAAAGCGAAAAGAAGGCGACCTGAATAAAGCCCTTGAAACCGGTCGGTTGAGGTTGGCACCCTTTAAACCAGACCTACTTACTAAATATGCAACCAGTTATTTGGCAAAATCTTAAGCACAAAGTATAAGTACGAAGCTAAAATATCAAGTAAGCTTTCATTCTAGGGAATGGTTTGGTAATGAAATGAGATAGGAAGCTATTGCCTTAGCTTTGCTCTCACACTGCTTGAAGCAGCTCCTATCCTATTATCGCAGATAATTATTTATGAGCGAGTATTTTAAGAGCACGCGAGTGTTTCAGTACAATTGAAATGTGATAGTTTATATTTGGTGGCGACAAAATAATATCTTGCGGACAAGCTGCCATAAACTGTTCCACTAGAAGACCAATCGGAATTGACCCGCGATCGTTGAGGTTAAGAAATGTTCGCAATGGTGCGTCTCGGGATGGGTGATCAAAACCAAAATTTATTTATTACGAGTTTCTCAGCATTGGCAGGGACATAAAATGGCTGTTAGTGATGGTGTTTTTGTAAGCACGTGGGTGATTTAGTGGACTTTGAATAGTTTATATTCGGCGATAACGATTGAGAACAAATCAGAACAATGTCATTAAAGAATTAGTGCAACAGTATACCTCAATGCAAACAGTATTAACGCCGGAACAACAGTGTCGTCTACACAGGGACATAACAACAAACAGTATGGACATTGACAAATTAGGTCATCCATGTCTATTTCAATATTGATCGATTGTCTACGAATGATGTGATATTAGGTAACACGTACACGTACGTCAATAGTCAGAAATTCGATTGAAAAACGTAAGATTCCATTTTATATATTGAAAGTGAATAGTGAATCTAAGCTTTCAATAAAGTTATTGAGATGTTTCATACCATTGATTCGTGTAATATAGACAGTATTCAAATGGAAATGCCAGTAATAATTGATTTAGGTGTCCATCATCATCATCAGCCATTAAATGTCTCTACTGCTAATGCAAATGCCTTCCAGGATGGATGGATAACGAGAATGAGGCATGGCCCAATGCGAATTGGTGGGTTAAAAAATGGTAATACAACCGCAGCCAGGATTAACGGGTTAACATTAGGGAATGCAATCCCGACTCGAGATCGTAAAGTCGAGATCCATCGGGATTAGAAATGTCAATCCCGTGGGATCCCGAAATTTTTGGGATCTCGTCTAGTTGAAAAAAATCACATTACTGAATACGATGAAAACTGCTTGTTTGTGATAGTGAGGTTAATTAAAACAAAATATTATTTGAAAGAAAAGAAAAGCCTTTATCCTTTGATATTACTAACTAAATAATTAACAGTTTTACTAACATGAACATATCTAATCAAAACAAAAGTAGGTATAGTATAGCTCAAGGAGATTAAAAAGTAGTTACGGGTGATTTTGAAAGTAACTTCTTAAAAAAAAGTGTATCAAGAGTACTATCTGCTAATCGGCATCTAATATCCGTTGCAATGTAGCCAGCTGCTAAGAATGCCCTTTCCGACTCAACACTGGTTGGCAACAGGCGTGACAAGCAATTATATGCAAACTGCAAAAATCTCCCCCTTGATCCTCCACACTCAAATAAATCCATTTCTATTTTTATTACTGACTCTTATTTATCTAAGCTTGTGGATCTGGATACACGTGTAAAAGGAATTTTAAACGCTTGCAGAGTTTCTTCTAATAAAATTCCTCTTTAAGAGTATTAAGTAGTTTGTGTAGCAGTAGCACTTAAATTTAAATCCTCTGCAATCATAGAAAGTGGCAAGTCATCTTATGTCGTATTAATCTCTACTTGGTTTGGTTCTTCACGATATAATCGTGTGATTATACTTATAATTTCTTTCCTTATGAAATATTTATTTGGCAGTTACCATTGCCGCCCAATCCCGTCAATCTCGGACGGGATCTCGTCATATTATGCTTCGGGATTGATCCCGAAAAATTACACGGGATCTCGCGAGATCGGGATCCCGCGAGATCGGGATGGCATTCCCTAGTTAACATGCCCTCCGTTTCCGAAGCACGGAGGAGCACGAGATAATAAATTTTTGGGCAACCGTCTCGTGACCGATCATTGCGAAAGTTACATAAACTCAACGATCGCAAGCCGAGCAAGCTAATTACTGCGCCAATGGCTCCTCGTCCTCTCTCGTGTTTAGGTTATTGTTACAATAAATAAACGCAAAGTCCGAAACAAGGCGAGTGACACGAAGGTGGGTATTGATCGAATCTTTATTAACATAAAGGCAGGTGTGACTTGACCTTTCTCGACAAACCAATCCCCAACCACAGTTAATGGTAGCAATTTGGCTTTTATTTGTCTGTCTGCTAACGAGTCTAGCTTACGTTGTTGTCTGGGAAGAAAGAAACAGATTCCACATTTTTCTGTTTTTGAACTTAGGACGTTAGGCCCAGTAAATATGACAGTTTCTGGGGCCCTACCCCGAGCTGACAAACAATGGTATATTAATATTGTAAGCGAGATGGCGCTATTCGCAGTTCATAGCTCCGTTCTGTACCTAATCTTCAAATGTCAAATGAAGCCCTAAATATAGATCGAAGCATGGACTTCAAATGGCAAATGAAGCCCATGGTCATATCCATATTTTTAGTCGGTAGGCCAAGTCAGTTTGGTATGTCAGCTTTAACTGCCTGTCAGATTAATTACATCATCCACCAACTTGAGTGCATTGAGCGCAAAATTAAATAACACAAGCAAGAGCATAATTTCGAACTAAATTTGAAAAATAAAGCTAAAAGCAAAACGCTGTTAAGGTTTATAAACCACTCACTCTTCTTTCGTTGAAAATAAAAGCACGGTTTACAAAATAGTGACGGTTTAGCCCTTGCATTGCATTGCAACCCATAATTAGGTTCTTGTCCTACAATATGATACTGTTTGAAAGATAAGATTGAAGTGAACCTTAAAACTAAAAAAAGCGGCGTGTGGCGTGTTCAGCAGAGTAAGGCAATAAAGAGCACATCAACCGAAAATGCCATTAATTTTGCGGTACAGTTTGCAGTTACACGATAATGACAAGACGCTTGCGACCTTTGAAGTGTTTTTGTAGCGATGATTTTTCATCACAATGTTATATTCAAATTCGATGTCTATGGTTTCAGGGATGATCAACGAGCGATGCTTTTGGCCCCGGGGCAAAGCCGTGGGCGGTACCAGCGTGATCAACTACATGATATACACCAGGGGCAGGCCTCAGGACTGGGACCGGATCGCCGCTGCTGGGAACTACGGATGGTAAGACCAGTAATTTGAAACTTAACCCAATTTATAACGGGCACAGCCGTGGGCGGTACCCGGCAGCGTGAACTATCTGATATCCGCTCCTGGTAAGTACGGCTGCGGCTGGTAACAGCAGTGATAGAGATTTTTTTTTTCAAAGAAAAGTAGTTAAAAAAAAACACTAATTGTAAAAAAAAAAATACGTTTCCTTATCCGTCTATCCTTCTAATATTATAAACTACCGGATCCTGGTACCCGTTCCCGTGGGAATATCGGGATAAAATATAGCCTATGTCACTCGGGAAGAATGTAGCTATCTAATGGTAAAAGAATTTTCTAAATCGACCCAGTAGTTTTGGAGCCTATTCGATGCAAATAAACAAACAATCAAATCTTTCCTCTTTATAATATACTAGCTTTCCGCCCGCGGCTTCGCCTGCGTGGACTACACGACGTTATTCCGCGGGAATGTGATATTTTTCAGGGATAAAAAGCCTATGTTCCTCTCCAAGCTACAAAAGTATCTGTATCCCAAACAGCCAAATCCGTTCAGCCGTTTTGGCGTGATTGAGTAGCAAACATCTAAGCTTTCACATTTATAATATTAGTAGGATTCCTTTCAGTCATACAAAGGATTATCATAAGTATTACGTAAAAAGTAACAAAAGTCAATTGTTTATGTAGCCAAAACGAATTTTTCATACTGCATCCAAATTCACTACGGCCAATTTAGAAATTTTTGTACTATATATCAAACGTAGGACAGTAAAAAACCGGTCAAGAGCAAGTCGGCACCGAGGGTTCCGTACCGTACCATCATAAATAAATAGAAAAAACTACAACTATGCTTCACCCAAACAAAGCAACCTGCGAGTAGGTAGGAAGGAGGATATTTTGGTTGTAAATAAAACGTAAAAATGTTTTCATCGGCGAGGCATATTATATTCTTCCAAGAATTTGCGATGTAGAATATTGCAGTTTTTGGTCAGCGCCATCTCTTGACCGATAATGGAACTAATGTAATTTTGTTCATGATTTCTGAAAAAGTTTACTATTTAGAGACATCGTTTTATTTTTCCCGTAATCTTTACATAAACTTCTATCACCTAAAACAATTTATCTTTGCAAACTTCGGAGATAAGGGGGGACGGTATTATTTTTACATTTTTCATCATAAGTCAAAAACTATGCGGCCTAAAACAAAAAGAAAAATTGTTTGAGAGTGTGCAAGCAGCGCTCTTTTATATGATACCCCATATGCCCTAGTAGCCCCACTTCAAATTTTTTAAACCCCCTTTCCGCCCCTATTGCAAAAAAAATAAAAATAATTTAAATTTTTACTTTTTTGCATTCACAATCGTCGTGGGTTCGAGTCCCATCGGACCTGGTTGTGAGAGGGTCGATTTTTTCTAAATACTTCACTTTCCATTTTTCAACTATAAAAATTGCATTGTGAATGCAAAAATATAAATATTTTTATTTCTCTCTTATCAGCAAAATAGTTGTGCAAACGTCGTCTAAAATTATAACAAACTTAGGTCGAACCTTATCTTTTAACCAAAGCAGGATATGTGCGTGAGGCAAGCCGCGTTTTTGCCACTCAACACTATACATATAACACAATACTTCTCCAAAAATGTTATCTTTGGTGAGTAGATCTATCATTGATTATGGCGTCGCGAAGGTGCACGTATTCTTCAGCGCGCAGCTGCCTTTGATTAGATCGTATTTTAAACTAATCTTTCGGTTTAAATTTTTGCGTACATGTCAACAATAAACTGATTGAATAAGCAACGAAAACGTTGAAAGTATACAAATCTATTCCTTCTCACTTGCAAGTGGTAACAATAAAATTGAAGGTTCCTTTTTATTATAATTGTATGAAGCTCGCGCTCGGACGCCCCGCCTTTTTATACCTTCGGCCGCGAGACGCGTCGAGCGAAGCTTCGAACTGCTAAGCTATCGGGAGTTACACGTGTTGTTGTGAGTCTACCATAAAAGATAGACATATGCTGTCATGGGATATTTTTTATATAATTTTAAGGAGAACATTTCCGTCATACATAATTTCTGTGTAGCTTTAACCATGAAGGTTGCACACGCGACGGAAGCTTAAAAAATGGAGAAACCCGCTCCCGCTTTCCCAACATTTCCCTTCACTGCTCTGCTCCTATTGATTGTAGCGTGATGAAAAGTACACTATAACCAGCTCAGGAGTGTGAAAAATAACTGTACCAAGTTTCGTTAAAATCCGTCGAGTAGTTTTTGTTTCTATAACGGTTATACACACAGACAGACAGACAGACAGACAGAGAGACAGACAGACAGACAAAAATTTTACTGATTGCATTTTTGGCATCAATATCGATCCCTTATCACATCCTGATAGTTATTTTGGAAATATATTTCATGTACAGAATTGACCTCTCTACAGATTTATTATAAGTATAGATTAGTATAGATGTGAATGTTATTTTACAAATGGAACTCATATAAAATGCAAATTCGTTTAGATCAGTGTTTAAATAACCAATTAACAGTCCTCTGCTATAATTTATTCAAGAAGGAAATAAAATATCGCGAAATATCTACTTCGAGTAAGTTCATAGACACGATGTCGTGTAAAACTGTAAACCAATTTGATTCGGCGCACAGTTCCATAATATTATCCAAGTAATGATAATTTTCTAGTGTTATATTCTCCATATAACACAATCTGAAATCTATCTCTCTTTGGACAGTCGTGTAGAAAATATTTATTTTTCCACGTCTTTTCAATCTTGGGTTTTAATTTATAGTTCAAGCTGTACTTATAAAAAAATTATCCAAAGCCGTTTACGTTTATGAAGTAGGTAGGATTAAAACCACCTACCTAAACGCGAACCTAGACTAGCCCATGCTAGACACTCATTTCGCAGCCACCATATAGGTACAGTGATTTGACAATAGAACAAATTAAAATGCAGCACACATGGCGTTTAAAAACTAAGGTCACAGTCGTGTCGGCAATCTTAACTAATTATTATAATAATTAGTATTTGATTGACGACCTCTACGGATAGCCGAGTGGTGTACGCACCGATTTTTAAGGTGCCGCTATCTCTAGACTTCTAGAGGTCTCGGGTTCAATTCCCGGTCGAGTAAATACTGAAAACGAACTTTGCAATATTTTCTCGGGTCTGGGTGTATGTGATAATACTGGTCCCTGGTACTGGTACTGGTGTATGTGGTAATATTGGTCTGGGTGTATGTGATGATGTGATAATACCCGTCGTTGTTTCCAATTTCCATAATACTAGTGCATAAGCTACTATACTTTGGTATTGGAACAATGTATGTGATGGTGTCCAATTCAATATTTATTATTCCCTTTATTACATTTTAAATACTTACAAAATTATATTTCTAAACATTAAATTTTTACAATGTATAACACTAAAAAATATAACATTTAAAAATACAAAAATGCAGTTCCCCAACGGTAGCAAGATCAGGGTCCCGGCTACCGATGATTAAGGATCCAGAGACAGGAACCTTCTCACTATACGGGCCGTGTCCAGAAGTACTGCCTTCTGCATCTGACTCCCGATCCATCCACCTAACGCAAGCCTCTTAAGGTGTTTATCGAGGCTCTTGACTATCAGACCATGGGCAGATATGACTATCGGAACAATAATTGCTGAATCAATATCCCACATGTCAACAATCTCGTGAGCTAAATCAAGATATTTGTTTTCTTTATCTTTTTCAGCTTTCACAAGGTTGTCGTCATGGGGAACAGTGACATCAACAATTATTGCGCGGCGTTCGTGTCGATCTATCAATACAATATCAGGCTTATTAGCTACAATAGTCCTGTCTGTAATGATAGATCGATCCCAATACAATGTGGCATGGCTATTTTCAAGGACCTGTTCTGGTGCATACCTGTAGTACTCCACCTCGGATGCCACAAGACTATGTTTCAGAGCAAGTTGTTGGTGTATTATCCTGGCCACTTGGTTATGTCTATGCAAATACTCGCCGTTTGCGAGACGAGAACAACCGGAAATTATATGCCTAAGGGATTCACCAGGACGATGGCACGCTCGGCAAATATCCACTGTGCCATCCCTTAGGATATACTTTCGGTAGTTATTCGTCATCACAACCTCATCCATAATTGCACAGACAAAACCTTCGGTTTCACCAAAAAGATCACCGAAACGGAGCCAGGATACTGAGGCTAATAAATCTACGTCGGGCCCATGGAGAGCCCGGTAGAATCTGCCATGTAACTCCTTGCTTTGCCACACAGCGCTGCGGTCGGACGTACTAAGTACTACAGGTTTGCGCCAGTTTTCTTTTGCTAAAAATAGAGGAGTCAGTCCATTGTCAACAGCAACTACATCTCTATGAGACCCCATATCGACTTGGAGAAAATACTCCCTAAGATTGCATATCTCGCGGTTATGCAATGTCTTAGCATTTAAGAAGCCACGACCACCGCACTTCCGCGGGATATACAATCTCATGGTCGATGAACGTGGGTGATGCATGCGATGTGCTGTTAGCAATGTACGAACTTTTCTATCCAGGGCATCCAGTTCAGTTTGAGTCCATTTAAGTATGCCAAAGGAATACATCAGTACCGGCATGACCCATCCATTGTATGCGCGAACCTTGTTTCCGCCAGACAAAAGACTTTTAAGGACTTTTGAGAGGCGCCCCAAGAAACGCTCACGCAACGACTGTTTCATGTCAGCATCGTTGATGCCTAATGCCTGTGACATACCTAAATATTTATAGGTTTCGTTAACGGAGAGAGATCTAACATTAATAGAATCCGAGAGTTGTATACCCGTGGATTCCATTATCTGACCACGCTTTACATGCATGACTGCACATTTGTCCACACCAAATTCCATTTTAATGGCATTACTGAAAGCTTCAGTAACCTTCAGTAGCGCTGTCAAATGAGAACTGCTATGGGCAAATAGTTTATATTTATTTATTTATTATTATTATTAATTATTGAGTATAAATGGTTATAAAATTTATGAATTGATCGCCCATCAACATCAAAGACGAAGTATTGACCTGACATTAACAAAATATGCCGCTATAGCCTACTGGTAAATCCGCCACTGAAAATATCATAAATAAATCATTTGCCACTTTTTAAATACTTATTTCAAATTATGCGCTTAATGTTTTATTGTAATTAAGTCTTAAATATTCAATAAATAAGTTAAGTTTTAAAATGTCTGTAATGTTGACTATTTCAGGTCCTACAACGATGTCCTTAAGTACTTCATGAAATCGGAGAAGGCTGATCTTAACGGCTTGGAAAACCAACCGTATAGGAACAGAAATGGAGTGATGCCTGTGAAGTTTGTCCCGAAAAGGCAAGTATTGTAGCTTCAGTACCTAACTATAAACCATCTGTGCTTTATGGCGGAAATACACGGTTCACTTTTGCCTTTTAATTTGGATGAAGCAACCAAATTGAACATTGTAAACGTAAAAGTGAATCATTCAATGTCAATATGCGCTTGTATTTCTGCGCCTTTCAACGAAAGTGAATCAATGTGGTTCAACCGTGTAATATTAGCATAATAACATAACAGTAAACTTCTACAGTATGTTTGACTTCGACTGGTATAATGGTTCTACTGGTAAACGAATTTTCAAAATATTTGAGTTCATATATCCATTACAAAGAAACATACAAAATATCAAATCCTACCTCTTTATAATATTACTAGTGGCTTCCCGCAGTTTTAGCCGCGTGGTTCGAACTGTTAAAATATCGCTTAATGTTACACGGGAATATTGTGTTCAAGGGTTTTAAAATCGGTCCAGTATAGTTATTGAGTTAATTCATTACAAAAAACAAATCCATTCTATCTGGGAAGTTTGCCTATATGATGAAAAAAGTAGATAAATAATAATAAATAAATAAATATTCTCTTACAATCACACCAATTATCTAAGCCCGTAGTTAATTTCTTACGAAACTGTGTCTACGTGAACTTGATAACGGATAAATATATACTTAAATACTTTTTGTTTGTAAATACATACTTAATATTAGAAAACACCCAGACCAAGACAAATAGACATGTTCATGCACACAAATAATTGTATTGTTCGGGAATCGAACCCGAGACCTCTGGCGCAGAAGGCAGGTATTTTACCCCTGCGCCAAATCGGTCGTCCAACCTACCTACCTACACCTATTGTGAGAAATGTGGAAAAATTGAGGCTCACATTCATATTTTTGATGGAATGTGACCGTAACCAAGTATAAAGATAAATATTATTACTAAGGTTTAATAGGAAGAATTAATAGGCTGGATGTGGGAAACGTTTAGATCAAATATGTGTGGGTTAGTGGCTTATGTAGACCACAGAAGGACAGAGCTTTGTATATGAAAAATATAGATTTATTTAAACTAAGTATATTATAATGAAATTTTGTCTCGATAGAGCTGGCATGTCATGTCATGGGACAAAAGCTCCAAAATAAAAAATAAAAAAACAACAAATCAAACCTTTCCTCTTTATAATATTAATAGACTGAAGCGGTCGCTGTAACATGCCGTAACCGAAACTGGATCACATCATCATCATCATCATAGATACTCGTATATAGCCCGAGAGCCAAACTAATTCGCTCTATGGAGACTCAACAATAATTCTATATCAGTAATTTCTTAACATTGAAAATTAGATTATCTAGTTTAATAAATAATTCATTAGTAATCCACCAATATTTATGACAGCGACATTAAAAAAAAACAAATACAAAGCTTTAAAAAATCTATAAAAAATAGGTAAAAATGGTATAAGTGTTATTCACTTTACATTTGAATACATTTATTATTATCTTTCGTAAAAGTATATAATCCCCCTTTATTTGTAAATGAAAAACAAATAAACTTTTAAAAAAACTCTCTACGTAAACTCAAATTGGCATTACACCTATGTTAAAAATGCAATCAGAAACAACCGACTTCTTCCTAAAGTATTAGTTTCCCGTTTTATATCTTTATGGATTTCGACTTTGGTGCTTAGATATGGTTAACATAAACACATGTTAACGATAAAATTGGTGATAGCATATTTGCTGAAAGAATTGCACCATTTTCGGAGTATAACTTTTTTTTTATACCTTCCAATGCGATATTATGTTGGATTCCAAAATATAGTCTCTTAAAATTATATTTAAGGGCTTTTTACAAAAATTTGGCCTGTTATTGAATTTTTTACAAAAATATCGGATAGCTCTTGGGGTAATAGTATACTGATAGAAGTACTTCCACTTGCGGCTTCGCCCGCGTGGATTATAGGACATTATCCCGCGGGAGTGTGATATTTTTTCGAGATACCAAGTAGCCTATGTCACTCTCCAGCTATACCAAAAACCACGTCGATCCGTTTTGACGTGAAAGACGGACAAACAAACAAACCCACTAACTAATACACATTTATAACTAAATTATTATAAATAATTAATTAATTATAAAAATAAAAGTACTATTATTATATCCCACTATATTAAATGATTTCTATAAGACATAATTTCATTCATTTCTAGCTTTAAAGTTTTGTAGAATGATTTTGTTATTCATTTTATGGAACACAAGCCCTGTGGTGTCTACAATTATTCTCATCGTAGTTCTAATGTTTTGCATAACTTTAAAATCCACAAAATTAATAACAAATCATTCTTCAATATTTTGAAATTCAAATATGAAAAGTTTATTATACTAAATTTTATATTACAGCGCCATCTAGTATATAATATAAGTATGGATAGATAGTGAAGATAGACTAAAGAAATTGTTTTTTTTTTATTATTTTCAGGACAAAACTGATCAAAGCATTTTTGGAAGCAGGAAAAATATTGAACCATCCCACGGTAGACTACAATTCGCCACACGATTTTGGTTTTGGTTATGTCCAAACTACTACTGACAAAGGACATCGACAAAGTGCAGCCAAAGTGTTCCTCCACACACATAAGAAACGACGAAATCTTCACATTATGCCATCCACGACCGCCACCAAAATACTTATCGATCCTCAATCGAAAACCGCATATGGCGTCGAGTTTGTAAACAAGGGCGTAAAATATACAGCTCGAATCCGAAAAGAGGTCATCCTTTCAGCTGGACCTATAGCTTCACCACAACTTTTGATGTTGTCAGGAGTAGGCCCAAAAGACCACTTAACGTCGCTTGGAATCCCAGTCTTAAGTGACCTACCAGTCGGGCGATCTCTGTACGACCACATATGTTTCCCAGGAGTAATTTTCACATTAAATACCACATACATCAGTTTCAACGAAGCCAGAGCATTAGCTCCCAGAAACCTTTTCGATTATTTGCGTGATGGAGATAACGATCTTTCTTCCCCGGGTGGCGTGGAAGGAATCGGATATATCAAAACTCCCGTGTCTGACGATCCGGAGCCAGTGCCAGACATTGAGTTGATAAGTATCGGAGGATCTATAGTCGTAGATGGTGGACCTGACGGCAGCAAAGCAGTGCGTAGAGGCGTAAGGATTTCCGATTCAGTTTTCAACACAGCTTTCGGAGCTATAGACAATATGGACACATGGAGCGCATTGCCAATGCTCTTGCACCCTAAGTCATTTGGTTATTTAGAGTTAAAAGACACAAATCCGTTTAGCCATCCCCGTATGGTCGGGAACTATTTGACTGATCCGCACGACGTGGCTACTTTCGTGGCGTCTATTCGTCACATACAGGCGTTGACGGCAACGGAACCATTTCAAAAGTATGGTGCAAAGATACATAAGGCTGAGTACCCGAAATGCCGTGGCTTTGCTTTCAACTCTGATGCTTATTGGGAGTGTGCAGTAAGAATATTGACTACGACTCTTCACCATCAGATTGCGACCTGTCGCATGGGGCCCCCGGGAGACCCACAAGCGGTGGTGGACCCTGAACTACGAGTGTACGGTATAAAAAATTTACGTGTAGCAGACTCGAGTGTTATTCCTAAAACTTTGTCGGCCCACACACATGCTCCAGCAGTAATGATAGGAGAAAAGGCTGCGGATATGATAAAGAATACCTGGAACAGCTATTAAATTCATTTAAGACTGATTACTTCTTTAACTTTAAGGACCGTACCTTAATTGCAAAAATAAAAAGATCACCACAGTTTTATTATTTTCTTCTAATCTTACGTGAACTAAAACCCCATGAGCTGAAGCATCCGAAAATAGAATAGTAGAACAATCACCATGAATCAACAAATTAACGACAGCGCCCCAAATATTTGTGCACACATGCTGAACTCGCCCTTATTCTGTTCGAAAAAGAGTCGAGTTTCATTTATACAAAAACCAACAAATAGTTTGCTGTTTAAAGTACTTACGCGAATCGTGAATCGAAACCTTGAATTACTGAAAAACATTCGAACTGTTGCCTGTTGCTTTCATGGTACATGTTTTCACATTGATACAGTGGAGTGTTTCTTATACAGGGTGATTTTGAAGTCATTGGCATCCTTTCGGTCCATTCATCCTTAATCCTATCCTAATATTATAAATGTGAAAGTTTAGATGTTTGGATGTTAAGATGTTTAGATGTTTGTATGTTTGTTACTCAATCGCGCCAAAACGGCTGAACGGATTTGGCTGAAATTTGGGACACAAATACTTTGTAGCCTGGAGAGGAACGTAGAACTACTTTTTATCCCGGAAAAATATCACATTCCCGCGGGATAACGTCGTGTAGTCCACGCGGGCGAAGCCGCGGGCGGAAAGCTAGTATATACTCATATGAAGGAATATTTTTACGTGAAAAGGGGTGGTGCCAGGCGCCAGCGCTGCCTGCCTACCTACCTGAAGAACAAGTAGGTACACTACCATCATTTTTGTATGTGATGAATTACTTGCGCCCTTATTCTAGGCAATTCAGTGAATGATAGGGAAACGCAGACGATTGAAAGCTAGTTGACTTTGTGTAGATAAAGTCAACTAAGTATCTTTCAAACGTAATTCTTGTAAGTAGGCGGTAGCGCCTACTTAGGTACAATAATATAATAATTGACAGAGAGACACTCAGAATAAGGGACAGAGTTCTGGCAAAATGATTTCATAATTCATATTTCATTCATAACGCCGGTTTTTAAAAAGGGTAGCAGAACCTTAATTTCTAATTATAGACCTATTTCTAAATTGTGCCTGGTAGCCAAGATTTTCGAAAGAATTGTTTATGAACAGATTTATGCGGCGATCTCACACAATTTTAATTCTTTTCAGCACGGCTTTTTAAGGGGGCGTTCAACAGTTTCAAACTTAGTTCTTTTGGACAATTTTGTTGCTGAGGCGATGGATGATGGCTGTCAGGTCGACGTTGTCTATACCGACTATAGCAAAGCGTTCGATAAAATTCAACATTCCATTCTTCTTGATAAGCTCAGCGCAGTCGGTATACATGGAGACCTGCTTAGGTGGTTTACCTCATATGTGGACAACCGTTGCCAAGCTGTTGTGGTGAATAATTACATGTCTGGTTGGGTATCTATCCCTAGTGGAGTCCCTCAGGGCTCATTGCTCGGTCCTCTCCTTTTCATAATTTTTGTCAATGATATCCACCATTGTTTTGAGAATTCTAACCTTCTATGTTTCGCAGATGACATGAAAGTTTTCAAAATAGTGTCATCCGTTGACGAAGCTTATCTTCTTCAACAAGATTTGGAGCGACTAGAAACTTATTGTAGCATTAACCGACTTGAACTGAATCCGGATAAATGTACGGTATTGACGTTTAGTCGTAAAAAGACTGAGGTAACTTATCCTTATACTCTCCAGCGGGTGACGTTACAACGAGTAAATTCTGTGCGAGATCTAGGTGTGATACATGATTCCAAGTTGCTGTTTAGAGATCACATTGATAGTATCATCTCTAAAGCGACACGAGCCCTTGGTTTTCTCATGCGGAACTCCCAAGATTTTAACAATGCGAAGACTTTAAAGATTCTCTATTGCACGCTTGTTCGCAGCAACTTGGAATATGCTTCACAGGTGTGGAACCCTAGATATATTACTTACATAGATAGGTTGGAGAACATCCAAAGAAAATTCATACGTTACTTGTGCTACCGGACCTTTACCCATTACAATCGAGAGATATACAACCAGATCTGTAAAAAACACCACTTCAACACGCTCGAAAACCGTCGCTGTATCGCAGACGTCGTTTACCTAATGAAAATTGTCAATGGTTCTTTGGACAGTCCCGAGCTTCTTGAGTTGGTCAACCTGAATGTCCCAAGTAGATTATTTCGTGTTTATAAAACAATTTCATTGCCACGATGTAAAACTAATTATAAACAGAATTCGTACCTCATACGTGCAGGCAGGTGTTTTAATGATCTTTGTGATAAACTCGACATTGATATCTTTGGCACCAGTGTCAATTCGGTGAGACGGCAACTTAATGATTTGTTTTTTAAGGTGTGATGTTTATTGTTATGTCAGCATATTTCTATTTCTATTGGTATTATATAAATTGTTCATTTTAAGTATTGTTCAGTTTGCTAATACGGCTAGCTAGCCTAGTGTCTTAAGCTCATCGCTTTTGTTTAAGCTATGCTGTTATATATTGGTGTGGATCTGTAATTGGTTTACTGTAGTTATTTATAATTTCACATTTTGTATTTGTAACTGTTGATCCACCGAATAAATAAAAATAAATAAATAAAATAAAATAATCACAAAATAACGAACGTTTCGTTTCGAACGAACCTTGTATTGTATCTTTTCGCTTAGCAGTTATAAGTGTGGCGTGAGCTTATAACCTTTAAAAATAACTAAAGCAGAGCTGTTATGAAACACACAGCCAACGATACGAACATAAATAAACACAGCAATTATAGCGAAAGGAGTTCATTGGAAGTTGGACATTTGTTGGATATGAAAAAAGAAGCTAAAAATTATGGAAGAACACAGATTTCGTTCTTTCAAGTTTATTTCTGTTGTTTTGGTTTGATAAACGATATCTAACCAAATTCTCAGGATAGTATTGTGAAAAAAAAATATGCAGCATACTTCCGCAAAAAAACACAACATGCAAGATGCACCGCCCGCCAGTCCGCAAAAAATTGCACATGCACACCACGAAAATATCAGTGCACATTATCTGCATTTAGCAAGACAGCAATACACTTGCACCTTCACCGATTAGACTACTTTACACGTGTTTAGCTCCAACCCGGGGCATCTTCAGGAGTCCTAGATTGTGCGAAAACGAGCACCGAAACAATTTTTTGCGGCGGGCAAGGATCTTGCATGTTGTGTTTTTTGCGGAAGTAAGCAACTTATATTTTTTTTTTACAATATTTAGGAACTTCCGCCAGGTGACGCCTGATTCAATCAAATACTTTTTAGGAGGATTCACGCCCGAATACTACACTATATAAGCGCGCTACTCGCCGCTAGAGGCGCTAATACAGTTTTCATACAAATTGACATAAATACGGAATCGAAATAGTTTGCGTTTTTTGACATAAAAACTTACACTAGGGGTACTGAACTCAAACGCCACTCTCCTTTTAGTAGCGTCTCAAAGATCGCCGTCTCATCGCCATGATGTTTAAAAGGCTCCCAAAGTTAATTAGCTTTCGAGTATTTGGGCTTTAGAGCAATAAACGTTTGCCCTTGTATCTCTCTTACAATAGGTAGAAAATATGACATCGCGGCATTTGAAAATATTTTTATAAGCCGCTTCAAGGACAGACGCTTTTGGTTTTATTGAAGTTAATTGGTTTCATTAACAGAACAGGTTTAAGCAATGAAAGGCACCATAGATTTTTTCAGCATTTACACGGAGCCAATACTTGAGACAATCTAATAAGCCAGTCCACTAAGAGTAAGGATACATTACAGTAGAATACATCTGCTAAACGTACGGCGCCGAAAGTTCAGCGACTGACGTTTGTTCAAGCGACGTAATTTCGGCTGATGTAAGTATCATAGGGGACTTCAAAAACACTGCGAACGTATTCAACCGAACGTTCGGCGCCGTACCTACGTTTTGCATTTATGTATATTTTGCATTTACAAAGCTCTTCTCATAAAATAAATAATTCTAGGAAAACGAACAACTATATTGGTCCCCAAATATGTACACCCACCACATTCCATCCACCTAGAGCAGGTACTTGGAGACTTGATTTCTTTTTCTAGCATTGTTGCTCTAATAAAACTGAACTGGTACAAACAGCACTATAAGTATAAATTGCCCTTTATTGGTACCCCAAATTCCATGGGGAATGAAATCGTATTTGGGCCAAGGTTGGTATTGAACGGATGGCTTGTCTGGGACTCTGATGATGTTGTAATCTGATGTAAGTGGTTTTTCTGATAATTATGTAAGTTTGTTATAAGTAAATATTATTATTATTACAGAGTAAATTATAATAAAAATTTATACTGAGATTTTAAATTATTTTTTTCCAAGCACAATGCAATTTTGTAATATAGGAAAAAAGTGATAGTAAAACACCACGAGCCCTATAAGTATATCCCGCCTGAAAGCTACTTATTTAACTTATAGGGCTCGTGGTTTTTTACTATCACTTTTTTCCTATAAGATTTTATACTTTACCATTGTCATTTTCACTAAGTAAGTAGGTAGGTCGCGGGAAGCCGCTAGATGCGGGCAGCGCAGGACCGATCGTTGTGGAGATCCTTGGGGGAGGCCTATGCCCAGCAGTGGGCGTCGTTCGGCTGACATGATGAAGTAGGTAGGACTTATAACTATTATAAAACGTTTTTATTGGATATTTTTTACCATGATGTGCTAGTTGTGGTAGTCTTCGATGTTTCGGCACACTCGGACACGCCATGGTCACGCAATAACTACGCCGAAATATCGGGGACTCGAATAACAATTTAAACATATGGTAAAATTCCCCTTTTTTTTTTTAATTACTTAAGTACTTATAAGAAATTATTTTACTAAATAGGTAAGTAAGTATATAATTAATAAAAAAACTACAATTAAACTTATTCATCAAAATTATACTGGGTTTAAAATGTAAGAATGAAATATAGTCATATTCGAAACATAGCATAACAGCAGCAGCGGTGGAATTCATAGTCATAGTTAATTGCCTTTATAGTCTAGCTAGCCAACAGGAAGGTCGGTGAGTCACCAGACCAAAAGGTCACAAGCAAATTAAGCACTCTGACTGGCGACTACAATGTTCTAGGGCATGATTGCGGGATCTAGGATGGTGCAGGATAGGGTGTAGAATGGTACCGGTGCGGTGCTGTGAAAACAAGAAAAGCAATGAATAAATTTAAAACTGTATTTTGGAGTGCACATACTTCGCTGTGTGTAAGACATTAAAAAATATACCTATGAATACAATCAACTGCTGTATATACTCCACTAGTCGCGTCCCACGGTTTTACACGCATGGTACCCTTTCCCGTGGGTGTATCGGGAAAGTATAGCCTAATGTTACTCAGGAATAATGTAACTTTCAAGTGGTGAAAGAATTTTCAAAATCTATTCAATCGTTTTTTGAGTTTATTCATTACAAACAAACAGACAAACCAAAAAACAATTGCTTTCTCTTTATAATATTAATAACTAGCAGCCGCCCACGGTTTCACCCGCGTGGTTCCTGTTCCCGTGGGAATATCGGGATAAAAGTATCCTGTGTTATTCCAGCCTATAATCTATCTCTGTTGCAAATTTCATTCAGAATCGTTCTGTAGTTTTTGCGTGAAAGAGTAAAAAACATCCATACACCCATACATCCACACTCACAAACTTTCGCATTTATAATGTTAGTAGGATAGATATCACTCGAATAATGAAATTTTCTACCGTGGAAAAGACTTTAAAATCGGTTACGTAGTTGCAGTTATTACTTCGTACAAATTAATAAACTCACATCCAGGGTTGATGATGATGATTTAAATCAAGTTGATTTAAATCATGATTTTTATTGCATGATTATTCCCTTATTCCTCGTACATTACCAAGTTTGATAACTGGCTTTCTACAAGGAAAAATAATTCTTCCTAGCTTACCCGGTTTTCAAATGGGATTTTTTTTTTCCTGGTAGAAAACCGTAATTTTATTAAGTTTTCTACGAAGAATTTTTTTTTCTTCTTAGCTTACCCAGTTATCAAAGGAGAATTTTTTTTCCTCGTAGAAAGCTGTGAATTCAATTACAGCTTTGTACGTGTTGTTCTAAGAATAAGAATTTTTCCTACTTAGCCATTAGATCAGATAGACCGAATAATTACTTAGATTAAGTTTTACTTTAATAATTAGACCATCCAAGCAACCGTTCCATCGGAGCTGGTTGTGAGACGGGTCGATGTTTTCTAAAATATGTATTTCATTTTCAATTCTTCAATGATAAAAATTGCATTGTGAATGCAAAAAAAGTAAAAATTTAAATAACGTCTTTACTATTAAATCTATATCTATACAAATAAATAAAATTGGAGTGTCTGTTTGTAATATTAAAATAACTGCTTTTTACTACTTACATGCATATGATTAAGTATATTGTTATATACGGTACATATACCAAAATATCATTTTTTACAATTTTTGCCTGTCTGTCTGTTTGTTCCGGCTAATCTCTGAAACGGCTGGACCGATTTTGACGGGACTTTCACTGGCAGGTAGCTGATGTAATAATGAATAACTTTTTATCCCAATGTTCCTAGGGAAACGAGAACCATGTGGGTGAAACCGCGGGCGGCCGCTAGTAATTAAATAAAATAAAACTGTTGTTCCCTCTAAAATTAAAATTAATCTAAGTAAATAATAAAAATGAATAATTATTCGGTCTTTCTGATACTCTGATCTAATGGCTACGACGGGAAAATTCTTCTTCGTAGAACGCACAACACGTACAAAGCTGTGATTGAATTCACAGCTTTCTACGAGGAAAAAAAAATTCTTCTCTGATAACTGGGTAAGCTAAGAAGAAAAATAAATTCTTCGTAGAAAACTAAATAAAATTACGGTTTTCTACCAGGAAAAATAATTCCCATTTGAAAACCGGGTAAGCTAAGAAGAATTATTATTCTTTGTAGAAAGCCAGTTATCAAACTTGGTAATGTACGAGGAATAAGGGGATTTTTTTAATAAAAATCATTGATTTAAATCAATATTCGAAAAAAGAATTAATTAAACGCTGGGAGGTTATATTAATCAACTGTAATGTTCGAAAACAATGTAAGTACAAAGTACGATAGCCGCAAGCTAAGTTATTTATCACAATAAAAATAAAAAAACAAAAAAATACGGTTTAAACAAACAAACAAAATTTACACTCGAAGCTCAAATAGTTTTTTCTGATTGATATTACATTTTAATTTTACTGGCGGTGTTGTACACCAATTCTATTAAAATAAAAATGTTGCCCTCAAGATAAACTAGGGTACCTAATTATTGGATATTGGATATAAAAATATAAAAATCAAGATAAAGAAAAAATGTAATTTTTGATTAAAAAATAAAAAGATCATGATTTTTTTCAACCCTGCTCACATCATAAAATTACTAACTTTACTTTTCAGCCAATTCAATTTTTACTAGACAATAATTTTATTTCTCACTAGCGGATCCCCGCGGTTTAACCGCGTGGTACCCGTTTCTGTGGGAATATCGGGATAAAATATAGTCTATGGGAGCTCTTTGGAACGGACAAGCTTAAGGAAGAGGATCTAAAGAAGTTAACGATAAGTCAACTCAACAGGTACTGTAAGCGCACAGGTAGGTTCGAGGGTCCGACGCCGGTGGGGTAAATGATAACCCGCCTCCCCCCCTGATTTTTCAGCTTTTAGGGGACTTGGGGAACTGGGTGAAATGGTCCCGACCTAGGTGACTGATCGCCCGTCCGGCTTCGCTGGCGTCCCCCCTATAAATAATAATAATAATAATAGTCTATGTCACTCAGGGAGAATGTAGCTTTCTAATGGTCCAAGAATTTTCTAAATTGGTCCAGTAGTTTCGGAGCCTATTCAATTCAAACAAACAAACAACTCTTTCTTCTTTATAATATTAGTACTAGATTAATTGTACAACCAGGTGCACAACCAACAAAGGACTAACATAGATAATGTTAGATATCGTGTTAATTAAAAATCCAATTAACAGGAAAAATATATCTATTAAATAAAATAAATAAATATTGGACACCCACATTGTTCCAATACTTCCAATACCAAACTTTAGTAGCTGGAGTAAGTATTATGGAAATTGGAAAAAACTACAGACATTACTACTACTACTATGCGCTGAGGAAATATTGAAAAGTTAATTTTCAATATTTACCCAACCGGTAATTGAACCCGGGAGCTTCAGAGGGAGCTGCACCTTGAAAACCGGTGCATACACCACTCAGCCACGGAGGTAGTCATTATACATCACAAAAACCATTAATTAACATGATAACGCAAATACTAGCAATGATTAATCTCTTATCATTTGTCAACACTCAGTTTCGTCATTATGAAAAGTATTTGTTTTATTTTTTTATTTGTTTACTAGCGGCCGCCCGCGGTTTCACCTGCGTGGTTCTCGTTCCCGTGGGAATATTGGGATAAAAAGTAGCCTAAGTTACTCCTTATTGCATCAGCTACCTGCCAGTGAAAGTCCCGTCAAAATCGGTCCAGCCGTTTCAGAGATTAGCCGGAACGAACAGACAGACAGACAGACAAAAATTGTAAAAAATGTTATTTTGGTATATGTACCGTATATATAATCATATGCATATTAGTAAAAAGCGGTTATTTTAATATTACAAACAGACACTCCAATTTTATTTATTTGTATAGATGAGAAAGGAAAGAAATTAATAGAACATTCAGAAGAAATTTTGTTTTCAATGTCGTGTTTTATCTTATATCTATAACTTCCTCTGTTCATGTATTTACATAAAGATAAGACATTATCTTTCAGATAAAGTTGCCTGTTATTCAACGCAGAAATATTTTGTATATTAATGATTACAAGAGGTATTTTATATAGTTGATAAATATGTCAGTTGATCAAACCTTTTAGATGTTAAAAGGTTCCCTGTGAAAATGAATCACATACGATTCATGGGACATATAGAATTGTATAGGGACAGGGAACCTGTTAAGGTGTAGGTGTAAGAATATGATGTTTTTTAACATATTATTAATGTGATTAATTTGAAGATGTAAAATGTACTCAATAAAAATATAGAACCAATATTTGGAGAACTTTACTCAAATATTTTTAAGAGTTAGTTAGTCCATGCATGAAAAGAAGGCACAAAATGTTTGAGTCACTTCTTTTCCTATAATTTAGGATCACCTTGCAAATGTCCTACTCTAATATTATAGATAGTTCGTAAATTTGTTAAGGCAAAATAATGTTTGTTAATTATTTCTTATTTGTGTCTTGTTAGTTACTTGGTTGGTTATCACAAAGTTATACATAGCCAAAGTTGTGCAGTTTTCAATTTAAAATCATGATAACCACAACTATTAGATTAAGTAGGTAGTACTTAATCAGATTTAAAAACAAAAATTTTGAATGTTAAACCTAAAAGTGAAAAAATACATATTTATAGGTATAGTTGTTATTGTTGAAAACGTAGGATCTCACCACGCATTACACTAAAAGTGCATTTATAAGAATTAGACCATCTATAGCTATGAGTAATCACTTGAATTAGAAGCTTTATGATTTCTGATAAGAAATAATGTAAACATTGACCACACCAATTTTTGGACTAACATAACAATTCAACAATTAGATTTATTAACAAACTCCAAAACAGAAATAATATCAATGAATAAAAGGTTAAACTTTAAGGTTAAACAAAAAATATGAGGAAAACATTGTTTTATCAATGTAATTACCTGAAACTATCAGCGCTTCATTAGGACCGACGGTGTGAACGTTTCCCATCTTCTCTTCAGCTAAGAACACTTCACTTTAAAGTCACTGAATAATCTTGTACACAAAATAACTATAATAATCGATAATAATATCAATTCGAACTAAAATTCACCAAGGCGCCCGCCGCCACTCAAAACAACAAAGTGACAAGTGACAGTCGTGTCGTGACAGATGACAGAACAGATTAGAGTTATATTTTTTTTCTTTTCTTATCGTTTATCCATCAAAGTTAATATAATAATATAGCTATGGAATTGCGTAAAGTCAATCGTATTCATTTGACAGTTCATATCGTATCATAATAAATGTCACTCCATACAAATTGCAGCCGATTGAATACGAATGCAATACGATATGAACTGTCGATTGTGCACTATGAAAATAAAAGCAATGTCAATTCGATTCTATGCAGTTACAATAAGGTTTATTTTCGTATGACATTTCGATAAACGGAAAAACGAGCCGAGCGAGAGGCTCCTAAATAGGATTGCATCCCTGTCTACTGGGCTGCCACCATTAAATATTTTTGGTTGTAGTAGAACCAAATATATTATAATATAACAAGATTGTGCACTATGAAAATAAAAGCAATGTCAATTCGATTCTATGCAGTTACAATTAGGTTTATTTTCGTATGACATTTCGATAAACGGAAAAACGAGCCGAGCGAGAGGCTCCTAAATAGGATTGCATCCTTGTCTACTGGGATGCCACCATTAAATATTTTTGGTTGTAGTAGAACTTAATTCAAATTCATATTTCCTGTTCTCGAGAATTTTTAAAATATTAATTTATTAAAAGGAATGTTATGTTGATAATAATAAAGTCCATATCATTTGTATTGTTTAAAACCTTGAAAAACTACTTGTTTAATGTAAGAGTTGGTGTTATGGTAGTTTTAATTATAATAAATATGCAACACATTGCGTCTGGAAAATTTGAATAAAAATAAAAACATCATCAATATGGCGACGGAAAATTAATTTATGTGTGTAAAGTTAATGTGTGTATCTTGATTATCATTTTAAAATTACGTTTAAATCAATAAAAATGGTTCTCACTTGATGTATGAAAGGATGCAAAAGCGAATCATATAAACGTAGCGGTGTATCTTTTCATAGGTAAGTATTTAGCCAAAGTTTTATTCTTGCGTATAGTAGGGTGTCCATTTCGTTTGTAATCTATAGACTGGAATTTACTTTCTTACTTAACCCAAATATTAATTTTCATTGTTTCAGATTTCCTAAAGATGAAGAATACAAAAATACTTATCATCAATCATACTTGAAAAAATTACACAATACTCAGCAGAACAAGAAAAAGAAGAAGAACTTTATCAGAAAAAAGGCATGAAACAGAACTTATTAAATGTATTATAACATCTGTATTTTAATTTAAGGTCAAAAAGTAGGTACGCAAAAAACGAATCTTTAAAATTAATTGGACACAAAGCCTCCATGCGTCAAAAGATCCGCAAGACAATTTTGTTTAGCAATGTATAGTCTAACTAATATACGGATTTTTATTACTGTACGTGGACTTTTTATTTCTATCCATTTTAGCAAAATACATCTTTTAGAAATACAGACATACATTTCATATAAGTAGGTACATACAGGTCAAACTACCGACCTCCTTTTTTTAAGTCGGTTCAAAAGTAAGTATGCTTATAAAGCATATGTGTATGTGTTGCTTGTCACATTATTGCCTCATAAGAGATGCAAAGTACCCTCTATGCTTTGCCTCGCGGAGTCCTCATCCTAACTAATATTATAAATAGAAAGTGAGTATGTTTGTTTTAGCTACAAGAGCTCCCTAGGAAGCGTGATGTTCGAATCCTACGTGAGCCAAGTCTGGTTAACTATAAATTGTCCTCGAAAAAACCAAATCGTGTAGTCACTCACGTCTCACTCATTAGAGAGGGACGCACACCATAATAGGCCTATCTCGCTCGGCTCGGCTGTAACTCATGAGTGCGCAATCTTGTTATATTATAATATCTTTGAGTAGAACTTAATTCAAATTCATATTTCCTGTTCTCGAGAATTTTCAAAATATTAATTAATTAAAAGGAATGTTAAGCTGATAATAATAAAGTCCATATCATTTGTATTATTTAAAACCTTGAAAAACTACTTGTTTAATGTAAGAGTCGGTGTTATGGTAGTTTTAATTATAATAAACTAGCCTTCCGCCCGCGGCTTCGCCCGCGTGTACTACACGACGTTATCCCGCGGGAAGGTGATATTTTTGAGGAATAAAAAATAGCCTATGTCCTTTCTCGGGCTCTAGACTATCTCTGTACCAAAATTCATTCAAATCGGTTCAGTAGTTTAGGTGTGATTGTGTAACACACAGACAGACAGGGACGCATTTATAATATAAGTAAGGAAGTAAGGAAGTAAGGAAAGGATATGCAACACTTTGCGTCTGGAAAATTTTAATAAAAATAAAAACATCATCAATATGTCGACGGCAAATTAATTTATGTGTGTAAAGTTAGTGTGTGGATCTTAATTATCATTTTAATATTACGTTTAAATCAATAAAAATGGAAATTAAAAAAGGTTGGCTTAATGTCATACCTGAAAAAATTACACAATACTCAGCAGAAAAAGAAAAAGAAGAACATTATCAGAAAAGAGGGAAGAAACAGAACTTATTAAATGTATTATAACATCTGTATTTTAATTTAAGGTTAAAAAAGCTTTAAAATTAATTGGACACAAAGCCTCCATGCGTCAAAAGATCCGCAAGGCAATTTTGTTTAGCAATGTATAGTCTAACTAATAAACAGATTTTTATTACTGTACGTGAACTTTTTATTTCTATCCATTTTAGCAAAATACGCCTATCAGAAATACAGACATACATTTCATATAAGTACATACAGGTCAAACTGACAACCTCCTTTTTTGAAGTCGGTTCAAAAGTAAGTATGCTTATTAAGCATAATGTGTATGTGTCGATTGTCACATTATTGCCTCATAAGTGATGCAAAGTAACCTCTATGCTTTGCCTCGGGGAGTCCTCATCTTAACTAATATAAATAGAAAGTGAGTTCAGATGTTTAAATGTATGTTTGTTTTAGCTACAAGAGATCCCTAGGAAGCGTGGTGTTCGAATCCTACGTGAGCCAAGTCTGGTTAACTATAAATTGTCCTCGAAAAAACTAAATCGTGTAGTCACTCACGTCTCTCTCATTAGAGAGGGACGCACACCATAATAGGGCTATCTCGCTCGGCTCGGTTGTAGCTCATGAGTGCGCAATCTTGTAATATTATAATATCTTTGTTATCCATTCTCATTAGGCAAAGGGATCTCGAATCAATGTCTATACAGATTAATCATCAGTCAAATTATGTCTTCGCCAGGAAACCGTCGCACATAGCACAAAGTAACTACGCGGGTGGTTGCCGGACACATAGTTTCAGTTCTATGGAAGTACCTAGACAAAATTATTTAGGATTAGAAATGAGGTGTATTGTATACGTTACATTTGCTCTTGATAAGCACAGAAAATTATAATTTAATTTGTCTACTAGGACTAGGTACTCTTTTTTCAGTAAAACAATTAAAATCCAGCTTACGTTGAGCTGTAACGTGAAACATTTTATATGGTTTAACGGATCTAATTGTATCTAGTATTCTAGGATCTATCTAGGATCTACTATTAATCTCCAAATAATGGTATAGTGCGACAAGCTTTTCTGTTCCGGTGATTATCTTTGGAACTAAAACAGTTTTCATACTACAGTCCATTTTGACAGCTAATTTCGTATTACAAGTGGCTCCTCTGTCATAGCTGTCACCGGAACAGAAAAGCTTGTGCCACTGTAGTTTGGGTTTCTGAAAGAAAAATGTGACAGACTGTCAACAGTCTGTTAACAGTCTGTCAGTGCCCATACAAATCTCAAACCATTTCTAGATTTGGGTTTCCAAAAGCATAATCACATGATTTACAAACTGTCTACGCTTGAAAAATTAATATTAATATTAACAAGTATACAGTATAAATTATTCCAGCCAATTGAGTTAAATGTTCCCTTAAATTATGATTTTTAAAAGTGATAATTCATAATATTTCGCTCGCCGTGCGATTTCTTTTGCTACTTTCGCAATTCGTTCCGTGGTTCGTTACGGTGTCAAAAACATTTTATCTAGAGCTACACGTTAGGTGGCGCTAGGGATCAAATAATTTTGTTGATTTGTCCAGCAATAAGTACCAACAAAAAAAACAGTCAGAGATAATGGATACAATAATTATGTATGATGAGTACTAATTCGATTGACTTCAGTCAGGGTGGCCAAACTAATAATAAACCAATAATTAGCAGTCAATTACCTAATTGTGAGATTATTTTCGTTTCAGAAACCCAATGTGCCTTTAATTGAGAATTAATTGTGACAGTCTGTTAGCTAATTTTAATTTTGATTAGCGTTTCAGAAACCGGCGGTGAGAGTTTGTGATAGATGTCATTATGAGGTAACAGTTAATAATTTTTCGGTTTGGTCGTAGTCAAGTGATTTTAGCCATGTAGTAGTAATTTTTTTACATTGGTATTTTGTAAGCGGATAAATATTATTTATTTCATTTACTTTATTGTATAAATAGCTTCCTAGGCTTATAAAAAAATTGTTCGATTAGGCTGTAGCCCATTGAATATTTGGACGGCAGACTTTATGCTTTATTCTTTTATTGGCATTGAGCGTCGGATCGAACTTGTTTAAGGAGTGTTGTTTAAAAACAGTGTTGAGAACGAATAATTGTCGCACCGATAACACATCACTTATGGCGTAAAGATCTTTTGTAGGGAACAAAAAGGGTAGACCGTGGCTCACTTTTAATACTGCGCGCTGGGCTCTTTCCAATTTTAACATTGTCGTTTTATTTGTACCGCCCCAGATCGTGATGCAATAACTTAAGATCGACTGGCATAGGGCTTGATACACCATTTTTTTAATAGTTTCATCAGCTATACGTTGCAAATTTTTAAAGATGAAAATGACTTTCCGGGTTCTAGAGGAAAGAAGATCAAGGTGTTGGTTAAAACTAAGGGAATACCCTTAGTTTTCTATAATCTAAATATTTTCTATAATCTATCACCACTCCTAAATACTTAATGTTAACAGTAAGTAATATTCTCCTACAAGGGCATTGTTCGGCAAGAGAAAAGGAGTGAGCTGTTAGAGAGAAATTTTCGTGAATGGATAGAGGGGCATTTTTTATGGAGAAGGGGATAAAATTAGTTTTATCGACATTTAGCGTCAGGCCATGGTTTTTTAGCCAAGGAGTAACCAGATTAAGCCCAAACTGTGCATATTTGTAGACATCGTCCCAGCTATCACCATGGAAGATAAGAACGGTATCATCTGCAAAGGATACAACTTTGCCATTGACTAGCTGGAGACCGCAAAGCTCATTTATATAGGTTAAAAATAGAGTTGGGCCTAAAACGCTACCCTGCGGAACACCATGAGTTACTGGTAGGTCATCACTAACCGTCGCCCACCTTAACTCTTTGATATCTATTACTTAAGTAGTTCTTAAACAAATCCAGTTGTGTCCCACGGATTCCCAATGCTTCAAGTTTATTGACAAGGATGGGGACGGAGACTGTGTCAAATGCTTTGGCTAGGTCTAAAAATATTGCTATAACTTTTTTCTTTTTATCTAAATTTGCTACAATGTGAGTTCGTGTACAGCATCGCTTGTAGAAGTACCTGATCTAAAACCGAATTGAGAGCATGAGAGGAGCTTTTTGTTTCGGGGTAGTTAATTGTTAAAAAAAAAGTTAAATGCAGAATTGTAATTACAAGTTTACAAATATATAAATTGTATCATGATTTCTACACACGCTACAATCCTTTAACCACTGACCAGTCCACGGATCTTCCAAGACCCAAGACAATATTAGTGTAATCAGTCCACGGGTCTTTTACGACCCGAGCAATGTCGTTACGGCAAGGTTCAGATAACTAATAGAAAAAAGCACGCAGTACGAAGCTCCATGGGAAAAATATAGATGGCTCTATTTGAACTTATTTATCATTTGAGTAAATAAAAAGTATGACCTGGCAACTAAAGTAATAATTTAAAAAATAAAATAGAAACCCCGGTGACCTTGTGACGAGTACATAGATAATTTAAATTTATTTTGATAGATAGAATAATATACAAATTATAATTTTGATATCATTTTAAAGTGTAGATCATCTACTATTTTGATCAATATTAATTATTGTAAGATTTTAATCTTTCGCGTTCCATTATAATTATAAACAAGAGTAACGGGACTCAACACGACATTTATTATGTAGTACATAAGTACTTACACTTGACGTTTCGACTGTGTTGCTACAGTCGTGGTCACAAGCAGACTGGCCTGGCCTATATCATATGTATCTATGGTAAAAGTCGAAATAAAAACGCGCAAGAGTTTTACATGAAATTTTCGACTTTAACATTTTTTTTGAGACATAGGTATGCTTGCTTTTGGTAGTTAACTTGTAAGTTATTTAAATTTTGCATTTTCTAAGTGTTCCGTAGGTATTTTTATATTTGGTACAGCTTTTGTAACTGTTGAGTTATAAACGTTTTTGTCAGCACAGTCACCGGCCGACCGCTACATCGCGGCGCGGCGTGCCCGCCGACCGTGGACAGGTGACGCTATAGTTCACTAACGCGCTTGGACCATAGATGTATTATTCTATATAATAATAATAATTTTAGACCAATTTCAAAATTACACACGTTAGCAAAAGTATTAGAAAAACTCATAAATAAGCGTCTTATTAACTACCTAGAAACAAAAAACTTTCCACGCAGACGAAGTCGCGGGCGTATGCTAGTTGGATATATTTTGTAGGTATAGATATTATATTGTATAAAAATATTTTATCAGCTAAAAATATGGATATATCGAATTAAAAATATCAATATATCGATATTTATTCAACAAGCCAGCCTGCCTAGCATGCATGACCATCATTATATCACGCGATATGATATAGCACGTCATGCTGTCTTGCTTACATTTTAGTGGGGTAAGCCGCACGTGCTAGGCCGGCAGGGATCGTTTGCACGTGCGCTATTTTGAAGTTCTATCGCACGGATTTTTTAACGCTTCGAATGGAACTTAATTATGTGAAAATCCACGAGAATAAGTACTTTTTCCTTTGTAACGTCACATGACTACTCAGCTATGTGTTCGCACGGACGTTATTTTTACCGTTTGCCCGATTCTTCCGAAGTGCGTCCAGTGTGGCCAGATTATTCGAGATATGCCCATATATCGCAAATTAGGCTATATTTACGCCAGAAGTTTTAGGCCTGATCCATGGGCCACACAACAACATAATTTATAGTAAACTAGCTTTAGCCCCCGGCTTCGCCCGCGTGGTATATACGACGTTATCCCGCGGGAATGTGATATTTTTCCAGGATAAAAAGTAGCCTATGTTCCTCCCCAGGTTACAAAGTATATATATCTTAAATGTCAGCCAAACCCGTTTAGCCGTTTTGGCGTGATTGAGTAACAAACATCCAAACATCTAAACTTTTACATTTATAATATTATAATAACAAGCTTTCCGCCCGCGGCGCGGCTTCGCCCGCGTGGACTACACGACGTTATCCCGCGCAAATGTGATACTTTTCCGGGATAAAAAGTAGCCTATGTTCCTCTCCAGCTATGTGCTCACACGGACGTTATTTTTACCGTTTGCCCGATTCTCCCGAAGTTCGTCCAGTGTGGCCAGATTATTCGAGATATGCCCATTAATCGTAAACTAGGCTATATTTACGTCAGAAGTTTTAGGCCTGATCCATGGGCCACACAACAACATTATTTATAGTACACTAGTTTTCCGCCCGCGGCTTCGCCCGCGTGTACTACACGACGTTATCCCGCGGGAAGGTGATATTTTTCAGGAATAAAAAGTAGCCTATGTCCTTTCTCAGGCTCTAGACTATCTCTGTACCAAAATTCATTCAAATCGGTTCAGTAGTTTAGGTGTGATTGTGTAACACACAGACAGACAGAGACGCATTTATAATATAACTAGCGGCCGCCCGCGGTTTCACCCGCGTGGTTCCCGTTCCCGTGGGAATATCGGGATAAAAAGTACATATAAACCTTCCTCTTGAATCACTCTATCTATTAAAAAAAAACGCATCAAAATCCGTTGCGTAGTTTCAAAGATTTAAGCATACAAAGGGACATAGGGAAAGAGAAAGCGACTTTGTTTTATACTATGTAGTGATATATAAGTATATAAGTATATAAGTATATAAGTATATAAGTATATAAGTATATAAGTATATAAGTATATAAGTATATAAGTATATAAGTATATAAGTATATAAGTATATAAGTATATAAGTATATAAGTAAGGAAGTAAGGATATAGTAGGAGGTAGGACTAGCTTTCCGCCCGCGGCTTCGCCCGCGTGGACTACACGACGTTATCCCGCGGGAATGTGATGCTTTTCCGGGATGAAAAGTAACCTATGTTCTTCTCCAGGCTACAAAGTATCTGTGTCCAGAATTTCAGCCAAAACCGTTCAGCCGTTTTGGCGTGATTGAGTAACAAACATACAAACATCCAAACTTCTAAACTTTCACATTTATAATATTAATATATAAGTAAGTAGTATATTAGTAAGGATTATACCAACTCTTCTATCACATCACACCAATAACGCAACAAATGAAATTATTATACACACCAGCCATGTCCCCACCATAGATTCACTAAAATAGGTACGTATAAAATTTGCAATAATGTGATATCAAATCAAATCAAATATTTATTTATTCACATAGACATAATAAGCATGTACTTATGAATCGTCAATATTTTCCTACCACTACCACACATTCAAGACTTTTTTAACTGACAAGAAGAACGGGCGCAATAAACTTGCCAGCGTTTCTCAGATAATGACATTTACAAAAAAAACATAATTCGTTACTTATAACAATAATTGCTTATAGAATAAAGCACATATTATACAATATTATGGAAGGAAATTTTCTCATACCCAAGTATGAGAATATTATCATTTTAAATAAAATATGTAAAGTTATAGGTTTAGGTACATTTCAAAACCAAGCATTGTGGTCTTTCAGATAATCTTTGACTTCATAATAACCTTTGCTCATGAGAGTCTTTTTAACATGTTTTTTTAAATTCATGCAAGGGCAATTCTATTACTTACATCTTGTGGAACTTTATTCAAAAAGGCTATGACTTTCCCCAAAATCGAGTAGTTTTTTCTAGTCTTTAACCTTGGAACAGCAAGTTTATTCTTATTTCTTGTATTTAAATTATGGACATCACTTTTCTCTACAAGTGAATTAAGATGCTTTTTTACATACACTAAGTTTTAATAAATGTATTGTCCTTCCAAGGTTAATATATCAATTTCCTTAAAGAATCTCTTCGCCGAAGATTGTAGATGGCGCGAACAGCTCTCTTTTGGAGTATAAAGATATTTCCAGCATTAGCTGCTGAACCCCACAACAAAAGGCCATAGGACATTACACTATGAAAATAGCTAAAGTATACTAGTCTTGCCGTTCCAATATCAGTTAATTGCCTTATTTTTTTACTGCAAAAGCTGCAGAACTGAGTCTAATCGACAAGGCTTTAATATGTGGATCCCATTGAAGTCGTGAGTCTAATGTAACACCAAGAAATTTAGTGCTTTCAATTAACTCGACTACGTCTGCGTTTAACTTAATATCCAAATCAATCTCCCTTACATTAGGTAGTGAAAATTTAACACATTTAGTTTTCTTAGAATTTAAGGCCATACTATTAATGTTGAACCAATGAGCAATTTTAGAAAGAGCACTATTTACGTCGTCAGAACAATTATTACCTCTATCAACTTTGAAAATCAATGAGGTATCATCTGCAAATAGCACTGTCTTACTTAAATTATTCGCGTAGCAAGGTGGGTCATTTATGTAAATCAAAAATAGTAAAGGGCCCAATATTAAACCTTGGGGGACGCCCATATTAATGGGGGCACCAGCAGATGCGATATTATTAACAACTACTTTCTGATTTCTTTTACACAAATATGATTGCATAAGGTTTACTGATGACATACTGGTTAATATACCGATATTTTAATATCAGTACCATACCGTATTACCGATACAGTTAATTTATAGTAAGTATCGATATTTAGCCATCAAAATAAAAAATCGATACCAAAATAGATAAATCACTCCCTGATTATCGATATTTGATAGCGTAATCAAAAATATACCGATATTATAGTACGTGTCTTTATGACATTATTATTGTTAACAAAATAACTTTTTTTAAATTTATTTGTAGGTACATAAAATGATTGACCTGTGATGAACAAAATAATATTTTAGAATATCTAGTTGGTACCTATCGTACTAGTCTGATTTTCAATAAATCATTTGTACATATTGTGATTGAACTGTGATATATCTTTGACATAATTGACATATTTGACACAAAATAACTTGAAAAATGGAAAATGAAGTATTTAGAAAAAATCGACCCGTCTCACAACCATCTCCGATGTGACTCGAACCCGCGACCATTCGCTTGGCGGGCGACTGCTCTAACCACTGAGCTACGGAGTTGTTCTTTATTCTATAAAATATTTCAATCATTATATATCAGTAGAAATACTTCATTTTCCATTTTTCAATAATAAAAATTGCATTGTGAATGCAAAAAACTAAAAATTAAAATAACAACATAACTTTTTTTAAATGTGTCACACTTTAGCGTTAATACTTACCTAAATCATAAATTGTTGAACAATTTACTGTAGTTTTATTTGCTTAAAATCCTAATGCTACGATAGGTAAGCTACATACATTCTCAGTAAACTTCAATACGATGTCCGCAAAAAATGTCACCCTAGCTTATGTTCATACTAATTTTAAACTTGAATTGCATCGTAAGTACTGCAGTGATTAGTTCCAGGTAAAGCTAGATCCTCAGTGACGGAAATTCTTTTGACTATTAAGTGCTTTCCAACATTCGTAACGCTAAATTCGCGTAATGTGACGGTTTTAAATAAGGGCCACACAGTCTGACGGGTCAAAATATTGTTTTTGCTTTTTCTATTGATGTGTTGTTACGCGAACGGATTTGAAGTGTTGTATACTGTCACATATCAAACGTGACGCTGCTAGACTGCTTTATTTGGCTCCAAATGGTATGATTATCGATATTTTGACAAATTAAATCTGGTACACACAGTTTCGTGTGGCCCTTGTTTGAACAACGATTATAAGAGATTTAATCTGTTTTGAATGATGTTTGTGTGTTAAATATTATTTATTTTTGCGTCACTGAGCAGCTAGGGAGTGAAACTGGACTTTCGTTAGCTAATTTTTGTTATTTTCAGCATCCATAATCTGAAGCGTCAGGTCGTGTGGCCCTTGTTCAAACGTCAATAATTCATAAACTCTTGCGTTACGTTTGTTCTGAATACTAAAATAAGATATGGTTTCCCCGTCATTGAAGGATTTTACAGCTCACAAGCCAGAAGGAGTAAGGTACACACGAAATGACGTTCATTTTCTTTTTACCATTTTGGTACGGAAACCAAAAAGACATTCAAATCTAGCGCTTTTTTGGAAACAACTTAGCACGCTACCGCGGTACAAACGCAGCGACTTTGATCGATGGCGAGGCGACCGGCGACTTGTGATCTTCAATCTTTCAAGAATCGATCTTAAGGCGCTACTCGGAAAAAGTATGAACATTTTATTTAAAGCTATAGGATGGCTATAGTTGTTACAAATCTGGTTATAAGATATATATTTCTTCATACTTTTATCTAGATTCGAATAGTTTCAAAAACACGATTTTATGATTTTATCTCAACACTTTTTCTTTTCGAAAAGACCTCTTAAAAATACTAAAAATAATTACTCTTAAATGGGGTCACTTACACTATTGGAAATTGGTTTAATTAGTGGACACCAATAATATTTAGGCTTAGGCATTATTTAGGATTTATCGTATAGAAGCTTTTTTTTTAAATCGCTGTAGTTTTTTAATACGAAGTGATCTTGTTTTCTTGCCTAATCTGCGAAATCGGTCTCGCTCCCGCGCGCGTCGTTTTCTCATTGCTATCTCGCTTTAGCATGATTTTTTTCGAGTATCGCCTTAAGGTGCCGATTCCCAAAAATATACGGTATTTTAAATTATGAATTACTCGCAAACTACAAGTACCTACTCAAAATTTGGAAAAAATAATTATGTTATTTTACAGTTATTTATCTAGTGCTTCCGGCCATATTTTTTTTGATTGGTGATATTTAACTGTGTCAAATAAAATCCCAAACATCCGTCTAATCGTAATCCAAATATCGTATTACTTGCAAGTATACTTGGTTTTAGTTAATGAAAAATATACGAAAATAATTGTCTTTGAATAGCCGAGGGCTTCCGGCCGTCAAAAGTTTAAATTTATTTTTATTTAATTTTTAATTGAATTTTGAGTGATTTTCGATTCGCGGGGCGCTCGCGAATTCACAGTTCACTGCCGGCTACCGCTGCGTCCGCGTGAAGTGTATCGCGCGTGGCCTAGCAAGCGCTAGCGTGCCTATTTCGGTCGGGAATCATCGCCTTAAGTCACCAGCGACAATAAATCGCTGCTAAATCCACGGTCTACCAACAATAACAACAAACAACATACTTTCTTGCGGTCCACACTCACACATGATTTTGGGGCAAGGCATGGCCCGCTATTATTTCTCGGCTGCTTGCGCCCCCGTGCAACGAGTGAGATAGAAGATGGCTTTGGGCAAGGCCATGAAGCTCGACTTAATACTGAGGTAACGAGTATTAAGTCAAACTTCATGGGCAAGGCCATCGCAAGCGAATCGCTACCGTATCGACTAAAAGTCGATGCCGTGTGGATGACCCACCCGACTGCGTTGGCATTGGCAACACTGTGTATTTCTAGGTTTCTATTCTAGGTCTAGGTTGCTAGCTAGTCTGTGGTTAATGGCGGTGGTGCGGTTTATTGAGTGATTGTGTTTATTTCAAGTACGAATTTATTTGCATTGCTAACGCTAATATAGTCTACATAATTTGTGCTATTAAAACTCGATAAAAATCAATACAAAAAATTACTGAAGATCATTCATTACTACTTTTTCTGTATTCCTTCCAGTTCATTCATGTCCTAAAAAATAGAGCAGACCTGCGATCAACTATTTGCAGATTTACCGTTGTGTTAGATAAATTACGAAAATGTCGGATACCAGTGATCTCGATCGCCAAATAGAGCAGTTAAAAAGATGCGAGATTATAATGGAGGCCGAAGTAAAAGCGCTATGCGCGAAGGCCCGAGAGATTCTCGTCGAGGAAAGTAATGTCCAGCGCGTGGATTCTCCTGTCACGGTAATTACACAACAATAATCATGTAGCTATCAATATGACGACTAATGTGCATGTGCCCTGTGTGTATTGATGAGTTTACTGTTGTAATTATTAACAACAATTCATACCTTGAAACCGAATTTATACAGATTTACTCCCTAAAGGTTCTTTCTAGTAGTTTTAAACATTGAATTTGCAAATGAATTGATTTAGGTGTTAACACTGTGTAATTGCCATTCATGTATGGTTGTAGATCATTTTCATTATCATATCATATTATCATCCTTTTATACACAAATTTAAAACATAACCTATTTTCTTTATATCAAGTAGATAAGTAATAATACTCTAAATGCTAGTTATTATTTTCTACTCTTATCACCATATTAATGGGTTCCATGGCATCCATTCCAGGCACTCATAGTATTAATAAACATTTAGTTTCTGGGACTTGCTTGCTCCCAACTAAGGTCACAGTTTGCTTCCACAGGACAGTTGTTGGTTGAATGCCTGTCTATCAGTAAAAAAAGACACAGATGTAATTGCAATACCTACCCTCATTTTGCTATCTATTAAAAAACAATAGTTTTTAATTAAAATAGTTCTTATCTATAATAACAACTTAACATTGGTGGTATTATCATGTCTGCTTTTCTTTGCACTGTTTTAACAAATGAGTTCAATCAAACATACACTTTGATCAATTACACTACTAAATTACAACGTAAATATTAACACATCTTAGATTTCTGCGCGAACTGTCCATATAAATAAAACACTTTCACGGATTTTTTCACGCAAAAAACAACTAAAATTTAACTAAGTTGTTGAATAAATTGCGTAAAAAATCCGTGAAAGTGTTTTATTTAAACGTAAATATTGCACCAAATGACTTTTTTTTAATGGAGAAAAGGGTTACAAATCTTATATTCTTATGTCAAAAATGACAGGAATTGATCTCGGGACTGCCTACGCATATCAGGGCCGTAGCCAGGCCGTGATCTGTTTGCAATCACTAGCGGCGGAGCTTCAGTCTCCTTTCAGGCTGCTGCTAGTGATTGGCCAGCCCTGAAATGTGTAGGCAGTCCTTTAAGGATGAAGTGCACTCTTATTCACTTGGCCGTTTTTGACACTCCAACCAGTTATCTACTGGTATTGTTGATTGAAGATTATACAGCATGAAAATGATAAGATAATCAGCTTTCTACTGTCTGTGGCCAAAGTAGGCTCTAAATTTGCATTCAGTTATTTAATATTTCATTTATACTCGCAGAATATATTTTTACAAAATTTTTTGAAGCAATACCTGGGGTGCAATTGCATAAGATAATCATATTAATTTAAGAGTTCTTAATGTATTCAATTGGCTGCTATTTTGTATGGAATGACGATGCATATGATTGACTTTACGCAATTCCGTAGCTGATATTGGCCTTCATTATAGCTATTTTCAAAACTTTTAGTTTACCAACAATCACTCATAGCATTTTGGAATTATATTGGACTCTTAGGATATGCTTATATTTTCTAGGGCAAGTGTGTTTTAAAAAACCTTTGACAATTTGTTTTACACAGTTTCTGATAAGGTTCGAAAATATTTACACTTCCTAGGAATTGAACACATTTCCAAGGATTCATACATTTTGGCAACACATACTTTAAAAAATTGTGGTTAATGTAACACTGTATCATAATTAAATAAATTGTCATTACAGGTATGCGGTGACATCCATGGCCAGTTTTATGACCTAAAAGAATTGTTTAAAGTTGGTGGTGATGTTCCTGAAACTAATTACTTATTCATGGGAGATTTTGTTGATAGAGGATTTTATTCAGTCGAGACCTTCTTACTACTACTAGCTTTAAAAGTAAGTATCTTCACAATACTGTTGGGTCTATTTTTGAATTTCGCCACTTGTGTCGAAAGCTCGCTCGCTTAGTACTCATATTTAACACATTTTACTAATATTTGAATATTGGAAGACCTGAACACAATGCTCGAAGATCTCAGTAATGCTTCTCAAAGAGTGGGTCTTAAGATGAACATGGATAAGAAGAAAATCATGTCCAATGCCCATGTTGCACCTGCTCCAGTTAATGTTGGGAACATTACACTCGAAGTTGTTGACCACTATGTTTACCTGGGACAGACGGTCCAGTTAGCTAACTCGAACTTTGAGAAAGAGATCTCGAGCGTTTGGGAAGCTTCATGAAAATCATATCAATGCAAAAAGTCGCAATGTACAAGAGCACTAAGGTGTAATAAATAACCCGTAGTTATTAAGTAAGTGTTATTATTTTAATAATATTAACTTACTAGCGGCCGCCCGCGGTTTCACCCGCATGGTTCCCGTTCCCGTGGGAATATCGGGATAAAAAGTACATATAAACCTTCCTCTTGAATCACTCTATCTATTAAAAAAAAACGCATCAAAATCCGTTGCGTAGTTTCAAAGATTTAAGCATACAAAGGGACATAGGGAAAGAGAAAGCGACTTTGTTTTATACTATGTAGTGATACTTATACCTAAAATGAATGCCCATGGTAGATGTAGGAAATAGTGAGGTTCCGTGATAACTACATAACAAGGCTAGAGCGCCACTTAAATTCACTGGCATCGAAACTTACAGAAAACAGCAATGCTATAAACCGTCTAAGGAGGCCACGTCTATGTCGAAAGACCACCTAACAATGGTCATCGCCATCATATGTACATTGTGATAAATAAGGGTAGCCGCATCGATGGACACGCGCCTCAAACTACTGCTGTACATTAGAGTAACAATTAGTCCTAGGTATTTATTTAATACATTTAGTTAATACATGGTTTTTTTAAGTTTTGCCACAGATTACTAAATAGTTACTATGTAACAGATAGTTCACTCCGCTAACACCCAATTGCAGGAAGCCCCATTAAAGTTAATGCTTCATTAAATCTATTGCTGTCACTTTTTATTTCTTGGCACCGAAAAGTGACAGCAATAGACTTAATGAAGCATTAACTTTAATGGAGCTTCCTGCAAGTGGGTGTAAGTCATTTTAATAAATAGCAACTCTAACTATAACGCAATAAAGTAGAAATCAAATTGTACGGCGCATATTACGAACGGAAACTCGTTGCATCTCTTTCTATCGCATATATTCTAGCTGTTTTGCGGACCTCATTTCTATGGATTTACCTGCCGCCCCGTTTTCGAGCCGACACGGGGAGTGAAATAGGCCTGGTTTTGCTCAGTCAAACAGATCAGTTTTTTTTCTGTTTTGCACCAATTTAAGCATCTATCTACTTACATCTATACCTACCTACTAATACTATAAAGAGGAAAGATTTGATTTTTGTTTTTATGTTTGTAATGGATAAACTAAAAAGCTACTGGACTGATTTAAAAAATTCTTTCACTTTCATATTTTATCCAGATATTTCCACGGAAACGGGTACCACGCGGGTAAACCTCAAGGAGCCACTAGTATTAAATAAATATGTTTATTCAAATAATTTATTGAAAAATATAATCATGACATAGATCTCATGTTGAATGTCGTATTAAAAAGACTTTAACGGTGCATTTCCCTTTGGCATGAATTCGTGCACATCATACAAATTATTTCAGTTGATGGGTCTGCCAATTTTATTAACTGAATGTAAACAATGTGCCAATGCCATTTGTTTAAGAAGTAGAATTTTTATACTGATTTGATTTGATTATTTGATACCAATATTGATAATGAATTTGTTATTATTCTTATTGACTATAGTCTATGTCTCCTTATAGGGAGGAGGGCCACTGCCTCAGCAGTGGGGACAGTAAATGGCTGATGATGATGATAGTTTAACCGCCTCTGTGGTCTAGTGGTTCATACCACCAATTTCAGACCCAGAGGTCCCGGGTTCGATTCCCAGTGGGGGTACATATTGTATTCGGTTTGGTTGGTGGTAGGACTTGTTCTTAGTCCGCCTGGCTAGCTACCACCATCTTATCTAAGTCTGACGCCATGACAATGATGTTTTCAGCATTATTGTGTTCCGGCAGTTAGAGATAAGATAGCCAGTTCCTCAGTTATTGAGGATTCCGGGAGTAGTGCGCTTCCACATTCAGCCTTATCACCACTTATCATCAGGTGTGATAAAGGCTAAGTGCTACCCCATTGTGAATAAATAAATAATAAAATATAAAAAATAGTCTACGTAATTGATATGTTTGTTTCTGAACAGGTCCGCTACCCTGACCGGATAACACTCATTCGCGGCAACCACGAGTCACGACAAATCACACAAGTTTACGGGTTTTACGACGAGTGCCTCAGGAAGTACGGGTCAATTACAGTGTGGAGGTAATTAATATTTTATTTTAGAGCCTAAAGGTCATAGCCCACTTATACCGCACCGCTTCGACCCAACCAAAGTATGAGCAGCCAAATATGGACTTAATATCGTTCTCTGTAGATGCACTTTACAGCAACAATATACAATAGCAGACAGCGCGCGGTAAGCGAGCCTGCCGCAAGCTAAAGTTCGTCTACAGAGCACGACATTAAGTCTACATTGCTTGCCCGGGTTTTAATAAAAAATAATAAAAAAACATTTGACTGCTCATCATCATCATCATCATGATAACACCCTTGTGGCTGCGAAGAGAACAACGTGATCAATTCTTTCTTTTTAAAATTATAAACAATATGGTTGAATCGATTTATCTTACCAGTAAGATCCTACTAATATTATAAATGTGAAAGTTTGGATGTTTGGATGTTTGGATGTTTGTTACTCAATCACGCCAAAACGGCTGAACGGATTTGGCTGAAATTTGGAACACAGATACTTTGTAGCCTGGAGAGGAACATAGGCTACTTTTTATCCCGGAAAAATAACAAATTCCCGCGGGATAATGTCGTGTAGTCCACGCGGGCGAAGCCGCGGGCGGAAAGCTAGTATTTTATAAATGCAAAAGGTTTTGCTTGAGATCCTCGACAACTTTTGCTCCGCCTTTTTGTCGCACCAATTATGCCAAAAACCGCTTCTCGGTTAGAGCTTGTAGTTCTTATGATAAGAGCTATCAGCAAATTGATATTTTTTCCCTTAGTTTGTTTAAGTTTAAAAAGAGTATATGTAACAGCTGATCACCGTGTCATTGTTTATATCACTTAACTATGTTTTAATAATTTTAATAAGTGTCTAATGGTTTGATTGTGTTTTTGGTACCTATATAATTCGTTAAAATTGTCTAGTGTATACTCAACTTATGGTTTCCATTAATTTATCTTTGTGGAAACTGTGTTGGCCTTTGAACAATCATAATGCTTCTCAATAATAATGTATTATATAGTGCTGTATGTTTCCCTTATCCAATAAAGTAAAAAAATAAATAAATAAAATACATTGGTTGGGTGGGAGCGGTGCGGTATATGTGGGCTATGACCTAAAGACACCGCGTTTTTAAACGCGTAGTTGACGCCCTGTTGTAGCGATACAGACGCGTTTGAATTTATGCAGTTGTGCATAAGTCTACAGGCTGCATCCGACTTGTGCGTATCGTGCGTGTCTGTATCGGTACAAACTATTTAAAACCGCGGTGTGCATAGACCCTTTAACCACCACTATTGGCTATCTTCTGGATTGACATAAATATCTGTATATTACTGATACTTATTATGGTGTAGTACAGTAGTCAGGTCATGCTAAAGTTCAGTAACAGTATCTTCTCATCTTCTTCTATCGGTCTATAGATGGCAGAACCTATAGTTGTTAAATCCAACTATACAGCACTTGAAATCTGCTACGTGATATGCAGTATCAGTAGCTGTAATATTAAATAAATAAATAAATAAAAATCACTTTATTGCACACGACAGGAATAAGACAGAGAAACAAACATAAAAGTCAAACAAACATTAGGCGGCCTTATTGCTGCATAGCAATCTCTTCCAGGCAACCTTGGGTGAAAAAAATAAATAAATAGGACAATAGGGGAAAGGGTGCACAAAAAGATAAGGTATTCTATAATACTAATACCTATATTCTTACTGTGAGAGAAAAAATAAGATATTGTTACAAGTTTTGAGCAAGAGAAAGGAAATAGCTTCTTACTTGAGCTCCAAAGGATCTTAGGGTTTGAGCCTTTCTGATGTCTTCTGGTAGTGCATTTCACAGTCGAACGGCATGCACAGAGAAGGAATAGGAAACAAAGTCGGTGGAGTGGTGTGGCATTTCTAGGGAAAGGTTAAAGGAAAAACGCATAGAACAGAGTGAGGACGAAGAACGGAATGAAAATAAATCTTTAAGATAAGAAGGTGAAGTTGGTAGGAAAAGAATGCAGTAAAGGAGCTTGAGAGTGTTTAAGTCCCTGCGCCGGCGAATGGGAAGCCAATGGAGTTTGGAACGGAAGTGCGACACGTGGTCATATTTGCGAAGGTTGAAGATGAATCTAATGCAAACATTCTGCATGCGCTCCAATTTGTTCAGTAGCTCTTCCGACAGGTCAGTGTAGCAAACATCAGCGTAGTCTAAGATAGATAAAAGGAGAGATTGTGCCAGAGTTATTTTGGTGCTGGTCGGCAAAAAAATACGTAACCAGTTTAATGAACCATACGAAGCGAACACTTTTTTTTTCTTACTGCTTCCACATGAGGTTTCCATGGCAAGTGTTGGTCAAGAGTTACACCGAGATTTTTGACAGTAGATGAGAAAGGAATAACTACACCATCCAATGAAACAGTCGGAAGCTTCTTTAGGAGTTGGTTTAAATTAAAATGTTCAGTAAGCTGAATGGTGAACTAGTTTTTCAAGGACTTAGGATTAGGAAAGGGAGGATTGAAATGGGACGATAATCAGAGAAACTAACTGGTTTGGGTTTTTTAGGGAGACGGATAACATTTGCGTTTTTATCCAGGATGTAGGAAAGGTTCCTGTAGATATTGATGTATTAAGGATGTGGGTGATTATGGGGGTAAGGATATCAAGGATGGGAAGTATCATTTTACGACTAATAGAATAATAGAATATTAGTGCAGTTAATAGTTTAGCAGTGTGATGACTACCGTTAGTGTCTATGCTTTTATCTGTAGCTAGCTAAATAATTTATCTCTGCAACGCAAAAGCGAACTGTTATTATGACCTTATTCTACTTTAAAAAAAACTTTTTTACCTATTATTGTTTTTAAACAAATCGGTTTACAGGTATTGCACAGAGATATTCGACTACCTATCGCTGTCTGCGATCATAGACGGGAGAATATTCTGCGTGCACGGTGGCCTGAGCCCTTCTATCCAGACGCTAGACCAGATCCGCACCATTGATAGGAAGCAGGAGGTGCCTCATGACGGGCCCATGTGTGACCTGCTATGGAGCGACCCTGAAGGTAATTTTATTATGAAAGGCAGTTCGCAAAAGCCTTTTTGTGTAAGAAAACAGAGAAATGCTTCCAGTTTGTATATTTCAGGCGAAGGCTCGAGGTTTTTTACTAGGCATAAAAATAATTTAAAATCTCAATATTTTAGATAACACACTCATCACGAAATCTCGAAAACTACTGGACCAATGAAGATGAAATTTGCCAAGAAGGTAGATAGACTCTCAATGTAGAGCATTTTACATTTTGCGATGCTTGTATTGTACCGAGTGTAAATAATATTCTAATACAGCTATGTAAACAAAAAATATAATTATTTACTTTGTCTATTAGCCGGAGCTACCACGTGATCCGCGATCCAAAACCATGGATAGAATTAGTTCACTTGGATCACGCGAGACACGTCCAGACACGATGCGATCGGAGCGTGTTCTCAGTGTGGCCCGGCTATTCAATTAATTTGTTGATACTTAGATGCAGCTTGAAAACCGGTGCGTACACCACTGCCACGGAGGTCGTTAAATGGTGCATGAATTATAAACATTATGACAGCATTTCGGATTAGGTTCCATCCTTAAGTGTAGGCGCAATTAAGATCCGGTATGAACTAATTTGTTGGTCCCCAGACACCCAAGGCTGGGGCGTATCCCCGCGCGGGGCGGGCTATCTCTTCGGCTCGGACGTGGTAGCCCAGTTCAACGTGTCCAACGACATCGACATGATCTGCCGCGCCCACCAGCTCGTCATGGAGGGCTACAAGTGGCACTTCAACGAGACCGTGCTCACCGTGTGGTCCGCGCCCAACTACTGCTACAGGTACGAATCACTATACAGTCCACACATCGACACTAACAGGTAGCATTGTGGTCTAGTTGAACGTGTCCACCACATCGACACTCGTCATGGAGGGCTACAAGTGGCACTTCAACGAGACCGTGCTCACCGTGTGGTCCGCGCCCAACTACTGCTACAGGTAGGGGTCACTATACAGTCCACACATCGACACTAACAGGTAGCATTGTGGTCTAGTTCAACGTGTCCACCACATCGACACTCGTCATGGAGGGCTACAAGTGGCAATTCAACGAGACCGTGCTCACCGTGGTCCGCGCCCAACTACTGCTACAGGTACCTACATTCATCTTCATCAGCCATTTAATGTCCCAACTGCTGAACCACAGACCTTCCTTGCGGATGGATAAAGACTTGAGCACACCAAACGCAAGGTAGAAGCAGCGCCGTTTGAATGCAGGCCCGCGCAAGTTGTAAGAAACTCTATGAACTACGTCACACTAAATTTGAACGCGGACCTAAACTGCACTGCGCCGCACCGCGCCGCAGTGCAACTGTCGGACTACAACCCAGCGGCGGACGGTGGCGGTGCGGGAGCGGGGCAGAAGCAGCGCAGGCGCGCCGCAGAGCAGTTTGAGCGCGAGCCCGCGCTGTTGTATAACTATGGCGGCCATGTTAGCATGACACACCAAGGCAGGGCGTTCGCAATGCAGCGCAGCGCATCGAAAGCAGTTGACGAGTTGTATTATGCCTACTGCCTGCCTTACCCGTCACACTAAACGCGGTTTGAACGCCGCCGGCCCGCGTTGCATTGCAACTGCTTTGAAACTATTGCTGCGTTCAGTGTACCGACTCCCGCCATCTCCCGCGCTGCTACTGACATGCTCTGCTTTTGACCCGCGTTTGATGTGCTCAAGCCTTAAGATCCACCACGTGGTCCCAATGTGGATTGGTGGGTAGTAACGACTGCAATTGCAGGGACTAATGGCTTAACGTGCCTTGCAAAGCATGGAGGAGCTCGAGATGATAAGTTTTTGGTCACCCACCCCGTGACCGACCATTGCGAAAGTTGCTTAACCTCAACGATCGCAGGCCGATCACGCTCATTACTGTACCACGGGCTCCTCTAGATAAACTGAAGTAAATTCTATCAAGAGCTGATTATTTCGGTTCGGATAGAACCCAGCAGTATTTGTTTTCTACACTATTTCACTGAATTACCATTATCACTATTCAGGCACACACATATTATGACAGAAATCTATGTTGATGTTGCCAATGTTTTAAGCCTAGCTTCAGGTGTCAATTTCTTAGCCTAGCTTCAATACAATTGATTAATTTTTAGTGATTTAATTAATTATCTTTTTACCAGGTGCGGAAACGTAGCTGCCATACTGGAACTGAATGAGAACCTACAACGAGAGTTCACTATATTCGAAGCAGCACCGCAAGAATCCAGAGGAGTGCCCTCCAAGAAACCGCAGGCGGACTACTTCTTATAATGTTCTATACCATAGACAATGACAGTATAGTATTACGGTTCATGTAGTGACAAAACATTTCAATGTGGAAATAATTTTATTGTGATTTTAAGACTGGTAAGTTGTAGAGGAGCATTGATTGTACCTTATGCTGATTTTAGTTGTACAAAAGTTTGGTGGTAAGTTGTTTAGCGCAGGTTGGTTGTAATCCCTTCTGTTAGTAATAACTTTTTTAATTGACTAATATTTTGTTCACAGGACTACGACTCCTTTAGTAGAGTCAGATTAGCATTTTATAAAAATGATTATGAAAGCCACCAATGATGCCATAGTGCTTGATAAATTTAAAGTACAGGTGGTGCAGGTGTAGGCACCTAAATGGTCAGAAACATACAGGTTTTTACTCTGTATTGTAAGCAATCAAAATTGGTAAAATGTGAAAAGTACTAACATAAACTTCCAACTTACTGTCTCCAATAATGCTAGACTTTTTACCCAATTTGAAAAACTCCCAATATTGTGGGAATAAGATTAATTAAAACATAATCCCCCTTATTCCAAAACGTGGACTGAAGTTAGACCTGGGGGCCAAGTCTGCTAACGTTAAGTCATAATCGTGTAAACACATCTTAGAGTTTTCCGTGACCACGGCCCCTGGAAAGGTGCCGAAACGTCGGATAAACCAAAAAATCTCAAAAAAAAAACAACTAAAATTTAACTAAGTTGTTGAATAAATTGCGTGAAAAAATCCGTGAAAGTGTTTTATTCATAATCGTGTTTCAAATTGTAGTTCAATTGAAGTGCTTTTTACACACTAGTTACGAGATGTGTACTTTTTTTACAATACTTCTGATGGTCACACCACAAACTACATTCACATCACATCATACTGTCATAATTCTTGTAACTAGTTAGTGTGTAAAAAAGCACTACAAATTGAACTGAAATACGATTGAGACACGATTATGACTTAACCTTAGCAGACTTGGCCCCCTGGTTTAAAACTGACGCTAATTCTGGCTTTCATTTGGAAAATGAAAGTAACAGCACCAGTTTAGTACCAGTTTTAAACCAGGACTATTTTAATCCACGTTTTGGAATTAACGGGAGTATGTTTAACAATTATCAGGAATCAAAAACCTGGTAAAAACTCGCGAACGATTCGCAAGAAATTCCAACTCGGTTTTGCTCTTTCAGAATCGAAATTATTTCAGTTCTAACCAAAGATCAAAACAAAACGGTTGCTGTTTGAAATACCGGTTAATTTAGCTCGCTGATTTCGGTTGGCCAATCAAACAGAAGCCGTATGACAGAGACATCAGTACGTCTAGCACAACTTAGTGCGACTCTGTCGCGCTCCTTTCAACCAATCAGCACGTCGTCTTAAGTCACGCCCGCTATCTACGAGCGATCTGATTGGTTGAAAGTGCCCGCGACTCTTTCTCACTCGAGTCGCGCTCAAGTTGTGCTAGCCCTACAGATGTCAGGACGCCCGCCCCAACGCCCTGCCTATTTCGATTAACCAGGTTAATCGCAGCGGCTATAACGCTCGCGAATCGACTCGCTCTGAGCGAGCGTTTTGTGAAAAACTTGGTTAAGCAATATTTAACCCTCGACTGGCAAAAGATGGGTGTTATTTACGAAACGTTCCCAAGCCCTGCCAATCATCCTGCGCAAAACAACTAGAACTACAATAGGGGATCTGTTGAGATGGAATAGACCACACTATGGTCTTAGACTTCAATTCTCCAGAGATTTAGTTCATTTTTTATCAATACAGCAGAAACTGAAGAATGTTCTTAACTTTAATAGTAAGTAATTGTTGCTCTGTATGACCTTTTAGTACTAGAATGTTACTTTTTATAGTGTATAATGGAAAATATTGACCAAAATTAATTAAGACCTACATTATGAACTAAACCACTGGTTATAATTTATAAGCTCATTCATTACTGTCATAAGTTTTAAGATGTTAAGTCGACTACCAATCCGATATAATAAGTATGTGATGAACAATGAATAGAGTAGGGAATACATTACAGTGTTTTCGAGAGATGTTGCGATCAGTTGCTTTCTGACAATGTTGAACACTGCCCTAGTGATAATATTTGTACATATTATGAAAATGTTCTTCTTTATAGTGGTTTCTTAAAAGCAAGTGCATATAAGATGCTATTAGCTATAATTGGGTGGTTGATATCACTAATTAACTGTATTATTTTATCATCTGTGCAACTGTGGGTTTTTGTAAATTTAGTTAAATAAACAATAGCCGGATTGCCACAGCTGCTCCATATGAGCGGTTTGAGTCTGGGACCGTTCCCCTACAGTCATTTATCCGATGAACTATTAGCCAAAAAAACTTTTTATTGCCAAATCTTTCTCTTAAATATCTTTCACCTATGAATATTTACTCTGCATTATCTTTTGTCAATAAACGTTTCGCCGGCAGTTGCTTCGAAGACTCGTTTTGTCTGGGTAATATTTTGACAAAGATCTTTCCATTGCCAGAACAGTCGATTTTGTTATTCATGATTGTTTATTGTTTAATATTGTCATCAAATTTTGTCATTAATGCCACACATAAATACATGAATTGATTAATAAGAGTATTTTCATCAGACAATGGAGCCGTTTTTTGTATTTACATATTTTATAATATAGTTAGCGTCTGGCGATGAAAAGATCATTGCCAAACAAAATATTACTCGGGAAAAACTCTGGTAATAACAGAACCAACGAAAAGTGTCTTGTCAACTACCTCATTAATAGCTAATATTTGTGACCCTTTTGTAAAGTCTTCTATGGGATTATCTTATAGTTTCTCATCTGCTTGTTCTGTTCCATGAAGGCCTAAAAGTGTGTGAAATACGAGGGCGGGTCAATAAGTCCGTGACTATTAGAATTTCTGACCTCTTTACTGAAAAAGCAACACTACTCCTGTCAACAGGCATCTGTCAGTTGACTCCTATCAAAATTTGAACTTGCTGCGTCAGGTAGTTTGTGTTTGACAGCTTCTCAGACTGACAACATCTTTATCAGACTACCCAGTAATTTGAGGAAAAAATGGAAAAAAGTGAATTTCGTGTGCGCGTTGTTTAATCGCAATATGGAGGAGTATTTTATATTATTTTTATGCACTCACAATGCAATTTTGTAAGTATAGGAAAAATGTGTGATAGTAAAAAACCACGAGCCATATAAGTAGCCTTCAGGCGGGACCGCCTGAAGGCTACTTATATGGCTCGTGGTTTTTTACTATCACACATTTTTCCTATGGAGGAGTATGTTTGGTCTCTGGTGTGTTGTGATGGATCCATGTTTCGTCCACGGTTACAAAACGGCGCAAAAACTCCTCCATATTGCGATTAAACAACGCCAACACGAAAAAGTGTAGGTGAGACTGAAGACAGCCACTGTGTAATTTGTGGTGACAAAAAATTGTTCGTACTACACTCTCCAGTTACCTCAGTATTAAGTCGAGCTTCATGGATAGCTGTCAAACACAAACTAACTGACGCAGCAAGTTCAAATTTTGATACGAGTCAACTGACAGATGCCTGTTGACAGGAGTAGTGTTGCTTTTTCAGTAAAGAGGTCAGAAATTCAAAGTCACGGACTTATTGACCCGCCGTCCGTAAATACAATAATTTTGCTATCAATATAAAAACTCAAATTGTTACAAGCATCCTAAAGTGGAAACCCAAATAATAATGTTTCATCTTCTGTGCCTTATTCATCATTACAGAAAGAAGGACACTTTCTGGGCTAATCTCAGATACAAAGGTGACATACAATAAGGTAGGCCGATTTTGTTATCGATATCTCAATATGTATGTGCGTAATGCAGACAATTTGACACAACACACCAATAGATTAATTTTACTAAGTGCATCAGAATCCCTTATTATTATTATTATCCATGTTATTACCACTTTTACTTACTAAAGTAAGATGGGTAATTTATTCCTTTTAATTGCACTGAGTGGTGTGGTAGCCATTATTCCTTTTTGTATGTTTCTTGAGGCAGAGTATTATCTACCCTATGTTTTATTTCCTAAGAGCTGATTTTTCAATCCTCAGATAAAATCAATCAGTTAAATTAACAAACCAAAGTAAATGTCAATCTCAAAACAAGACAGCTATATGAATTAATTTGGAGGTATCAGGCGAATAATTTTTATCCAGGCATTGAAAAATCGGCCCTAAGGTGTGAACTGAATGTCTTGAATAAATGCTACTTCTAGAACCAACTGATCAAATTAAAAAGTGAAATAAAAAAATGTGTTCCAATTTATTGAAATAAGTTCCTTTTGTCCATAACAAAATTTTTGCTTTGATTGAGAAAATTAAGAGATCTCATAAGATTCTTGTAAATTATTAATTTCCAATTGTTATGTGATGTGATGATCAATTTGATGTAGTAGACTAAGCTCCCGTTGTACTAAACCCTACCTCATAAGGTGGCAGCTCAAAAATGTAATGCAGTGATAGATACTACTTAGGAACACTGGATTTTAGTAGGTTGCCGTCGAATATCCTGGAAGAACTTCTATTTTTGTTCGTCTTCAAATCGCTATTTTGATCGAAAATTACATCATGAGGTGGCAGATCGAAACGTTTACGCATCGAAAGAGACACATTTGGACATAGCAACCCGCATAGGTTGCCGGCCCAAACCCTGGCAGGTTTCAAGGTCAGCCAAGTTTTATGAGCCCCAAAAATGGGATAAATTACCTTATCAGGTGGCACGCTGAAACTGATGCAGATCGATTGTCCTAGACATGCCATTCATTAATATATAGGGTTGCCTGCCTTCAGCTTGGCAGTTTTTCTGGTCAGTCACCTCGAACAATGTATTACAAAATCTTGGAATAACGAGAAATTCTTGAATAGATGCATAGCATCCCCATAGGGTGCAGGGTATAATTTAGTAAAAATCGTGATATCAACTTAAACTCGACGTACCAACAGACTTGCGTCTTATGGTGTTGAAATAATAGGGTAAATGTACCAGTTTTGGTCATTTCTCATAGGTACCTATATCTTTAAATATTGAAAAAAGTGATGTAGCCTTTTACGGTCAACGTGATATAGGAAGTATACCGGGCAATTTTGTGCTGTATAACAATATTTATTATGTTCACTTTAAGTCACAGGTGATGATTTTTATGAGTTGAGTTTATTTTTATGATTTACTAGCTTTCGGCCACGCGGCTTTTTCCGTGGTAAAATGTACCTACCATATGTGCTATTCTGGTATCTAAGCTATAACACAGTAACGTTTCATCCGGATCCGTTCTCTAGTTTTTGCTTGAAGACGTAAGAAACTGATGCAGGTCGATTGCTATAGACATGCCATGCAGTTTTTCTGGTCAGCCACCTCGAACAATGTATTACAAAATCTTAGAATAACGAAATTCTTGTATAGATGCTATGGTTCAGGGTATAATTTAGTAAAAATCGTGATACCAACTTAAAATCGACGTACAGACTTGCGTCTTATGGTGTTGAAATAATAGGGTAAATGTACCAGTTTTGGTCATTTCTCATAAGCATATCTTCAAATATTGAAAAAAGTGATGTTGCCTTTTAAGTTCAACGTAATATAGTTAGCAAGCAATTTTGGTTTGCAATTTATTATGCAGAAATAATATGAAATAATTAATCGTTAATCAACTTTGTTTCAAAAATGGGAAACGTCCTGCAGCTATCTCAAAACTATCTATCCACACTAGGACAGTACGTTTAACTTTTTTTGATACTCTCGCGTTACTGACTGACTGATAGACAACGCACAGCCGAAACTACTGGGCGCAAGAAGCTGAAATTCGGCATGTATGTTCCTTGGGGAGTGAAAGGTAAGGAGTGGAAGGTGAGGAAAGAAAGCACTAAAAGAGGATTTTTAGGAAATTCCTCCTCTAAGGGGGTAAAAAGGGGGGTCCACACTGTTGTATGTTACTGGCTAACCAAAATTTGAATTTATATTTTTTTTACTTCTATTGTATTCTGATTAACACTTACAATAAATAAAGTCAAATACAACACAAACAGACGAAGTCGCGAGCGGAGCGATAATTATATAGGTATATACAAGAAGATGAATAGAATTGAATTGAACCTCTCCACAATACCTCAAAACCTGATTCTCCTTTCATTCCTCTTCTTCGCAGTGCACTTTACGCTCTGCAACTAACCTCTCTCTTGAAGTTCCACGACATTCGACCGACTTTATCTCTTATTCCTTTTATGTACACGCTGTCCGTTTGTGGAACTCTCTACCCGAGGATATCAGGAAGGCCCAATCCTTAAGGTCCTTTAGCGATAGAGCTCGAAATCATTTCCTTTCCACTGATTTATAGCTATTTATTTATTTTTTATCCTTTTTATTTCCTAATTCTATCTTACCTTATCTTTCATATACTTTGTATACATATATTTATTTTATTTTTTTAAGTATTTATAGTATTACACTTGTCTTTTAAAAACGCACCGACTCCCCTTTTGTCCTTAGATCTTAATTTATTCTTTCACTCAAGGTTGCCTGGAAGAGATTGCTGCTTAGCAATAAGGCCGCCTTTTGTATACTTCTCTTTTTGTGATTGTTTTCTTTCTGTATTCATTTGTTTGTGTGCAATAAAGTGTTTATTATTATTATTATTATTATGAATAGAATTGCATATTCACTTAATTTTTTTCAAAGTACACGTACAATCATAAAAGAAATACAAAGTTACTTACACACTATTTTAGGGTTCCGTGCCCAAAGGGTGTAAACGGGACCTTATTACTAAGACTCCGCTAACCGTCTCCTCATCACCAAGTGAAGCGAATTGGTCTCACCAGAACAAAACAAATGAGCCCAAACTTGAGGGGCTTCATAGTGGTCATTAGAAGTACCATTGGCTTCCTCCCTGCTCCAATATCAGACCCTCACCACCAAGTGCAGCGAATAGGTCTCATCAGAACGAAACAAATGAGCACAAACTCGAGGGGTTTCCTAGTGGTCATTAGAAGTACCATTGGCTTTCTCCCTGCTCCAACATCAGACCCTCACCAAGTGCAGCGAAATAGGTCTCATCAGAACGAAACAAATGAGCTCAAACTCGAGGGGCTTCCTAGTGGTCATTAAGAAGTGCCACTGGCTTCCTCCCTGCCCCATCATCAGACCCTCACCAGCAAGTGTAGCGAATAGGTCTCATAAGCACGAAACAAATAAGCCCAAACTCGAGGGGTTTTCGAAGCAGCCATTGAAGAGTTCCATTGCCCACCTCTTGACTCCATCATCAGATCAGCTCGAAGGTATCAAATTATTAAATTGTAATTATATTCCTATAGACTTGCAGAGTTTCAAATCATTTCGACAATTAGAAGTAAGTTAAAATTGAATTCCAAGATTTTCTTACATTGTGACTTAGTTAGTTCCTTACATGTGAAGCTCATAAAAGCGTGTTAAAAAGCATAACCGAATGACAGTCCACGCACGCTACCGCCCGCCGCGTCTTGGCTACCTTCATCATAACATATTAAAAGCACAAAAATTAATGTTTACATTGTATTGCAATGTAGACCTACTGTGCCTTTGTAGACCTGGAGAAGGCCTACGATCGAGTCGAAAGGAATGAGCTATGGAAGGTGTTGTCTGAATAAGGATTGGAGAGCAATGGAGCAATGGCTCTTCAATTTGTTTTTAGACAGTTGTATGAAAGGCCTGAGAGAACGTGACTGTGGAATTATGATGAAGGCGACCCAATTCAAGTGCCTCCTCTATGCTGACGACCAGGTAAGACTTGCGTCTTCTGTGGGGGAGTTGTAAGAGATGTTGTCCGTTATAAATGATGATATTGTGAGAAAAGCGATGAAAATAAATGTATGTAAGACGAAAGTGATGGTTTTTGAGTGAGATGAAGAAATGTCTGACTGTACGGTAATGATAAGTGGTCAGAAAGTGGAACAGGTGCGAGAGTTTGTATATTTGAGCAGTTTATTTACAAGGGGTGGAAAGTGTGAGGAAGACATAGAAAGGCGAGAGAAGAAAGGGAATTCAGTGAACGGCGCTATACACTCAGATATGAGTAGCCAAATCGTATCTGAAAAGGCGCGTATGGCTATTCATAACGGAGTGCTGGTGCCGACACTGATGTATGGAAGTGAGTCTTGGGTATGGCAGAAAAATAATGAAATCAGAATAAATGCAGTAGAGATGCGATCGTTGAGGAAAATATGTGGAGTTAAATTGAGTGATAGAGTGAGCAATGATGTGATTCGTGAAAGATGTGAGCTGAAAGATGATATAGTGACAAGAATTGAGAAAGGAATGCTACGGTGGTTTGGTCACTTAGAGAGGATGAATGAAAGGCAAATTACGAAAGAGATATATTGTGCGAATGTGGAAGGACTGGTTGCGCAGGGGCGTCCCTGAAAAACCTACACGGACCAGAAATTGTAATTCATAGTGGCTTCATATTTTTGATTTTGAAAAATGTGTACTTTATCGTATGCATTGCGAGAAACTCCGATGGTTATAAAGTATGTATTGATAAGATGACTATTTGTTATTGAAATTTTCAGAGTGTATATTTATTCGAAATTCTGGACATGTATACATTTCATTGCACGTGACTTTACGTGTGGGTTGACACTTAGGAATGATTTTTTTGTTGAATGTGTCTCATGAAATATAATTGCGAAACTGTGTTTTTTTGTCTGTTTCTTACGTCTTCAAGCAAAAACTAGAGAACGGATCTGGATGAAACGTTAATGTGTTATAGCTTAGATACCAGAATAGCACATATGGTAGGTACATTTTACCACGGAAAAAGTCACGGGGCAGAAAGCTAGTAAAACATAAAAATAAACTCAACTCATAAAAATCATCACCTGTGACTTAAAGTGAACATAATAAATATTGTTATACAGCACAAAATTGCCCGGTATACTTCCTATATCACGTTGACCTTACGGTCAACGTGATCTACATCACTTTTTTCAATATTTAAAGATATAGGTACCTATGAGAAATGACCAAAACTGGTACATTTACCCTATTATTTCAACACCATAAGACGCAAGTCTGTTGGTACGTCGAGTTAAAGTTGATATCACGATTTTTACTAAATTATACCCTGAACCATAGCATATATTCAAGAATTTCTCGTTATTCCAAGTTTTTGTAATACATTGTTCGAGGTGGCTGACCAGAAAAACTGCCAAGCTGAAGGCAGGCAACCCTATATATTAATGAATGGCATGTCTAGGGCAATCGATCTGCATCAGTTTCAGCGTGCCACCTGATGAGGTAATTTATCCCATTTTTGGGGCTCATAAAACTTGGCTGACCTTGAAACCTGCCAGGGTTTGGGCCGGCAACCTATGCGGGTTGTTATGTCCAAATGTGTCTCTTTCGATGCGTAAACGTTTCGATCTGCCACCTTATGATGTAATTTTCGATCAAAATAGCGATTTGAAGACGAACAAAAATAGAAGTTCTTCCAGGATATTCGACGGCAACCTACTAAAATCCAGTGTTCCTAAGTAGTATCTATCACTGCATTACATTTTTGAGATGCCACCTTATGAGGTAGGGTTTCGTACAACGGGAGCTTAGTCTATAGGTAATAAAGGGTATTTCATTTTCATTTATAAATGGCTAAAATTATTTATTACAAAACATGCTTGTATCTTATTGTTTCTTTAAATTCATGTAATTTTGTATCCTTTTCTTTTATACAATAATTATTAAATGAAATGCCATGATTTCTATATTTCATTTATTTTTCTAATTTGTAAATAATTTGAACTTACACTATAAAGACATCACAAAATAAACTTTATATTTTCTATTAGGTACATAACAAAAACGATTATAAAATTTTATCTATCAGGTACATACAATATTGCACAAACCGGGTAATATATCTCCACATTTAGTTGCCACTTTGATGTCTACTATGTCATCAGCTCTAGTAGGCCCTATGCTAAGAATAGCAACTTCCTTATTTTCTTCTTTGGCTTGCAAAATTATTCTATAGCTTGAATAAACAGTAAGACTAGATCCTAGGACAAAGACTGCACTGCTAACACTAACTTGATTCCTGACTTCCACCACTCTTTGCTTGGGAACATTGTCCCCGAAAAATATGATATCTGGTTTCAATGGACCTTCACACTTTGGACAAAGTGGTGTTTTGAATTTGTCTACTTGTTCCTGCAAGAATACAACATTGTATTTGCTGTGTTCATATACATTCTATAAAACATCAAAAGCAGAGCAAAAGATTGTTTATTTTTCTTAAATTGGGGAAGTGTATAGTGGTGCGCCTTATTGTTGGCTACTTCATCTGAACATGAAGTATATGTGTAGTTGTACATTCCTAGACTGGGTTTCTGGTATGGAAATTTACAGTTGAACCAACTGAATTGTGACCCATTTTGCTGTTTATTTGTTTGAAAGCATCAAAACAATAAAGGTCAGTGTCAATGACAACAAGTTTAAATTTCGACCTTATTGAATTTAGATGTCTGTTAGAAAATGAACTTATGGTGGGTCACACTTCGGTTAGTTCGACTGTCCAAGATGCATTTATAAAAGAAGTATGTGGGGACATTCTTGAAATAATTGGATGTAGTTCGAAAAGGATTAAACCCTCAAATTGGTTGAAAATGAGTTTATACTTAGTAGCCATCAAGGGTTTGAGTAACATTCCATTTTGAGTTCCAAAAGCAGATCTCGTATAACACTTACTGGAGTCAACTCCACATCCCCATCAGGTCTAATCATAGAGAATGTCTCTTCCATTTCTGGATTATTTGCTACAAGTTCTTCTTGTAATTCCTCTCTGGTAATTTCATAAGGACACTTGAGACATTTCACTATATACCCAGTGCCATGAAGTTCTATAATATTCTGAGAGCCAGCCTTATGGTGTAATCTGTCTACATTTTGTGTTACAATTGCTGTAACTTTACCGGCCTAAAACAAATGGGTATTAAAAAACTTTCGCCCGAATACTCGAACACAACTCTTGTCCTGTCGCTTTAAATGTTAAAGGTATGAAAGAGACGCTCCCAAAGTTTAGCATCTGAGTGAATACTCAGACGCTTGAATCAAGGATTCGATTAGTAGATTACAGGATTGGTGATTCAGTGATTTAAGGTAGTGGTATGATATTTCTGGAGCAGGATCTGATCTTTAAATGAGATGTTTTTTTTATTCTATGCTAATCGGCAACTATAATACTTATAGGACTATACCACAGAAATGTAATGACATTCCTTGTGGCAGAATGCAGAATACAAGTACCTTTTCTAAGTGTCTAATAGATTGATGAGTAATATTTGGCTGCACTTTACTGAATCTTGGCCAGCCAACAAAGTTTCTTGCCCAGTATCTTTGTCGCACTTTAGGGTATTTAACGAATTCTTGGTATTGAATTGGCTTATGATTGCTTCGTGCATAAAGCCCAACTTCCTCTGATCTGTAGTCTGGTATGCCTATGGAAAAAGAAAAACAATGTTTGTTGAGACTGCAGTCGGTCTGCATCTGCAATATCGCTCAATCCAGAAGAAATTTACACTTACCTGATTCAGTAGATATGCCAGCTCCAGTAAGTATGAGAAGCTTTTCGTTTCTTATCAGGAAATCTTTTAGGGTCTCGAAGTCTTTATGATCGGGGGGTCTGTGTTTAGGCACGCAAATTAGATGTCTAGAGATGATATTTGAATGAAAAGGAATAATACGTTTAAGCATCACTTTAGCAGGTACTGCACCACTAACAAATGGATTCCAACTTTCCAACTAAAAATACGTACAAATTTCGTAAAATGTACAAGCAAGCAAAGATTCAAAAGATTTTATTAAACGTCAATCAATTGTCAATGTCACTTGTCAACTTTTTTAAGTTGTTGGCAGAAGACTCCATGCACATACAGCCAAGTTTGGTCAAAAACTAAGAACAATGGTTCAAATGTCTGATTTATCTTGATGCCAGAGCTATAAATTGATTAGAAAGTTCAAGAAAATTCTTCGTTGGACCTAAAGTAGGACAAAATTAAAAAGTGAATCTGTCAGTTGTTTGTTATTGTGTGTGTGTTCCTGTTCAGAGTTTTTTCTGCGATTTTGAGAATTGAGACAAAGTGTGAATAGTTTACTGTGTTTGAGTGAATTTCTATACGTGTTGTCGCTCCATAAAAATGGATATTTACGGGTATCATGCTTATCAATACAATCAGTCGGACGAATTGGCGAAGCAGATGTTCGCACAGCAGGCCTTGGCGTCGTCTTTGCCTTACAACCGTGGGAACGAGCCTCACGCGATGCCTCCGCCTTCGGGAGCACCATGGAACATGCAGGGCATCGCTTGGGGCTTGCAATCACCCCCGCAGTTGGTGCAGTTCACGGGACAACCTCGTGTGGTTGAGGCGAAAATATCACCAGTAATACATTGCAAGAGAAAGAGTTTAGATGTTATTGATCCTGTGATGTAAGTAATTAACTAAGGAAACTATTCTTTTTTTTCTTTGTAAGTACCTACCTACATTTTTTTCTTATTTTCTGTTTATTATTTTAGTCCAGCAAAACAACTGATTACTGAAGAGAAAATGGCAGCCCATCTCAGTGGACTCCACATTTCGTCTGAGTACACTGCACACTCACTTGCCAATGAAGAGTTCATGGATGTTGGAATGACTGAAACACAAACATCAAGCCTTTGTGATAGATTGAAAGGACATAAAATAGTGCTGTCAGAAGAAATCAAGAAAATTCAAGATGAACCAATATTGCCAGCAGCCCTGATAGAAAGGTAAGGTTTTAAAAATTAACAACACCCAAATAGACATTGAAATGTTAATAGAAAGTTGCAGGCTTGCAGGTATTATTTGATTATTATTCTTATGTCAACATTACTTATTATTTTTTGGCAATTGGGTGTTGGGGCATTCCAGAGAAGATGTCACCTGAGCCAAAAAAAATAAAATCTATAATTTGCTATTGTATTGTTCAGTACAATAAAGCCAATGAACTAATTTATCATAAAACAGCAACAGTTTTTTACTTTTCTACCAGATTTTATTTTTTTCGTGTCCTTGAATGCAGTGGTATCGGGGCTGTCCATGGTATGATATTTTTTTTCATGTTTGCAAAACTTTTTTGCGCGCTTTTCATGTGTGCTGGTAAAACATTGTTAGGAAAGAAAAAAATACAATTCCTGGCGTTTACATCAGTCGTAAGTAATTGTAAGTAAGTATTTGTGATGAAAAGTTATCAATACATAAAGAAATGCATTAGGGATGTCCCGACCGTCACTGTTAAACATGTGTTTGCTTATCCTATCCTATAAATATAGAACTGCTTGTTTACCGGCTTTGTCAAAGTAACAATTATACCTAAGTTTATTAATTTGCATTATTATTACACATTAAAAATAAAAGTGCATCGAAATATTGATACTGAAAGGTATGTCCCGACCGTCACAGTGACGGGTGGGACAAAAGTTCAAGTGCGTGGATTCAAGCTTTTTTAAGTTGATTTAGGTATTTGTTTATTTACAAATGGTGTTTTTTATTATTTTGTTTTATACAGTGTACATTTTTTTATTTATTATGTTTGCGTACATATTAAAATGCCTTTTCATATTTTTATTGCATATCATTTGTCAGTTTGGTTTAAAGGCTTATCTAGTTTTGGTTTCTTTGCTTTTTAGTGCATGAACATGAATCCTGCAGAAAGAAAGAGAAAGTCTAGAGTAAAATTAAAACAAAATAATAAAAATGGGAAGTTTTTAGTAAAAGAAAGGGTAAGAAATGCTGCCGAGGCAGAAAAAAAAAGAAAAGAAGTTTAAAGTCAAGACGAAGAAGCAAAAACTCTTTGGGGGGAAAAAGAAAAAATTCCTGAAAAGAAAACCTAGAAAAGAAGTATTTTTGGTCTTTTTTTGGACAGTTTTCATCTGAAAGAAAGAATTTTCTAATGCTGTTGATTTTACAGAAAAATAGTCTGTATTTCCATTTAATTGTTTAAAATATTCATTAATTTCATTGTTTTAAACATATTTTAATTAAAAGTATGTAATAAATATGCATAATATGTATTTTATTCACATACAATTGTGACTCGTCCCACCCGTCACAAAATGCTGTCCCACCCGTCACAACTTAAAATATATTTTATAAATTCTGATAACAATAATAATACAACATAAGTTCTAAATTGTATTGAAGGCATTCTAGAGGCAACTTATACAAAAAAATCTCTTAAGAAAATGTTTCTAGTTTGTCTTGATTTTAATGGTAAAACTCTCTACTCAGATAGGTGGGTGACTTTGCTGTCCCACCCGTCACTTTAAGAAAATGGAAATTTTAGGCATAAAGTAATTAATATTTTTTTTTAATTTTGGAAGTTTTATTTTCATAAACTATCTGGGTACATATGTGGTCAGTTTTTATAGTCATTTTGTTAATAATAAACGATAAATTACTACTTTTAGGAGCAAAAATGAGTCCCAATGTCCCACCCGTCACTTTGGAATGCCCCTGTTATATTATTGCATGACCAAATACAACAGGTTCAAATTGTGATGGAAGTTTCTGTATTACAAATAGATATTTTATTATTATTTATGTATCTAGACAAACCACAGCATGATTTCTATTTATTACTGTTCTTTTCAATCATAAATTGAGTAGTGGTTTTTGTCTGAGTTATTTGTACTTACAACTCGGGCAAGCTAACTTGACACCTGCAGGTTATACCCATCTCTGTCACTCTCCGGGCATGACAGAATCGAGTGAAAGAGACGGGTATAATTTGCAGGTCTCAAGTTAGCTCGCCCCAGTTGTATGTGTTTTCCAAATCCGTTGCTGAAAAACGGGCACTTGCTTTATATTCATACAAACATGCTAACTTCACAGTCTCTATTGCAGATCATCCCCTCGCTATTTATCATCACTAGGTACCACAATTTATCAAAATTAAAAATGACTCATCTTTCGAATAGAAGCCTCATATTAAAACAAACACTTCCCCATTTCCCCACAGCGGAAACATATTGAAAGTTTGTTCACATTTCATACATTGTGAGTTTCATAACTCAACTAATGTTTTTAATTTTTGTAAGTTTGGGAGAAGGAAGAAATATTCAAAGTTGTTTCAAATGATTATCGGAAAAACAAACATTTAACCAACACATTTGACACAGAAAATATTATTGTATCAATTACTGGCAGTTTTATTTAAAAGGACATGAAGTAAGCATGTTTGTATGAAAATAAGGCAAGTGCCTGTTTTTTCTGCAAATGGGTTTATTAAATCATGCAAATTATGTCTGTATTCATATCTATCATGAATAACTTCAATGTATATTTTATTATTTTCAGACTTGAGAAGCCGCAAATGTCCCTGGTTGTTTGGAAACCCAGAGATAATTTACTGGAGAAAATTAAGGAAAGTGATGATGAAAAAGATCAGAAAAAAGAAACTGAAGACACGGAAAACAAACCAAGGAATGGCTTACTTGTGGCACCGCACATCGGAATGGACGTAGAAATGTGATGTATGTACATGCACAGTATGTTTTAAGCGTTAATTAAGGACTTCTTTCCGTAAACAGTTACAAATTAATTCTAATTATAATGGTACTAAATTACTAGTCTAGTTAATGCTATATGTAAATCATTGTAATCTGAACAATGGAAACACATTAAGGTTCTCAAACTTGTTGTACTCATTGTGATGAAAATTTTTAACAACTAAGCAGTTTTCTATAGTATGCATCATCTATGTTACTCTCGGAGTAAGCAATCGCTCATTGAGCGAAAAAACAGCTCGCACACTTGTGGTCACTATAAAATAGCCACTTAGACAAATCCGTGTTATTGCTTTGATCAAAACGCTCACGACGCGTAGTGGCAATCACAGAAAGGCCACATCGCGAAAGTGTCGTTGCTGTCGTGTCTTACTACCACAATGGATTGTAGCAATGAAGAATTGCTATGATGCGTTCTGAGCACTAGTGCCTTAATATATCACGTTGGACAGGGCCCTACCGGCTAAATATATATATATATAAATATATATATTATGCCCATATATGAATGTAACATGGACTTCAAATTTCAAATGAAGACAATGCTCATGTCAATCTTTTTAGTTGTTAGCCCACCAGGTTGTAATTACTGTTTCGGCTCTATATTACGTGTCGTGAGCATTTTCATCAGTCATGACACGAATTTCGTGATGTGGATATTTTATAGTGGCCACAATGACTCTTGAACTGTTTTTTCGGCGATTAGTTTAAGCGTAACATATAGGTAGGTACATATTCAACCGTGAACTTCAAATTAGTTATATTGCAATATTTTCCACAATGAGTATTGTTCTATCAAATTAGATATACCTACTTACCTACAATTTTATTGCTTGTATTGGGTTTTTGAGATTTTGGTTCCATTTTGTGTCCATCTGTGTTTAAAATTAATTTGTACATCTGTCAGAATTATCTGGGCTTTTTTCAAAGACTAAACTGATAAATTTTCAAATGGCACATGTTGTTTAGATTTTCTATGTTGAATTCAAAATAATTTGCTGAGATGGCTGTTGCAAGCGCATTTAAAAGTAGAGTAAAAAAATCTTTTAATTTGTTGTTAAACATATTTTAAATGAAGAAATAATTGCATAGCCAACTGCTCGGGTAGGTTAGAATATTATTTAATAATAATGGGAATGAGAATAAACTTAAACACACTCACAACTTTTACAGAAATAACGTAAGCTATATATATTTGATGTCTCCTTTTGACTTAACTTATTCAGTGCAAACCAATTAATTTCATCAGTAACTAACACATTCTTTTACATACTTATCAAATAAAATTTTTCTTATGTTTTAAACAATGCATGTGAACTAAGAATTAACTTTTATGTTGCATTTAAAGTAGATTTTGAAATGTGTGAAAAAGAACAAGATGCAACCAGAGTTGTAGCACTTTGAAACCTTATTTAATATATACTAGTGGATACCTAATTAAAACATTTTGTTATATGGCGACGAAGCTGAAAATTGATTATATCGAGCAATCTTATTTTTCTGGAAAAATAATCATATCACTGTATTGTATTTAAGACCTTTAGAATCAATGTACCTAACTTTTTTATTTTTCACAATTCAGTTTCGTCGCCATATAATAAAATGTTCTAGGTAATTATTTACAATAATATTTTAAACATGGTTTCAAAGTGCTATAACTCTGTGCAAATCGCACTTTGTTCTCATTTTGTATTTTTAGTAAATCTGAAACACTAAATAAAAAGTCTAAATGTATAATATGTACAGTCACGAGCAATATTATCTAAACAACGTAGGATTCTATCATTTTACAATATTGAATAGGCGGGTCCACACCAAGCGAACAGCCTCGGGCGAGGCCCACCGCGCGCGGCTATCAGCGTGCTCCGCGCGAGGCATGCTCGGTCGGAAAATCTTACACAGCGAGGCTGCCTCGCTCGAACAGCCGGACCGATATTTGCTCAGTTGTAAGTATTTTGAACAAGCGCGGCACGAACAAAATGTGGCGTCCACACTGCGCGAGGCAAACGACTGAGGCACCTTTGAGCAAATCAAAAAACCGACACCTCTCGACGGCTCGGCCGCGCGCGCGCTCCCCCAAGCCTGAGCAATCTGTGGCACGTCCACACCACACCGTGCGAGCGGTCGGCCTCGCCCGAGGCTGCTCGCCTGGTGTAAACCCGCCTATTGACTTCTTTCGGAACGTTTCAATGTGACAAAGTTCTATGTTGTATACATATTATTGCTCGTGACTGTACCTACTAAGCAATTTTTTTTGTTTGTGCAATAGTTATTGCATAAGAACTGAATCTTACATAAATGATGCATCTGCCCACATTAGATTATTTGTGTTGTCAATAGATTTCTTCTTGGCAAAAGATAAAATATGCAGACTTATTGAAATATAGGTATCGAACACATCAGACAACTAGTGCCCCAAAAATCCTAGCACCTGTTTTTATTTTTAACTAATTCGTTTAATTATGGTATTCTTTTTAATCTCTTTTACAACTGAACGTGATCTAGTGAGTAGCTTTAGTTGTAGTTTTAACAATTATGTAAATAAATATGGTAGGAAGGATGGTGATGTATGTCAGGTAGTTTTGATTATACCTAAGACTGTTTGCTTTTGTACCTACTATTTGGTTATATGAATAAAAATAAATACTATGCAATGAACAACATAAGTGGTTTTACTTATTTCAAACTATATCAATACTTATACCTCTTCTCGTATTATCTTGCTGTATCTTTACAGAACAACATTTTTCTGTCTGCCACTAAAACAAGAGATCCTAGGATACCTAGCAGTCTTCAAAAATGTCGTAATTAACTGCCATTGAATTTTGATTTTTTAGTTCTCAAAATTATGTTGGAGAATGAAATAAAAACAAAATTGTAGAAATCCTTTCTTTATTATTAACACTTCACATTAAAAATGAGTGATATTTTTCACTTAACAAATATAATTAATTTAACCTTATGAAATAAAATACTGATTTATTTTAAGTACATTTTAACGTTTAAGATTCGGAAGAATATTTTTATTCTTTGAAGATACAGGATTATAATAATTAAAAACATCCTTAGCAATAAGGAGTCTCTATTGATTCAGTCCTTCGGTTTTAATATTTTCTCGTTGCATTGGAGTTTTCTTTGGCGATAACACGAAAACAATATGATTTTCCATAGTCATTGTTTAAAAATTCTTAACAGTAAACTTTTATCTTATTGTACTATTTGATAATAATTTAAAATCATATAATTTGCACTATCATTAGCTAACTTTCAAAAATCTTAAACACATTTTGATAAAAAAATATTTTATTTCACTTTCTTTTTAATTATAATATGTAATAATATCATCTAAACATCACATTGATTCTGCTACCTATTAATATTTACGTCAATATTAGAATCAAATACATTTAATATCAGTCCGTCATTCGATGCTTGAGACTTCAATTTATTAATAAATCTACTATAAAACATTTTATCTCTCAAAATATTTTCTATTATTTACTTAAATTGTTTAAATGTCTTCGAGACTCATAGTAAAATTACAATATCGCATCAATATCGTAGGTAACATGCATATCTACGTATAACATGCGGCAAATATCGCATAGACGTAAGTACCTCACCTAAGTACTTTACATCACTTTGTATTTCCAAAACAATAAAATAATGAGTAAGTCAGTACTGTTGCTTGAAGATTTTTCACTAAAATCATAAAAATTTTAAGTATGTAAGTACCTAGTCTAGTAGGTACCAATAAAAAAGCTTACCTATATACTTACAGCTCAGTATTCCTGATTTTTGTTAAAAAAAGTCAGTAGGTAGGTAGGTACTTTGAAAGATGACAATATCTTTAATAACAATAATAGGTAGGTACCTACCTAAGTACAGGTAATATTTCGAGCACCTTGTAGGTAAGTAAGTATTAGTAATTTTATGTAGGTAAGTACTTAATATAGATAGAGGATCCCACAATCGTATTTAGTACAACAAAACAAACAAGAATAAAGCTTTATTTTTTATATACTTACTTACTTATTTATCGAAAAATAAACAAGGTGGACTGACGATCTAGTCAAGGTCGCGGGAAGCCGTTGTGGAGATCCTTGGGGGAGGCCTATGCCCAGCAGTGGGCGTCGTTGGGCTGACATGATCATGATTGAAAAATATTTGTAACTTAGAAATATCATTGAAAATTGAGCATAAGAAGTAAATCAGCAAACGGAAATAATTAAAATAGAAAACTTTATAAGTATGATTGTGTAAGGTTTTATTGTTTTGAATTTTGATTACTGCGATTGGGCTGGGAACAGATAAGACAGAAAAGTAAGCATAGTATTGCCACATAAGTAAGCCGTATACTGACGTACCTATTATTACCTACCTCTTATGACACGAAACTTAGTACAGATCGCGCAAAATAACTTGGCGTGTGTCAGAGGACGCTGATCGACAAAAATAAGCCTTATTCCCATATCGACACGCGCCAAGTTATTTTGCGCGCACTGTATCATCAATATCATCATGCGTGCGTGATGTAGGTAGAGATATAAGTCAACAGCAAGCAGGTAAACTTTAGGAAAAGCGCCTGTATTTCGAGAGAATTAAAGACTAAACTAATATTATCCAAGTTGCAACCTTCGGTGTTGACTGTAGGTGGGTACACTCGGGGACAAATTCGGAGAACCACTACTTATTTCTTTTCGTGTAGCTGGTGCATCGCCATTCACGCGAAGACCCTTTTACTATTTGGTTTTGAATTAAACTAGGGTAGTACAATGCATTGGCATAAGCAAATTACGGATAGGGACTGCAAGTAACGCTGAAAGAGGTATTCACGGAATTTGTCCCTGTAAGTACTACCTACCTACATATTGTCATACTTAGATATTATAATACTACCTAGTACTTTCGTTATGTTAATCCAAATTCGAGTTTTCAGTTCGTTAAATTACCTACCTAATTTTCACAGCAGCGGCCGGCAGTTTTTAGTCCATAACTCATTGGTCTGACTGGTCTGACTACATAAGACTGATTTCACAGCTATCCAGGTGACCCCTACGGCCGCCCGTATACGAGAGATATCCTTATGCCGCTATAGGCTATAGCCTAGCCTATTCAGTCTACAGGTACATCCGCTACTGTGCGTCTCCTTTCCGAAAGGGTCTCAGCGGGAGCGGAGACCCTATGGAGAGAGCGGGACAGCTATGAAACCTCTGAGTACTCAGAGTATGAAACCAGCCTTAATTTACGTAGGTAAGTAAAATCGACAGCATATCAATATTACTAGGTTAACACCATATTTAAGGCCCGGTCCAAATTCACCAACAGTCGGTGAGTCGGTACGTTAACCGCTGGTTAACCGTTGTTTAACCCATACGAACACCAACCAACTAACCAACGGTTAACGTTATTTATAAACGACTGTTTTTGGTGAACGTGGGCCTAAGACTTTCATTAGTGCAACTGTTTGATATAGGTACCTACTGTCGTTTGTAGCTACTAATAAATTACACCACAAACTAGGTAGGTATCTACCTACTTACTTAGGTACTTGATTGTTGTTTTCTTTTCATGAAGGTTTCTTCCTTCTCAGATCATGGAAGGTTTTATACTTAAATTCTTCAAACTAGGTATTAAATATACAACCTTCCATGATCTGAGTGGTTTTGCGATTTTTTTAAATCGCACTTCTGTAACACTACGTGGGCGGTAAGTAAACTTAATGAGCTCATCACCATGAGGTCGACAACTGCCTGTTATTATGATTTTTTAACGCACCGTTATTACATTTTTTTATAGTCATCGTAAAATGTATTACTTACTTTAACTGATTTGGCTACCCGTGGTGAATCGAGATAAAAGTGTCGAGTTTGAGCAAAAAATGACGACTTATTAGACAGTTTTGTTTTCTTTTACATTATAATATGAAGATTACGATATTACAATGAGATACGTTACCTTTGTCAATACAAGAGAAAGCTAATCTTAAATAATCTGCTGAAGATAATCAAAGGATTACCCATGTGAATAAGTACAGTAGCTAGCTTTCAAAAACGTCGATCAAATTCATCTTCGTACAATCATATTTTTTAACTTGATGTTTAAATACATTTGAGTCAAGTTATTTTAACTCACGGATGCTCCCGTTAACCTCTTGGTTCCCTGGCCTCTTTGTAATTAGACACCCACTTGACACGGGACTTTTGTTTTTTTAAACTTATTCTTTGCTCAAGGGATTGCTAAGCATTTGAGAGACTGAGGAATTAACAGGCTAACTGAGGAAAAAAATTATACGGATCTGAGCCTTATAAAAAAAAATATAAATTCGTTTTTTGAAAAAACGTTGAGCGCTTGAATTCAAGCGCCGGGACAGGAGAGGAACTCGTTAAATTTACGTGCCATCGTGAGAAAAAAATAACGAGCTCTAACATACCTACCTACTTCTTTTCGTCTTTTGATCTATCTATGTAGATAAGTCAAAAAAGTCTTGAGCAAAGTTAAAACTCTTTGCATTCGTTATTTTGCTTCTTAAACCCAATTTGGTATCGAAGCAGTTTGAATCCTGGAATTCCTTGCTTAAACCTTGAAGCGAAAACTAAGTAATCTAATGTCTTCACTAACAAGGTTTTTAATCCTCCATCTTAGAACATGTTGACTTTAACGGTAGCTGTATCCAAATCTCTTTTCATGCTTTCCAGCTGCTCGATGTCTTGAACCGATGTTTCACATTTCTGTACCACTAAAGAGTGGTAGAAATGTATTGCGAAAGCCACGAACACTATTAGCACTGTAAAGGAAATATAATTATGATTAGGTATAGGTATTGATTACAGCCGCGTGACTAATTACAATACAGAGAAAAAATACCTACTTTACCTACCTACATGTGATAAAACGTGAGTTCAATCATGATGGATGGTTTAATGTATTTGATTAAGAGGAAAAACAAATTGCAAGTTGAAACTTTAGTAGATATAATAACCTTTTTTATTATTAGTAGACCTACAGTCGAACCAATTCAATAGTGACCCATTTTGCTAATAGTTTGTTTGAAAGCATCGAGTAAAATATATAAATCAATGTTTGAAAGGGTCAAAACTATAAAGTTTATTGTCAATGTCAACAAGCTTGCATTTCGATCATAATGAATTTTTATAAGTAAGTACCTATCTGTAAGAAATTAAAATTATGGGGGTCACGATTCCATCGGTTCGACTGTACTTTGGTACATATTTTCATCTAATATAAGTCACGAAATTTCGTGTTTCGGCACAGAATACTAAATGGGTAATACGAAGCTACTACAGTCACTACGTGATTCGTAGATGCTTCTTACCTGTTTTTCTATTACTTTGCTACGGTTGCTACGATTATTTTCTCTAGGTACCTACATACATAATTTTATTCCGATTGGATATTTTGAGGATATTGATTTAATTTGAAAATCAACAAAAGTATTTACGTGATGCTGATAAGTATGTAACCTATGTAGGTACAAAAAATTAATACTAATAATGATAGAATGACTTACTAATAAAAATTACCACAATATACCTAATTAGTTGTTAAATCGATGTTGTGCATATGCATTGCTAATTACTTAATAAAATAAATAAATAACTTTTTACAATCACACCAATTATCTAAGCCCATGTAAATTTCATTAAGAAAGTGTATCATGAAAAACTTGATAACGTATAAATAAATACTTAAATACTTTTTGTTTGAAAATATGTACATACTTAATATACATAGAGAACACCCAGACCAAGACAAATAGACATGTTCATGCACACAAATATTTGTCTTATTCGGGGATCGAACCCGAGACCTACTACCCCTGCGCCAAATCAGTCGTCAATAGAAATTGTTGCTCAATTTGATATTATAATTTATACTTAGTTCAATTTCAATGTCACATTCCGTAAAAATATACCTACCTTCCTAATATTTTTCTAAGGAATTTAAAGACTCGACTCATGAAATTTTTTTAACAACTTCCATGGTTGAATGACGTTGGCATCGGTTTTCAAGGCGCAAAGTTATCATCTCTGAGGTCCAGAGTCCAGAGTTCGATTCCCGGTGGGGTACCTAAATGTAGAAAACTAACTACCAAATTTTTTTTCTGGAGCGTTAAAGGATTTTCGAATGAGAGCAACAGATCTAAAGTGTTTATTTGTTTACCTGGTATAACAATGACGGTGGCTGCAGTGGCGGCTGCGAACGAGTAGTCCCAGAACTTGACCCAGCACAGGATCGCTATCTCTACCAGGAACAGGAATAGACCTGCAAAAGGACAAACAGGAGAATAAGTATGTATTCGAGCTCCTCATCATCATCCATCATCAACCCATTGACCCAATTTTTCACTATTGTTGCATTAGTTTGCAGTCTGCACAGAACTACGAAGAACTGCGTCAGCTACGTAAGCTAAGCTAAACTAAGTTGGCTTAGCTGTTGGTGTGCAGCAGGCATTCGTAGTCGTAGTCCACTGCTGGACATGGGTCTCTTTAGAGGGCGGTGCCACCGGTGCCCAGGCACAGGGCGTAGACTCTGGGGGGCGCAAGAATTAAATGGCCAGACCGCAGGCAGGACTAATAATTTTTCGGTTTGCTCCTGATAAGTTCCCGCCCCTAGTGCTCGATTTCAACACATACGTACCTACATGCCAGTATCATCAAAAACGTCCATTAAATTCTCACGGCGGTTGTCTGTTTGTCTGCCCACGTCAGTTCTTTAAAAAAATTGATTATTCTGCCAAAATATTAGATAATTGGTCCACCATCACCAAGTTCCTTGTGCTTTATTTTATCACCTGAATGAAATAAAGTAGGCCTTTACATAGCATTGCTCTAGGGTGCCTAACCTATAATATCTAAAAAAAACGGCGCCGTTATAGGCACAGGGCGTAGAAAAGGCTATTTACGGCACTGCTTTAGAGTGCAACAAAGAGCGGCTGTGAGTGAGCGTTTTACAGCCAACGGCTTCCCTCAATCTTCAGTTCAGTAGGTCATCGGTCCAATTAGGTACATATTTATAGTTGGGGTGCTTCTTGCGCTTCATCTTATTTGAGCTCACCATATGCCAATAAAGAAATATATAATGAATAACACTGCTACCGTTGTAATTTTTAGAAGTAGGTACCTACCGCGTTGAATTTGAAAAAAACATTTTTAAGAAGTTAGATAGGAAGGAGCATCAGATCATCATCATTTCAGTGTAACATGGTTATTAACCATGTTACACTGAAAATTCTATTTCAGAGTCAAGTTGTAAAGTACAAATAACGCGCCATAAATTGATAAAATTGATGTCATTCATGTTGCTAAGTACAACAGACATGTAGTAAAAATAGATTCACTATTGTTATTATTTCAAAGGTAAGTAATTATATTATTGTTTAACTTTTTATATTGCAACGTATCACGCGATAACAATATGATTGACGTGGTTATTATTATTACTTACGTGGTTATTTTGTTCCGTTTTTATAATTTCTTTTATATTTCACATCAAAAATATATTTATATACCTACCTACCCGTCCTATATGCCTTTGACACTACTTAATAGCGGGTAGTTCCTCAGGGCTCTCAGGAGTAAGTACCTACTATGGTGTTTCCCCATCTTGCTCACCGCATCAGTACCTAAATACGTGAATATCGTCAAGACGAATATTACACCTTACCTCAAACAGTGCTAAATGCCCACGCGACCTCGATGAAGCCTCTCATTGTCTCGTACAGGGAGGCCCTCAGGGCTCTCGCGGGCAGGCCCCCAGGTTTCAATTTTCATTCCATTTTCGATCTTGCTCACTGCGTCAATGTTTGGCAGTAAGTACTTACGTGGAATAGCATCAGGGCAAATATGTTACACTTTATCAAAAGCCTTACCTAAAACCTACGCGAGTTTGATGAAGGCCGTCATTTTCTGCGTCTATTTTAAGGCTTCTGACACTGCCTCCGGTTTCCGCATACTACCGGACGGAGATGCGGTGTGATTTGTCATACACTGCGGGTTTTGTATGCACATCAAGATTCTACAGCCATAGTTAAGAAGCGCACTACCACAAACCGGAGCGGTGTGCGGTGCAGTGTGGGAACCGCCTAAAATATAAGCAAGGACCTGGATATCACCAAGATAAATATATCATCAAAAGCCTTACCTAAAACAGTACTAAAAGCCCAGGCAAGCTCGATGAAGCCTCTCATCCTCTCGTGCGGGGAGTCCCTCAGGGCTCGCGCTGGGCCCCCAGGTGTTTCCATCTTGCTCACTGCATCAATGTTCGGCAGCAAGTACGTGGAAATCATTAGGGCGAATATATGGACGGCGACCAGCACCGTTGTGCACACGGCGAACATTACGAACAGCCATTCGGGAACGTTCGTAGGCTCGTTTATTTGTAACTCCACCATTGCTACCATAGCGAAACCTGTGGGAAGAGGGATTTAATAAAACATACAGTTTGCTTTTCTGTTACCAGTCGCATATTTTATTTAGAAAACTGTCGATTTTATTTGTTTAGCTTTAGTTTAATTATGTTTGCAAGAAAGACAACAATGAAAGTATTCCATATTATTATTGTCAAGTAGGTGCGATTAATTAATTTTATAATTTATTGTAGTAAGTATACGTAAATTCCTATGGTCAATTTTTAATATAGGTAAGTACCTTGTTATTTGCTATCAAACGACTTGTCCAAGCAAAACAACTATCGAATAAACTAAGTAATTTATTAGTGTCTTCTTTTTCACAAGAACCACAAGCACAAACAAATTGAATAATAAATCCATTGTCAATGTCAACACCTTCATTAGTAATCACTTAATTAGTACAAAAAATCAAATAAAAAAGAGGATTCAAAAACATTTATGAAGTTTCCAGAATTTTTCTTTTACGTTTGTAATTTCCGTAAGAATCTGTTGGAAATAGCGTTAAGTAGTCCTCTATACTTTATCCAACCCTAACCAAACCCTAACTCCACTCTCTAAATAGCCTCCAAGGCAGTCAGTAGCAATAACATTCCATAGGTAGGTACTAAAGCATTCCTCAGAAAAATAAATGTGGTAAAAATAACAAAGAAATACATATCCCCCCCCCCCCCCCGGCATACAATTTACCTACCTACAAATTAGTTGCACATTCGAAAAATTTTTGAAATCCGAAAATTGAATAAGTTTGTCGCAGTATAAACTGCTTTTTGGTGTTACCTGACAGCAGCTCGGAAGTAGTGGCGGTGGCCTTCAGCTTGGCTCTGGACATGTGCAGTCTTCGCCACGAGAGACCATCTGAGGGCCCCGTGGCAGTCTGGCCTTCCTCGTTCCACCCGGGGGACACTGGCATCGTTAGCGCCACTTCACTTGCACTCTAAGAAAGAACATAAATGAACATTAAACAATGGTTTTATATCAGTTCCCAAGGAGATGATGCCTAGGCGACAATGCAATGTTTTTAATTTTTTTTTATTAAGCTGAGCTCAGGAATCCTACCGTCATGCCAGCGGTATCGCTGTGTTGTAAACTCGCTCTTAATACACGAGTACTCGAGGCTATGAGAGGAGGTGGATATTCTAGGTACCTAGTATTACTGCGTGTTACCTTGATGGACTGGTTGCACTGGCAAGGGGTGTGCATGTACCCCGGGCTCAGGAGCACGGTGCCCGACCGGTTGGCCATCCCGTTGGGGGTGGCGCTCCCTGGGGTACCCCCACTCCTCATGCACGAGTATTCGAGGCTATGAGGGGGTGTGATTGATATCGTGGGGCTGTCTGTCACGTTTACTTTGAACCTGCGAACAGAAAAAAAAATATTTTGAGTGATCGCTCTAGTCTAGTTAATTCAGTGTAGGCTGTGATGTTACAACCACTTGTGATGGGCAAAGAAGCTACGCCTCCAACCCTCAAAGTCTGCGGATCGTATGGGCAGAGTAAAGAACGAGTATTTTAACTGCCTACTAAAAATCTGAAAGCTAGTTATGACGGTACCTAACCTCTGGCTGTCGTCGTCGGTACAAGGATGGCACGAATAATAGCGTTCGGTACCCGTCAGCCGCGTTTATTTCGTGCCCTGTACACATTACTCTGTGCCTGTACCGACGACCGATGCCGACGGCCAGACTATGCGTCATAACTCGCTTTCAGATCTTGTAGGCAGTTAAAATACTCGCTCTTTACTTTGGTATTGGTAACAATAACAATCGACAATAAACCCACCAGGGCTCTGTTTTTAAACGGATCTAGTCATCTCATCAGGCAAAAGATCATTGAAAAGATTCCTATGACAACCTTGGAAAATGCTACCCGAAAGTTGCCGGATGCGTTACAGTTAGGTACAGTATTCAAAACGCTACAAACAAGTAGCAATAGCATAAAGATAAATTAGGAGAAAAATCCGAACGTATAATTCACTCCTACTTAGGTTATAGGCATCTGAAGAACGCACACAACATCGTAGTTAACATATGGGACAATTTATCTTATTACTTACTTCTAGCGTTGTTAATTATCACCATCCACAAAGTACTTAATATATCAAAGAAGTTTAAATGATTACGAGAAACTTATAATAGTCTGGTCTGTAATAACTAGTAAGCTTATGTACTTCTTATCAACACTTTTAGCAAAATACTTACTTACTTTTTACCAGCCACTAAACATAAGCAGCACTTGAGTACCTACTTAATGCGATTATGCTAAGAAAAAAGATTTCGATTTCCTCGACCGACTATTAATTAAATAGTAATTTTATTGCTCAATATTATTTATGGTTTGATAATGTTTAATATGGCGATAAATTTGGCCAAAGTATAGGTATCATAATCGTATAATTACTATTACCAGTCGTTGAAAACCTTTGTTAGATTTCATCCAAAAACTTGCCACTAATTTGATGACTAATTTATTTTAAAGTTTTAATTTCAACAGATTTAAGGAAAAATACACATTTAGTTAATATTATGTGAGAAACAAAATACAACTTTGACAATTTGTAAATTTTTTAGCCCTACCTCCATTCAACTCTTGTCATATTTGTTATATTATTTTAAGTAGGTATATGGGTCAGGCCGTAGATTTTGCCACATTCGAGGGTACAAAAGTCTCCGCCTCATATAATTTTAAATATAGTACTCTTAGAAATGTCTCAATCTTATCATCGTGTTTCCTAAGAAATAGCAAACCAAGGCAGATATAGATATTTGGATAAGTTTATATATTTGGAAAACTATTTGACATTTCCTTCCCAAAAGTGACGGATTTTTTATAAAAACCGCGAATCCGCAGTGGTAGGTGTACAGCTTAAACATCGATAAAATTATCATTTTTTAACTTATTGATGAGCTGTTTGATTTGACGTTATAAAATAATAATAAGGTTGCCATTCCTTTAATATCTTTGCGTCTTTCCTAAGAAAAAAGATAAATTTTCGGCAATAAGATTTTTTTTTTGAAAAACCATTTCTTTGCGCTACTTATATTGCGCAACCATTTTCATCCATTTTATGGTTTTAAAACATTTATTAAGATTTTGTTTGAGTGCTGGCATCACCAAAGAATCGTATTCTATGGTCAATGCAGCGTTGACGACCATATTTTTTGACATTTCGGTGTCAACTCCGATCAAAGTGAAAAGTGTCGCCTACTTTGCAGAGTGCATTTTTTGAGATTTCAAGGTAAGTTTTTGATTAAAACTTATAATTGTTGTTGCGCATGGTTTAATTAGATGTGTGTGATCTGTATATGTTAAACTAGCCTTGTTAAATAGTATATTTTAAGAGTTATAATCGATTTCATTTGCGCCTCGGTTCCGCAAAGCTGTCTTTATGTCACTTTGCGATACCGGTTGCGTAGAAATTGCGCCACTTATTTTACGCTATTGAATAATAGTGCATGCACACAAGGTTTTCAAGTTTTTTATTATTTTGAAATTACTTTTAGCTGTAATTCCGCTAAAAAACATGACTAGCATTACTATTAATTGATTTGTTAGATTTTATTAATATTCTATAAGTACAGGGTGTTCGGCAGAACGTTAAACATACGAAAATAGGGGTAGGTGCGGTGGTCTGCTACCTAACCAGCCTCAAAGATTTTACCTAGGTCCAAAGTTTTTTTATTTTGTATTTTATAAGTTTTGGAATTTCGTCTCTTTCATACTAACTTTTAAACCCATGTAACTTTTTTTTTATTGACAGATCTATTTTTTTTTATTATTTTTGGCATCCTAATGGTTGGCAGGTCCTTTTAAAAGTGATACTTCAAGCAGATTGTTGCTAGAGTCAAAGTAATGGACTCTCAAACATTGAAAAGAGTTGAAATAAATTTTAAAGTTGTATTATATTTATATAATTAATAATGAATAATACCAAATACCTCCATCTAACAAATTAAATGTATTTTTTTTGTAAATTGAACAAATCATACATAGGTACTTACTAGTTTTTGTCATCCTGTTTAACTTTTCATTGTGCGCAATATATAAAAAAGAATTACTCATAGGTACATTATTGTTAATTATTAATTAAACATACTTACATACCAACATCGTGTTTCTTTTTCTAGTTTGATGCAATACCTCTTGTTAGTACATGTTTGTTAAATAAAATCACATTAATGTACGTGCTCCTTAATAATTTTGCGCTACCATTTTGCACCACTTTGTGCGACCGACTCGTAGAAAATTTTGCGTCACCATTGCGCTATTTGTGGCAAAATCTACGGCCTGACCCATATGGCATCAGTATTAATTTTTTACGGTTCAACTTTGCCATATAGTTAATTTAGAAAAATATTAATCGTTCGTTTGCTTTTTTTATTGCGTTAAGTCACAGAATATAGTAGATTGTATTACAAGGGAGCAAAATAATATATTTACGGCGAGGGCGCTATTTTGAATCCAGAGCGCAGTGAAGCCACATTTTACACACAAATTATTTCTAATTAATTAATTTTAACTTAATTGTTATTAATAATGTAAGTGATTATTGTGCATTATGTTTTAATATTTAAATTGCATTTTGAGTTTTTTTTTTGTAGGTAAGTACATATTATTTTATTTCTTTTGTTTGTATAATTTATAATCATTTTATTGTATTGTAATTAATTATAATTTGAAATTCAGACACAATTATAAAACATAGTTAATGAATAATAAACATTGAAACATGTTTCAATGTTTATTATTAGGTTAGGTACATACCTATGCGTAACTTAGTAGGAAATAAGATTTATGATTCATCTGTCTTAATTTTAGTAAAGATTTGTATCTTTAGTATGTCGTTTAGTCTAACACAAACAAACTATTACTAGGAGTTGTTAAATTAAACACACAAGACAAGAGACGTCATCAACATAGGTAGGTAGGTAGGTAAGTGGATTTTTTCCGTAACATTTTTGTACCTAGTGACAGTTACATTAGAACTGAATCATTATTTATTTATGCATAATGGAACATAATGGCACGATTTTGTATGAACAAATACTAAGTTACTCATTGTAATCAATTGCGCACAAAAATGGTGCGAAAAAGACCACGTCTACCATTTTTTGGGTTCCGGAGCCGAATGGCAAAAACGGAACCCTTATAGAGTCGTCAAGTCTGTTTGTCTGTCTGTCCTAACTGTCTGATACTAACTCAAGGCTTGAACACCTGTAACTGTAACTTGGCCGTCTGCCCAAGCTAACTGCTAATACCTACTGTAATTCTGCTAAAGTACCAAGTAACTATTTAGTAATCTGTGCCATAAGCTTACACTCAAAATACATATCAAAACCAACACCAAATACTTACAATGCAATTCAAACCCCACACTTTTTATTACAAGCTTTTTATTAACTTGCCATGTTAGTTACATAGTGAGGGACATCCAGCAGTGGGGACATTAAAATGGCTGATGATGATGATGATGATGATGATGAGGGACAAATCTTGCAAGCTTTTATTTGACCCACTTCCCAGGACAATAAAATTTTTAAGTAGGTACCTACAGTCAGCAAAAAAGCTTGTTATGAAAATGAAATTTTTACCAGAAACTTATTATTCGTGAGAAAATACTTAAGTACCTACCTAGGTAGGTAATGTAATGTCTGGCAGCCCCGGGATCTTAAACTTTAAAGGAAGACAGTGTCATACTTGTCTGTCCTTAGTTTCCACAGAACTGCGTACCTATTGTTGAAAACTTAAACAATCCCGGAATGCGTCTTTATCATAATAACATTTCGAAATAACTGTTTAAAATTCCAAACGATACTAGTTCTACAAATGTATGCCCATTAGAAATTTACTTATAATGAATTTGCTTTTAATTATCTTTTACGGCAAATATGAACTATTCATGTTTATATTTCTGATACCTATTGAATGAGCATGATACCTAATCTGATGATAAAGTTTTATGCAAATTTGAATCAAATAATATTTATATTGTGTACTTGTGTGTGTTCCTGAAATTCTAGAACTTCTTCTTAGGAAAAAATACTGTTATTCAATCGCGCAGACAGACGCGTTAATAGTACATTACAGCCGAGGACAGGTAATTTGCTTACCGTACAAGGCTCGTATAGTGCTTTTCTCAAGAAATGCGAGGAAATAAAAAAAACTGTTTAACTAAATAATATTTATTAAAATTTATATCACACATGTTCGGGCAATTATTAAATGTAAATGTTATTGTTTTCCCGGGCACACTTATGTATAAATCGCCAATAATAATATTATTTTAATGATGTATCATTAAAATACGCCAACAACACAGATTCCGAAAACGTACCTATGCGCCTTTTTTTCACTTTTGCAAATCAGATCGTAGGTTTTCTTATATCTTTCTTTTGATTTTGCTGGCAGTAAGTTTTCTGTTATTAATTTTGCTTCTGCTCTCAAATTTGGTGGAGTAGGTACATACAATGTCTGTATATATGTTTCATTGGCAGAACTTATTTTGATGATTTATTACACAATATAAGCTGTATGACTATTGACATCAAATGAACCGCTGAAAATCATTCCCGCCGTTTCTTTAATATTGGTTTGTGAGGCCATGTGGAACGGTCATACAGCCTATTGATACTTACTATTGTACTTGCTACGAAAATGCGCAACTTCAATACCCGTTTCTGGGCGGTAGATGGCGCTGTACATATTTCCCATACAAAATTACTCGTAAAGGATATTTTGTCTATGATAAATCTCATTTTGATTTTTCGATTGATGTTCGTGCTAAGGGTACATAGCGCTTGTGGTACAATACAAAGTAATATACTCTGTGCGCACCGTATTAAAAAAAAAGTTAACTTATTATGATATAAGTACTAATTACCTATACAGGAAAAATTTTTGACCAGTGCACAAATTTTTAGGATCAACTCGGAATCGGTAAGTGAACAACTTTCTCCTAGAAACATGGGTCGAAATACGACAAAAATTTTTGGACTTCCCATACTAAATCGATCACGTGATCAGTCCGATTTGTATGAAGAGTCAAAAATTTTTTGTCATATTTCGACCTATGTTTCTAGGAGAAAGTTGTTCACTTACCGATTCTGAGTCGATCTTAAAAATTTGTGCACTGATTAAAAATTTACCCTGTATAATAATAATAATAATGTGGCTGTATGGTGCAAATGTCCCTTTGCTTTTTCTGTTTTTATACACAGGAATAACGAAAGGAAAAATAAAGAAAAAAGTTGGTAGTACCATTGCAGATTACTGCAGTAATGAATTTCAGTACTTACATACTGCACTAAAATCAGTGCAGTAAGTAAGTACTGAAATTCATTACTGCAGTGATTTTCAAATTTAGAATGTTTACCTCAGAAAAGTGCCACGTAACTACTGTACCCCTAGTATGAGTTTTGATAGTTTTCGAACAGTTTGATGGTATCGTTTTGTTTTCATACATTTCACACTAGCGCCTCTAGCGGAAACTACTATGTACTAAAAATGGCAGTATGAGTTGAATCGAGTAAAAGTTTTCGAAAACTTTGTAAGTTTTCGAGTAGTTTTTGATAATTTGGTAGTATGAGTTACTGGTTTGACATCTAACCTATAGTAAACGGAAACGAAAACCAAAACTTTTATAGTTTTCTTCGTCACTGAAAATTACTTAGTGAGTTCATAGAAATAATTGTTTTTAACGTGAATTTATGTGAAAATATTGAAAATGAAGTATTACAAAAAGTGGATCCGTCTTACAACTAGCTCCGATGGGACTCGAACCTACGACCTTTCGCTGTCCTGGCGAATACTCTAACCACAGAGCTACGGAGTCGCTAAGTAGCGGAGCGACTCATTTTCAATAATAAAAATTGCATTGCGATGGCAAAAAATAAAAATAAGAATAATCCCTACTAATATTATAAACTAGCTTTCCACCCGCGGCTTCGCCCGCGTGGACTACACGACGCGACGTTATCCCGCGGGAATGTGATATTCTTCCAGGATAAAAAGTATCTATGTCCCAAATTTCAGCCAAATCCGTCCAGCCGTTTTGGCGTGATTGAGTAACAAACATCCAAACATCTAAACTTTCACATTTATAATATTAAATATAGATATATATAGTACCTAGGTTAAGTAGGATGCGATGCAAAGATTGTGTATAATTGTTTGTCTGTCTGTCTGTATGTTCCATTTCCGGAGCAACGGATCGACGTGATTTTTGGTATGAGGATAATTTGGGACCTAGAGTCAAAGGCTACTTTTTATCCCGGAAAATATCACTATCCCATGGGATAACGTTCAAGCCGCGGGCGGAAGGCTAGTGTGAATATAATGTGTTAAAATGCCCGATGGTATTTCGCCTTTACATTTCTATGTAGCACATTAAGGACTTACAGCGGCTTTCAAAGATCACAAAGAGAGAACTAAGGTATGTTTATTTCTCATCTATGTTTATTGACTTTCTTTTGACTAATATAGGTACCGATACATAACAATAATTAGAATTTTGCTTTTTAGGTGTTGTCTGCGTTATTGTTCTATGAGAACGGAGACTGCCAATGCCAACGGCTGGTTGGGCTGGCTAACAACTTTTCGCAAGAAGCTATGAGTGGATTTATCAGCAAGGTTACTACAGCCCTTACCCACCCTCAAGTCATTCACTTAAGACAAGCAAGGGGGCAAATCAAACAAAGGAAAATGAAAAAACTTATATATTGTTAAATTTATGTTTATATACTTATAGACTACAAACTTAGTTCCTAATTTTCTTTATTTCAGATGTCTTATTCATGGTATTTCTTGCTTCGTAGGTTGTGTGGATGCCTGCAAAAGCCTGCATGCAGGGCCACCACCTGTTCCACTGATAGAGCGGTGGATTTTGGCTGCCTTCCATTTGTATTGCCACATCTTTACATGCAAACAGAAAAACCAATAATTATTAAACAAACTTGTCAACATGCAATGATGTTTTTATTGACATGAAAAACCATACATAGCTACATAACTTTGTCCACTTTTCAGCCGGCTTGGAACTGCCGGTTGTGTCCAAATTAGGGACACTTGTGAGTTATTACCCCTTGTTGTGGGCCGTTACTCATCCATGGGAGTCCTCACCAAATTGATTTAAGTCACCATTTCTGAAAAATTAAGCAATATTGTAAACCGCTTCCATAAACAAATGTTTCAAGATATTTCATACCTATTTAAACAATATTGGATTAATTTTCTCGGTCGAGATTACGTGTTAGAGGTATTTGATATTTTCTAGTGTAAATATCTTGTTAAATAAACCAGTAAATAGCATTTAAATTGCAAAAAATATGTGTAACATTAGTTCCTACAAAATTTGTTATTTACCTTTCCATGATCACAACATGACCTCAAATTGCGAAGGAATTGTTCGCGACATATGAAGCACAAACTTCAGACACTGAGAATTTGTTAAATTATGTATTAAGTAATGTATTTTCATTTATTTAGTCTGAAAACCACAAAACAAACAACACTGACTGACGTTTTGAACTTAAAACTATAAGGAAAACGTCAAAGTATTTGAGTCTTGCGTCTTTATCTATTTTGTAGTGTAGAAGTGAGAAAAAGTATATAGATAGATTCACTCTATATCGTTCGTTCGTTCTATCGTATAGTCGATGGTCGATATAGTTTAAACTACAGTCACTCATACTACCAATGATGTAGTAAACTGAAAGTTTGGCGTTTAAACGAAAACTATCGTAGTTTAGGTTTTTGTAAAACTCGTACTAGGCCTACTGCATTCTTTTCTCAAATATAATATTAACATTTCAGAGCATAAGTGTGAAATAGTACATTACAGCCGAGGACAGGTAAGTAAGAAATTACATTGTCGAGGATGGTTTGAAGCACGAGCCGCAGGCGAGGGCTTTAATCATTCGAGGCAAGGTAATTTGCTTACCGTACAAGGCTTGTATAGTGCTTTTCTCAAGAAATGCGAGGAAATAAAAAAAACTGTTTAACTAAATAATATTTATTAAAATTTATATCACACATGTTCGTGCAATTATTAAATGTAAATGTTATTGTTTTCCCGGGCACACTTATGTATAAATCGCCCATAATAATATTATTTTAATGATGTATCATTAAAATACGCCAACAACACAGATTCCGAAAACGTATGCGCCTTTTTTTCACTTTTCCAAATCAGATCGTAGGTTTTCATAATATCTTTCTTATGATTTTGCTGGCAGTAAGTTTTCTGTTATTAATTTTGCTTCTGCTCTCAAATTTGGTGGAGTAGGTACATACAATGTCTGTATGTTTCATTGGCAGAACTCATTTTGATAATTTATTACACAATATAAACTGTATTGATATCACATCAACCGCTGAAAATCATTCCCGCCGTTTTTTTAATATTGGTTTGTGAGGCCATGTCGAACGGTCATACAGCCTAGTGATAGGTACTTACTACTTGCTACTAAAATGCGCAACTTCAATACCCGCTTCTGGGCGGTAGATGGCGCTGTATATATTTCCCATACAAAATTACTCGTAAAGGATATTTTGTCTATGTTAAATCTCATTTTGTTTTTTCGATTGATGTATGTGCTAAGGGTACATAGCGCTTGTGGTACAATACGAAGTAATATACTCTGTGCGCACCGTATTTAAAAAAAAGTTAACCTAATTATGATATAATAACTACCTATATAATAATAATAATAATGTGGCTGTATGGTGCAAATGTCCCTTTGCTTTTTCTGTTTTTATACACAGGAATAACTAAAGAAAAAATAAAGAAAAAAAGTTGGTAGTACCATAGAAAATCACTGCAGTAATGAATTTCAGTACTTACCCACTGCACTAAAATCAGTGCAGTAAGTAAGTACTGAAATTCATTACTGCAGTGATTTTCAAATTTAGAATGTTTACCTCGGAAAAGTGCCACGTACTGCATTCTTTTCTCAAATATAATATTAACATTTCAGAGCATAAGTGTGAAAAATTAAAACGCCTTCTAAAAAACCACATCAAAAAAGTAAGAAATAATTCCTCACCAAATAAATAACGTAAGTACTTTGAAGTCGGGCGTGAAACATGTACAATGTTTTGTTGTTTTTGTTAAAACCCGCCCGACTTCAAAGTAGGGCAGGCGTACCGGTATTGGCCACTGTACCGGTTTTGGTCACTTTTCACTTTAAAGTTATATAAATAGGAATTAAAAAACTATTGCTTATATTTATTATTGGCGAATAAAAGATTGGACTTTTAGTTAATAATTACAGCACTTAGCTTTTTTTACGTAGTACGATATTTTAGAAATAAACACCATGTTATGTTTCAAAGTTAACATTTTGTAAAATTCTTAAGCAAAATGTTAAGAGTAAAGGTTTTGAAAAATCATTTTTTTTCTACAATAAAATTATTTTATGGTTATTTAATATTTTATATCACATTAGAATATGTTTCTTCTAGATGGATTAAGTGTCGTTTTCTCACTATTCTCACAAAAAGTTGGAAAACAATAAGTGGCCAAAAGTGGGGCTGGAAATTTTATCATTGTTCCACCTTTGGCCACTTTGGCATTAGTAGGAAGTATCCAACTTTTCAAGCTCATTTATTATAAAAGACTCACAACTCACTAAACTTTTAAATTAATAATGTTTAGGTTGTCCGCTGTCGCGGTAGTGGAGCGGAGTGAGTCAGCAATGCAGAGCGGAGTCGCAGACTGTTTCTGCTTCGGAATCATTAGTTATTAGTTAGTTATTAGTCATTAGTTAGGGCCACTTTGCACTTAAAAAGTGATATAAATCTCCGTGCTTTATAGTGACACGGTAGAGGAAGTGGAGCGAGCGAGTCGAGTGGAGAAGTGGAGTCAGGATGCTTGCCCCGCTTGGCTCTCTCTCTCCGCTTCTCTGCTAGGATTCCTCACTCCGCTTCTTTTTAGGGTTCCGTACCCAAAGAGTAAAAACGGGACCCTATTACTAAAACTTCGCTGTCCGTCTGTCTGTCTGTCTGTCACCAGGCTGTATTTCATGAACCGTGACAGCTAGACAGTTGAATTTTTTACAGATGATGTACAGAACTCTTCGTGCGCGAGTCGGACTCGCACTTGGCCTATTTTTTCATTCTTTTGTTTCTAGTCCTACTAATATTAAAATGTGAAAGTTCAGATGTTTGAATGTTTGTTACTAAATCAATCACGCCAAAACGGCTGAACGGATTTGGCTGAAATTTGGTACATATATACTTTTTAGCCTGAAGAGGAACATAGGCTACTTTTTATCCCGAAAAAATTTCATATTCCCGCGGGATAACGTCGGTCGTCGCGGGCGAAGCCGCGGCTAAAAGCTAGTGTTTCATAAAACCCTTGTTTTGCTACCTCGCTCCTCTTTGTACCTAACTCCTTTTAGCTCCGTAAGGCTGCCTGTCCGCTGAAGTAGAGGGATTGGAGGGGATTTGCGTTTCCATACTAATTGAAAGTAGAACCTAAATGTATAAAAACACAGCTCCGGTTCGCTTTATTATATGGAAAGTTACAAAATTTTCCCATTGTAGGTACACACGGCGGCACATCAGACTATACATTTGAGACCGCCTTTATACACTACGTAATAAAAGCTGTTATTGCAGTTTAACTGTTTAACTTGATGTGCTGTCTAGTGTACTTCGGAATGAGTGTTTAAGAATAAGGTACAAGTTCGTAGCAGATTCCTTGGAACTTCAAGTGTCTCTTAAAGTTAAGCGACACTCACTTGAACTTGACGTTGATTGCATCGACGTATTTCTGATATCAAAGGTAGAAAAAACCTCGTGGTCGAGTGCCACTTAAAGCTGGGTATCCCTTAAAATTAAGTAACACTCAACTGAACGTGAAATCGGCGTGTTTTGATGTCAAAGATGGAAACCACCATAGTAGTTAAATGCCCTTAAAGTTAAGTGCCCCTTAAAGTTAAGTGACACTTATATTAACTTGAAATCGGCGTGTTTTGATGTCAAAGATGGCGACCACCATAGTAGTTAAATGCCCCTTAAAGTTAAGTGACACTTATATTAACGTGAAATCGGCGTGTTTTGATGTCAAAGATGGAGACCACCATAGTAGTTAAATGCCCCTTAAAGTTAAGTGCCCCTTAAAGTTAAGTGACACTCATATTAACGTGAAATCGGCGTGTTTTGATGTCAAAGATCGAAACCACCATCGTAGTTAAGTGCCCCTTAAAGTTAAGTGACAGTCATATTAACGTGAAATCGGCGTGTTTTGATGTCAAAGATGGAAACTACCATAGTAGTTAAGTGTCCCATAAAGTTAAGTGACACTCATATTAACGACAAAGATACAAACCACCATAGTGGTTAAGTGCTTCTTAAAGTTAAGTGTGTAAGAAAGATAACTCTTATCTTAACTAAACGTAACGTTGACATGTTTGTGATGTCAAAAAAGGTAGAAGACGCCGTCATGGATAAGTGCCCCTCACTGAACGTGACGTGACATTGACTGATTTTGGAGGTAGAAGACAACATCAAATTCAAGTGTCCCTTAAAGTTAAGTGACACTTATCTCATCCAAACATGACATCGACGTGTTTCTGATGTCAAAGGTAAGAGGCACTATTGTTTTATTGCCCCATCTACCTAAATTAGCGAATTGAAGCTAGTGCCTAGAACACTAGCCTAAATCCGCTAATTTTCTTCTAATCAAGAGATAAAGGTATACTTATAAAATTGTAGTAAGGAGCTAGCTGGGATTGAAATACTATTTCATGTAGTGTTTTAGTCTAGAACTCTAATAAGACATCAATTAAGCATAAACTCAACTTCTAAATATAGTAATTTTATGAAAGTGGCCAAAACCAATGCAAATGATGTGGCCAAAACCAATGCAAAATGGCCAAAACCGGTACATTTGGCCCTCCCTGCAGAATTTGTTTTATATAAAAAAGACTATTGATTTTTTTTTACTTTGTAAATTGTACCCTTAAAGGTCGATAAATTCTCTATAATTCTAGATATAATTCTTCGACAAGATCATTAAGCACTAAGCGTTTGAAAGTGAAAAAATCCTTAAAGTGGCCAAAACCGGTACGCCTGCCCTACTTACGTTATTTATTTGGTGAGGAATTATTTCTTACTTTTTTGATGTGGTTTTTTAGAAGGCGGTTTAATTTTTTTATAAAAATAATTTTTATTTCACTCTTTTTAGTGCATCGTGCAGGCAATTTACGTGTTTTCTGGTAAATAGGTATGTGATCAAACTCAAAACCTCCTTTTTCGAAGTCGGTTAAAATACCTTGAGGTATCCCCTTTCCAACAAAACAAGAATCATCTAAATCGGTTTATAAACAAAGGAGTTATGCCTAAAGATACGTATTAAATTCACATAAAGTGGTAACGAAAACGACAGTATTTTCAAGATTTCCTGAAAACTACTGAACCGATTTCGAAATTTCAAAAAATGGGACCAACTTGGAAACCAACCTGATGTAATAACGTTTGAACCATTTCAATCGGTTCAGCCGTCTTCGAGTAATCGGTGGACATACACAAAAAAAAAACATACATACAGACGAATAGAGAACCTCCTCCTTTTTGATTTAGAAGTCGGTTAAAAAGTATGTTGTTGCAAAATTTAACGACACTTTCCGTTGTATTTCCACTTTAGGGTGCGTTTTCTTAAGAAAAGTTATTTATTAATTTATGATAAAGTTCATAGGCAATTTGATTTCTCGAGATGTAATAATGGAACCCACCGACTCGCCCCGCGGCCGGCCGCGCCGATTTCGATCTCACTGTCGGTGGGTTATTCGGCGACTTTGCTGTCGGCGGGTTATTCGGCGACTTTACTGTCGGCGGGTTATTCGGCGACTTTACTATTGGCGGGGTATTTGGCGACTTTACTGTCGACGTGTTATTCGGCGACTTTACTGTCGGCGGGTTATTCGGCGACTTTACTATTGGCGGGGTATTTGGCGACTTTACTGTCGACGTGTTATTCGGCGACTTTACTGTCGGCGGGTTATTCGGCGACTTTACTATTGGCGGGGTATTTGGCGACTTTACTGTCGACGTGTTATTCGGCGACTTTACTGTCGGCGGGTTATTCGGCGACTTTATAGTCGGCGGGTTATTCGGCGACTTTACTATTGGCGGGTTATTTGGCGACTTTACTGTCGACGTGTTATTCGGCGACTTTACTGTCGGTCGGCAGGTAGTCCGACGACTTTACTGCCGGTGCTTTAGTCGGCGACTTCAACTCGTTCAACTTTGAGGGCGTGGGACAGAATCAGCAATTGTAATTTTTATAATTAGTGACAAGTCGAGTGTTGGCGGGCAAATGAGTCGCCAACATGATTCTTTGAAATAAACAGCCCGAAAGCAAGCAGGCTCTGCGGGCTTAGTGTGTAGACTGCTTTACTGTATTATATTTTTAGCCTAAGTTGTAGGTACCTTTCTCATACTTACTTTTGATGGCTTTCATAGCTCGGTGGTTTCCCGAAATTGGGGAAGGAATCACTAAGGCCTAAGCTTTTTGGTCTGGTCTCTTTTAGCCTCGTGCGGTGTGACTTCTCGTAGAGGTGGTCGGTGTGGTGTGGTACCTCTGGAGGGTGCGGACCTTGCTTCTGCCTCCAGGGGGCGTCTGAGTGCACTCGGCTCGCCTCCTCCACGCTCGTCACGAAACTCACACAAGGTTAAGTAGGTATGTTTTATACGTAGGTACTTAAGTAAAATCTTATGTTGACACTTACTTTGGATGGCTTTCATAGCTCGGTGGTTTCCCGAAATTGGGGAAGGAATAACTAAGGCCTAAGCTTTTTGGTCTGGTCTCCTTTAGCCTCGTGCGGTGTGACTTCTCGTTGAGTGGTCGGAGGTGTGGTACCTCTGGAGGGTGCGGACCTTGCTCCTGTCTCCGGGAGGTGTCTGAGTCCACTGGTCAAACCGGCTTGCCTCCTCCACGCTCGTCACGAAAATGCACAGGGGTAAGTAGGTTTGTTCTATACGTACTTAAATTAAAATCTATGTTGACACTTACTTTGGATGACTTTCATAGCTCGGTGGTTTCCCGAAAATGGGGAAGGAATCACTAAGGCCTAAGCTCTTTGGTCTCGTCTCCTTTAGCCTCGTGCGGTGTGACTTCTCATAGAGGTGGTCGGAGGTGTGGTACCTCTGGAGGGTGCGGACCTTGCTCCTGCCTCCGGGAGGTGTCTGAGTGCACTGGTCCACTCGGCTCGCCTCCTCCACGCTCGTCACAAAACTCGCTTCGGATATCTGCAGCAAAGGAGGCTTTGTTAAGGCGATACTCGAAAAAATTATGCTGAAGCGAGATAGCATTGAGAAAACGACGCGCGCGGGAGCGAGACCGATTTTGAGGATTAGGCAAAAAATTCACAAAATCACTTCGTATTAAAAAACTATAGCGATTTTTAAAAAATGCTTCTACACGACACGATCCTAAATATTATTGCTAATTAAACCAATTTTCAATAGTTTAAGTAACCCCATTTAAGAATAATCTTGAAATTTCGTATTCTTTAGATCTGGTAATAAGGATATATATTTCTTCATACATTTATCTAGAATCGTATAGTTTTAGAAACATGATTTTATGATTTTGCCTTGACACTTTTTCTTTTCGAAAAGACCTAGAGGTCTAAGGCGCTACTCGGAAAAAGTATGGACTTTTTGATATAAAACTATAGGATGGATAGAGTTGTTTCAAATCTGGTAATAAGTATCTCACCAAAATCATCCTATAAAAAACTGACCAACTCTCGCTGGAGCTGCTTATTTCTTTACAAAAAGCGTTGAAATCTCTCAGTAAAGTCAAGCGAACTCTAATGTTCCTATCTGCGATTTCTTTATTGATATAGTTACGTTTTATTTTTATGTGACTTTGGACGTTGAACATTCTACATGTTGGTTAGTTTGGTGGGCACAAGTCAAAGTGTCTTCCTCTAGGTCTTTTCGAAAAGAAAAAGTGTCAAGGCAAAATCATAAAATCATGTTTCAAAAACTATAAGTACGATTCTAGATAAATGTATGAAGAAATATATATATACTTATTACCAGATTTGAAACAACTCTATCTATCCTATAGTTTTATATCAAAAAGTCCATACTTTTTCCGAGTAGCGCCTTAATGATGCTGCACAAGTTTGATGAAAGGAGATGGCCCTTTGGGGGGCTGTTCATAGTTTAATATTCGACCTTAGTAGGACCTTTAGTTTATGTCCACTTACAGGGCCTGGGTTAGTGGTGTTGAGTCTCATAAAAATATAAGTATAATTAATAATCTTAATCTATATATATAAAATCCTTTGTCCTGAATCACTGACGGATAAACGCACAGCCTAAGCCGCTGATCGTAGAGACCTGAAACTTGGAGGGTGTGTTCCTTGTATGATGTAGGCATCCGATAAGAAAGGATTTTTCGAAATTCTACCCCTAAGGGGGTGAAAAACGGGGGTAAAGTTTGTATGGGACAACGTGATTCCTTTGTCCAATCTTCTTCAAATTTTGCATAAACATTCTTTAACAGAATTAATCGATGATGTGTTTCATATTTCAGTGAAACTCATCGCCTAACAGGGTTAAAAAGGGATAGAAAATTATTTTGGGGGTCATTTGCATCGAAGTTGATATCAAAACTCCTTAGTGCTTTTGATTTTTAATTTCATTTTGTTTTGACACATGTTTGAAAATTCAATCTGTGCCCGTAGTGTAAGTTTTTATGTCAAAAAACGCAAACTATTTCGATTGCGTATTTATGTCAATTTGTATGAAAACTGTATTAGCGCCTCTAGCGGCGAGTAGCGCGCTTATATAGTTTTCATACAAATTGACATAAATACGGAATCGAAATAGTTTGCGTTTGCTTGACATAAAAACTTACACTCGGGGTACTGTTTCTAATACAGTGCGACGTGACAAATACTCATGTGTATTTCTTTATTAAATAAAATTACCTCCTGAAACATCAGTTTTTTCCGGAGAATGTTTTGGAATTTTAAAGTCCCTAGAATACATCATTCTTACCAAGCTTAGTAAGTCTGTTATTTTTACTGACTCGAAGAGTGCTTTACAAGCACTGCAGAAATTTCCTTGGTCATGTACAAATAATTGTTCTTATGTAATAGAGTCTAGGCAAATCTTATTAAATTGCAAATTAAAAAATCTAGATGTTCTTTTGGTGTGGATACCTGGCCATCATAACATTCGCGGCAATGAGATAGCAGACAAATTTGCGAAAGATGCAGTTGACAGCGGTGATAACTTTCCTTACAAAAATGTCGTGTCTGACCTTCTCTCACTTCCTAAAGATCATTTATATAACGCCTGGGAAAACCTTTGGAATATTTCTAGTTTACATAAAGGTCATTATTATAAATGTATACAACAAAGAATACCTCTTAAAGTATGGTTCACAAAATTAAAACTCTCTAAGCTTGCAACTTCCAGTTTAATAAGAATGCGCTTGGGTCATGTCTGCACAGCCTCTCACCTTGCAAGACTTGGGATCATTAATAGCGGTTTATGTGCTTGTGGTGCTTGTGAAGAAGATTTAAACCATATCTTTTTTGCATGCCCCCTCCGTGACAGTTCCTCATTTATAAACTCCCTCATAGACCTCCGTGTCCCTCTTCCTACATCAATCCCTACTTTATTGACCTCTATTAATTTAGATATTTACAATTTGCTAACAACTTTTTTAATCATTAATAATATTAAAGTTTAAATTATTTCCTAACTCCAAGTACCTATACATATTTATAAGTAGTGTATCCATTTATTATTATTGTATATACATTGCTACCACCTAAACCTGATCCATATCCTGTTTTCCAAATTCCGTTCCTTTAACTTTTTATTTCAAGTAAATAAAATTGGTTTCCCTACCTTTACTCGTAGTGGCAAATGCACAAACCGTGCGAGCCAAAAAAAAAAAAAACTGCTTGGTACCATTAATATAAGACCTTATTGATGATGATGATTACTAAGGTACGAGTATAATATTGTTTGCTTTATTATTAATGAAAAATATACTTAAGCGTATACTAAGTCAGAGGTATTTTTGTAGGTAGGTAGGTAGTTATTTGTTTGTCCGTCTTTCACGTCAAGACGGAGCAACGGATCAATGTGATTTTTGGTATGGGGGTAGATTGGGAGCTGGAAAGTGACGTAGTTATCCCGGAAAATATCACATTCTCTGAGGATAATGTCGTGTAGTACACGCGGGCGAAGCCGCGAGCGGAAAGCTAGTATTATTATATTAAAGTATATAACAAAATTATTGTATTTTATATAAATAAAAAAAATAATAATATAATAATATTATGTTAATAAATTCAATTTAGATCCCATCTTAAATATATCTTACTTAGAACTTACCTAAATACTTTATTCGTATTTTATCTTACTAATATAAATGCGAAAATTATTGGATGTTTCTTACTTAATCACAACGAAACGGCCGCCGAACAGATTACTATGGGCGGCACACAACACAACACACAGAGATCGATTATGGTCTAAAATAGAATATACTGAAAAGGTTACTTTTTATCCCGGGGAATTAACCCTTTCCTACGTTGTGTTTGTGTCTTGATAAAAAGCGGGTACTAAATGCTTTTTCCTGATTTGAACGAACTTTTTAGTGACAATGTGACTTACGAAATCTTTTTTCAAAGGTTTTTAGTAACGTGAAATCTTGGAAGCTGCTTTCGTTATTTACTAGAAAATGTAGGAGAGCTGAAACTGTTTAAATTAGAAGTTGTAACTCGATTTAGGTAGTAACTCGATTTATAAAAAAAAAAATGCTTTTATAATCAGGAACTGGCAGTATTTAGGGTTTAACCATCTAGCATTTATATCAAAACAAAATTCGTACAAACGCAACTACCCATGACATTGCTAGGTAGCGTATGAGAAACGGGCATAAGCGGTAATTTCGCAGATTGCACGCGACTACTGTGACCATGCTAACATTCCGCAGGCTTATTACCGATTTTAAAGTGACAGTTGCAATCGCGACAATTAACAATTAATCGCTCCCAAAACACATATTCGTATTACGGAACGTAGATCGCTACGATAGCGCCACAAGCGAGTGATTTGTGAACTAAAATTGCATGAAAGCGCTCGTACCGTACTGTACCGATTGCAAACCAACCGCAACTAGTAGCAGTCGCGTTGCAATTGTACAATTAGCAACTGGTTGCTTGTTTTGGTAATAAGCCTGCCGGACATTTTAAGCCCTGAAAGTAAATGACTGATGCCCGAATACTCGTACGCTACTTATCTCTGGGAGCGTCTCAAACATCGCCCTGTCACTTTAAATGTCAAACGTATGAAAGAGATGCCATGATGTTTGAGACGCTCCCAAAGATGATTTGCGTTCGAGAATTCGGGCGTTAATAAGTCATTTACTTAGTTACTTCATTATTCATCAAATTTAATTTAAGTAAGTATATTTTTTTAGTAGGTAAATAATACTTACTTAAATATTAATCTATACTAATATTATAGAGAGGAAAGATTTAATTGTTTGTTTGTTTGGATCGAATAGGCTCCGAAACTACTGAACCGATTTCGAAAATTCTTTGACCATTAGAAAGCTACATTCTTCCCGAGTGACATAGGTTATATTTTATCCCGATAATCCCACGGGAACGGGTACCACGCCGTGGATGAAACCGCGAGGATCCGCTATTATAAATAATTTGATACAAAGTCTAAACTGTATTTCGGAATTACGTACTTTTGAATAGCGTCATCATGATAAAATTTTATTTAAACTGCAATACTCATGTTATATTTCTTGGATCTTTTACAAGTGCGTTAATCTTTAACTGTATTACGAATCTTACAAACGAATGCTATCATACGCCATCTGCGGAGATGCTATCATACGCCATCTGCGGAGACGAGTCGCCGCGTCCCGGCCCGGCCGAGGTATATCTCCTATTAGGTATGACTCGCACACTAGGCTACTATAACCAGTATCCGACGTGTCACGCAATACAAATGACCCGCCTGTAAGTTTCGTAATGTAAGACCGGTATAACTATAATGAGTTTCAGATATAGTCGATATCATCATCATCATCATCATCATTTCAGCCGTACGACGCCCTCTGCTGGGCATAGGACTCCCCTAAGGATCTGCACAACGATCGGTCCTGCGCTGCCCGCATCCAGCGGCTTCCCGCGACCTTGACCAGATCGTCGGTCCACCTTGTAGGGGACGTTCCGTGGGCAGACCCCACGGAACGTCGTCCGGTTCGCGGTCGCCATTCGAGAGCCTTTCCGCCCCAACGGCCTTCGGTTCTCCGCGCTATGTGTCCCGCCCACTGCCACTTCAACTGAGCAATCCTTCGAGCGATGTCGGTCGTTTTAGTTCTCCTGCGGATCTCATCATTTCTGATTCGATCGAGCAGGGAAATACCAAGCATCGCTCTCTCCATTGCTCGCTGGGTGACCTTCAGCCTTCTTATGAGACCCATAGTAAAAGACCACGTCTCGCTTCCATAAGTCATAACTGGCAACACACACTGGTCAAAGACCTTAGTCTTGAGACATTGAGGAATTTTGGACGCAAATATATGCCGGAGCTTCCCAAATATATTATAGATATTATAGATAGCCGATATAGGGCTCGGAGTTTCTCTAAAGGATAGAATCCGGAACGTGGTAATCTGACAGAGAACCAAAGTAATTGATATAGCCCACCGGATTAGCAAACTGAAGTGGCAGTGGGCCGGCCATATAAGCCGCAGGACCGATAACCGCTGGGGTAAGCGAGTTCTAGAGTGGAGACCGCGAATCGGCAAACGTAGTGTAGGACGCCCTCAGACTAGGTGGAGTGACGATCTTTGCAGGGTGGCTGGCAAGAGCTGGATGAGAGCAGCCACTGATCGTGCTCGATGGCGTACTCTTGGAGAGGCCTATGTCCAGCAGTGGACGTTAATAGGCTGATGATGATGATGATGATATAGGGCCATTAAATTAGGTTTAACAGTACAAAAGAAAGGTATTTAAACGGCTGTCATGATCATCGCATCCTTGTATCAAGTTTAATAAAATCAATAACTAATTTTTAAACACAAATTGAAGTAGGATACAGTACAGTAGCTTGCTCCCCATATATAAGACTAGCTGACCCGGCAAACGTTGTTTTGCCATATAAATTTTATTGGACAGGAACTTCGTATCACCTGCCTGACATAATGTCACTTATTAAAAAAAAAGAAATCCTAAGCGGCAAAAATGTCAGTGATTACATACTCTTTGACATACCTTCTCTTTGGAAGCGGCTAAGAAATGACAGTTGTGTGATGTATGACACTTTAACGGTTTTCTATACAAAATTACCATTTTTATTTTATAACTTTCCTGGATAAAAAGTAGCCTATGTTACTCTCCAGCTCTCAAGTTATCTCCATACCGAAAATCTCGTCGATCCGTTGGTCCGTTTTGACGTGAAAGACGGACAAACAAACAAACAAACAAACAAATAAACAAACAAACAAACACACTTTCTCAATTATAATATTAGTATGGATGGTTTGAAACAAACTGCAAAACGAGCAGGGGGTGGTCAGGTTAAGTGTTTAGAACGTAAATAAAATTTTAAATTTTAAATTTTATTAAAAGTTCTAATATTATACATGGATATCAATTCAATATTTAACATAATACCAAACGTAAAAAAAAAATTACTTATTTCACCACGAGACAGGTAAACGATAATCCGGAAGCTATTGGCCGCATACAATAGCGCGGTAGGAGTATCGCTATAGCCATCTATAGCGGCTGGCCGATCAGCTGTTGGACCGCCAGGGTTGATGACCTCGGGGCGCCCAGCCCGGAATTACTTGTTTTCATCGTAAAATGAAATAATTTTATTAAAACGCTTGGTATTGTACATATTGAATTGATATCAAAAAATAATATTAGAATTTTTGTAAAATTAAATAATATAAAAAAAAATGGGATATTTTTTCTATTTTTTTTATGTTCTATTCACTTGACCTGAACACCTCCTGCTCTATTTGCAGTTTGTTTTACACCATATTATATTACATGAATTAAGTATTTGAATCAACGGATATACTTTCTCACATCACATATCGATAACATACCTACCTAGCACCGCGGGCAAGCTACTCTACCGCTCTACTCTACCGTTTACTCTATCCGTGTACAGCAGCCTTAACGGACATTACGGGTAAGAATCTCACTAAAGGTTAAATTTTTCTAATAGGTACCTACTTATTTCATTTTCAGCATTTTTCAATAATAAAAATTGCATTATGAATGCAAAAAAGTTAAAATAATATCACTAAAGCTTCATAAAGTATACTTACCCTACACTAAACTAAACCCCGTAGATGTGACGTTGATTATGCTTCGCCATTGACATTGGCCGTCGAATGGCGACGGCTAATCATACTCCAACCACTTACTAAGTAAAAGGATTAACTATTTAATTGCACGCTAAATAATGACAGGTCTGCTCCATGATGACATGAACAGCCTTCTCATTTAGATTAGCGAGCGTACTAGGGTTAACTGCCATATTTTTGGCACCCGTCCTATTATTGGCACCCTGGAATTGCTATATAGTTTTGAAGGGGAATAATAATACTGATATATTAATAAAAAGCTGCTGTCTCTTCAAAATATTCTTTGTCCTTTCATCGATCAATAAATCAATAAATCGAAAATATTTAGTATGAATGAATGTGCACTTTTATTACATCTGTCTCGCTCTCAGTAAGTCTGCGTCTAATTCTGAATCTATATATAGAATAATTATAAAATAACTAAATCATTATTGTATAGCAATATAATTAAGATACCTACTACTATTGTTTGATTTGATACCCACCAGGAACAAACACTTATGTGATAGGTAGGTGTTTGTACACATTTGTGTTTGGTCAGTTGTAGGTGTATACCTATAATTCTAATTTATTCTATTGTTTCTAATATTGGTAACGCAAACGCTTAAAATCTACTAAGTATTATGTCGGACGGAATCATATCAATATGTGTAAAAAAATAAAATCTGTGAAAGTCTTGCAATGAAGTCCTTAGCCAATGACAATCTTGTTCTCGTCAGTTAAAAGAGTCTTGAATAGGTGGTAGGGCAAAACTGATGAATCAAAAATGCTTTTACTTACAAGTTTATTTGACTAAAGAATGTTTCTATTTCTATTTCTGTATTTATTGTTTTTCTTCTTTACTATTGTTTGCCTGCAATAAAACCCAAAAGTATTTCTATTTATAACTACCTATCATTGATTTCAGTTGCATCAGTAATAATTCCTTAACAATGAAATGATCAATTTATTCTGTTTCAATCATTATTGAGTGTCTGTTGTAAGGACATAGTTTTATGTATGTCATTGGAAGACATGATAACGCATAATATAGATATTTCCTGATGGCTATCAGATCATTCATGGTTATTCAAATTAACTAGGTACCTAACTAGAAACATATTATTTACGGTGTTGAAACAAGGATTTTATCAGGAAAATATGGCAACTAACATTGTTTTTATATATTATTCATAAAACTCTAGGCTCTACCTCTAATGTTGTGTCAGGTTCTCAACACATTAGACGTTACAAAGGTATTTTTTTTCCACATTTTATTACATCTGATGCGGTCATTACCCTCGTAAAAAAGTTCGCCGTTGTTAAATGACCATCAATCGTCATGACGCGATAATCATTTATTTCGAAATAGTTTTTTTACTACATGCTGATGTTACGGTAAAATTAATTTCGTCTAAGACATGACAACTCGACTATATCTATCATGTTTACAAACTAATCATACAAATATAGACTTCTGTGAAACTAGGCAAAAAATTATGCGTGAGAGATATTTTTTGCCACATAAAATAATTATACAATCAAGTTTCGACTGAAAAAATAAGTTAGTCTTTAAAAACTTTGCTAAGAGAAATTATGGTTATAACAAAAACAATAGTACAGAATAATGAGATATGGGCTATACCCACTTGTATATTATTATTGTTTTATAGTTTTGAGTAATTTCATTAACACATTAACAACCCCGCAAACAAATAATTTGTAAGTACTAAATAATGTGCTTTACAACTTATTCGCTATCAGAAAACCTATTCCATTCTTTTTACATATAATTTATTCTTTGATTGTGTTTCTTGTTACTCAAAATGTGTCCCATTAAGTACCAACATAAACCATAAACTTATTTATACTATAATAAGTTTATGACATAACCTGATTCATGGTCATCCTTTTCAAATCGCTACGAAAAACAAACGTATCACTATTCACTTCAAAAGTTTATACACTTTATAAATCCCAAAACTTTTTTGAAATTCAAAACTTCAGTGGCATCCCAAAAAGTGTGATACACGATACTTTTTTTGAATTCACTGGAAAACTTTAGGAGCATCTCAAAACTTCAATTTCCGAAACTTTCATAGATATTCACTGTAAAACTTCAGTTGCACTCTTTTTAGAGTTTAATTGCCAAAACTTTTTTATTCACTTCAATAACTCAACGTCATCCCAAAAAGTTTAATTAACGAAACTTTTTTTCACTGCTAAACTTCATTGGCTTTCCATAGAGTTTGTCCATAGAAGGCGCGCGCGCACCCGAACGGCACCAAAGAGGTTGCACATGTCAACTGAACCTCTTCAACCGGAAAATAGATAAGTACTGACGATGTAACTACACACCCGATGCTATAAAGAATAGCGTCGAGTTAATAGTTAGTACGTTTCGCACTCACTCGTGGCTTGGGAAAAAACCAGACAAGCGCGAAAAATTTCGAGGTAAAATGGTTCCGTGTCTCATAAAGTTAGTCTATTATTAGTCTAGCGCCGAAAATAGCAGTGCCAAAATAACATTTAGGACCACCGTTTTTAATAACCCTTTAGTAAGTATATAATGAGAGAGAGATAATGTACTGCGCTTAGAGTAGGATTTATATTTTACTAGAAGCCGTCTGTACTCTGTGCCTCGACGTTTATGATAGACTTTAATTTTAAGTAATTTTCTCAGTTTCGACATTTCGTTTGACCTATTTTCCACGATTCTTTATTATTTAAGGTTGCAAAAAGATATCTATTTCGTTCAAATTATCAAGAATACTGTACTTTAGAACAGCTAGCGCTGTACCGTGCCGCACTACAGCGAAACAAAAAAGCTTAACGAAGCAGCTTAACGAAAAGAGCGGTAACAGCGCTTTTGGTCAAACTATACTTAAGTAATCTTTCTTTCGATCATTCACTATCACCATCAATATTTACTTTATTCATTCTATTTTATTTCAATACCTTCACCTATAAACAATAACTTCTTAGATTGACGACCGATATGGCGCAGGGGTAAACTACCTGCCTTCTGCGCCAGAGGTCTCGGGTTCGATTCCCGAACAAGACAAATATTTTGTGTGCATGAACATGTCTATTTGTCTTGTTCTGGGTGTTTTCTATGTATATTAAGTATGTATTTACAAACAATAAGTATATAAGTATATATTTATCCGTTATCAAGTTCACGTAGACACAGTTTCTAAGAAATTAACTACGGGCTTAGATAATTGGTGTGATTGTAAGAAAATATTTATTTATTTATTTATTTATTAAAAACAAGTGCAAAAGTTTTTTAACAACCTACCTTGCTTGGTACGCCTTGTTTGACTGCGGATCCCTAACAAGTTAAATATCGCTGAACAATTGTACCAAACAAACGAATAGTACTTTGTTGTCAATTAGAATTAGGTGAAAAAATTGTATGAATGAATCGCCAAACGTGTGGGAAAATGCTGAGGAAATTGATTTTCAGTAAGGTCAACTTTAATGAGCTTTTTGCGAGACCTATCCTATGTTCGGTACTTCAGTTTTGGATATTATCAAAGTAGATAAATAGACCGAGATTAAACACACTGTTTTGAGGCCAATAATTTTAAACCTCCGTGGTCCCGGGTTTGATTGTCGAATGAAGTTTCGTATAGGTACTTTGTTTAAAATGTAGAATGGGTCCTATCCTATTAGTCCAGTAAATAGAGTACCAGTGTCGTAGCACTTTGAAACCTTATTTAATATTTACTAGTAATTAATTAATAGATTTTATTATAAGGGGACGAAGTTCAGTTGTCAAATATATGACTATATCGTTCATCGCAGTTTCGCCGTCATTGAGTAACAAAAATCCAATCTTTCACATTTATTTATATGTTGACTAGTGGATCCTCGCGGTTTTACCCGCGTGTTACCCGTTCCCGTGAGAATATCGGGATAAAATATATTCTATGTCGCTCGGGAATGTAGCTTTCTAATGGTGAAAGAATTTTTTAAATCGGTTCAGTAGTTTCGGAGCCTATTCGATGCAATCAAACAAACAATTAAATCTTTCCTCTTTATAATATTTTTTTTTTCACTTTATTGTACACACAGATAATACAGATAGACAAAAAATATACAAAGGAGACATACTACGTGTTCACTTCACCATACCGCACCCCCTGCGTCGCCTACGCACGGGCGACGCAGGGGGTGCGGACTGCGGTATGGTGAAGCGGGCCGCGAGGTAGCGGCAATGACAGTATATATTCTTTGGCAATGATGAAGTGAACGCGTAGTACAACGGGCGGCCTTATCGCTAAAAGCGATTTCTTCCAGACAACCTAGTACTTATAGATAAGATACATTTTTACATCAGGTACCTAATGAAAGTTGGAAGTGAACTTGCCAAGACCAACGTTGTAACGAAAGGAGAAGTCCCTTCAAGGCTAGGGTAGGGTCGCCAGGCATCCGGATAAAGCCGGACAGGGTAAGAAGTGTCCGGGCTGTCCGATTTTTAAGGCGCTACTCGGAAAAAATATGGACTTTTTGATTTAAAACTATGGGACGGTTACAGTTGTTACAAATCTGGTAATAAGATATATATTTCTTCATACCTTTATCTAGATTCGTATAGTTTAAAAAACATGATTTTATGATTTTGCCTCGACACTTTTTCTTTTCGAAAAGACCTCTAAAAAATACGAAAAGTCAAGATTATTCTTAAGTGGGGTTACCTACACTATTGGAAATTGGTTTAATTAGTGGACACCAATAATATTGAGGATCGTATAGAAGCATTTTTTTAAAAATCGCTGTAGTTTTTTAATACGAAGTGATTTTGTGTTTTTTTTTGCCTAATCTGCAAAATCGGTCTCGCTCCCGCGCGCGTCGTTTTCTCATTGCTATCTCACATTTTTTCCGAGTATCGCCTTAACCTTTTTGATCAACTCGCGAACTCGCTGTTCAGACACAGCGCGCACGGCGAGAGTAGAACGAGTAAAAAATATGGCTTTTATTTTAAAATTAAGGCATGAAACTCTTGGTTTTTAGGGTATCCATCCGGCCTTGATTGATACCTACCCATAAGTCCGAATAAACTAGCTGGCCAATCCAGTTAAGTGGCAACCCTAGCTAGCTAAGGGTAATTGGGTGGTAGGGCCTAGTCTGCACCCTGTTTGTCTTGTAAACAGGTTGTGGTCAAATTCTTACCCAGTTTACCATAAATAAACAGTTCAAAGTCTCGGTTTGAATGAGTAACGTAAACGCCGAACTGTTTACGTAAACTACGGAGCCATAACAGAAGGTTGCTAGAGATAACAAAATAATTGGAAACATTAGGTATATTTTCCGGAACGAATATTGTGAGTTTCTATTTTTACCTTTTGAGAAAAGCGAACGTGAATCACAATTTCTTACTACAATGGGCTGTGGTCACGTTTTTATTTTGTAAAACTTTTCAAAAATACCGCTCGTAAATACAAAATAAAGATGAGGAAAAAAGTTTGTAAAAGGGTTTTTACATATACCTACTTACCTAGTACTTATTATAAGCCGAATCGTGACTGCTTAGCAAATAATGATTTTAGATTCTAAAGGGATAAAAGCTCACGATACTTAATTTTCCTGTACCTATTTAATTCATACTTACATAAAATCAATGGTAGGTATTTTACCTTTGCAATAGGTAATGTTCTCAACATACGTTTAAAATACAAGGTAAATCTACATCACTAACAGATCACTAACAGCTACATTTTTTTCTTTAGGGTAAATGTCCTAAATTTAATAAAAGCGGAAAAAACTTTATTTACTTTATTTTTTATGTAATTAGCAGGTAATGTGACTTGCATCTTGCATTAAAGAATAAGTAAGTAGGTAGGTACTTACCTAGTTACTTACTTATGAATAATAAAGCCTCTGTAATTTAATGAATTTATACCTACATTTTAACTGAATGTTTAAACGCAATAAAATACGAATATTTATTTACTGTAACTACCTAGTAGTAGAGATGTTTGTAAACAAAACCTAGCTTCTATTACACTACACGTGAACGTGACTACACTACATTAAATAGTAGCGCAAATATGTCAAAATGTAAAACTATGACAATATAAAAATTATCAAAGTGCGCATATTTACAAATCGAAGGAGAATATTGAGTGAAGTAAAATTTTCTATTCGTTCTTAACATTTGCAAGTTGTAAGTATGTTTTATTTTTAATTATCGCAAACCTTAGGTATTAATACTTTCTTTTTTTCATACAACTTACACATAGCGTTTACTACTCACCTTACGAAATTTAATTTTACCACACACGTTTTAAAAATTTTAAAGCCGATAACAGTATGTTGCACGTTTGGTGCGTTGTTTTTGAAACTGAAATTGTTAATTAACGTGTGCTGCTATTACGTGTGTGTGGCTTGTTCTTCTGTTAAGGATGCTACCTGAAGAAAAATAATAGGTAATAGAAAATATATATTATACTTTTGTTGAAGACATTTTATTTTATTTCCACTTCCGGGGCACATTTCTTTTTATGTAAAGGCTATGACCTGCTATGGTGTCAATGCACATTGATGGTTGTTAGAGGCCATTTTTAGACACCCATCCCGTGACTGACCATTGCAAAAGTGGCAACGATCATATATTATTATATTATGTGGCTTAGCTATACATGACCACTGCGCAGCGGGGTCTACTTTTTCTATCCTACTAATATTATAAATGTGAAAGTTTGGATGTTTGGATGTTTGGATGTTTGTTACTCAATCACGCCAAAACGGCTGAACGGATTTGGCTGAAATTTGGAACACAGATACTTTGTAGCCTGGAGAGGAACATAGGCTACTTTTTATCCCGAAAAGATGTCACATTCCTGCGGGATAACGTCGTGTAGTCCACGCGGGCGAAGCCGCGGGCGGAAAACTAGTTCTTTATAAGTCCTTCATCTTACCGTTCTAATTGTTGTGTTTGTTTACGCACTTACAAATAATACATTTTTAATATACTAGGTGACCCGGCAAACCTTGTTTTGCCATATAATAGTGGACGCGGTCACACACAGCCTTCTCTATTGTTGTGGGTCACAACATCTTGTGTGTATGTTTATACACCAAAAGTTGCCTACACCAGACAACAGATATAGCGCTAGTTACACACTACCATACCAATAAAGAGGTCCAAGCTTGGTCTCTATTTCTTACATATAAAAAATAACTCTGTGAAGTAGAGTGAGTGTCAGATAACTCTGCGCGCATGCGCGACTGAGGAATTTTTGGTTCTAGCTACAGTACATTTTTTTATTCTAAGCTTATGGAAAAGATTAGTATTCGATTTTGACCGCGCAGTCAGTGATTACATACTCTTTGGAAACGGCAATGGAAGAAATAACAGTTTTGTATCGAAATTTATTGCAGATTAAGGATAACCATATATTTTGATAGACCTGATACTATTCCTCTGACAGGGATTTTCTTCAATCTTAAAAACTGAACTACATGCTCAGTGACAAAGGTTGCTTGCGAGCCTTGGTCTAATAAGGCTCGAAACACTTGATAATCACCAGTCTTAGTCTGAGCTTTCACTAACGCAGTAGCTAGTAAAACTTGTCTAGGCTTAGTGATGGTATTCGTTGATAAGCATGAAACAAGCACTTCAGTATTAAGTCGAGCTTCATGGGTACGACAGTTAAACGATTTTTCATAGAAAATTAAAATTTTTACTCAATTTTCCGGAATAAGAAATAGCCTATGTTACTCTCCAGCTCCCAAACTATCCCCATACCAAATACCACGTCGATCCGTTGCTCCGTTTTAACGTGAAAGAAGGACAAACAAACAAACAAACAAACACACTTTCACATTTATAATATTAGTATGGAGTATGGATTTTATCTCTCTTTACAGTAATTTATCTGTACCTACACTACAAGGTAAATGTAACTTTTTATATGATTGGTACATATTCATACTGTTACACACTTATACAGAAGATTGCTTCAGTTTTATGGATAACCGCAATACCTTCTTTGATTTCTTATATGACATAAGGGATAGCATTATTTATTATTATTGTGTCACATAATTTAACTACTTTGTATCTGTGGTTAATATAATGAGCAAACAATTGTGTTGATGACTGACCGACATTTTTATGGGGTTTTATGTTAGATTTATGTTATAACTTTGGTTATTTCCATTTCAGTTGCTCTAGAGGTAATGCTATCTACCTATATGTATAATTGAACGGCCTTTGTACTCTTGTGGTAACACCACCGGCATAATCCAGAAGTTCCTGATTCGATTCCCGTGACCAAACCGAATACAAAACGTACCACCATATTGTATTCGGTTTGGGTGATCGTATCGTAGGACTTCTCCTAAGAGCGCCTGGCTGACTACCACATCTCACCAAGTCTGTCGTCATAGCAACAATGTTTTCAGCATCATTTTATTCCGGCAGTTGGTGGGTATTTATTTGTATATAAGATAAGATAACCAGTTACACGGAGGTTTAAAATAACGGCAGAAGTGCAAGTCCATCGTCAGATCTATCAACACTTTTAACCAGTTACAAGATGATGGTAAGTGGTAAGCAATTTAAAGAAAAACTGATATTAGGTAGATATATAGATATAAGAAAGATGATGAATTTTGATGGATGAATAGGAAGAGGAAGACCGATAAAGGGATGAAGAGATTGTGTGCGTAATGGTATGATCATAAAAGGAGTTGAACGAGGAGATAGGGCGACAGAGTGCAGTGGAGGAGAAGGTTGTTATTCCCCGACCCCAAATAGGATTAGGATAAGGTGAAGATGATAAAATAAATAAATAAAATAAATAACTTCTTACATTCACACCAATTATCTAAGCCCATTTTAATTTAATTAAGAAACTGTATCATGGAAAACTTGATAACGGATAAATATATACTTAAATACTTTTTGTTTGTAAATACATACTTAATATATACATAGTAAACACCCAGACCAAGACAAATAGACATGTTCATGCACACAAATATTTGTCTTGTTCGGGAATCGAACCCGAGACCACTGGCGCAGAAGGTGGGTAGCCTACCCCTGCGCCAAATCGGTCGTCAAAAAATGATGTTGATGATTTACCATTTATTAGGTATCCAAAAAACTGATAACCCTAATTTCTAAGTTAGAAGTTGGCAGCCGCATTCTCTATGCTAATGTCAATGTTTAAATTAAACAATGATAATGGTTGTTCAGTTCAGCCCTGAGCATGCGCGTGAACTATTTCAAGGAAATGTACCACAGACTTCACTCGGTGTTTTGTGATGTCAACTTATTGGTTTACAATGATGACCTACATATTAATTTATGACCTTTACTTGTTTTAGCATCATTAGCACGTTTTATATTGTGAGTATAAAGCGTTGATAGTATGCTACTTCCTGTTTACCTTATTTTTATTTAAAATGTTAATATATTACTACTTCTTTAGTAAGTATAAACAACTTCACAGTGAAGCCATAGGGAAGGAACAAAATAGGTCCCAGGACGCTTCCTTGTGGAACACCTTATATTTATTTATTATGAAGCGAAGAAAATCACATGAGAATAAAATTGGAACTAAGTACTTAGTTCTAATTATTGATTAAGTAACTAACAAACTAGTCACAAAAAGATAAAAATTAATAACAAGCCGAATAAGAAATGAGCACGTTCAGATAATAAGAGGTAACATGATTAATACCAGTAACTGGAATTAATTAATGTAGTCATTAACTAGTGCATAGCATAGGCACGAACAATGAAAAACTAAAACACCATAACTGCTCTATTTCTGATAAACTTACGGAAGTAGTTGTGTATAGTCACTTGTCACTTCGCATCCTATCAGAGAACGGAGTTTAAAAATAAATGTGCAAACAGTCAAATAGTCAAACCTACACTAGCTACATATGCTAGGGGTGAGTATCCCTAGTGTGAGTTTGTCAATGTGCAAACGTTACTATCGCGTTTGCGTCAAAAATCCTACTACCTACTTTTAATCTTATTTCTTTACTATTACGATATTTACGATCTATCTATCATTTGACACGGAGGCGCGGATTCGAATCCCGCCTGAAAGCTACTTATAGGGCTCGTGGTTTTTTACTATCACATTTTTCCTATACGATTGTCTTTACTCATATTTTATTTATTAAGGCGTCCCGTCGTCGCCGTCGCCGCGGGACAGATATAGGTATCTGTATAAAGATAGTAACGTAACGTTTGCTTTCAGTTTCATGAATATTTGGCATGACCTGCCTCAAGTTCAAGTGTTTTTACATTGTTTCAGGATTGAAGTAATGTTCGTCAAGTATTTTTTTTTATTGAATGTAGGTATTTCAATCGACCAACATTTTTTTCCTACGCTAGAACATCTTATAACAGTTATTATAACTTACATGAAAAAAAAAACTCATCCGCTTTAAGAAAAGTTACAAAATATTATAGCTTATCTGCACTTTTTATAATACCGTCTTGCTTAGAATACTTATTTTTGTAATTGCTCCAATCCAACACCAGTTACATACCTACTTAGGTACCTATAGATCGTCTAATGCCGGCTTTACACGTTGGCCCAACCATTTGGCCGTCGTACGATACGTCGATACGTCGTAGGTACATTGACACTTTTGATCGAGCAAGTTTAAGGCGATACTCGGAAAAAATGTGCTGAAGCCAGATAGCAATGAGAAAACTACGCGCGCGGGAGCGAGACCGATTTTGCAGATTAGTAAAAAAAAAACACAAAATCACTTCGTATTAAAAAACTACAGCGATTTAAAAAAAAAGCTTCTATACGATCCTCAATATTATTGGTGTCCACTAATTAAACCAATTTCCAATAGTGTAAGTAACCCCATTTAAGAATAATCTTCACTTTTCGTATTTTTTAGAGGTCTTTTCGAAAATAAAAAGTGTCGAGGCAAAATCATAAAATCGTGTTTTTGAAACTATACGATTCTAGATAAAGGTATGAAGAAATATATATCTTATTACCAGATTTGTAACAACTGTAACCGTCCTATAGTTTTAAATGAAAAAGTCCATATTTTTCCGAGTAGCGCCTAAATAAGGTTCTTTCAAAAGTGTCAATGTACGATGCTTGGCCCATGAATGCTTTGCCCAGTGTGTACAGCAGCGGCCTTATGACGATGGCAGATCTCGTATTAAACGAAGCGATATTAAAAAAAATATACCTTAAGCACTATCACAAATGTTCATTTTTAAATAATTATATAAGTAATTGAATTGAGTAATTGAAATACTGTAGGTAAATTACTTACCACGATTACAGAATAGTTGCATAGCTTACCTAGGTACGTTTCTAAATACAAATTTCGTCACACTCACAGGTAAATTATTAAATTCGGGTGCATATAAAAATATAAAAAGGTAAGTTGTTTCATTTTCACAAGGGCATAATAAGATTCACAGAATATTTATACTGACCTTTAAAAATCGTTGTTTAAAAATTTTCTTGTTTCTCGCGGCCATTTTACAATAATGCACTCGATAAAATTGCACTCTTAAAATTTCAACTCATATACTAATCTAACGAGATAAAAACTTAAGGTTTAGTTACCTTTTCCAAACTGGCTGGTTTTAAAAAGAAATAAACTTTATATATTTATAAATTATCAGTCGAAGAAAATCGGAACCACCACAGTCAGCTTGGTTGGATTGTCTCCAATCACTGTACTGGCTGTAGTGTACGCTACTATAATTAACTAAATGAATCGGTCACATCGAAATACTTATTTGGAACAAATTTGAAATTTATCGCTTTGACTGTAAGGTGAGCTTTCCTTTGTATTATATTAGCGGTGGTAAGTCTAGACTACACTGTACCATTCAAGATCTTTTTTTTTATCAAGTAAGTAGCATACAATACAACTTTCCGTACTTTTTGTATTTTACCGCAATACGTTGCGCTTTTTGCTGTTATCGTATTACCTACTATTTACCAACTTACCTACTTATTTGATTAAAAATATCATTAGCTTTGGATTAAGTACTATACAAAACTATAGATGACTATAGGTAAGTAATTTAAACTATACCACCTTAACACTGTTCCACAGATTACTAAATATACGGTAGGTAATTCCAAATAATAAATTTATAAACTTACGTGAGTGATGATAGACTCAAACGACATTGTGCACGTTCAAAAATACTTACCTACTTACCTACAGACCTACGATTTAATAACGCCAAAAGTAAATTAAGGAAAATTTCCGTAATTTTGAAGATGACAACATTTTCCTTGGTGTTTCCTACTTCCGGTAAAACAAATATTCAAATGTTATATTTCACTTAAATTTTATTTGTAACATCAATCATCAGCCATTTAATGTCCCCACTGCTGGAGCGCACTGGCCTTCCTTATAGATGGAAATGGAGAATGGGCCACCACGCGGGCCCAATGCGGATTTGTGGGTATTAAAGACTGCAAATGAAGCCGAGACCAACGGCTTAACGTGCCTTCCGAAGCACGGATGAGCTCGAGATGAAAGTTTTCGGTCACCCATCCCATGACCGACCATTGCGAAAGTTGCTTAACTTCAATGATCGCCGGCAGAGCGCCCCAACCGCCCCACGGGCTCCTCAGTTATTGTATGTAAGTATAATGAATTTATGGATAAGAATTAGCTACAAAGACTTCCAGTTATTGCAAGTACGGTAGCCAGCACGTCGGGTTACCTACTACAAAATGTCAAATTTATTAATTGAAACTGAACTCTAATTGCTGGACATAAGGTTGAATTTTATTTAAAGAAATTTGACAGTTTGTAGTAACCTGAGGTGCTGGCGACTATACCTATAAAGAAATTATGGATAATATTAAGCTACAAAGACTTCCACAGCCTAAAAAGTGGATTAGAATTCTACATTTTATAATACTAATGTTAGTTAAGTATATTTAATATTATTATACCTACCTACTTAATTATGTAGAATAATAAAAATACTTACATTGTCTGGAACTTCCAACATTTTCTAAAGTATTGTGTGTCTTTGTGATGTCATAAACATAGCGTAAGTACCTGAAAATAAATAAAAATAGAGTTACATACCATTGTTATCTTAAATTAAATTATTATAAATAGATGCATGAAAGAGCTTTATTTGCAGCTTATTGCCTTAACTTACTTTACTCAACGAATCTGAAACAAATATTATTATAAAAATAAATATCTTACTTTAAACTTTGTTTTGATTATTCGCCTTGCTTAATTCGGACAGCAAAATCTTATAAAGAACGAATGGCAACATGCGATTCGGACAAGAAAATGATGTTTGACAATTTTGACATTGACATTTCAAACAGTGAGAGAGAAATCTATGGTGAGAAACAGCTGATTTTGTTTTGGTTTGGTTTGTGTGTTGTGCAGTGTTATTGAAAAAAAAATTGTTTTAAAAAAAGCAGAAGAAAAACCAATTAAACGAATGAATGTGTAAAATATGATAAAAACTGTTTCGTGTTTCTAGCCCCTCTCAATTTCAAATTGACATGGTAAGTTTATCTGACTGTAGGTAGGTAATATAATTTATAAAAATATATTTTACTGTTTGCTTGCTCGTGTTTTATAAAAATTGTAGGTACTAATCTTATAACATAATATTTTATGAAATGAGTCATAGAACTGTCTCATCCATCGATAACTCTACGTAACATTATCATAAGTAAGTATAAAACAAAGTCGCTTACCGCCGCAGCTGAACACTTACGTTTTTAAAATTTCGCTAGATCAGCTGGGTTTTATTTTATTTATTTTCATTAACAATAATAACATTTAATACGCTTTTCATCAATAGCAATAGATATAGTGATTAGTGATTCATGAGGTAGCAAGTAGGCCTCTGCATCTGTGAATGTTGAATTAAGGGCTTTCAGCATATTTGAATTTATGACTTATTTTAACTAAAAATTAAAATACTTAACTGCCAAGGGATTGTTTGTTCACCAGTGACAAAACAATCATTTAAGTATCATGGACTAAAAAAAGGCATTTCCGCTAATTTGACTGCAATATTTCTATTACTTAATTCAATTGTTGGTTTAGCTTTTATTCATCTAGTCACACTTTTAATCGAGATTTACCAATTTTTTATAATAATTTATCAAACAAAACATTATTAAAGGTGTCAATTTGGCCAAGATGAAATAGGCAAGTAAATTGAGTAAGTAAATACTTTATAAAGACCATTAATAGACCACTAATTTTTAATTATTTTACACATTTCAAGCGATGAATGAGTCGATCAAGTCTTGACAAACTACTTTTACTATAGGGTTAGCCACAACACAACAGAACAGTACCTACACTACCAACATCTCATCCAAAATGTATAGAACATCTCATAATTTCTTCATCAAACCTATTTGAGTGGGAGTCTATTAATAAGGTAGGTCTTTAAAAAAGACTTAAAGATTTCTTAAACCATGTTTTCTCAAAGTAAATCTTTTGAAAGATAGACACTTCCAAAATGGTAAATTGTGTGTCCCTTTTAAAATAGAAGAGTGAAAAATCTAGTAAAAATATATGCTCTAGATCTAAATAAAAACTTTAAACATAAATTGCTTTAAATAAGATGGGTATAGTTAGCAGTTTTTGAGATATAACACATTTTCAAAAACCGCAAATATAACTTATATTTTTGTTAAACAAACACAATGAAAAACGAAGTAATTTTTTGCTGACGAAAAATGTTAGTGGTATTTCAGCTAGGCAATTGGAATGTTTAGTGGGTAAGGAACCCATGAAGGGCGAGTCCTACTCGCACTTGGCCGATTGTTTTATTATTTACTATTTCGTGGCTGGTCACAATATGTTAAAAGTTGTTTGTATACTTTCCTTCATACCCGAAATATTTGTACTACTTAAAAATGACCGTCCTCCTTTGACCGAAATCCTTTGCTCATGTCATGTATTCTCTAGTTGTGCACAAATAAGTGCCTGTCCCGAGCTTATGGGATTAAAAATAATAATATTTATATCATTTTTATAAAGAAGTAAATTATTAATTACTATTTGTTTAATAATTATGTTAGATTTTTATTTCAACATTTAATTAAGTATAATAATTGTGAAATAATTCAAAATAAGAAAAAAATTTAGGTTTACATCTTATTTATTATAACATAGAGGTACCTACTAAGTTAGCTTACTGCTTGCGGATTGCCCGCGTGAGCTACTGGATTTTCCCATTGGAATGAGATATTTTTATAAAAAGGAAAGATTAGATTTATGTTTGTTAGTTTAATAAAAAAAAAATACTCAATAACTACTGGACCGATTTAGTAAGCTAAATTTTTTATGAGTGACATAGGCCATATTATATCCCGAATTCCCGATATTCCCACGGGAACGGCTTAAACCGCGGGAAGCCACTAGTCTTCTATAAGTAGGTACTAATATTATAAAGAGGAAAGATTTGATTGTTTATTTGTTTGCATCGAATAGGCTCCGAAACTACTGGACCGATTTAGAAAATTCTTTCACCATTAGAAAGCTACATTCTTTCCAAGTGACATAGCATAGGCTATATTTTATCCCGATATTCCCACGAATCCCACGGGAACGGGTACCACGCGGGTGAAACCGCGAGGATCCGCTAGTTAAGTATATTTTTAAAATTATTATACCTATCTTGAATTTATTTTTTTGAAAATTCTAATAGTTCACCAGTAAAAAGCAAATTCATAAGCAATATAATGTTTAGGTTCTTTTTATTTTATATACCTATTATACCTACTTATGTTAATTTTTCTTGTTTGTTCTTTAGTTACAAGCTTTGATATCAAAGGTTACAAGTCAATTACCTATGTAGTAAATAATTAGTCAATCAACTGTCACAAAATTAATGTCAAAAACAACAACAATGACATTTTACCTTATATGAAAATATATTTTTGGGCGTTGTGTCTGAATTTAAATAATAATATTAGTAAAATTAGCGTAAGTAAATCTGTGCTAACTATTTATTACATCAAGCTAATTTCACTTGCAGAATTTATTGTTTGACTTTCGACCTTATCGTGACGCAAAAGAGTTCCTTATCAAAGTGTAGTCCAGTTGTAGGGCTAACGGAAAACCGACCCTGCGCTACTTTCTAACTTCTCTGTGACGTGTACAGAGATTCTCAAAGTTTCGCAAGGTGTTGACGTTATGAGTTTGTTATGCTAATGCATTAGCTAATTTTAGCACTTCTAGTGTTATTTCCTTTGTATTTAAATTTGATTTTGGGACTTGGTAACTCGTGAGTTTTCGTAATTTTATGGTAACCTGTCAGTTATGGCTGGTCAACACCATGGTTGTAGATGGTCTGTTTCAACACTCAATACGATATAATTTTGGGCATAAAATTTGAAGACTCCCTACTTGATGGCATTATGAAAATGAAATAAGAGTCGAGAGACTCTTGTTTTATAAATTAGGTAAGTATACTTAAGTCTAGCCGACTGATATTGTACCTAACTGTTAAAATAAAATTTTATTAATGATATTGACAATAAAAAATGTAGCTTCATTTGGTGGTTGCTGTTAGAACAAAAGAAAGGGGATAAAAAAACAAAATAATAAAATGAAAAAGGTGATTGGTATAATCTGCCTGCCTCTATTTTTTAGACACATTTTGAATATAATGTGATTCCAATATTTTTTTTCCAATTGAATTCAATTACTTAAATATAAAATAAATTTGTCACTATGGGCTTTTCGTTTATTGCATTAACACGTTGTATAATTTGTGGGCGAAGCTAGGGGTCTCTTCGGTACTAATAATGTTTACTTGTACCTAGTTAAAATGTTAGGAGAAAGGTAAATAAAGAATAACAATAAGTATTTCCTTCCTTTTAAGATAAATCCAGTTTGTAAATAAAATGATCGATTTATTCCGATTCGCTAATCGCTGAACCGATTTGTTTCCCATAAAAAATCGATTAAATATCGATATTTATGTGTTTGTAATCGCCACGAGGTGAAAGTGAACTTTTGTAAAACAATTTACCTCCGACTTCCACATGCATTTGCACGTGTTTTTTTATGCTACTAGGTTAAGGTGGTTCGATGAGCTCAGTAGCACCACCAATGGAAATAAATCAATTACATTTTATTAAAGGCTTAGATTAAAAGTTTCGGTTATTTTGCGCAAATAAAAGAGTTAAAGGCATTTTATAAATATACTTTTAAGAACTCAAATTTACGCGATAAGTCGGGAATCTCAATAGTGCCAAAAGTGGCCACATTTAGCAATATCGAGATCCATAACTTAATGCTCATATTTGAGGCCATGAAAAAACAATTAAAAATTGCATTTTACTCTTCTATTTACGCAAAATAACCGAAACTTTTATTCTAAGCCCTTGATAAATCGTAAATGATTTATTTCCATTGGTGGCGCTACTGAGCTCATTTTGTTTGTATCGCACATGCATGATACCGTTTAGGGATTGGGACAATATTTTATTGTGTTAATAAATATGGTGCATACCTAGTTATAGCCTTAGCACTATTATTTATTCTGTGGTTATAGCCGTAGAAAATATAACTATCGACATTTTCTTGTTCGATTCACGGTCGCCGCGCGCCCGCGCCCCGGTCGGGTAAATTTTGAAAACCAACTTTACAATATTTTCTTATGGTTGTATTGTATGTGGGTGTATGTGGTAGGCCGCCGATGTTTCCAATTATTGCCAAAAGTACACTGGGATTGGAGCAATGTATAATGTTATGGTGTCCAATACTTATTTATTTGATAAAATTTTAGGAATTAGCAAAAATTTTACAAATGAACTCTGAAATTATTTATTAGAGGGTGCATTTGAACAGTGTTGATAATAAATAATGTTATCTGTGGTATTATGTTTAAAAAAAGTGGTATTAAGTTTCAAAAAAACGTTAATTTATTTTACCGTAAATTGGTCGTATCAAGCGTGGTCGTCGCGGTCACTTGCGTTACCACGTGTTACATTGAAAAGCTGATTAGATTGTGTGTTTGTAGTTCCATAATACCTACATGCTGCGGGTTGAGGGGTATGTAGCTCGTAAATCTCTTAAATGGACCTTAGTTGAAACGAGAGTTGTTGAAACGGCTTTTTTCAAAAATGATTCTTCATCCTCCCTTTTTTTCCGGGGTGGCGAAAGGGTTATTATGTGGGGCTTGAACCCACAAAAACCCCGCACACTGGGCGGAGATAACGTGGCATGCGTGCCTGGGTCTCTTCGACGCTCCCTCTCCGTTCTGCTCCGATGTAGCGCCCGGGGGCAACCTATCTTCTTGCCCTAAGTGTCCATCCAAATCGTCAGCCACAACTGCCACAAGTGTAAGAGCCTCAAATAAGGGGTAGGGTTATTTATATTAGCAGTTACATTGAGCAAATTGAAAACCTGAATACAAACAAAATTGGTTAGCTGTGAATAGGGTTACCATATCTCAGGATTTGGCCTGAGATCTCAGGATTTTTGGACTCATCTCAGGATTGCGGCCGGATTTTGCAAAACTCATGAAATCTTAGGATTTTTAGAATTTCCAATAAAATACAAAAGAAATAGTAAAATAAATGCTTAGATTAAAAGATCTCAGGACTTTTGTTTTTTTCATCTGGTAACCCTAGCTGTGAACATCTTCTGTTCACCTAGTCAGTCACTGGAGTGTTGACAGTCATAATCTTTTTGATTATCCACACGGGGTAGCACTCACCTTCATCACAATTCACACCTGATGTTAAGTGATGATAAGGCTGAAGGTGGAAGCGCACTATTGCCGGAATCCTAAACTACTGAGGAGAGGAACTAGCTATCTAAAAATCTGGCTATCTAAGCGTGAAATGAGAGACGTGCTGTTCAAAGTCATACAGTACCTACGGCACGTGTTTTACGACTTTATTAATTACTTGATTAAAGCAATCGTTATGTTTGTCCTTGCTATTGGCTGCTTTTGTGTGGCAGATGAAACTGGGAACTAATATGCAATGTATATAATCACAGTCGTCTCTATCGTCAAGACGATAGAGATGGCTGTGATATAATTGATGAGTTGATGACTCATCTGTGTGAGAACTGGCTGTATTTAGCAATATTGTGGTATAATATAACGAACGTGTTAATGAAAAAGGTAGCGCAAAACCTCAAACACTTTGTATTGTTAAATTATTTTTTAGCTTAAGATATTTTTTTTTGGTACTTATGTATGGGTTTAATTTGTATTTTTTGTATGGTATTCATATAATTACATTGATACCAGTAGCAAAGAATACTATAATATTACTACGTCCAGTAGTGCCGCGACTATGTCGTCGTACGTACACTAGTCGTAGACTATTGTAGACTATGCAGACAGGTACCTACTGTCTGCTGCATGCTACTGCGTGCAGTCTTGGGCCCACCCAAAGCTGCGTCCAGACTTGTAACATTTCACCGAACATTACCCCGTACCGTGTCAGACACGCGTGTCAGAACGGATAATGTGGACGTCTTTTGACACGCGAACAAGTTCGCGTACATGTTACAAGCTTCAAATCCATTCCGAACACTGGAAGAAACTGCTAGACACAGATAAACGTACGGACAATGTACGGAGTTACGAAGGTGCAGTGTGGACGCTGGTCTGTGTGCTGTTACGCATCGAAGTTACGTGTTACGAGCCGATCCATCGAGAGTCGGTTTTTATCAAAGGATTTCGCAATTGTCCGCGTGTCAAGGAGACGTCCACACTTGTGTTTATGACACGCGTACAAGTACGCCAGATGACACAGATACAGACACGGGATAGGAATGGATCACGTCGTGACATGTGCCGGCATCACAGAATAAATACAAGTACAGAAGATGATTATTTTATAAAAATGACAATATCTCGAAAACGGTGCGTCGTAGCCAAAATCTATCGAAATTTTTGATACCCTTTTAATAAACCCGGAGGTATTTGAGAGACATCGAATGGTAAAAAAAAATTTTTTTTTTGAGATCTATAAGTTCTGAATTCAGTTCAAATGGATGAAAACAGAGAAGCAGGGGACGGGGCCGCAGCCCCCCCACCAAGAGGGTTCGGGGGGCTAAGCCCCCCGCCGCCGCCCCCCGAGCCCAAGAAATCCTAATAGTCGTTTTAGGTTAGAACTGTGACCAAAACGCAGCGCGAGCCGAGCGAGCGAAGGCAGCGGCCGGCGAAGCGGCAGAAAAAACTTTTTTTTCCAAAAAAAAAAGATAACTTTTTATTTTTTCGTCTTAGATCTTTTTTCGAAAACTATGATTTTTTTCACTTTTTGAAAAAAAAAATTTATGCACCCCCTTTGGGACACCCGGACGGCCTAAAGTGTATATAAATAACTAATAAATAAATAAATAACTTCTTACATTCACACCAATTATCTAAGCCCATTTTAATTTCATTACGAAACTGTATCATGGAAAACTTGATAACGGATAAATATATACTTAAATACTTTTTGTTTGTAAATACATACTTAATATACATAGAAAACACCCAGACCAAGACAAATAGACATGTTCATGCACACAAATATTTGTCTTGTTCGGGAATCGAACCCGAGACCACTGGCGCAGAAGGTGGGTAGCCTACTCCTGCGCCAAATCGGTCGTCAAAAGTATATGCAAAAAAATTAGCCTTAAAAATTTAAAATGCTGCTGATGAAAGTCACAATTCCACGCGGACGAAGTCGGGGGCACAGCTAGTAGGTATTAAATACTTATAATCTTTATTTTTTATTCCATCTTTGAACTCAGCAGTTCGGTGCCTTGCCACGCAGTCTTGTTCGATTGACACCATGCGTCTACACTTGTAACATTTTGGCGTGTCAGAACACCGTGTCTTTATAATACATTGTCGCTTTGATACAGTATTACCACAGCGCATGCCCAACAAAACTAGCGATGCATGATAAAGACACGGTGTTCGGACACGCCAAAATGTTACGAGTGTTTAACATTTCATCGTACATGGTCTGTGACCGTGTCAGCACAACCTAGACCGTCCACATTGAGCGTAACAAGTCTTGTACGATGACACGGAGTCCGGTCCGATGTCATGACACAAGTCTGGACGCAGCTGACACGCGTGTCTGACACGGTACGGGGTAATGTTCGGTGAAATGTTACAAGTCTGGACGCAGCTCAAGGCTACCGGCTAAAAATATGGATATGAGCGAGCATGAGCGTCATTTGACATGCTCACAGGTCAAATGACGCTCATGCTCATATCCATATTTTTTTACCGGTAGGCCCCTGTTCGAACTTGTACTGGATTAATAGTTAAGTACCTATATTTTGGACCCTTTGCTCTCTGTATGCCTATAAAGCAGTGTGCCTAAGTCGCGTTATGCCTATACAGGATAATTTTTTTAGCAGTGCACAAATTTTTAGGATCGACTCAGAATCGGTAAATGAACAAATTTCTCTTAGAAACATGGGTTGAAATACGACAAAAATTTTTGGACTTCCCATACTAAATTGATCACGTGATCAGCCCGATTTCTATGAAGACTCAAAAAATTTTTGTCATATTTCGACCTATGTTTCTAGGAGAAAGTTGTTCACTTACCGATTCTGAGGCGATCCTAAAAATTTGTGCACTGATAAAAAAATTATCCTGTATATCATTTCAAATAAGCGTTTGGTCTATATCTCACATTGTCCATTTCGCGATACGACTATGTCGCTATTGGACTATATCTCACATTGCCCATTTTGCGATACGACTATGTCGCTATTGGACTATATCTCACATTGTCCATTTCGCGATACGACTATGTCGCTATTGGACTATATCTCACATTGCCCATTTCGCGATACGACTATGTCGCTATTGGACTATATCTCACTTTGCCCATTTTGCGATACGACTAAGTCGCTGTTGATAATTTTTTTTACATTGGTTTTTTCTCTCATTTACATTATAATGTAACTAGCCTTACGCCCGCGTGTACTACACGAATTTATCCCGAAAAAAATTGATGTTTTTTCGAGATAAAAAGTAGCCTTTAAATCACTCCTTAGCTTATAACTATAACCATACCAAAAATCACGTGGATCGGTTGTTCCGTTTTGATGTAAAAGACGGACAAACAAACAAACACATTTTCACATTTATAATTGACCCTAATGAATCAAATTGTAGTAACTCACTCCGCTAAGAACGGATTTTGGGAATCTCGCCCCCCCCACCCCTAAAAGGGTAAAATGGGGGGGTTAAGGTTATACGTTATGATGGGTTTGACGATAGCACGCTGCTCTGGTTCCAAAGTTATCTCAATAACAGGAAACACAATAAACTTAAGTTTCATTTCTTTTACAATAGTTTTATTTAATCACCTACTAGTCGAATTTAGTAAGTAAGAAATGTTGTGTGACAAAGACTAACCACCGGTTGCACCATGTTTTATTACATTATACTTTTACTTTTTACAGGGTTTATGGCAAGGAATTTATAATACAACAGGAAGGTGCACTGCTGCTAAAAAACGGTCCTAATGAGATAGTAAGAACGAGGTCAGTTTATCTCACTCCATCCCATTACGGCGGCCACGAACATGCGCGACGAGCGGCGGGCGGCGACGAGCGAATTGCGAACTTGACACAACGAAAACGGAAAACGTCAGAAAACGTCATTCGGCTTGTAATGTTGCTACTTTAACATTCTGAAATCTATCATTCAAATTCTTTTCTAGGATAAGCCATAAAAAACTTAGACGACCTGATAAATTTTTATGCTTAATACGGTAATACCTAAATTAAAATGCGATGTTTTCTATTGACTAAAAGTAATACGAAGCGGAAATTTTACGAAATTTAATTTTTATAACGAAAGTTGTGAACCATAAATCTACTAAACCTGTTATTTAATAGTGCTGGCAATTTTAGAGAAAGGGACATTCTCACCTCGTTCTTGCGGTCTCAGCTGGACCGTTGACATTTTGTATTGAAATATAAACCTTATCTCTTAAAATTAAAGTGTATTTTTAAATACACAAAAATACGGAGTGCACCTTCCTGTTGTACGTAGTACTTATAAATTCCTTGGTTTATGGTTTAAAAATGTATGTGAATTGACAGTTTTGACAGCAAAATTCAGTTACAAGTGCCACAAACTTTGCTGTGCCGGTGGCCAAAATGTGAAACTAGCGTGTTTTTTTTAATGTCATTTTGCTGTCAAGTTGATGTCCAACCATAGCGCTGCTAGCGGCTGAATTTCTTAAAAGTCAGGGCCGGTTAAATTGTTACAAAAAAAAAAAAAAACAGACCGGAACAGAAAAGGTTGTGGCACTGTACTTTTTACGAATTCGTAAAATGAATATTTTGGTGCAACCGGCTGTAAGTGCTAGCTACCCCGTTAGGGATAAGAAACCTTTTTTCATATCAGTTTTCTGATGAAAATAGCATACAGCAATCGCAAATCACAATAGGGACAAAGTCTGTCGATCGCAATTAAAGTGGCGACACTTGATGACTGTGACACCATAACAATGGTAGGTAGTTAGTAGACATCATCGTAATAGTCGGAAAACTCGATGTTTTATGAGTTTTCATCCTGTTACTTTAAATGAAGTATTGTTGGTTTTCCGATACAATTATGTGTTTGAATGGGCCAGTGTTACAATGAAGAACAAAATGACTCGTTAGTTTATGTAATGTCTAATAAAATTTATGTTTAGTGTAGGTAGGTACTGATGACTGGAGCAAACCCAACTCTCTTCTATCGAAGTTCATATCAAATGATGGCAAAAGTTATCAAATATGATCGTTTTTTTGTTTTGGTACTTAGGTACATATTATACGTACAAAATAAGTGCTTATTACGCTTGGCTAAATTCAGCATCTCAATTTAGTAGTTAGAAAAGAAGGCTATTTAGAAGGTTCTGATTAGACTTGACTAATTCAGCATCTGAATTTAGACGAAAGCAATCAGTGTTGCCAATTTAGCATATAATATGCTAGATTTGGCATATTTGCTTTCTGTTAAGCATAATATTTTTTCATTTCATATTTTAAATGCTATTACACCTTGCTAATTAGGTTTCTAACTAGCATTTAGCAGTCAGTAACCGTACTTCTTTCTAATTAGCTTACTTTTTAGAATTCTAACTTGCTAAATGCTATTACATTTGACTGAATTCAGATGCTAATTCATTTAGACGTCTAAATTCAGTAAGGTGTAATAAGCCCTATAAACATAAAATGTAGCTTGTAGCAAAAAACACAACATGCAAGATGCACCAAGCCCACAAAAAATGCACATGCACACCACGGAAATATCAGTGCACAATTCCTGCAGCTAGCAAGACAGCGGCACGCCATGCACCTTCACCGATTAGACTACTTACTCTACACGTGTTTAGCCCCAACTTCAGGAGATGTTAGACCGTGCGAAATCCAGCACCGGGATTTCTTGTTGTTTTTTTGCGGAAGTAAGCTACGGTAAAGTCACCTGGTATCGGCCACGTCAACAAGATTTCACATTGATTTGCTTCTTATTCTCACATTTATTAGCCTAGCTTTCTAGGAGGTATTTTTTAACAAACTGTTATTATTTGACTTTCCTATGAACTAATAATATATATTTTTTGAATATTGATATTTTTCTTTGTACACACCCTTCCTAAATTTCCCTAATATCGGCCACTTGCGCTTAAAAATTGCCCACTTATTTGCCTTGTATCGGCCTAGGCTAACATTATGAGCAATATATATAAACTTCGAATTAATAAAAAAAGATAAAAAAACATACATATTTATAACGATATTACGTAAAGATATTCCAACCTAATAGCACAGTCTACTAATAGTAACAAATAGACTTTGAAGTCGGATTTTTTTTTAAAGATTTTAGATTATTTTACAAACTTTAATATTTTTTGTACCTACATGTATAAAAAAGAAGGCTGCATAAGTGTAAGTATGCATCTGTCTTGCAGCTGTACCTATATAATAATTATGTAACCTATCCAGACATAGTCAAAGTCGGCAGGGCAGCTAGTTCAAAACACGACAAGTTCACTTATAGGTACCTACATATACCTATTTCGTTTTTCACAATTATTATTGTCATTTAAGCTTTTCCATAAGGCATAAGGATTGCAAAATTATAAGGTAAGTTTGCTGATAAATTACGGTAGGTAGTTAACCTTTCTTCTATCGGATGTTTCTAATAATTATTGCCTGTTTATTTCAACTAATAATATAGTTTGTATTTTCTCACAACCTGGCGTGTTTTGCCAAGGTTCGACTTCCGTTCTAGGTGATATAAATTTATTATTTGTAGTTTCATAGAAACCGTGACTGTATCTATTAAAATATTATCTTTACCTATCTAATTTATAAAAATCTCATGACACAGTGTTCGTTATCGAACGTCTCCTAAAAGGCTTGACCGATATATATATCTACCTATATGTTTTTTTTGTGTATATTTGGTACTAGTTCTCAGAATCGTAGGTCGTACCTAGGCTATTTTTTATTCCGAAATTCCACGGTAGCGAAGCCCGTATCTTTTATATAAAAGGCTATGGAATGGAATATATTATGCATGGGTTCGATTTCTACAAGACATAAAACTTATGTTAGGTACATTGAGTTATAATGAGGTACTAATTATTTTTGTATCCGATTTGTAGTTTCAGATATTAAAGCAAACAAACTTACATGGCTTTACCAGCATTGCGGACATTTTGAAAATGGTATAAAAAATTAATACGGAATTCATCATGACAGAGAGAGAATTGTTTGTACACAAACTGCTCAAAAATAAAACAAAACAAAAAAATTAGGAAGTGTTTTAAACCATAAATAGATGCTGTTTACAAACATATCCGTTAGTTTATAAATAAGAAAAATAAAAACTTAGTTTAAATCACAGATAAGGTTTGAATGGTTTTAATAAGTAACTAAGTATTTATAACGCTTAGGCAAAGAATACTATAATATTACTAACGTAGCTTAGGTACATGTGTTATCTATACTAATATTATAAAGAGGAAAGATTTGATTGTTTGTTTGTTTATTTGCTTCGAATAGGCTCCAAAACTACTGGACCGATTGAGAAAATTCTTTGACTATTAGAAAGCTACATTCTTCCCGAGTGACATAGGCTATATTTTATCCCGATAATCCCACGGGAATTATACGGGTAGGTACCGCGCGGGTGAAACCGCGAGGATCCGCTAGTTTATTATAATTGTAAAAAAATAATATCACGCCTAATTTTCCTACTTAAATGGTCTGTCTGACTATGTTGGCATTTTTACAGCATTAATCGTAACAATAATAGCTCCGACAGTGTAATATTATATTATGTTGCTTGTTTTGACTTCGTATGTACCTATGCTTGTGTCGGTGTGTAGGTACCTAATTTGTTTGAATTGTGGCTAGGGAAGTTGTTTTAATCAAACGTGGAAGTTCGAGAATTGTCTAGTTTGCAGGAGGGTTTCATATGATACCTACGTACCTTGGTGAAAAGTCTTCACTGAATGATTAAGGGCTCCCAAAGCTATTATTTTTGTAATTATATTATTAATTTTATTAATTTATCATATTTTAATTGTTTCATTCATTATTCATATTACCTAATGTTTAATTATTGTAATCTCAAAATTTTAAATGTACTTAATTAATTTTATTATCATTATTTGTAAGAGTAATAAAGCCCTCTAGTCTAGTGATATTGCTATGCCCTTGCAGTTACTTTTATATTTCTGTAATAGCATCTACAAAAGTTCCTATCCGACCGCCGATTTGGTCTGCTCCCAGACCAAATCGGAACGTGTGTAGCGCAGATTTGGTCGGAACAGACCAAATCGAAACGTGTGTAGCGCAGATTTGGTCGGAACAGACCAAATCGGAACGTGTGTAGCGCAGATTTGGTCTGCTCCCAGACCAAATCGGAACGTGTGTAGCGCAGATTTAGTCGCAACAGACCAAATCGGAACGTGTGTAGCGCAGATTTGGTCGGAACAGACCAAATCGGAACGTGTGTAGCGCAGATTTGGTCTGGGAGCAGACCAAATCGGCTGTCGGATCGGAACGTGAATAGACACTAATGCCCGTTTGCACTAAACTCGGGTTGAGCGTGTCATAGATAAGATACATCTTAGCTTAGAAACAGCCTAAAACAGCCGAGCTAAAATTTTTGTTTGCACTGACAGACTACGTCGTAAATTAGTTATCACCTTGCTAAAATAATGAATTCAAATATTAATTGTTTATGGATTTTAAACCTGGCGAGGTAAAGTAGGTCACTGGATATTTTTTTGGTTGAAACTTCTCATTGATTCCTTCGTAAGTTAAAAGGAGACAAAAGCTAAGGCGTTGTCTATTTTATTTGGTAGGAGTAATTCACCGAGGAAAGAAAAAGTCAACTGAGCTCAACTGTCAGGAAAAACATAAATACAGTGCGCCATAGATGTATTATTCCTGTAGATGGAGCATAAAAATATGAACGATTCCTTCTATAATCGACTCTCGTCTCTCAAATGGCGACATTTCGTGTGTTAAAAAGAGATAACAATAGCCCAACGTGTGCGTCCTAATGAGCCGCGCGCCACTTAAAAGTGAACGTCATATTTGTTTGTTAACCAGCTGGTTACAAATGCTTCAGAAAGAAAATCTTTTTTTGTAGTAAAATATAGAAAGATTTGATGGTGTGGTGCGGTAAATCTGTTATTTGTTAAGAATGGCCTGTACTGTTCCCGGTTATTCAAGCAGAGTGAGTGTTTTGAAAGAGAATAATGAACACATATCATTTCAGAGGTAAGTCACACTCATTGTTTTGTGTTTTTGCGAACACATTTTTATAACTTACTGGTCCGTATTTGCAAAAACTAAATCGCTGTACGTGTATACACAGTTTAAGATTGACTTGGTTGAAGAAAATCGGGTGTTTTAGGCTAAAATATATAATTTAAAGCCAATTGGGATTTTTTGACATTTGACCAACCTGATAGTGTTGTAGTCCGATTTTATTATGTAATATCGATAAAAAATTGTAGTGTTAACAATTTTGTATTTAAACTTAATTTTTCTCAATTCTAAACAGATTTCCCACCGCCGCGCCGCCGTCGATGTAAAGGAAACGTGAATAAGAAACGTAAGAAAAGGCGACGATTGGAGACCTTCGCAACAAACAAGAATATGCTGGATGCACTTATTAAAGCAAATTGTGGATTTATACTTAAAAAATTGAATACATTAAAAGTATAAAAATTAGCGTGAAATCTGTATTTTTTTACTTGATATCATTCAGCAGATTATTTAATTTAATAAATTGATTAGAAATATCGTTCAGTTTTACGACTATACCTCCTTGTATAAATAGTGTAAATTATCATCATTATCATATTAATGTCCTCACTGCTGGGCCTTCCCTGTGCAAGAAAACACCACAGGTAGGACGGGCCATAAGTGCCATAACCCACCACGCGAAGCCAATGCGGATTGGTGGGTGAGGGTGCCAACGACTGCTAATGCAACCAGGACCAACGGCTTAACGTGCCTTCCGAAGCACAGAGGAGACCGAGATAATAAAGTTTTGGGTCACCATTCAGGGGGGCAATTGCGTAGGATAATCGTATTAATTTGACAGTTCATATCGAATTCAATCGGCTGCAATATGTATGGAATGACATTTATTTTGATACAATATGAATTGCAAATGAATACGATTGACTTTAGGCAATTCCATAGCAGATGTCCAACCGCAACGAATGTTGCTTAACATCAACCACCGGATGCAGAATGCGCGTACCAATGAGCCATCGATCTCCTCAAGTATAATTATAGTACTTACTTCATATTTGGCACTGATTCAAAATTAAAGGGCTTGCTTAGACCATGAAACTGAACAACTTTCTCTTTGGAGCATAGCATACGTCAAAATATTAAAAAAAAACTGCCACACTAGATCGATCAGCTGAACGTGCCGCTTTTGTCTGGCTGGAGGGAAGAAATTTTTGCCATATTTCGACCTATGCCGAAGTTTCATAGCATAAACAAAATTCTAAGGCCGTGAGCACTTTGGTCACGATTAGTACTAAAAACTGACAGAAAAGCGGATTATGAACCGCCCAATTACATTAAGTCTCTAGCCGCATTGAAAAGCGCGAAGAGCTCTATTCAATGCGGCGTAGTTTCGATCAGCCGTATTGAATACGGCGTATCTTGAATCCGCCGCATTACAATGCGGTGCTGTTTTCCAATACAACTAGTTGCTATGTAATACGGTGAAATATACAATACGCCTGCGATATATACATATGCATTGTAATTTTATGTATCGCATTGCATTTAACTTATTTTTAAATGTTTTATCGATAACTTGTAATAAAAAAAACCACAGCACTATCATTGCATCATCATCATCTAATGTCATCTAGCATTGCATAGTCAAAATGGAGACATTCACTAATTACGACGCAACAGATTAACATGTATGTCTCTTTCTATCTTATGACAATTTGATAGTGTTAGAAGGGGTAAAGGATGGGTGAGTTATAGCTTATTTTTGTGATCCATCTACAGGAATAATACATCTATGCAGTGCGCAACCTTTTCTGTTCCGGTGGCCAAAACTAGAACTAACGAGTTTTGTTTTTAATGTCATTTTGCTAATACTTTCATGTTTTGCTGCTAAACATAAGCGCCCCTGTCATGGGAACAGAAAAGATTGTCGATCTGTAATGTTTTTTTTTAAATAAATGATGAATGACATATGTCACATGTGTTGTGTCTCTATCTAGCAAACAAGAATACAAAAGCCACAAGCTTTTCTGTTCCGGTGACAGCCGTGACACAGGAGTCACTTGCAATACGAAAAAAGCTGTCAAAATGGACTGTCGTATGAAAACTGTTTTAGTTCCAAAGATAATCACCGGAACAGAAAAGCTTGTCGCAATACTCTTTGCTCACAATGCCACAGACAATAATCACTGATATAGGTATTTCTTAAGCCTTAGGTGCTCGATATTGGGCCCGTAAGTTAAGAATAGCCAAAAGTGCATTTAAGAATGTCCTAAGGTTAGTGCAAAGCAATTTTTTAGACTTAGGCGATTTTTAAGTTTAGTGCAAACGGGTGTTAAACACCTCGTTAATATTATGTGACTTTATATTATGATCGCATCGCAAAAATCTGCGACGTATGTCAAGTCAAGTATTTGACAGGCAATAAGGTTTCTATTAGCATGGCGCGCCGCATATTTTTGCATCGCAGTTTTGTGATGGGAGCCCTTATATAGAATAGAATAGAATATCATTTTCATCCCATCGATTCGAAAAGCGATGATTGTTTATCTAATAACAGGGTCCAAAACGATTCATTTTTTACCTGTTATGACAAGAGGGTATAAATGAGATTTGAATTTTGAACAGCTTCATAACAGGGTCCAAATCGATGAGATTTGAATTAAGAAGCATTGGTTGGAGTGTAGCAAAGGGTGTGCAGTACTTTAAAAACAATTCAACTGATTTTGTATGGGATTGGGGCCGGGACTTTTTTCGGGACCGAGAAATTTTAAAAACAGAATTTTATAAAATTGAGAATATCTCGTAAAAGGTGAGTCGTAGCTAAAATCTAACAAAATTTTCAACCCTCCCTACGGCATCCCCGGAGATACTTATAAGAAATCTGATGGACATATATTTTTTTAATTTAATTTTTTTTTATTTCAAAATTCATTTTTTTTTCTTGCCCGACTAGCGCTATGATGTATCCGAACGACAAAGAAAGGTAGGTAGTTTGAGTTGTCTTTACTGCTTTTCTTATAGAGGGGGATGAAAAGCAGAGTGTATTACTCGGCCACAAAATTATTTTCACCTCGGGCGGCGTATATTGAATCCCTCGCTGCGTTCAGGATTCTACTTTAGAATCCCTCGCTGCGCTCGAGATTCTACTCTAGAATCCTTCACTGCGCTCTGGATTCAAAATAGCGTCCTCGCCGTAAATATATTATTTTGCTCCCTAGTAATACAATCTACTATTATTTTGACAACACATAACACTTTACACAATTAGGTACAAAAGAGAAATTAAGAATGATTAAAGAAAAAAACGCAAAAGAAAATGCAGGTGTTACTTATGTGATATCATATCATTATTAAATCGCGCGTAGGTACTTAGTTACTATTTTAAATGAAATGTATTATGTAATGAATATGTATGTATGTATATGTATTATGTATGTAAATACTTACTTGTATTTAAAAAAGAATAAGGTCTTTATGACTTGAAGATTTTCTTTTATTTGCTGTGTATTGTTAATTATAAATACGACAAACTAGCAGTCATAGCCAGAGAATGAATTTTCTTTATTATGTTCATATTGATCTCATACAATAAGCTTTTCCGTAGGTATCTGATTTTTAATCTGCCACCTCAATGATATTGGTTGGACATTTTTGTCTGTGCCTGCTTGGCCTACGATTGTGGTCGTTAAAAGGCTGGGAAAACACGTCCGATTTTTCTCTCCGATAGTCGTGTGCTACATCACGGCGCGGCCCACTCTGAAAACCGCAATCCTGACTACATGGTCATTTTGTCCTATTTCGTCCTATTTCTGTCCCAAATTTTCAGAATTCGTCGTAAAGGGGACGAAAAGATATAAGCGATTTAAATGGTCCATGCCAAAGCAAACCTTCATTATGGCACGGACAGACTATATTTATTAAACCATAACACCTAGCCAGGATCTGATTAGAATAACATTTTGTCCCTTTTTTATAGAACCCGCAATGCCTGGAATCAAAACGAAATGAAGCGCCGTTCAAAAGATATAAAGGAATGATTTGGTCCATGCCATAATTAACCTACATTATGGCGCGGACTTTTTAACCAGGTCACCTAGAGAAAATCTGCTTATTGAAACGATTCATGTACATTCGTCCCAATTCGTCCTAAAAGCCACAGAATTCGTCGTCCTTTGGTTTAGGAGATAATCGGAATTAAAATTTTGTTTTTATAGTACAGGAGCTGACTTCCTATTTAGTGACGATGTTTGTAACTTGTTCTTGTTTTGCGTGTTTGTGTTAGAATAATTAAGTGTATTAGTAACACAAAAGTATAACGTAAAGTAATACGTAACTTTTATGCATTTTCGAAACTTAAAACCTTAATTTTTAAGTCATAAACAAAAATATTTTCTTAATAGATATTTTGATCCTGGGCTCCTAGACTATATCAAAAACATGTACAGTCGCGTACAAAATAATTTCGATAGAGGTCATGTATGAAGTTGCATTTCAATGTTATATTGCTCTTCTTTCGAAATTATTAATATTTGGAGGTGGGGCTCCCACCGGCACCGTGGGAGTGAAGTGAATAGTGGAGTGGGGAATGGGGGGAAAAAAGGGTTTGTTTGTATGAAACTTTTCTTCCTTCAATGGAATAGCTAGGTACTTGAAACATTGTACACTCGACAGCATATCAGGTTAAACAGTTGAACTGCTATAACAGCTTTTATTACGTAGGGCATAAAGGCGGTCTCAAGTTCAACATGTATAGTCTGATGTGCCGCCGTGTGTACATATACAGGGTTATTTGTTATTCATTTAAAACATCTCGTGGGGTTAATCAGACCATCAAACTGAACAACTTTCATTATGAGACAGATATTAGATTGGAACAGCTGATTTTTTTTCACCGTAGAGTTAGTCCCATAGTGAAAGTTGTTCAGAATGATGGGTTCAGAACACCAGGGTTTCGGCTTTAAAACCAATAAAAATTCAGCCCGTACCTATAAGTTTTATCATTATAATTAGAAAAATATTATTAGGTAGGTTACATGACACTTTTTTTATAAGATAACGTTTTTTTATAATAATTGTACATTCATAGATACCTCCTTGTCACCAAATCACATTTATTTATTGCAAAATCACAGTAAAATCACTTTGAAAAAATGTTTTATTTTGGGAAATATAGTTGATGAATTGCGGCACACAATATATTGCGGCACACCTCACCAGTGTTGCCAGTATGATTTCCCAAAAAAGGACGGTTGGCTTCTGAAAAGGTACGGTTTTTAACTTCAAGGTACGGTTTTATTTTACCAAAACCGAATTTTAATGTACAAACAATTAACTATTTCAAAGTCACTGGGTGGCGAGAAGCGAAGCGCAAGCGAGAGTTATTAGAAAGAAAAACAGAGTAAATAAATTTATGGTAAACCACGGAACGGAAAACTTTAACAGTACAGGATGGCCGATTATGTTGGCCGACCATGATGGCCCATCGTGTACAGGGCGAGTTTGCGTTGCTCGCAGGCGGCAATCACACACAAACCGGCCCTGTACACGTTGCCCGATCATGGTCGGCAAGAAAAGCTCCCAGTACAGGATGGCCGATCCCATTGGCCGACCATGATGGGCGATCGTGTACAAGTACAGAGCCTGTTTGCTTGTGATTGCCGTTGCAAATGCACACAAACTGCCCCCTAACCCCTGAGGCCCTGACGGAATCGAGTTGAGATGAAAATCGAACCGTTTTATAGATTTTAGTTATTTCGTACTGTTTTATAGATTTAAGGTCAAAAATCCCACCTTCGATCACAACAAAGCTGGTTGTGATCGAAGGTGTGATTTTAGACCTTAAATCTATAAAAAAGTAGACCTATAACGATTTCATTTAGTTCGGTATTCAATCACTACTTACTCCATTGGCGCTATACAGTCGTTACTAGAATGGTGATTTTTTTTATCTTGATTCAATTTTGATCTCAACTCGATTCTGTCAGGGGTTAAGTAAGGGGTACCCTGTACATTTTGAGTGAATTTTACATTTGTTTACTACACAGTTTGCAATATCAGATTAATAGGAGATGTCATATATAAAATATGTAATTTTTATAGTGGCAGTAAGTACCTACTTTTGCGCTACCCAGTATATTACTATAATAATATTATTTTTAGCGAATAGACTACAAAAAGTTGCAAATTATTTAAAAATCCGCTAGAACGGCAACACTGCACGTATGACAAGAACACTCTTTTTTTGGTTGGGTGTTTATGGCTTGGTTATGAGCCGTTTAGACCAGACAACATGTTTCAAACACATGTTTCGCAACATCTACCTGTCTTGTCCATTTTGCTTCATGTTTTGTGTCGGCTTAAACGCGGCTTTAGGGTTTTTCCCACGAACAACGACACGACACGATTTACAAATTGCGCGACAGTGTTGTCAGCACTATTTTCCAATAAAAGACGGTTCAGTTCACAGCATTGAGCATACATAAAGACAGTACGACTAACTTAACAGCGAATTGCTGACAGATACGGCAAACTGTGAACTGCAGTTGCCATGCAACAAAATAGCACCTACAGTTTACGGTTTGATGGTAAATGGTACAGAAAACTGTACTTTTTGGTACGTTCTGGCAAACACTGTTAGTAAATCGTCTCGTGTCGTTGTTCGTGTGTAAACGCCCTTACAAGCCCTCAACTTTATTCCGTTCCGTAATGCGCATTCTGTTCATGTTCCGATTGTAAAACTTAATGTTCACAGAGACTGTTCGTGCATTCCTCAATCTACGAAAAGTTCGTGCAAAAGGATGTAGCTTTCGCAAAGAGCCGCAAGATAGGACGCTTAATGTTTGAAAAATTAAAAGGAAGTATTTAGAAAAAAATCTACCCGTCTCACAACCAGCTCCGATGGTTCGGGTCGATTTTTTCTAAATAGGTACTTCATTTTCAATTTTTCAATAATAAAAATTGCATTGTAAATGCAAAACAATAAAAATTTAAATAACTCCCTTAATGTTTTACAATCGGAACACTGCGTATTACGGAACGGAATAGTTTTAGTTAATTTTTACTGTACGCTTTTGTACGTGACTGTACTTATATAAAAAAACTGAATATCTCCTAAACCAAAGGACGACGAATTCTGTGGCTTTTAGGACGAATTGGGACGAATGTACACGAATCGTTTCCAATAAGCAGATTTTCTCTAGGTGACCTGGTTAAAAAGTCCGCGCCATAATGTAGGTTAATTATGGCATGGACCAAATCATTCCTTTATATCTTTTGAACGGCGCTTCATTTCGTTTTGATTCCAGGCATTGCGGGTTCTATAAAAAAGGGACAAAATGTTATACGAATCAGATCCTGGCTAGGTGTTATGGTTCAATAAATATAGCCTGTCCGTGCCATAATGAAGGTTTGCTTTGGCATGGACCATTTAAATCGCTTATATCTTTTCGTCCCCTTTACGACGAATTCTGAAAATTTGGGACAGAAATAGGACGAAATAGGACAAAATGACCATGTAGTCAGAATTGCGGTTTTCAGAGTGGGCCGCGCCGTGATGTAGCACACCCGATAGTCTGATCAGACTGGATTTTGATTGGTTGTTTTTACATTTGGGTGTTAACAACCAATCAAAAGCAAGTCTGATCAGACTATCGGAGAGAAAATCGGACGTGTATTCCCAGCCTAAGATGCTGACACGAGCCAACTAGCGCCGCCAATCGATTTTATTTTATTTCTTCTAAATAAGCCCAATTTCTTAAAAAAAAGGAATCAGTCAAGGTATTGTGAGTGACGTCTAAGATTTATTGAATAACGTTACAACATTACAAAATGCGTTCAATAGTTTAAAATCGGGTTTGGACCAAAAGTGGCCACTTTTAACAAAATCCCAGAACAATTTGACGTTATTCAAAAGACCTACTTACTGTTTTTTTTTTAGAAATTTCCCAAATTAACTGTTCACTACAAGCCGTTACCAACTGGTCATCCTGTTTTGGGATAGCGGTGAACCCGTCAAAATGCCAGGCTATGGTGGTGGGCGGATCTAAGCAGATCGCTAAAATTGACATGAGCGCAATTCCAACTGTTACTCTGAATAACACCATCACACCTCTTTGCACCAGCGTCAAGAACTTAGGCCTAAACATTGATTCGTCGCTCAGTTGGATACCACAAGTCTCCGAGGTGAGTCGAGTAGTCCATTATTCGTTACGTTTTCTGAATAGGTTTAGGAACTTTCTCCCTGTAAAAACCAAGATCACTCTCATCAACTCTCTTATCCTTCCACTCCTTGATTACGCTGACGTGTTGTGTTATCCAGATCTGAATGAAGATCTTTTAAACAAGCTGGACCGGCTTCTCAATAACGCTATTCGTTTCATCTTCTCTCTTCGCAAATTCGATCACATTTCCTCATACCGGTCACAGCTTAAGTGGCTCCCCATCCGTCAGCGCCGACAACTAAGGTTGCTCTGTACGCTCTATTCCATTCTCACCAATCCAAATTCCCCTGAATACCTAAAATCTAATTTCCAGTTTCTTTGCGATTTTCATGATCGCCCTCTTCGCTCCACAAACTCTCTCTCTCACAGTACACCTCTTTTTCATTCTGGCTATATGTCTGAGTCTTTCACTCTGCATGCCCTGCGTCTTTGGAACCTCCTTCCTGATGCTATCACACAGTATGTAATTCAGGCTTAGTTGCGGCCAGATATATTTTATGTATTCATTCGAAAGAACTTCTGATTCTTATTAATTGGTGAAAATTCCGACAGCAAAATTGTCTATTGTTCAGTACACCCCTGCCTATACCGCGGAATCAGCTAGCGCAGTGGAAGCTGGTATTACTAATATAGACTCCGGACAAAAAACTAGGTTCAGCGGGGATGTAAACTGAACAATTGGACTGCGATACACAGCGGAGAGAATGTTAAGTAAGGTGAGGTTACATACGGGTCTGTGTGTCGAACGTCTCCAAGGCAGAAGTGGTGTAAGGGAGCGCGCGCGCCCCTGGGGTCCTTTCTTCTGCAGACCTTACCAATTAGTCACCTTACTCACAACACAAATAACAGCGTTCCCAAGGCACTGGGCGCTTCAGCAATAGATACACAATGACACACACTGGGGAGCCTCTTTTATTACGATTTACAGTCCCGACAAAAAGCGCGTGGTGGACAATTATCTTTCTTTCAAAACTCCGCGACCAGCCCGATGGATGGCGTCAAAACCTTGGTCGTACAAAACGGGATCACATAGATAATTTAAGATTCAATTCAAATTCGATATGCCAGGCATATTCAACGCGAGCGATTTTTAACAAATTCAGCAAAATTAATCCGACATCTTTACTTACAAGAATTTCAATCAAGTGTCACTGTCAACTTCAAGTGACAGCCAAATGTCAATTTGACGTGACATTAGAGACGCGTTCAGAAACGTCGATCTTTTCCGAACATCTATACTTTCAGAGAAATATTTTTTTTGTGAAAGGTCAACGACCTCAAAAAAAAATATATGTTTTTTTATCTCCTAAAGTGTTACTGGTATCGTTTTTTTAATAACACAAATGATGTAACATCAGAATATCTATTCATATAAAAAATTAAGGAGCTGTAGCTTTGATAGTTTATGAAATAGGTATGTAAAAATTTCTTAAATTCAGTTTTTTCTATTTTTTTATTTACCCCTATCATTACCGCATTTTATTCTTTGCTAAAAATATTTGCACAACTGTTGTTTATCATGTCCTAAAAAATTACACACGTTAGTCAAAGGGGTAGTGAGAAAAAGCGTTTCTAAATATTTTAGAAATTTCTATGGAAATAGGGTTGTCGAAATGTTGAATAAAGAAAAATTAAAAAGTTATATTTTGTCGATGTCGTCAGTATCGCAATCTATTATTACTTCGTTTGACGATAACACGATGTTGATATCGTCATTATCGTCAGAATCACATTCGAATTCATCAATCGATTTTTGCAACAACGGGTCACCGTGGATAAGTACGTTATCCATTGTCGGCTTTAAAAGTTTTAGAACTTTTTCCGGAATCTTAGAACGTTTCCTTTTTTTTTTGTCTTTTGTCAATTGACAAACTCGACAAAAGCGGGTCAGAAGACTCTAAAGCTCGGTGAATCAAGTCAAGGACTGTTGTTTTGCGATTAAATTTACGAGTGTGATGCTCACGATCGTAGCGCCAAAATTTGTTGCGTGATTCACCGGCTTATGAATCTCATTTGATTGAATCAGGCGTCACTTGGCGGTAGTCCCTAACCATTGTAAAAAACGAAATATATGTAGCTTTCTTCCGCCAAAAACACAACATGTTAAGAAGGTTAGTGACAACCCTAGACAAAAATTTCAAAAATGATATCTCATCACCCCTTTATTATTTTTAGCTGATATTTTTTATTCAAGTGTTGATTATTATTGTTAATTTTTTCCATCAAAAAGAAAATGCGGTAATTTATAAAGAGACCCACAAAAATTATTAATGTCTTTTTGCTAAAAACATTTATTATGGCTTCATTATCCGTATTTCGTATCTAGTTTTTGGCAATATTATAGTTTTTCATTTTCTTAATGAGAAGATACTTATTTTATTCGTAACTGATGTATCTGAAAAAAGATATTACATTTCTATGGTTTCTATGGGTTTTTCTCGATAATTGCAATATAACCAAAACTTCTTTAAAAAAAATTGTCGTTGTCTTTGTTAAGCCTCCAAAATAGTAAAAGCTATCAAATAAACACATAAACTGTACTTGGCCGCAACTAAGCCTGAATTACATACTGTGTATCAGTAGGTCTCCCAGTAAATTCTCTTTTAAAAAGAATTCTCGCCTTTTTCTACTAGATGGCTTGAACTCGTAGTTCTTACATCATAAGCTCATCATCATCATCGATGTATTTATTTCACTTTTGATTTAATCCCTTTTGTATGTAGTATATTATTTTATGTATTTTTTATATATTTATTTACTGCATGTATTTGAATTATATTTTTATTATAAAATAATATATATATCTATCTATATTATATTTATTGATATTTGTTTATTTTAGTGTGTATATATAGCATGTATTATTAGGTTTTGTACCGCATTCGTTGTTCTCTGTTTCCCAAAGGTTGACTGGCAGAGAATACTTTTAGTATTAAGTCCGCCTTGTATATTTTACTGTGTGTATTTTGTACAAAGTTAAATAAATAAATAAATAAAATAAATTAGGCTTATTTAGAAGAAATAAAATAAAATCGATTGGTGGCGCTAGTTGGCTCATGTCAGCCCACAGTCCACACAGCCGTTAGGCAACATTCGCAATGGTCGATTACGGGATTGGTAACCAAAATTAATTACTTAACTCGAGCTGCTCCGTGCTTCAGAGTGCCCACCCAGCTGCATTTGCAATCGTACCAATACATATGGGGCCCGCGTGGTCATGTCATGGCATGGCCCATTCTCCTTATCCATTTATAAGGAAGGTCTGTGCCCTAGCAGTAGGGACATTAAATGGCTGATAATCATGTATTGTTATAATTAATGTGCCACCGCTTACAATTTACATACAGTGGCCGTCACCTCCTTACAATAAATTTGCATACGTGTCCTTCCGGTATAGTTCGTAGACCTATAGCGGTCACTTTATAACTTTATGGTTTTAATCTTAAGTGCCAATAAAAACTTGCCATATAAATTTCGTCATGTCAACGACTCAAGTCACACAAACTTATGTAGTAACCAGTACATCAGGCTTTAAGAAAGAAGAATCAGGCATTTTTGTTACATGTTGACCATACACTATCCTTATCGCGTATATCTACATATTATTAAAAGTACTATCTATTTTTACTTTTAATATGAAAAAGAAAGATTCGATTTTTATTTATTTGTTTGTAATGGATTTAAAATAAAAAACTACTGGACCAATTTTAAAAATTCTTTCACCAGTAGAAAGCTCCATTCTTAGTTACATAGGCTATATTTTTTTCCGACATTCCTGTAAGTATTTCCATTTTGTATAATACTCTTGCTAGGCCTTCGGTTTTCCAAATACTGACTACGGCAGACGCACATCTTCTGGTTCGGAAACCCCCCCCCCAAAACGCCAGTTTTGATAAAATAAAATCCACAATGAGCCAAAATTATTAGTACATTATAACTCAATGTTTGAAGCGGCTTTTTTTATATATGTATTTCTCCCAACGTCAAATTTCTTCCCCTGAAAATTCCCCCCACAGCTCTACAAACCTCCCGAATTTGGCCTTTAGGGGGACTTTTCGCCCCAATATCTGGCGAGACTGCTGACTGCTCACTCGCGTTCGGTAAAGTATCAGTATGCTTTCAATGCTAAACTAGCCATAAAACCTTTGTTTTGTTACTTTCAATCAACGTCTCAACATCAACATGAACATTCCGCGTTGTTACAACCTTCATTGCGATAGGTATTAACAACACACTGTTATGGAAACCAGAAGCGTAATCTATTCACCATTGCGCATTTACAAGTGAGCAAAAAGCGGTAAAGTTAAACGATTAATTTGAAGAGGGTTTTGCCCGTTTGTATTGGGTTCCCGACGCGCCGCCGCCTAAAACGGGGAAGTACCTTTATGAATGGCAGTCATTCAAACTTCATATTTTCATATTCATACTTCATTACTATACAAATGTCTCTATTTATGTTGGTTTGGAACTGTCTTCTCCCATCAAACATGAATCAGCTATCTCTATCTACCTACACAGTAGGTAGGTACATTGTTAAAATCTGTTCAATAGTTTTTCCTGCAAAACGAACGGAGAAAATATTCAACAACTAGGTAGGTACTTGTACTTAGGTACTCCAGCGTTATGCGTGTGTTTTTTTACCACACACGGTTGATAGATCAGTCTGTACTCTGTAGTGATTGCTTTTTTATATAGGTACACAATATTCTCTCATCCTACTATCCTAGGTACTAATATATATATTATAAAATATTATAAATGTGAAAGTTTAGATGTTTGGATGTTTGTATGTTTGTTACTCAATCACGTCAAAACGGCTGAACGGATTTGGCTGAAATTTGGGACATAGATACTTTGTAGCCTGAAGAGAAACATAGGCTACTTTTTATCCCGGAAAAGTATCACATTCCCGCGGGATAACGTCGTGTCGTCCACGCGGGCGAAGCCGCGGGTGGAAAGCTAGTTATTCATAATGCCTGTCACTATGCTCAAAGGTACTTCTCTAAACCACTGTAATAGGTAGGTACCTACTCATCTTTTCAAGATTAGATCTCGCACATCATTTTGATTACCGTACCCATCTCATCATATTTTTTACTACCGAGTTGGCAAATCATTAGACAATACGTGGTAGGTACCTTTATTTTTTTATTTACTTAAGTACTTACCTAATCTTTTGATATTTTTTTTTGCGTTCTTCACAACTCTGTTGATCATTTTTATTATTCGAAGTACCTACAACAATAAAAAATATAAAAAAATCGGCCAAGTGCGAGTCGGACTCGCTCATGAAGGGTTCCGTACCCACTTAACGTACCGATAACGTACACCTATCAAAAATACCACTGTCATTTTATGCCAGAAAAAATTAACTTTGTTTTTCATAGTATTCGTATGAACGACAAAGTTATATTAGCGGTTTTTGAAAATGTGTTATATCTCAAAAACTTGTAAAGCCTACTTGGCTGTGATAGTTTTCCTTTTAACTTCGTCATATGTACTACTATCGTGAATTTTTTCACGTAACCAGAACCAACCATTTGGCTGGTAGGGGGGGGGGGGGGGGGGGACACTTGACTCTAACAAAATTTTGCACTTTAAAGCTTAATAATTCACAAACAGATGCCTCAATCAAAAAACTGTCTTCACGAACCCACAACGTTTTTGAAATTGCTATCCAACGACATCCCACACTATGGGGTAGACAAGACAAAAAAATTACATAGCCACTTCACGTGTTGGGGAGGTAACCTAAAAAAAAATATTTTTCGAAATTTTACTTTACCACTTTGTTGGCGTGGTTAATATGTATATTCATGCCAAGTTACAGCTTTCTAGTACTAAGAGTCTATGAGCTAGACTGGGGTCAGACGGACGGACGGACAGACGGACATGGCGAAACTATAAGGGTTCCTTGTTGACTACGGAACCCTAAAAAGGCTATTGATAAGGGTCTGTAATTCTTGTTATGTGCATATAATGTTTGATTTCTTTGTAGATGGTTGGTATCTACCTATCTCATATCTTTAAATTGGTTAAATATGATACATATACGATACAATATACAATAAGTATACGTAATGTCGCCGGAAAATAACAAGAACCGCAAATGTATAAATTTCCTAGGAAATTTATAAATTTACGGAAGTCATGTAGAACACGTGATAGGTTAGGCGATCGCGAAGCGCAGCGAAGCGATTGCCATAAATTTCATGTTTTTTTTTTAGGAAATTTAAAAATTTACGGTTTTTATTATTTTCCCGTGACATATACAAATAATAAAACAGCAATAACATGCTACCATGGCTATATATATAATATTATAGCCTCAATACTAACGTTAAGAGCTTATAACATGGGGTAACAATATGGATGTTGAGAGAGGGTCTTTTTTTCGCAGAAGAAATGTATCCGGGCTATTACGTTACGGTGTCGCCCCTGATGAATCCTGTCAACCTATATTCAGGGAGTTGGGTTTGTTACCACTACCACAGTGTTAAGATATACCTACTGTGACCACTACCATCGCTGTACATATAAGAAATATGTTGTTTTCTTAAAAAATATAACTCTTTATTCAAAACTGCTAGTGATTCTAAAGGGCTTATTACACCTTACTGAATTTAGACGTCTGTTCATAATAGAACATCACTATTTGAAGTCGTAATCTTGTCTATGGCAGACGATGTCAATGTGACAACCTCACGGGTTTGACAGCTGACGTGGGCTGTCACTCACTTACTTGCGGGTCGTCGTTTGGGGCGGCGTGGTTTTAGAGGTTATGTAATGTGCCGGTGCATAGAAAAGTTTGGTTATATTCTAAGTGCTTGAATGTTGAAATAAGTGGAATTAGTCAACATAATACTCCCGCAGGGCGCGAGAGAACAATTTGTAAGGACGCGCCGGTCGCTCCGAGTGATTTTTGTTATATTAAATGTTTGGATTGTTGAAACGGTGAATTCTCTTGGCTGGCGTGGCGCCGCCGACAGTGAGGAGTGGACTCCTGGAAACCAGGGGCCAGCCCCAAATCACGAAGGTTCCGGTCATCTCCCTTTTGTTCCTGCCTGCATGCCTATAGTCAATAATCTCACACGTTTTCCTATAACGCCTTATCACGTGTAAGTCGAAGGAAACACGTGTTGGTAGCTATTTGTTTAGAGATGCCATTGCTCCATTCTATTTACTTCATTTCGTACTTTTATAACAATATGTAAAGAGACCGCCTCTGTGGTCTAGTGGTTCACACCACCGGCTACAGACCCAGAGGTCCCGGGTTCGATTCCCAGCGGGGGTACATATTGTATTCGGTTTGGTTGGCTTGTTCTAAGTTCGCCTGGCTAGCTACCATCATCTTATCTCAGTCTAACGCCATTACAACGATGTTTTTTAGCATTATTAGATAGCCTGTTTCTCAGTGATTGAGGATTCCGGGAGTAGTGCGCTTCCACCTTCAGCCTTTTCACCACTTAGGTACCTACCTAACATCAAGTGTGATGAAGGCTAAAGGGCTTATTACACTTGTCCTAGTTAGGATCCTAATTAGAAAGAAAGAAAGAGAAATAATAATTAAGCATACATTGCTTGTTTTGATTTTTAACCGACTTCTAAATCAAAAAGGAGGAGGTTCTCTATTCGTCTGTATGTATGTTTTTTCTCTTTTTTTTTTTTGTGTATGTCCACCGATTACTCGAAGACGGCTGAACCGATTGAAATGGTTCAAACGTTATTACATCAGGTTGGTTTCCGAGTTGGTCCCATTTTTTGAAATTTTGAAATCGGTTCAGTAGTTTTCAGGAAATCTTGAAAATACTGTCGTTTTCGTTACCACTTTATGTGAATTTAATACGTATCTTTAGGCATAATTCCTTTGTTTATAAACCGATTTAGATGATTCTTGTTTTGTTAAAAAGGGGATAAACTTAAGGTATTTTAACCGACTTCGAAAAAGGAGGTTTTGAGTTTGATCACATACCTATTTACCAGAAAACACGCAAATTGCCTGCACGATGCACTAAAAAGAGTGAAATAAAAACTATTTTTATAAAAAAATAAAACCGCCTTCTAAAAACCACATCAAAAAAGTAAGAAATAATTCCTCACCAAATAAATAACGTAAGTACTTTGAAGTCGGGCGGGTTTTAACAAAAACAACAAAAATTTTGTACATTTTCACGCCCGACTTCAAAGTACTTACGTTATTTATTTGGTGTCAATAGTGCAAAACAGTTTTGAGTACAAAAATCGGTTAGCGAGCGTGTCGCGTCGCGACAGTAAGCTCACGATTACAGGTCACACACAAGTATGAGCGAGTTTGCCTCGGAAGTCCTGTAGAACACGTGATAGGTTAGAAAGGACATTTTTCAGTTTTGTATGGAGCCTCGGCTAGGACTTTGTACACTATACCATAGGCAAGCAAAAGATAAATATAATAACTGAAAACTAATTATATCGCAATAAGCTAACGCGATGGTACAAAAGCATTATTTAGTCTTAATAATTATGCAACCCCGATTCAATATGGCGGTAAAATGTCACACTAACATTAAAAAAAAGGTTCACATTGACAGATTATCATCAGTCGTCAATGTCATCGTTTTTTCGTACAGAAACATCAAAGTTTCCGAACGTGATTTAAATATGGTTGCCAGTGTGACCATGGATGGCAAAGAATTTTTATTTTAAAGTTTATTTTTGTACCATTTATCCAGAAAGACAATGAGAATTTTAATATTTTATTTGACTTTACTATATTTTTTACTATTAGTACGAATGGTGTACAATGTCCTAGCCGAAAATGAAAAATGTCCTTTGATGAGCTTCTAGAAGAGCTTTAAACGTGGAACCTAGAGTGCCTACACGTTCCTCATGCTCTTGCTCAGTTTTTCCTACCTTAAAGACGAAAGACGCAATAAGTCATAGTTTTTTTTATCTAGTTACATTAGTTCGTTTTTTTCCTTTTTGCTTCTTCAGATAGCTGGCTACTTCTGATTCTTGCTAGTTTTTAACAATACAACTACTTAAGTATTTAATGAAACCTCACTTTGTTTCAAATATTTTTATAGCCATAATAAGGAAATTATTAATGTGAGAAGAATGCCTTTGTTCATATTGATTTCTCACGGTATGATTGTAAAGTTCACAAAATGTAGAGATCCCAACTGCCACCTGATTTAATCCTGTGAACATTTGGAATACCAAGCGTTCGCGCGTTAGTATTCCGGTTTGAAATTTGAGTTTTTGTTGATTTGTGTTTAAAAATCTGTTTGTTTGTCGCGTGCTCAATTAGTTAGAGCCTTAGTAGAGGCTTGATGAAGCGCTGCACGTTGCCAGCTTTTAAAAACGATAAGCCGGACTTTGGGGTATCAGGCCGAACACCTTAGAAACCAATGATTTCATGCATTTTTTTAAATAAACGCAATATTTTCGCACGCCTTTCGCCGCCTGCGCCTCAACCTGCGAGTTCACGAGTTGGCCAAATAGTTAAAAACCGGACAGGCCGGACACCATCCAATTTGGCCGGATAGGCATCCAAACAGCCTGACCCTGCTTTATTTGTCCGGACCAGCTTGGTATTATTGTAGTGGTATTCTGTGGTACCACTGCATCTTAGGGTTGCCAGGCGTCCGGATAGCAGGACAGGGTCAGGCTGTTTGGTACCTCTGCTAGTTTTTGTACAATTTCTATTCTAACTGGAAGCACAGTCGCATCGCCACTGTCTTGCGTGTATGACACTCGTCGACGTGTGTGCCAGCAGGTGCCAGCCTCTAATTCGAAAGCGCCCTAATGTTCTTTTATTAATTAAAAAAAAATCGAGATATAGGCGTTTGAGAAGGACATAGTAAACGGTCGCATTTTCTATAGGTTGAAAGGAATAGGAATTTATGAAACGTGCATGCAAGCGTATCTTTTCGTGGGTGGCGGTCATCATGATCATCATCAGCCACGGATGGATAAGATGAATGAGCCTATGCATGACCCAATATTGTAACAGCCGAGACCAACAGCTGGACCAACCGAGACCAACAGAGGATGTGCCGAAAAGTATGATCTCATATCTCATGGTACCTAGCATGATCGTCTATTTTTTTACTCTTGAAAGTTATGCTTAAAAATTAAACGACGGTGTTTCGAATAACCCGTGGGCTTGGTACTTCATTATTTCCCATAAGGAATTCTCTTAGAAACTTTTTGTGATAGTTTTTGCGCTGCGCAATGATTGTTTGCAGTTCAAAAAAGTCAAGTGCCAGTCAACCATCACGTGTGCCTTTCGTGCTATAAAATAAATTTATGCGAATTTGATACAAGTGGCACCCCCAGGTTTTGCCCACGTGGTACCCGTTTCCGTGGGAATATTGGAATAAAAAATAGCTTGTGTTACTCAGGAAGAATGAAGGTCTCTAAATTACGTTTTATAATTTGGTGCAAAAAAATAACACGGTATTTTTTTTATCCCGGATAATTTCAGGGATTATTCTACTCATGAAAACAAAAACTTTTATTATTGGACCAAAACTGAAATCGCGAATAAAAAAACTGGCCAAGTGCGAGTCGGACTCGCGCACGAAGGGTTCCGTACCATTATCTTTACAACATTAGACACTATTTATATTATAACGCACAATATTAATCTTTACAACATCACAAAACCTTTTCTATTTCGTGTCTGAAAACAATCAAATTTTTTATCTAAAAAGATTTAAAAAATCTGAACATTTTTATAAATTTTTTGATAAAAGTGTGAATTTTGCTTACGATTTTTAGTTTCGAGCTCGTTGATTCCATGTATAGTGATGTTTCGCTGACCGCCTAACCCCGCTAGGTTACCTAGTCCTACCCTACCCGCTACCCGCCTAGGTAGGCAGTTTAAATAATCCTGAATTTATTGCTATTTCAGACGTTTTAATTTTAAACTGAGAACCCTAATTTTGTACAATAAGTATTTTGTTGAGTCATCCGTCAATATGTCTGAATGATACTTTGTTAGTTTTCGAGCGACGAGCGTATGTTTTTTTGCATGTTTTTAGAAAACTACATATTATTTTGATTGCTTCTGAGTATGTACCCGCGTAAAGAGTACCTAGTAACCAGTTCTTCACTTACACTTGAGATAGAGTAACGGGTAAATGTTTACTTCAGTAACTTGAAGTTAATGTCAATGTTATGTATCTACACAGTATGAAACAAAGTGGATTCCTTCCTACCGTCACTACGCGAAGATCTTTCAAACTAAGCATCGGATTTTAATACGGTTTTCATTATTTAGGAATTTGTCAACTAGGTAATAATAATAATAATAATCTAATCCGCATTGGGCCCGCGAAGAGGAGTTCTGTCTGAGTGTCCTTCTTTTAAATACCGACTGTAAATTATTTTAATTAAGTACTTATGTTTTTTATACTACAGAATGTTGCATTGTGAATGCATAAAAATAAATTAAAATCTTAATTAAGTTTTTTAATCTTTCTATTATAATCAAAAATTGGGTAGAACCGAGTTCTCATACCTACTTTACAAAATATCTCTCTCTCCTGCGTTTAAATACATATATTTCTGAACACTGTAATATTTTATAGCAAAGATCTTTTTGATGATGATGATTCTCCAAAGATATTTGGGCGTGTTTTTCTGATACTATAGTACCTATTAATACTGTTCTAGAGATTTTAAGTATAAACTTTTGAGTTTATGTTACCTTTTGTCGAAAATTAGGGAAACAACTGCTACTTTGCAACCTTTATTTTGGTCTAATCTAGTTTAGTGATAGCCTATAACTGAAAATGTTTTAAAAGTACTCGTCGTAGGTATTTCTTTTTATTTATTATAGGCAATTATCTTTTCACTTCTCATGCTCGTAAAGTTCGTGTTTATGTTGGCTGCATAAAATCGCTTTTTTTATGCTCTAGTGCATAAAGTAAAATCTTCGTCTAAGTCTCAGACTCTAAGACAAAGGTCGTCAGGTAAACAGTCACACTTGCAATTAAACTTCGTTAAATAACTTTATTACTTTATTACCTAACGTATCTATTTCATTCTGTTTCTTAAATTTTGTACATAATCTATGTTAAATTACTAAATTAATAAAACTAGGCAAAATTAATGAGTTTTCTAAGAAATAAGTATTTCAAGAGCATTATGGACTACGATCTATGCTAAAGTCACTGTGCTACCAATGCCACGTATAATAAAAAAGAAAGTCTTCCCGCCAATATGGCGAAGTCTTTATTTTTTCTTTTTTGCAATATTGTTGTTTATTATCCTCACACTCGAATTGAAAAGAAGAGTGTATAACTCGTACATAAAACCCATTTTACCCTTGAATTGACTATCCATATATAGGGCAGAGGTACCCTTTGTGGCCACTTTAAGGATTTTTTGACTTTAAAGCACTAAGTACTAAATGGTCTTAGGTATTTAAGACACAAATTATATCTTAAATTATACTTAGATAATTTATCTACCTTTAAAGGTACATTATTCAAATTTATAAAAGTTAAACAGTTTTTTTTATATTACACACAATGTGTAAGAGGTGCCAAATGTACCGGTTTTGGCCACTTACTGATAGTTAAACTTTTGTAAGTATTGCGAAACATCAAAACCAAACCCAGGTAAAATCAATATTTTCTAATGCGCTAAAAACCAGTCAATTGCAAAACAACAATTTAATTGTAAAAAACAAAGGTTTATAAAATATTTCATCCAAAACAGATTTTCTTAAAATTTTCATACAAAACATTTTTTCAAACAGAAAATGGAATTTATTGAAAAAAAATCTTATGACAGAAGAAATTCTAACGGTTGTTAATATTACTTTAAAATACCTTATTTTAATTGCCTTTATCAAAAATGGCTAAAAGTTGTTTAAAAAACTTTTAGAGCAAAAAGTGGCCAAAACCGGTACAGTGGCCAAAACCGGTACGCCTGCCCTACGTCTCGGGTAAAATGGTACGTTTTATGCACTTGTTGTACAATCTACTATTGCTTTGCTTTTATTGCTTTTATTCACAAAAACTACAGTAAAGTAAAATAGTTTTTTATTAAAATAGACCTTAAAGTAAACTATTTCAAATGTTTATATTTATTGGACTTGACTTAGTCCATAATTAGTGTAGGCAATGAAGCTAGTGGACCCCACAGTAATTCCTCGTACAGCATGATAAAGTATCAATAAATTAAAAATATTGTATAAATTTGCAAAAAATAATTATAATAGTAGGTTAGGTATTTTTTTATGAAAGTCTTATTTCATTGATATCTTTTTTGGGAAAATGCTCCGTCTAAACTTTATTCACCGGACAACTCAATGCCGGACATATTCATGTAACATATTAAATCAATAAATGAAATATCCAAAAAAATATCCCAGCAGAAACACCAAATTTTAATAAAATAATCGATGTGACTTGGACCGGAAAGCGTAGCTAGCTACTCATGTTCGAATAAAGTTTTTGATTTTTATCAAGTAAGTATCACATACTGGTATTGTATAAATAAATCTTTTGGTAAAATAAATTTGAACTGAGAAATTATTCGGTTCAATATAAACAGATTTGTATATTTAGGATTAAAGAACTAACTTTAGTGTAGATTTTTTATATTATTATAAACATTTATGGCTCATACTCTTTTAAAACCCAGCAAAGTTTCGTCGACTGCGGAATTAATGTATTGGGTCTCCATACAAAGAATCGGTTCATTGCCTACACTAAATATGCTTTATTAAAACGATAAAGATTTTAATAACTAGGTAACATAAAAATACCGTATTTCGCCGGGTTGGGATAAATGAGCCATCATATAAAATTGACAGGGTTTTAAAAGCAATACCTAAATGATTTATCAACCATGCCATAAATGGTATGTACCTACCTACTGGTACGACGCTTACAACCGGTATCAATAAAAACTCATATTGTTTCTGCGCCTGCGGCATTCATCATAAAGATTATTATAACAATATGAAAATGCACCGAAATCTTAATAATATTGAATATCAGCCTTCCGCCACCTACTTACTTGGTCTGCGGAGAATTCAATTTAAATTTTAAACATAAGTACTTATAGGTACAGTCGGGGACAAATTCGGTGAACCACATCTTACTTCTTTTCGTATAGCTGGCGTCTCACCGTTCAGTCGCAGTGCCTATCCGTAATTGCTTATGCATTGTACTACCCTAGTTTAATACATAAAAAAATAGTAAAAGGGTCTGCGCGTGAATGGCGAGGCACCAGCCACGTGAAAAGAAGAAAAAGGTGGTTCACCGAATTTGTCCTCGAGTGTACATGAAAGCTGTGAGCACCTTTTTTATACCAAGGTTGTAGTTATCGGGGAACACATAGGCAGGCAACGCATTCCATTCCTTAGCGGTTCGCATAAGAAACGAATCTGCGAAGCGTTTAGTGCGGACAGGTGGAGTGTCAACAACGTAGGGTGATAAGCAGTGGTCGGAATAGGTAGTGCCATTTCGCGGGATTCATGAATGCTAGCATAACGTGGACATGCCCTTATTCCGGGATTTGATACTGATATCCGAGATTCGCATTTAATTATTAATTTAAAACAAAATAAATTTGTTATGTAGGTAAGTACTTGATATTTAAACGAAAAATGGCCGATTGAAAACGGTTTTCGCAGACACAGTGGACAAATCTAACACAAAAAGCACGAGACAAGTGAGAAACCAATCGCGCCTTAAACCAAGGCCAAGGCCTTAAAACGAAATTATATTACCTAGTGGGCCTATAGATTAAATAGAATATAAATAATAAATAAATAATTTTAGAATTCCGGGATCCCGGGCCCGGTGCTACCTATGTCCATATTATTGATAATGTTTGAGGTCATTCACCCCAAATGGCACTACCTATTCCGACCACTGGTGATAAGCTAGCCTGCGTCTGGTTCCCCGATGGTGGAAAGGGGCTGCGGGAACAAGGTCGTGCAGTTCTCTCGCACATATGATTGTATAATCTTTATATATGATTGTATAACAAGGAGCTCGATATCGTCGTTATCAAATCTGATAGTATGTGTACTTTTTCATGTTTATGTCTTCTTGACTGTATCCGTATTGTTACCTACATTGTCAATGTGCAAACGTTAGTATCGCGTTTGCGTTCTAGGCCTTAATCCTTTACCATTACGATACGATCTATCTTTTTGTCATGCTCTCTGTAAACATTTCTGCGGTGGTGTCGTGAGAGGCGGGTCGTTACGTTCCCTAAAATATGGTTAAGCGAAGCGATGACTGGTTCATGAGTCATGCTCGTGAACGGGTGCCACCAGTGGGATGAGTCTGCTCCTGGCTTCTTGTCTCAAAATATGCAGATTTTTTATGTTTTATTGTTACTTATTAGTTTTATTTTATCGTGGCTTGTATGGCACTGTTTATTATTGTCTCTTATGTTCTTAAACTACCTATTCATAGTTTTATTACCCTTGTTTGGCATTTATATTTATTATTTTATTCGCTACGTTTTCGGTTGGTATGTATTTTAAAGAAATTACCTTTTGGATGTCTATTTCTTAGTTATTGAAAATTATTTACTGCTATGATTACCGGGTTTTTTATTTTGTTTTTATATTTAAGATTGATTTGTCATGGAAAGTGAGTTTACATATTATATTATATTTCGTACGGCTGAAATGATGATGATGATGATGAAAGTCACTTTGCAATTTGACGACTCTGTATGAAATATGAGAGGGAGGAAAAAATAGCCCTTGGCGAGTTTCTTGCCGGTTCTTCTCGTTACAAAGGCCTCCCGCCGCCGTAGGATTTGCGAACATAGCGTAGCTTCATTGACGTTCACAAGTGCTGTATCAGCCTAAAATGAATAAATGATTTTGAGTTTTGAATGTTGACCTCCGTGGCTGACTGACTGGTGTACGAAGGGTGTACGCACCGGTTTTAAAGGTACCGCTATCTCTGGAGGTCTCGGATTCGATCCCGGTCGGGTGAATATTGAAAATTATTCCTTGGATCTGGGTGTATGCTGTTAATATCCGTCGTTGTTTCCAAATTCCATAATACTAGTTCCCAAGCTACTAAAGTTTGGAAAGGTATTGAAACAATGTATGCGATGTTTTGTTTATTCACTACGGGGTAGCACTTAGCCTTCATCACACCTGATGTTAAGTGATGATAAGGCTGAAGGTGGAAGCGCACTACTCTCGGAATCCTCAATCAATGAGGAACTGGCTACCTTATCTCTAACTGCCGGAACACAATGATGCTGAAAACATTATTTTTAATGGCGTCAGACTTAGATAAGATGGTGGTAGCTAGCCAGGCGGACTAAGAACAAGTCCTACCACCAACCAAACCGAATACAATATGTACCCCCCTGGGAATCGAACCCGGGACCTCTTGGTCTCAAATCGGTGGTGTGAACCACTAGACCACAGAGGCGGTTAAATAAACGGGTGTGATTTAGACCAACGTTTATTAATGTTTATTTATTTTCAAATTATAACTCACACTTTACTATCGCGTTTGCTCGTTGACATACTGTAGTCCAGTACGTATCTATATGTGCCTATACCTACCAGTCCTTATGAGTTTTTCTCAAAAGTATTTTTTTTTATCTTATGTACTTACCTACTTAGTAGCATTTCGTTTGATAACGACGGACAATATCGAGCTTCTTGTTTTATACGGCTTATATCACTTCTTTTCGCGACAAAAAGTAGCCATTGTTCTTCTCCACGATTTAACCCTAATGCCAAATTTGATCAAATCTGGTTCAGTGGGTTGAAAAAGTAACGAGATAGACAAATAGACAGAATTACTTTCGCATTTATAATATAAGTAGATTATAGTACTAGGTATTATCAAAGAATATATACACTTAAGCGGTATTATGGCGATATTTCGTCGGAAAGCTGCACTTTGTGATAAAGGAAAGCCGCTTTGCACCGTGATACTAGGAACCAAAATAATGAATTTCACCCGCAGCAGCGAAAGTTTCATCCCTTAGGAACAAAGATGGCGCCACTTCTTTAAAAAATAATTAAAAAATTCTACAAGCCAAACCACCGCACCGATTTAGATAAAATAGGTTTCAAATGAAAGATAATTACATAATCTATCGAAGAAAAAAATATATTGTTAAATAATACATTTAAAAATGCCCAGATATTAGCTTTGCTTGGAAAAATATTGAGAAATTTGTCGGATTTTACTTAATTTAAAAAAATAATTGTTCCGTGGGGTATCTTTTTATCCACTAATATTGTTGACAATTTAATAGAGTATTTGATAAGAAAAACTGCTTGTCAATATCTTTAATAATTATGGAGATATAAGATTACTAATGAGGGCAGTAATTTCTCGGGCGCATCGATTTGAATGATCTATGTATGAAACGACTTTTTTGGTCTTTATGCATATTGCATATTTCTTATATGCATTTTAAAATATATTTTAAAAAGTATGTGAAAGTTTATTTTTGTGAAGTTTAAAAAAAATGTCAGAAGTTTTACTTTAGAAATACCTAATGCAAGTAAAATACATAACAAAATAATTTTATTTAATCATAATCTTCTTTAAACCGACGATGGTACTGTTTGAACTGAAAAAAAAACAAAATGTTAGTGCAAAATGCAATCCTACTAATATAATAAATGTGAAAGTTTAGATGTTTGGATGTTTGGATGTTTGTTACTGAATCACGCCAAAACGGCTGAACGGATTTGGCTGAAATTTGGGACACAGATACTTTGGAGCTTGGAGAGGAACATAGGCTACTTTTTATCCCGGAAAAGTATCACCTTCCCGCGGGATAACGTCGTGTAGTCCACGCGGGCGAAGCCGCGGGCGGAAAGCTAGTAGTTTAATAATTTTGAAGTATCTACTAAATGATAAAGGTTTAAACTTTAAATTATTTTTATGCATTCACAATGCAATTTTGTAAGTACTTATAGGAAAAATGTGATAGTAAAAAAAACCACGAGACCTATAAGTAAACCGTAGTAGTAGTATCCCGCCTGAAAGCTACTGATAAAGTAAGTAATTGTTACATTTTATTGGAAATAATATTGAATTGTGTATCTTTTATACATTAACCTTGGATTTTCACAGTCACGATTGCAAAATTTGCACTGTAGAGTACATGGTAGGCCAATGCATCGACAGCTACAGCGCATAGTATTGCAGAAAGTTCAGCACCCGCAATGATCGAGAAGGTTTGACTCTGACCTGACCAAATCGACGTAGCAGTGAACCATTTAGGAGTCCATCCCCAAGAAGCTGGACATGCAATTGAGGCTCTTAAATTCAAAGCGTTACCCCCCATATATCGCCTGCTTGGTAAGCTGCACGCAAGGCATGTTTGTTGAGTGCGGCTAATGTCGGGGGAAGGCTTGTCAGTAGCCTATTTTTGTGTCCAAAAAAAAAGTGTGAGAAAATCCATCCAGGAATTTGAAACCAAGAAATTAAAAGCAATGCTTTGGGTCCCAATATGTCTACTGCATTCCGAGGGTTAAGGTAAGGGTAAGGGTAAGAACAGCTTTTGCTAGCATGTCTTATCCACCAGATACCTCTCCAAAGAGGCAATGGCTCAATTAGAACGGATTTCATGCTTAAAAGAGGAAAGTATATATGCAAATAAATAATAGTTAGATTGTTTCGAAATTTACTTGCAAATTATATGATGCTCAAACAGTGTCAATGCTGTACACGAAGACATGTTTGCCGGCAAAATAGGCTAGTGACAAGCCTACCCCCAACATTAGCCGCACTCAACAAACATGCCTTGCGTGCAGCTTACCAAGCAGACCGTATATGGGGTAACGCTTTGAATTTAAGAGCCTCAATTCCATGTCCTGCTTCCTGGGGCTGGCACAAAATTTCACAAGGGGGATGGACTCCTAAATGGTTCACTGCTACGCCGATTTGGTCAGGTCAGAGACAAACCTTCTCGATCATTGCGGGTGCAGAACTTCCTGCAATACTATGCGCTATAGCTGTCGATGCATTGGCCTACCATGTACTCTACATAACAGTGCAAATTTTGCAATCGTGACTATGAAAATCCAAGGTTAATGTATAAAAGATACACAATTCAAAATTATTTCCAATAAAATTTAACAATTACCTTTATCATTGAGTAGATACTTATTTAAATTAAAATCAACTATTGCATTTTGCACTAAATAATAAGATTTTGTTTTTTTTTTTTCAGTTCAAACAGTACCATCGTCGGTTTTAAAGAACATTATGATTAAATAAAATTATTTTGTTATGTATTTTACTTGCATTAGGTATTTTCAAAGTAAAACTTCTGACATTTTTTTTTAAATATATTTTAAAGTGCATATAAGAAATATGCAATATGCATAAAGACAAAAAAAAGTCGTTTCATACATAGATCATTCAAATCGGTGCACCCGAGAAATTACTGCCCTCATTAGTAATCTTATATCTCCATAATTATTAAAGATATCGACAAGCAGTTTTTCTTATCAAATACTCTATTAAATTGTCAACAATATTAGTGGATAAAAAGATACCCCACGGAACAATTATTTTTTAAATTAAGTAAAATCCGACAAATTTCTCAATATTTTTCCAAGCAAAGCTAATATTTGGGCATTTTTAAATGTATTACTTTACAACATATTTTTTCTTTGATAGATTATGTAATTATCTTTTCACACTTATGCTCTGAAATGTTAATATTATATTTGAGAAAAGAATGCAGTACGTGGCACTTTTCCGAGGTAAACATTCTAAATTTGAAAATCACTGCAGTAATGAATTTCAGTACTTACTTACTGCACTGATTTTAGTGCAGTAAGTAAGTACTGAAATTCATTACTGCAGTGATTTTCTATGGTACTACCAACTTTTTTCTTTATTTTTTCTTTATTTATTCCTGTGTATAAAAACAGAAAAAGCAAAGGGACATTTGCACCATACAGCCACAATCATAATTAAGTTAACTTTTTTTAAAATACGGTGCGCACAGAGTATATTACTTCGTATTGTACAACAAGCGCTATGTACCCTTAGCACCATGAAGCTCGACTTAATACTGAGGTAACTGGAGAGTGCAGTACGAACAATTTTTTGTGACCACAAATTACACAGTGGCTGTCTTCCGTCTCACCTACACTTTAAAAAAATACGTATGGTCATATGAGACAACTGACAGCCACTACATACTAAATGTCAAATTTGCTGGTGTTCACTTTTTTATTCAGGGTGAGAACTCCAGTTACCTCAGTATAAGTCGAGCTTCATGCTTAGCACGAACATCAATCGAAAAAACAAAGTGAGATTTATCATAGACAAAATATCCTTTACGAGTAATTTTGTATGGGAAATATATACAGCGCCATCTACCGCCCAGAAGCGGGTATTGTAGTTGCGCATTTTAGTAGCAAGTAGTAAGTATCACAAGGCTGTATGACCGTTCGACATGGTCTCACAAACCAATATTAAAAAAACGGCGGGAATGATTTTCAGCGGTTGATTAGATATCAATACAGTTTATATTGTGTAATAAAATGAGTTCTGCCAATGAAACATATACAGACATTGTATGTACCTACTCCACCAAATTTGAGAGCAGAAGCAAAATTAATAACAGAAAACTTACTGCCAGCAAAATCAAAAGAAAGATATATGAAAACCTACGATCTGATTTGGAAAAGTGAAAAAAAGGCGCATACGTTTTCGGAATCTGTGTTGTTGGCGTATTTTAATGATACATCATTAAAATAATATTATTATGGGCGATTTATACATAAGTGTGCCCGGGAAAACAATAACATTTACATTTAATAATTGCCCGAACATGTGTGATATAAATTTTAATAAATATTATTTAGTTAAACAGTTTCTTTTATTTCCTCGCATTTCTTGAGAAAAGCACTATACAAGCCTTGTACGGTAAGCAAATTACCTTGCCTCGAATGATTAAAGCCCTCGCCTGCGGCTCGTGCTTCAAACCATCCTCGACAATGTAATTTCTTACTTACCTGTCCTCGGCTGTAATGTACTATTCATTTGACACCTACTTTACCAAAATCGGTGAGGTGGTTTGGCTTGTAGAATTTTTTAATCATTTTTTAAAGAAGTAGGGCCATCTTTGTTCCTAAGGGATGAAACTTTCGCTGCTGCGGGTGAAATCGATTATTTTGGTCCCTAGTATCACTGTGCAAAGCGGCTTTCCTTTATCACAAAGTGCAGCTTTTTTTCCAAGAACTTACTTCCGTTAAATATCTATATTAATCTATAACCATCATAGTATTTTGGGCCACTAACTAACACAAACTTAAAATGACCAATTTATTTGAGCTTCATTAGTTATTCCAATTTTTATTTAATTATGACATTGTTAAAAGGTAGGTAGTATTCGTATCCTTAGGGATACTTGGCCAAGCAAGACCACTATATCCGGAAAATATATCGGAAAATCCAAAATCTAGGTAAATAATGTTAAAGACTTATAATATACCTTCTGTAATGTCTTTGTATAAGTACATATACATTTTATAAGAAATATAATAATATACCTTCTGTAATGTCTTTGTATACATTCTATAAAAAATCGAATAACACTATGTCCTAGAGACAATGTCAATTCAAACCAGATCATTTACCTACTATTATTTTATTATTATATTATTAACAATAATGTATGAAAACGTAATTTAATATGTAAATTACCAACTGTTTCATAAAGACAATAATTCTTTGTTTTCAAATCACTTTAGAAACAATTTATAAAAAGTTCACATAAAAGATAATACAAAGTTCAAAATGTAACATCATTTGGACGTTTTAATGACTCATCAATTTTTTTATATATTCTTAACATCAATGTCATCTTTTTTGTGATAATATCCGTCTTTCGTATTCTCAGAATTATAATAATGTTGCTAATCAACGAATGGTTTCGTGCGTTTATAAAGTCCTTGAAATTCGATAATTTAACTAATTAAAGAATGACATAATGTCATCCATTTAAGTAATAGTGGCACGTTACACTAAATTGAACATAATTATTGATTGTAATAAATTATTACAACTCTATTAAAAGTAAGACTTATAAATATGCAGCGTAGAGCAGCTGTTTCATCAATATAATTACAATATAAATATTGATTCGTATGCACTTACCGATAACGCAGTATAACATTGGCATCACACAAACGCATCCACAAACGCAACTATACATAAACCACTTGAATTCCTTGACCTTCCAGAAACTATGCAATGCAAGTTCAACCACTGCTGTACTTCCGTGACACTGTAGAGCTACGCGATATGCACTTTCCTATAGTTTTGTAAACAACTGTACAGTTTTCCAAAACTCGTAAGTGTCGAATCGTATTCGTTATCGTTGTGTTAATTGAATTTTTGATTTCTTTTTTCGTCGCCGCTAACCGCAATGTGCGTGTTGCCGGCTCGGCGATGCCGCTGCCAATAAGTTGTTACTTTATGTACAAAATACAGATGCCTGAAGACATAAGCGCACTGTTTTCTTCGCAGTAGAGTCGAATGTTGTTCAAAAGAGCTCTTGACAAGAGTTGCTAATGTTATTCGTAACTAACCAGTGAAGTATATGTCTCTTGTGCTGTGCGTGGCCAGTTACTGTTGCATTAAAGAGGTTTTAATACTAGCCGCACCGCACTGCATCCGCGCTTTGTCGAAGACTGAACCCATTAGTTGGCGGAAGGTAAGTAACAATGGGACAATAGGGGGTTAATCGTCTAGCCGTGTCTGTTTTCTTTGATTGGAAACACATTGTTAGACGTCCGTATTCAGATTAAACGCAGGTGTTCTATTAGATTTGCTTCGACATCTAGGTGTCTCAAAATTCTTATCAGAAACATACATTACCACTTACAACAAAACGTATAAGTTTTTATAAAAAGAACACGGACTTCCTCATACCAGGATACAAAACTAAAATAACAAAAAAAAGTATTTTTTTTTAAATGTAACCGCCTTCAAAAAGGATCTTCAAACAAAAATTAACAAACACTAAAAACGAAAAAATAATAAGATTTTTTAATTCAAAGGACGATGATGCGTGACTTTTTCTAATTTTTCTTGGTACTTACTGAACTTACTGTTTGAAGTCGCCCTTCCATAACCCCTTTCAATGTTATTGGGCATTTTTGTAACACCGTGTACCTAGGTATAATTTTACAAGCATAATCCTAGCGGACTGGCAGAGTAAATCCTAGCGTGTATGACCACTATTAAACAAAAAATTCTTGTCATATACTTAGACAAAAGTCCACTTAATAACCAGTGGAAAAACGAATACACGATTAATGTTCCAACTTTAATAAATTATTCTCTCAGTTAGCGTATACTCAGTTCCATGAATTTTATAATGCCATTTATCTAGTTTATCTGGTGTGACAGGTTGTATAACTAGACGTCGCTTTTCACTCTTACTGCCAAATTCAATATAAGTATCCCCAGTAAGTTATTTAAACGGCAGTTATTTTATGTTTTAAATAAATTATTTGTGTAGTATAGAGCAGTCTCTTTTTTTAATGTAATCTTCTATGGTGAGACTATGACGCTTCTGGCTTGGTGTCGTCGTCACAAATATAGTCGTTCTCCTCCTTGTCTAATTAAAAAGTCTGATGTCCTATGACTTTGAAAATATTCAAGATAATTCAAAATAAAAACTTGTATTGTGTATCTGATATTTCGTTTTTTTATAAATAAAAAAAAATCAGTAAAATACCCTATTACTACTACCCAATCTGCATTTGACGCACGTGGTAGGTTATGCTTATGGCTCTAACTCCTCAAACGTCCAAAGATAACCTACAAAATTTACTTGTTGTTGTAAATTGTGACATTAAGTTTACCTTTATTAATATTTCACAACCAATTTCTATCCACTTACTTAACTTTTTTTTTTGCAAAACAACGAACTATTCTGGTAATGCGTTGTTATTTCAGTTCTGTAAGTATATCAATGTCACGTACGTATATTGGTACTTATCCGTCATTGCGTGCTTGAGGTCTTAGTAACAAACATAAATATTTACCTAATAATGGATAATTCCAATCAAAACCTCAATTTAGTAAAGATAAAACTCTACATTATACTTACTTAATATTATTCTACACTTTTGAATAAAACTACTAACGGGTTACCTAATGAAACGCATAACATTTTTCGCCATAAACATGAAACGCATCGTGTTGAACGGCATAATCATCATAAAAAATTGTTTTTTTGAGCCAACAGATCTCGAAAACAGATTTTTTTAACCATTGGATGTCTCTCAAATACCTCCGGGGTTATTAAAAGGGTATCAAAAATTTCGTCAGATTTTGGCTACGACGCACCGTTTACGAGATATTGACATTTTTATAAAATAATGTTTTTAAAATTAATTATGCTTTATAAAGTTATGCGTTTTAAAGTATGCTTTACGAAATTATAACAAACGAAAATATGAATTTCGAAGATTCTGCTTTTTAATAATAGGTCTTTACATATGAAATTGCCGTTTTTTTCTTTTGTACATATAACTTAACAACTTTTATCTATATATATAAAAATGAATCCCTATTTCCCTTGGTCACGACATCACGCGTGAACCGCTGGACCGATTTGGCTAATTTTGGTCTTGAAATGTTCGTGGAAGTCCAAGGAAGGATATAGGGGTAGGGTAGGGTAGGAGTAGGGTAGGGGTAGGGTAGAAGTAGGGTAGGGGTAGGGTAGGGTTAGGGTAGGGTTAGGGTAGGGTTAGGGTAGGGGTAGGGTAGGGGTAGGGTAGGGGTAGGGTAGGGGTAGGGTAGGGGTAGGGTAGGGTAGGGGTAGGGTAGGGGTAGGGTAGGGGTAGGGTAGGGGTAGGGTAAGGGTAGGGTAGGGGTAGGGTAGGGGTAGGGGTAGGGTAGGGTAGGGTAGGGGTAGGGTAGGGGTAGGGTAGGGGTAGGGGTAGGGGTAGGGTAGGGGTAGGGTAGGGTAGGGGTAGGGTAGGGTGGAGTAGGGGGTAGGGCCACGGGAACGAAGTCGCGCTGGGTCAGCTAGTAATATTATAAATATATAATTTCTTTAATATTGCGTTACATTAAGACCGTATCGAGCAACTTTTGATAATTTAATAACCACGATATTTGATTATTTACATAGAAAAAACTTATTCCGAAAGTTACGACTATTTTTGTTTCCAGAATTTCGTACTTTATTAGTTGTAACTTAGTGAAAAAAAATTTTTTTTCTCGTAACGAATGTGTCATTTAGTAGTTAAAATGTCCATAAATACGTGTGTAAAATTTTGTAAATTTACATAATATTAGTCGTTAAATAATAACAAAAACGTTAGTATGGAAAAAAAAATAATTACAGAAATCTCCATACAAAACGGCAATTTCATAGGTAAAGACCTATTATTATGCCTTTCAACTATTATGCATTATTATCATTATGCGTTATGAAATTTATGCCAAGGAATAAAATGCTTTTCAATATTATGCCTTATGGTGTATGCCAAATGAAATTATGACAATCAACTGTATGCGTTTCAATGTGTCACCCTACTAACGACATAATACACTGAAAATGTCGTAAGTAACTCAATATGTTTAGCCCACTCAAAGATTTCAATAAGGTACGGTAGGTACCTACTTACTTAAACTAACGTAGGTAGGTAGGTATGTACTCGAAAAATTCATACGGAGCCTAACAGTTTTTTTTTTTTTGAAAACCTTTGCGAAAATCTACATCCAAATTTTGTAAATTTGTGTGATACTTATAAACAACGACAACACGTTATTTCTACATATTTTTTTGCTCATTTTTTCTTCCCACCAGACCACGACAATCAGCCGCCCCGTCTCGTTCGTTCACTCAGGGTCAGGAATGATCCGATCGACCACCGTCTTCTATCAGTCGTTATTCTATGTCATAGAAGCTCTTTGTAAATCATTATCATCATCAGCCATTTTAATGTGCATGCGCATAGGCCTTCCTTATGGATGGATAAGGAGAATGGGCCCACCACGGGGACCAAGTGCGGATTGGTGGGTACCTAGTCTCTGTAAATATTGTTTATTAAATGAATCGCTAGACTTGACTTAACAAGTATCAGTCAAAATAAAACTCGAAACAATGCTACCTGTATGTTTACTTTGACTCAGTCGTATGAATTTTATGGCAGCTTGGTGAGCAAATATTTTGATACCCTGAGATAAGTGCAGTAAGTACTGTATTCCGAGATATATAGTACTTTGTTTGTCTGTGTCAGACATCACGTCACTCCGTCTCGGAAACATTGTGAATTGTATACCTAAGTAATTAAAATATTTTTATCTACACTCATGTTATAATTATAATATTCAAATTATCATGGCTGTGGATTTAGTCCTAGTGCTATATACCTTAACACTCTTAACTAACACTTATCTACACCCCCTCTTTCTTTAGATACAGCTTCTAAGTCCACTGCTCTCTTATCTCTGACAAATCTTGTCCGTTCAGTCCTTCCATCTTTCTTATTTAGTGAAGTTTCTGAAGAGGACGTTTGCGAAGAATATCAAACCCATTTCCACAAAAGCCATTGGTAGTGATGGACATATTATGATCTTTCCTTTCTTTGGGACTCTTCGTTTTATTAACGTCTCCGCCTCCGTCATCGAATGGTTTCAATCCTATCTACTCCATTGTTACTAGTGCGTGATTCATAATGATTCTTATTCAGATTGGTCGTTCATTTCAGCTGGTGTATCTCAAGGCGGGGTTCTCTCTCCCTTACTGTTTTCCATCTTCTTAAACAGTAATTCCTGGTACGTGTTATCTATTCCCGTTTCTACCTTTATGCTGATGACCTTCAGATTACCGGGCACTTCTCAATTGCTGAGGTTTCGGAAGCTATTAACTCCTTAAACCAGGATTTGACTTCCATCTACAACTGGGCCACTTCATTTGGTCTTATGGTAAACCCGAGTAAAAGTCAAGCTATGATTGTGGGTAGCAGCCGACTCAGGAGTAAACCGTGAATCTATTCCTCCAATTGTCTTTGATAATGTCTCAATACCATATACCGATAAAGTAAAACCTTGGTGTGACATCAGTGAGGTCAGTAAACGGATCCATTATGCTTCTCACTCTCCCAGGCGACCACAAATTTCCTTTTCTTCAAAACTAAAATTATGATGGCGCAATCTCTCCTTCTCCCGCTTCTCGACTACGCCGATGTTTACTAACTGGATGTGACTGAAGAACACTTGAACATGTTGGAACGCTTACAAAATCTTTCAATTAGGTTTATATTTGGCTTACGCAAGTGTGACCACGTATCCGCTTATCGTTCTCAAATTGAATGACTCCATTCGAATTCGCCGTGATATGCACATCCTTTCCACAGCCACCCTATTGAAAATCCTAATTCTCCTTATTTCCCGTTTACAGATGCTTGCTCCTCCTTCTCGCCCTAGGCGGCCATGTGTCACTAAGATGCTTGAGCTGCCTAGAAGCAACACCAACTTCCTTCTCAATTATTTCACTGCACAGCTCTGGAACAGACTTCCGTTGGACATCCAGGATAGTCGGAACGAAACTCAAAGCGCACTTAATCTATATATATAAAATCGAGGGGACATAACTCACTCATCACGAAATCTCGAAAACTACTGGACCAACGAAGATGTAATTTGGCAGGAAGGTAGATTATGCCTAGGAGACGTCCGCTAAGAACGGATTTTAGGAAACTCCCCCCCTAAAGGGGCAAAATGGGGGGTTAAGGTTATATGAAACTTCCTCATTTATGGATTTAGAAGCATGAAAATTAATACGTTGGATATTGGTTACGACCGAAAATGATCTGAGTAAGCAAAGTTAAAAAAAACTCCCCGATAATGGGGTAAAACGGTCGGATTAAGCTTATATGGAAGTTCCTCATTTCTAAACTTAGAAGTATGAAAATTGGTATGTTGGATAGTCACGATTGAAAATGATCTGCGTATGTAAAGTTATAATAAAACCCTTAGTAGGGTAGAAAGGGGGGGTTAAGGCTTATATGAAAACTTCCTCATTTCTGGACTTAGGAGTATGGAAATTGGTATGAAGGATACTAGGTCATGATTAAAAATGATCTGCGTAGGCAAAAAAAACCCCTAATAGTGTAAAAAGGGGGGGCTAATGTTTAAATAGGGTAGGTGGGGAGGTATTAAAGATACGGAGTTTGGATGTTTATGGCTCAACCACAATTAAACGGCTAAAGCGATCGGGATAATTGAACTCTGGCCGGGAAAATTTCATACGGTTTTATTATTCATACGTTTTATTATTTATTATTCCGAATATTATTCATACGATAGTAGCTCCTGTTTGTCTAGGTATCGTTACCTTCTTATGCCTAATCCACGGGTAGCGTGCTCGGCCTACGATTGATGAGGTTATGTGACTTTTGCAATGGTCTATCATGGGATTGCTGTTAAAAAATATATCGTGCTTCGGAAGACACGATAAACCGATGCTTATCAGCCAGGATTGGTTAGTTCACCATAACTTCAATGGGACCGTGTGGAAGGTCATGGCCCATTCTCCTTATCCATCTATATGAAGGCCTGTGATGGTACGATGAGACCTTAGAGAATGCCTATCTACCTATATACTTTTTGATACAAAATTTTGCGATGTAGTACTCGCGGATGTAGTCGCGACCGGCCATTCATATTCCTATTTCTACAAAAACGGCTGAACCAATTTTGATGAAATTTGGAATGGAGATAGTTTGAGACAGTGCTTCCGGGTGCTCCTACTAATTACTCCTACTGATAGGAGCACTGGGACACCCATGTCCTGATGCTAGGAAGGACATAGGCAAATTGTAACCGCGGGAATAAGGCTCATTCCCATGGTAAAATAAGTTTTAGCTTGGGCAAAGCTGTAGAATGGAATGGGTATTTAAGGCGATAGTTTGAGTTCATGGGAAGGATGATATTTAGAATAGAGACAGTTTAAGGCCCTGGGTGCCTACCATCAACTTTAAGACAGCGATTCAAAAATAGCGCGATGCAGAATAGGTTCCTAAAATGAATTGCTTTCTTTCGTACTACGACCTTCTGAAACTGGATCGCAAATGAATTTCTAAATGTGAATGACCGAACGATTTGTGTCCTTATTTCTTCTACCCGTCTCTTTCACTCGATTCTGTCATGCCCGGAGATTGAGAGGGACGGGTATAACCTGCAGGTGTCATGTCAGCTTGGCCGAGTTATAAGTCAAATAAGAGATCTGACAGCTTAGCGGCTGTGAAATGTCATTGAATGATCACTGAATCGCTGTCATTGATATTAAGCTGTCGTGGTACGAATAAGCGAAGCAGATCAGTTTAGGTCCTAAACAAAACCGCAATAAGAGTTGATGGTAGGCACCCTGGAAAGGATATATTTTACTTTTTACCGCGGGAAATCTCACTGTATGAAAAAATCACTTTAAGCGCAGGCTAATTTGGGGACAGAAATTGGTATTTAAGTAAATAATTTGAGACCCTGGCAAGGATTATAATAAGCTACATACTTTTTACCACAGGATAGTATCATATTCCCACGGGAAAATCAATAAGTAGGTACCTATTATTTATTTGTCCGTCTTTCACGTCCAAAACGGAGTAACGGATCAATGTGATTTTTGGTACGGGAGTAGATTGGGAGCTGGAGAATGACATAGTTTATCCCGGAAAATATTACATTCCTTCGGGATAATGTCGTGTAGTACACGCGGGCGAAGCCGCGGGCGGAAAGCTAGTTATTTAATATTTATTTCAAATATGTATAGGCTTGCGATTCCCTAAAATAGGGTCTTTTAATTTTATGGATTACTCGCAAATCACAAGTACTTAAAATTTGGAAAAAATATATGTTATTCTACAGCTATTTATCTAGTGCTTCCGGCCGTCTTTTTTCGATTAGTGATATTTTACTGTATCAAATAAAATCCCAAACATCCGTCTAATCGTAATCCAAATATCCTATTACTCGCAGTATACTTGGTTTTAGTTAATGAAAAATATACGAAAATAATTGTCTTTGAATAGCCGAAGGATTCCGGCCGTCACAGGTTTAAATTTTTTATTATTTAATTTTTAATTGAATTTTAGGTGATTTTCGATTCGCGGGGCGCTCGCGAGTTCACAGTTCACTGCCGGCTGCCGCTGCGTCCGCGGGAAGTGTGTTAGCGTGCCTATTTCGGTCGGGAATCCTTTGAAACTAGCTTTCCGCCCGCGGCTTCGCCCGCGAGTACTACCGGACGTTATCCTGAGGGAATGTGATGTTTTTCCGGGATAGACAGGTAGCCTATGTATCTAATCTTCCAGCTCCCAATCTACCCCCGTACAAAAAATCACATTGATCCGTTGATCAATTTTGACGTGAAAGACGGACAAATAAATAATACCTATTGATTTTCCCGAAAGAATGTGCCGTCATGCCGTCTTTCTTACCCCCAGCATGACGTGCTACTTATATCGTATCGCGTGATAAATCTCGAGCTCCTCCGTGCTTCCGTTTTTCCCGGCTGCATTTGCAGTCGTTAAAACCCACCAATCGGTACTGGGCCAACGTGGTGGGTCATGGCCTATTCTCCTTATCCATCCATAAGGAAGGCCAGTGCCCCTGCAGTGGGAACATCAAATGGCTGATGATGATGATGGTTTGTTTTATTGTAGCTTGATTGATATGTTGCCGGCTTTACTGTGGCTTTACATAGATAATAGAACTACCTCTAAATACTTCCGAATGAATTATAAAGAACATTCACCTTTTAGTGAAGTTGCAGTCGGCCGGCAGTTGAGTTAAATGTTAAGGTTTTATCATTTCGCTAACAAGGTTAATAAATTTATTGAGTACAATATAATTACATGTCTCATATTGTTTGCAATGATTTGTTATGCTTCCTTATTTTTAATTATTTGATTCTGGTAACTGATGTTTATAAACCTTATTTTTCGGAAATAACAACAAGTTTACAGAAACACATATTTATAAAACACAATATTGTGTTATCTTGAGTGCGTTGGTACTTTTATTCAATATCTATTTATTATTCTTTAGCATAAGTACCTATTATTTTCTTTAGTTTTTTTTATCACTGCCAACCTCTACATGATTTCCGTTTGACATGTAGGTTGAGAATGCCTAAGAGCAGTAAGTCCGCCTTTTGCTATCTGAACAATATAGACTTAAATGAATACTATCCGGTATATCACTTTTTAGGTTGATAGTACTACATTTAGGACTCTAACTAAATCGATGTTCAATTCAATACACTTCTAAATTTTAATTAGTACAAAGATTTTAGGGGATGATAGTGTCCATCAATATGAACAATTTTCACTATGGGGCCAACCACGGAAACGCGAAAAAAAAATCTGCTGTTCCATACAAAAGTACAACATCGACTCGACTGCAATGTATAATAAATAAAATAAATAAATAAATAACTTCTTACAATCACACCAATTATCTAAGCCCATGTTAATTTCATTAAGAAACTGTATCATGGAAAACTTGATAACGGATAAATATATAGGTACTTAAATACTTTTTGTTTGTAAATACATACTTAATATACATAGTAAACACCCAGACCAAGACAAATAGACATGTTCATACACACAAATATTTGTCTTGTTCGGGAATCGAACCCGAGACCTCTGGCGCAGTAGGTGGGTAGCCTACCCCTGCGCCAAATCGGTCGTCAAATGTATCGAACAGCTGATTTATTTTTCGCGATTCTGTGGTTATTGATGGACAATATCATCCCCTAAAATCTTTGTAAATACTTACTAATTAAAATTTTGTGGTCTTTAGAAAAAAAACAACTTCGGTCAACTGTGTTGATCGTAAAATACCCCGAGCCCTATAAGTAGCTTTCAGACGGGATCCCGCCTGAAAGCTTTACTTACAAAATTGCATTGTGAATGCATTAAAATAATTTAAAATCTCAACTGTGTTGTTGATCGAAGAATCCAATGCAAGTCATGGCGTTTCTAGTACTACTAGAGTATTCTTTGGCGTTTCTTTTATTCCTTGATCAAGTTTTCAAAGTTGAGAAGCGTTCAAGTTCGAGTACCTAGGTGTAGGTACCAAACCAACCCACCAACCCAGTATACGGGTTTCGCCATGCATGTAGGTAATGCTGTCTGTTATCGTGTATTTAACAGGCTTTTATTTAACTTGCATAGTACAGGAAAAATAGCATATTTTGGCGGCAAAATATGTAGGTACATCAATGAAACTTTGTTTATAACTTTATCTTGGCACTTTAGAAATGAGGATCTGCCGAGTCCTACGAAAATTTAGGGATCAAAAAAGTGTAAACATTACAGACTAGGCGAGTGAGGTGTTCTATTCTATGTAATTTTTATTATATCTATTTTTATTATAAATACTTAGGTAAGTATGTATGTCCGTTCGGCAAATCTTGCAAGCTTAATTTGTCCCACTTCCCAGTGTCTATTGAACTGAAATTTTGTAAATCGGTTTGGTTCAGATGACAATACAATATTAAAGAAAAAGCTTGTCATAAAATGAAATTTTTACTAAAAACTTAAGTATTTTAATTGAATACCTATTGAAACCACTTTGGAGATCGGACACGCCAAAATGTGGACACGTTACATGTGTGGTGGACGCACCTTAACACATCACCTGGCCTCTGCAGCAGAGCAGTCTCTGCTCATAGTATAAGAACGCCTTTTTGATATTATTTAAGAAACAGCACACTTAACCTTTACTCATTTTGCCCTTGCAGGTACTTGTACACTGAGTGTTGTAGAGCCTTTGACCTAAATCCCATAGTTTCTGTTGTACAAATATGCATAGGCATAATATGATGATAATTCATTTACATATTTAGTAATGTTAATGAGGATCAACAAGTAAACAAAGTGTCGATAATATTAGTGGGAAGATTTACGTAGACCTTCGATTAATATTTTCACAAAATTTGAATAGTGACATCAAATATCAAATAATATTTAGTAGTAACTTTAATTAATAATAACAGCCCACTGTTTTAATTATTTGATTGACTTACACCCAATTGCAGGAAGCTCCATTAAAGTGAAATCTATTGTTGTCACTTTTTATTTCTTGACAACGAAAAGTGGGAGATGTGGGAGATGGCGCAACTAGGAAAGGAAGACTGATGGTGTGTCTTCCTTCCGGGCTAGGTGATGTTAGCCCGGGGACAACTGTCCGATGGTTGTATGTCGGAGTTCGTATATATGCGAACTTGGTGGATGAACTTCGTAAGCGCGATGTAGGTTCTGCGTACTATTCGCCGGCGCCGTCAGTGGTTATGTGCGCGTCGTCTAGATGTCGCCACATCACTCCCCTCCTAGACCGGAGGTCGATCCCATGGTAGCTCAGCAGTCAGTGCGTGAGAGCTTGCAAGTGCCAGAGAGTGCTGCAGGATGCCCCAGTCTGCGGTGAGTCGAGACTTCGTCTGCGGTGAGTCGAGACGGTGCGGGGTGGCTGCTGGTCGCTGCTCCTGTCCACGGTGAGTCGGGACTTCCACGGTGAGTCGGGATGGAGTGTGCGTTGTGACGGTGGGTCCGAGCTGCTGGCGCACAGAACTGCCACGCTGGAGGAAGGGCCCAGTGATGCTCCACAGACGTGGGCTGCGAGGATGCCAGGTCGGGATGATGCCGTCGGGTGCTGCCGAAGGTCCAGGTAGCGTCGGACGATGCTGCGATGGAACCTTGAGGCGGGTTGCTGGCTTGCTGTGCGACTGCTTAAGGTTTGTTGGATGAGGGTCGGGAGGAGTGATGGCTGCGCTGGTGGAGACGATGCTGGCGCTGGTGAAGACGGTGCTGGCGCTGGTGAAGACGGTGATGGCGCTGGTGAAGAAGGTGCTCCTTGTGCTCCGTCGGGGTCACCAATGTGGGAGATGGCGCAACTAGGAAAGGAAGACTGATGGTGTGTCTTCCTTCCGGGCTAGGTGATGTTAGCCCGGGGACAACTGTCCGATGGTTGTATGTCGGAGTTCGTATATATGCGAACTTGGTGGATGAACTTCGTAAGCGCGATGTAGGTTCTGCGTACTATTCGCCGGCGCCGTCAGTGGTTATGTGCGCGTCGTCTAGATGTCGCCACAAAGCATTAACTTTAATAGAGCTTCCTGCAATTGGGTATTAGACGTAAGACGTAAGTAAGCCTGGCGTAAGTCCCTAACCATTGTCGAAAAAGAAATATGTGTTCTGTGGTTGCTTATTTCCGCAAAAAAAACAACATCAACATCAGATGCACTGAGATGCACCGCCCGCCCGCAAAAAATTGCCCATGCACACCACGAAACTATCAGCATTATATTATTCTGTGATATCAGTGCACAATACCTGCAGCTAGCAAGACAGCGACACACCCTGCAGCTGCACCTTCACCGATTAGACTATTCTACACGCAAACCAGCACGGAATACTCGGTATTCAAATCGAATCTCCGGAATATCGTATACTATGCGATTATTATAAGAATAGGACTGTCAAACGGCATTCTTCATCTTTGTTCCTTTTCTTGCACATCCTACACCCTGAAGTGGAAGCGAAACGCAAACAAATATGGCCGTTTTGACATTCCTATTCTTATAATAATCGCATAGTAAGTGTAGAGGACGTGTAGAGGACCTAGTGTAATCGGTGAAGGTGCAGGGTGTGTCGCTGTCTTGCTAGGCTGCAGGTATTGTGCACTGATATCACAGAATAATATAAGGCTGATAGTTTTGTGGTGTGCATGTGCAATTTTTGCGTGCGTGGCCACAGAATAATATTTGGCGGGGCGGGCGAAGCATCTTGCATGTTGTGTTTTTTGCGGAAGTAAAGCTACATATGATATAAGTACTTATATATTTTTTTCACAACAATTTGAAATAAGTACAAGTGTTAGGTATACTTACAGTTAAATTTTATACAAGGTAAATATAAGTACCAGTTACTCGAACTGTATCTTCTACAGAAAACTAAGCAATGTTAACTTGACAGCATCAAGAAAATTGGTTAAATTGAAATTCATTTTTTTTGTGATGATCATTTTTGAGAACTGTTTTTAAATATCCCTACACAAAAAAAAAATAATTCAAATAAGTATTTTCTATTTGACGAGCACAACTAATACCCAAACTGTATGTTTTTGCAGGTAATTGTCATCATGAATGATCCAGACGATTGCATAAGCAGATTTTTCCACGAAGACAACCTCAATACCTCTCAGCAAAGCCATCTCAAAATTCCATCTTCAGATTCTTTAGAAAGCTCCCAAAACTTGAGCCAATGTTCCATAGAGTCTGAAACAGATGGCCTTAGCCTTTCCCAACTGACCATCGAGGAGCAAGAACCATTACATATACTACCTTTTTTCAACCTCACCCCAAGGGAAATGCCGATATCCCCTCACTACGTCTTTGAAGAAGAATTTTCTGCAAACCCATGGGCAATGCTAGTAGCAACAGTATTTTTGACCAAAACTTCAGGAAGAACTGCAAGACCTTACATGAAAACTTTTTTCGAGGAATACCCGACACCTTACCATGTTCTTGAAGACACGCCAACCTCTTTAGAAAGATTTTTCGATAACCTGGGCTTGAGAAAAAGAGGTCACATGCTATGGAAACTAAGCTACCAATATGTTTCTGCAAAATGGCGACGGGCCAGCGACTTATGCGGTATAGGAAAATATGGCGAGGACGCCTATAGGATATTCTGCTTGGGCCATACGGATATAGACCCTGCCGACAGGTATTTAAAGTTGTATTTGGATTGGTTGAGAGTTCATACGGAGTTTTTGGAGGAGCACGGTGTTGTGGATTGCGAATACTTAATCGAGGATCCGGTTCTGAAGTACTATAGACTCACATTGAGAAACGGTGATTATAGTAAGATTATAATTATAGTTTAATGTGACTGAGTCACTAAGATCACTGTGATAACAGATAATCCATTTTCTAATTTTTCTATTATATTTTAAAAAATATTTTTTCCTCATTGTTTCCACTAAGTAAATAGTAAATACAACGTAACGTTCCTTTTAATATCTCTTAAGGCGCTACTCGGAAAAAGTAGGTATGGACTTTTTGATATAAAACTATAGGACGGTTACAGTTGTTATAAATCTGGTAATAAGATATATATTTCTTGATACCTTTATCTAGAATCGTATAGTTTCAAAAACACGATTTTATGATTTTGCCTCGACACTTTTTCTTTTCGAAAATACCTCTAAAAAATACGAAATATCAAGATTATTCTTAAATGGGGTTACATAATACTATTGAAAATTGGTTTAATTAGTGGACACCAATAATATTTAGGATCGTGTAGAAGCATTTTTTTAAAATCGCTATAGTTTTTTAATACGAAGTGATTTTGTGTTTTTTTTTGCCTAATCTGCAAAATCGGTCTCGCTCCCGCGCGCGTCGTTTTCTCATTGCTATCTCGCTTTAGCATAATTTGTCCGAGTATCGCCTTAACCTAAGAGCTAATAAGATGAGTTACCTATATACAGTGTGTTTGGTGCATCGTGAGCCCAATTGAAGGGGTTGTTTTTTAATTTTATCTTGAAACTTTGCAAGCGAATAAAAAAAGAAGTATAGGTATTATGGATGGCTAATGTTATACAAATCCAAATATTTTTTTTAATTTAATTTAATTTAATTCGAAGTCTACGCGACTACGCCTAATAGTTTTCTGAAATGTGTATTTAAGTGAAGAATTAAATTTGTTTAGTATTGTTTTATGAAAAGTTAAAAGGTTGTTATTATCCCTCGCTATGACAGCACAATCTCTCCAGTCGATCATTTCAATTTGGTACCTACACGATGCTGTATAGATGAATTAACCAATATTTTATTTACCCGATATTTTTCTTCCCATTTCTCTCCTTAATTCCCATTCGCGTTTTCCACCCATTTGCTTTATTTTCCATACATGTTTATATAACCAGTAGTTTATTTTCTCACACGATTTAATTTCTATGTATTGTTTTCGCTACACGCATCTTTTCCGATGCATTTTTTACCAATCCGGATCATTCACATAAATTTTGTAAGTGTATTATAAATTCTCAATAGTTTATTTTTGTCATACGTTTTAATTTTCACTCGTTATTTTCGCTAGTCGCGTCTGTGCCGATGAATAAATACTAATAATAATTCATAGATATTGTTATCTAAAGAGGTTCAACCAACTCAATTGCTTTTATTATTATGCTCGCATTTCCGCCCGCTTCAGCATGGATTCGGCACAGATGCGGCTAGCGAAAATAATGATTGGAAATTAAAAAGTAAGACAAAAATAGACTATTGAGAATTTATAATACAGGTAAAACATTATGTAAGTATGTGAATGATCCAGATTGGTAAAAAAATGCACCGGGAAAGATGCGTGCAGCGAAAAGAACGAGTAGAAATTAAATCATGTGAGAAAATTATCTATTGGTCGCAGCATCGCATGGAAAATAAAGCAAATGGGGAAAAACGCGAATGGGAATGGACGCGAACGGGAAGAAAAATATCGGGGAAATAAAATATTGGGTAATTCATCTATACCTACAGTCCACAAAACACCCTGTAAAACTTCGACGTCCCCGACGAATAAACGTGCAAGGTGCGATTACACGAGAAAAATTGTTTTTGCTTTAAAATGTTAATAAGGTCTTTCTATACCACGGTAAATTTTTTTTTTTGGAAATTATGGACAGTAAATTTTAAAATTATTAAAACTAATCTGTTTGTTGTAGGGAGATATCATGTTAAATCTTTACTTACCCGAATAATGGTATATCTTGATAAGACACGAAAGCGTGTTTATAGTAGTACCTAAGTAACCTACATAGTAAGTAGTGGCTACGAACGACTCCGTATTTCAGTGGTTAGAGCAGTCGCCCTGATAGCGAAAGGTCGTGGGTTCGAGTCCCATCAGAGCTGCCCCCTAATTCACGAACCATCGGAAACACTGCCGACAGTATGTATCCCTCTCTGTCACTCACTGTAGAATAGACAAAGACAAAGCACAGAATTCGAATCCGATTCCGTTTCCGACGGTTCGTGAATCAGGGGGCTGGTTATGGGACGGGTCGATGTTTTCTAAATACTTACCTTATTTTAAACTTTTCAACTTACTTAGATTTTTACATTGCATTATCGTCCTAGACATTTGTAATACATGTGTAATCTCATATAAATGTTAATTTTTGTAATCATGTCAACAATTTTATACTCAGTTTAGTTACTTACCTACCTATTTAATTGAAAAATAGAAAATAAAGTATTTAGAAAAAATCGACCCGTCTAAATCGATTTTTTCTAAATACTTTATTTTCTATTTTTCTATTATAAAAATTGCATTGTGAATGCAAAAAACTAAAAATTAAAATAAGTTACCTATTTAATTGTTAACTTTAAAGACTCGAGAAAAACACTTCAATAGATGTTAAATGTCCATGTTTATTTTAAGTCATTGTCAGTGTCAGGGTTAGTTTTTGTACTTTCTAATACTTACTTACCATAATATTTTTTTGGGATATTCATTATTTCAATAAGTACCTAGGTTAAAATAATTTTTAATCTACAACGAGTGCTATAGCAGTTTTACACAAAACGGTCACTCATATTAGTTTTTGATGTTTAACCCTCTTTTTCCAAGACGTGGACTAAAATAGTCCTGGTTTATAACTGGTACTACACTGGTGCTGTCACTTTCATTTTTCAAATGGAAGACAGAATTAGCATCAGATTTAAACCTGCCCCCTGATTCACGAACCGTCGGAAACGCTCCCGACAGCGGAATGTATGCACTGTCTCTGTTACACACTGTAGAATAGACAAAGACAACGCACGAATCCGATTCCATGTCTGACGGTTTGTGAAACAGGGGGCAGGTCTAACTTAAGTCCACGTTTTGGAATAAGGGAGTACCTATGTATTAGTTTTGCTTGTTTTTATTATTCAAAATGAGGTCACTACACTAATTTTATTATCAACTTGTATAAAGTCTGTCTAATGAGAGCGTCCTAAGTTCTAACATGTCTTGTTGATATTAGTTTACGCCTTTATAAATATTTTGAGCAAAATATTGTGTCATACAATTAAACGTATTAATGCGGCATGGAGTAAAGATTATTTTAATTGTTTTATTTCACTCTGTCGTAGGTAGGTACTCTGTATATCTTCGATCGAAATGGGCCCTCGAAATTCAATTCATAGCTTTTAATAAACTTTCAAAATTGTAGCTTTAACGTAATTCTTATATATGTATAAGCAACAAATAAAAGAGTCACTTTCATGAAATTAGTTAATAGTTTAGTTTTATTTTCGTAATATTTTTACGGATTGGAGAATTGAGGGCCCATTTCCAACGAAGATAAAGTACCTACTTTCAGAAGATTAAGTAAATTTTGTTTGGCGAAGATGGAGATGACGTGAAAATTACTTATATAAGTCAATTTCTGTTTTACCGGTATTTCATAAATTATTGAGAAGCTCTTAAATAAAAGACTGTTGAGCTATCTGGAGAAAAATAACATCTTGTCGGACTCACAAATGGTTTTAGAGCCGGTATATCTACTGCTGATGTCATTGAATCGCTTGTCAGCGATTATAGATGTCTCTATAGTAAGATAAAATCTGGATAAAAATCACAAATATCTAACGGTGTTCTTAGATCTAGAAAAAGCTTTTGACACTGTCTCCATCTCCATTCTTGTCCAAAAGCTAGAGAGAGTAAGAATCGGGGCAACGCCGCTGAAGTTACTGAAGGATTACTTGAGTGGTAGGACACAAAAAGTAAAGATAGGTGTTTATGTGAATGAGGAGGCGGGTGTGACCTACGGCGTACCGCAAGGGAGCGCTCTGGTGTTCGACTCTCTTCTTCATTTACGTAAATGACCTATACAATATGTAGCTATATTGAAAATGCAAGCATACTTTCATATGCAGACGATACAGCGGTGGTATTTTCTGCCGACAGTTGGGATAGTGTCAGGTCAACAGCGAAACTTGGACTTCCTTTGATTGCTGAGTGGCTAAATACTAACATCTGACGCTAAACACAGCCAAAACCAACTATATGTGCTTCTCCATACATAATCGTACACAGCTGCTAACTGGCTATGACTGCCTCTGCCTGCGCAGTCAAAGCAACAATTGTAAATTCCCATCAATCACCAAGGTAAGCAGTATAAAATATCTTGGCATTATGCTGGACAAAAGGCTTTCATGGTACTCTCACATTGACCTTGTCTCAACCAGACTGCGGAGGCTGATATGGATTTTTAAAATGCTACAACAAATATATGTTGCTTTGGCTCAATCAGTTGTGATATATTGCGTAAGAGTGTGGGGAGGTGCGCTAAAAACTAATTTTTTGGAAGTCGAAAGAGCTCAAAGAACCTTGTTTAATGTATTTTAAGAAACGTGATTTCTCAACTCAGCTGCTTTACTCGTTCTCAGATTTGCGTACTAGAAAATTATTTAAGTATTTTACATTTTACACAAGAAACACGCATCACCGCCATACAATCCTTGCATTACTAGCCGAAAGAGAAGACCGACCAACTGCGAATCGGACAAACTGCGACTTCGATTAACTGCGAATTAGACAAATTGCGAATTGGACTAAGTGCGAATTGGACATTTTATTGAACATTGGACCAATTGTGAATTGGGCCAAATGCGCCTAAAGGGACCAACCGGATTATATTTCGACCAATAATTAAGTTCGCATGTCAATACTAATGGTGTCCGTGGCGCAGTGGCTCGAGCTGTGCTCAGGCTACTAAAAGCTGCACTAGTTCAACGGTTGAACTAGCCGGGTGTACTAGTGGGAGCGAAGGCTATTGTTGGGGTTTAGCCAATTTTGGCAATGGTTGATCACGGAATGGGTGGCCAAAAATTAATTAATATCCAGCTTCTTCGTACTCGCTCATACTCCGTACTCGAACTATAGTTTGTAGCGCTACAACCCAAGTAGCAAACAAATGTCTTAAAAAGGAATTGTAGATTTCTTGACTTGAAGGCAAGTAGACGAATTCCAGCTGTTGTCTTGGCTAAAACTAGTATGTCCCTCAATATATCTTCAAGATACACTCCAAAGGCTGGTTAAGTAAACGTGGGCACAGCATTTAAGGATATGTTAAGAAAGAGTTAATACTACTGTCAAGATAAATTTTAACCCTATTTATTTAAGAATGTGGTTTTGCAGCTCTTAAACATTGACTTCAAGATATCTTGTAGGCTGACTTCAGATCAAGAAATAGACTTAAAGATATCGAATATACCTACTTAAGGCGCTACTCGGAAAAAGTATGGACTCTTTGATAGAAAACTATAGGACGGTTAGAGTTATTATAAATCTGGTAATAAGATATATATTTTTTCATACCTTTATCTAGAATCGTATAGTTTCAGAAACACGATTTTATGATTTTGGCTCGACACTTTTTATTTTCGAAAATACCTCTAAAAAATAAGAAATATCAAGATTATTATTCTTAAATGGGGATACATATACTATTGAAAATTAGTTTAATTAGTGGACACCAATAATATTTAGGATCGTATAGAAGCATTTTTTAAAAATCGCTATAGTTTTTGAATACGAAGTGATTTTGTGTTTTTTTTGCGTAATCGGCAAAATCGGTCTCGCTCCCGCGCGCGTCGTTTTCTCATTGCTATCTCGCTTTAGCATAATTTTTCCGAGTATCGCCTTAAAACCTTCAATATTGATTTGCAGATATTTGATTAACGGCCGGTTTCCGAAACGCCAATTAAAATTAAATTACCTAATTCCCAATTAATCTCCAATTAATTGTAGTTTGGGTTTCTGAAAGAAAAATGTGACAGACTGTCAACAGTCTGTTAACAGTCTGTCAGTGCCCATACAAATCTCAAACCATTTCTAGATTTGGGATTCCGAAAGCATAATCACATGATTTACAAACTGTCAACGCTTGAAAAATTAATTGAAGAAATTCGGCCAATTAACTGAGAATCAAATAAATTTTACCAAGTATTTACATTATTCCAGTCAATTGAGTTAATTATGATTTTTAAAAGTAATAATTCATAATATTTCGCTCGCCGTGCGATTTCTTTTGCTACTTTCGCAATTCGTCCCGTGGTTCGTTACGGTGTCAAAAACATTTATCTAGAGCTACACGTTAGGTGGCGCTGGGGATCAAATAATTTTGTTGATTTGTCCTGCAATAAGTACCAACTAAAAAAACAGTCAGAGATAATGGATACAATATGTATGATGAGTAGGTATTATTTCGATTGACTTCAGTCATAGTAAATTCAGTCAGGGTGGCCAAACTAATAATAAACCAATAATTAGCAGTCAATTACCTAATTGTGAGATAATTTTCGTTTCAAAAACCCAAGGTGCTTTTAATTGGGAATTAATTGTGACAGTCTGTTAGCTAATTTTAATTTTGATTGGCGTTTCAGAAACCGGCGGTTAATCTTAGTAAAGTAAAATTAAAAACTTATTCTGCTTTAAATTGCTTTATGTAATATAATTTTATAAAATAATGGCAAACTTTTAATTTATTAAGATAACTGTTAAAAGGTTTACGAAAATGGCGACTATTAGACAACTATTTTATGTCTGAAAAGGCTTTCTTATGTCGTTGAATGCATTGGAAATTTAAAACTCATTATGCTTCTCGTGTAAAATATATAGATAGTACTATAAAACAGACGGGCTTTTGAAATACTAGAAGAAAACAATAAAATTTCGTATAATAACTATTGCAATGTGTTTTTTTTTTGCATATATTGCAAAGTGCTACATTTTCTATAAACATACAAATTATTAATGTAGTAAGAATTACTAAAATGGAAAATAAAGTATTTAGAAAAAATCGACCCGTCTCACAACCAGCTCCGATGGGATGGTTGTGAGACGGGTCGATTTTTTCTAAATACTTTATTTTCCATTTTTCTATGATAAAAATTGCATTGTGAATGCAAAAAAGTAAAAATTTAAATAACAATAATAATTATGTTCAATCTACTCTAGTTTTTAATGAAGTGTTGTCGGATAATGTATTTTAATTTTTTACATAAAGTGCAAAATGGCGTTAAATCTTAGGTTTCCATACAAAGTAAGACTTTAGACAATATTGATTTTGTAAGGTTATTCCGGTTACGTTCCGTGGGCAGGCCCCCTACAAGGTGGACCGACGATCTGGTCAAGATCGCGGGAAGCCGCTGGATGCGGGCAGCGCAGGACCGATCGTTGTGGAGATCCTTGGGGGAGGCCTATGCCCAGCAATGGGCGTCGTTCGGCTGACATGATGATGATGAAGGTTATTAATATAAAGTAAAGACAAATTACATTGGAAGTAGTGCTAGTTAAGAGACATTATACTTAACTTACTCTAAAAACCGCATTGGTGAAGTACGATTTAATACATTCTGGTATTAAGTGAATCTATAGCTTGATTTAGCTATGGCCAGATAACGTCTTAATATTTTCTTAACTTGTCATTTCATAGTTCTTGTTTATTTTGTGGTGGGAAAAGGTTTATGTAAGATGGCAGAAAAAATAAAATTCAGTGGTAAAACCTACGTGATATTAAATAACTATCCAATCCCCAATTATTATATATTATTTGTTAGAGGTCTTACAAAGTCGGCAACAATAATTAATACATTTAATAACTTCTGTTCTGCTTCATCTACATCTTGACTTTTAACTTTATTTCGCTCAACGACGCGACGTGCCAATAGGTACCAATTTGCTTTTCAGTATCTCTTGATCTTATCTATTCACCTACGTTTGTAATTTACACACTCAACTACAATTTCTTGTCGGGGCAAATGCGTCAACGGGGTAATCGCGCCTACCATGGAGATATCAAAAACTGCAGCTTATTTCGTCTCTAGCGGTTGCGCCGCGGTGGTTTGGTTGAAAAAGGCACTGCCCGTATTAATGGCGAAGGTCACAGTCACAGGTCCAAATCCTACAATATGAATTTAATTGTTTTTTTTTTGCATATTTTGCATTTTTGTATGGAATTAGTCTAAAAGGGGCAAGTGCGCCATATCCATATTTTCCAGTTTCATATAAAATATCGAAAAAGAATTCTTAGAATTGACTGGAACGATATTTATAGCATACTAGCTTTCCGCCCGCTGCTTCGCCCGCGAGGACTTTTACGACTACGCACGCGGGCAAAGCCGCGGGTGGAAAGCTAGTTTATAATATTAGTAAGATTTGCAATAGGCATATTCCTCCACCTACGCCGCGCTGCGCCACCGCCGCTCATGGCGCGGGCGCTTGCGGCAAGTTTCTTCCTTACGTTAATTTAAGCCAGCCAAGGTCCATCTGTATGCCAAATTTCATTCAAATCCGTTCAGCCATTTTGGCGTGATTGAGTAACAAACATCCAAACATCTAAACTTTCACATTTATAATATTAGTAGGATAAAAAATACGAAATATTTTGAACATAATACATCGTACACTCATATCTCAACATTTTCAAGAATTTATTATGCATTAAAATCCACCAACTTTTAAAAATATCAGTTAAGTACATAGAATTAAATAAATTATTAGTTGACATTGAAATTTTATTTTACCCACTTCATCCATGTTTCGTTTTAGTTCTATAGGGAGAGAGCGTCCCGTTATAGTAGATTTCATTACAAGTGCGGAAAGCCTGTCATTGCAAAGAGTTCCGACAAATGTCTACCCGAGCGAGCCGAGGCGCAGCCGAAGGTGAGGGTTGACAGTCGGAACAAGTTGCAATGACGGTTCCGCACGTGTACTGAACAACTATTTTTAATACAGTTGCGAAAAAATTAAGCAATTTCATAAAATAATAAAACACAATAAACTCAACTAACTAATCGTAAAAGAATATAAGCAGAGACTTTTTTTTTGTTTTCTTCACCCATTCTGGGTTGGCAAAGGAAACTATGATCATACAGCCAAGGCTTCAGTAGAATTTTTTTATTGATATGAAATGAAAATTAAATTAAATGAGATGAAATGAAATGAAACCTAACAAAAGCAATCCGAATCCTACAGGAGCGCCTTTCCTTATTTCTCTCTTTTACCACATCGTTTTCCATTAAAGCCACATTATTGCACTAATGCCACCATACTAAGTACCTACCACAATAAAAACCAGAAAAAACTAATTTAGAAAATTAAGAAATAAGGTCCCTCATTTTCTTTTCACTTACTTGCGCAAACTCCTATAAGCAGATACTATGGTAAATAGTGCACGTCATACCATATTTAGTAATCTGTGGTCATACAGCCAATTTTATGTATTTTTTATATTCATAAATTTAATTTGGCCGATACTAATATTAATTTAATGTATAATTAAAATTACTTTTAAATCTGATATTGAAACAAATTAGTAGCTTCTTTTTAGAAATATTTGCATGAATCATAAAAACTTCTATGATTTTTTTTTAGTAAAAGCTTCGTGGTTGGTTTTTTCTTTTTAATAGACAATATTTTGACAGTTGGGAAAGAAAACGCACGAGTTCGGGAAAGGTAAAGAAAAAGTTCGAGTGTGTAATAGCCCACATCCCGAACGCTAAACGTCCCTGCAATACGCCACTTTTTGAGCAACTGTATTAAAATAGTAGATTTCATTACAAGTGCGGAAAGCCTGTCATTGCAAAGAGTTCCGACAAATGTCTACCCGAGCCGAGGCGCAGCCGAAGGTGAGGGTTGACAGTCGGAACAAGTTGCAATGACGGTTCCGTACGTGTACTGAACAACTATTTTTAATACAGTTGCGAAAAAATTAAGCAATTTAATAAAATAATAAAACACAATAAACTCAACTAACTAATCGTAAAAGAATTTAATTGTATTTGTATTGTAAAAAAGTTCGTCCTTTTTGGACAGGCGAAGACATCAAGCCATACTGCCAATTCTTGAGTATTATGTATGTTATTATAGTTTCTTATGTTTTCATTAGAATGTAGGTGTGTTACATTCTAATGCTTCTTGGAGTATTTGGCGTCAAGTATGTCGAGTCGGTCTTCTCGGTAATTCTTGCTGAGGTAGTCACCACTACAATAAAACACTCGGCATCACGTTACCGAGATAGCGCATATTTTAATCATTCCACACATCGTCCAGTTGCGTAAACACTTGGGGCACAAAACTACACCTATCTTGAGTCACAAAGTCCACTATGAAACAAATTGCGATTAATTAAAATATCCACTTAACCTAACCCGCCAAGATGGCGCCAAAAACTCCCGTAAAAGAATTTAAGCAGAGCAGAGACTTTTTTTTGTTTTCTTCACCCATTCTGGGTTGGCAAAGGAAACTATGATCATACAGCCAAGGCTTCAGTAGAGTTTTATTATTGATATGAAATGAAAATTAAATTAAATAGTGCACTATTTACCATAGTATCTGCTTATAGGAGTTTGCGCAAGTAAGTGAAAAGAAAATGAGGGACCTTATTTCTTAATTTTCTAAATTAGTTTTTTCTGGTTTTTATTGTGGTAGGTACTTAGCATGGTGGAATTAGTGCAATAATGTGGCTTTAATGGAAAACGATGTGGTAAAAGAGAGAAATAAGGAAAGGCGCTCCTGTAGGATTCGGATTGCTTTTGTTAGGTTTCATTTCATTTCATCTCATTTAATTTAATTTTCATTTCATATCAATAAAAAAATTCTACTGATAAGCCTTGGCTGTATGATCATAGTCTCCTTTGCCAACCCAGAATGGGTGAAGAAAACAAAAAAAAGTCTCTGCTCTGCTTAAATTCTTTTACGATTAGTTAGTTGAGTTTATTGTGTTTTATTATTTTATTAAATTGCTTAATTTTTTCGCAACTGTATTAAAAATAGTTGTTCAGTACACGTGCGGAACCGTCATTGCAACTTGTTCCGACTGTCAACCCTCACCTTCGGCTGCGCCTCGGCTCGGGTAGACATTTGTCGGAACTCTTTGCAATGACAGGCTTTCCGCACTTGTAATGAAATCTACTATTTTAATACAGTTGCTCAAAAAGTGGCGTATTGCAGGAATGTATAGCGTTCGGGATGTGGGCTATTACACACTCGAACTTTTTCTTTACCTTTCCCGAACTCGTGCGTTTTCTTTCCCAACTGTCAAAATATTGTCTATTAAAAAGAAAAAAACAACCTAAAAGATATGAAAAAATCATAGAAGTTTTTATGAGTCATGCAAATATTTCTAAAAAGAAGCTACTAATTTGTTTCAATATCAGATTTAAAAGTAATTTTAATTATACATTAAATTAATATTAGTATCGGCCAAATTAATTTTTTTTATGAATATAAAAATATCATAAAATTGGCTGTATGACCACAGATTACTAAATATGGTATGACGTGCACTATTTACCATAGTATCTGCTTATAGGTGTTTGCGCAAGTAAGTGAAAAGAAAATGAGGGACCTTATTTCTTAAATTTCTAAATTAGTTTTTTCTGGTTTTTATTGTGGTAGGTACTTAGTGTGGTGGAATTAGTGCAATAATGTGGCTTTAATGGAAAACGATGTGGTAAAAGAGAGAAATAAGGAAAGGCGCTCCTGTAGGATTCGGATTGCTTTTGTTAGGTTTCATTTCATTTCATCTCATTTAATTTAATTTTCATTTCATATCAATAAAAAAATTCTACTGAAGCCTTGGCTGTATGATCATAGTTTCCTTTGCGAACCCAGAATGGGTGAAGAAAACAAAAAAAAGTCTCTGCTTAATTCTTTTACGATTAGTTAGTTGAGTTTATAGTGTTTTAAATTGCTTAATTTTTTTGCAACTGTATTAAAATAGTAGATTTCATTACAAGTGCGGAAAGCCTGTCATTGCAAAGAGTTCCGATAAATGTCTACCCGAGCCGAGGCGCAGCCGAAGGTGAGGGTTGACAGTCGGAACAAGTTGCAATGACGGTTCCGCACGTGTACTGAACAACTATTTTTAATACAGTTGCGAAAAAATTAAGCAATTTAATAAAATAATAAAACACAATAAACTCAACTAACTAATCGTAAAAGAATATAAGCAGACTTTTTTTTGTTTTCTTCACCCATTCTGGGTTGGAAAAGGAAACTATGATCATACAGCCAAGGCTTCAGTAGAATTTTTTTATTGATATGAAATGAAAATTAAATTAAATGAGATGAAATGAAATGAAACCTAACAAAAGCAATCCGAATCCTACAGGAGCGCCTTTCCTTATTTCTCTCTTTTACCACATCGTTTTCCATTAAAGCCTAATTATTGCACTAATTCCACCATACTAAGTACCTACCACAATAAAAACCAGAAAAAACTAATTTAGAAAATTAAGAAATAAGGTCCCTCATTTTCTTTTCACTTACTTGCGCAAACACCTATAAGCAGATACTATGGTAAATAGTGCACGTCATACCATATTTAGTAATCTTTGGTCATACAGCCAATTTTATGATTTTTTTATATTCATAAATTTAATTTGGCCGATACTAATATTAATTTAATGTATAATTAAAATTACTTTTAAATCTGATATTGAAACAAATTAGTAGCTTCTTTTTAGAAATATTTGCATGACTCATAAAAACTTCTATGATTTTTTCATATCTTTTAGGTTGTTTTTTTCTTTTTAATAGACAATATTTTGACAGTTGGGAAAGAAAACGCACGAGTTCGGGAAAGGTAAAGAAAAAGTTCGAGTGTGTAATAGCCCACATCCCGAACGCTATACGTCCCTGCAATACGCCACTTTTTGAGCAACTGTATTAAAAATAGTTGTTCAGTACACGTGCGGAACCGTCATTGCAACTTGTTCCGACTGTCAACCCTCACCTTCGGCTGCGCCTCGGCTCGGGTAGACATTTGTCGGAACTCTTTGCAATGACAGGCTTTCCGCATTTGTAATGAAATCTACTATTTACTCTAAACTTACTACTTTTAGTAAAAAAGGAATGAAAATATACTTCAGAAAAACAGTTTCTAGAACTGGGTAGGTATTCAAATCATCTTAAATTTATCTAGAGAATCATTTTTTTCTTAGTGACTTTTAAAAGATATTTCAATTATTCAATACAGTTTTAAGTGAGCTTTCAGATAATCTGAGTACCTGCTTATAGTAAAAAGAAATTTTTTAAGTTTTAAGTGTAGGTAGGTATAAGTACCTACTAAATTTAAACTAGTTTTAAGAATACTTAACTTAGTTTTTAGCTATTTTTTATTGAATCAGGCGTCACTTGGCGGAAATCCCTAACCATTGTGAAAAAATAAATATAAGTAGCTTTCTTCCGCAAATAATCACAAAACTTGCACCTTTACCGATCACACTACACTACACGTGTTTCGCCCCAACCCGGGGCATCCTCAGGAGATGTTTGACCGTATGGCATCCAGCACCGAAAGTATGTATTTATTTACCTACATATTTTTAGTTGTAAAATACAATTTACAAGTTGTAAATTTTTTAAAGATGGTTGATTAAAAACAATAGAATTTTAATCATCATCAGACATTATAAGTCCAGTAAGTAATAACTGATGGGGCAAAGACCTTCCTTATAGATGGATATGGAGAATGGGCCATGACCCACCACGCGGGCCCAAAGCGGATTGATGGGTATTAACGACAAACGCAGCCGGGACTAACGGCTTAAAGTACCTCCGAAGTACGGAGGAACTTGAGATAATAAATTTTTGGTCACCTATCCCGTGACCAACCATTGCGAAAGTTTCAATATTTTTCAATAATAAAAATTGCATTGTGAATGCAAAAAAGTTAAAATAATATCACTAAAGCTTCATAAAGTATACTAACCCTACACTATTATTCTGTGCCCCCAGTTCGAGCCATTTGACCTTTTTGGGCCAAGGGCCAACCTGAGGCTACCTGAGCTACAGCTTGCCCTTGCATTACACACAAACAAATAATTTGTAGGTTGAGTTTCTTTAAAAAATAAGCAGATTCATCTTTCACTGTAACTGGATTGTAGAGCCCACATGCTGTGATTAACTAATATACAACTCTACCTATAAAATGCTTTTGAAACATCAAGTCATAAACTGATAATTTTGTATCGACAGTGGTATTGTTGATTCCATTAAAAAATTACTAACGGAATGAGCACCTAAGTATATATGTTTACTGGAAATAGATTTAGATCAATGATTATAAATATCATCACAATAGAAACTGACACAAATTGGTGAAAAAATACTACCAGGAATGGAAATAAATTGATACCTATGTACCTATCTATTTTTTTATTGTCATTACTCGAGAGTCACTTTAATAACACGGTGGAACTGAACATTAATATAAATTACTATTTTAGTAACTAAGATTTCCTGACTCTATCGTATGAAAATGTAACTCATTTATTTTTACAATGAAAATTTACATTTAGCGATGTTTTAAATAAACCGCGCCATCACGTTTCATAAATAAACCAATAGGGCGATATCCGGGCTACCAACCTTCAGTACACTGCCGGACTGATTGCTCGCCGCAATGTTGGCAGTAGTGTCGACTATTGCAAATGGTGGATTGCGTTACTTTTTCTCGTGCTCTGTGTAAAATATTTACGTAAAATAGTGATAATTTCGTTGTGCAGTGTTTCTGACTACAATAAACATGTCGGAAACACTGCCGAATAACAAAAAACAAGTTCCAAGGCAGCTGGTGAGTGTTTATTGTTACATTTTTACGTATTTAGTCCCGGGTGACGCCATGGTGGCTTTATCTGGGATCACGTAAACATGAAATGGTGCATCGCTGCATCGTGTATCGATTTACTGAACTTTTGGGGTTGTGATGAGGTTCAATATAATGACCAGAATGTTAGGTGTGATGATCGTCATCGAGGGTCATCGGACTTAGTTTTTTGCTATCACGCTGCTCGCGACCGAGTTTAAAACGCGGCGGCCGTATGCATTCGCGCATGCGAGAAGGCGTTAAAATCTATAATAGTTACGAAGATCGCATTATTATGATATAGATGAATTGATAAATTAATGTTTGAGTGTAATGTGCACGGCACGGTGCGCCGTCAGGGTGTCATATATTGTTCTGCTGGTAGTAGGGGCGAAGGCGTATCCCTCCCGCGGCCGTCCGACGACGGGCAGGCGGCCGCCAGCCGTGCGCTGCGACCACACGTCTGTTCCTAATCTGCTTTATTACTCTTTTAATCTTCCGACTCTGCACAATTATACTCGCTGTGGACCGACACCTACAGCTGATCAGCTAAAAACATACTGACCATCGAAACTCATTTCTTTAAAAACTCTTTGTTTCTCTGAGCGAAATAACCTGCTCTAAAGTTTTATTGTTACAGTCAACATGCAACACTTATTTTATTTGTATTTCATTGGCCTTGGTGTGCATTTAAAAAATAGCCTTTAGTCTGTTTAGCTCTACATGTTGTCAATGTAAATGATGTAAGTAAAGAAAGTTCCTTATGTAGGAAATCGCAATATAGAAGTAAACTCAAACTGAAAGTTTCAAATTCACTCACATGGACATTATTATTTCTAAGATTTGTGTATTTTTAATATAGCAAAATGGTCAAATATTTTTTTTCCAACATATTGTTAACAATGGTGGATAGTGGTTATCTAGCAGTTATAGATTAGATTAACAAATTTTCTTGATTTCCCTCGAATATAATGAGTTAATGAGATTTAATTTTATTAAATTAAAGCATTAAAATAATTAATCTGATTCTCATAAAATGCCCTATCTATTATCAATAATTTGGTCTTAAATGAAGGTTGAGTAGATTAAAATCTCTTTCAAACACACAATATTTATTGACAGCGGGAACGCAAGCAAAGAAAACTTTACTCAGATGAGTGGGCCCTGGGAGACGATGAAGCAGAAGGAGGAAGAGGGTTTTCCCTCGCAGACAAGCTGGAAAGCCCCAGGTTCGAGCATGCTGGCTCCGTCCTTGAAATGAATGGAACGGACATTACCATTACTTACCTTCAGAAGCATGGGTTCACTACACCACTGCTGTTCAAAGAAAAGATCGGTCTAGGATTAAGGTTAGTGAAACTTTTTTAATTTCTGTTAATAGTATTTTATAAGTACTGGTTTTGGTTCATTAATATTTGTAGGGTTCCATTTTTCGGATGGAATATGTCTTAATCACCTGTTGATTTATATTTTATTCATAACTAGCGGCCGCCCGCGGTTTCACCCGCGTGGTTCCCGTTCCCGTGGGAATATCGGGATAAAAAGTACATATAAACCTTCCTCTTGAATCACTATATCTATTAAAAAAATCGCATCAAAATCCGTTGCGTAGTTTCGAAGATTTAAGCATACAAAGGGACATAGGGACAGAGAAAGCGACTTTGTTTTATACTATGTAGTGATGATAAAATACATTGACATTACAAAATAGGTTAATATCATATTTTGCAAGACTGCATTTCCAACTACTTACACTCTTATTTAAAGCACTTGTCTTTAAAGTTATGATAATGGTTACCTATCTACAACAATACTAACAGTTAAATGTAAATTTCTGATGTTCATGTTTTATTTCGTCATGTCTTTGCAATTCTGCTCTTATTTCCTTGTAGGCGCTCGATATTTTACGAGTTTGATAATTTATTGTTTCAACATAATCAGTTATTTACGACTCAATCGAGGACCCCGTGGCGCAGTGGTTAGTGCGCTTGGCCTGCTATTGTTGATGTTCCTAATGGTCGATCGGGGGATGGGTGACCAAAATTTGATTATGTCGAGCTCTTCTGTGCTTCGGAAGGAACGTAAAATCGTGGGCGTTTGCAGTCGTTAGGTAATACCCACAAATCCGCGTTTGGGCCCGCGTCATGCATGGCCCATTCTCCATATCCATCCATAAGGAAGGGATGTGTTGTGCCCCAGCAGTGGGGACTGTAAATGGCTGCTGAAGAGTCATTATGTTACGTCATTTTACCTACTTGCCGGTTGCTTGTTGCTTGTTGCTTGTTTCGAAACTTTCACAAGAACTGAAAATACTAAGGTAGGTCTTGGCCACAGAGGTTCCGCTACAACCACAACATACAACTACGCTGAACCCGTGTTTCAGCGTTGTTGTATGTTGTGTGTAGCTGAACCTGGAACTGGAGACTGTTTCACAGGACAGGAAATGCCTATTATATGTATAGAGATGTCAAGTGAATTTTAACGAATAGACTAGAATTGAAACCAAAAGTGGCCATTTTTTACAAAACCACGTTTTGAAAAGGTTTTGGTCTTATTTTGAATAAATAAAATAAAATCAATTGGCGGCGCTCGCAAATTGTGTTTTTATTCTGTACCCCTAGTAGTGTATTTGTCAATGTGCAAAGCAAACTATAGTAACTTGCACATTTACCTACTACACTCTCTTAGGCCGTTTGTGCACTACACTGAATTTTACCGATCCGGAAAAAAACGGATGCTTGTATTTTAATAATTATAAATAATAAAATTTATTTATTTTCAGTGTAGTGCACAAACGCCCTTAAAAGGATAGTTAAAAAATCGGCCAAGTGCGAGTCGGACTAGGAAAGTTTATTTTGGAAAATTTGAAGAAAACTTAAAATTTCTCGCAAACTATGTAGTCCATGGAAATCGTACATTTTGCCTTGCATTAAATGAGGTAGTTCTGAATTTTTCGTATGTTAGTAGTGATGAGATAATAATGACAAATCCAAGTTTTCCACCTCGAAAGCCCTTCGGATCATTGTTAAATATTTAAAAAGCCAATAAATTTTCAGTTGTTGTCAATTTTTACCACCAAGGACCTGTGTTACGGCAAAAGTTACTATGCACGCTTTAAAGTAGAGTAAATTTGCAATAAAAAGAGAATAATTTGGTATTTGTAAGTCAAATAGTTTTTAAGATACGGCTATTTAAAAGTTTGCAAAAATTAAAAAAAAGGAAGTATTACTGTTTTTTTAGTTTTCGTCATTTTGACCCATAGTGGGTTTATGGCAAAAGTTAAATTATTAGTTGATAAAGTCCATTAAATTTCCAACAAAATGAGACCAATTAGTAATATCAACTTACACTTGATAGTTCCTGAAACAGCTGTTCAAAGTTATTGAGGTAAGTAAACAATTATGTAATAGAAGGGTTTGCAAAATAAAGTACGCCCTAAAGGAAGAAGGATCTGGGAGGTGGTGGGATCAATGAGTCACACCAATGATTTTTGTTATCAGCATATCTAAAAAATATGTAACTCGAGAAAAAAGAATCTGTTTTTATTTTTTTCCTATCTTCAAAAATGACTGAGATATTAAACGTTAAAGTACGGCCTCAGAGGAAAATTTGGGTGAACCAATGGCATTAACGTGTGACGTCACGTCGCACTTCCGTATACCTACATAGAATCCTTTGGCTATATAGTTGCGCTCTCACGGTTTCGTAATAAATTTATTTATTTTTCTTATAGTCGATCAATGAAATGTTTAAGAAATTTTGTATTGAGCCCATGTGAAAAAACACCTTCAAATAATGTTTTATTTTCGTAAATAATAAATTAAATCAACTTTCGTAATGGCGGGCGAGATTCTGTCAATACATATAGCAACCGTCAAAACAAAATGTACTTACAACCTTAACTGACTTGGTAGTTAAATATGCACCCTAAAAACTAAAGCCATTTCGATAATTTTATACTGCTAGTGGCGCCTCCACCACTGGGTCAGATAAGTTTGTGGGATAAATGTCTTTCGGTATCGACAGTAGGTGACAGTTTTAGAGTGCGCCTGCGCGCGGTCGAAATTGAATACTAATCATTTACCATAACCTTAGAACGAAGAAAATGTACTGTAACTAGCGTCAAAAACGCACGAGTTGCGCGAAGATTGCGCACAGACGAACTGTATGTAGGTACAGTTAGACGGAAATCACCCGCAACAGCCGCAAACGGAGATGTCAGTGCGACATGACGTCATCGCAATAGCGCGCAAGGAAAGCAAATTTTCAAAAGCTGGTGAAACTTTACAACGCTGTATCTTTGGAAATCCTGGCCAAATTTCGATGAAACAAAAACTATTAGTTCTTGCACGAGTACGCGCATTAAATGCACTAATTTTTATAGACATATTTTGATGTGTTGGTGTGACTCATTATGTACATTGTATGTATATTTTTGATGGACCAGGCACGTCCTCTGAATCCACAGCACACTTTTTGGGGGCAGCTTGCTGAGGTATAATTTCTTCATCGAACTGCTCAGGAAGGTCAAAATCGTCCTTTGATGGTGGGTTATCAATCAATGGTTCATCAATGTCATCACACATCAGGTCTGGTATTTTCACGCATGATTGGCCAATGCAGTAGCTGCAAACAGCCGAAATTTGAGTTCTGCTTTCCTGCAACCATATCTGCTGGTACAACCTTACATCTTTGGTATGCTTTCAAGGTGATTAAGTTTTGCGTCCCAGATCCTTCTTCCTTTAGAGCTTACTACCTTTTGCAAACCCTTCTATAACATAATTGTTTACTTACCTACCTCTATAACTATGAACAGCTGTGTCTCAGGAACTATCAGGTGTAAATTGACATAATTAATCTCGTTTTGTTGGAAATTTAATGGACTTTAATAATTAATAAAAAAAATTGCCATAAACCCACTACTAGGAGGTCAAAATTCACAAAAAATAAAAAATCTGTAATACTTCCTTTTTATGTGATTTTGCAAATTTTAAAATAGCCGTACTTATCTTAAAAACTATTTGGCCTACAAAAACTAAATTATTCCTTTTTTATTGCAAATTTAGTCTACTTTAAACAGTGCATAGTAACATTTGCCGTAACTCAGATCCTTGGTGGTAAAAATTTACAAAAACTGAAAAATATCAGAAAATTTTATGGATTTTTAAGTATTTAACAATGATCCAAAGGGCTTTCGAGGTGGAAAACTTGGATTTGTCATTACCATCTCATCACTACTAACATATAAAAAAATCAGAACTACCTACCTCATTTAATGCAAGGCAACACCACTTATTTGGTACGATTTCCATGTACTAATGGCATTTACAAGATCAAATGTAGCGACAATATTGTAGCGCATTTAATTTTGCTTTTTAACACAAACTTTCTGTTGTATACACAATATTCTGAACGCAGCAGCGGCCATTTTGATGACGTCATAACTGGTGACTTGACCACGTTAGAAACTGACACCCGATGATTTTTTAGTCAGAATAACATGCTTAACAACATACTAAAATATGGTGCTGGTTTCATCAAGTGCATCTTTTGGGCCCTATATGACGCTAAGGGCAGCGACTATTAATATTGTGCACTCCCAGCCTCTAATTAATACCTTTTTCGGAATTTGATTTAAATCAATGACTTTTATTAAAAAGTCATGCTATACAAATCGTGATTTAAATCATGCTACCCTGTTTGAGAATCTACTGGTAATAATCGTCGTAAACTTTTTTTTAAACCCCTGATAAGGGTGGCCCGAGCCCATCCAAAGATTTTTTTGTTTATTTGACAAAAAAAATATTTTTATTCTTTTATGATTTAACACTACTTAAATAAGTTTTCAGGACCGATCGTTGTGGAGATCTTTGGGGGAGGCCTATGCCCAGCAGTGGGCGTCGTACGGTTGAAATGATGATGATGATGATGAAATAAGTTTTTAGTAAAAATTTCATTTTTATGACAAGCTTTTTTGCTGACTGTAATTAAATATTGTATTGTCATCTAAACCAAACCTGGGGGCCAAGCCTGCTAACGTTAAGTCATAATCGTGTCTCAATCGTGTTTCAATTGTAGTTCAATTGTAGTGCTTTTTTACACACTAGTTACAAGAATTATGACAATATGATGTGATGTAATTGTAGTGTGTGGTGTGACCATCAGTAGTATGGTGAAAAAAGAACACATTTCTTGTAACTAGTATGTAAAAAAGCACTACAATTGAACTACAATTGAAACACGATTGAGACACGATTATGACTTAACGTTAGCAGGCTTGGCCCCCTGTATACAAAATTTCAGCTCCATCGGACACTGGGAAGTGAGTCAAATTAAGCTTGCAAGATTTGTCCCCCACTAAATAACAAACTAACTAACTAACATGGCAAGTTAGGAAAAAGCTTGTAAAAAGATACATATTTTCCCTTAATTTTCTACGACCAATTCCCATTTTCGAATGGCTTTGTCAGTATAGATCTCTAGAAATAAAGGGGTTTGACTTTGAACCTCTTTGTATGGGAGCCTGGCATAGTGATGACCATGATTTTGCAAGACTGTGGAAAAGCGCGACGCATCTTGAAACCAGTGTATATCGATAAAGGATCTATATACGATCAAAAAATGTTAGATGACATTCGTCCTAAAGCGTACAGTTTTCGAGATATTCCATGATAAAGATCGGGTTTCAAGGTAGTTTTATTTATACGGGATATTTAACATAGAATATCTCGAAAGCGGTACGTTTTAGGACAGAATGTCACAAGATATTTTTTGATCTTCTAAAGATCCTCTATCGATTCGATATACATTGGTTTCATGATGCGTGACGTTTTTGGAGAATTCCATCGGAAAGTTTGGTTACCACTATGCCGAAATGTTCAAACCCCTATTAATATGCCAAAACAACGTTTGCCGTGTCAGCTAGAAGCGTGTATACAATAACTAGCGGCCGCCCGCGGTTTCACCCGCGTGGTTCCCGTTCCCGTGGGAATATCGGGATAAAAAGTACATATAAACCTTCCTCTTGAATTACTCTATCTATTAAAAAAAACGCATCAAAATCCGTTGCGTAGTTTCAAAGATTTAAGCATACAAAGGGACATAGGGACAGAGAAAGCGACTTTGTTTTATACTATGTAGTGATGATTATTTGGGTCATTCCATGGAAAACGCTACCGCAACATATTTTCTTAAAATGCTGATTTTAAAAGAAAATGTGTCTTAGGATAATCTTAAAAGCCTATATTTTAATAGACCACCCTTAATTTCTTAATTTATTTTCGAATTTATTCTGTTTTTACTTATCAAAGCCAGGTTACTGTATACGATTGATGGTAGTTTATTTATTATCAAAACTCTCAACACCAAAACAAGAAAACTATTGTCAGATTGAAATTGCGCGTTTCGCTGTTAGAAAGGAAAAGTTTTAAGCAACCAGTGCCTGAAATATTATTTGAATACTTTAATAATTTCTTAGAATTATTTAACCTTTAAAGCATGGCACTTACGTGTAACACCCGTTACAAAAAAAGAGCATTTGTTCATTTAGCGACTCATAAAATGCATTTGAGGAAGTAAGGTTAAGATTAAGAACTGCTAATATTTTCTATTTATTTGATGTTCAGCTTATTTATTTGTGAGATATTGGTGGGGAATGATGGGTAACACCCGTTACGTAACGGGTGTTACCATTTTTTGATATGACTTTATTAGGACTAATAAAAGGTTGGTTGTGCTGGTTTATGGTTGTTGCATCTAAAAATCTTTCAATGCATTTTATGATGCGTACATTAACTCAGTCACTAAATAAACAAATGCACTTTTCTTGTAACGGGTGTTACACGTACGAGGCATGCTTTAAAAGTTCTAAGAAATTATTAAACATACCAAATAATGCAGCTGCTTAAATCTTTTCCTTTCTATCGGCGCAGCGGCGGAACGCGCAATGTCAATCTGACAATTATTTTCTTTTTTCGGAGTTGTAAAAGGGGACTGTACCTTTAACAGTTTTTCCAAAAATATTGATGTTAGAGAGCAGTAGGCATGATACTAAGTTCTACTAAGTTCCTATATATTGATTATTGCCAAAAATTTGATCAAATAAACATTTATTACTACAAATATTGGTTTAATTTCGTACTCGTAACACCCGTTACATTGGCCTGTAACACCCGTTACATTTTTGAATTAACATGAAAAATCCTAAGTGTATTTTAGTTTTAATATGAATAGTCTATAATGTTTAGAATTTATTTAGAAATACGTTTACATTTTTTTTCACTTCAAAAATAAACACAATTCGCAGACTTTTGCTTTTGTTGCGGGTAATCCGGAAAGCATAGGCAAAATCGTGTAACGCTAACGCCCGTTACGCACATATATTGTTCCTAATTTCTTTACTGCTAGCTAATACTGTTAGTTTTAATACGAATGACGAAACTTTGACCTAGGTGGAGGGTGTTAAGCTAATAAAAAGGATATGTTTTCTTTTTGCATCATTAATTAATCGTCAAGTAAAGGTGTACGACCTGTAACACCCGTTACATGGAATGACCCATTTCGGGCTAATAAAGGTAAAAAAAAAACATAGAATTTTTGTCTAATCCCTTTTAATTAATTTTATCAAAGTCAAACCTAACGTTCGTCCAGCCAGTATACGTTTTGATTAGCGATATAAAAAAAGTGCTTATGGTCATAATCAAACATTTTTCATTACAGCCAGTCCATTAAAAAAATCACATTTCCTCTAAGTGTATTTTGGTCGCAATAAAACGGTCATATTCGTAAAAATTTCATATTTATGAATTCAATGTTTTTTTCGCGTTCCAAACTTCGCATTTCACCATACAGTTTTTTTTTAAATACTCATCTATTTTTTTTATTTATGACGTAATATTTCAGTTTCATATTACTTACAAATATTACGACTGTAGTAGTGCAGCTACGAATCGGCTAAAACCATTGAAAAGGAGGTTCCTAGCTATGAATTCCTATTAAATGTCAAATGAATTCCACAAGTTTGATTATCATAATAATTTAACAACAGCGTCTACAGGTGATGATAACTGACAATGCACCTGGCAAATTCTAGTTTTGCTGTTTAATATGAATTTGTGTTGATAGTTCATAGAAGGCGAAATGTTATTTATATCCTGCTATACTACTGGATGCTCGCGACTTTATCCGCATATTCTGTTATATTAGGGAGGGATAAAAGTATAATTTGTGATAAAAAAAAACAGCCTGTGCCCTTCTCTACGTTCCAAATTCTCACCAAATTTCATCAAATCGGGTCAGTAGTTTAAACGTGTAAAGCTTCCATTACTTATCGAAAAAACATCGGTTTAATTATAATAATTATTGTTTATTTGAAATTCAATATTTTGTGTCAATTAATATGAAATTAATAGTAAACCCGATTAAATCTAGTCCATTCATTGTAACATCAATCAAAATCTTTTCAAATACTTGACAATACGACAATAAATGGTCTTCATAAATGGTTCTCTACTTATAATATTACATGTTGTTTGCGGACTTTGCGGTTATATCGATAGATAACAATAGCCGATACGGTAACTGCTGACTTATTTCTACAAATGTGATTGATGTAATGTCAAATAATACCGAATTTTTGGCTGTTATATTGTTGACATTAGGCTTAATTTTTGCCCGTAACTTAAACATTTAATCGGTGTTTCAATTCTTAAACACAAAGTACATTCATATAATAATATTTTGACAGGCTATCTCTACATTTCATTAATTGAAGAAAAACTAATATGGCGGGTCGTTTGTTATTAGTGCATCTGTTTTTTTTCTGTCTGTCTGTAAAATTAGTTTTCACGGATACCTAGGTGTAGCTTCAAATACATGGCTCCATTTTATTCCCGTAGAATGCTCTGTTCCCGTGCGATAAAAATGTTTTTCTCTAGACAAGGAGTAGACATAATTTTTTCTAATGGTGATTGTTGATTGGTTGGGCCGCCATAAAATCAGTAAAAGTTTTGATGTAAGGTATCCTTGATATTATATTTTTATAGCTCCTACTTACTAAATTCCCATATTATATAATACTAGCTTTCCGCCGTCGGCTTCGCCCGCGTGGACTACACTACGTTATCCCGCGTGAATGTGACATTATTCCGGGATAAAAAGTAGCCTATGTTCTTTTCCAGGCTCCAAAGTATCTGTGTCCCAAATTTCAGCCAAATCCGTTTAGCCACAGCCTTTTTTAATACTGTGGTTCAGCCGTTTTGGCGTGATTGAGTAACAAACATACAAACATCTAAACTTTCACATTTATAATATTACTAGCTTTCCGACCGCGGCTTCGCCCGCGTGGACTACACTACGTTATCCCGCGGGAATGTGACATTTTTCCGGGATAAAAAGTAGCCTATGTTCCTCTCCAGGCTACAAAGTATCTATGTCCCAAATTTTAGCCAAATCCGTTAAGCCGTTTTGGCGTGATTCAGTAACAAACATACAAACATCCAAACATCCAAACATCCAAAAATCTAAACATCCAAACAGCTAAACTTTCACATTTATAATATTAAGTAGGAAGTAGGATAGTAAGATTATCGAGTATCTTTTGGAACATCGACTGATCATCGTGAGTGCCGTGTTCCGATGTATTGGAGTGCCGTCGAATGTGTAGCTGACGGGTAATCCTTCAATCGAGAGCTGTCCGTGGTAAGGTTTGTCAGCTTTAAAGGTAGGATAGATCACAGAATTTATCCTATTTTGCAAGTCTTTTATCTTAGAATGACTTCGTTAGAATCTAAAAAATATATGAAAACTAATTCTGTATTACTTAATAAAAAGAACAAAGGAATAGGTATTTGAATAAAATATATATTTAAATAATAAAAAAAATACATTGGAAATAAGTATTCGAAATGTAAATCTTTATAGAAAACACTAGTGTGAGCTTTTGATCTCTGCATGACTCAAGATGTATCGGGTACCTATCGGCGTCACGGCCGAAGTTTTCAATCGTCCACAATAAAATGTGAGTTTTTAATCCTGCAAAATATTATATTAGGGAAATTCAGCGGGAAATTGCCAAAATTACATTAAGTTTCCTTGAGTTGTATTTTGTACTGTATCGGGGAATTTGTTTTAGTCATCGTACCTACGAAGGCTCAAAATCGGCAATTCAATATTGGTAATGCCACTTAATTATTAATTATACATATTTACTGTTTAGTTTGCATGAATATTTTTACATCTTCATACAATATACGTTTACTTCATAGAACTATCAACTCTGCATGAGCAAATTATTACATCGTCATACAAATGTAAACGTAGACGAATGTCGCATTCGCGTCCGCGTTGCCTCTTATCTACGTGGCACCGGTGTTCACCGTAGCCGATGACGCGTTCCCGCCCTTTTCAGCAAGTTGCCGGCGTCTCTACGCGCATGCGCGGATGTTGCCTTTTTCAGTTTCCCGCACTTAGCCGACGACGACGCTTCTCGCCGAGCACTCTGCAAATCCGTGATCTCTTTGTTAGTTAACGCGCAACTTCATGCATTTCCGACCTCTTTGGGCTCTTTGCAGGAGGATTTTGAATGTGGAATGGGAAAGTCATTATGTTTTGTAGCATTGTAGATTTTGGAGATTCTGGAAGGGGAATGTATCGTTGTAGTGCAGATTCTTCTTTTTTTTTCAATGAAACACACTGTTTGTTGTTATTTACCGCGCAACTTCATGCATTGCCGACCTCTTTGCTGGAGGGTTTTGAATGTGGAATGGGAAAGTCATATGTTTCTATCGTTGTAGGTAGGTATCATTGTAGATTATTCTTTTTTTCCTTCGATCATATTTTTTTCAATCTCTATCGTCTTCTACAAGCCGTGCGCATAAAGTTGGCAACGTCGCATTTCTCGTTTTAAGATAGTATTATATTATCTGTGTTTTAAGTGAACCGATTTGACACCGTTTTGACAGTAAACCTCGAGTACTGAATCCTATGGAGATGGCATATCTTCTATAGATGTACAAATAAATAAAATTGGAGTGTCTGTTTGTATAACATTAAAATAACCGCTTTTTACTACGTGCATATGATTATATATAGGTACGGTACATATACCAACATGACATGTTTTACAATTTTTGTCTGTCTGTCTGTTTGTTCCAGCTAATCTCTGAAACGGCTGGACCGATTTTGACGGGACTTTCATTGGCAGGTAGCTGATGTAAAAAGGAGTAACTTAGGCTACTTTTTATCCCGGAAAAATATCACATTCCCTCGGGATATTGCCATGTAGTGCACGCGAGCGAAGCCGCGGGCGGAAAGCTATTTATTCTATATGAACTATCCGTTATACAAATATAAGCTAAATCGACATTGTAATCATAAACCTGGAGCCATCTTGTTCTATCTTACTTCCAATACTCCATGTAAAATGAGACAGCAATATATTTATTCGACCTATTTTTGGCAACATTAAAACGTGACGTCATAGAAATGCATGATTGAGGCCGGTCGCCATTTTTGTTTCTCGGTATGTGTAGTTTTTTCGTAGGTATGCCATATCCATAGGATTCGTACTCAGAGGAGTACACCGGTTCACAGCGATGTTGCCGTTATGCTTCATAGCATGGCTTGTAGAAGACGATAGAGAAGGCTGTGGTTGCAACTGTTATTTGTTGCTAGTGGCTTTCCGCGGTTTTACCTGCGTGGTTTCCGTTCCCGTGGGATTATCGGGATAAAACACAGGGTGTTAGGGGCACCGTTGCAAAAACTTTAACCATGGCTTCAGACCATCATGCTAAACAACGTACAGCAAGAATTTTTGGTCGAAAATGAAAAAAAACCGACTTTTCATACAAATTTAACAACTAATCGGGACTTTTTGTATGGAGAGTCGAAATATGTTTTTCATTTCCAACAAAAAAATCTTGTTGTGCGTTGTTCAGCATGATGGCCTGAAGATATGGTTAAAGTTTTTGCAACGGTGCCCCTAAGTAGCTAATATCTTCTGGTGAAACAATTTGATAAAATCAGTCCGGTAGTGTTTGAGTTTATCCATCTTACAAACAAACAAACAAAAAATCAAATCTTTCCACTTAATAATATTAGTACTTATATATTTAACGCGCAACTTCACGCATTCCCGACCTTTTTACCAAAGGTTGGGTTAGAAAGTCATTATGTTTAGTACCGCTTTTCTTTATCTTCTACGGGAAAACGCTTTAGCCTTTACTATGCCTCCTGTAAAGTTATGATGAGGCCGAAGGAGGAACGGCTGTAGGTTCTCCATTTTTTATCAGTCTAACTACCTACTCTACTGCTCACTCAACTAAACTAAAGGGCTCTGAAAAGTTTTATTAAGCTGTGACGAGACGACCCAAGTCAATAAGTTATGGGAAGGGACGTTTTATAAATGAAAAGATTAGATTTTTAGAAACTTTGAAACTGAAAAGTCGGGTATGTATGACATATCCCTCGAGAGCCCAAATAGAATTCCTACTGATTATGAATCGGCCGGTTCAATTATCAAAATTGACAAGACCAGAATCTGGACTACGTTCAAAGTGGAAGCCATTGATCAGATAGGCGCGTCGACATCGATCTAATAGTCGCAACTTCACGGTCGACATACAAATTACAAACACGCCCGTCCCGTCCTCCCGACCACCCCTGAATGAGACCGTTATGGAACGGCGGCAAATCGGCAATCGTCTTTTGTTAACTTGGACGCTCAGCGCATGTGCAGGTCCCTTTCCGACTGGCAGGCTTCCGCCAACTTGGGATAATAGAATTATTCGTAATGATTATTAATTCAACGCATTTATTTATGATTTTGTGCTCGATCAGTTTTTCGGCTTTCGCCGGAATTTCGCCTTTTCGGTAATTAAATTTTATTAAAATGTAAATAGTTATATAGACTCCGTCATTACTTTTGTGTAAAATATGAACTTATTAGGTAAAAGTATTGATTATAATTTAGTATGAAATTTTCTTGTCATTAAATCACTACCTATCCTACGAGTCTTGCTCCTGAGAATCATGAGGCATAGTAAGATTTAATTAATATCGCTGCAACAAAAGGCCATTACTAAAAGAGAGAAAAATAATCGTTGGAGCCGTACGAAACCTGTTTGGGGTATTCAGCTAAAAATATAATCCTATCAAAATTATAAATAACTAAACGTGCCAAACATCTTGAAATTGAGCCTCATTTTCCAACAACGAATCTGATTGGAATTAATACTAGGACTTAACAGTGGTGTAGGTACTTTTCAGATGTAAAAAAATACAAGATGGAAACGATTCTAGGTCTGAACGTCTGTAAAAAATAGAGTTAACCATACTAACAAATACTATAATATAAATTGTGATTACTATCCTCCCAGAGTAATAAAACGGGGGTCGTGAGTCACGACTCACCCCCGATCTCGAGTCAAAAAGATAACTCATATAACACATGAAACATTATTGAAAAACCTCGTATTGCAAATTTATCATATTGAACAGTTTCATGTAGGTTAATTCGAAGGAGAAAGACTTGTTTATTATCATGTTCTATTCTCTTTGCCGACCTTCGATCTAATCGAAACTTGCCGGGAGCCTCATGATACGTCGGCATCGGACGCTCAACCCTCGCAGAGTGCCGACTGCTTCAGTTGGAAGCTCTCTAAATATCCTTTTGCTAAAAACTTCTACTGCGCATGTCTGTTTTCAGTTTTTGCAGGAACTACCTGATGCGATATTCGCGTATTGTGTTTATTCGTAATAGATCTTTATTGGAAACAGGCTTGGAGGAAGTCTCATTTTGCCATTGAAATGTTTTTGAGAACAATAATTACAAAATTTATGAGCAAACATAAAATACACATCTTTTTAGAGCTTCGGAAAACTTTTGATTTCTTACAATAGGCATAATCAACAGTAACAATTAAATTATATTATTTTCATAAAATTACTGCAATCTGAAAACATGATCAAATCTATAGTGAATCCAAATTGCAGCTTCCTAAAGATTTTCAATTTCGCTATTATATTAAATATTTTGTATTTCATTGTACTTATTAAAATAATATCTAGTTGATTAACTACTATTTTTCGGTTCATTTATTTAAAAAAAAAAACGACTTCGTAATGTCGACTTCAAGATACTCGATTGTCGGATCGATCTGAACGGAACTTCAAGAGCTGAACTTACGAAGCGCCTGCTACATTCTCGCGCCAACAGCGAACTGCCAAGCCAACTGCCAAGTGCCAAAACACCGGGCTGCCGGCTTTCCTTTGTGGAGTTGGCGCAATCTGCGCATGTCATATACTCCCTTATGAAGGAGATTTCTAAAGTCTTCCTCCTATTGTGAATGAACCGTGTATCGCAATCGCAGATTTTATGATTGACTGCAGTGATTTAGGTAGGTATATTGCTTTGATAGCTAGTCAGGCTGTTTACACTGTTTTTGTAAGCAAGTCAGTTTGAAGTACAAAATATCAAGCTTAACAGATGCCGTATGTACCTAAACCGTTGTTAGGACGTAACGTAGATACTAGCTGCTCCCTGTTTTTCCCGCGTGGCGTGGGTCCCGTTTCTATGTGACAAATATAGTCTTACTAGCTTTCCGCCCGCGGCTTCGCCCGCGTGGACTACACGACGTTATCCCGCGGGAATGTGATGTTTTTCCGGGATAAAAAATAGCCTATGTTCCTCTCCAGGCTACAAAGTATCTGTGTCCCAAATTTCAGCCAAATCCGTTCAGCTGTTTTGGCGTGATTGAGTAACAAACATCCAAACATCCAAACATCTAAACTTTCACATTTATAATATTAGTAGGATTATAAACAAAATAGCATCAACACAATAAGATTCAATTATATACCTACCTACCTAGAATATTGCGTTGCGTTGCGATGCGATTACTGGCAATGGCAACCTGACAACCTGAAAGTCTTATGTCACTGGTCTGGAATAATGTACAGCTGTCTACTGGTGGAAGAATTTTCAAAATCGGTTTAGTAGTTCCATCTTCAAACATTCAAACAAACTTTACCTTTTAATATTTTGTAATGAGGGTCACTCAATGGCAATATATTCAAAAGTAAACAAAGATTCACATCAAGCTTTACATGTTGTACCTACCTACGTCTGATGGTCATATTTAGTGCGATCAAGTTAGACGTCCACTCCTGGCTTTGATAACTGGGGCCTATTGCATAATTAGACTAATAATATTAGTGAATAATACAAGTTACTAGTTAACAAGTTACTAGTTGCGTTATTTCGTGTTGCATAGTTATTTTGTGTTTTCGCTAATAATATTAGAAAATTGTGTTGCATGAATTACTAATATTATCGTGAAAGTTACAAGCGAATTCATCATTATTTACAAGTACTCATATTTTTTGTTGCATAATTAATTTATACTATCTTGTAATAAGAGTACTAATATTATAAGCAAAACATACAAAATTACAAGTATACAAGTTGGCTGAGTAAGTCAAACCTTTGCCCATCTGTAGCCTTTGCAATAAAAAAAAATCTTGGCGGGAACAGAAACGTTAAACTTTTTCCGAAAGTATAATTTATTTGTTTATTTATAACACGCGGAAAATGGTTGGTAAGAGAGAAGAGCAAAGAAAATTAAAAATGTGCATTTTATTATTTATTTAATTCTTAATGCACAATTGTACAATGGCGGACTTAATGCCTTAGGCATTCTCTACCAGTCAACCTTAGGGTGATGTGGAGACTTTTATGTGGTTGGGTGCACAACCAGGGTTATTTTAATTTAAAATAATAAAAAAAAAATATTATATAGCTACATATATAAAATAAAAACTAAAATCAAAGAAAATAAATTTTAATGATCATCATTAAATGATGATTCTCCTTCTGAGGAGATCTTCTGTAAAATTTACACTGTTGCCTTGTTTGTAGGAGCAATTCATCTTCTTCGTCTGCTGATAATTCAATCAACTGTAGATACATTTTCGATCAACGTTTACTACCTACAACGAAAACTACAACAAATACTTTAATAATATGGTGCCCCTTAGGTGCGTAGAAGTAATTACAAGTTTCTTCGAATAATTTGTATTTTAAGCTTCATATTGCAACAGAAACTAGTAAAATTCACTAATTATATTAGTTATTAGTACTGATATTTTGCCACTTGTAGTTTATTACTGCTACTTTATTATGCAACAGAAATATACAAGTTATAGGTTGAATTTACTTATATTATTAGCTTGTACTTAGATACTTGTATAATTGTATCTTGTACTTTATTATGCAACATAAAAGTACAAGTTACAACCAAAACCACTAATAGTATTAGCTTGTAATTTGTTATGCAATAGGCCCCTGGGGCCTATTGCAATTTTACTAGTTTCTGTTGCAATATGAAGCTTAAAATACAAATTATTCGAAGAAACTTGTAATTATTTCTACGCACCTAAGGGGCACCTTATTATTAAAGTATTTGTTGTAGTTTTCGTTGTAGGTAGTAAACGTTGATCGAAAATGTATCTTCAGTTGATTGAATTATCAGCAGACGAAGAAGATGAATTGCTCCTACAAACAAGGCAACAGTGTAAATTTTACAGAAGCCCTATCTCCTCAGAAGGAGAATCATCATTTAATGATGATCATTAGAATTTATTTTCTTTGATTTTAGTTTTTATTTTATATATGTACCTAGCTATATAATATTTTTTTTTATTATTATTTTAAATTAAAATAACCCTGGTTGTTCACCCAACCACATAAAAGTCTCCAGATCACCCTAAGGTTGACTGGTAGAGAATGCCTAAGGCATTAAGTCCGCCATTGTACAATTGTGCATTAAGAATTAAATCCTACTAATATTATAAATGTGAAAGTTTAGATGTTTGGATGTTTGGATGTTTGTTACTCAATCACGCCAAAATGGCTGAACGGATTTGGCTGAAATTTGGAACACAGATACTTTGTAGCCTGGAGAGGAACATAGGCTACTTTTTATCCCGGAAAAATATCATATTCCCGCGGGATAACGTCGTGAAGTCCACGCGGGCGAAGCCGCGGGCGGAAAACTAGTAAATAATAAAATGCACATTTTTAATTTTCTTTGCTCTTCTCTCTTACCAACCATTTTCCGCGTGTTATAAATAAACAAATAAATTATACTTTCGGAAAAAGTTTAACGTTTCTGTTCCCGCCAAGATTTTTTTTTTATTGCAAAGGCTACAGATGGGCAAAGGTTTGACTCACTCAGCCAACTTGTATACTTGTAATTTTGTATGTTTTGCTTATAATATTAGTACTCTTATTACAAGATAGTATAAATTAATTATGCAACAAAAAATATGAGTACTTGTAAATAATGATGAATTCGCTTGTAACTTTCACGATAATATTAGTAATTCATGCAACACAATTTTCTAATATTATTAGCGAAAACACAAAATAATTATGCAACACGAAATAACGCAACTAGTAACTTGTTAACTAGTAACTTGTATTATTCACTAATATTATTAGTCTAATTATGCAATAGGCCCCTGGTTGGTGTCTTGACGGTTGTACTCGTTACTATAGGTCCCCTGCTGTAGGGCTTAACGATCTGATTGATAACGTAGGTAAAGAGGTAAAAGGTTCTTTAAAAATAAATATATTTTTTTAAGAAACATGTAGTTAGGAACTGATAAAGGCGACCAATACCAATTTTATTATCTTCGGTTTTCGATTCGGAAAAGTACTTTGTTTTCGTTCAGTTCACCAGTAGGTGTTTAAAAGAGTTCTGCTCTGCATTAATTAACTTGCGAGTTGAAAGCCAATTTATCAGTTGATTGTTGTACTAAATTCGTCATGTTTTACAGTGGAAAATTATTCTCCGCTGTAAAACATGTTTGATACAAGGGGGGCAATGGGGGCAATTGCCCCCTCCCCCTGGCGATTTTTTTTTTACTTAAATATTTTTTATTTCATAATTTTATCACATGAAATAAGCTAAGATTGCCACCTCCCTCCCTGAACCAAATTTGCCCCTTCCCCCTTAGACGGAATCCTGGATCCGCGCCTAGAATTACCTAATTAAGAAAAACTTACTTAAAATAGTATTGATTTGACGCATTTCTTTATCTTGTGTGGGGTTTTCTGACAAGTGTGTGAGGGATTTAGGGGTCGCAATTAAAATTGCCTTCACACTAGCGTTTTTCCAGCTCGTTCTTATGTGCCCTAGCAAAAACGCCGCGATAAAACGACGCATGTGTGGCGTAGAATGCCTATCATAAAAATCATAAATCATAAATCATTTATTCCGCAAGTAACGTGGTAAGTATACAAAAAGATCTTAAATAAAAACAATATTTTCTACACGTTACACCAAACATTTGGCAAGCAGAAATTTTAAGTAGGTAAGTAATAGAAATTTCAATTCTACAAAACTAACAATAATGAATAATTTGAATAATAATAAATTTGAATGTCAATAATCTATTCTATAAAATTATCAATAAAATCGAATGTAAATGTCTACTATATATCTACCTAATTATTATTTGTAATGTCAAAATAGTATATTAGTTATGTCTTAAATTCAAAATAATCTTTAACAGAGTAAAAACATTTATCAATCAACCACTTTTTTAATTGTTTCGCAAACAATAATGTTGGTAACTCTCTAATGTTCATTGGTATGTGGTTGTAAATTAAAGAGGACATAACGTTACAATTCTTTCTACTCAGCATGCTTTTACAATTAGGGACCAAAATCTTTGTTGGATCTCTGCGCGAGAAAGTACTGAGTTGCGAAGATTGTGCAAACAAATAAGGGTGTTTTTTTTACAAAACAGCCCACTTCCAAAATATACAAGCAAGTTAGCGTCAGTAATTTGTGTCCTGTAAAGAGTGGTCTACAGCTATCAAAGGGTTTCGCACCATACACGCTTCTGACGCATTTCTTCTGTGCTATAAAAGCCTTATCAAATAGGCAAGAACTTCCCCACAAAAGTAGGCCATACCTAAGAATGGAAACCACATAGCCGTGATATGCCAACAGGGCAGCGTCTTCCCCTGCAGTACTCCTAATTCGTTTCAAAGCGTATACAAATCTATTAATTTTTTTGCATAAGTTTTCTATGTGACTCTTCCAGTTGCAGTTTGTATCGAAAGTTAACCCTAGGAAAATAGTTTCTGAAGACTCTTTAATTATTTCACCTCGGAAAGACACATTCAGATCTGATAACCTCGCGTTATAGTTTGCAAACTGAACAAGTTTCGTTTTTGAAAGATTTGCGCGAAGCTCATTTAAATCTAGCCATTTATTTACACATAAATTTAAAGTGTCATTGTAAGGAATGTCGCTATTTTTATCCTCTGGTATAACAACACAGATATCGTCGGCAAATAAAATAAATTGATGTTCATTAATGTCAGACAAGTCATTAATAAAAACTAAGAAGAGAAGGGGGCCTAATACAGAACCCTGTGGAACGCCAAGCTGATTTGGTTTGTACTGAGATCTATATGGCACAGATGTCTGATTATCATCAATACGATGAATCTCAGTGCATTGCGTGCGGCCGCAGAGGTAATCTTGGATCCATAGTAAAACTGAACCTCTTATGCCATAGCGTTCACATTTATTTAATAATTTGTCATGTTTAACTAAATCAAAGGCGCTGGACATATCAAAGAAGATGGCAGATACTTTCTTTTTACAGTCGATGCTCTGTGTTATAGTTTTACTTAAGGAGAATCCGGCAACTGTGGTGGATTTATTTTTTTGGAACCCATTTTGGTCCTGTTTAATTATGTTATGTTTTGATAAAAATGTCTCTAGTCTCATATGCATCAGCTTTTCGAAAATTTTTAAAAATATGGATAACAATGCTATAGGCCTATAATTATTGATATCCAATTTACTACCTTTTTTATGAAGTGGGATAACTATTGCCTTTTTTAACCGCTCAGGGAATCGACCTTGTGTAAACGAGAAATTAATTAAATGACATATAATAGGTGCTATAAGCTCAGCACATTGTTTCAGAACATGAGTAGATACGCCGTCAAAACCTACGGATTTGGTATTTTTTAAACTTCTTATGGTTTTTATTACTTCTGACTGAGCAGGGTGTCAAAAATACAGATGAAGTGTTTCTATCTATATTTTTTGAATTATTGTTCTGACTACACTGTGCCAAGCACCGCTTAATGAAGTGGTCGTTGAAAGTATTTGCAATCTCGTGTGGATTTTTAATAAATCTGTTTTCAAAGTTTATTTTATCTTTACTACGATAAACCATAAGCTTGTCAACTTTATCGTTTACAATTTCCCAACTAGCTTTACATTTATTCTGCGATTTTTGTAAGTGTATTTTATTGATGTTGAGCCTAGAAAGAGAAATGCATTTACGTAACAGTTTGCTATAATTATTATAAGCCGTTTTATTCGTGTCATTTTTGTTTTTATAGTAACGAAACCGTAGTTTTCTTTTAACACTAAATCCCTTTTTAATACCCTGAGTAATCCATCTTGGTGATTTAATTTTTGAGTTTATTCTAACCTTGTAGTATGGAAAACAAAGGTCATAAAAAAGACAAAATAAATCATGAAATTCATTGAACGCTGAGTCAAAATCATCAGAATTTAGAGCATCTGTCCAACGTAGGTTAGCTATGCAGTCACAAAATTTTATTATGTTATCACGGCAGTAGTCGCGTTTCATAACAAACCACTGTTTCACTTTTTTTACAGCTTTTTTTACAGTAAATGTCAATGTTTGCCCTGTGTTGTGGTCAGATAAATATAGCTCGTGAACGTGACCTACTGCATCATTCATATTGCTTATTATATGATCAGTGCAAGATGCCTGTCTTGTAGGTTCATCTATGTGAAGTGTCGTTTTATAGTTCAGTAATAAATCTTTAAATTTTGACGAATCATTATTAATTTTAAGTGTATATACGCTACGCTGGACAAACGCTAGAAGAGAAGAGAAGAGAGAGGTGTGAATAGAGAGAAGACCCTCTAAGCGTTCGCATGAGGTTAACATGTCAAATCTGACTTTGATCCTCGGTCTGCATCATAGTCATAAGTGGGTACTATGAGGGTTCATAGCTTTGAAAAAGTTTAACATACCTTATTTCTCTTGTCGACAGAGTGCCGACCAGCAACTTTACAGTGAACGACGTGCGCATGTGCGTCGGTTCACGGCGGCTGCTCGACGTCATGGACGTCAACACACAGAAGAACATCGAGATGACCATGAAGGTAGGGTCATCCATCATAATCAGCCATTTAATGTCCCACTGCTGGGGTGCTGGCTTTCCTTATGGACAATAGACCATGGTCCGCCACACGCGCCCAGTGCGAATTGATGGGTATTAATATGAGGTAACAATTGCAAACGCAGCCGGGATCAACAGCATAGCGTGCCTTCCGAAGCGTCGAGAGAGAGAGAGAGAGAGAGAGATAGAAGAACTGGATATCTTGTTTTGTTTTTAGTTTATGATTAGAATAATCCTATGTCCCATCTCCTACGTGGCCCCGCGTGTCCGAACAGCTAAACACTTGACGTCTTCTGGTCCGCTACCGAGCCTGCAGTTTGAGTAGCCGAATTCTGGGCGAGAAGACTTCATCATACCATTGGCATTGCCACGAAAAGGAGCCATTTAATGTACCCCACTGCAGAAGCACAAGGATGGACATGGAAAAGGCTAATTAGTTATTATAATTTTTTTCTATTTGTTATTATTTTATTTTTAACTTTTAACGTAACTTGTTTGTCAACAGGACTGGCAACGTTACTACGACGATCCAAACAAGGAGCGGTTACTCAACGTGATATCGCTGGAGTTCTCTCATACTCGGCTAGAGAACTACGTGCAGGCGCCTCGGATCGTGCGCCTCATCGACTGGGTGGACACGGTGTGGCCGCGCCACTTGAAGGACCAGCAGGTATCGTACATGTGATCAAGCTACTAACGCCCGCCCGCGGTTTTTAAAGTGATATAGCTGGAGTTAACAGTCGCCTAGTAGTAGAGAACTACGTGCAGGCGCCGCGGATCGTGCGCCTCATCCGACTGGGTGTAAACGGTGTGGCCGCGCCACATGAAGGACCAGCAGGTATCGTACATGTGATCAAGCTACTAGCGCCTGCCCGCGGCTTCTAACGTAATATAGCTAGAGTTAACACTCGCCTAGTAGGGAACTACGTGCAGGCGCCGCGGATCGTGCGCCTCATCGACTGGGTGGACACGGTGTGGCCGCGCCACTTGAAGGACCAGCAGGTATCGTACATGTATTCTAGATACTAGTGTCCGCTCTTGGCTTCTAACGTGATATTGCTGAAGTTAACACTCGCCTAGAGAACTACGTGCAGGCGCCGCGTATCGTGCGCCTCATCGACTGGGTGGACACGGTGTGGCCGCGCCACTTAAAGGACCAGCAGGTATCGTACATGTGATCAAGCTACTAGCGCCCGCCCGCGGCTTCTAGCTTGATATTGCTGGAGTTCACACTCGCCTAGAGAACTACGTGCAGGCTCCGCGGATCGTGCGCCTCATCGACTGGGTGGACACGGTGTGGCCGCGCCACTTAAAGGACCAGCAGGTATCGTACATGTGATCAAGCTACTAGCGCCCGCCCGCGGCTTCTAGCTTGATATTGCTGGAGTTCACACTCGCCTAGAGAACTACGTGCAGGCTCCGCGGATCGTGCGCATGATCGACTGGGTGGACACGGTGTGGCCGCGCTACTTAAAGGACCAGCAGGTATCGTATATGTGATAAAGCTACTAGCGCCCGCCCGCGGCTTCTAACGTGATATAGCTGGAGTTAACACTCGCCTAGAGAATTACGTGCAGGCGCCGCGGATCGTGCGCCTCATCGACTGGGTGGACACGGTGTGGCCGCGCCACTTGAAGGACCAGCAGGTATCGTACATGTGATCAAGCTACTAGCGCTTGCCCGCGGCTTCTAACGTGATATTCAGTGATATAGCTGTAGTTAACACTCGCCTAGAGAACTACATGCAGGCGCCGCGGATCGTGCGCCTCATCGACTGGGTGGACACGGTGTGGCCGCGCCACTTGAAGGACCAGCAGGTATCGTACATGTGATCAAGCTACTAGCGCCCGCCCGCGGCTTCTAACGTGATATTCGGTGATATAGCTGTAGTTAACACTCGCCTAGAGAACTACATGCAGGCGCCGCGGATCGTGCGCCTCATCGACTGGGTGGACACGGTGTGGCCGCGCCACTTGAAGGACCAGGGGCCTGATTGTCTAATTCAACATCAATCGCAATCGCTTTCAGTTTAACATCCATCGCTTGTTATTGAAGAAAGTTGACAAAATTTTAGTTGACAAAAGCAGCAATAGCCGTGCAATATCTTTCAAACTGAATGCGATTGCGATTGATGTTGAGTTAGACAATTACCCCCCAGCAGGTATCGTTCATGTGATCAAGCTACTAGCGCCCGCCCGTGGCTTCTAACGTGATATCGCTGGGGTTCTCCCACACTCGCCTAGAGAACTATGAGCAATCGCCGCGCGTTTACTATCAATAAGTTCAATAGTTAAATGACGAAAATATTGCATAGGTCACAGCACAGGCTTCGAAAATTTAAAGTTTACATGGCATTAAAACATGTCTAAAATTATGCCTTTTCTTTCAGACGGAGTCAACAAACGCTTTAGATGACATGATGTACCCGAAGGTACAGAAATACTGCCTCATGTCTGTGAAAGGATGTTACACCGACTTCCATATTGATTTCGGGGGTACCTCCGTTTGGTATCACATTCTTAGAGGTAAGGGTTTTGCATAAATAATAATCAATATGTGTTTTTTACCTACAATTTTATTGCCTTGCTTAAAATTTCTACATTCTTATTTATGATCATAAAGGATAGAAACACCTGATGTACTTAAATCAAATGTTGAAAAAAAAAACATCAATCTTTTACGGATATAAGCACATTGTATATTTAACACTAAACAATATATGTATTTATATTATCTGTGGTATTTTGCGAAAACTTTGAAGAATGTTCTTCTATTTACTCATAAGACAGAATAATTGAGTCACACCAATGATTCTTGTTATCAGCATATCTAAAAAATATGTTACTCGAGAAAAAAGAATATGTTTTTATTTTATTCCTATCTTTAAAAATGACTGAGATATTGAACGTTAAAGTACGGCCTCTGTGAAAAATCCAATGTAATTACAGTGTGACGTCACATCGCGATTGAGAGTTGGCGCTTCCGTATTTTTCCTTTGGCTATTAGAGTTGCGCTCTCACGGTTTCGCAATAAATTTATTTATAATTCTTATAGTCGATCAATGATCAATTTTGTATTGAGCCCATGTGAAAAAAACACCTTCAAATACTTAAGTTGTATTTTCGTGATTAATAAATTAAATCAACTTTCGTAATGGCGGGCGGTATTCTGTCAATATAAATAGCAACCGTCAAACTTCGATCAACAATAACACGAAGCCGTCAAATGGACAGTAGGTGACAGTTTTAGAGTGCGGCTGCGCGCGGTCGAAATCGAATACTAATCATTTACCATAACCTTAGAGCGAAAAAATGTACTGTAACTAGTGCCAAAAACGCACCAGTTGCGCGAAGATTGCGCACGGACGGACTCTATGTAGGTACAGTTGGACGAAAATCACCCGCAGTAGCCGCAATCGGAGATGTCACTGCGACATGACGTCATCGCAATAGCGCGCAAGGAAAGCAAATTTACAAAAGCTGGTGAAACTTTACAGCGCTGTAACTTTGGAAATCCTGAACAGATTTCGATGAAACAAAAACTGTTATTACTTGCACGAGTACGCGCATTAAATGCAGTAATTTTTATAGTCATATTTTGATGTGTTGGTGTGACTCATTGCAATATGATGGCTCCTCTTCATTTTTATCAAAAAATGTAATATGAAACATTTTAAATGTTACTCAAGTTACTTTTTGTTCCAGGTGCAAAAGTGTTCTGGCTCATCCCACCCACAGAAAAGAACCTTCAGCTGTATGAAAAGTGGGTGCTCTCAGGCAAACAGTCGGACGTTTTCTTTGGCGACACTGTTGAAAAATGCATCAGGGTCCACGTAAGTACTTACCACATAGTTGCAATAAGTTGATTAGATATAGTTAGTAGATCTGTTAAAACGATTCCCCTTATTTTGATAATAGTAAGTTGCATTAAGGTATTTTTACTGCGTAATTGAACTATTAAATATAAAGGGAGTTTTTTTTGTTCATAAATAAATATGTCCTGGGCTAATGCTGTGTTATTTAAGAATTATTGCCTAGAAATAATTAGGTGTTTCTATAAAGAGAGAGAAATAATAGTTCTAGAGAAGACCAGCTGTTTCGATATCAGTCGATATCATTTTAATAACTACACAGCATTTGGTCATAAAAATGAACTTATTAGAAACAATATCATCATTATCTACTGCCATCTTCTTAATGTCCAAGTTCGAAGCTACATCTTAGTTACTTACTTACAAACTCTTTATTGCTGTAAGCATATCCTTGATTTCTGCGCGAATTGTTCATTGAAGTAAAACCACTTTTTACGGATTTAATCACGCGTCTATTCCACACATAATTGTAATTTTTAGTTGTGTTTTTAAGGATTCTCAGTTTTTTCCGACGTTTTCCGAAACCTTTCCAAGGGCCGTGGTCACGGAAACTACCCACAATTTTATGAATTTATACTAGTGATGCAACGAATACGAATATTCGTATTCGCCGAATAGTAGACATTTACCGAATATTCGTATTCGGCGAATACTAATACGAATATTTAAAAACTAATATGTTTGTACGCAACTCTAATTATAATTACTGGCAGACTTGGAAAACGCGCGTCGTCGGCACGTAAAAATACGACGTGTGGATAGGGCCTTCGACGACGCGACGGGGACTCCCCGGCCATAGTTTATACAGTGCCCTGGCTCCGGGGGGTTACCCTATCATTACGAACCATGGATTGATTGATTCATTCATACCTTTCATTACATTTGTCAGTCGAAAGCACAAGTCAAGCAAGAGAGTATTGTTTTTGAGGTTGCTGCGAAGTGTAAGAAGTTAAAGTTAAATTGAAAATGAAAAAAGAATAGAAATTCATCAAATAAATTAGTCTTTTATTACCATGGCGTGATATTCGTATTCGTATTCGCTGAATAGCAGGTTTGATATTCGTATTCCTATAAGTAGTATTCGTTTCATCACTAATTTATACCCTTATTAATTTTTTGTATTTTTTATACGCGTGATTAAATCCGTAAATAGTGGTTTTATATCTTTATTGATATTTACAGCTTCAAGCCAGCCACACATTCTTCATCCCGACCGGCTGGATCCACGCGGTGTACACGCCGAGCGACTCGCTCGTCTTTGGAGGGAACTTCTTGCACCAGTTTGGCATCGAGAAGCAACTCAAAATAGCGCAGGTCGAGGACGTTACTAAGGTAAGAAACACTTCATAGCTTCCTTCAATTTAACACTTTTTTACCTGGGGGAAACGCCTTCGCGTATCCCCCCCTGGCGGAGATACGAGGGGGTTATGTGAGGCATGAACCCACCAAAATCCAGGGTACTCCCTCTACACATAGGCTGAGATTAGGCTTGTGTGGAACTCATCGTGTCTCCGCCTCGTTATTGGGTACTCCTATGACTAATAATGATAGATAACATTATAATAAATTGCTTCATTATTATTTATATTTTCAAATCAAAGTTAAATAAACCAACTTTTTTCTAAATCACGAAATATTTCAGAAAGTTTCACTGTAATGGTTCACTTTCAACCCAGCTCTTTGAACATTGTTTTGCGAATATCAACATACAATATTAAACCGAGCATATTTTTATTCAGAATTCCCCAGAATAGATGTCATAAGTACAGTTGCAGTCGGGAATAATTCCGAATCTTTCCCGTGGAATACTTACGAAATATTCCGAAGTATTACGAAACATTCGGAATATTTCGATCGTCGAAAAATACGGGAGTAGGTAACGATAAAAAAGCAGCAATCGGTAAAAAAGCAGTAGAAAGCAGTTTTGACACTTATTTTTAAATACCTATCTAAGCAAGAAAAATAGTCAATCATAGTAAAAGAAGTATGGATGGATATCTTACTATCTAGGTACCTCTTAAATAAAATGTCTGTGGAAGTTTTAAGTGTAGAAGTAGGTACTTAAGTAGGCACATATACCCTACCTAAGTACCTATTATTTTAGCGAATTTTTAATGTTTTTGAATTGCTTGAAACGGATGAAAACATATTTTTAAACTATGATAAAAGGTTTTAAACTATAATAGGTAGGTAAGCCGATTAGAATCGGCTTGTAGGTATGTACCCTTTCGTTTTGCCACTGCTAGGTAGGTACAAAACTCGGCACGGAGTCACGGAGTATAGCCGTCATCGGCATAGCCGTCGAACCACAATATAAGTGGTCGTACCTAGCAATACAAGTGCCGTGCCGAGGCTTAGGTCATCACTTCACTATCACTAGGTAGGTAAGTAGGTAGGTACATAGTATAAAATAAAGTCACTCTCCGCCTCTGTCTGTTTCTAACCTTTCTTCTTTTAAACCACGCATCGGATTTCGATGCAGCTGTCACTGTTATTTAGAAAATTTATTCTCGAAGGTTTATAAATAAATACCTACATACAAAACATTCTAATTACGTATTTATATAATAGAGAAAAATTACATGTTTTTTGATGAAGCCGTCAAAAAACGATTTTTCGAGCGCTTAGGTACATTGCGAACGCTGCTGGCTAAGGGTGGTGGTATTCCATTCATCAAAGATCTTTGTCCAGTATGCATTGGATCCAAGAAATTGGACGCATATTGGACGACTTTGACGTCCAATTTCATACATTCGACGTCCAATTTCTTGGACAAAGATCTTTGATAAGTGGAATACCACCCTTAACCGTATGAGATACCTACCTACATCAAAATAATTTACTACGGCATTGTATATCATAGAGGCCTACAAAAAAGACCCGAAGTCGCCTTATTTCTATAGGTTGACTCACAGTAATTTTTATATTTATTAAGTTATTTAAAAATATTACTTTATTTGCAAAGCTAATGTCTCCTAATCAGTATTAATCCTTATCCAAATAAGTACCTATATAAGTTACCTTGGCCATTTAATGTAGGTAAAACGATATCATTGAGGTAGATCAAAATTATCCTTTACCGTATTTCATTTAAATGAACACTTTAGAAGTTATCACAGATTCGAAGCACCCACAAATTGTTCAAACGAAGCCGGGCTGGGTCGCTAGTACCTATAAAAATTAGTGTTTTGCTGTAAGTAGGTACCTACCTACTTTTGTTGTTAATGTCGCCTTACATAGGTAAGGAATAAAATAAACATTCAAATTTTACTTACGCTAATTACGCTACAATAATAATAACAACCAATTCACCATCAATCCATCACTGAGCAAATAGGTAAGCACTTCGTTTTTAAAAACAACGCTCACGTTTATTTTTATCGAAATTGAAATATTTTCTTAGACCGCGAATTATTGCGAAACATTATGAATCCTTCTCTGCGGGGAAGGGGAGCGGTCGAATAATTCCCCGGGGGGCATCGCCTCCCACTCCCCGCCCCGCTAATCTCGCCCGCCCGCCCTGCGCGCCGCGCGCGCCGCCTGCCATGCGCCACTAGAATTTGTTCTGCGGCGGGCGCCGCGCGCCGCGCACGAGTTGTCTGTTCATCCGTCGTCGTCGTCGCCCGCCGGACTATATTTTCTAGCAAGATTGACCTAAGATAAAAAAATGCCAATATTTTCAAACGAATTTATTTTGAAAAATTCTGATGGAAAGAAACTTTATGAGAAGTATTACGTAATTATTCCGAATACTTCAGAAGTTTTGCAACTGTAGTCATAAGACGGTTATTGTTTGTACTTTTTTACAAGCTTTTATTTAACTTGCCATGTTAGTTAGTTGTGGGGGACAAATCTTGCAAGCTTAATTTGACCCACTTCCCAGTGTCCGATGGAGCTGAAATTTTGTATACAGGTTTGGTTTAGATGACAATACAATATTTAAGTACAGTCGGCAAAAAGGCTTGTAATGTAAATGAAATTTTTACAAAAAACTTATTTGCTAGTCGTTTCGTAAACTGAATCATCTCCGTGTATTCCCTAGGTGCCCCAGAAGTTCCGGTACCCGTTCTTCACTGAGATGCTATGGTACGTGCTGGATCGGTACGTGAGCGCGCTACTGGGGCGCTCTCACCTCGCAGCCGAAGGACAGACAACACCACCCACGCCGCCTAAAGAACACATACATCTGACGCAGAACGAGCTGCATGGACTTAAAGTAAAGAACGACTGGATTCCTATGTGTACTAAGGGCCGATTTTTCAATGCCTGGATAAAAAATATTCGTCTGTTATATCGTTTAATACCTCCAAATTGAAAAGCAATTGTCATTCATATCTCTCTTGTTTGGTGATTGACATTTACTTTGGTTGGTTAATAATTTAACAAAATGATAACTATTATCTGAGGATTGAAAAACCAGTCCTATGAATAGTGTCAGCGCCGGGCTTAGTTCTACTAAGCGAATAGTCGCGTGCGACATCTCTACCATACTCATTGATGCGCAGTTAGACGTAGCGACTTGTCAATGGATATGGTTTTAGATTTATCGTTATTATGAAGAGATAGAAATATACGACGAGAAAAAAGGGGTCTAAACTCTGTGGGAGGTAGCATACCCACTTCTCAGCTCCAAGCAAGTCGAGTTTATTATGCAACGATTTTTTCCTAATTTTCAGCTAATATAATAATAAAAAAAAACATTTTCTAATGCTGCGGCTTCATTACGGCTACTGCGAAGTATCGTTATGTCTTTCTCTTTCTAACTAGCCGGTAGTGGCGAATGGAAAGAGATAAGCTTTTTGTATAAATTTTATTATTGTATCATTTTGTCCAGCAACGACATAATTTTTTTTGTAAATGCGTTGCTTCTGTTAAAGCTGATGAGTTTTTTTCGTCTGTGTTTCTTGTCAGTTAAAAGATGTCCATAACAGGTGGTAGGTAAAAAAATATTGGACGATTCATAAGCATTAATTTTATTTAATCTACTTATATGAATAAAAAATTTATGACTGACTGACTAGATAGTCGACAATAATTTTCGTTCGCTAATGTAGCCGCAGCATAAAAGACCAAGATGCAAAGATATCTCCAAAAAGTTGCGATAAATAAAACAAGTATATTTTTCCCAGGCCATAGTGATGTACCTCCACCAACTGCCGGCTGCGCGTAAATCAGTGCCGGAGCTACTGTCAGACCCGATAGCGCTCGTGCGAGACGTCCGCACCTTGGTGGAGCAACACAGGCACGACAAACAGCACTTGGCCGTCACTGGCACTCCGGTACTCAAGGGTAAGTTATTGATTCAAAATGACAACTCTGCAAACTCAACAAACAGATTTTGAGTCATGTTTGACTCAAAATCTAAACAAAAAGTCTAAAACAAGCTCTCATTATTAATCTTAAAGTCCTTATTTTTATTAGTACGAATGTTGTTAAGCCCCAATTTATAATCTCGCAATTAAATTAGGACCGCGCCTTCCATTTCCAGACGCCACACGTGCTTCTGAAACGGTTAAAACCACGATATTTCTTGTTGAATTTGAAAACCTAAGGGAACGTCGCGATTTCGCCCAAAGCAATGCGATCTAGACGCTAGTAACAGGCTAGTCACACACACGTATGTCAATAACGTCTGGCCCGTATTATAGGACGACACTCAAGTCAAGATCTCTTCTCAAGTGGGTATAGTTAGCAAGGGATGAATGTATGTTGCATGGAATATTGCAGTCACCTTTGGGACGGCTCAGCGAAGTACCAACTAGCTGCACTGGACACGATCCAACGCAGAGCTGAGAGGCTAATTGGCGACAAAAAACTGGTGAAGAGCACGTTTCACACCCTAGCTCACCGCCGCAAAGTCGCCTGTCTGTCAGTCTTTTATAGAATAGGGGAGTGTGCTCAGGAGCTGCAGCAAGAGCTCATACCGCCACCTCACTTCTTCCATCGGACATCCAGACGCACAGCGGGTTACCACCCTTTCTTGGTTGATATTCCTAAATGTCGCACCAATCGCTACTCAACATCTTTTATATTGCGCACAGCAAAGGAGTGGAGCTCCCTCCCTGCGTCTGTATTCCCAAGTACTTATAACCCGACCACCTTTAAAGCAAGGGTGAATAGGCACCTTCTGGGTGAGCTCGCTCTATCTTAGATCCTGTCTTAGCCCTTGGGCAGGCGTCTGTCACTCGATGTACTTGCGCGCAACTCTCGCCGGCACCGCCGGGCGGTGCAAATCTATAGAAATTAGATCCGCAAAAGAGCAAGAATATATGCGATAGAAAGAGATGCAACGAGTGGCCGTTCGTAATTTGCGCCGTGCAAGCTGAATTCCACTTTATTGCGTTATAGTTAGAGTTGCTATTTATTTAAATGGCTTAGCGGAGTGCCGTATCTGTTACAAGTAACTATTTAGTAATCAGTGCCATGGCAAAGAATACTATAATATTACTAACGTAAAGAAGCGACACTCACCTCCCCCCGCCAATTCATTTCCCCCGCATTGAGAAAGTAAATCAAGGAGTAAACGTCACACGTTTGTCGGTTGTCTTGTCAGTCACTCAGTCAACAAGAATGTAACCAAGTCAACGATGTCATTATATTTCGTAAGCAAACTTCGATTTGAGGATCGTGCGATATAACCTTACAGTGGCGTATATGCATATATGCAGTTGAATCGTAGATGATTGATATCAAATTTAATATTAACAGAAAACAAATATTCCAATACGAATTGTTTGACCAAATAATAAATGTTATGATACGATTAAATTCTATGAAATTAGAGGATCTTTTATTGATTTGATTTAACTTTCATTAGGTGCAAGTATTGGATTAAAGAAATTGGTCGAATGGACTTAAGGCGCTACTCGGAAAAAGTATGGACTTTTTGATTTCAAACTATAGGACGGTTACAGTTGTTACAAATCTGGTAATAAGATATATATTTCTTCATACCTTTATCTAGATTCGTATAGTTTCAAAAACACGATTTTATGATTTTGTCTCGACACTTTTTCTTTTCTAAAAATACGAAAATTGTAGATTATTCTTAAATAAGGTTACTTACGCTATTGGAAATTGGTTTAATTAGTGAACACCAATAATATTTAGGATCGTATAGAAGCATTTTTTTAAATCGCTGTAGTTTTTTAATACGAAGTGATTTTGTTTTTTTTGCCTAATCTGCAAAATCGGTCTCGATCCCGCGCGCGTCGTTTTCTCATTGCTATCTCGCTTCAGCACAATTTTTCCGAGTATCGCCTTAAACCAAAAAAGCGTGGAGACACTTCATACTAGTTATTTTGTTTGCGAACTTCATTTCCCTAATTCTGACCGCACAAAAATAGTTTCTAAGAAAAATGCAGCCCCTACCCTATTATTACTGCAGCCAGAAGACTCATCTGGTACTCGTATTTACATCAAAATTTACTCAAACTGATAATAGCCTCTTAGAGTACTTGCAAATCTCAAACATCAACAGAAATTCCAAGTACAAGTACTTCACAGGTGTCACACTCAGTGCAGAAAACACAGATTTAAACTGTTAAAGTATTCATTTAAATGAAATATTTATACATAAATTGTTTAGTCAACGTTCGCAATGTAAGCTTTACATCCATCGCTCGCTTTTACACAATTAACAAAACTTATTGGGGGGCTTATTAGAAGAAGAGTATTCTGGTTATCACTATATCACTGTGCTAAACTGCAACAGTTAATGGATTGGTCGAGGATTCCCTATGCGAATTATCATCCACATGGCAGTCCGAAGATATAACGTTTACACCACCTATGTCATCGGTGTTCATAAGCAGTTGGTCTAAATCGTCAGTACAGTTGGCATGAGCCGAGTGTTTAAGGAAGTTTACCAGGAATAATTTTCTAAAAGCCCGGCTAAATTGAAGTGGTGTTGGTTCTCGGCAATTTCCACCCTGTTGTCTGACTGAGCCGAAAAAAATTCCAACGGATCTTGGTTCAACCTCCCAGTGAAAAAAAAACTGAATCCATTGGAGGCTTCTAAATCTAATACAATTTAAACTAATTTTGAAACCTCTTAGGCATTTTATTGCATTAGTCATATTTTTCTTGTAACTGTCGAGAGCAGAGGCAATATTATACTGATTGAGATCAACTACAGCGGATGAATTTAAGACATCGAAAGTTTTATCCATCAACTCGATCAGCCAAAAAATTGTTGGGATTGATATGGGATTCGGTTAATTTTAGTGTTTATAAGCGATAAGCTCTGCCACAGTCGTGTTTATAAAATGTCATAACATATTCCCACTTTGCAATCAGTTTAGTTCCATCAGTATCCGAATACTCAAAGTCATATTTCATCGGGTTGTTTCGCACTGATTTTATCAAATGAAGCACGTCAAAAATTTAGTATTTATTTTTCCTTCAATAAAAAGTATGGCTTACTACAGTCTGTGACTGTGACAACAGTCACATTTCTTTCATTAGCCATGTTTAAAAAATTTGAGCCTTGATCTGATACAAAGGCTACATTACATGAACTCCAATATTTAAAATTTGTGAAATAACATGATCTAACAACGCACTGAGTTCTTAGTAATTTTTGCTTTGAGCCAAAAAACAGTATGCGATTGGTTGTTTCCAATTTTAATGTATAACTCTGGCAATGATTACAAAAGCTTGCGTTGCTGGTTCTCCAGTTTGTGTCCCGTCAATCTCATGAAAACCTATAATCTTATCCTCGTTAATTTGATGATAAAAGTACCGTTTTAATGAAATTTCGTCAGCGCAAATAATGCAGTATGTTTCTGAGTCTTTTAATATTTTAATTTGGTCTCTAAACATTGTAAAACGTTAGGTGAACATTTTGTATCAATGTTGATATTCATTCGGCGCAACGTCCTTTCGCTTGGCACGTTTAACGTTTGCTAAGACTCTTTATGCTAATGGACTGGCAAAATATAAATTTAAAGCAAATAACAGTAAATCTTTAGTGTTTCTATTGCCATGACTGTTTTGTTTTAGACGGGTTTGAAAATTGATATTTTTTTGTAATTGAGAGGACATATTGGTATCTTTTTGAGATGCACATTCTTGCTGAGTATCCAAATTTTTTCGTCTTTTGCACTCTGTTTATAAGTCACTTAACAATTTCCTTTACGTGGTGTGTTGGCTGACAAAGGACTTTGTGCACGATGTATAGGCCGTTTGGCTTAACATGCACATTTTTTAAGCAATAAAACTATATGTTTGGAAGTTAACACTACGAAGAAACTATTTATCATTTTTGTTTTGTGTCAAATAATAAAAAGCTTAGAAACAGACAGACAGAAGCGAAGAGCACTGTTTTATACTATGTAGTGATAATTAAAGACAATTTTATTTGTTGGATTCATTTCATTTTTTATTAAATTAGTTAGTACCGTACGACACGTGCGTTTCTGAAGATTTCAATACAAAGTACATTGTACCATTCACACGGCCTTTTGACAAACGCTTTTGTACTGAAAAAAGCTTGTAAAATGATTGCTTCCGAACTTACCCGACATAATATAAACATACGTAAATAATAAATTGGGACGCTCTTGCAAAGTTATTTCGTGACGCACGCGGCACGCGCCATCTAGTCGATATATTTTGTACCACTAGCTCCGGAGTGTGCTACGGCGGATGTCATCCCTGCATCGTTGACGCACACATTTGACGCGTGTACACACGTTATGTCAGTTACGTAGTAGTAGAAGGTTATTATGCGGGGGTCGTAGTATGGAGTGTCGTAGGTGTGGCCATGGGCTTGATTGGGATCAAGAGCAAACCCATTCAAAGTAAAAAAAAATTTGTTTGCATCCTTTTGTAACTATACTTGAGAAGAGATCTCCACTTGAGTGTTGTTCTATAATAGTCATAGTCATAAATTTTTTATTCATAATATAGATTAAATAAAATTAATGCTTATGAATCGTCCAACATTTTTTACCTACCACCTGGGGCCTATTGCATAACAAAGTACAAGCTAATACTATTAGTGGTTTTGGTTGTAACTTGTACTTTTATGTTGCATAATAAAGTACAAGATACAATTATACAAGTATCTAAGTACAAGCTAATAATATAAGTAAATTCAACCTATAACTTGTATATTTCTGTTGCATAATAAAGTAGCAGTAATAAACTACAAGTGGCAAAATATCAGTACTAATAACTAATATAATTAGTGAATTTTACTAGTTTCTGTTGCAATATGAAGCTTAAAATACAAATTATTCGAAGAAACTTGTAATTATTTCTACGCACCTAAGGGGCACCATATTATTAAAGTATTTGTTGTAGTTTTCGTTGTAGGTAGTAAACGTTGATCGAAAATGTACCTATCTACAGTTGATTGAATTATCAGCAGACGAAGAAGATGAATTGCTCCTACAAACAAGGCAACAGTGTAAATTTTACAGAAGATCTCCTCAGAAGGAGAATCATCATTTAATGATGATCATTAAAATTTATTTTCTTTGATTTTAGTTTTTATTTTATATAGGTCAACATTAATATCTGTCTTAATCTAATTGTAAACAAGTAGGTACTTCATACATTTCACGGCCACATTCAAATCGACTCCAATTAACCATACACTTCGAAATTGTTATGTAGCTATATAATATATATTTTTTAATTATTTTAAATTAAAATAACCCTGGTTGTGCACCCAACCACATAAAAGTCTCCACATCACCCTAAGGTTGACTGGTAGAGAATGCCTAAGGCATTAAGTCCACCATTGTACAATTGTGCATTAAGATGCACATGCATAATAAAATGCACATTTTTAATTTTCTTTGCTCTTCTCTCTTACCAACCATTTTCCGCGTGTTATAAATAAACAAATAAATTATACTTTCGGAAAAAGTTTAACGTTTCTGTTCCCGCCAAGATTTTTTTTTATTGCAAAGGCTACAGATGGGCAAAGGTTTGACTCACTCAGCCAACTTGTATACTTGTAATTTTGTATGTTTTGCTTATAATATTAGTACTCTTATTACAAGATAGTATAAATTAATTATGCAACAAAAAATATGAGTACTTGTAAATAATGATGAATTCGCTTGTAACTTTCACGATAATATTAGTAATTCATGCAACACAATTTTCTAATATTATTAGCAAAAACACAAAATAACTATGCAACACGAAATAACGCAACTAGTAACTTGTTAACTAGTAACTTGTATTATTCACTAATATTATTAGTCTAATTATGCAATAGGCCCCTGTTATGGACATCTTTTAACTGACAAGAAAAACAGGCGAAAATAACTCATCAGCTTTAACAGAAGCAACGCATTTACTAAAAAATTATGTCGTTGCTGGACAAAATGGTACAATAATAAAATTTATACAAAAAGCTAATGTTGAAGGAAAGTTTTCTCATACTTATGTATAGGAATATTTTCCTTTTATACATTGTTAGTGTTACTATAATTATGACAACCAAGCGTTGTGATCATTTAAATAATCTTCTACTTCTACTATAATACTGACCTAATGTAAATCCGTACAGGTCCGGACGAGGTGCCGATGGGCGAGCGGCGCCAGTCCAGCGGTCGCGGCGGGCGCGGGGGCGGGCGCGGCGGCGCTGCCCGCCCGCGGCCCGACCACGCCAACAGCGCGCCGAGACGGCGACGGACGAGGTACACTATTTACTATACTAAAGTCTGGCCGCTCGGAGAATGCGATCCTGACGTTTACTTATTTCGTTGGAGTAAAGTTAAATTTTGAATAAATTGGTATACTTTCTATGGTTTCTCGACCTGTCAGTATCGCATTCTCTGAGCGGCCAGACTGTACACAAAATTTATAATGCGTTTGCGTTCCACCATGAAAACGCCAGTACCCTTAGATAATATACAGGGTTATTTGTAAACACCAACAACCTTGAAGAAGTAGGTACATTACTGCCATCATGAACACCAACGTTTTCTAAAAAAGACAAATAATCTAATTACAATACTAGTGCCCAAACAGCTGGTAGTATATTTGTATGTAATAATAGTTATAAAAAAGTAGTTTTTCGCGTTTTTCCGAATCATATGGGCTTATATGATTTGGTGTGACAGTAAAAAAAAATAGAATAAACGTTGTTTATGATGTTAGTATTCTGCTCCTGCGAGGATGTTGGTATTTAAAAAATAACCCTGTATAATGCACATCGAACTAAATTTAGTACTAGCATAGAGATGAAGAGATGCAAAGCGATATGCTTTGCTCAGCGCTGCTACTTCACAGCTAGCCATGTAGATAAAATTCTTGTCCCCGTCATTACTAAAAGTGAAGGCCATAAGAAATTATTTCGATTGTATTTTTGATTTTTGGAATATGTTGAAATCTGTCTGAGAGACGCGCAGAGGATTTTATAAGGCCGTATCTAAAGTGTGCAGTATCCATTCTGATTACTTCATGACATGCTCAGTGCGGGAACGAATTGTTAATTTTTGAATTAAAAGTATACTTTAACTCTTATTATGTCTGACAGATGTAAGAAATGCGAGGCGTGCCAACGCACTGACTGTGGAGAGTGCGTGTTCTGTCACGACATGGTCAAGTTTGGAGGGCTCGGCCGCGCGAAGCAGACGTGTATTATGCGACAGTGCTTACAGGTCAGTTCACTGTTTTTTTATTTGATTGTGATCATCACTTCAAGTGAAAATACTTTTAAAATTAATTAATTATTATATTTTGTTTAATTGTTATGGCTTTTAATGTTATGGTCAAATGTGCAAAACGTTAGAAACTTTTATTTATTGGTACTAAATGGCCTTTGTATTTCCATATATCTATCTACTCAAAATAAATATGCCCTCGCTGTCTAATCTACTATTGTGTTGTACAGCCGATGCTGCCGGTGACGGCGTCGTGCGCGGTGTGCCACCTGGACGGCTGGATGCAGACGCCCGTGGCGCCGCAGGCAAAGGGTAACTCCGGTAACTATGCTCACGTGCTCACCACACATACAGCCGATGCTCACGTGCTCACGTTACGACACATAGCCACGGGCCACGACTAATTATATGTATACAACATGGAGTATATCGAAACAAAACTATAATGTGAGACAAAAGTCGTTCAATGGTACTGTAGGTCTGTTTGTATATATTGTTAGTATGTTACTTGTTTTGTAAGACTGTTTGTAACCTAAATAAATAAAAAAAAAAAAAAAAATATGTAATATGAATAGTCCTAGGTTGTTTACATATTATTGCTCGTGACTGTACATTTCAAACATTCATCATTCGGACATCATCATCTTTCAGCCTGTGTTCGATGTAAAAACCAGAATAGTTGTAGTCCTTTGATGCTTGAGTTCATTTAGTTGAACATACTTCAGGCGGTGTAGCATGCCTTGTTGTAGCGCGTTGCTGTCTTGAATACCGAAGTCATTAAATCAATTTCATTTCCTGGTATTATGTTTCGAAAATCTGTAGTTTCCACTGCAGATTTTTTTTATTAAAACTTGAAGCCTAAAAGCGCGTTTATATGACTGCGTGGCCTCTACGCAGCCGCCGCGCGTCGAGGTAGTTACAAAGAATTTGCATGTTGTGGCCTAGTCAAAAGATATAGAACTATGAATGGGCAGGCAGAAGTACGCGGCTAGCACGCTCGTCTATTTGCAGCACATAAATAAACGCTTCCGTGTTCATTTTCCGCTGCGAAAAAAACAAATCAGTTTGGTTTAATCGCCGCCGCTCGATTCGTCCCTGCGTCGCCGCTGTCTAAACAGCTCTGGTTCGTGGCATGCCTCATAGTCGCGCGTACATTTGTTCCCGCCGCGCCGCTCCCCGCGCACCGCAGCCGCGATTCGCGACAAAATTCGCTGGCGAATTCGCTAGCGCAGCGCGCCCGTGGCATCCTCAATACGACTTAGTACGTTTGTTCTCGCCGCTCTACGCTGCCGCTGGGAGCGGCGTGTTCGTGGCCAGGTCGTTAAAGCTGATAAGTTTTTTCGCCCGTTTTTCTTGCCAGTTAAAATATGTCCTTTACGGGTAGTAGGTAAAAAAATGTTGGTCGATTCATAAGCATTATTTTATTAAATCTATGTAAATAAAAAGTTTTTCACTTCTCATGCTCGTAAAGTTCGTGTTTATGTTGGGTATAGGCTGCATAAAATAGCTTTGCTCTAGTGCATAAAGTAAAACCTTCGTCTCAGACTCTAAGACAAAGGTCGTCAAGTAAATAGTCACACCTGCAATTAAACTTCGTTAAATCAACTTGTTGTTTCATTCTATTTCTTCAGTTTTGTTTGTACATCATCCATGTTAAATTACTTAATTAATAAAACTAGGCAAAATTTACGAGTTTTCTAAGAAATAAGTATTTCAAGAGCATTATGAACTACGATCTATGCTAAAGTGCCACTGCCACGTATAAAAAAAAGAAAAAGAAAGTCTTCCCGCTAATATGGCGATGGGCGAAGTCTTTATTTTTTCTTTTTTTGCAATATTGTTATTGTGTCCTTTCGCCGTTATTCGAAGCCTAGGTAAACATATTTTGAGAAAGCCCTTTCCGTTTCCGTTCGACATCAATTTTCCTATTGGTCAATCTAACCAACGTGACGTCACTTCCGTAACGTCATCATAAGTCACGTGATACGAGTTCACCTTTTAGCAACGGCGGAAGATTTGTGTCATTGGCGTCCATTTTTCGCAACCGTTCACATCTAGTAATAAACGCTGTTAGCGTTCGAAATTTAAAATTTAAAAATTTGTACAAGTGGTTCTTTTATTTTACTTTCTCGGATAAAGTAATATTATTATTTATGAAAATTGTTCGAATTTTAAAAGAGCGTGCCTGTGAGTGAGCGCGCCAAAACATGGCGGGTCGGGCTCGAGGCAAAGAATATATACACTTACGCGAAAAGAAACGACACTTAAGCATGTGTGCACGTAAAATCGCTTGCGGCTATGTGTGGGTGTCTGGATGTGAGCGGGGGTCGTGAGAGGCGCGCGGGGCGGGGAACGGGCAGTCGGTGAATGCCTTGGCCTAGGGCTGGCGCAATCTTCATACATTCAAATGGAAACTACTAGGAAGCCAAAAAATGCGAAAGTTGTTAAAATTCAGTCGATAATAATTATTGAGAGGACTAATTTTCATTTGGGCGATTATTGGTTCACTCACTCAGTATTTTTGTCGCTAACTTAGTATTTTCTTTGCACGATTTAGTATTTTATTCGGACACATTAACTGTATCCCACTGTTAGTAGCTTACTTTACGTACATAATATATTATTATTATTCCCTTTATTACATTTAAAATACTTACAGAATTATATTTCAATACAATATAAAACATTAAAAAATATAACATTTAAAAGTACAAAAATGCAGTTCCCCAACGGTAGCAAGATCAGGGTCCCGGCTACCGATGGTTAAGGATCCAGAGACAGACACGGGCCGAGTACAGAAGTAGGTACTGCCTTCTGCATCTGACTCCCGATCCATCCACCTAACGCAAGCCTCTTAAGGTGTTTATCGAGGCTCTTAGCTATCAGACCATGGGCAGATATGACTATCGGAACAACAATTGTTGAATCAATGTCCCACATGTCAACAATCTCGTGAGCTAAATCAAGATATTTGTTTTATTTATCTTTTTCAGCTTTCCTAAGGTTGTCGTCAACTTGTCATGTCATGGGGAACAGCGACATAAACAATTATTGCGTGGCGTGCATGTCGATCTATCAATACAATATCAGGCTTTAATAAGCCTGATATTGTTGTATTGTAGCTAATGCTACAATAGTCCTGCCTGTCTGTAATGATAGATCGATCCCAATACAATGTGGCATGGCTATTTTCAAGAACCTGTTCTGGTGCATACTTGTAGTACGGCACCTCGGATGGCACAAGATTATGTTTCAGAACAAGTTGTTGGTGTATTATCCTTGGTTATGTCTATGCAAATACTCGCCGTTTGCGAGACGAGAACAACCGGAGATTATATGTCTAAGGGATTCACCCGGACGATGGCACGCTAGGCAAAATACATCCACTGTGCCATCCCTTAGGATATACTTTCGGTAGTTATTCGTCATCACAACCTTATCCATAACTGCACAGACAAAACCTTCGGTTTCACCAAAATGATACTTGTTTACCGAGATATACCTACGTATTCCTGAACATATTCTAATAAAGTATTTTCGACTCGAAATTAGTCATTCGTAAATTGTCGCTAGCTTAGTTAATTTTTCGCAAACAAAATATAACGCTGCTCGGTTTATTATTTGAGTATTTTATTCAATGTCGTTCAGTAGGTAGTAGAAGTTATTTTGTCGGAAATTTTATTATTTTCCATTTGTATAGATATTTAAATAGGTATCTATAAAAGTTGATTGAAAATTGAACGTGTCTTTCATTACCTAAATATTCTTACATAAATTATATAACATCCTACACGTAACCTTCTTTGGCATAAGTCTATATTCCATTTCGCATCAACCCTAGCGTCGGCTAAACGTCACCGGCGCTCGAACTCTCACGGACACGGAGTGTTACCGCTGTGCTCGAGGTCCACCTGTTAATTTCAAAGTACCTATCGTGGAAATCCAACGCATTTAGAACGACGAGATGGAGTATCAGGTTTATTGGCACATAGGAATTGAGGTAATTTAACACCTCGCCAGGTCAGTGAAAGTTTTGATTTTTTATTTTCTTACCCACAAGCAAGTAAGAAATTTTATATTTTCTCACCATGAAAAATCTGTTCATGTGGTAGTTAGTAGAGAGATTTTGCGATCTGCGCTGAGAGATTATACCATAATCTTAATCATTTATGTCAAATAGATTTCCTTTAATAGTGATACAATGTGATTTAGGGATTTTGAAAGGATCGGGAAGTATACAGTGGGCCTCGGCTCCCGTTGTCGCCCGTGCTTGACCTTGACACACTTTTCTCTTGTTTAGTTTATAAATCCTATTTTACAATTTGTACCGACTTCTTGTGGCGATTTATTGTTACGAAAGCATTTTGAAGTACCGACATTTTCTATAATGGTTATCATGTCTATTGGAAAAGTATTATTGCAGTTCGAAAATAATATGTCAGTATAGTCGAGTGGTATAGCACTAATTTTGTTTAGTTGCTTTTGTTTCAACGTTTTGTTTTTGATCATGTATCTATACCGGCGCATAGTGTGTGATTACTGTTATACTTTTATTACTCCCATGTCTGTATGTGAGTGCTACCTGCATTATAAAGGGGAACAAGCGTCGCCATATATGTATTAACTAACCAAGTAGTGCAAGGCAAATAATATTTTAAAGGGAATAGTGTATTTCATTTATTGATTTTAAAAGTACATACTGTTGTTGCAAAAGTTTATTCTAAATACTTTCTACAGTTGACCCTTGCCCCTTTTAGGGAGTGTTTATGTGGGTCGTGTAATGTAACATGGAGCAAATGATTTGATATTATTTTTTATTTTATTTTTTGTGCGTACTGCGGTATTGTTTTTTTTTTAAATACTGTTTTATATAAGTACGTACTTAACGTAGTAGTGATGACTTGTTTTTGTCACAGTTCTAATCTAACGTGACCCACCACATTGGTGGTCACTTTATGAGGTTTTGTTGTGACGGGGTGCTCAGCCCCCCCGAACCCCCCTACCATTGGTTCGATAATGTTTTATTAATGGATACGTAATTGGATTCATTATCCCTGACATTTTTAATATGATATTCAATGCGGATTTAAAGCTGTGGTTACATTTTAAAAAATTAATTAAATTAATATGAAAAAAAAAAAAAAAAAAAACATAGCCTGCTTACGCAAGTAACGGGCGGCATTTCCTGCTTACGCAAGTATCAGGGTGCAATGTTTTTGACAATAAGCATTATAATCTTTTTATTTTTTTTTGGATTACGTGGTATTATTAGTGCCGTCAATAATTATGATTGAAAGTAGAAACTGTATATTCAAATAAATATTAGTAAAAAGGGGGGGGGGGGGGGTATAGGTATATCGACTACACATACCTTTCATGTTTATATGCGAACAAGCCCCGCTAGTATTAGGCACGCTGGAAGCTGTGCTTGGCACTAATAGTTCATATATTGATTTAAATACTGCGGTGGCTCCCTATGGGCACCAGTGATGGCAATAATTAGTATTTTAACGATTAATAGGTACCTACTGACTAGAAGCTATGCAGTCAAAGTAATTATGCTATAAAGCCAGTTAGGATATTGCGATTCTGACTTTTCGTGTAATCTGACATTCTGCGATTTCTGATAATGCGTGTCTGGCGTTTTGCGTATCTGAAAGAGCCTGACAGTCTGACATAGCTGTAAGCAACAGCACGAGCCGATCGGGTCTGCCCTTTCGACTGTTTCATACCTAAATTTAGTTTAGATTAAGTAAATGTGTACCTATTGTTAATGTAGAAAACCGAATAAATCATTACTTTACTTTATTTCATCAGTAGAATGTTTTAGAAAATTTATAGGCAATAGTTATTTTAGCAGTCTAGAAGAGTGAAGTCATCTGATACAGGCATTGTTTATGCTTACTCATCGTCATGTATAAATATGGCAGGCTGATCCATGGCACCGTAGATTTATATTGTGAGACGAATTCTGACGATCACGGTCTTTTAAAATGGCAAAACTAGGTAGGGATATATACCATATTTTGTTGCCTGTAATACAGATCAACCTACAACGGGCAATAGCAGTCACCGTTACCGATATTATTTTTCCTGTGCTCATGTAACTCATGTAATTGTGTATGTAATGATGTTGAAAATGTAAACCTTTTGTTATCATGATATAAACTATTCATGTATTCAGTCAAAAGTACTTGTACGTAAATGATTTTGACTGTCTTAAACAATAGAAAAATTACGCCTTTCCAGGCTAGAATGAATGCAGTTTGGAGATTGACAGGGTCAACAAAGACATCTTTTTATGAACTTTTAATGAATCATTATCATAAAATGAATAAATTGGATAAATTATGAATTTTTTGGAAAGAATAAGTAAAAATGGGTTTCTGAGATTGATTTCGCAAGGACACGGACCCATACAAATGTAAAATTAGTAGATCAGATCATTGATAATAATTTACGAGTTTTCAGATTGACAGTCGCTCCACAAGAACACTGTCTTGTACAATAGCAAAATTATGCCCTTCGGGCAAGCATTAGGGCAACAGAAGTTGCTCGTTTTCCTGATGAGGAAAAGAAGTCTCTTTTGTTTCTGATAACAATGTCTTTGGTGAGTTTTAATATATATATATATATATGTATATATATATGTATATATATATATATATATATATATTTTAGTTCATTATGTTAGAATTGTTTGTATTCATTACGAAGTTATATAATGTGCCCGGTTAACCCATTTTTTTTTACTAAATGGATGGATATAATGAGCCATAACTCAATGAAATTTTTTAATTTTGTATATTTATGTTTCTTTGCTGGATTGGATATAACTATTTAAGATGTTCCGTGTAGCTAAATTGGCAGTAATTAACGGAGTTTTTTCATTGGTTCGATAGTAATTAATAATAAGAGAAACGCGTCTTTAGAATGGCAGTATAAAAAATTGTGTCCTGCAATGCAACTCGGGACCGTGTCGGTAAAATATATGAAGTGAAACTGTCATTATCGGCCATTACCAGTCATTTTCGTTGTCATTATTATATTTATATGTATAGTTACAGTTAAAAAGTCTTGAATGGGTGGTAGGAAAATATTGACGATTCATAAGTACCTACATGCTTATTATATGTCTATGTGAATAAATAAATATTTGATTGATTGATAGATATAAGTAGTAGATAAAGTTATGACAAAATATGGCAAATCTTTTGCAATTTATCTGTTAGAGTTACATTAATTCGATTTGTATGCAAATGAGATTTGTTACAAAATAGCAGATGCTTTAAAGAAGTTAAGATACGAACTACTTTTGTTTTGATCTTGTAAAATAAGGCATGTGCTTACATTATTTTCAGAAATTTACTTGACTTTTATACATGATCGCGCTTTTTGTCAGACCAGTAAGACAAGCCGGCACAAGTAGTTTAGGATGTTATACATATAACATCCTGCGATCTGCGATCCTATTTATTCGAATAATGTTAACGTTAATTTTTGCAATCAAACTTTAATGCATCTTGCACTGCACAAACATAGCAATAGTTGACTTCTTCTCTAGCACAGAGCTTTAAATAATGTGTTTTCTCTTGAATTTGGTGTAGGTAGTGAGTCAACAGTTTAACTGCCAAAAATAACGTCGTGGGTTCGATATTTTAAGTATAATATTATGTTTAATTGATCGAAGTGTTTTGTATGTAACATAACCATGTATTTACAAAATACATGTTTATTTATTTATTTAATCCTTCATGCACTAATTACAGTACATAGGTGGACTTAATGCTTCGCACCCTACAGAACCATAAGAATTACGACTTGGGCATCTTGGCCATAGGTCAAGCTTTGCTTAGATTGGGGATACACAGTGGTATATTAAAATTCCCCAAATTATTTATTTTAGTATATTTCCTATGAATAATAATTTCCTTATAGCGGTAAAGGATATACTGAGAAACAGTCGTCAGCTTCGTAACAATGCTAGTGCTCGGGAGTTTAGCGTGTCTCTAGTAGGTATAACATAATAATTTAAAGCAACATGATTTTACAGTTAGGGAAGATAAGAGTCTTGTGCTTATGGTTTCTTGTGCCGAAAGTTTTTACAATTATTATATTGTACTTATATTTTGCTTTATTATGTGTTTTCAGATCATATCGTATCGATTGTATATCAGAAGAGACTTAGCCAAAAGATTTTCAGATGTTTTTGCTTCAAAAATATATAAGGGATAGCACAAATTGTGTTATTGTAATGTTTGTTTCTTTTCAGATTTTGAATATTTCAAGAATATGTAAATGATTTATGTAACATAGTTTACATATTTATGAATAAGGTTTGATAGATTGAGCATAAGTATACATTTTATTTTCTTTTCAATCATGTTCAGTCCGTGCTCATATTTTCATTATATAGGTACTTACGTATTATTGTATGACATACTTGAATGTTTGATAGTAATAGCATAATGTTTCTCATATCAGTATTAATTTGTGATGTTGAGTTATAAAGTTAAACAATTAATTCGAGTACCTACCCCTTGTACCTGTCGAATTTGTCAAAAGGTATAAGATTAATGTCATAATTGCTGATACATGTCACATTGGCGTCCTCGTTCACCAGGCGATAACAAACAAGGTCTCAAAATATGTTTACCTAGGCTTCGAATAACGGCGAAAGGACACAATAGGAGCGTTTTACCTACCATTAAAACGCATATTGTGTCCGGAGCCTTATTCGAAGCCTAGCTTTAAGACCTGCCTGGTGTAGATTTTATCCTTAATGGTTGTCAAGTGTTTCAGATTTTGAGACTACAATGACACAAATCTTCCGCCGTTGCTAAAAGGTGAACTCGTATCACGTGACTTATGATGACGTTACGGAAGTGACGTCACGTTGGTTAGATTGACCAATAGGAAAATTGATGTCGAACGGAAACGGAAAGGGCTTTCTCAAAATATGTTTACCTAGGCTTCGAATAAGGCTCCGGACACAATATGCGTTTTAATGGTAGGTAAAACGCTCCTATTTATTTTCCTCACACTCGAAGTGAAAAGCAGAGTGTATAAATCGTACATAAAACCCATTTTACCCTCGAATTGACTATCCACCCTTGCCATACGTCTCGGGTAAAATGGTACGTTTTATGCACTATTTGACTTTGACTAACAAGTGCACCATATTTGTCAGGTCGCGGCGGTCCGTCGATGCTGCGCGAGTGCTCGGTGTGCTACAGCATCGTGCACCCCGCGTGCGTGCAGCCCGGCGGGCAGATCAACGAGGACCTGCCCAACTCGTGGGAGTGTCCCACCTGCACCACCATGGGGCTCAACCACGACTACAAGGTGGGTAACGACATGTCGATGCTGCGAGTGCTCGGTGTGCTACAGCATCGTGCACCCCGCGTGCGTGCAGCCCGGCGGGCAGATCAACGAGGACCTGCCCAACTCGTGGGAGTGTCCCACCTGCACCACCATGGGGCTCAACCACGACTACAAGGTGGGTAACGACATGTCGATGCTGCGAGTGCTCGGTGTGCTACAGCATCGTGCACCCCGCGTGCGTGCAGCCCGGCGGGCAGATCAACGAGGACCTGCCCAACTCGTGGGAGTGTCCCACCTGCACCACCATGGGGCTCAACCACGACTACAAGGTGGGTAACGACATGTCGATGCTGCGAGTGCTCGGTGTGCTACAGCATCGTGCACCCCGCGTGCGTGCAGCCCGGCGGGCAGATCAACGAGGACCTGCCCAACTCGTGGGAGTGCCCCACCTGCACCACCATGGGGCTCAACCACGACTACAAGGTGGGTACCGACATGTCGATGCTGCGAGTGCTCGGTGTGCTACAGCATCGTGCACCCCGCGTGCGTGCAGCCCGGCGGGCAGATCAACGAGGACCTGCCCAACTCGTGGGAGTGCCCCACCTGCACCACCATGGGGCTCAACCACGACTACAAGGTGGGTACCGACATGTCGATGCTGCGAGTGCTCGGTGTGCTACAGCATCGTGCACCCCGCGTGCGTGCAGCCCGGCGGGCAGATCAACGAGGACCTGCCCAACTCGTGGGAGTGCCCCACCTGCACCACCATGGGGCTCAACCACGACTACAAGGTCTCTGCCGATATACTCCTCGAATCGCAAGGGAAATAGCGAGCGAAATAGCGAGCGAAATGGCGAGGGATAAAGAGTAGCCGCGATACGGTAGTTCCCGTTTGTTCTATGGAACATTGGATAAAATAAGACATTTTTTTCTTATTTTGTACTACAGAACATGTATTGTAATACTAATATTTCTCAAGTTGTTCTATGGAACAAAGAAAATGAGTCCTCTTTTATTGTTAAGCCGGGTCTCCAGCGAAAGTTTTTTGAAAACATTCAATAAAAACACATACACAAAACTTTGTTTCTGAAACATGTTTCTTTACAAGCGCCGTTCATACCTCTTGTGGCTTGTGTAGACAAAACATAGTTTCTCTAACAAACAAAATGAGTTCGGACGTGCCATTGGCACCTATTGGGAGGTTCAGACGAAGAAGACGTAGTTTCATAGTGATTTGAAATTTGCTAACAAAAAGAAAAATGCGTCGCTTTCAAGTTAGACCCTATTTACAGCGGCAAAATTTTAACATAACCCATGTCATGGAATACGAGCCACAAACGCCGCCGAGCCGCCACTTGAAGCTAGAATAAAACGTTTAAAAAAATATATAAACCGCCTTCAAAAAGACATTCCAAACAAAATTTTTTAAGCATTTTAATTCAAAGGACGAAAATGCGTGACTTTTTCTAACTTATCTTGGTACTAACTGAACTGTTTGAAGTCGGTGCCAAGTCGAATGTGTATTTGAGAATCACAATATTCAGTTATCTAACCAAAAACAATAATTAATTTTATACGATTGAATAGGTAACTTAAAAAATATATTTTTTGTTTGCAGCCCCGTCACTTCCGTGCACGCCAAAAATCGTCAGATCTTCGCAGGATGAGTGTCGGTTCGGATGTCGCGCAACTTAGTCAACACAGTAATATGCAGGTAAAATATTCTGACTTGCTAGACATATTTTTAAGCTGCACAACTTGTTCTGCAACAATGTTCAGTTTCAACCTCGGAAGACTTTATTTATATGAATTTGACACTTATTTGTATATTATTTAGATTGTTTCTTTGGTTGCAGAATAAATTACCGCCGCCGCCTCCAGTCACAGTGAAGTCGGAAGCAGGATCCGACAATGAGGGCAAAAATGATGTTCCACATATTAAGTCTGAGGAAGGTCAGTAGATATTAAACGGTAGCTCATACAGGTGCACACATTAATATCTGTTTTCATCTTTATAGTATACGTAAAAATAACTGCATTTTTATTTGAAGTATATTTTTTATTAAATGGAATAAAATGTTCTTCGAAAGATTGTTCAAAATAACAAGTGTGTCTAAAAATTCAAAGATTTAATGCCAAGGTTGTTAGCTTAGTTCCAGATTTATCATTCGAAAGTTTCTTTTAATCTGTCTTGATATAATAAACTCACTAGCATGCGGTACCGAAACTTGGTAGACATATAATTTTCTTATGTTTTCACTCTAGCGTCTCAAAGATTGAAAATTATTTGCATCTCTGCAATGATTTTGAGGAGATGATGGAGATCAACTCCGGCCGAAGGACCAATTGTCGATTCAGTAATTTTTTTTACATATACTTCTTAAATTTTCCCGATAAAGAAAAACAATATATCGGACTTTACGTCCCGTTTCACGTCCCATGGAGCGAGTTCCTTTTTATGATTTTCGTTTTGGCGAAAATTAAGGACGTTGTATGAAGTTTTTTGAAAACTTTCGCCGCTGCAATTGACGTAAAAATCATTGAAGAGTCGCAAATAATTACCCATCTATAAAATGTTAAAGTGAGTGCATTTGAATGTAAATTGTGCGTTGGACAAATTTCGGTACCGGCGAGTGTATATCTATAATCTATACTAATATTATAAAGAGGAATGATTTGATTGTTTGTTTATTTGCATCGAATAGGCTCCAAAACTACTGAACAGATTTAGAAAATTCTTTCACCATTAGAAAGTTGCATTCTACCCGAGCGAAATAGGCTATATGTTATCCCGATATTCCCACGGGAACGGGTACCACGCGGGTAAAACCGTGAGGATCCGCTAGTTTTGATAATATTTTAATGTCACTTTAGACATCAAAGAAGAGGCATCCGAAGCAGTAGAAGGCGGCGAGGGCTGGCAGCCATCGGCTAAAAAGCGACGTGCTAGCGACGAAGACGATGCGCCCAAGAAACATGCGTTACGCGCGCACCTCGCCTTACAGCTCACGCACCATACTACCAAGGTAACTATTAGAAGCCTCTAATAGTAAATAGTAGGTCAGTAAGTTTAAAAAAAGAAATGCGTAGCAGTGGCACTCGTCACACCAACACCACACTACAAAGGTAGTACCTAGTCAATACCGACTATGTCTTTTTAAAAAAGTTAATGTTTGAATGAGAGCCGGGATACGTCGGCCAAGAAGCGCGCCAGTGACAAAGACGACGCACCAAAAAACACGCCTTTCGAGTGCACCTCGCCTTACAGTTTACGCACCATTACTAAGGTGAATATCTACAGATTGGCCGATTACGTCATTATTCTTCATTCGCCATAGGCTGGTTTTTCAGCTATCCAGGAGACCCTTAGGCTACGCTCACGTTCGCTGTATTTGCCCTCACTATAATTTAAAAAGGCTACGTTCACTTTGAACGCGTATTCGTACGAATTTATCCGTCATCTAGTTTCCGTAACACGGTTTCTTAATTTAAACTACTTACGAGCTAGAAATGTGTGATTGTAAGTTATTATTTAAAAAAAATATAAAATAAAAATTTATTAATTTTAATTTTTTAAGATGTGTAATTGGTATAAGTTAACCATATTTATTGTCATTTGCAGACTTTATTGTATTTTTTTAAGAAGTAAAATTGGTATATGTTTTACCACATTTATTGTCATTTGCAGCCTCTAAAGAAGCCACTGTACCCGATCCGGCCAGCGCCGGTGTTGGTGCCAGTGAACAGCCCCGCCGACTGCCCGTGGCTGCACCGCGAGGCCATGCTGTGCGTGTTCGCCAAGCTGACGCCGCACGAGCTGGCCACCTGCGCGCTCGTGTGCAAGGCGTGGGCCGAGTACTCGGTCAGTATGCCGCCCCATAGCATGTCCCATCCACAGCCACACACTGCCCGTGGCTGCACCGCGAGGCCATGCTGTGCGTGTTCGCCAAGCTGACGCCGCACGAGCTGGCCACCTGCGCGCTCGTGTGCAAGGCGTGGGCCGAGTACTCTGTCAGTATTCCGCCCTGTACCATGACCCATCCACAGCCACACACTGCCCGCGGCTGCACATAAAAATATTGTTTTTTTTTTACATTATTTACTAGCTTTCCGCCCGGCGCCCGCGGCTTCGCCCGCGTGGAATACACGACTTTATCCCGCGGGAATGTGAATTTTTTTCGGGATAAAAAGTAGCCTATGTTCCTTTCCAGGCTACAAAGTATATACGTGTCCCAAATTTCAGCCAAATCCGTTCAGCTGTTTTGGCGTGATTGAGTAACAAACATACAAACATCTAAACATCTAAACTTTCACATTCATAATATTAGTAGGATATAGTAGGATTTGCACCAAACGTGCATGTTTGGACATTACAAAAATAATCACAAAAAGAAAAAAAGTACAATCGAATTATCGAATATAATTATAGGAAACAAAATCTTAACGTAATTTTGTGTGCCGTAGCGATGCAAAAAGGCGAAAACTCATTAATACATTAGTGGTATTTCGTTGATTCATTAACCTCATACTGACTGAGCGACCAGCCTCGCACGAGAACACTGCTCGGACTGAGGCACGCTCGCCTGAGGCAGCGCGTGCGTTTGCCTCAAACGTGGCACCAAGAATACTCGCGAGGCTGTTCGCTCAGGCAGATTACAGTTTAGTGAAAAACAATGCTGATTCATAGCTGTCTTTTATTGTGGTGATTTCATTTTTTTTTTTTGGATAAACATATTGCTTTCTAGCTGCAGTCGATATTAGCTCATATCGCTTGCTACTCATTGGAATTTTTTAAAGACCATAAATACCTATATTTACATTTCATAAACGCTGGAATACTAACATGAACACACCTGAAATCACCACTGTCACCCACCTCAATCACGATTAATGGAATGCAAGTTCAAATATAGACAATGATCTTATATGTCCTGATAATAATGGTCTACCTTTGTGTACAGATGGACCCCTCGCTGTGGCGGAGTATGTCGTTCGTGCAAGTGCGCGTATCAGCGGCGCAGTTAGCCGGCATCGCGCGCCGACAGCCGCTGTCACTAGGGCTGGAGTGGTGCCACCTGGCGCGCCGGCAGCTCGCCTGGTAACAAATAGTTTTTCATGTCTCATATTCTGAAAGTAACTGCTAACTTGCCTAAAATGCGGGTTGAAAGTGGTATGTGGCGGCCCTAGGGCCGTTATGAAATTTAAAAAAGGAATAGGAGGGGTCATGTCAAAATCTGTAATTGCATCTTCACACGTTCCGATCCGACAGCCGATTTGGTCTGCTCCCAGACCAAATCTGCGCTACACACGTTCCGATCCGTTGTAGACCGAATCGGAGGTCGGATAGGAACGTGTGTAGAGTCTTTAAGTATCTCTTTGGACATTTATTTACCAAAGGTATGCAGGCAAAGGCACAGAAGCCTATACATACAGCCATGTTTTGTTATTATATAAAATAATTAATATCGTAGAATTATTATTTTGATATATATAACATTGTTTTTTTTAAAGAATGCGTTTTTAGAAACAGATTAAACCAAATAAGGTATTTGTAACATAAAAAATCAGGCTATTCATTTCATGGAATTGCATAGAGTATGGGTCAAACACCAAACAAGACTGTATGGAACTTATTTTAATTTTTTGTTTTTTGCATTCACAATGCAATTTTTATAATAGAAAAATGGAAAATGAAGTATTTAGAAAAAGTATTTTTTTTTCTAAATACTTCATTTTCCATTTTTCTAAGACTGTATGGACTTAGTTTCCCTTACCTTCCCTAAAATAGAGAAAATGAACAAAAAAGTTAGTCTTTCGAAAATTTCGCGGCCATAGGAAAAATATTTTTAAGATTATTTCTGTTTATTTTTACTATCCTCATATTCGAAATGAAAAGTAGAGTGTTTACTTCGGGTGTATGGACCCATAACAGTCTCGAACTATCGGCGCCCTCACTTCGTTCGTGCGCCAAAACACTCGACTGTTATGGGTGCCATACAGCCCTTGCTAAACAATCTACTATTGTTTAATTATATCTTTAATAACGAGACATCGATGTGTCAAAGCATGTCGTTTGTGCAAGTGCGCGTGTCAGCGGCGCAGTTAGCCGGCATCGCGCGCCGACAGTCGCTGTCACTAGGGCTGGAGTGGTTAATAACGACACATCGATGTGGCGGAGTATGTCGTTCGTGAAAGTGCGCAGTTGGCTGGCATCGTGCGCCGCCAGCCGCTGTCGCTAGTCAGTGGGGCCATTTGGCGCGTTGGCAGCACAACTTATTTTGTGATAAATAAATATGTATTTCAGTCAATAAAAAAACACTTTTTCACTATTTTGAACCACTTTTTAATTAATCTCAACCACGTTTGACTGATATATCAGTCAAAGCCATTAATAGTACAAACGTGTTAAAGAAAATGTCCACAAATTGTTCTGGCACCTCGACGGCCTGCTGCTGCGAAACGCTCGCTTCGCTCACTCGGCTTGTGCGTTTTTTGCGTCGTTCCAGCGAACGGTAGAAGGATGTTAGAAGTAGCAAGTGGGCGGGGCTTGCGTGGAAATCTCTTTGGCCTTGCTCGAAACAACAAACCCTCTATACATTTTGCCTTTGTATAGTCAGCGTCATATATACGGTGCCATCTGAAGTGGTCAAATAAGGCACACCCATAAACTTATTATACTCTAGTAATAGACGGACAGAGTTCGCTTGGTTGTGAGACCGAAAATGACATGAGCTAGTGTGTGTAATTTGTAAACGTGTGTGTGAGTTTTAGAGCTGCCCTCAAGCCCATTTTAGGTTGTCGATAACAATAATGTAAATAGGAGCGTTTTACCTACCATATTGTGTCCGGAGCCTTATTCGAAGCCTAGTTAAACATATTTTGAGAAAGCCCTTTCCGTTTCCGTTCGACATCAATTTTCCTATTGGTCAATTTTACCCACGTGACGTCACTTCCGTAACGTCATCATAAGTCACGTGATACGAGTTCACCTTTTAGCAACGGCGGAGGATTTGTGTCATTGTAGTCTCAAAATCTGAAACACTTGACAACCATTAAGGATAAAATCTACACCAGGCAGGTCTTAAAGCTAGGCTTCGAATAAGGCTCCGGACACAATATGCGTTTTAATGGTAGGTAAAACGCTCCTATTGTGTCCTTTCGCCGTTATTCGAAGCCTAGGTAAACATATTTTGAGACCTTGTTTGTTATCGCCTGGTGAACGAGGACGCCAATGTGACATGTATCAGCAATTATGACATTAATCTTATACCTTTTGACAAATTCGACAGGTACAAGGGGTACAAGAATTAATTGTTTAACTTTATAACTCAACATCACAAATTAATACTGATATCAGAAACATTATGCTATTACTATCAAACATTCAAGTATGTCATACAATAGTACGTAAGTACCTATATAATGAAAATATGAGCACGGACTGAACATGATTGAAAAGAAAATAAAATGTATACTTATGCTCAATCTATCAAACCTTATTCATAAATATGTAAACTATGTTACATAAATCATTTACATATTCTTGAAATATTCAAAGACTGAAAAGAAACAAACATTACATTAACACAACTTGTGCTATCCCTTATATATTTTTGAAGCAAAAACATCTGAAAATCTTTTGGCTAAGTCTCTTCTGATATAACATCGATACAATATGATCTGAAAACACATAATAAAGCAAAATATAAGTACAATATAATAATTGTAAAAACTTTCGGCACAAGAAACCATAAGCACAAGACTCTTATCTTCCCTAACTGTAAAATCATGTTGCTTTAAATTATTATGTTACACCTGCTAGTGACACGCTAAACTCCCGAGCACTAGCATTGTTACGCAGCTGACGACTGTTTCTCAGTATATCCTTTACCGCTATAGGGAAATTATTATTCATAGGAAATATACTAAAATAAATAATTTGGGGAATTTTAATATACCACTGTGTAGCCCCAATCTAAGCAAAGCTTGTCCTATGGCCAAGATGCCCAAGTCGTAATTCTTATGGTTCTGTAGGGTGCGAAGCATTAAGTCCACCTATGTACTGTAATTAGTGCATGAAGAATTAAATAAATAAATAAACATGTATTTTGTAAATACATGGTTGTGTTATATACAAAACACTTCGATCAATTAAACATAATATTATACTTAAAAAATATCGAACCCACGACGTTATTTTTGGCAGTTATACTGTTGACTCACTACCTACACCAAATTCAAGAGAAAAGACATTATTTAAAGCTCTGTGCTAGAGAAGAAGTCAACTATTGCTATGTTTGTGCAGTGCAAGATGCATTAAAGTTTGATTGCAAAAATTAACGTTAACATTATTCGAATAAATAGGATCGCAGATCGCAGGATGTTATACAGGCTTATTTTTTTATCAGTGCACAAATTTTTAAGATCGACTCAGAATCGGTAAGTGAACAACTTTCTCCTAGAAACATAGGTCGAAATATGACAAAATTTTTTTGACTCTTCATACAAATCGGACTGATCACGTGATCGATTTAGTATGGGGAGTCCAAAAAATTTTGTCGTTTTTCGATTCATGTTTCTAGGAGAAAGTTGTTCACTTACCGATTCTGAGTTGATCCTAAAAATTTGTGCACTGGTCAAAAAATTTTCCTGTATGTATAACATCCTAAACTACTTGTGCCGGCTTGCCTTACTGGTCTGGCAAAAAGAGCGATCATGTATAAAGGTCAAGTAAATTTCTGAAAATAATGTAAGCACATGCCTTATTTTACAAGATCAAAACAAAAGTAGTTCGTATATTAACTTCTTTAAAGCATCTGCTATTTTGTAACAAATCTCATTTGCATACAAATCGGATTAATGTAACTCTAAAAGATAAATTGCAAAAGATTTGCAATATTTTGTCATAACTTTATCTACTACTTATATCTATCAATCAATCAAATATTGATTTATTCACATAGACATATAATAAGCATGTAGGTACTTATGAATCGTCAATATTTTCCTACCACCCATTCAAGACTTTTTAACTGTAACTATACATATAAATATAATAATGACAACGAAAATGACTGGTAATGGTCGATAATGACAGTTTCACTTCATATATTTTACCGACACGGTCCCAAGTTGCATTGCAGGACACAATTTTTTATATAGACTGCCATTCTAAAGACGCGTTTCTCTTATTATTAATTACTATCGAACCAATGAAAAACTCCCGTTAATTACTGTCAATTTAGCTACACGGAACATCTTAAATAGTTATATCCAATCTAGCAAAGAAACATGAATATACAAAATTAAAAAATTTCATTGAGTTATGGCTCATTATACCCATCCATTTAGTAAAAATGGGTTAACCGGGCACATTATATAACTTCGTAATGAATACAAACAATTCTAACATAATGAACTAAAAATATATATATATATATTAAAACTCACCAAATACATTGTTTATCAGAAACATAAGAGACTTCTTTTCCTCATCAACGAAAAACCGAGCAACTTCTTTTAGTTGCCCTAATGCTTGCCCTAAGGGCATAATTTTGCTATTGTACAAGACAGTGTTCTTGTGGAGCGACTGTCAATCTGAAAACTCGTAAATTATTATCAATGATCTGATCTACTAATTTTACATTTGTATGGGTCCGTGTCCTTGCGAAATCAATCTCAGAAATCCATTTTTACTTATTCTTTCCAAAAAATTCATAATTTATCCAATTTTTATGATAATGATTCATTAAAGGTTCATAAAAAGATGTCTTTGTAGACAATATCATTGTTGTAGACCCTGTCAATCTCCAAACTGCATTCATTCTAGCCTGGAAAGGCGTAATTTTTCTATTTTTTAAGACAGTCAAAATCATTTACGTACAAGTACTTTTGACTGAATACATGAATAGTTTATATCATGATAACAAAAGGTTTACATTTTCAACATCATTACATACACAATTACATGAGTTACATGAGCACAGGAAAAATAATATCGGTAACGTTGACTGCTATTGCCCGTTGTAGGTTGATCTGTATTACAGGCAACAAAATATGGTATATATACCTACCTAGTTTTGCCATTTTAAAAGACCGTGATCGTCAGAATTCGTCTCACAATATAAATCTACGGTGCCATGGAGCAGCCTGCCATGTTTATACATGACGATGAGTAAGCATAAACAATTCCTGTATCAGATGACTTCAATCTTCTAGACGGCTAAAATAACTATTGCCTATAAATTTTCTAAAACATTCTACTGATGAAATAAAGTAAAGTAATAATTTATTCGGTGTTCTGCATTAACAATAGGTACACATTTACCTAATCTAAACTAAATTTAGGTATGAAACAGTCGAAAGGGCAGACCCGATCGGCTCGTGCTGTTCCTTACAGCTATGTCAGACTGTCAGGCTCTTTCAGATACGCAAAACGCCAGACACGCATTATCAGAAATCGCAGAATGTCAGATTACACTAAAAGTCAGAATCGCAATATCCCAACTGGCTTTATAGCATAATTACTATGACTGCATAGCTTCTAGTCAGTAGGTACCTATTATTCGTTAAAATACTAATTATTGCTATCACTGGTGCCCATAGGGAGCCACCGCAGTATTTCAATCAATATATGAAGTATTAGTGCCAAGCACAGCTTCCAGCGTGCCTAATACTAGCGGGGCTTGTTCGCATATAAACATGAAAGGTATGTGTAGTCGATATACCTATACCCCCCCCCCCCTTTTTTTTACTTATATTTATTTGAATATACAGTTTCTACTTTCAATCATAATTATGGCATTGACGGCACTAATAATATCTCGTAATCCAAAAAAAAATAAAAAGATTATAATGCTTGTTGTCAAAAACATTGCACCCTGATACTTGCGTAAGCAGGAAATGCCACCCGTTACTTGCGTAAGCAGGCTAATTTAATTAATTTTAAAAATAAAAAGATTCATAATGCTTATTGTCAAAAACATTGCACCCTGATACTTGCGTAAGCAGAAAATGCCGCCCGTTACTTGCGTAAGCAGGCTATGTTTTTTTTTTTTTTTTTTTTTTTTTTTTTTTTTTTTAAATGTAACCACAGCTTAAAATCTGCATTGAATATCATATTAAAAATGTCAGGGATAATGAATCCAATTACGTATCCATTAATAAAACATTATCGAACCAATGGTAGGGGTGTTCGGGGGGGCTGAGCACCCCATTTTTCAATATCAAATCATTTGCTCCATGCTACATTACACGACCCACATAAACACTCCCTAAAAGGGGCAAGGGTCAACTGTAGAAAGTATTTAGAATAAACTTTTGCAACAACAGTATGTACTTTTAAAATCATTAAATTAAATACACTATTCCCTTTAAAATATTATTTGCCTTGCACTTGTTGGTTAGTTAATACATACATAGCGACGCTTGTTCCCATTTTTAATGCAGGTAGCACTCACATACAGACATGGGAGTAATAAAAGTATAACAGTAATCACACACTATGTGCCGGTATAGATACATGATCAAAAACAAAACGTTGAAACAAAAGCAGCTTAACAAAATTAGTGCTATACCACTCGACTATACTGACATTATTTTCGAACTGCAATGATACTTTTCCAATGGACATGATAACCATTAAAGAAAATGTAGGTACTTAAAAATGCTTTCGTAACAATAAATCGCCACAAGAAGTCGGTACAAATTGTAAAATAGGATTTATAAACTAAACAAGAGAAAAGTGTGTCAAGGTCAAGCACGGGCGACGACGGGAGCCGAGACCCACTGTATACTTCCCGATCCTTTCAAAATACCTAAATCACATTGTATCATTATTAAAAGGAAATCTATTTGACATAAATGATTATGATTATGATATAATCTCTCAGCGCAGATCGCAAAATCTCGCTACTAGCTATCACATGAACAGATTTTTCATGGTGAGAAAATCTAAAATTTCTTACTTGCTTGTGGGTAAGAAAATAAAAATCAAAACTTTCACTGACCTGGCGAGGTGTTAAATTACCTCAATTCCTATGTGCCAATAAACCTGATACTCCATCTCGTCGTCCTAAATGCGTTGGATTTCCACGATAGGTACTTTGAAATTAACAGGTGGACCTCGAGCCCGACCCGCCATGTTTTCGCGCGCTCACTCACAGGCACGCTCTTTTAAAATTCGAACAATATTCATAAATAATAATATTACTTTATCCGAGAAAGTACAATAAAAGAACCACTCGTACAAATTTTTAATTTTTTTAAATTTCGAACGCTAACAGCGTTTATGACTAGATGTGAACGGTTGCGAAAAATGGACGCCAATGACACAAATCCTCCGCCGTTGCTAAAAGGTGAACTCGTATCACGTGACTTATGATGACGTTACGGAAGTGACGTCACGTGGGTAAAATTGACCAATAGGAAAATTGATGTCGAACGGAAACGGAAAGGGCTTTCTCAAAATATGTTTACCTAGGCTTCGAATAACGGCGAAAGGACACAATAAAACACAAATAAGATTTAAGGCGCTACTCGGAAAAAGTATGGACTCTTTGATATAAAACTATAGAATGGTTAGAGTTGTTACTTCACTAGCTTTCCGCCCGCGGCTTCGCCCGCGTGGACTACACGACGTTATCCTGCGGGAATGTGTTATTTTTCCGGGATAAAAAGTAGCCTATGTTCCTCTCCAGGCTACAAAGTATCTGTGTCCCAAATTTCAGCCAAATCCGTTCAGCCGTTTTGGCGTGATTGAGTAACAAACATCCAAACATCCAAACATCTAAACTTTCACATTTATAATATTAGTAGGATACCTTTGTCTAGAATCGTATAGTTTCAGAAACACGATTTTATGATTTTGGCTCGACACTTTTTATTTTCGAAAATACCTCAAAAAATACGAAATATCAAGATTATTCTTAAATGTGGATGCATATACTATTGAAAATTGGTTTAATTAGTGGACACCAATAATATTTAGGATCGTATAGAAGCATTTTTTAAAAATCGCTATAGTTTTTGAATACAAAGTGATTTTGTGTTTTTTTTGCGTAATCGGCGAAATCGGTCTCGCGTCGTTTTCTCATTGCTATCTCGCTTTAGCATAATTTTTCCGAGTATCGCCTTAATAATTCATATGATATGAAGTATACTTCAATGGACATGGGAAAATAAAAATAAAGTTCATGTTATTTAAATTTTTACTTTTTTGCATTCACAATGCAATTTTTATTGTTGAAAAATGGATTTTATTTTAAAATCCATTCCATCCACCAAATAATGTAATATCAATAATCATTTCACTTCAATACGATAAGTATTTACAAAGTTATTGTAAAAATTAATTTGCTTAAAACACTATTGCCTCGGGTGTTCGCTAGCAATCGGCTTTTACCACGTTCGACGTCATTCCTCCTGACCGCCCGTATACCGCACAGGCCGGTCATACTTACCTACTCGCACAGCTGCACTGGTTGAAATCTTGTTTTTTAATAAAACTAGTTCTGGAGTTTTTGGAGTCCCTTTTCATCGCATTACACCAAATTTTTCGTTTTTTTACGAATAAGTATTTTTATTCTGCGTTTTGATCGAAGTATTCGTACATAGAGGCACAATACAGTATTTAAATACCTTAGGTACTTTGTGAAGACATGTTCTTGAATAATACAATATTGTATAAGATTATACAATATTGTATTATTCAAGCACGCATTGTGGCTGTCACGAAAACACTAGCACGTGAAAAACTGAAAATGAAGTTGGTAGATTTAGACTCATCATGTCATATTCAATAATTTTCACTTCACTATCAATCGAGTTAGACTTGTACCGATGCTACATCCCTAACCCAACTTCTACCCTCACATCATTTTTATCCTTTGATCCTATGGGGCATAGAGTACTATAATACATTGGGAATAGAGAGCCCACTATCGGCAATTTCCTGCAAACACTTAATGTCATTTGATAGCGCCATCTCCATTTTGTTTCCGACAACTATATTCTGCGCGTGTGTGCGTGTGTATATAACTAACCACACCTACATTAATCATTCAGGGCCTATTATACTTTTCTGAATTTAGGCATCTAAATGAATTAGTATCTGAATTCAAACAATCTAATAGCATTCCTTTCTAAATGCTATTAGATTTTTTGAATTGAGATACTAATTCATTTAGATGCCTAAATTCAGAAAAGTATAAATAGGCCCTTATTTAAGTACTTGTTTCTATTTGATAAGTTATGCTTCATACTTTTAAGCTATGAAATCATTTAAGATTTCCTAGCTTAAAAGTATGTAATGCTATATTAAACCAAGCAAAAATGATACTTTTAACAAATGGAAGAACCAGTCAATAGTTAAAAAGTATCAAAATCTTGACATGTATTCTAGGAAAACTAATAAATTAAACATAATAATTATTTTAAAAAATTTATTTATTTATGTTTGTCTTTATATCTTTGTGCCGCTAATTTTGTTTCGTCATCACCATGATATGTGATTTTGCCTGATAAAATCCGGTTAATGGAACGGCACCAACTATAAATAAGGACATTTATTACTGTATTTTCAAAATACTCTAAAATGGCCCCCTAAAATGGCAATGTATTCATTTGGGTTCGGAAACAAAACAGAGATGTCGCTGTTTTGAAAGAAACTACCAAAAAATCCTTTGTATTGAAGTGTCCTACCCCTGCTATGGGGGTAAACCAACATCTCGCCGTGTCGTGTCGGCCATATTCGCCACTTCCGATCCAGCCTGCCCACGCGACAGAGTGTTTGAGTCAGGACTCAGTGGTTAGAGCAGTCGCCCGGATAGCGCAAGGTCGTTAGTTCGAGTCCCATCGGAGCTGGTTATGAGACGGGTCGATTTTTTCTAAATACTTTATTTTCAATTTTTCAATAATGAAAACTGCTTGTGCATGCAAAAATTTAAAAATTTAAATAACTTGGTGGTCATTTTTACGAATCTTTAAAAATTCATTCTGAAGTATTTTGAAGGGCTACGGAAAAAAAATTATGACATATTTTAAGTTAAAATGTATATATTTCAAAAATAAATAAATAAAAATACCTTTGCCAAACCCATTGAACATTTAGGTACACATTACTTATTGTTCTCTGAAGAGATAACTTCTTGAAGAGAAATAATTTCTTAAGGTTGCTTGAAATATTTGCTGCACACCACAGAGTTTTGCCGAAGCTCCCAGTCTATTCTATTTATTAATTTTATCCAGTTTAACTTAATCACTGGATTTACAGGAAACCTGAAAATATTGTTAAATTCGTACTGAAGTAGGTATAATTTACTATTTAAAAAGTTTCGGTTAAAATCAGCTTTAAATAAAAGTATCCCCTCCGTAAACTTAATTCACCTGGGTTAATTCACCTAGGTGAATAAAGTATACTATTCGTAAACTTTAATCACCTAGGTGCATTAAAATTACTTTCACAAAACTTTATTCACCTTATTCTCCTAGGTGCATTAAGTATACTTTTAAGTAAACTTTATTCACTTTTATGAACAATGTTTTTTATCAGTGAAACTCTGGCTCAATGAGAGCATAGGTTAATTTATGATTGTCATATTGACACACAATTTTCCTGCAATATATTATGAGTTTATTATGTAATTCCTCAAAGCAAACTTTTCACACTACTCTAAGTAAACGAATAAAAAAGTTTAATAGAAACCTACTTGATCTGATCGCGGCATTTAAAAAAGACGCAGACACCAAGTGCACTCCAAAACAACACAGATTTAGCGTTCATCTAAAAACATTTTCTATAAATGGTCCGTTAGATAAATTTTTAACTGGGGTGATTATTTTAAATATGTCTTTTGTTTTGTGACTAGCGGTACTTACAGGTGATTAAAGTTTACTAAGAGTAGGTTTTATTCACCTGGGTGATCCATTTTTAACTTGGGTGAATAAAGTTTACTTATTATTTTAAATATATGTCTTTTGTTTTGTGACCAGCGGTACAGGTGATTAAAGTTTACGAATAGTATACTTAATTCACCTAGGTGAATTAACTCAGGTGAATTAAGTTTACGGAGCGAAAGTATCAGTGTTCACAAAGACAAACAAACTTATATTGGAAACCATCGACATGAGTATCGATAATAATATCGATAATTTTTGATCAACCTCTACGTCATATTTTCTCAAGTTCACGGATATAATATCTTTTTATCTAACACATAAAGTTTAAAAATCAGCCTTTATTTAGAAAATAGGCGGTAAATAGTATGATATTAATGTGTCACTTAGTGTATTTGGGAATATATTCAACTAAAATATGAACTATGAAAATGGTAATTGTACAATCCTATTTACCTGTGAAATTAGTGTTTATTTGATTTATTGTCGTAAGTAACTTTACAATTCAACACAGAACACTACATCATTATTGATTTATATAGTTATAAGAGCCAAATCGACGCGATCGCGATAAAAATCACAAAATAATCGAGTGGACGCTTTTCATCAAGACGATAAAAGACGCTAAATAAGTCAAATCGGGTTCTGCTGTCATTTTCTTCCAACTCTTTCTCGCACATAGCTTCTGCCGTAAGGACTGATTTCTCACTCGCACCATTGTCCGTCTATTACCCCTAGTATAAATAAGTTTATGGGCACACCATACCAACTGTAAGGTGTTCCGAACTATTTGACCACTTTGGATGGTACCGTATAAATGACGATGACTGTACGATGCGAAGCAACTATACAATACCGTTTTCTCTTCCCAGGTTACTAGCGCGACTACCAGCGCTCCGCTCGCTATCCCTCGCCGGGTCTCCAGCAGAAGCGGCGCTAGCTCTCCGATCATCCACCTGCCCACCGCTCACATCACTAGACCTGTCCTTCGCGCGGTGTCTAGACGACGCCAAGTTAAGGGGAATACTGGCGCCGCCTGAGAACTCGAGGCCTGGCGGTGGGGCAAGAACTGGGGCGGAACCGTCGAGATTAGCGGCGCTGAGCGTGCTGCGGCTACCTGGGACTGATATTACGGACGTGGCTATGAGATACGTTGTACAGGTGAGACAATGAATCACTCACACCCTCGTCAACTTCGTCGAGACGTCAAGTGTCGCGACGTCAAGTTGCGATATATACTTGCACCACCAGTGAATTCAAGGTCAGGGGCCCGATTCTCAGGCATTCGAACTTTTTCAGTGTGGTAATTCGTATGTCGAACATTTTGTTTGTGGTTTCTATTGAAAAGCTAGAACGTTTCAAACAAACTAAGCTGTTTCACATGTCAACAAATTCATTTTGACAGCTAAGTTCGTATACGAACATCTATTGGTTTTTACCACAGCCATCTCTATCGTCTTCTACAAGCCATGCGCATAAAGTTGGCAACGTAGTTTTAAGTGAACCGATTTGACACCGTTTGCACCGTTTGACAGGTAAACAGCGAGTAAACCTCGAGTACTGAATCCTATGGAGATGGCATATCTTCTATACATCTATACAAATAAATAAAATTGGAGTGTCTATTTGTAACATTAAATAACCGAATTTTACTACGTGCATATGATTAAATATGCGGTACATATACCAAAATGACATGTTTTACAATTTTTGTCTGTCTGTCTGTTTGTTCCGGTAAATCTCTGAAACGGCTGGACCGATTTTGACGGACCGATTAATACGACAATTAGAACTAGTTTAAAATTGAATTCCAAGATTTTCTTACATTGTGACTTAGTTACACCTCACTTTTTCGTGGGTATGCCACCTCCATAGGATTTAGTACTCAGAGGAGTAAACCGGTTCACAGCAATGTTGCCGTTCCGTATCATAGCATTGGCTTGTAGAAGACGATAGAGACGGCTGTGGTTTTTACCATTCGTAGCGTTCGACTGGTTTTCGATCGAACTTTTTCGATTGTGAATTTCTGACAATACAAAAACTGTGTTATATTTGAATTTCGAGCTATAAATGTGAACTTTTCTCGATTCTCAGGCATTCGAACTTTTTCAGTGTGGTAATTCGTATTTCGAACATTTTGTTTGTGGTTTCTATAGAAAAGTTAAAACGTTTCACACAAACTAAACTGTCCCACATGTCAACAAATTCATTTTGACAGTTGAGTTCGTATACGAACATAGAAAGAAAGAAAGAAAGAAAGAAAGAAAGAAAACATTTTTATTGACGACATACACAAAAGAACAGTTTTAAGTAAAAAAATTAAGAATAGAGACAAGAAAACTGCATGTCGCTAACTAGGCCCCATCCTCAGCATAATGTTGCAGCGGCAAGAGGCTGACACTGCAACGCTGATATTCTGGAGGGACCTATTTGGTGGACAACTTCGGACGTGACAAAAACACAATTATAATTAAAAGTACACATAAAAAAAAGTAAAACAAAAGTAAGAAAAAAAAACTGGCTGGACGACCAATAATTCCTTTGCCACTTCACTAAGCGATAAAAAAAACAAATGTAGCACACAAACCAAACCATAGAGTAACTTGTATATATAGGAAAAACCAAACCAAACCAAATCTTTCTTTGGCACAAACAAATACGCACAAAAAACCTTGTGGTTGATTATTTAAATAAATTATATGTTAATTAACATCGATTGGTCTGTAGCACTCGTTGCGTTCGACTGGTTTTCGATCGAACTTTTTCGATTGTGAAATTCTGACAATACACAAAATGTGTTATCTGCGTAAGGTGGATCCCACACTGCACCGCACGACGCTCCGGTTTGTGGTAGTGCGCTTCTTAACTATGGCTGTAGAATCTTGATGTGCATACAAAACCCGCAGTGTATGAAAAATCACGCCGCATCTCCGTCCGGTAGTGCGGAAACCGGAGGCAGTGTGTTGGACGCCTAAAATATTTGAATTTCGAGCTATAAATATGAACTTTTCTCGATTGCCTGAGAATCGGCCCCCTGGAGGTGGTGCAAGGACTAGGCCGGAACTTTCGAGATTAGCGGCCGGGCGGCGCTGACCGTTCTGCAGCTATCAAGGACGTCGCTATGAGATACGATAACCTTGCTAGAAACCATTGATGACAAAAAAGTCAGCATTTGTGTTACTTTCACGTAAAATGTCTATTTAGTTTTATCATTGGAAAAAATAGTAGATTGTACAACAAGTGCATAAAACGTAGCATTTTACCCGAGACGTATATATCCACCCGAGCCGTAGGCAAGGGTGGATAGTCAATTCGAGGGTAAAATGGGTTTATGTACGAGTTATACACTCTGCTTTTTACTTCGAGTGTGAGGAAAATAAATAACAATATTGCAAAAAATAAAAAATAAAAACTTCGCCATATTGGCGGGAAGACTTTCTTTTTTTTTATACGTGGCAGTGGCAGCACAGTGACTTTAGCATAGATCGTAGTCCATAATGCTCTTGAAATACTTATTTCTTAGAAAACTCATTAATTTTGCCTAGTTTTATTAATTTAGTAATTTAAAATGGATTATGTACAAAATTGAAGAAACAGAATGAAATACCTAATAAGTTTATTTAACGAAGTTTAATTGCGTGTGTGGCTGTTTACCTGACGCCCTTTGTCTTAAAGTCTGAGACTTAGACGAAGATTTTACTTTATGCACTAGAGCATAAAAAGCGATTTTATGCAGCCTATACCCAACATAAACACGAACTTTACTAGCATGAGAAGTGAAAATAGTATTTTCAATCAATATTGTTTATTCGTTCCAGGCGTTACCCCGTCTCTGCGAGCTGGACGCATCATCGTGCGCGCGACTAACAGACGCCGGCGCGGCTCAGCTGGCACACCACGGCCTGCAGCGGCTGTCGCTGGCGGGCTGCCGGCTGCTGACCGAGGCGTCGCTGGACCACCTCGCGCGCTGCCCCAACCTCGTCAGGTACACACACACAGCTACACCACCACGGACTGTGGGCTGTCGCTGGCGGGCTGCCGGCTGCTGACCGAGGCGTCGCTGGACCACCTCGCGCGCTGCCCCAACCTCGTCAGGTACACACACACAGCTACACCACCACGGACTGTGGGCTGTCGCTGGCGGGCTGCCGGCTGCTGACCGAGGCGTCGCTGGACCACCTCGCGCGCTGCCCCAACCTCGTCAGGTACACACACACAGCTACACCACCACGGACTGTGGGCTGTCGCTGGCGGGCTGCCGGCTGCTGACCGAGGCGTCGCTGGACCACCTCGCGCGCTGCCCCAACCTCGTCAGGTACACACACACAGCTACACCACCACGGACTGTGGGCTGTCGCTGGCGGGCTGCCGGCTGCTGACCGAGGCGTCGCTGGACCACCTCGCGCGCTGCCCCAACCTCGTCAGGTACACACACACAGCTACACCACCACGGACTGTGGGCTGTCGCTGGCGGGCTGCCGGCTGCTGACCGAGGTTTCGCTGGATTATTCTAATATTTTTAACAAATAAATTAAATGATTATATAAAGTATCTGTATATTAACATTCGAATGGAATGAGTGTTTCTGAACTGGCATCCGGTCCATATCTGTAAAATGTCGGTCCGAAGTAGCTATAGTTTTTTTTTCATAAAAGCTGCGCACTAAAATAGATTCGAAATTCGGCAAGCAATATGTCATACTGAAATGACTCTCATACGGATCGGACGCACAGTGCGCAAACTAAGTAAATGTGAGCCGCAATACGTAAGTATATAAGAATGCTTTGATTTCTATACTTTCATATGTAAAGACAATAATTAAGTAGGTTATTTATCATATACGAAATTGTTCGTTATTTGCCGCAGGTTGGACTTACGACACGTGCCCCTCGTGTCTACCCAAGCGGTGATAAAGTTCGCGGCCAACTCCAAACACAACTTGCACGTGCAAGATGTCAAACTAGTCGAGCTGAGGAAGACCTGATCCGTCGAACCCGAGACCCCCGCACCTCAACCTGAGGGGACTGAGTAGACCGGTACGCGTCAGTTGTTTTAAATTCAGTTCACGCCGATATAGTGCAAATTATTTAAGTCGTCTGTAAAATCTACGCGGGCTTCATTTTGATAATGAGTTGGAAGATCTCCAATGAACACGAGGGTAATTTATCGGTTGAGTATCGAGAATTTGTGTTGCGTGGTTTATCGCGACAAGAAATATGCTAGAAACTACATGGACTATATTTGTAACGCTTTAAACTAATGAATATTCAATACAAAATTGTATTTTTATTATTTGACAATAAAAAGAGTATTATTTAGTGAACAGTACACCGGTTAAGGCACTTGACAGTGTTGCATATTTGCCACGTCTTAAAAATATTAAATGACGATAATTGATTGCTATTCATAATATAGTAAACATGGTACTTTATGTATCTTGAATTAAAACAAGTTATATAGGTGTTCATAAAGAAACCTTGATCGATTTCGAAAATCTTATGATTTTATTGGGCAAAACATTGTGTTGAACTAAATTTGAAACAACGTGACTAAACATTTTTGCGGTTAAGGCAATTAAATATTAGTTTCCTCATATGAATGGGTCTGTGCCTTGTAAAGAGTATGAGGTTAAGTCAAGTGGACTGGAACTTTACTTGCCTACATACGAGGAGACTCGTGTCGTCGCGCCAGCTGACGTGTTCAAAGACCGCCTTGTTTCCGCTGTCGGGTGTGGTGGCGTGGCAATTTAGGCCTTATTGCTGTTAATTTAGGAGCGTGATTATAGCAATAACTGTTTAGTTGTCATAAGGTAGCTTTCGGCGATTTGTTCTAATCCTAATTTTGTGCATTTTTTGATTAAAGTATAAATAAACGAGTGTAAGCTTAAGTAAGAGTTCTTTAATGGAATATTTTTGTCAGTGGAAAACGGGTATCGTCCAGTTTTAAAGTCAGTGACTAAGTATGACCAAAGAATTATTTTTGCGACATACTTTATGGTATTACGTTCCATACCAGCAAATGTAATTGATTTATAATTTAGGCGATACAAATCGCACAACATATCAAGAACGCCTATATTTCTACGCCATCAGGAGCTGTAATGTAGATATTGAAGCAAAGACTTGAGTAAGTTATCCTAATTGTTATATTGTTGAAGTGATACGGATTTCCATTAAAATATATAAATGGAAGTTCACAGTGAACTGAATGGGTTAGTCAAAAATATGCCGCTATGAAACCAAATGATCAAATATTTTGGAGAATTATTATTTTCTCATTTTTTTGAGTGACAGTACAAGTCATGTATATTATTGTTGAAAAAACGTCATATTTGTCCTGCAATATTAAATAAAAATCAGTGCCAATTTGTTTTCTACTAAAGCACGGTTTATACTGCACAATCAATGATAATTATATAAAGAAAGTTATATGTATTAATTTTATTGCATGCTGTTGCATTGGTATTATATTTTATTGTTAGTTTTACACATTTGGTCCAAGCCGTGTGAGGCTTACACAATATAAACTCATTTGCAGAAAAAACGGGCATTTGCTTCTTAATTTTCATACAAACATGCTTACTTCATATCCATTTCAATATGATTATTTTGGATACATGATTGTATTTCTGATAAATAGGAGCGTTTTACCTACCATTAAAACGCATATTGTGTCCGGAGCCTTATTCGAAGCCTAGGTAAACATATTTTGAGAAAGCCCTTTCCGTTTCCGTTCGACATCAATTTTCCTATTGGTCAATTTTACCCACGTGACGTCACTTCCGTAACGTCATCATAAGTCACGTGATACGAGTTCACCTTTTAGCAACGGCGGAGGATTTGTGTCATTGTAGTCTCAAAATCTGAAACACTTGACAACCATTAAGGATAAAATCTACACCAGGCAGGTCTTAAAGCTAGGCTTCGAATAAGGCTCCGGACACAATATGCGTTTTAATGGTAGGTAAAACGCTCCTATTGTGTCCTTTCGCCGTTATTCGAAGCCTAGGTAAACATATTTTGAGACCTTGTTTGTTATCGCCTGGTGAACGAGGACGCCAATGTGACATATATCAGCAATTATGACATTAATCTTATACCTTTTGACAAATTCGACAGGTACAAGGGGTACAAGAATTAATTGTTTAACTTTATAACTCAACATCACAAATTAATACTGATATCAGAAACATTATGCTATTACTATCAAACATTCAAGTATGTCATACAATAGTACGTAAGTACCTATATAATGAAAATATGAGCACGGACTGAACATGATTGAAAAGAAAATAAAATGTATACTTATGCTCAATCTATCAAACCTTATTCATAAATATGTAAACTATGTTACATAAATCATTTACATATTCTTGAAATATTCAAAAACTGAAAAGAAACAAACATTACATTAACACAACTTGTGCTATCCCTTATATATTTTTGAAGCAAAAACATCTGAAAATCTTTTGGCTAAGTCTCTTCTGATATAACATCGATACAATATGATCTGAAAACACATAATAAAGCAAAATATAAGTACAATATAATAATTGTAAAAACTTTCGGCACAAGAAACCATAAGCACAAGACTCTTATCTTCCCTAACTGTAAAATCATGTTGCTTTAAATTATTATGTTACACCTGCTAGTGACACGCTAAACTCCCGAGCACTAGCATTGTTACGAAGCTGACGACTGTTTCTCAGTATATCCTTTACCGCTATAGGGAAATTATTATTCATAGGAAATATACTAAAATAAATAATTTGGGGAATTTTAATATACCACTGTGTAGCCCCAATCTAAGCAAAGCTTGTCCTATGGCCAAGATGCCCAAGTCGTAATTCTTATGGTTCTGTAGGGTGCGAAGCATTAAGTCCACCTATGTACTGTAATTAGTGCATGAAGAATTAAATAAATAAATAAACATGTATTTTGTAAATACATGGTTGTGTTATATACAAAACACTTCGATCAATTAAACATAATATTATACTTAAAATATCGAACCCACGACGTTATTTTTGGCAGTTATACTGTTGACTCACTACCTACACAAAATTCAAGAGAAAAGACATTATTTAAAGCTCTGTGCTAGAGAAGAAGTCAACTATTGCTATGTTTGTGCAGTGCAAGATGCATTAAAGTTTGATTGCAAAAATTAACGTTAACATTATTCGAATAAATAGGATCGCAGATCGCAGGATGTTATATGTATAACATCCTAAACTACTTGTGCCGGCTTGTCTTACTGGTCTGGCAAAAAGAGCGATCATGTATAAAAGTCAAGTAAATTTCTGAAAATAATGTAAGCACATGCCTTATTTTACAAGATCAAAACAAAAGTAGTTCGTATATTAACTTCTTTAAAGCATCTGCTATTTTGTAACAAATCTCATTTGCATACAAATCGGATTAATGTAACTCTAAAAGATAAATTGCAAAAGATTTGCAATATTTTGTCATAACTTTATCTACTACTTATATCTATCAATCAATCAAATATTGATTTATTCACATAGACATATAATAAGCATGTAGGTACTTATGAATCGTCAATATTTTCCTACCACCCATTCAAGACTTTTTAACTGTAACTATACATATAAATACAGGATAATTTTTTTATCAGTGCACAAATTTTTAGGATCCTCTCAGAATCGGTAAGTGAACAACTTTCTCCTAGAAACATAGGTCGAAATATGACAAAATTTTTTTGACCTTACATACAAATCGGACTGATCACGTGATCGAATTAGTATGGGAAGTCCAAAAATTTTTGTCGTATTTCAACCCACGTTTCTAGGAGAAAGTTGTTCAATTATCGATTCCGAGTCGATCCTAAAAATTTGTGCACTGATAAAAAAATTACCCTGTATAATAATGACAACGAAAATGACTGGTAATGGTCGATAATGACAGTTTCACTTCATATATTTTACCGACACGGTCCCAAGTTGCATTGCAGGACACAATTTTTTATATAGACTGCCATTCTAAAGACGCGTTTCTCTTATTATTAATTACTATCGAACCAATGAAAAACTCCCGTTAATTACTGTCAATTTAGCTACACGGAACATCTTAAATAGTTATATCCAATCTAGCAAAGAAACATGAATATACAAAATTAAAAAATTTCATTGAGTTATGGCTCATTATACCCATCCATTTAGTAAAAATGGGTTAACCGGGCACATTATATAACTTCGTAATGAATACAAACAATTCTAACATAATGAACTAAAAAAATATATATATATTAAAACTCACCAAAGACATTGTTTATCAGAAACATAAGAGACTTCTTTTCCTCATCAACGAAAAACCGAGCAACTTCTTTTAGTTGCCCTAATGCTTGCCCTAAGGGCATAATTTTGCTATTGTACAAGACAGTGTTCTTGTGGAGCGACTGTCAATCTGAAAACTCGTAAATTATTATCAATGATCTGATCTACTAATTTTACATTTGTATGGGTCCGTGTCCTTGCGAAATCAATCTCAGAAACCCATTTTTACTTATTCTTTCCAAAAAATTCATAATTTATCCAATTTTTATGATAATGATTCATTAAAGGTTCATAAAAAGATGTCTTTGTAGACAATATCATTGTTGTAGACCCTGTCAATCTCCAAACTGCATTCATTCTAGCCTGGAAAGGCGTAATTTTTCTATTTTTTAAGACAGTCAAAATCATTTACGTACAAGTACTTTTGACTGAATACATGAATAGTTTATATCATGATAACAAAAGGTTTACATTTTCAACATCATTACATACACAATTACATGAGTTACATGAGCACAGGAAAAATAATATCGGTAACGTTGACTGCTATTGCCCGTTGTAGGTTGATCTGTATTACAGGCAACAAAATATGGTATATATACCTACCTAGTTTTGCCATTTTAAAAGACCGTGATCGTCAGAATTCGTCTCACAATATAAATCTACGGTGCCATGGAGCAGCATGTTTATACATGACGATGAGTAAGCATAAACAATTCCTGTATCAGATGACTTCAATCTTCTAGACGGCTAAAATAACTATTGCCTATAAATTTTCTAAAACATTCTACTGATGAAATAAAGTAAAGTAATAATTTATTCGGTGTTCTGCATTAACAATAGGTACACATTTACCTAATCTAAACTAAATTTAGGTATGAAACAGTCGAAAGGGCAGACCCGATCGGCTCGTGCTGTTCCTTACAGCTATGTCAGACTGTCAGGCTCTTTCAGATACGCAAAACGCCAGACACGCATTATCAGAAATCGCAGAATGTCAGATTACACTAAAAGTCAGAATCGCAATATCCCAACTGGCTTTATAGCATAATTACTATGACTGCATAGCTTCTAGTCAGTAGGTACCTATTATTCGTTAAAATACTAATTATTGCTATCACTGGTGCCCATAGGGAGCCACCGCAGTATTTCAATCAATATATGAAGTATTAGTGCCAAGCACAGCTTCCAGCGTGCCTAATACTAGCGGGGCTTGTTCGCATATAAACATGAAAGGTATGTGTAGTCGATATACCTATACCCCCCCCCCTTTTTTTTTACTTATATTTATTTGAATATACAGTTTCTACTTTCAATCATAATTATGGCATTGACGGCACTAATAATATCTCGTAATCCAAAAAAAAATAAAAAGATTATAATGCTTGTTGTCAAAAACATTGCACCCTGATACTTGCGTAAGCAGGAAATGCCACCCGTTACTTGCGCAAGCAGGCTAATTTAATTAATTTTAAAAATAAAAATATTCATAATGCTTATTGTCAAAAACATTGCACCCTGATACTTGCGTAAGCAGGAAATGCCGCCCGTTACTTGCGTAAGCAGGCTATGTTTTTTTTTTTTTTTTTTTTTTTAATATATAACATATTTTTTTTTTTTTTTTTTTTAAATGTAACCACAGCTTAAAATCTGCATTGAATATCATATTAAAAATGTCAGGGATAATGAATCCAATTACGTATCCATTAATAAAACATTATCGAACCAATGGTAGGGGTGTTCGGGGGGGCTGAGCACCCCATTTTTCAATATCAAATCATTTGCTCCATGCTACATTACATGACCCACATAAACACTCCCTAAAAGGGGCAAGGGTCAACTGTAGAAAGTATTTAGAATAAACTTTTGCAACAACAGTATGTACTTTTAAAATCATTAAATTAAATACACTATTCCCTTTAAAATATTATTTGCCTTGCACTTGTTGGTTAGTTAATACATACATAGCGACGCTTGTTCCCATTTTTAATGCAGGTAGCACTCACATACAGACATGGGAGTAATAAAAGTATAACAGTAATCACACACTATGTGCCGGTATAGATACATGATCAAAAACAAAACGTTGAAACAAAAGCAGCTTAACAAAATTAGTGCTATACCACTCGACTATACTGACATTATTTTCGAACTGCAATGATACTTTTCCAATGGACATGATAACCATTAAAGAAAATGTAGGTACTTAAAAATGCTTTCGTAACAATAAATCGCCACAAGAAGTCGGTACAAATTGTAAAATAGGATTTATAAACTAAACAAGAGAAAAGTGTGTCAAGGTCAAGCACGGGCGACGACGGGAGCCGAGACCCACTGTATACTTCCCGATCCTTTCAAAATACCTAAATCACATTGTATCATTATTAAAAGGAAATCTATTTGACATAAATGATTATGATTATGATATAATCTCTCAGCGCAGATCGCAAAATCTCGCTACTAGCTATCACATGAACAGATTTTTCATGGTGAGAAAATCTAAAATTTCTTACTTGCTTGTGGGTAAGAAAATAAAAATCAAAACTTTCACTGACCTGGCGAGGTGTTAAATTACCTCAATTCCTATGTGCCAATAAACCTGATACTCCATCTCGTCGTCCTAAATGCGTTGGATTTCCACGATAGGTACTTTGAAATTAACAGGTGGACCTCGAGCCCGACCCGCCATGTTTTCGCGCGCTCACTCACAGGCACGCTCTTTTAAAATTCGAACAATATTCATAAATAATAATATTACTTTATCCGAGAAAGTACAATAAAAGAACCACTCGTACAAATTTTTAAATTTTTAAATTTCGAACGCTAACAGCGTTTATGACTAGATGTGAACGGTTGCGAAAAATGGACGCCAATGACACAAATCCTCCGCCGTTGCTAAAAGGTGAACTCGTATCACGTGACTTATGATGACGTTACGGAAGTGACGTCACGTGGGTAAAATTGACCAATAGGAAAATTGATGTCGAACGGAAACGGAAAGGGCTTTCTCAAAATATGTTTACCTAGGCTTCGAATAACGGCGAAAGGACACAATACGTGAAATAATCTTGAAAATCTCTTCTCTTTTCACATTCCCAAATCTCAAATATTTTAAATCATTAGTTGAATATCATAGAACAATTTATGGAACGTTAACAAAACTTCAAAGATTTTCCGCTGTGGGTAACAGAGCGATTTTCAAAGTTGTTTCAAATGCTTGTCGGAAATACAAATTATTATCCAAAACATCAGACGCAGAAATATACTGATAGTTTTATGCAAATAACAAATTAAGTGAGCATGTTTGTATGAAAATAAAGCAAGTGCCCGTTTTTTCTGCAAATGAGTGTAGATTGGCTGAAAATACTTCTCAGTTATATTGATGTACGGTCGCCAGCACGTCGGGTTACTACAAAATGTCAAAATTTATTAATTGAAACTGAACTCTATCTGTTGGAGATAAGATTGAATTTTATTTAAAGAAATTTGACAGTTTGTAGTAACCTGACGTGCTGGCGACTGTACCTATTTAAACAGCTATGTGTCTACAGCGTTGGTTCGTATTAAATTATTTGAATTGTCTGGAAAAGAAATATTGTTGAAATAATTTTTTGCACATAAAACATAACTGAACGAATCGCGTGATAAATGTTCTAATAATTATAAAAGTAATATCAAGGTGTTCTTAAGTGTGTCTCGTCTCGAGTATATTATTACATTTTGTATGAAAATTTTACAAACTTATCATCACAGCACACACTTGGGTACATACAATACAATACAATGTATTGCGTGATGAAGCAAACATAATCTAAATATAAATTCAAAAAAAGTAATGGCAGATTATTGGTCACAAAACTTATGAACGTCAAGATGACGGGACCCCGCCATGTTTTTTTAATACCATGTGTTTAGGATTTAAAACGATATTTCTACTAAATTATACTTTCATATAAAAATTCTACACATAAAATATCAAAAAATTCTACTAAGAAAGTTGTCCCGCTAATTTGATATCAAAATGGCGGGACCACTATTCAGTTATTAAAAACTTATGTCGTGATCTTAAACTGTACACACCAAATTTTAATATATATAGTACGACTACGTTTGGATCGTTATTATACTTTTAAAACTATTATTTCAATCAACGACATGAGTTTTTCGATAACTGCATAGTGGTCCCGCTATTTTGATGTCAAAATAACGGGACCACTTTCTTTGTAGAATTTTTTGATATTTTATAAGTGTAGAATTTTTCTATGAAAGTATAGTAGAAATATTGTTTTAAATCCTAAACAAATGGTATTCGAAAAACCTGGCGGGATCCCGTCATCTTGACGTTCATCAAAACTTGCTTTTACCTAAACTCGTTTGGTTATGTTATAATGGTGCCGTCTTTGAACTGTATCCAAAAAGAAATCTGTAACAATAATATATTAGAAACACCACTCGAATATAAACCAACGCCTATAGCAGTATTTTATTGAACAACGTTTAATTCACCATGTATATAGTCGATTATTTATTGCACAGTCCGTCGAAATTGATTTTAGTTTATGACAATTCAAAATTCATTAGGTTGTACTTTTTAGTTCTAGTCGCTTTTTAGTTTTAAGCCAATGTTGTTAGGGAATACTTTTAAAACTGTGACAGTGTTGGGATTTTGTAAATAGTATCTGAATAGTTTGAATAATATGACGCGTCCGTGAGATATTCTTTCTATTGAATACAACGATTATAATGTAAGAAAGGTCACTACCATCAATACTACCTTTTTACTTTTGTAAAATACAGCATGAAACCAAACGATATTCAGTCGTAATTTTATTATTTGAGATTAGCAACATATTATTATTTGATTGCTAATAAATTGCCGTTTAGTATTACTTAATGTTTGTTAGTTTTTTTTATAAAATGATAATGATTAAGAACAATTGCTTATGAACCATTCATGTAATTTAATTATTGTTATATTTTGATCCCAAGAATAGACACAAACAATAAGCAAAAAAGACAAATTGTTTATAATAAATTTGTACAATGCACAAATCATACAATACATTACAGGTGCCTAGCGAGTTTATGATGTATTTATATTTATATACATTGTTTATGGCGTTTTTGAGGAAGCAATAAATTATAACTGTAGGCACGTCATTAAATAATTTAAAACTTAACTATTTGTAAGAACTACATATTTTCAAGTATATCTTTGAAAGTCTTGCTGTTGATTCTGAGACCAAACATCGTCTATTTCTAATGTCTATTCTATTTTATTACTTTATTTACGATTTAAACGTAACTTATTTTATTTTTCATTCACAATCACTGCTGTCTCCATCTGACCACAAATGGTACAAAGCACAAATCTGTTATCACTTGGGCTCTTGTACTCTTGTATATAAGTAGGAAGAATACACCATGTTAGTTTTAAGTAAACCGACTCTGGTCACAGTAAGCGAGGTCGGAGGGCCGCCTATAGTATTAGTATAGAATGATTGAGACTGGAACTCTGCGCGAGCGTATCAAGCATTTCTAATACAAATGTATGTCTTATAAGTATATTTTTGCGTACACCGGTGCCTGCGGTCTAACGTGAGTTAATAAGCCTTTAGTATGCAACGCAGTGATGTGCGCACCAATCGATAGCTTGGTGTGCTAGCGCAGAGGTCGACCGCGGACTGTACATTATTACTGTAAGTCGTTATCGAGTAACATTTTTACTTGGAACAATTTGCTCCACAGACAGTGAGCTATAGCGTCTAAGAATCGTGTGCCTCAGTGTATAGATTTAGCTATAGTGAAGGATGAAAGATTATAAATACAATCATTACTCACTTAGGAAAATTGATTATCAGAATTAGACAAAAAGAGTGATTAATGATTGAAATTTAAAGTAAGGCAACATAGATTATAATAGTTTTGTAAGGTGTCCTATGCGAGAGTTTTACCTGTTTGGAGGATATAAAGAGATTTTTGTAATATCTCGCATTTGGCGCCGTCGTCGTTGGCAGAGACGGTGATATTAAACCCAATGGCTAGGTTTACAAAGTAGCGATATTATATGTGAATTTGACGCGTTTACAAGACGTAATATTGTATCATTGGTTACCATAAGCTCTTATAGTATTTGAAATAAATATTTACATTGATGTCCAGTTTTTCTATTTCTTGACACCCACCCTGATAAAGAAATAAAAAGGAAATGTACAAAAATGTACTACGGTGATATAGGTATGTTCGTCTAAATCAAACGCAGAAAGTGGGGACGGGCAGGACTTGTTGCCAGGATGAACGGCCATCGGCTGTGGCCAAGCCCAGAAGACTGCTCGAATGGCGACAGCGCGCTCATACCCGCCTAATTTGTGCTACACTGAGTTTCCATAAATAAAAGGTACTTTGTGGTCCTGAGTGATGGCGCATTAAACAACACACACACGTTTGAACTTGTCCGGAGTGCGAGCGGGCGCGCACAATCCCTCGTGTATTAAGGAAATGTATCGACGTGTAAATCCGCTCCGTCCCCGCCATACGCCTGTGCGCCGTCCCTCAAGAAGCACACTCAGAAATGGACAGACAATAATGGACATATTACGCAGTTCGAATCATCATAATAATATTGTTGTAAGCACACAAGGTGTTCAAAATATCTTTCTACTCATTGTTTTATAATTTAATATGTGCAGTCAGGTTGTTCAAAATTAGCTTGGCAAACAAAGCTCTCAAAGTTATCTGTGTCTGTGTATAATGTTGTACTTGACCACAGTATTTTTTTGTCCTCTGTGACTTGACTACTCTACGACGCTCATATCAATAACTTTACGCTTGACTGACAACATCTGGCAGCAAGTTGGGTGCAAGTTGACACTAACTTACTGGATGCCCGTGGCAGCAGACCGCCATCGCCAGGAATGGGAAATGAGAGAGGAGGCTTATGTCCAATGACGGGCGCTATAAAGGTCATAGTCCATTTATACCGCACCGCTTCAACACCGCCCTAAATGAAGGCGACAGGTAGCAGGCACCGAGCAGTCCACGCGGCGACAGCTAGCTGACTCCCAGCTGTCCACGCGTCGACTGCTATTCCCTCTGCGCGGCGGCGACGGCGGCGGCGCGGCGACCGCTAGCAGTCGGCGCGCGGCGTCAGCGAGGCGTCAACTACCGAGCAGTCTGACGGGCGGTAAGCTCGCGGACCGCGCGCTGTCCGCTATTTTATATTGTTACTGTAACATGTATCTACAGTAAACAGCCATATTTGGCTGCTCATACTTTGGTTGAGTGGGAGCGGTGCGGTCTAAGTGGGCTATGTGACCTTAAGGGTTGCTAAAGATGTTGTGAGATGTTCGACTAAATTATATCAGAATGTTCATACAAAACATTTCCGCTATGGCCTATACCGAAACCAAACTGCAAAAACTCGTTCTCGTAATCGTATTAAATTGTATGAAAACCTACGGTCGTTTTCGGTATTTTAATAGGTAGCAGTCATATTTGATAGCATTTTGACGGATCGTTTATAAAATATGAGTGTGAGTACGAGAGTTTTTCACGTGGTTGGGGTACTTATCTCCGCATTTTAGGCTATAATACAGAATATATAATACGAGTAGTACGCTATACCTGTGGCTATACTAGGTACGTTAGATCAGTGCAATTCTGCAAGATGGCAGCACTAACTGAGAAGTCTAGGGTGGAAGCCCCGGTACTGGCCACTGCACTGCCCCGATTGTGGAATTTGTGGCCACTTGTGTAGGTATGTTTATTAATAGCCCTGTAAGCAGCCTTCAGGCGGGATTCGAAACGCGCTCCGGGGAATCCGACCCCGATGTTCTGACCAACTAAGCTATTACCGAAAGGCCTAAAAGACTCGTCGAATTTATCTATCACTTTTGACGCTGTAGGCTAGCGTTGCCTAAAAAAGGTTGCTCCCGGCTTATTTGCACTGCAATGAAAGTCGCAACCTCGTGAAAAAAAAAACACGAGTAAGTAAGTAGAGTGCTTGTCAGATAAGTCTGCGCGCGGTAAAAATCGAATACTAATCTTTTCTATAACATAAGAACAAAAAAATGCACTGTAACTAGCGCCAAAAACGTGCCAGTCACGCGCAGAGTTATCTGACAAACACTTTACCTACTATTTGACAATTAATCCCTCGAGGCACTGCTCAAGTCTTTTAACACCTGGCCCTTTCGATCTCGATTATTTTCCATATTTCCATTTCATTCTCTCTTCGATGTTCAGGTTATTCTTTTGTCGTCGCTCCGCCCGCGTTTATTTTTCATTTCTTGGGGGCGAAGAAAATAATTTTCTCTGAGCTTTGAACCGGCGCGCGGCGGCGAGGGAAAAATGAGAAATTTGGAAAATGTAATTGGATTCCGGCCTAATCTTCGACGCCTCTCGCGTTCTAAGAGAGTGCGTGTTCGAACAGAACAAGGGTGGGTAATGTAGGTTTTATTTTACGAAATCATTATTAGATTTCATTTTTCAAGTAGGCGTTTGTTTAATAACCACATTTTACATGGAGCGAGAGCGTTTTGTTTATGAGATACTAGCGGATCCTCGCGGTTTCACCCGCGTGGTACCCGTTCCCGTGGGAATATAGGGATAAAATATAGAAAATATCACTCGGGATGAATGTAGCTTTCTAATAGTGAAAGAATTTTCTAAATCGGCACAGTAGTTTCGGAGCCTATTCGATGCAAACAAACAAACAAACAATCAAATCTTTCCTCTTTAGAATATTAGTATAGATTGATAGATAAATATATAAGACTTATATAAAATTTCCAAGAAAAATTTCTGAATTTTTGATAAGTGAGTATGGCGCTGCGCAAAGGCGTTTTTTGTGTCCCACAAAAGTTTCTCGTTTGAGAAATCAATGGAAGTAGGTACTTAAGTGGAGTCCACTTCTGACTGCCCAGACGTAGACAGTATCAATTTATTTGTATTTCTAATAGCTGTGCTAATACGTAGGTAAGTAGGTAGGTATGTACATGTTAGAAAGAGATGTATACATTTAAGTAAGTTAACGCACCACTATTAAAACAAATAAATTGAACGTAGGTATGTGTTTTTTCCTGATCAATGTTTCTTATGTAGCTTAAACGAAATATCTAATGTAGGTAGGTACCTATCTACATAATTATATTGTAACAGCGTTTTCAATAAAAACTATAAAACCGAACTACAGCCTGTAATCTACTGCTCGATAAATAGTATTTTGTCGACGACGAGACTTAATTTAACCTCTAAGGCGCTGCGCAAACGTAGACACCACCCTACCATTGACATATGAAATCATTCCTCCCTGCACAGACATACTTACAACACTTTTTGTGTCCACTTAGTGGACACAAAAAGTGTCTACCCATGTCTGTGCAGTCAGAAGTGGACCACACTTACTTCCATTGATTTCTCAAACGAGACACTTTTGTGTCTTGTGTAGGACACAAAACACGCCTTTGCGCAGAGCGTTATCTCACTTATCAATCGCTCTTAACAGTCATAAGCACAATACAAGAATTCAGAAAAAATCCTTGGAATTTTTTATATTTTACTTCCCCATAAACTTTGTCTTTAAAACGTCTACAGGGTTTTCAAACATTGCCGTGAAATTATGTAATGTAAATACCATTAGATACCAAACAAACATAGGTATATAGTGTGTTAAATAGTGTAGGTAGGCAGATACTACAGCGAAGCGAATTATCGCCTACTAACAGCTAATGGTAATGTGGTCGCGTAGTCCGTGCGTGTGGCAGGCGTCGCGTGCGCGTCACTCAGCCCGCCTCAGACCTCAGATACACTCGCATACAAACAGGATTTGGTGCTTATTTCTCGGGTCTCTATGCAAGTTGGTAGGTTTTGGTAATGCGGGTATAGAAGACAAAAAAACCAAGCGAACATTACTGCAATGCAAACATGGCGAAGCGTTTAAAATTGCTTTTATTTTCTTCTTCAAAGCGAACACTGAAGAAAAACAAGCCCTCCATACCCAAAACTTGACGACCGGCGCATATAAGTGGTTTTACTTCTTGCGGCGCGAACCATCACAGCACAGATACCAAGTAGGCAAAGTGGTGTAGGTAAGAGACACACCAAATTATCGCCCACTAATGTGGTCCCACAGTCCGTTGCGTGTGGAAGGCGTCTCGGTCGCGTGCGCGTCAAGCCGAAAACAAATTATCGGACGCGGCTAACAGCCGCGACTGATAAGTGTGCACTCTTTTGGGTCGTTGCTTCGGCTGACAAAAACATCCAGCGCACCAGATTGCTATCGGGCGTCCGATGACGTCATATTAGTCTATGGTTGCGTCGTGGTTGCGTCCGCGACTGACGTTAGTTTGCACATTTCAGTGTATTTTCATAGTCGATACCTTTAAGTCGCGGCTGTCAGCCGCGTCCATAAGCCCCGTCCGATAATTTGTTTCCAGCTTCACTCAGGTCGCCTCAGATACGCTCGCACAAAAACTATTAGGTTTTAGCTTTTGGACTCGAACTATTTCTGGATGACGATGTAGGTTAAAACGCTTCGGAAAACCTTTAGAATAATTCTATAGGTTTCATTCAATATGCTGATGCCGTACCTATTACTCGACTAATAGTCTAATACGGCATCGGCATATTGAAAAATATTGGCACATCCCACATAATCATCATGATCATCATCATGTCAGCCGAACGACGCCCACATAATCTATACTAATATTATAAAGAGAAAAGATTTGATTGTTTGTTTGTTTGCATCGAATAGGCTCGGAAACCACTGAACCGATTAAAAAAATTCTTTCACCATTAGAAAGCTACATTCTTCCCGAGTGACATAGGCTATATTTTATTCCGATATTCCCACGGGAACGGGTACCACGCGGGTGAAACCGCGAGGATCCGCTAGTAATAATATAAAATTGACAGGTAGATGATAGGACCGTACCGTAAACCGGGGCTACTTTGACTTTGCGTATAACTTTGACAGTTTTTGGGGTTACTTTGACACGACACGATCTTGGTCGTTTGTTGCGCTTTTTCGGCTGCGGCCGGGGCGCGTGGCAAGTGCGGCAGTAGAGGGGAAGGATCTGCGAGTGAGTAGGTTCCGTCCAAAGCAAGATTTCCATCGGAAAATGGACAAAATGCGACACAAATTTTTGACGAAAGTTTTCTTGAGTTTCGTGTGCACTATTTGCAAATGTGTCTACCTTCATTATAAACTGATAAGCGATTGGATCTGCTGCGTGACCTCTTTGAAGCAATGGAGGCACAAAAATAGTCACATACCTAAATGCCAACGAATGTGAAGATACAGATTGATAACTTTGAGATATGTTTTTGATGTTTGATCATATTTATTTTGATTTGTTTTGTAAGAATGTTAAACTATTAATGTCCCGACTGATTTTAAGAACACACGGTACAACTTCCTATAAATATTGTAAGAATAACATTTCAAAACAATATAAGTAAGTAATAAAACAATTATTTACAAAAATAAATGTCTGTTTCTTTTCAACTTAATATTCGTTTTATTCTGTAAATAACTCTATAATATAAGAAAACTATGTAAAATTTATATATTTTTTGGTTTCAAAAGTGTCAAAGAAACCTGCACAATGATTATAATTGACTTTTAGGCAAATCTAATAAGGTGTTAAAATAACTCCAGACTCCAGGTTACTTAGACACCTTTTTAAAAAAAATATTAAAAACAAATGGGGGGTCTTAGACTGCTGTACAGCACACATCTCAAAGCCAAGACTTCAGTTGTTCTGATGAAGTACAAAAAGCTTGATTTGCGAACATATTTTTTCTAGTTATGTAGTAAAACCTCCAAAAACATGTCATAGTAGCCCCGGTTGACGGTACTGTTCAATTAGCCGAAACGGTGCGTGTAAATTGCAGGTATTTATATGGTATGGAAAAATAAATTGTGGTAGCAAAACACCACCAGCCCTGCAATAGTAACTTTCAGGCGGGATCCCACCTGAAAATCATTTGCAGGGCAGCAGGGTTTTACTTACAAAATAGCATTGTGTGTGCAAAATAGTTTAAATCTTAATGTACTAAATTCTGTTCCCACCAGTACTCAGCAGGTGGCAGGCAGGCGTCACTCACTGCGCAGTGGCTGAATCGCGTGCGGGCCCGGGTTCGATCGCCACCGAATCTCAAAGGTTACGGCTAATAACGCTCAATTATGCAATCCCTTGTTACAATAGTAATGTTGAAGCTGAACGTTGGTATTTTTTCGGTGGATTTCGTTGAGCTATTTAGGGATGTACAGGAAGGATTTCTGAATTACGGGCAGCTAAGAATGGGGAAGTTGATCAATATCTTCTTTCCTTTTTGTCCACAGCGGGGTAGCACTTAGCCTTTTAGTTCAACACAATCTGATGGTGAAGATAAGGCTGAAGGCGGAAGCGCACTACTCCCGGAATCCTCAACCACTGAGGACTAGTTTCGGTTGGTTGATGTATCCTAGAGATGGATAAGCTCATTCTTAATTACTTACTCTGTTTTTAGATGACTTGTATCATACCTATGCTAGTAGCGTAAACGAGTCGTGAAGGCGCAATCTGCGCGCGGTCGAAATTGAATAGGAAGGAACTAACTTTTTTAGGACGTAATTTTATTTGACATTATTTGAATGTATTCCTATTGACACCATTTCTATTCCTTTTGACATTTATTGAGTTCTCACACTGACATTATAAGTATGAATCAAATCTTGTATAATTTTGCATGCCACTGTGGCTGGCTGAGTAAGTGGAACAAAAAAAAATGAACTGTACAACATCTATGTAACCTTATTCATATGCAAATAAACATTATTTCTATTTCTATTTCTAATCTTTTACCATTACGGTAATGGTAAAAGATTAGTTGAAGTTGTAACAAAAAATGATCGTTACACTGTTTACAATAATAATATGCAATTTATTTTCGTTGGCCGCACTTTGGCCAAGCAGTTATTCAAGTTTGAAAATGTATTTTTTTTTCTTCATTTTCAAACTTGAATAACTGCTTGGCCACTAATCGTACACTGTTGAAGTCGTAACAAAAAATGATTGTTACATTGTTTACAATAATAATATGCAATTTATTTTTGTTGGCCGACACTTTTACTTTATTGGTCCAAACATATTGTATGAAGCGTGACTGATCTCCTTTGTAAATTGTACCTAAAAAGTAGGATTTCTACAGGCGGAGACACTCTGTGTCAGAACTTTAAAATTTGTTGCATCAGCCTAGTAACTAGTAAGCATAAAAATTAAATTGTTATTTGCAAAAAAAAAAGCTTCTAACCACTAGTAGGTACCTAGTCAAAGTAGTGTGGTAGTAGGTATTATGGTTCTCCATGATTTTCTCTAAAGCTAAAACAACAGTAAAGTAGGTAGGTACTCTTAAAACAAAATTTTAAATAAGTAGGTAGGTAGGTAGGTACTCAAAAAAAAACCCGGTTAGCCCGTGGCTATGGTAAACATACATACATAAACACACATACATACACATACACACACACATACACACTTACACACACACTTCTTTTCATAAAGATATACATATGACTGTCGTAGAAAGTAAATGTTTAAGTAGTTTAATTTTTCTAGTAAATAATTAAGTTTTTAATAAATAAGTCTAGAACTGTTAAAAACACCTATATAAATGTAGCACAGTGAAAGTATAAATATGTTATGGAAGAGCGGAGTCATCTGATACAGGCAAAAATTGCTTAAAAGATGACTTCGGTCACAAACTGTTGTATAAACTTGCCTTAAAATGAAATAAACTTTATTTTATTTTTATTTTTTATTTTTATTAAACGCACTCGGCCCGCAATCGTTGAAGTTAGGCAACTTTCTCAATGGTCGGGTACTGGATGGGTGACCATCTCATCTCGAGCTCCTATGTATGCTTCGGAAGGCACGTTAAGCCGTTAGTCCCGGCTACGTTTGCAGTACCTACCTAGATAGGTCGATCTTTAAAAAAAAATACAATTTGTAATTTGTAATTTACAATTAAAATATGTAAGTAGGTATAGGTACTTACCTACATATAATTTTATAATTATTGTAAATTGACAGGCGTTTTTTACAATAATTATAAATGTTGGTTCAACAGCATTCGACCTTAACCCAAAATTAACCCTTAAGGCGATACTCGGAAAAAATGTGCTGAAGCGAGATAGCAATGAGAAAAAGACGCGCGCGGGAGCGAGACCGATTTTGCAGATTAGGCAAAAAAACCACAAAATCACTTCGTATTAAAAACTACAGCGATTTAAAAAAAAATGCTTCTATACGATCAATATTATTGGTGTCCACTAATTAAACCAATTTCCAATAGTGTAAGTAACCCCATTTAAGAATAATCTTCACTTTTCGTATTTTTAGAGGTCTTTTCGAAAATAAAAAGTGTCGAGGCAAAATCATAAAATCGTGTTTTTGAAACTATACGATTCTAGATAAAGGTATGAAGAAATATATATCTTATTACCAGATTTTTAACAGCTGTAATCCTATAGTTTTAAATCAAAAAGTCCATATTTTTCCGAGTAGCGCCTTAACCCTTAACCCAACCGACAGCGGAATGTGTGCCCTGTCTCTGTCACTCAATATAGAGTTGACAAAGACAAAACACAGAATTCGAATCCGATTCCGTTTCCGACATTTTGTGAATCAGTAGGCAGGTGTGATGAAGGCTAAGTGCTATCTTATAAAAAAACTTATTTATAATACCACAGTACCTATAAGGTACTAATCGTAGATCTGCTCACTTCATGAAATGCTCGAGAATTTCATGAAATGGTCGCATTTCGTGAAATATTTCAAATGTTTTATGTGATGTGGCTTGGGCAGATCAAACATAAGAAATCGTTTCTCGATATGGGCAACTGAACGCGCGGGTACTTCATGAAATGGTCAAGATCATTGATCACATCGTAATAGTAGATTGTTTAGCAAGGAATGTATGGCACCTATAACAGTCGAGTGTTTTGGCCGATAGTTCGAGACTGTTATGGGTCCATACACCCGAAGTAAACACTCTACTTTTCATTTTGAATACGAGGAAAGTAAAAATAAACAAATACCTAATCTAAAAAATATTTTTCCTATGGCCGCGGAGTTTTCGATAGACTCAGATTTCAGAATAGAATACATAACTTTTTTGTTCATTTCATGAAATGGTCGCATTTCATGAAATGACCAGTCTAAATTGACAATATCGTTGAATATTCAACGTTTAATGTTATTTCCAACAACTTTTGACCATAGCATAAATACGACTATTTCATGAAATTACCATCATGAAATTATCAGTTTAATATGAAAGGTTTCCATGACATCAAAGTTTTTATTTCTGAACTTGTATTCGGGCTTTTTCTATTTTTTTAACCGAATTCAAAAATAGGAGGGATTCTCAAGTCGTGTGAATGTGTTTTTAACCGACTTCTAAATCAAAAAGGAGGAGGTTCTCTATTCGTCTGTATGTATGTTTTTTTTTTTTGTGTATGTCCACCGATTACTCGAAAACGGCTGAACCGATTGAAATGGTTCAAACGTTATTACATCAGGTTGGATTCCAATTTGGTCCCATTTTTTGAAATTTTGAAATCGGTTCAGTAGTTTTCAGGAAATCTTGAAAATACTGTCGTTTTCGTTACCACGTTATGTGAATTTAATACGTATCTTTAGGCATAACTCCTTTGTTTATAAACCGATTTAGATGATTCTTGTTTTGTTAAAAAGGGGATACCTCAAGGTATTTTAACCGACTTCGAAAAAGGAGGTTTTCAGTTTGATCATATACCTATTTACCAGAAAACACGTAAATTGCCTACACGATGCACTAAAAAGAGTGAAATAAAAATTATTTTTATAAAAAAATAAAACCGCCTTCAAAAAATCCACATCAAAAAAGTAAGAAATAATTCCTCACCAAATAAATAACGTAAGTACTTTGAAGTCGGGCGGGTTTTAACAAAAACAACAAGAAATTGTACATGTTTCACGCCCGACTTCAAAGTACTTACGTTATTTATTTAGTGAGGAATTATTTCTTACTTTTTTGATGTGGTTTTTTTGAAGGCGGTTTTTTTATATATGTTCCACGAGAGCTCCGCCAATAGTGAACCGATTCTGATAATTCTTTTTTTATCTGATAGACCAAAGTTTCAATTTGGTCCCATGAAAAATTTACCGTAGTCGGTTCAGAAGTTTCTTCAGTATCCTGAAAAAACACATTGTTTTCGTCGGGTAGTTCTTGCTTTACGCTTCAATCTTCGGAAACTATTAACCAATTTCGATAATTCTTCTTTTATTCGAAAGAGTATATTCCTGAGTTGGTTCTATTGTAACCAAGTTAAGAGCTGATGGTGGAATCCAGGGGAAATTGAGGAAACTCGCAAATTTTATAGGTATTTTACGTGTTTTATATATTTATCAAGTATTTGCATCTGCTAATCATGATGTCATCATAATGAGCTGGTGATGGAAGGTACAACTCCTAAATGGTTAAGGGTTGGAGGGTAATTTTTTAAATATCGTTAATACGTAAAGATTTGTTATTGTAATATTTCAGGTTATTTAGGACTTCTAAATTAGGAGAAGCCGAAAAAAACAACAGAAATACTTTGTGAAACAATATACACAATAATAATGTGAGTGATGTGAGTTGTAACCAATCAAATAAATTAGATTTAAGGCTTGACACCGACTTCAAACTGATCAGAAAGTTCCAAGATTAGTAAAGTTAGAAAAGTCGCGCATTTTCGTCCTATAAATTGAATGATTTAATTTATTTTTCATTTTTACGTGTTTTGGGAAGAGAGTTTTTGTTTGCAGTTTTCTTGTTTTGAAGGCGGTTTAATTTTCGAACGTCATATTATCGAAAGAGAGTTTGCCTTGCAAGTCCGGTAGAACACGTGATAGCGAACTTAAACGTGGTTATTTTTTACAGACCACAGAAATAGCACAAATAGGTAGGTAGATACTTGTTGTTTAAACAGAAAGAAAAAAATCTAATGATTACGTGGCCAGTAAAAGAGGTACTTATTCCAGTTACCGCACCAATTTGAACCGCACTAAAAGCATTCCAGGCCCTTGATTCACAAACCGTCGGAAACGGAATCAGATTCGAATTCTGTGCTTTGTCTTTGTCTATTCTATAGAGAGTGACGGAGACAGTGTATACATTCCGCTGTCGGGCGGGAGCGTTTCCGACGATTTGTGAACCAGTGGGCTGATGATAAAGTGATAATAATGCAGCATTTACACGGACATTTACATTTAAGCATTTAATCGAACGGGCTTATCCACGGGCGGCAGTCGGAATATCAACAAAGTCAAGTATCAACCAATCGAAGCTATTAGCCTCGATTAAAATAATTATACCGTGCAAGTGCACTGCAAAAGCATCGGTCTTCAAAAACTATTATGTACATTAAAATCATATGCGACATGAGCGACATCATAATGCCTAAGCTATAATCTAAGACTAGGGTTGAGCTGACTGCCCTAAAAACTTCCACTAAAAGTCCTGTCTATCACCTCGTGTTGAGAACGGTACCGCGATGTTGCAGCTAACAGCGCCATCTAGCGATAGTCTTTGCGCCTAAACTGCATACAAAAGTTGAAATAGGTAGTATCACAGCCGTCTCTATCGTCTTGATAGAGATGGCTGTGGTAGTATGTATTTAAAGGGTGGAATTTTTATTTCATGATACCGGAGGGAAAGTACCTACTCGAAATAATGGAGATAGCTACACTCAAAGGAAACATTCCTTTATTTATTCAATTAAACAAAAGTTATTTACGATTAGCGCTCTGTTATATTATTATTAACATGTGATTTGGTGATTTGTATTTGTGTTTGGTAGTCATGTGTATTTTGACACTGACATTATTACTATCCAAGTAAGTAAGTAGGGTGATTACGCCAAACGTCGGCCCCCCCCAAACCTCGGCCGTCTGCACATTTTCAAATTGCGTTCATTCAAAAGGTACTTAAATGGAAATTTTTCCACTCGAATTGCAACCTTCGTTCATACTCTATACGTACAAACGGTTACTATCCGATTACGTCTCTCGCTCTTCGCATACTGAGCGTCAGTAGCGATCCCGTCGTTGAAGCGCTAGGTTTTTTTTATTTTTTTTTATTAGGTTCATTGTGAAAGTAGCTAACTTGCTGTGAATACCCACGCATCGGGGATTGATATTACACCTATAAGGCGTTTCTTTTTTTTTGCTTTAAGCTTTGATATCACTAATAAGTAAATTTTACTATATTTTAAGATACTTTTTTAACATTTTGTATAATTGGATTATGAGAAAAATAGGGGGCCGCCATTAGAATATCAGTTTTGACTTAAAACCCTATACTCGGCCGGGGCCGACTTAAAGTAAATGCAGTCTGTTTTATAAATTAAAATTCTACTAATCACATTGGCTGAATAGGAGAATTCGCAAAGCCTTAAGGTAAATAAATCCATTTTACGTTTAATAGCCAAATACCGGCCGGGGTGATATTAGTTTAATCACGAGATATAAGGTACACTAAACTGGGGCCGACTTTAGAAATATTAAAGGTCATAATGTCGGCCATCCTCAAATTCGACCGCCACTATACAGGAGGATTACTTTTGTGTTTACCACAGCATAAAAAAACTATAAACCTTTATTTTTATTTTATCTGACTTATTTTATCATTCTTAAATACTATTAGGAAGACGTCATAGTTATTTTATCATTCTTAAATACTATAACGGTGACGTGAAAGTTTAACTAACAATCACTGTTGAAATACCTTAGTATTTTTTTAACCTCTTTGATTATTAAATTCTGTTTTAAATTCAATTTTTTATAACATAAGTACTTACTTAGTTTATTACTTTTATTTAATTTTATTGTGATGTTTAACTTTGTTAACCGACTTCTAAATCAAAAAGGAGGAGGTTCTCTATTAGTCTGTATGTATGTTTTTTTTTTTTTTTTTTTGTGTATGTCCACCGATTACTCGAAGACGGCTGAACCGATTGAAATGGTTCAAACGTTATTACATCAGGTTGGTTTCCAAGTTGGTCCCATTTTTTGAAATTTTGAAATCGGTTCAGTAGTTTTCAGGAAATCTTGAAAATACTGTCGTTTTCGTTACCACTTTATGTGAATTTAATACGTATCTTTAGGCATAACTCCTTTGTTTATAAACAGATTTAGATGATTCTTGTTTAGTTGGAAAGGGGATACCTCAAGGTATTTTAACCGACTTCGAAAGACGAGGTTTTGAGTTTGATCACATACCTATTTACCAGAAAACACGTAAATTGCCTGCACGATGCACTAAAAAGAGTGAAATAAAAATTATTTTTATAAAAAAATAAAACCGCCTTCTAAAAAACCACATTAAAAAAGTAAGAAATAATTCCTCACCAAATAAATAACGTAAGTACTTTGAAGTCGGGCGGGTTTTAACAAAAACAACAAAATATTGTACATGTTTCACGCCAGACTTCAAAGTACTTACGTTATTTATTTGGTGAGGAATTATTTCTTACTTTTTTAATGTGGTTTTTTAGAAGGCGGTTTTATTATTTAACTATTGGTACCTAATTTAATTATACTAACATTGTTAAAGTGTAAAAAACAACAAAAACAAAATAATTAAGTATACTTACTTAAAAAAATTAATCATGTTAATATTTTTCATTGTCTTAATTTGAAACACCCTATACCCGGCCGGCATTTGGGAAAAACGCGACCGACTATAGGCAGTAAACGGCCGACTTTAGGGTTTTTTCGTTCTCGACGCTTTAGTACCTTAATACTTTTTTCTTATAGTAGAGAAGTCAACCTTATGCCTAGAAACATAAAAAAGATTTATCAACCTGTCTCGAAACACATCACAATCTATCTTTAGTTCCAAACTGATGGAGCCAGAGCGATCCAAAGTGAGAAAATCCGTAAGGGGGCCGACGTTTAGCGTATTCACCCTACTAGTAGCTCCCCACGGTTTTACCCGCGTGGTTCCCGTTCCCGTGGTAGGTATTCCCACTTCACGGGATAAAGTATAATGGTATAGTCTAATGAAACTGTTAATTAAGTATGTATGTAGGATTTTACAAAAAAAAGTTTAGATCTAGGTATCTCTTGTTTTGATATTCGTTTACTTAGGTACTTTGTGCACAGCTTTGGGCTAGATAATTGGCGTGGTTTCGTGACGAAACTACCACAACAGCAGCCATATACAATGAAATAATTAAAAACACGTTTTTAAACATAAAATGTCGGAATTAGTCGAAATAGCCCCTTTTCGGGAAATTCCAACTATTTCTTTTTCAACACACTTGCTCATAAAGTGAGCCTTATTACATCGATCTTAGGGCCATAAACCGAACTATAACCCACGCGTGCATAATAATATTACAGTACTAGTTGCGTAATAGAATTATCCCTACAAAGTTAAGTAAGTACCTAACTGCAAATTATATGCGAGTAAACAGAGACTTTTCAATTTAACCGGGTAATACAGTATCCCTACAAAGTTAAGTTAGTACCTAACTGCAAGTTATATGCGAGTCAACAGAGCATTTTCAATTTTAGCGGGTAATAGATACAGTTCTTTTTTTGTAACAACAAAGAGGTTTTATACGGCTGAAAATCCATTTACGTTTTTAGAATAAATAAATGTGTCCCTAATTAAGACAAAAAACAATTAAGTATATTATTATCAAATTATTTATAATTCACAATAATTTGTTATAAAACATTTGCATTTTATCACTATTATTATACTTAATTATTTTGACGTAGGCTGTATGGCTGTATGTAATCAATCACCTCACATTTGGCGCGTGCAAAAAAAAAACTTGCGCGCTTTTTCCCTTAGTTAATATTAGGTTAGTACAATATGTATGCAATAAATGTTTGTTTTTCCTCGCAAGTGTGTTGATAAAGTGCGTATGAAACTCGTGAGCAACTTACTCACTAGACACTCGGCTGATTTACGCCCTCGCCTGCGGCTCGGGCTGCAACCCACAGCCTCGTGTATAATGAGCAACCTAAGCTCACTTGTATCATAATATACTATTAATTTCTCACCTAGTCGTCTGAGAAAGCTCTAAGTTGAATTCAGAGTTGATAAACGGAACTGGCACGTAAATATGGACCTTATTATAAATTAGAACGCTTCGATTTCGTAAAAACACACTTTAAAAATTAAGAGAGGTAATTTCAACTACGACCCATAGTAACTAGTGACGGGACACAAAATATCGAGTATTTTTTGTACGAGCACAGTCGATCATGTCGATATATTATTTTTTCTATTTTAAAGAAGCTCATTATTTTTAAACCGGTCCCAATGTTTGCAAAATCTAAGGTTTAAACCTTAAACTTAAGGTTAAGGCCTTTCAACTTTTTTCTCAAGTTTTTTTACCAAGTAAACATCATTGCAAAATTTTTAAATTTTTGTGATAACTTACATGTTGCCTTTTACCATATAAATATTTATATTATTATCAATTAAGGGCTTTAAAAAGTAAGTCGAAATGGTTTACGTATTAAAAAGTGCTTTATTTTTGGCACTTAGTTAAGCAGGTATAAGAGTTTGAAAAAATATAGTTAAATATATAGGTATGTCAATTGTATAGTAGAAACTATTAAAAAATGTCGAAGTTATAAAAGCAATCGTCAAAGATATTTATCGACGTAATATCGAAACTTGTACAACACTATCTTTTCTCACTTTCATATAAAATGACGGGAAATTCAGACTGTCCAATGTAGTTGTAATTCCCCGAATTAACATTCACGTGGGGTTATTAAAACTAATACCATAACTTTCTAAATACGCAAGGAACACAAGAAAAAACATAAAACAAACAAAAGGGGGGATTTAATTATCCATCTTGCCTTGAAAAATCGAAGATTGAACCATTTGAAGCACAAATAAATCTTAAAACCTTAGGACACTTGCTTAGACGCACACGCCAGAAAATGGTGGCTGGCAAAGTATCATTGTTGTAAGCGTCATGCACATGCCTAGCGTCACCATCTATGTTCGAGGTATAGTAACTTGCTTTCGGCTTCCTGTATATAGATGTCACTGTTTCAAATAACGGATAACACCGAAGTTATTCAAGGTAGTTTGAATTGCCCCACAGTTGTAATTGCCCCGCCCCACCTTACCGGTTTCTTGTTTTGTGATCTCTGAAAAATTACCGGTATCGGGTACTGCCATCGATTGTCTAGTAGTTGAACTATAATTTTTTTAGAATATAAATTATTGCATTAGTTTTGTCATTTTTTATAACGGTCTTGTGATTTAAAAGACTTTTAATAATAATGTAGGTAGTTTCTTCGTATCTAGATGACGGGATGGGAAGTGAAATCCCAGGCCGTGTTTCCATGTTAGCTGAGATTCGCGGAGCCGAGCTGTCTTTCCTTACATTCGTCAACTAAGCTTTTTAATTGAAGATTCAAGATTCAAATTTGTTTATTCAATTTAGATTGTTATTTACAATACTTGTGAACGTCATAGAAGCTACGCCATCGGTTCGCAAACCCTACAGCGGGAGGCCTTGGAGAAGAACCGGCAAGAAACTCCAAGGGTTGTTTTTTTCTCCCTGTCTTATTTCATACAGAGTCGTCAAATTGAAAAATTACCTTAACATGGTATGACTAAGGTCAGTTTCCATCACAATTACACAATGGGTTATGTTATGATAAATACAGTTAAGTATAGGCGAACTAATGATCATAGCGGTGAAAAATTTTCAGTTACTTAGGAACTCTACTTAAAGCTTTAATATTAGTTTAAAACAAAAGACAATTCTACTATATACTGAAAGTTGCACCATACATGTTTCAAATGTAATTCTTAATAAAATGAATAAAAACAAAAGAAAACACATTTTAAGGCAAGCAGATAAGAGCAGACCCATTCCCACTGGCAGCACCCGTTCACGAGCATGACGCATAAACCAGCCATCGCTTCGCTCAACCATATTTTAGGGAACGTAACGACCCGCCTCACACGCCACCACCGTAGAAATGTTTTAGTGAGCATGACATACTCAAACTGTCTACCTTAAATGACCAAATTAAAAGCTTAACTAATATAAACGCTAATAATATAAAATATAGGACAAGACTCACAATATCATACTAGGAACATTTGTTACGAGTGTTACGACCAAGGTGTTTTGTCGTTCAAATAATCATTTACAGTGTAATAGCCTTTTTTGAGGAGGCCCCTCTTTATATGATTCTTAAACTCTAGATATGGTAAATCCAAGATATCACTTGGGATTTTGTTATATATGTGTATACCTTGACCAACGAAAGATCCGTGCACCTTTTCTAAACGGTACCGAGGCATTACGAGCTTGTTTCTATTTCTAGTATTACGATTGTGTAAATCACCATGTTTGGTATACAAGTTAATATTGCGACGTACAAAAAGAATGCAATTTAATATAAATTGAGATGCAGCTGTCAGTATACCTATTTCCTTGAACTTGTCTCTAAGCGAAGTTTCGGAGCCTAGTTTATAGATGGCTCTGATTGCTCGTTTTTGCAAGATGAATATAGCATTAATGCCAGCCGCTAATCCCCACAAAATAATGCCATATGACATGATGCTATGGAAATAACTAAAGTATACAGTTCTAGCAGTATCAACATCTGTTAGCTGTCGTACTTTTCTAATAGCGTAGGAAGCAGAACTAAGCTTACCAGCTAATGTTGCGATATGCGCATGCCATTGAAGTTTCGAGTCTAAAGTTACACCCAGAAAGATCGTTGATTGTACTAAATCCAGTTTTTCGTTGTTGATTACAATTTCTACAGGTACCGTCTGTACATTTGGCAGAGAAAAAAGTACGCACTTTGTTTTCTTTGCATTAAGCTGCAAATTGTTAGAATTAAACCAACCGAGTACTTGTGACAGTGCTTTGTTTACATCGTCAAAATTGGTTTTGTTTCTGTCTATGTTAAATATTAAAGAAGTATCATCTGCAAACAACACAATATCACAGAAGTTTTTGGCAAAGAAAGGCAAATCATTAATATAAACCAAAAATAGAAAAGGGCCTAAAATAGAACCTTGAGGTACGCCTAGTTTAATCTGAGAGCCGTTTGATTTCACTCCATTAATGTCAACTGTCTGAGTTCTGGAACTGAGATACGACAGTATTAGTTTCTGGGCATTATTTTTTACACCGTAATGATTTAGCTTCAACAGCAGCGTCCGGTGATCAACACAATCAAAAGCCTTGGATAAGTCGCAAAATATTCCAAGAGTATTTTGCGACTTTTCCCAGATCAAACACATGCTTTAAAAGTGCAACCCCAGCATCCGTGGTTGACTGACCCTTCATAAATCCGAATTGTTTGCTATGCATGAGATTGTTTAATGAGAAATGAGACAATAATTGCTCTAGTATTATTTTTTCAAATATTTTGCTTAAAAGGCGGGTAATATTGATATTGGTCTATAATTGCTTGGGTCTTCTTTGTTTCCTGATTTAAATAAAGGTATCACTTTGCTAAATTTCAATAAATCAGGAAAAATTCCTTGAGCGATACACTGATTAAATATAATAGCAAGATAAGGGGCAATAGCATGAATAATGTTTTTAAGTACAGTAACAGATATGCCCCATAAATCAGTGGTAGTTTTCATTTTAAGTAAATTAAATGTTTTGATTATATCGCTCGAATTAATTTCTTTAAAATTAAATAATGAACTACACTCAGACACATGTTTTTCAAGAACCGAGACAGCAGAAGCTGGTGAAGAATTCAAATTAGAGGTGGTTACTAATGGTATATTTACAAAAGAGTTATCAAAAATATTAGCAATTTCTGTTTCAGAGTTTATTCTTGCGTTATTAATGTTAAGCGCTAGACTGTTGTCATGTTGTTTACCTTTTCCGGTTTCACGCTTAATAATATCCCAAGTTGTTTTGATTTTATTATTTGACTTTTTAATTTTATCCTTTAAAAATATAGACTTTGCTTTAGAACATGCTTTTTTGAAAATCTTAGAATATTGTTTTACATGTTCTACGAAACGAGGGCTGTGATTAGTTTCTCTTAATTTATATAGTTCATACAGCCTGTTTCTACTTTTATAAATACCTGTCGTAGCCCATTTGCAAAACTTTAACTTCTGGGTGCATTTAATCGTTTTAGACTTAAAGATATTATTGAACTCATTCGTTACTAATTCAAAAAGGGTTCCATAAAGCGCATTAGGATCATCATGCACATATGGCATCATAGAAACTTTATCAGCTACATTATTTTCAAAATTACGTAGTCGCGTTTTTGTAACGGGCCTGCATTGTACACTTTTAGGCGCATCAACAATATCTAATTCATAGGATACCTTTAATCCGTAATGGTCGGATGTAATATTTTTAACGACTAGTTTGTTAGTCGGATCAGACTCCGAATCAAAAAAACCACATCAAAAAAGTAAGAAATAATTCCTCACCAAATAAATAACGTAAGTACTTTGAAGTCGGGCGTGAAACATGTAAGTACAATTTTTTGTTGTTTTTGTTAAAACCCGCCCGACTTCAAAGTACTTACGTTATTTATTTGGTGAGGAATTATTTCTTACTTTTTTGATGTGGTTTTTATGAAGGCGGTTTAATTTTTTTATAAAAATAATTTTTATTTCACTCTTTTTAGTGCATCGTGCAGGCAATTTACGTGTTTTCTGGTAAATAGGTATGTGATCAAACTGAAAACCTCCTTTTTCGAAGTCGGTTAAAATACCTTGAGGTATCCCCTTTTTAACAAAACAAGAATCATCTAAATCGGTTTATAAACAAAGGAGTTATGCTTAAAGATACGTATTAAATTTACATAAAGTGGAAAATACTTTATTAATAATAATTTTCAAGATTTCCTGAAAACTACTGAACCGATTTCAAAATTTCAAAAATGGGACCAACTTGGAAACCAACCTGATGTAATAATGTTTGAACCATTTCAATCGGTTCAGCCGTCTTCGAGTAATCGGTGGACATACACAAAAAAAAAAAGAGAAAAACATACATACAGACGAATTAATTAAATTAAAAGAATTGAACAAAGTTAATATTCGTGTAGTCAATGCACAGCTTTCGAGAATATCAACATTAAAATCGCCACATACTGCTATTGGTTTATTTTTTAACTTTAACTTATTCAACACATCCTCCATCACCGATTCAAATGTTTCAAAATTACCTTTAGGTGGTCGGTATACACATACAATGACTAAGCTTTTTAATTCTACACATGACAGCTCGACATGACGTTCTATAGAAAGGTTTACAATATCCTTTCTTTCTCTGTAGCTTATATTATTTTTTAGGAAAATTAGAGAGCCGCCACGCGTTGTTGTCTTCCTAGATAATAAATTTGCTAACTGAAAATTATTCACACTACATGACAAATCACAATGATTCAGCCAGTGCTCAGTTATACAAATGACATGAATGTCATTACATTCTGCAAATAATTCTAACTCTAAAACTTTGCCAGACAGGCCCTGAATGTTTTGACATAATACGTTAAGGCAAGAGGGCTTGGCTGTTGTCTTATGTTTTAGTTTAAAGCCGATTTAGAGACGTTTTCACTTTGTAAAGAAGTGTTTATATTATTTAAATTAATTAAATTATTATTAGTAGGTAAGCTACTAAAATCAGAGTCAAAAGACTTTGGCTTGCCACCTTGAAAGGTGTCTTGTAAATTAAAAGCTAACAATTTAGCTATTTTTGTCCTAAACCTATTTGCAAGATACATAGTATCCGATGTCAAAATAAAATTATTAATAAAATTATCAAAATATAAAACCTTTCTTGAACTTTGTAATCCTAGATGCATTGAATGAAGAAGTGCTTTTGGTTAGAAGATTCGCTTTCCTACTACGAGCGCACGTTGAGGGGGGTGAGTGACGCGCACGCCACCTCGCGGCCGCACGCAACAGCGCCGCGCTCACGATACTTTAAGGCAATAGGCTACACAGAACATGGGGCCAAGCCTGCTTGTCTTAATCGTGTTTCAATTGTAGTTCAATAGTAGTGCTTTTTTACACACTAGTTACAAGAAATGTGTACCTCTTTCACAACACGTCTGATAAAAATGCACTGCGATTGAACAACAATTGAAATACGATTGAGACACGATTGTGACTTAACGTTAGCAGACTTGGCCCCCAGGTGATAGGCTAGGCGAAAGTGGCGCGCGCCACCCGCCGCACAGTGGTCTGAAATTCGAGCTCCATACTCATAGAATTTTTTTGCAAGGAATTCAAAATTAAAAAATTGTAATGTGTTGAACACAACTCCCTCTATTTCTCATTAAAACTTGGAAGGTATGAAACGCTCCACGAGTGAGAAAAAAAATAATCGATATTTTATTGTATGGGAGAAAACAATTAAAGTCCCTTTTCTCGAAACTAAATGGAACTGAGACCTTGGTATTTATACCAGTTATTATCCCGTCCATGGCGGTCAAGATGGCATACCATACATGTGCCGTTCGGTACCGCTTTGCGCGCAGCAGACTTCTGAAATTTTGAACTTTTTGTATCTGATTTTTTAAATTTTTGACAGAATAAAACGAAGATACGTGTTATTAATAATGTAAAATTAACAGTATTATTGGTTAATTATTTCTAAATAACGAAGTAGGTGCTTAAAAATAAAGTTATAGTGAAATTTTTCAATGAATAGTATTAATTATAATTTGAACCCCTCAATCTTATTAATAACGTAAGTATAGTAAGACCATTAGCTGGTGCACTGTCTGTACTAATACACTACAACCAACTAAACGTAACGCTTGAAAATGGAGGCTACTTAAATGATCATTACTTAAAAGAATATGGATGTTTAATGTTGACATGTTTTAAATAATCTTGGTCTTAGAATACGTGCTCATTTATTAATTAATAAATAAACTTCTTACTACCACACCAATTATCTAGCTTATAAGCAGTTTTCATTAAGAAACAGTGTTACGGAAACTAAATTATGGATAAATATATACTTTATACTTTTTTGTAAATATACATACTTATTATACATAGAAAACACCCAGACCAAGACAAATAGACATGTTCAAGCACACAAATATTTGTCTCGTTTGGGAATCGAACCCCAGACCTCTGGCGTAGAAGGCAGGCATCCTACCCCTGCGCCAAATCGTTCGTCAATCAAAACTTCAAGTAATCTTAGATAAAACTGTGTCAAGACTTCGATTCGATTCAAGAAGATTCATCGGGTGGTATAGAGATTTCACACTTTTGTGCAAATGGGGCATTGATGGGTCTTCTGGGCAAAGTTTGTACAAACAAAATATGGCAGGAGAAGATGACTCAAGTATTTTAGTGTGTTTATTTATGCCTTTGCGATTAGATTGTATAGATGAAACGTTCTGGGAGAATCCAAAACCTACATCAACGATGTTCTGCAGACCCATTCATTTCAAATGAAAATAAATTAAATATTCAAGAAGAAAAAGCTGTGATTAAAGCAGAGATTGGAGCCATCTATTATGGGAATTTATGCTGTCTAAGCATAAAATGCCTAGACAGACCATGATAGATGGCAAAATAATATCACAGTTGTCACACACATCTACTCAATCATGTGACATCTGTAAAGCGACACCTTTCGAGATGAATAAACTAGTGACTTTATCACAGTAAGTTTAAGATCATTTACCTTTTTGGTAACTCACCGAAGTATTTTAGTGTAGTGTGGACCTTACATAATAATATTATTTTTTCAGAAAACCTATTTCAACAGAAGTATCTAGTATGGTTTGTTTACGCTTCATGCTTGGATCAGGTGTATCCATACTACTCCATATTTCATACAGACTCAACTTCAAAATATGGCAAGCTAGAGGACACAAACAGAAAAGAAGCATTGAAGAGTAGAAAACAAGCCATACCTACAACAGAAGTTCCGTGATGAAATGGGTCTTTTAGTAGATATTGTCAAACAAGGTGAATTCCAAATACCGAAATATTTGAAATGTTTCAATATTTTACCTGAAATGTAACGTACGTATAGGTAGGCTAGGTATTTCCTTTACCAAATTGTGTTTTTTTAATTTTGTTATAAGATCCAGAACCACAAATGATGGCAATACAGCAAGAATTTTTAGTGAACCTGTGAAAACGGCTGCCATCACTGGATTAGATTCTTGTTTAATCTATAGATTTGGAACAATTTTGGTGTGATAACGTCTGGGAAGCCTATAAATGTTTAAGCATTTTAAAATTTTACGCACCTTAGGTACTGCCGAAATCTATGTGAAACTATATATTTGGTATCACATGCTGGAAATGTTCACACACTTTTACTGCACGGTGCTAAAATTTTCAGGCACTTCAACATCATATCAATAGGCAAGTTATCAGAAGAGGCATCAGAAGCTAGAAACAAGGACTTTACGAAAATCCGGGAACATCCTACACGCAAATTTTGTCGTAAAGCGACAAATGAAGACATCTTCAATGGTCGCTTTGTATCATCCGATTTCTAGCTATATGTCTAGTATAAGACCCGTGCTGAGGAAATCTACGAAAAAAAATTTGTTGACATTAGTCCGTCAATGATGCACTCGGACTTAGAAGACTCTGATCTAGGCGAAGATACTTTTTGCTAGTTTGTATCAATGTGTCAATATTAGGCGTTGTATGTAAATAGTAGTCATTTATTAGTGTTTGTAATTTTTGTTACAGGTAAGTAGGCAATGTAAGTATAGGTATTTCTCGTAAAATATGGAATGTATTAATTAAATATCTTCTTTGGTTTTTATAGTCAATCATTATTTACTAGTTTGTTGTTATTTCATACTTATAACTAAAATTTTTAAAGATAAGTAGTGTTAGTATAGGTTTTTCTTGAAAAATAAGCAATGTATTAATTTAAGTACCTTCTACGATTTTTGTAGGTAGCCAATCAATCATATTTTATTGTTATTTCGTATGCAACTATAGTCTTTTATACGTTTTTTATGTATTAGAAAAAAAAAAGTTTTTGATTTATGAGTACCTACCTACCAATTTTTTTGTTGATCAAATTACTTATTTAAATATATCATTTTCTGCAGTGTATTAAGTTGTATTATTTCGATTTGGCGCAGGTCTAGGATGCCTGCCTTCTACGCCAGAGGTCTCGGGTTCGATTCCCGAACAAGACAAATATTTGTGTGCTTGAACATGTCTGTTAGTGAAAAATGGAAAATGAAGTATTTAGAAAAAATCGACCCGTCTCACAATCAGCTCCGATGGGACTCGAACCCACGACCTTTCGCTAAAAATGTGGAACGCTTCACGATTTTGCGTGTCATCCTTGCGCAGGGGCCATGCGCATGTCTATTTGTCTTGGTCTGCGTGTTTTCGATGTATAAAGTGAGTCCCCTATTTGAAATCTAATGACGTTTGATCAAACATGACTTGCTCGAAAACCTTTTCTCGATTTTCTGTGACCTCTATAGTTTGCTACATCAATGCATCAAAATCTCTAACGATTAAAAGAAGTAAACATGATATCTCAAAATATCGTCAGATCAAATCGTTTTAAACACTAGTATTTTTCTCGTACGTCATATGCATATCGTGAGACCCAGCGATCTTTTTTTTAACTACCCTCACTGCTAACAAAAAAAACAGTGATTTTGCTTAGATTTTTTATAATTAAAATAACATACTTGTAGAAAATAATATTACTTAATGCATAAGACGATTTGATTTAACGACAATTCGAGAAATCTCTTTTACCTCTTTTAACCTTTAGAGATTTTGATGCATTGATGTGGCAAACTATAGGGCTAACTGATTGTAGGTCTCGTAGACAATTGATGTTTGATCAATCCTCATTAGATTTCAAATAGGGGACTCATATTAAGTATGTCTATTTACAAAAAAGTATAAAGTATATATTTATCCATTATCTAGTTTCCGTAACACTGTTTCTTAATGAAAACTGCTTATAAGCTAAATAATTGGTGTGGTAGTAAGAAGTTTATTTATTTATTAATGAATGAGCGCGTATTCTAAGACCAAGATTATTTAAAACATGTCAACATTAAACATCCATATTCTTTTAAGTAATGATCATTCAAGTAGCCTTCATTTTCAAGCGTTACGTTTAGTTGGTTGTAGTGTATTAGTACAGACAGTGCACCAGCTAATGGTCTTATTATACTTACGTTATTAATAAGATTGAGGGGTTCAAATTATAATTGAAAATGAAAAAAAATTAAAAAATGTTTATTTCAACAAAAATAGATTAGATTATACAGTGTACATACCAGCAACAACTATACTACTATTCATTGAACATTTTCACTATTACTTTTTTTTAAGCACCTACTTCGTTATTTATAAATAATTAACCAATAATATTGTTAATTTTACATTATTAATAACACGTATCTTCGTTTTATTCTGTCAAAAATTTAAAAAATCAGATACAAAAAGTTCAAAATTTCAGAAGTCTGCTGCGCGCAAAGCGGTACCGAACGGTAAATGTATGATATGCCATCTTGACCGCCATGGACGGGATAATAACTGGTATAAATACCAAGGTCTCAGTTCTGTTTAGTTTCGAGAAAAGGGACTTTAAGTGTTTTCTCCCATACAATAAAATATCGATAATTTTTTTTCTCACTCGTGGAGCGTTTCATACCCTCCAAGTTTTAATGAGAAATAGAGGAAGTTGTGTTCAACACATTGCAATTTTTTAATTTTGGATTCCTTGCAAAAAAATTCTATGAGTAAGGAGCTCGAATTTCAGACCACTGTGCGCCGGCGGCGCCGCGGTGAAATTTATAATTATAATTTGTAATACACAATTTTAATAAAACTTTACACGGAATTTTTAGAGCCCATAGTCTAGTATTTTTAGACGGTATCATTACATTCCCTCGTAGTCACTGCTAGAAGTATATAGCAAAACTGCTAAAATGGCCGTTTTTGACACATTTGCTACCTACTTCTTCGAATGACTGAGGGAATGTAGCGATACCTCCTAATATACTAGACTATGGGCCCTAAAAAATTGAAGTAAAGTTTTATTTAAATCCCTTTCTATTAGCAAGCAACTTATTAAATAAATACCTCTGAGGGCGCCACTTTCGGCTATGGCATCGCCTTAAATGATAATTGTACTGGTGCGGTGGGTTGGGTGTCTACTGTCTATCCTTCGCACTGACACACCGGAAGTGTAAACCTTTATTTACAGTAAACTAGCGGTTGATTCCTTGTTTGTGTGGACTTCATTCTGTAGCGTGATATTAAAATACAGTAGTCAGGAGCTGAAATCCAAATTTAATAAGAATGGAAATTAAATCTTCGTGCTTCAGAAGGCACGCTATGCCATTGCTTATTACCTAGTCCTGTGAGCGGCTTATAACGCGCGATATGATATGGTACGGCATGCCGTCTTGCTTACACCTTAGCGGGGTAAGCAAGACAACTTGCCGTACCATATCATATCGCACGCGATAAGCCGCTCATGCTAGGCCGGCTGGCTGCATTCGCAGTCGTTAACATCCACCAATACCCATTGGGCCCGCATGGTGGGACATGGTCCATCCATACTCCATAAATACCGGTAAAGATGATGATGATGACATAGTGTTTTCGTTTTAATGCTTTTAATAAGTAATAACTTTCCGTAAATCTCTCGTATAGGTATAATGAATGAGAGCTTGATTCTTATCTAAAGGTGAAAATGAGTGCCACTGAGTGTTTTGTCGTCGGCTTTATTTTCATTGACTTTTCTTTACCGTTCACTGTAGGTACCACAAAGTAAGTACGCGGCTTTATTTTGTGACTGTACAGTAAACGAAAAACAATTTGCACGAGAATCTATACTTACAGCGCCTCTTGTGGGCAGTAGGGGAACTTTGTATTTTATACCCGACTTACTTTTCATACAAACGCTCTTACGTGATTATGGCGTTGTACCACAGAATATGGTTGTACTTGTAACAGATCTTTCTTTGAAACTTTTGAACCAATATGTATCTTATGCACAATATCAAGGTTTCTATCAATATAAAAAATCAAAATTTTAAGAAACAAATTCCGCATAAGCCTCCAAAAATCTGATTTTTTGCACGTAGTTTACCTGAACTTTGGGTGTTCATCACTACTCATAAATTTTAAAAGCAAAAAAAATATTACGATAAAAAACCTTGCAAATATAATGGAGATTCTAAATGACAAACATTTTTTTCACAAACTTGTAAATTTTTACTGAAAAACACGTAATTCCTGAAACAAGTTTCCGCACAGTATTTTTCGTTCAAAGTTATCGCGTTCTCACTTGCTCACTCACTCACTGTCATTGCGCTGGTTGAAACAACAAGCTTGTCAACTTCTTGTCAACAATGACGGGAAGGGCCCTGGTTAGGTGGTAAAAAGGCTGAAGGTGGAAGCGCACTATTACATCATTAAGTGTATCATTATACGTTCAGTGCTACAGAGTAAGTTCGTTAGGTTCTTCTTCGAGTAAGGCATACTTTGGTGACTTTCGTGGCAGTTTTCAAATCCAATATTTTCTCTTATTTGACATCAGACTCTTAAAATATACGTAAAAGTAATATTTTTTATAGAAGAGGCACCTCGGAGAGCGATATACTTACAGAGATAACCGAGGTTAAAAAAGTGGAGGCCACGCAAATCACAAAATACCCCCACGAAAATTAAAATTGTAATTTTACTTTCTCAAATGAGTTACTTAATGTTACTTAATATTGAAAAAAGTTATTGTGTTATCATAAGGTAAAAAAATAGGTAGATTACCACGGCAGAAATCGTTTTTTATGAGAATCAGTCCAAAAAACCTACCTATTCAATGTGACCTGTGTGATTATACCTAAACCTATTGAATATAAATTCGTTTAAATAAATAATATACATAAACTAGTACAACGTTCTAAGTTATTTCATTTGCATGGTCAAAAACTAATGTGCGTAGGTCAAAACTACCACGTAAACCACGCAAATCACGACCACGTAAATCAAAATAAATCCTTAATGCTAAAAATATACAAAAACCTTTTAAGCAAATAAACTGTGTTTTGAATATAAGTTACGTTACATTATATTTGTTCAGTACAATATTTTTTAAATAAATAAATCCACAGAGACTGGAGAAAATTGAACCACGCACATCAAAGTTTTGGGAAACCAAACTCACGCAACGTGGTTCTTACCTCTATTTTTCGAAAACTCGACGCACTGTCACACAAACTCTATGCCTGGCCGCCGGAGCGCGACTAGTTGTAACTTGAATTAGAATGACGCAACATAGGGTCGCGAATTTAGAGATTTATTCGTGAATTTATAATGATCCACGCAAAACACCAACTACCAGCGGACAGTTACATTTTAATTTTTTTTAGGAAATGTAGTTCTTTTAGAACTATAGTCTAATTTTTTATAGCATTGGAAACTTCTTAGGACTTAGTGTTATTTTTTTGGTAAGCATGTAGCGTTTAGTTCATAATATATAATTTACGAAGTGACCAGATCGGGGCTTGGGACACTCCACGAAAATCAAAGAATGGGGGTATTTAATTTTTTATTGATATTAATTTATAACAATAATTGAATAATAATCAGTTTCCCAGTTAATAGAGGTTTTAAGGTTTGCGCAAAAAAAGAAATGGCTTGCTGACTTATCGATTTCCATTATTTATAAGCGATGCCGCTTGAAAAACGTGTCCCAAATAATGACCCCGTTATATCTTCACCTCTGTAAGCATTATCACATCAATAGTGCGGGAAGATGAGTAAATACCTACATTGTTCAAGAGTGGCAAAGTTTTTAATAATAGACCGGATATTCATGTGTATGCATAGAAGGCTAACATTAGCAGGGACAGAAGACAAAAAAGATTTTAGATCATTACAGTCATAATGTTCAGATATAGCATTAAATGTAAGATCGTTCATTTTTAGTATTTATTCGTATTACAACTTTAGCCAAGGATATAACGACTAAAAGGGAAAAAGGTGTACTCACGATGTTAACGACAGTTTGCATTTATTTATGTCTTCTAAAGATCGAATTATCAAAGGTTTTTGGTTATCTCCTTCCTTTCGGACACGAAGTACACCTTTTTTAATCCAAATGTATTTATATGTTGTATTCGATTCCTGTTTAGCGTACCACAATAATTGCTTATTGAAAGGTGTGAGGGCTTTGCAAACGAATTTAGTTTCATGTGTCGAAGAATGGGCGTTTTAAATAAGTTCTGAGGAGACAATTTTTGTTAATTTAGCTGTGGTGACCATGACTACTGATGCTGTTCGGGTTTGAGTGTAATTTGTACTGGTCCGGGTCTGTCATTCCTGCCGGGTAGGCGCCTTACTTGCTTGATATCATCAGGATTTTGTTTGAGAGTTTTTGCAACATTATTTGCAATTTCAACAAGGTTTTCATTTTCGTTCGTTGGGATATTATATAATTCGACGCGTTTTCTTAGTTTTTGTTGTTCCATTTCTTGCATACGTTGTTCTACAGCACCAACCTTGATTTCCAGGTGATTGTTCCTGTTTGTAAGTGCAGCATTTTTCTTTTGTAGCACAGTAATACCCCCTTGTAGCGTTTCTATATTTTGGATGAGTTCGTCCATTTTGTCTGAGTGAAACTGGAGAGAGTGAGATATATCCTTAATTTTCTCTATTTATAGCTTTTTGAATTTCTTTTGATATATCACCAAGTAGTTTTTACGATCGTCGATCTGTACGTTGGATGGATCAGCAATGTTTTCTTCCTCTTCATCGTCGTCGTCAGGAATAATTACTGAGCGACGTCTGGACGAGCTATTTTGACAATCTTGACAAGTCCATTCCAGGTTTTCTGTAGCACGCAGGGCGGTAAGCTGCTTGTTTGTAAGACCACTACACTGGTTACTCAGATGCACTATTTTCTCGCACCGATTGCATTCTAGCCCCGATTTAGATTTGGTTAAGTTTCTGCCACAATTATCGCACTTACTAGACATAATGAGGGTAGAGCAGAGGTACCCTTTGTGGCCACTTTAAGGATTTTTTGACTTTTAAGCACTAAGTACTAAATAGTCTTAGGTATTTAAGACACAAATTTTATCCTAAATTATAGATAATTTATCTAAGTACCTTTAAAGGTACATTTTTCAAATTTCTGTGACCCCCGCTCTGGGTCGTTTCTGGTGCAAGGGTTGTCCATTGCCATCCAACGCGGCAACGCAGCCAGCGTCATGGGCACATTTGCGCCGGGGACTACTCAGGGCGGTCTATTAGACTAAGTAATATTGTTTAATATTGCTATTATTTAATAAGGATTTATAATTTGATCTTTGTAATTGTAACAATAAATATTTAAAATAAATTTAGTAAATACAGTTACAATAACTGAAAAGACATAATTGAAGATCATGAAATAAATTTTTCAAATTTATAAAAGTAAAATAGTATTTTTATATTACACACAATTACACACAAGTATTTCATCCAAACAAATTTCTTAAAATTTTCATACAAAACATTTTTTCAAACAGAAAATGGAATTTATTGAAAAAAAATCTTATGACAAGGAATTCTAACGGTTGTTATTATTACCTTAAAATACCTTATTTTAATTGCCTTTATCAAAAATGGCTAAAAGTTGTTTAGAAAACTTTTAGAGCAAGAAGTGGCCAAAGCCGGTACAGTGGCCAAAACCGGTACGCCTGCCCTACTTTACGGACCAATCTACACATGTATTGCTTACTAGAGTACTCGACAGTGAATGAAAAATGAGTAAGTAGTAAAGAATGTACGACTGAGGTACCCTTTGTGGCCACTTTAAGGGTTTTTTGACGTTTAAGCAAAAAACTATTTTATTTTCTTAAACTTGAAAAATGTACTTTTAAAGGTAGATAAATTATCTATAATTTGAGATATAATTTGTCTTATACTAAGACCATTTAGTATTTATAATCCTTAATGGTCTGTATAATACTAAATGGTCTTAGGTATTTAAGACACAAGTTATATCTCAAATTATAGATAATTTATCTACCTTTAAAAGCACATTTTTCAAATAAAATAAAAATAAAAGTATTTTGTACAAAGCACAAAATGTGTGAGAAGTGCCAAATGTACCGGTTTTGGCCACTTATTGATAGCTGTTAAACTTTTGTAAGTAAAGCAAAAATCAAAACCAAACCCAGGTTAATCAATATTCTAATGCGCTAGAAACCAATCAATTGCAAAACAACAATTTAATTATTTTAATTTTTAGTTTTTTGCATTCACAATGGAATTTTTATAATAGAAAAATGGAAAATTTTCTAAATACTTCATTTTCCATTTTTCTAACAATTTAATTGTAAAAAACAAAGGTTTATAAAGTATTTCATTCAAAATAAATTTCTTAAAATTTTCATTCAAAACATTTTTAAAAACAGCGAATTTATTAAAAGAAATCGTATGACTTATGGAATTGTAAGAGTTGTTATTATTACCTTAAAATACCATATTTTAATTGCCGAAAAATGGCGAAAAGTTGTTTAGAAAACTTTGAGAGCAAAAAGTTGCCAAAACCGGTACAGTGGCCAAAACCGGGGCTTCTGCCCTAGTTTTCGTAACGTTTTGCAACCTTTTTGCCGTGCGTGTGCGTTTGCACTACATACTATACATTTGACAGTAGAGTTGACTTGTAAGTGAAATAGTATGAAAACACAACTCAGTTATTGCTTCTGTGGAAGTAAACGCACCATTTTGTAAGTGTAATACGAAAATACATTAACTATAATATTCTCAAGTGTGTCACTAATTAAGGCGATACTCGGAAAAAATGTGCTGAAGCGAGATAGCAATGAGAAAACGACGTGCGCGGGAGCGAGACTGATTTTGCAGATTAGGCAAAAAAAACACAAAATCACTTCGTATTAAAAAACTACAGCGATTTTAAAAAAATGCTTCTATACGATCCTCAATATTATTGGTGTCCACTAATTAAACCAATTTCCAATAGTGTAAGTAACCCCATTTAAGAATAATCTTCACTGTTCGTATTTTTTAGAGGTCTTTTCGAAAATAAAAAGTGTCGAGGCAAAATCATAAAATCGTGTTTTTGAAACTATACGATTCTAGATAAAGGTATGAAGAAATATATATCTTATTACCAGATTTGTAACAACTGTAACCGTCCTATAGTTTTAAATCAAAAAGTCCATATTTTTCCGAGTAGCGCCTTAACACATTAAACCTTCGTTGGCTGTTGCTCCGACTCCAGTTATTCTGATGTGTTCTGTTACCTAAATTACTTATACGAAATTTCGTTAACGTTTTTCAAAAACATGTTTCAAGTTGTAACTAAAAATGAAATCATAAAAACGTAAATACATTCTTTACATTCTACTTTATTACTGACGACCTGCTGACGACCGATTTGGCGCAGGGGTAGGGATACCTGCCTTCTGCGCAAGAGGTCTCGGGTTCGATTCCCGAACAAGACAAATATTTGTGTGCATGATTCATACATATCTATTTGTCTTGGTCTGGATTTTATCTATGCTAAGTATATTGAGTATGTATTTAAAAAAAAGGTATATAAGTTAGTTACATTTATCCGTTATCTAGTTTCATTATCACAGTTTCCCAATGAAAACTACTTGAGAGCTAGATAATTGGTGTGATTGTAAGAAATTTATTATTATATTTTTATTTTACTGGTACCTATTACGCAAAACCTAGTAAATTGTTCATAATTTCATTCCACCAGCACCTACTTAATTATACTAGTACGTAGACATCTACTCGTTAACACGCACCCTTTTCTATCGCGCGTCCTTTAACCGGGTGTCAGCAGGTCCGGGGCGGGTATTCCCCGAAGCTATCACGGCTCAGTGGACCGGGTAACGAACCCTGGCCCTCTGTAAATAACGCAGCCCTTATCATCTGGCTACAGAGCCTGCACATTGATTACAAGAATGATAGCGTTAAATATGAAAATAGTTTTAAATTGGAAGGCTAGATATCATAGTTTTTTAAAGATGTGGTAGTGTGCTAAATATCCTATATTTTGATTGCTTCATACATACACTCCTATTGTTCCGGGTTTTCTGTTTAATTTCGTTCAGTAACTACCGGGAATTCTATTTAAGATTTTGCTAGAAGATTGCTCTAAATTTAGAGAGAAAGCAGAATTATTGTGCCAATCCAAGTTTACATCTAGAGACCCTCAACAGCGGCTGCAGCTGCAAGTACGGGGCGGGTATTCCCCGAAGCCATCACGGCCCAGTAGACCCGGTAACGAACCCTAGACGTCTGTAAATACAGCTACAGGGCTCGCACTGGAAAGAGACGAGGTTGAGTATGATTTTGGGATGTTATATTAGTTTTGGTCGAAAGGTGGTGCTGGCTTAGGGCTGGAAATCGGTTTCTATCTTTTCTTTTTCGCCGAAAAGTCTTTACTAACTCAAGTAAAGCAAAATTAGTCAAGTCAAGACTAATTTTTGCCCGCGAAAAATCGGGTTATAGCTCCCGCCCGGCATTTATCTTGAACCAACCCACAGACAAAACAACCTGCGCAGTGTATAAATTTTCGTCTGCGCAGATTTCAAGACTAATTTTTGCCCGCGAAAAATCGGGTTATAGCTCCCGCCCGGCATTTATCTTGAACCAACCCACAGACAAAACAACCTGCGCAGTGTATAAATTTTCGTCTGCGCAGATTTTATTGTCTATGGTTTAAGATACCTAATTGCTCAGACGTGTAACGTAGATAACTTTAAAGAACTTCTTTATAAAAAATATTATGTTAAATTAAATAGTTAAATGGTTGGCTTTTATACTACCCATACTAAAGGTAGAGAGAGGGTTGAAAACCTTAGATAAATCACACTTATAACGAGCCCTCTGCAAATAACGAAGTTGATAAACTGGCGTTGATACGGATAGATATAAGTAGTAGATGTGGATGGAAATATCATTCTTTAAAAGAAGAGAAAATCTTAATATAAAAAGTAACTAATAATTACTATTATATTACCCATAAATCAAAACACAATCATAGTACGATAATTCAACATTTTATATCACAGGCTAACACAATAAATTACTGTACCAAAATTAAACGCGACCCGCGTTCCTCGGGGAATAGGGACACTTCTGGGAGTTGAGCGGTGTAGTGTAGGGTTGGGGCTACGAGGATTGGCCCAGTCACAATAATGATAAATTGACGACAAGGCTGATCACAGAAATTTATCTCGCATTATGTTTGTTTTTGTTCCAAATAAATGTTTAGAGAGAGAATCATTAATTTGTACATTTTTTCTAAAAAAATGTTTATGGTAGGTAAACAAAACACATACAGCCGGGCTAGCATGAGCGGCTTATAACGCGCGATATGATATGGTACGGCATCCCGTCTTGCTTACACCTTAGTGGGGTAAGCAAGACAACTTGCCGTACCATATCATATCACGCGTTATAAGCCGCTTATGCTAGGCCGGCAGAGCTCATCACAAAAATTTTGCATTAGGTATGTTCGTTTTTGACCGAGAGAAACATTGGGAATGGGTTTAAAAAATATTTTTACGTTTTTGCAATCACAATGCAATTTTTATAAAGTATTGAAAATAAAGTACCTATTACAAAAATCGACCCGTCTCACAAATATCTCCGATTGGACTCGGCCACTACTTCACTGTCCGGGCGAATGCTCTTAATCACTGAGCAACGTCGAATGATTCCAATACTTTTAACGCGCTGTTAGCCAGGTGAATGTAGACTAGACGCTGCGGCTAACAGCGCTTTAAAAGTATAGGTTAAATTCGATGTGTCTCTAACGACTCCGTGAACAGAGTACCGTGAACCGGAGAGTGAAAGGTCGTGGGTTCGAGTCCCATCGGAGCTAGTTGTGAGACATCATCATTTTCAATATTTTCGAGAATGAGTTTAGTTAGCATTATAGGAAAAAAATGTGATAGTAAAAAACCACGAGCCCTATAAGTAGCTTTCAGGCGGGATACAAGCTACTTATAGGGCTCGTGGTTTTTTTACTATCACATTTTTCCTATACTTACAAAAGTGCATTGTGAATGCATAAAAATAATTTAAAATCTCAATTTAGTAAGCATTTCTTTATATTTAACATCATGCTGGAGCACAGACATTCCTTATCTATGCATGGATATACCTAAACAACGAATCAAATGTGGTACGCCCATATTATTTCTGGCTATTTAGCCTTTTATACTTAATAATACCTATTATAAGTAGGTATTCAAACCATGTTTTTCAATAATTTTGATCGTCTCAAACTTGGCAAGCCAAGAAACGTCTCTCACCCAACTGCTTGAAATCTGGCGTGCCTTCCGAACCACTGAAGCCATATAGTAAATTATTACCCACTCATGTATGTCCAACCATAACCAACGTTGCTTAACAACCACGATCACAGGTCGTACGAGTTACCAAACTGCTTACTTATCTCTATCGAGTTTCCCTTCAAGTTATCAATAATAGCTCATATTTTACCGATTGTCAACACACTCGCCCAGCCATCTGTATGCATACGGTGCGCGGTGTCCCCAGATCGCTGTAATCGTATATTGGATACTGAAATGAATGCAATACTTATGTGTCAATATGCGTTTACGTAATCTGAGATCATGTAAACGCATATTGACACACTGATCTGCCACGGAGGCCTCCGAGATGGTAAAATGTTGTCCACCTATCTATGTTATTCGACCATAGACGATGTTGCTTCAAAGCCGTGATCGCAGGTCCAACGCGTTAACACACTCGTATCGAGTTTCCCTTTAACTTTTAGATTAAACCTTATTTTTTACCGATTGTCATCACACTCGTCCGGCCATCTGTACGCATACGGTGTCCCCAGATCGCTATAATCGTATGTACATAATGAAATGAGTGCAATATGCGTCCGGCCCCGAGAGACATCGCGACACGGAGCTAGGAAAAAAAGCGAAGAGACCAGGAAAGACACACAAACATTGTTATAATTATTTATTTTCCTGTATTTGCCATAATAAGGCTTTTATGACAAAACTCGGAATTTATTGAGTACTTATCTCTTACAGCATTTTTTTACTTCATATCGGTAGCAAGTCTTCTAATTACCAGAGACACAAATGAACGCTATATCTCTAAAATGTTTTTTTTTACTTTTTCATCACACTCTAGATATTAACCAAGTAAAATTTTAAACTAGTTTGAGCTTAAATAGAGAGTTTTAGACAAGAATGTTTTTGTAAATAAAATATTTTGATTGCATGTGAAGAAAAAAGAAGTAAAAACTAGTTATTTACAGTGAATTAGACGTAGGTACCTACTTTTTAGATTTACATATCGTATCCATCGGACCTAGTACGCTTCCTTGTGGAAGTCCTCCCTAGAGAGCGGGGCGCGGCGCGCGGTGCGATATAGCCCTGATTTATTTGCCGGCGCTACCAGTGTTTGCTCGACAACTACTGTCGCCTTGTTTGCCGACCGTACACTGTTTGGAGAGATCAACTCGTTAATTATTTAGTTTCACAAGTTTGTGAGACTGTTTTAAAGGGAAATTTTAGTTATTGTCCTAGCGGCTTTTAAAGTAAATAGGTATACCTAAACTGTATGAGTTTGGTTTTTATGATTGTTATTATTTTCAAGATGGCAAACTACACGAAATTAACAAAACATGTTGATGTGTTTAGCTGCGATGATCATTATTATAATGGAAAACTATGTTATCACCTGAGAAAGCAAGTACAGTCAGAAGTTCAACAAGGTTAACATTGAACTCGAAAACCGCTTTTACTAGGTGCTGAAGCTCATAATTTTGTCAAACTTCATCATTTTCAACCGTACGACGCCTACTGCTGGGCATAGGTCTCCCCCAAGGATCTCCACAACGATCGGTCCTGCTGCGCTGAGAAATAAAGTCACCAAATTCCCAATGTAGAGCCCATTTTTTTGTAATCTGAAACCGAACAATGACGTGGGATATGCAAATACAAATTCTAGAATTCGAATTTATAATTTAAATCCAACCAAACTTAGCGAATTCCCTCCCCTGATCCGCACACAATTGACGTTTCGCCCGCGATCCCCCTCTTTTGTGCGTTCGACGTGAATGCCGCGCGTAATCTCGACCACGCGACTGCCACGCGCCCGTCTTCTGCACACGACAACCCGAATACGCAAAAATTATGAAAAAAGAGCTACCACGCCAGTCTATGATATCCGAAAGACGACTTTCCCGCGCGAATTTAAACGTCAAAATCACAAATGTCAATTTTGGCGCTAAACTCGATTCGAAAATGGCGGACTTTTAAAAAGCGTGTCCTTTATCTTAGCTGATTGGATAATCTGTGCTCAAATGTTATAGCATATCGTATCGGAAACAAAAATATAAGCCCCAACGTCCTGATTAAGTTTTCTGGTATGGGGCGTGGTTGAGTACGAAATTATAGTGATTTTTTGACATGGTATCGAGTTTCCTTTGTAGCGACACAATTTTTGGCGAAATCTGCCAAAAACTTCCCGATCTAATTATTAGCTTTGTTCGGGGTTTGCGTGGGGAAATGAATTGTGGTAATAATGTAAGGGATTTGGTAAAACAGATTTTTTTGCTTGATAATAGTATAAGCATGGCTGTTATTGTTAAGTTGTATCTTTATTTTGGTGTAGAAATCCATTGTAGCTATTAAACATTTCGATTACCTACTTCTCTTTAATTTCAGATCTTCAATATTTACGGGCCTGATATGCAGTGATGCTAACTGAGCCCATAACCGTGGATAAGATCCACTTAGAATTCTTAGATGAATGTGTTTGTTCTGTACTTGGAGTAAAATCCAAATATGTAAGTATATAGGTATAACAAATCTGTTATGCTTTTGTTGGTTCTACCTGTTCGTAAAGTGGTAGATGAGGAAGTAGTTGTAAGTCAGGATACTAATTACATCAGTTTTATGTCTGTGTGATTTCCTTTAATTGTGCCTTATTGTTAATTGTATCGATAAGTACTATTCGAAACAAATGGCAAAAGTATACAAAACAATACCGATTCCGCTGCATCAGCGGTGATTTGGGAAATATCAAACAGTTTGACCCTTGCATATAGATGAGGTGTTTCACCATTCTCTAGGGCTGCCACCGCCACCTGATCACGTATTCATGAGGGGTGACATGAGCTTGGAAACTTATGGATAACCCATTCAAAATATCCAATGGAAATATGACACTATTTTCTTTTTATGTGCTACAATATTTTTTTTATTGTGGTTGCAAACACTACTTTTCTTGAAATCGAACAATAACAGTTTAGCTCAGTAAGCAAGTTTGATACAACGGAATTGAAATCTACTACCTATTGAAAGAAGCGCCGCTTCGAAAACAGTTACCACTGCTACGTGGCCATGACAAAACAACCTGAATAAATTCAAAATCGTACTAAGGAAATTATTTTATAGACTGCTATGCGTGATGTTACGCGCATATGCCTTTCTCTCTCTCTTTTTAGTAGTTATATGCTGCTTTTCTCGTCATTTTCTTCCACTTTGCTTATTGGACTCATCGTTATCGGAAACAATGGCAACTTTTAGACCTTCAGGCAATAATATCTGCTCACCTTGATTTCTATCTACCTCTTCTTCTTGACCCAGGTAGATTCAGACACATTGCGGCATTGCATATGTGGATGTCTCATCTACAGATGACAGTAATTGCAAATGCCATATCCACGGTTTTAGGACATTGCGGAGAACGATATTAGTATAATCTAAGTATGATTGGAGCGGGCCGTGTTTGCAGCGCGGCCCACCGGCCCACGAGGCCACGATCGTGGTACAAATGCTGATTTCGCAAAATCTACTGTTTTTAATAGCATTTTGATTTTTTAAGCGCTCTTCGTAATTAAACACAAATACATGGGGAAGTAAATGTGTTGAGCTGTTTGCAGTGTATTGCATATGTATTTATAATAAATTGTTTCCCTGCTCATTATGTTTTCTTTGTTAATCGGTTTTAGGTAACTATATTGATTCAAATATTATAAAATACTTACGCTATATAAAAAAATACTAATAGTTGTGAGACGGACGGATTTTCTCTAATAATCTCCTTAAAATTTTTTTTTTTTACTTAAGTACTAAATATTTGAATGTAAAACATAAAGGGACAAATTAAGATAAACATTATATTTTTCTTTACTATTCGTAGCATATTTATTGCGAAATAAATAGCAATATCCGTGGGGTGAGCGCCGGTATTTGGCAGTATTTGCCAAGGATTTGAATGGCAAATTCTGATATGATAGCTTAAATAATAGGTCTTTACCTATGAAATTGCCGTTTTGTATGGAGATTTCTGTAATTATTTTTTTTCCATACTAACGTTTTTGTTATTATTTAACGACTAATATTATGTAAATTTACAAAATTTTACACACGTATTTATGGATATTTTAACTACTAAATGACACATTCGTTAAGAGAAAAAAAATTTTTTTTCACTAAGTTACAACTAGTAAAGTACGAAATTCTGGAAACAAAAATAGTCGTAACTTTCGGAATAAGTTTTTTCTATGTAAATAATCAAATATCGTGGTTATTAAATTATCAAAAGTTGCTCGATACGGTCTTAATGTAACGCAATATTAAAGAAATTATATATTTCTAATATTATAAAAATCGTTAAGTTATATGTACAAAAGAAAAAAACGGCAATTTCATATGTAAAGACCTATTATTTGAGTACCGCCGCGCATAATGGGATGGATTATGCGGGCTTTGTACCGTATTGACAGAAATACCGATTTGATGTACCGAGACATAAGTTTGTACAAAATTGTGGAAGTTGTACAGTAGATAACATTACGTTAAGTTTTTTTACAGGTTGCTCTACGTCTTTGCAGCATTTTTAAAATGCTCTATTAATACTCGAGTGGTATCGGCAACAAAAAGCTATTGATTGTATAGTAGAATTAATTTAGTTTGTAACATATCTTTTTTTAATATGTTACATTCACAATAAACTATGATAGTACCAACCTTAATTTCTGTTTTTTATCCTATATTTTGTACCTTTACACAACACAGTTTTTATACATCCCTTATTGCAAAGTACATACATTCTCATTAACTCAACTCCAAACAATAATTGCTAATTTTTACATCTTAGGTGCACTTAAATTTGTCAACAAACATCTGTCACGTCTGACGTTTGACATTTAATTTTATCAGAGTAAACATCATAATTTTTGAACCGTTGGCTCAATCTTGTGAGGAATAGAAGAACTATTTCCACGAGCAATTATCCACAGATATAAGTCTTTTCATTCTTGCATGGATGTCCAGCTATTTCCATCTCTTTTTCTTATAAAGACACCTTGCGTTGAGAGTCCACACTTCATCAAACTTTAGCGCCATCTGGTGTCAAATAGTGGCAAAGTATGTCGCACATATATTGTCATCTCTCTCACACCTAAATGCATAGCCATCCTGTCATCTCGTTCATGCAACAGCACCAAAACTGACATCTGGCGTAGAGTAGCTCTCTTGCTTTAATAATTGAACTTCTACATATTGAGTCCAGATTATCTATGGTACCTATAAACTTTTATCAATAACTTTATGAATATCTAATCTACAATGAAAGTAATTAGTTATTTATAATCTACAAATCTTCCTTTATTTGATTTTATATAATTCTTCATTTATCTTTAGCTAATTTTCTTAACCATAGACTATATTCGGATCATTCTAGAAATGTACAAGTGAGCATTGTCTATGCTACTGTCTTTGGAAAATTCGAGATTGATGGTAAAGCAATATTAGTTAAAAACATGATTCTAGAAAAATCGTGGCAGAACATATAAATAGGGCCCATCTCGCCCCAGTGTTTTTTCTCTCGATAACCTCTACTTAAAAGACTGTGAAGCAAAGTCACTGTGAACTGTTATTGCATAGACATTTTTTTTACCTATTTAGTTTATCCCTGATAAACCTCGCTAATTGCGTCCTAAGCTGCATCATCGTGTACACTGCAATTTTCTTGATTGGTCCTCGATCTTCAGCGTCCGGGTAAGTCGATCTGCTAAACGGCAAACAAATTACCAACATCTCTTTATGTCACTGCTTTGGCATAACGCTGTGTTTTCTTCTTCCTCGACAGTTCTTATTCTTGACTGGACTACCTGTCCGGAGCGAGCACCTGCGAAGCTGATACCATACCGGCGAGCCCTCGTTCACTGACCGTAGGCCTTGAGAGACCGGCGTTCGCAACCCCTCCTCGGAATATAAATCTCAGGTGTAATCGTTCTTATATCTTTATCTCTTACTACATCTCTCCATACTCTCTTCGTTTATGAGTTATTCATAAACGTGGCGCCCATTAATTGTCTCTAATTTTCTCCTCTCTCATAAGTTTAACTTAACTACATACATATAAGTATTACCTACCTACCTTTCAATTTTGTAACACACCCAACTTGATTTAAACTACACTTGTGAACTTATAAAACGTTTAATATTGAATAACAACCATATTTTAATTTGTGTTTGTATTTGTATATCCAGTTTGACACGTTGTAAACCTATTTTAAGAATAGCGATAGCCTAGGTCTCCTATTCATATAAATTTCTTTTGAAACCTTATTTGTCTAGTTTAAACTTCATTACCTGTCTATGTAATTTTCAACTCAGTGAGAATATTGTAATTTAAGTCCCTCTGACAGTGCAACAAGTGAGCTGCAAAGTAGAATAGTTATCCCCACGCCCTGTACTTCTTATAAGAACCTGATTTACATGTGTTATGAATAAAACTTCATATTTCATTATATTTTAATTTCTTTTATTTTACATCAAAACCTATAGTTAAAAATACTAGTTACATTTGGCGCCCAACGTAGTTTGCACTCAATTATTTGTTGACAGTTTCTCACTGGGTTCCTACCTATTTTATACTAATTTGCTGTATCTATCTCTCAAATTGTACTTATATCAATTTCAGTAATGGAGCATGCTGCGTTCTCCGGTCTCCTCGAGGACGAGGTCAGCTACGAGCTCAACCTGCGGGGAGTGGAACACGAGCGTGGTGCCACAGCGGAGACGTTGGCTGCCCTGCTGGAGAAGGCTGAACCGGCCGCTGCAGAGGTCGAGGACAAATTTATTGGTTCCCTTGATACGGGAACAGAAATGGAGGTATGTGCACGGAAGTTGGCCGAACTAAGCGCTCTTGTCCCTAAGTATTCCACCACTACACATCTCCAAAAATGCCGGGCAAGGTTGACTCACCTTATAGACCGACTAGACAGACTGACCGGGCAGACCAGGGAGCAAAGGTACACTCACTCCTCTCCTTTTAGAAATTCTCCTATACTGAAGTGGGGTGTAACTTTTGACGGACACACCTGTGTCTTAGAATTTATTACTAAAATTAAAGAATTAGCTGCCTCCTGCTCTGCCCAAGACCATGAACTGCTCTCAAACTTCTCACATCTGCTTACTGGTGATGCATTGGTGTGGTTCCGCGTCTACAGGGACAATATAACTTCTATTTCTCAACTTTTTGATTATATAAAAGAGGAATTTTTACCTGTTGATTATGACAGACGACTTCTACTGCAAATAAAAGGCAGATTGCAAGATAAATCTGAAGACATAAAAATTTATATCAATCTCATGCTTTATGAGATGTCTAAACTATCTAAACCACTCTCTGAAACTGAGAAGTTGGAAATAATATTATCAAATATGAACACTTTTTATATTGCAAAATTAGCTCTCCATGATTTCTCTTCGACTGCGGAACTCAAATCAGTGTGCTCCAGGCTAGACATAGCAAAGCACAGATGTGAGAATAGAGGTGCCTTAAATTCGGGCAATACTGCTATTGTTCCCGGTTTCACAGTGAAATCTAATCTTACTAAATCGGTAAATCAACCGTTTATTAAACAAAAGCCTTTGTCGGGAAATGTTGCTACCATCTCCCATAATGCTAATAATTCCGCTATGCTACAAAAAGATAGTGGCACTTGTTTAAAGTGTAGTGGCAAACATCACTATTCAAAGTGTAATGTATACAATACACCTATATGTTTTAAATGTAAAAAACCTAATGTGCTTACTAGCGACTGTACTTGTTCAAAAAACTGAATAAGCGGTCGGTAGTATGTTCTCTCTCTCCTAAACCTGAACCTTCTAAACTAACTAAACATACTACTGACCGGGAATGGCAGGAATATCTAATTTTCTTAAAAAACTTTTTCTCCTCTCAGAAGATAGCTCCACTTTTTGAGTCAAACTTGCCTGACAACCGTGCGTTTATCAAAGTCAACATTTTGGGAACAGAGTGCTTGGCCTTGGCCGATTCTGGTGCATCAACTTCTATACTCAGCAATGATGCGCTAGGGACGCTTAGGGAATTAGGTCTACAGACTCATCTTCAGCCATCTTCTAAAACTCTTAAAGTTGGCAATAACGCTAAACTTAATATTTTGGGATCCATTACGATACCTATTACTTACAAGTCCAATCTAAGACTAATTACTCTCAATGTATGCACAGATATCAACAGTCCTCTTATTTTAGGTGTAAATTTTCTTAGGGCATTTAACCTATGTCAGGATATTCTGGAATATACGACCGACTCTCAGTGTACCTCTGCTTTCAACTCTTTAATTGACGCAAACACACACTTACATACTTATGAGGATCTGTCGGTTGTACAAAAATCTCAGATTGATAACATTATCACTGATTTTAAAAATATTTCTGCCGATTCTAACAACTTAGGTCTCACTGATCTTGAAGAACATGTCATTGACACTGGTGATCATCCCCCAGTGAAACAAAAATACTACCCTATACCAGTTCACTATAAACAGCGGGTCGAGGCTGAAATTAATGATATGTTAAGAATGGGTATTATTGAAAAAAGTAATTCACCTTGGAATTCCCCTCTCTTAGTAGTTCCCAAACCTAACGGAGACTTAAGGATCTGCCTAGACAGTAGAAAACTGAATAGTGTCACCAAAATAGATTCATATCCTATGCCGCGTATCCAAGACATACTTGATTCTCTTAATAATGCTAAATTTCTAAGCTCTATTGACCTGAAAAGCTCATTTTTTCAAATTAATTTACACCCAGACTCGCGGGAGAAGACTAGTTTCTCCATTCCTGGGGTTGGGGCTTTCCAATTTTGCCGCATGCCTTTCGGACTTGTCAATGCATCTGCTAGAATGATGAGACTTATGGATAAAGTCTTTGGACCAGAGTTTGCTGGCCGTCTGTTTACCTACGTGGATGACGTAATACTGGTCAGTAATTCATATGACGAACACGTCGAGTTATTGAAGCGTGTCTATCAACGTTTAAAAGAAGTAGGTCTCACCATCAATTTTGACAAATCAGTTTTCTGCAGATCTTCCCTTAAGTTTCTAGGGTTCATCGTCGACCGACACGGACTACGCACTGACAGTGACAAGGTTAAGGCCATTTTGGAATACCCTGTCCCTACTAACCAAAAAGAAGTCAGACGTTTTCTAGGCATGGCGTCATGGTATAGGCGTTTTATCCAAAACTTTTCTTTAGTAACTGCTCCTATAAACAACCTAATTAAAAAACAGCCCAAGGGCAAAGCTTTTAGTTTTCCGCAGGAAGCTCTCCTTGCCTTCAACGAGATTAAGCAACGTTTGGTATCTGCACCCATTCTTTCTATACCTAAATTTGATAAGCCTTTTATCATCTCTACCGATGCCTCTGATTTAGGTCTCGGTTGTGTCCTCTCTCAAAAGGACGACGAGGGTAAAGAACATCCTGTCGCCTTCGCTAGCCGTTCTCTTACTAAACCAGAAAGAAACCATGCCACTACTGAAAAGGAACTAAATGCTTTAATCTTTGCTCTAGAAAAATTTAGGGGTTATATTGAAGGCTCTCCCTTCCCCACTACGATTTATACAGATCATAGTAGTCTGAAATGGCTTGTCAGTCTTAAATCTCCTACAGGAAGATTGGCGAGATGGGCAGTCCGGCTTTCTCAATTTAATCTTAAAATTGAGTATCGTAGGGGCTCTGATAATGCCTTGGCCGACGCTCTTTCTCGTTCATTTCCCGTAAATGTCACTTCTGATGACGATCCATCTCAAAACTCCCCTTCTTCTTCTTCTACTACCAAAGACTCTTGGTACCTCAAGAAAGTACAAGACGTCAAATCTTCTCCCCACAAGTTCTCTGATTGGAAACTAATTTCTGATCGTCTCTATAAAAGGATGAAAAATTCCAACCCTCTCTCTGCTGACTGTGAGTGGAAACTCGTGGTTCCTTTCGAATCGCGGCATGACGTCATAGCTAAATGTCATGACCACCCGAGTGCAGCCCATTTAGGCATCTTTAAGACTTTGAAACGTCTTACTCAATCTTATTATTGGCCATCTCTACATAGAGATGTCAAGAAATACATCAAAAATTGTCAAGTTTGCTTGGCGTATAAAAGCACGAATGAAGGTCCCCCAGGCATCATGAAAAATCCCAAACAGGTCCAACGTCCCTTCCAAATGATATCTACAGACATAATGGGTCCTTTACCTCGATCTTATCAGGGCTACAAATTCATTCTAGTAGTTACTGACGTTTTCACTAAGTATACATGCATATTTCCTATGAGGAACTCACTTGCCAAGACAGTAGTTTCCATTATTGAAAACAATATATTTATGAAATATGGGATTCCTCAAACAATTGTCATGGACAACGGTCCCCAGTATATCTCTAATGCCATGAAGGATTTAGTTGCGAAGTATAAAGTTCCTAATTCTTTTTATAACTGTAGGTTCCTGCCACAAAACAACCCTTCTGAAAGGACTAATCGTGTCATTGTCACTGCCATATCTTCCTATGTAGGTACAGACCACAGAAAATGGGCTGAAGAATTACCAAAAATTGAGTTTGCAATCAACACAGCCGTTAGTGAATCCACTGGTTTTAGCCCATACTTTCTAAATCATGGCCGCGAAGCTGTACTCTCTGGTGACTGGTACCCTAACTCTCCACTTAAAGAAGAAGATATTTTGTTTACCGACAGGACTTCATACTCATCTACTCTACCTCATCTTAAAGACATTTTTATTAAAGTAAACTTGAACATGTCCAAAGCCTACTCCAAATATAAAATTCATTACAACAAAAATAGGCGTGATATTGAATATCAGGAGGGCCAGACTGTATGGAAGAAAGAATATCCACTTTCTGATGCTAGTAAATTTTTCACTGCAAAACTTGCTCCTAAATTCACTAAATGTATTGTGAAAAAGAAGATCTCTCCTCTTACATACATTCTGAAGGACTTTCACACATCCAAGGATTTAGGCACTTGGCACATTAAGGACATTTTAAAATCTGTACCTATATAACTACACCTATATTTTGCTTATTTCATTTTATTTATGTATGTGATTATCTATAAGTATTTTTCTCTTTTCTCTCTTGCTCTGCATCTAGGTACTATCTCCTACTTACCCTATCCGTATGGTTGCCGGAGAAAGAATAGTACCATCGCTCTCCCCTTGCGCGTCGTAAGAGCCGACCAAAAGTCCCATTTTCCCATCCCATATTTTCCTTCATCACGACACCCATTCCCTTACCTTATCCGTATGGTTGCCGGAGAAAGAATAGTACCATCGCTCTCCCCTTGCGCGTCGTAAGAGCCGACCAAAAGTCCCAGTTTCCCATCCCACATTTTTCCTCATCTTCATACCCATTCCCAAACCCTATTATATATTCTTCTATGTACTCTATTTTTTTTGTATGGTTTTTATTATATATATATTAATTTTATAGTATCTAGTTTATTCTATGGGACGGCTGGTAATCCCATAAATGAAAAATCAAAAGCCTTACTACTCAGAGCGGATTGTAACTCTGCATAAATATGCCTTAACGACAACAGATTATTCTTATCACACTAGTATATTATACTCATCTATATATCAGAGCGGCTGCGACTCTTAAAATAGGCCATCGGCACTCCATTTATTTATGTATATCCATATTTATCTAGTATACGCACACTTTAAATTTTCGGCAAGGGCGCATGGTACATAGGCCAGAAGTAAGACCCACCGTCGATATCAATTATCTGTATCGTTTATGTATTCCGTTTATTTATATAACTTATTTGTTTACAGCTGGCATGTAGTATACGTATATAGATTATTTTTTTTGTTTTTGTTTTGTTTCCTTTTGCCCTTTCCTTTCCTTACTTGATTCCCAACCTACAACTTTCTTTACTTTCCCACTCTACTATACCGTGCTATCCATTCCTTCTTTCTCTACACAACCTTTTCTTTTTCTACACAACTTTCCTTTCTCTACAATTTTTTTCTCCTCTTGCTCTATTCTTGTTTTATCCATTCCCTTCATGCTTCCTCACGCTTTCGCTTTCTTTCTTTACTGTGTGGGGATAGTGACCTGTCCTTCACTCACCTCATCCCAGTTCCTTTCTTTATTTTTTTTCTTTTTTTTTTCTGAACTAATGAGGTATTGTAACATATCTTTTTTTAATATGTTACATTCACAATAAACTATGATAGTACCAACCTTAATTTCTGTTTTTTATCCTATATTTTGTACCTTTACACAACACAGTTTTTATACATCCCTTATTGCAAAGTACATACATTCTCATTAACTCAACTCCAAACAATAATTGCTAATTTTTACATCTTAGGTGCACTTAAATTTGTCAACAAACATCTGTCACGTCTGACGTTTGACATTTAATTTTATCAGAGTAAACATCATAATTTTTGAACCGTTGGCTCAATCTTGTGAGGAATAGAAGAACTATTTCCACGAGCAATTATCCACAGATATAAGTCTTCTCATTCTTGCATGGATGTCCAGCTATTTCCATCTCTTTTTCTTATAAAGACACCTTGCGTTGAGAGTCCACACTTCATCAAACTTTAGCGCCATCTGGTGTCAAATAGTGGCAAAGTATGTCGCACATATATTGTCATCTCTCTCACACCTAAATGCATAGCCATCCTGTCATCTCGTTCATGCAACAGCACCAAAACTGACATCTGGCGTAGAGTAGCTCTCTTGCTTTAATAATTGAACTTCTACATATTGAGTCCAGATTATCTATGGTACCTATAAACTTTTATCAATAACTTTATGAATATCTAATCTACAATGAAAGTAATTAGTTATTTATAATCTACAAATCTTCCTTTATTTGATTTTATATAATTCTTCATTTATCTTTAGCTAATTTTCTTAACCATAGACTATATTCGGATCATTCTAGAAATGTACAAGTGAGCATTGTCTATGCTACTGTCTTTGGAAAATTCGAGATTGATGGTAAAGCAATATTAGTTAAAAACATGATTCTAGAAAAATCGTGGCAGAACATATAAATAGGGCCCATCTCGCCCCAGTGTTTTTTCTCTCGATAACCTCTACTTAAAAGACTGTGAAGCAAAGTCACTGTGAACTGTTATTGCATAGACATTTTTTTTACCTATTTAGTTTATCCCTGATAAACCTCGCTAATTGCGTCCTAAGCTGCATCATTGTGTACACTGCAATTTTCTTGATTGGTCCTCGATCTTCAGCGTCCGGGTAAGTCGATCTGCTAAACGGCAAACAAATTACCAACATCTCTTTATGTCACTGCTTTGGCATAACGCTGTGTTTTCTTCTTCCTCGACAGTTCTTATTCTTGACTGGACTACCTGTCCGGAGCGAGCACCTGCGAAGCTGATACCATACCGGCGAGCCCTCGTTCGCTGACCGTAGGCCTTGAGAGACCGGCGTTCGCAACCCCTCCTCGGAATATAAATCTCAGGTGTAATCGTTCTTATATCTTTATCTCTTACTACATCTCTCCATACTCTCTTCGTTTATGAGTTATTCATAAACGTGGCGCCCATTAATTGTCTCTAATTTTCTCCTCTCTCATAAGTTTAACTTAACTACATACATATAAGTATTACCTACCTACCTTTCAATTTTGTAACACTCCCAACTTGATTTAAACTACACTTGTGAACTTATAAAACGTTTAATATTGAATAACAACCATATTTTAATTTGTGTTTGTATTTGTATATCCAGTCTGACACGTTGTAAACCTATTTTAAGAATAGCGATAGCCTAGGTCTCCTATTCATATAAATTTCTTTTGAAACCTTATTTGTCTAGTTTAAACTTCATTACCTGTCTATGTAATTTTCAACTCAGTGAGAATATTGTAATTTAAGTCCCTCTGACAGTGCAACAAGTGAGCTGCAAAGTAGAATAGTTATCCCCACGCCCTGTACTTCTTATAAGAACCTGATTTACATGTGTTATGAATAAAACTTCATATTTCATTATATTTTAATTTCTTTTATTTTACATCAAAACCTATAGTTAAAAATACTAGTTACAAGTTTATCAAATTTTTTAATGATTTAACATTATGTAGTCTGTGTAATAAAAAGCTGCATAAGCTACGCTCACGTCGGCATCGGTCACCATTTACAGAAAAATGTAACAAAAAGGATCAATTTAATAAACATCATAAATAAGAAACGCTTTAAGTAATGTAATCGTGTAAATTACCTGAAATTAAGGATATTTTTTCTATTCTTAATGGCAAAAATATTGATAACAAAATTAGTGAGCATACGTTATGCTCTCATTTTAATTCAAAGCCTATTTTTAACCAAATGTTTCAAAAGTAATCTCTTTATTCAATGAAACCCCCTATCTCATTCGTTGTTAAACAGTAGTACACAAGCAACTGATACTTATAAAATGTTCAAAAAGCACTCAAAACTGAAGAGCATTATAAAAATTAAACGGCAGACGTTGGTAGAGTGTGCTCAGCGCTGTTTTGGCCGGGGGCCGTCCCACTGTGCAGTTTGTTCGCTAAGTGTCCCGCTGGGCTGCGCACTGTGTCAGTTTTTGAACAAATTTGGACATATGGTGTTGCAGCTTTAAATGTAACATGTTACGGCAAGGCTGGTTAAGAAGAGGTTATAAGAGTAATAATATTTCGCATAAATGTCATGTTGGGCATTTTTTATATGAAATGGGCTTGCAACCTTAATCTGGCCCAAGAGCGAAGATGAGGTCTAATATGGAGCGAGTTAGTTAACCCAGAAGAAGCCTGTTCACTTACACCTTGAAGAGGTTTGTGTTTTATGTGCTCGGGAAAACAAGACGCCCCGGCAGGGCATTCCATTTCTTGAATGTTCGCATGATAAAGTTTGGAATTCAACCTTTAAGCTGTGTTGTTGCGATAACACCAATACAAATATTAACATATAAGTACCAAATTACAAAGGTACTACAGAGATAACACCAAGCTTCAGAACAAACAAAAATGTTCATCACCGAAAATATTATTTTAATAGAAAAATAACCTCCAACTGCACGTACGCAAGTAGTGTCTGGACGGAATCCGAAGGGCTTGATTTGACATTTGAAGTCCCTATTCTCTCCATATATGGGCAAAATATGGCCTTAAAATGTCAAATGAAGCCCATACCCGGCTAATGGGCCCCCCAGAACCTACTCTGAAACGCAAAATCAGAAACTTTGTTATACCTACCCGTCCCTCTCACTCTCCAGACATAACAGATTCGAGTGAAAGCCTGAAAGGGGCGGGCGGTGCTAACGATGTTTCGGATTTTGCATTTCAGAGTACGACTCCAGCAGTTCCAGCACCCCTGGAAATCCGGTCGAAAACTCTAACCAATATAAAGCTACCGAAAAACTACTTTTTTCTATTACAATTTTTTATATAGGTAGGTACAGACACGAGCAATAATATAATATGTAAACAACACATTGAATGACGTCGTCTGTGTGGCACAGATAGTTTTCTTTCGAAACACTTCAAATGTGACAAAGTTTTATGTTGAAAAATTGAAAATGAAGTATTTAGCTCCGATGGGACACGAACCCACATTGTGAATGCTAAAAAGTAAAAATTTAAATAACTGAAAGTTCTATGTTGTTCACATATATTAGGAACTAGCTTTCCGCACGCGGCTTCGCTCGCGTGAACTACACGACGTTATCCCGCGGGAATTTGATGTTTTTCCGGGATAAAAAGTAGACTATGTTCCTCTCCAGGCTACAAAGTATGTGTGTCCCAAGTCTCAGCGAAATCCGTTTAGCCGTTTTGGCTTAATTGAGGCAAACATACAAACATCCAAACATCTAAACATCTAAACTTTCACATTTATAATATTATTAAGTAGGATAGGATTGCCCGTGACTGTACATACCTAACCATGTTTTTCAGATCGAGGCCACGACCTTTGGCACAGAAGGTAATAGTAGGTACTAGTAGTAGTATCCCTGCGCCATCAGGCACACCAAAAATAGTCATAATAGTAGCAGTGTGTTACTCCGGTATGCTGTGATTATTATAATGCGTAACAACCCCGTACAGTTTGACCGCAACGTTATTAGCATAATTCGAATTATCGTTTGAGCCACTATTAGGGCAAAGAGGTCTAATTATGGCACAAAACATGGTCCTTGAATATGGACAGAACCCCACGACTGGTGCGCATTCTACGCCTAGTTAGGAGCAGAAGTGTCATAGAATGTTTAATCGTAGAGAATAGTGATGATGCAACGGTGTAGGTAAATAATAAGTACATATAATTTTTAAAAATAGTTATAAAAATACTTTTTATTTCATAGGAAATTTTTGATTGAAAACACCACCAGCCCTTTAAGTAGCTTCTAGGCGTGTTTGTTTTTCTTTAAAAAAAAAAATCTGTTCCTACAGAATTGCATTGTGAATGCATAAAAGTAGTCAAAATCTTAATAATTTTTGTAGTTTTTGAGAAATAGGTAATCTTAGCAAATTGTTGATGTAAAACTAGGCGAAGACCCGGAAGAAACTTAAAAGTTAGACAAAATAATTATCTGTCGTAAAATTAAGATTTTTGTATTTTTTTGTCAAATTGAATTAAATATGTAGTTAAAAACCTTACTTACTGCCGCACTCAGAGACGTCAATTACCTTTAATTGGCAAGAAATTATCATTCCTACTTTATTCAATACTGGATATAAAAAAGAGCCAGATATAGATTTAATTGTCAATAACAGTTAATTGACGTCTCTGAGTGCGGCAGTTAGACCGCTTATTCTAGCTATAATTGAGGGTATTTCAACCCTAAATCTAAGTCTAATTGGCTGGCTACAAAAAAGAAGGTCATTTGTTTTATCCTCATTTTTAGTTTTGCCTCTGAGAGGTTTGTCACGTTTAGGCAGTTCCAAAAGTTACACTTTGATCTACATTAAATATATTCTAAAAATTAATAGTGTACAAAACAAATCGGCAACAAGGGGAGGCGTGGCGGCGCCCCGCGGCGCGCGTCTGTCGCCGTGTTGCCAACAACAAAAAATTATAATTTCCACCATTGTTCGCATTGTTGGCAGCCCCGATGACAGTTCGCAGTTGGACACATGTTTGAGGCATTTTAGGGCAATTCCTTCGCTTAATGGGCGGTGTTTTAATGTTTCAGATTAATGGCTTAGGGTTGCAATTGCAACCCCAGCAGGTCCAAATATTACCTATGGTAATACAGAGGTAATGAGTTGTAAATGGAACATTACTTTTGATTTCCTTGGAAGAATGTTGGCAGTTTGTTTTTAATTACGTTGGTTGAAGGGGCTTTTGTTGTTAAAAACAAAAGGTGGTATTATCCTTGTCTTTACCTATTATAAACTTTCCATTTACCTTTTTGGGTTCGACCAGCCTCTTATGGGCCCTTTTTTCACTTTCCACTTTAATTTCAGAATATTAACAAACATGTTTGTATTGAGCAACATAAGTTTAAATACTTCTACAATAAATATTTTAACGAGATAAAGTTTGTATACTTAAAGGAAGTTATCTCGGTAGGTACTTAATACTGGACTGATTTTGAAAATTCTTTCACCAAAAAAAAGCTAAGTAGGTACATTATTTATGAATGACTAAGACTATATTTTATCACGATATTCTCACAAGTGAAGGAGAACTAGCGCGGCGCTGCTCGTAATAAATGGTAACTCTCATCGCCGAGATTTCTCCGTGGTAAACACTTTCATGGCATAGGTAAGTGATTTTATACCACGAAAGTGTTTTTCTGTTGCATGTAAAGATTTATGGTAGTTTTCAGCATTATAAAATTCCACTTTACATCAATGATTATGACACAGTGAAATTGTCCATGCAGATTACGATGAGAATGTCGGCGATGAGAATTACCCAAATATTGGAATCAAATCTCTAATCCACGGTAGCGTTTCACACGGCGAAGTTCCAAATTTCAAAACTTTAAAAACACACCACTACTAATTTTCTATACAAACTCGTCGAACTCATCCAAAAAGGTCAGCAACCGGTCGCGACGTGAATGAACATGTACGATCATCGATCAATCAATCAATCTTCTATTTTTGATCATAGTCTATGCCCGTGATTGACGTCCGGACAGAGGCATGCAAATGAGCCTTCTCTATGATCGTGGTTATTAGTTTTTAGTGTCCACGCTTTTAATTAACTTTTCCCTTTCGAACTTCGAGTAAATTTGTATTTGCTTACAGTTTAGTTAAAATTGCATTGTGAATGCATAAAAATAATATAAAATCTCAGTTTAGTTCCAGTTACTCAAAATAAATAAACTTTCATTGTATAAGTAGTTCGCCCCATTCACCGGGTTGCGAAGAACACAGATTCGTTATGTCTGTCTGGTAGAGTTTTATTTATAGAATTTTTAACTAGTCTAGTCTAATACTTGTCCTTAGAATTTTAGAGTAGGTAAGTAAGTAGGTACAGAAATAAAAATATTGATGAAAAATATAAAAGTAAACTTAATCAAACATACGAGTATAATGTGTGTAAAGACGAACACTTCAAAATCTAAATCATAAAAAATAATTACCGTGATAATCCGCGGGAATTACCGCGGGATATTTTTTCGAAAAACTGACAAGGAAGGAAGAGACTGACTTGGAAGAGATTTGGCGATAAGTAGTAGCTTTGTCTACTATAGATATATCCATACTAATTTATCAATGTGAAAGTATGTTTGTTTGTTTGTTTTTCACGTCGAAACGGGGCAACGGATCAACGTACTTTTTGGTATGGGGATAGTTTGGGTCTAGCTCCCAAACTATCCTGAGTGATATACTTTTTTTCTCGAAAAAATATAAGGTTCCCGCGGGAAGCCGCGGGCGGAAGGCTAGTTTGTCTATAAAGGTGTATAAAACGGTGGGGAAAAATAATCTGTTTTATCTACCTATCCATCCATCTGGTTGTATAATGCTTCGCCCACAAAATAAAAGCACTGAAACGTAAAGACAACACGGTCGGCTCGTTTCAGGCATTTCATTTTGTTTCAGCGAAAGCACTGAAGGTTTTATATACGCCGCCGCACCGCAGGAGGAAATGAAATGATAAAGGTCGTTTTATATATCTGTGCTTTAGGTATGTAAGTACATGTACCGGTTCACTGTAATGGGAAAAGGCCGAGCTATATTCTATATTTCAACAATGCTGCTGGGTTTGACATTTTATGAGTACCTACAGCCTTATATACTTATATTGTACACAATAAGAGCAGTTTAAAAGTGCAATTACCACGCTTTATTATAAGGTGGATTGCACTGGCCTATGAACTCCTTCATGAGGAACTTATTCAACACTTACTTTCATCGAAATTTTATCCCCAACTTCAGGCGATACTCGGAAAAATTATGCTAAAGCGAGATAGCAATGAGAAAACGACGCGCGCGGGAGCGAGACCGATTTTGCCGATTACGCAAAAAAAACACAAAATCACTTCGTATTCAAAAACTATAGCGATTTTTAGAAAATACTTCTATACGATCCTAAATATTATTGGTTTCTGTTGACTCGCACAAAGACATTTGTACTTGTCAAGATATCAGAGAAAGTATATTTGCCATTATTCAAATATAAGCGTCTCCTTCTCATTTTATAACATCATAAAGTCAATTCCAACCCCCTCGCCATTCGACGTGAGCATTAAACCTTATCTATGCACGATGCAGACGTCCGCACCCTTCGAGCGTTATCGCGATACTGCCAGATTTTGTAACAATAGCCCCCCACCCCCTGGCCCTTATCTTTCCACCAATCGCGAAGGGTGTACGACGGGTGCAAAATTTTAAAATTTAGATCGTGTAAATTCAGGGTTTTTGTTTTTACACTTGTGTGTTTTATAGAACTTTATTGTTCCACCACTATTTTTAATTGGAAAAATATTTAGTTAATGTCATATTTCAAACCTCGCTCACGGGAAAAATAGAAGTTTTAGAAAATGATTCGGAAAGTATAGAAAAGCATAAAATATTTCCAAGAACTACATGAAAAATTACAAGTAGTGTAGTGGAATTTTCAATTTTCATCGAATAACAACATCATTTCCACGAGGTTTCAACAATCACTTTTACTTTGATTTTACTACCCCAACATTTCTGAACCAACTAATACACAAAGAATAACATAATCGTTAGATGAAATACCCGATAAATTAGAACTGAATCTCAAACGCAAACCATCCGACAGACTGTTGAAATTAATTGCGAATCCACCACAATGGACCCCATACGCCATACGGCGGACTTGTGCCCAGAAGCGGTGTCTTCCAACTGATCACACCCTTGAGGGCAGTTGTTTGGCGCGAACATTTCGAACAACTGTTCTGATATCGATACTTTTTGTGTTTGAGGATTAAGCTTGTGTTGGCGAAATTGCTTGTTGCGTAAAGTTAGGCTGACTGTTTATTGATGCCTTTGCCTTGTTGAAAACAATTTGTTTATCGTAATCTGTGTGTAAGAGTGAAAGTAAAAAAATAGAAGGTAATTATTGATGTCGTGTTCTAGATTGGAAGTCCAGAAATTGATATACCTATAAACAATGCTGTTTTACCGGTATTTCATACCGGTAGTTCTTTTGAAAATAAAAATAGAGTATATTAACCAAAATTAAATTTGATCCTTTCTTCCGTATCATCTCGATTCGATATCTTTATCATACCATATTATAATACTTACTTACTGCAATTTTTTTTTACAAAAAATTAATATATTTATTTTTTTAAATGTTCTAAAAAGGCGTCTTTCAAAAAATTAAAGTCAGATCAATCTACCAGCAATTTCATTCTGTATGAACACAAAAAGTACACAATACAATTGACAACAAAAACCATTAGGAATACAATTCGGACCTCCGATTGTGTCAGCTTAGGGTTAAGAAGCCATACATCGTGCCACAATGGGGGTGTCTTTTTAACACCAACAATTTTGATGGGCCCGCTCTTTTGAGTCGGTATTTGAAGGGTTGAATAGCACCCTACTAAACTTTTTTAAATGTGTAAGTAAATTTTCGTTGGTCTCTTTTGGTACTACAATTATTTCAGTATTTATTGTTATGAGAATTATTTTTGACTTTTAAACTGAATTATTTTACATCCCGATAAACAGAGGGTAGTCGTACTACTGAAAACTATCAATTTCATGGACAAAATATAGTATTGTATGATTTCTGATTTATAATAATACGAAATTAAATAGAAGCTAAAAAGAGCCTTATTTGCACTGTATTCTGAAGAGTTTTAAATCAATGCGATGCTGTTCTTATTTATAAATTTGTAGTTATTTATAAGTGTCAAATTAAGAAAAAAACACGATGTGGCTTCTATCAACAATAACACCTAGTTCGTGATAAGATAAGATAAGATAAAAATATTCTTTATTCATATAGACATAATAAATATGTAGAGCAGTCGCCCGGAAAGCGAAAGGTCCTGGGTTCGAGTCCCATCGGAGCTAGTTGTGAGACGGGTCGATTTTTTCTAAATACTTCATTTTCCATTTTTTTACTTATGAAGTACCTATGTTATTTTAAAACAAAGAATTTTGAAGTATTAAATATAATAAATAAGGACCTATTTATGTTCTGATTTATTATCTAATACACATGCTATTACAATGGCGTTCAGTACCTACTTAACATATTTATTTATTTTAAATAGGATCATTTTAGGGTGTAAGAAATATAAAGCAGATGCGCCCAAATTGTCATTTAATTCCTAAATCTTCGTAGTCAAATACTCTGTAAACATAAGCATGAACATTTTACCCGAAAACGCGACGCATTTATTTTTCAGACAGTCGGACATCATAGCCAGTTCAACATTTTCACTACGGTCTTAAGTATTATTACGTACCGTTCAACATGACTGTGTCAACAAGAACTAATTTCGAATTACTATTATGACTATTTATGAGTAAATGAATTTACAGAAATCGGGATTGATTCATGTGAAACGGAGTGAATCTGTGCATATGTATGATAAACTATCTGCTCCCGCAGTTTTACCAGCGTGGTACCCATTCCCGTGGGAATATCAGGATAAAATATTGCATTTGTCACTCAGGAATAATTTAGCTTTCTACTAGTGAAATTGTTTTCAACATCGTTTCAGTAGTTCTAGAGATGCCTCGTAGATCTAAACTTAAAACGTTTACATCTTTATCCTATGAGTTTACCTATAAGTATGTTTATGTTTTCCATAGTTCAACTTCATAGTCTTTGTTCCTGATCGATCGGGAATAAGTGGGTCCGAAGCAATAATAATTCTGGATTCCAATGCAATTTCGTCGTTCCTTTATTCAGGTGCAAAACCAGAGAGACAAAAGAATGGTGTTGCCAGTACCCCATCTCAAATTCATCGTCTACAAAATAGCCATAGAGTAAATTATCATACAATAGTTTCTAAATTAGTGCGCAGATGGCGCTATGCATTATTATAGAGGGCGCTGGCGGCAGTGTCTGTAGACAGTCTTAGTAAAACTGCGTGTGCAAAACTAAAAAAGACTTTTAGAAATGCTATTAATAATCAACGACTTTGTATCAACTATACAAATGCCGCTGCTCCAATCGTGATCATCCCCCGTATATCCCCATGCATGCCCCAGTCTCAGTTGTGGCCCGCGAGCCCATCACAGATGTGGCCAGATGAGAAACGATTACGTTTGCCGGGGGGGCCAGCACCCGGAATGACGGTCATTTGTGTTATAAATTATTTGGCACTTCTCATTGTTGACGGTCGAGTGGAAAAATGGAGTTTTGGATCTACTGGTGCTATTCGTTATTAACTATTTGTATCTGCATTGGTAAGGACTGGTTTTGCGTTAAATGCAAGTAGGTAAGTACAGCACTTGTCGTCCATGCAAGCGAAAAAGTTTTGTAAGTGTATACCTGGTTGTTTTGCTGATTGTACATATACAGGGCGTCCCAGAGAGGTATGAGACATGAAGGGAGAGTACTGTAGGTAAATAGTAGAGACAGCAAATTTCACTGAAAGGAACCATTTCTTAATTTGGTCCGCTTGGGTGTTATGTCTTAATATTTTTAGTAGGTATCATTGCAAGTTTTTATATAAATAAGTACTACATGCAATTTAGTGAACATGGATTTGATAAAGTAAGTACCTAAATGGTCATTCATAATCATAACAAGTCGTAAGCATTAGATTAGTATTGATATGTTGGGTTGGGTTGGTACGTTGGTACTGTATCTTAATCGATCACAAATAATGACAAGTTACCTATTTGCAAACAAATTGGTATAATGATAGGCCAACCCGTTATTTTTCAAAGTAATAATCCTACCTAGAATAACATACATTTAATGGGCAAGAAAATAGTAATTTGCTGCAATAATGGCCGCTTCTACGCAATCTCACTTTTTTATACACAACGGGGTAGCACTGCCTTCATCACACCTGATGATATGTGAGCATAAGGCTGAAGGTGGAAGCGCACTACTCCCGGAAACCTCAATCACTCAGGAACTGGCTATCTTATCTCTAACTGCTGGAACATAATAATGCTGAAACATCATTGTTATGGCGTCAGACATAAGATGGTGGTAGCTAGCCAGGCGGACTAACAACAAGTTCTACCGTCAACCAAACCAAATACAATATGTACCCCCACTGGGAATTGAGCCCGGGACCTCTGGGTCTGTAACCGGTGTTGTGAACCACTAGACCACAGAAGCGGTTTAAGGCGCTACTCGGAAAAATATGGACATTTTGATTTAAAACTATAGGACGGTTACAGTTGTTAAAAATCTGGTAATAAGATATATATTTCTTCATACCTTTATCTAGAATCGTATAGTTTCAAAAACACGATTTTATGATTTTGCCTCGACACTTTTTATTTTCGAAAAGACCTCTAAAAAATACGAAAAGTGAAGATTATTCTTAAATGGGGTTACTTACACTATTGGAAATTGGTTTAATTAGTGGACACCAATAATATTGAGGATCGTATAGAAGCATTTTTTTTAAATCGCTGTAGTTTTTTAATACGAAGTGATTTTGTGTTTTTTTTTGCCTAATCTGCAAAATCGGTCTCGCTCCCGCGCGCGTCGTTTTCTCATTGCTATCTCGCTTCAGCACATTTTTTCCGAGTATCGCCTTAATAATATTACGTATTACGTATTTAATATTATTATTATGCGAAAGTTTATTTATTTTTATTTATTTATTTGGATGTTTGTTACCTAATCACAGCTAAACGGCTTAGCAGATCTAAATGAAATTTGGCACAGAGATGTTATAATATTATATGTTATACACATTATCGTCTAGAATAGCGTATAGGCTACTTTTTACCCCAGGAAAATATCTCATTCCCCGGGAAAACATTCGTGTATTTCAAGCGGGCAGAGCCGCGGGTGGAAAGCTTGTATTTACTCAAGTTTATTTCCAAATCGTATGATAAATAAATAGTTTTAAATATACATAGGTAATATTAAATCTGAGATGGACAGATAAATCATAGTCGTAGATTTAAGTGGAACATTTGTCAATGTAAACAAGCAATTAAACATTCGCGTACGGAACCCCAACAAGTGTCAGTTGACAGAAGCGGCATTTAATTCGAGATGCCCCTTCGTGACAAATTGTATCATTGTGAAAAAAAAACGATTCGTTTAAATAGTGGCATCAAATTTTGAGACGTACTTGTATTGAAATTAAATCTCCCAAATGCCTATTAATTTTGCCTATTTAATATTAATGTAGACTACTTATCACTCGTCGAATCCAACTCGGATGGGTAGCGTTTGGGAAGCTCCGGCATATATTTGCGACCGAAATTCCTGAAAGTCTTTGACCAGTGTGTGTTGCCAGTAATGACCTATGAAAGTGAGACGTGGTCTTTTACTATTGGTCTCATAAGAAGGCTCAAAGTCACCCAGCGAGCAATGGAGAGAGCGATGCTTGGTATTTCCCTGCTCGATCGAATCAGAAATGATGAGATCCGCACTTCGATTATCGAAGGATCCGCAGGAGAACTAAAACAACCGACATCGCTCGAAGGATTGCATCATTGAAGTGGCAGTGGGTGGGACACATAGCGCGAAGAACCGATGGCCGTTGGAGCGGGAAGGTTCTGTGGGCAGGCCCCCTACAAGGTGGAACGACGATCTGGTCAAGGTCGCGGGAAGCCGCTGGATGCGGGCAGCGCAGGACCGATCGTTGTGGAGATCCTTGGGGGAGGCCTATGCCCAGCAGTGGGCGTCGTTCGGCTGACATGATGAACCACTAGACACTAGTAGTAGACACAGAGGCGGTTGTGTACTTACAAACAAAAAAGCACCGGGAAATCAAATCTTTACTCTTTATACCTAATATCATAGTACTTATATATTTTTAACTTATTATTGAAATGTTTTGAGTACTTACTATCCACTCTTGAATAACTTATTATACCAAATATAACTTATTACTGTGTTCAGATCTTAAACGGTTTGATGAGCGAAAATATCACAGCTTTCCAAATAAACTTTTAAAACAAAACAATTCGTAGACTACTTAAGCGAAACTTTGCATATTGTTATATTACTTAACCGAATTAAGAATAATTTTATTTCTGAAAAAGTATCTGTACCTTTTCATTATAATCATTTAATCTAACAACTTATTAGCTTAACGAACTTATCTTGCTACTAAGATAACTATCAGCAGAAAATATCTAAACGTTAAACGGTGACATAAAATCTTTAGTGAAGAACATCGACCCAAGATTCACTAGGATCAGTTCCCAAACCTAAAGGGATTAAAGTAATTCGACGTGACGGGTTTGACGCGTAAAACAAAAAAAAAGAGAAAAAAACAGAAGTTGACACCAACGACTCCTTACGAGATCGTTAAATCCGTCCGCGAGATAAGATCTGTGACACCTTTTAAAAAAAGAACGTAAAATTTTAAAAAGTAAAACGTCAGCCGCCACCTGGGCTACTGTATTCAAATTTAGTTTTTTAAAAGTTTAGGAAAACTACCACCCTCGCGTGAGGTCTTTTTGGTGATTTCAAAGAAGTTTTTGTTAAAGTTTTTGTTGTGCGGGGTGAATGACATCCCGTTGTTTGCGGTCAGTATTAAGTGTTTATTTTGATAACAATCTTCTGTAGATGTCCCTCTTTTTTACTCTTTTTTATAAAATTACGGACCCTTGAAGGTAATTTTTGAAGTGGCATTAGGTTGTTATAATTTGATTTTCAAATTGTCTGGCACGTTCTCTCATTTTTTTACGTTTTGGTAACAACAGATGCTGTTTTGTTTTTCTTGTACACCTGTAGATCACATGGCCTGCACTGCAAATGATTGCACTAACTACACATTAATTTGGTTTTTGAACTTTAACAGTACCTAACTAAAATATTGTGTGCTCTGTTACTGTAAAATAATGTTACCGATTCATTACTTCCTAATAGTTACTACTTTTTCGTGGTGGAACTAAACCACAGAGACTTATTTGACACTCTCATAGTTCATACTTTTGGGCATATTGGCAAACTTTGTTCTATAGTGTATCTACGTTTAAAAAAATGTCATCATCATCAGCCATGCGACGCCCACTGCTGGATTTCCACAGCGGCGATCGGTCCTGCGTTAAACGCATCCAGCGGCTTCCCGCGACTTTCCCCATGGTCGTGTCACACATGGTCGTTCGCTATTCGAGAATCTTTCCGCCCCAACTGCCATCGGTTAACCACGTCATGTTTCCCACTCACTGCCACTTCAGCTCAGCAATCCTTCGAGCGATGTCGATTGTTTTAGGTCCTCCTGCGGATCTCGTCATTTCTGATTCGATCGTGCATGGAAAAAGAAAAGAGAAAGGCGCTGTTGCCCTTCTCCTGCTAGCGGTTTTCCCTCTGTCGCCTCTTACGACACCAACGGGAAGCTAACTTCCCGTTATCGACATACCCCTAAGGGTTAAAATGAATTATTAGATTAAATCGACACGTCTCAGATCTGGCTCCGATGGGACTAAAAGCCACGATCTTTCACTGTCCGGGCGAATGCTGTAACCATCGAGCTACGGAGTTTTTCGAAACGACGAAACGACTCCGTAGCTCAGTGGTTAGAGCTAGTTGTGTGTGAGACGGGTCAATTTTATCTAATACATAAGTACTTCATTTTTAAAAACAACAGTTTTGTGCTAATTATTGATTTGCAATAATAACTAATATGGGTTTCAGAAATAGTAGAACTTACGTCAACGAAAATTTCTTTTTGTAGCAAACAACAATAGGTAAGTACATAACCATTGCGTATTATAATTTTGTCTGCAAACAATTTATGACTTATCGAAATGATAGAGCTTTTGAGTTTCCCATACATTGTAGACTTAGGAGAACAATCAGTGTCTTCAATGGTGTGAAAAGTTCAAGAAAAATTTAAGAAAAGTCGCAACTCCTTCGATAGTTATCACGGTATTTTAAGCTCTATCTTTAAGATGTGAGGGATGAAATTGGTTAGTTATAGTTGGACAAGAATCGCCCATCCCATCAGACGATAGATCTCGGTAGCAACATTGTATTCAAATCGCCAGATTTAAATACAAACTCGCGATTATGTGTCGCCGCACATAAGCTGCGTCCGCTTTAGATTGGCATCTTGTGCACACACTAGGTCGGGTAAACGGGCGCTTTTGTCAATGGTTTGTTGACAAAATGAGTTCTAATTCAGTGGTTTTAAGATACCTGGGTTTGAACACTATAAGCAAAAATGCTCAGGTACGTACATATCAAAATATTCTTTGCAAAAATATTTTCGATAAAGCTAATTTATTTATTACAAGTAGTGGCTCCTCGCGGTTTCTGTCACCTTGAGAATATCGGGATAAAAATATAGCCTATGTCACTCGAGACTAATGTAGCTTTCTACTGGTGAAAACAATTTTAAAATCGGTATTGTAGGTAGGCACGTAGTTTCTGAGTTTATCTATTACAAACATACAAACACAAAATCAATATCCTCTTTAATCCTTAATTCTTGCATTCATAATGCTATTCTTATAAGAAAACTAGCTGACCCAGCGCGACTTCGTTCCCGTGGCCCTACCCCCTACTCCACCCTACCCTACCCGTACTCTACCCCTACCCCTCCCCTACCCTTGCCCCTACCCTACCCCACCCCTACCCTACCCCACTCCTACCCATACCCTACCCCTAACCCTACCACTACCACTACCCCTACCCCTACCCCTACCCTACCCTACTTCTACTCTACCCCTACTTACCCCTCCTTCCCCTATTTTCTCACCGTTAAAACCTTCCTTGGACTTCCACGAACATTTCAAGACCAAAATTAGCCAAATCGGTCCAGCCGTTCACGCGTGATGTCGTGACCAAGGGAAATAGGGATTCATTTTTATATATATAGATATGGTGGGATTAGAACCTACAATCTTTGGATTTCCGGTCAACTTCTACACCAATCGAGCAGCCAGGAGCAATCTATATTAATATGTCGATTGCGGTTACACTAAAACAATGCCTGACTCAGGGATAAGAGACTTATGACTACCTAATTAGAAAAATACAGATCTTAAGTTTTGGTTACACATAAACGCTCTGCTTTTCAGCCCAGTGCGTCATGCTCGTGAACACGCCCATTTGTTTGCGTCCTAATCTGTGCAGCGGGGTTGATCACCGCACTTAAATATATTGAAAGATACACCATTGTCCAAACTTCCGGTTTATGTTCATTCATAATTTTTTAAGTCAGTAAGTACCTACGTTGGACATCCAACTTTAAAAAAACTTATTGAAGTTCTCTTCTGAAATCTTGCGTTATTTCATGGATCGAGCGAGAAAAATCAGTACAAAATGGTAAATAGTAGGTCTTTATGTAGCTACATAGGTACTTAATAAGTATTAAGTAATAAATAAGTACCTACTAACGTTGAGGCTAACGTAGCGTGAAGCGCCCCTAAGGTGGAGTGATGATCTGCGAAAGATGGCAGGCGGGGGCTGGTTGCGAAGAGCTGGGCCTCAATGGCGTAAATTAGAAGAGTCCTATCTCCAGCAGTGGACAAATGTGGGCTGATGATGATGATTAACTAGAATATCAAAAGCTAGATAGAATTTGATAGCGAAAATATCTTCAATAAGTCTGTGATATAAATCTAAAGATAAAAATGAGGGTGTCACTGTATCACACCAATAGTTGATTAAATTAAATTACAAAAACAGGTAATAAGTCAACAATAGCATTATCATCGTGAGAGCAGACGGTGCAAGTCGTATTGTGTCAAATATTAGTGGGGATTTAAATAATAAATCCACTCAGAGATCAATACATAGCAATAAATGCTTCAAATCGGCCAGCTACTCTAACTACCCGATGATTAAATACCGCAGATAGGCAAGTAGGTATAAAAGAAGTACGAATCAAACATTTTATATTCATCCACTATTATTTTATAGTATTCATTATAATTACATTCATTATTATAAAGAGAAAATATTTGTATTTTTGTTTGTAACAAATAAACTCAAAAACTACTGAACCGATTTTAAAAATTCTTTTACTATTAAAAAGCTACATTCTTCCTGAGTAACATACGTTATATTTGATCCCGATTTTCCCACGGGAACGGGTACCACGCGGGTGAATCCGCGGAGAGCCACTAGTTCAATAGCATTGAATACGTTTATCCTACTAATATTATAAATGCGAAAGTTTAGATGTTTGGATGTTTAGATGTTTGGATGTTTGGATGTTTGTTACTCAATCACGCCATAACGGCTGAACGGATTTGGCTGAAATTTGGAACACAGATACTTTGTAGCCTGGAGAGGAACATAGGCTTTATATCCCGGAAAAAATCAAATTCCCGCGGGATAACGTCATGTAGTTCACGCGGGCGAAGCCGCGGGCGGAAAGCTAGTAGAATATAAAGAATAATTACTTAATTATTAAACTATAAATAATAAACTAATATTAACACTATTATAAATATTTGTTAGTTTTAGGTAAAAGATATGTAGTAGAAGCAAAGTTCGTTAGTCTTTCTACTACATAAAGTTTTGAAATAAAACATTCATGGATATGAACACGACACTAAGGTAAAGTATGGAATTTCGTGTGATTTTAATTTTTCAACGTTTCATCCCTTTTTCAGGGACCGTGGTACCGGTTGTCATATAAGTCTATCCAATATTTTGAAATGCACCAACATTTTAGGTAAAAAGGTGATTCTTGTACAAATCTGTGGATATGTTTTTGATCTTTGACGTATGTCTCGTGTGTCAGTCGGATTATGCGCGCGCAGGTAGTCTGAATGAATTGTCACTGCCAAGCCCGGTTGACACTTTGAATAGGGCTGTCCAGAATATTAAAGTGTCAAAAATATATCAAAAAATTACGTTTTGATAATTTATAGAAAACATAATAATGAGCTTTTCACTTACAGATCAAATAAGGACACTATTTACGTGATATAATTATTATGTTGTTTGATAATTTATAAAAGTTATATTATTACCCTTAATGAACAATAATTTTTTTACAATGTATGTACATGTTATGCTGTTGGTGTACCTTATTAAATAAAATAAAATAATACATAAGTTCGTGAGATTTTCACTAATCGACATAACGTGGAAATGGTCTTGACGGTATGAAATGCAGGTATGAGCTAAAGGTCAATGGTATATAAACTGCATATGATTGCACCCGAAAATGCTATTTAACAATCGAAATGGATATCAAATAACTATTACATTAATAATAATGAATACGCTCGACACGAACAAATACTTTGAAAATCTTTTGTAAGTATCCCCTGAAAATATAACAAAGAAATGATTTATCGACGACGGTAAGATCACGTTACGAGACGTCAGGGGATGTTGAAACAAGGTCACCGATATTGCTACTAGAGTACTCGCCGGAAAAGTCTGAGCGCAGTTGAAATCGAATACTAATCTCTTACCATAACTTTAAAACCAAAAAATGTAGGTACTGTAATTAACGCCAAGAATGACCCAGTCACGCGCAGAATTATCTGACACGGACTCTACATAGCACGGCATGCTAAATAAGCTCTGAAAAAAGAATTGGTAGCGACTTTGATCGATCTATTCTGAAAGTAAGTCTAGCAGATACTTGATAGTGCATGGAATTTAGATATTTGCAAAGGAAACAGGGAATAAGAAAACCTCAAGGTTTTTTCCATCCATTACTAAAGCTATTTTCTTTTTTGCATTAAATTAGGAATGCAAATAATGGAGTAGGAAGGAATAAACGTCAGTTACCATCAACGCAGCCCCTGTCTCCGCGCAGAATCTCTAGACGTGACGTGAGCAGCGCTACAAAACTGGTAGCGCGTAATAACGGGCGCCACGTGACAAAATCACGTGACGAGACGTCAGGACAAGGTCACAGATATAGTGCCACAAGTATATCAGCTGTTCCGGTGATAATCTTTGGAACTAAAACATTTTTCATATGACAGTCCATTTTGACAGCTAATTTTGTATTGCAAGTGGCTCCTCTGTCACGGCTGTCACCGGAACAGACAGGAATGTGGGGTGGGACTATTCTGCCACCATATGTCATAAAAAAGGCTCTGAAAGTTAGACTAACTTACGCACCTATCCCTATCTGTGGATAGGTTATTAATTCTGGCCGTTAAGCAGTTAATTTATTTTCCCGGATCGCACGGTCCAAGGAGTCTAAGAAATGGCAACGTTTTGCCATCGATGGACGCGCAGAGGCCCGGATAGCCGGGCGAACCGCTGGTCTGAGGGGAGCGTACCACTCTGGTCCCCCATGGCCTAAAGCGAAAAGAGGGATAAGAAAAAAAAAATGGTTGCAACTGACTTTTTTATACTAAGATATTTGGAAAAGAAAGGGAGGTCTACGAAAAGCTCAAAGTTTTCCTATCCTTATCAAAGCGATTTTCTTTTGTTGTCATGAATATAATATAAACGTTACTTATCGCCGACGCAGCCCTGCCTCCACCCATAATCCCCTGGACGTGAGCGCTACAAAACTGGTAGCGCGTGAGAACGGGCGCCGTGACAAGATCACGTGACGAGACGTCAGGACGTCGCGTCGGAACAAGGTCACAGATACCGCCACTTCGTAGGTATGATCTGAAAAAAGAAATGGTGTAGGTATGTATTGATGACTGCACTTATAAAGGGATCTGAAAGTAGTTTAAATTCGCGTTTTCTATGAAACACGTTAGAAGCTAAATACTCCAAAGTTAGAAGGTCGCCCACTACCTCAGGATACTAAACAATTGGTCGTTCATGGACAGAGACGTTAAAAGACGAGGTTTCGATTCCCACCGAGAAACTATTTGGGAGATAGGTAAGTCGATGTTTTCCAATATTTAATTTTCAATGAAAACTAATACTTATGTATTAGCTAGATAATATTGGTGTGATTACTTATTGCAATACTATTTTCCAACTGTATTTGTAGGTAAATACTATGGTTTAAAATCTACATGTTGTGTACTTATTTTTTTAAGTAAGTATTTATTTATTTCCATAAAATTCAAGAATCCAAGTCTTCCATACTAGGTTAGGTCTGGCCTGTAGAATTATTTCATTTTGACAATAGTCAGCTATGGTTTGAGATGAAAACAGTTTAAAAACAATAGCTTTAAATTTTGGTAAGTACAATAAATGCATGTTATACCTATGTATTGAAAGCAAGCGAGCCATAGTACCTTCATTACAAAAATAAATTAACGATTTCATTTTTCAACACCTTATCAAACAGCTATGCTGATCCTTTTTTGTCTAAAATATTTATTTGTTGTATTGCAAAACAGGAGGTTAAAATAAAGCCTGCACCTGACAAATATCCTCAAAATGGCGGGAAAATTCTTAACAATCTTAAAAGCAAAGGAGATAAAATCTATAATGCCAGACTTTTTCTTTTTTCAAACGCAACGGTGTAATAGCCGATGTGCAAGCAAGCGGCGAAGCGTGAACGCTTGCTCGGGACACGAGGGGTCCGTCGGTTTATTTTTTCTGTAATCCCAACCAGGATTAGTGTGAAGCCTTTTTGATTGGCAGCCAGCGTCAGATGCAAGTCGCGAGATTTCGGCGCAGCACGCCTGGGGGACCGGTGCGTTTGAAATACCTTGTGTGTTGTACGTTTTATTTATTGCGTTTTAATTTTAGAACGGGCCATGCAAATGGGGTTGCCATTTTTAAACGTTTGCGTGGATACGCCTAAATATGTCTAACATTTTATAGGTAGGTACCTAGGTATTAACTTCAAGAAGACGAGTTATTATTGTTTTATGCCTGGTACTTATCCTATTTTTTTAATCAACAATACCACGGAAAGCAGTTTTTGGTTTATCTATACTAATATTATAAAGAGGAAAGATTTGATTGTTTGTTTGTTTGATTGCATCGAATAGGCTCCGAAACTACTGGACCAATTTAGAAAATTCTTTAACCATTAGAAAGCTACATTCTTTCCGAGTGACATAGGCTATATTTTATCCCGATATTCTTACGGGAACGGGTACCACGCGGGTGAAACCGCAAGGATCCGCTAGTTTCGTATAAACAAAAATTTGAAAAAGTTGTTTTATAAACTAGGTACTAAACCCAAGCACTGACTAATAAAATTGTTTGCAGGTTATTAGTTAGCGAAAAGAGGAAGGAGGAAAGCAAAAGTACTTAGATCTACCTGCAAATACAAAGATCCGAAAGTGAAATTCCGAAAAGGTATCGCAAACCTTCTTCACAAATGTCAACTGTCAGTCTTAAACCCTCCACTGAGCCGTTTTCTTTCATCCTAAGTAAGATTATAGTAAGCTGCCATAAAAAATAACATTACCTTCCCTTTCCGTGAAACACCTATATTGTTCTGGGATAAACCAACAAAAAGGCGTTGAAATCTATACCTTCGCGCTTTGCTGTGCCGAAAAAAAAAACAAATCCCACCCAAAAGTTGCCAGACCGAAAAATAGAGACGATACAATCGAAAAGAGATTATGACAAGCCCTTATTTTGTTTGTAAACAGACCTCCGTGTTAACAATGGCAGTCGTAATGTGACACCTTTGCCCATCTATGGTTTATAAGTAGCCTCATTGCTAAAGCAATGGCATCGCGGCATTTTGCCGAAGAAGGTAAATTGTTGACGTTTGGCTGTAGTTGGATGCAGCTGTGCAAAAAAAAGGAATCCATATTGTTGTTTGATAATTTGTTAATTTGTAGTCAAATGGTTAGGGCGTGGATTTCTATTCGGATGTTCGGATGAATGACGGGAGCCGTTTCATAAATGCATTATGTTGATAGCTGCGATTGTAAAGGAAGATAATTTACATAATTTTGAGGGAGGTTGCATTTCGTCTTACTTTTTGTAATAGGATACTACAATTGCCATTTTCACAATTAGGTATGTATCACTGGACGTACTTTTGGTAAACGTGATAGGTAGCTAAAACATTTCCATACAATTTAAATAGTTTGTAGCCTTGAAGGTAGGCCAGGCCACATGAAGGCAGGCAGTGGAGTTAGACTAAAGCCAAAATTAATTCATAAGACGAGAACATTTGAAAAAATTTGAAAAAAAACCGGAATGTTTGTATTGAACCGCTCGCTGTTCGAGTTTCTGATTCAGTTGTTTTTTGAAGAAACCCGTAGTTATTAAGTAGTCCAAATTTTGAAAAAAAAAATAGAAGTTAAAAAAAAAACGGATTCGGAAAGTCATGCACCACAGAGTTCGTATCGGCCGATAGTCAGACTGGACTCGTGCATGCTATGTATTTACCAAACGTTTATAGTATATTATGATATAAGTGAGCTTAGGTTGCTCATTATACACGAGGCTGTGGGTTGCAGCCCGAGCCGCAGGCGAGGGCGTAAATCAGACGAGTGTCTAGTGAGTAAGTTGCTCACGAGTTTCATACGCACTTTTCCAACACACTTGCGAGGAAAAACAAACATTTGTTGAATACATAACATAATTATAATAACTTTATATTAGCTAAGGGAAAAAGCGCGCAAGTTTTTTTTTTGCACGCGCCAAATGTAAGGCGATTGATTACATACAGCCATACAGCCTACTTCAAAATAATTATAATAATAGTGATAAAATGCAAATGTTTTATAACCAATTATTGTGAGTTATAAATAATTTGATAATAATATTATACTTAATTACCTATGTTTTTTGTCTTAATTAGGGACACATTTATTTATTCTAAAAACGTAAATGGATTTTCAGCCGTATAAAACCTCTTTGTTGTTACAAAAAAATAACTATCTATTACCCGGTGAAATCGAAAATGCTCTGTTGACTCGCATATAACTTGCAGTTAGGTACTAACTTAACTTTGTAGGGATACTGTATTACCCGGTTAAATTGAAAAGTCTCTGTTTACTCGCATATAATTTGCAGTTAGGTTCTTACTTAACTTTGTAGGGATAATTTTATTACGCAACTAGTACTGTAATATTATTATGCACGCGTGTGTTATAGTTCGGTTTATGGCCCTAAGATCGATGTAATAAGGCTCACTTTATGAGCAAGTGTGTTGAAAAATACATTATTCTATGATCTGAGGTTTATATGTATGGCCGATACTATCGTTGTAGTGTGGTACCTACATACACACATAAAATTTTTTCGGCTCTAATTTGAAACCGTGTATCTCCCGCAGGGGGTGCTTTGGGGAAGATCTGATGATAGGTATCTAGAGCATGAATTGAGGAGGTCTATGCCCAACTGATCGAATCGACGGTTGACACTAGAATTCAACGTGTACTAGAAATCTAAAAAATGTTTGGAAATCCAAACACCGACACAAACTCTCCCGTTAGTGTGTAAACTTGTATAGGAGGTACATCCTCCAGAGGTGGACCTTCTTCATTAATGCTCTAAGTACCTATCATCAGATCTCTCCTAAAGCATCCCCTGCGGGAGATACATGGTTTCAAAATACAGCCGAATGTATGAAAAAGCCTTTGTGATCACATACTTTGATGTGTGTACTTGCTTGCATACATCTTCATAATGATTATAAGCCCGATCTAACTATTGACCGATTCAAAGTTTGTGGTGCGCGGCGGTTCCTAATTCAAAATATATATAATAGGTCTTTACATATGAAATTGCCGTTTTTTTCTTTTGTACATAAAACTTAACAACTTTTATAATATTAGAAATATATAATTTCTTTAATATTGCGTTACATTAAGACCGTATCGAGCAACTTTTGATAATTTAATAACCACGATATTTGATTATTTACATAGAAAAAACTTATTCCGAAAGTTACGACTATTTTTGTTTCCAGAATTTCGTACTTTATTAGTAGTAACTTAGTGAAAAAAAATTTTTTTCTCTTAACGAATGTGTCATTTAGTAGTTAAAATGTCCATAAATACGTGTGTAAAATTTTGTAAATTTACTTAATATTAGTCGTTAAATAATAACAAAAACGTTAGTATGGAAAAAAAATAATTACAGAAATCTCCATACAAAACGGCAATTTCATAGGTAAAGACCTATTATATTATTATATATATAAAAATTAATCGCTATTTCCCTTGGTCACGCCATCACGCATGAACGGCTGGACCGATTTGGCTAATTTTGGTCTTGAAATGTTTGTGGAAGTCCAAGAAAAGTTTTTACGGTGAGAAAATAGGGGAAGAAGGGGTAAGTAGGGTAGAGTAGAAGTAGGGTAGGGTAAAAGTAGGGTAGGGTAGGGGTAGGGTAGGGTAGGGGTAGAGTACGGGTAGGGTAGGGTGGAGTAGGGGGTAGGGCCACGGGAACGAAGTTGCGCTGGGTCAGCTAGTTTTGTTATAATTATTATTATTAATTTGTAACACACAATTCGATGTTCTTTTATTTAGACAGATGATTTCTCTCATCAACGAATTTTTACACAACGATCGAAAGTTTAAACGTTTCATAAGAAATGTATTTTTTTATAAGTTAAATTACAAGCAATGTTTAGATGTTTAGAAACGTCTCGGACCTCACAAGTCGACTGCGAATTCGACAATGGTAAGCCAGCGAAGCGTGACGGTTTCACAATAAGTGACGATTCGTTTTGTGTTCGCACGTAGTAGTCATGGGATGACCATTGGCTTTCTCACCTGGCGAGACGAAAATTTGTTTTCTTTAATCAGAAAGTAAGGTTAAGCAACTTTCGCAGTGGTCGGTCACGGGATGGGTGACCTAAAATTAAGTTCTACGTGTTTTGGAAGTCATGTATGTCAACTTCTGAGTCTCGTAAGCCTTTCGGTAGCATAATAATTTGGTTGTTAGAAGTTAGAACATTGGACCGGATTTCCAAGAGTGCTAGTTTGAATCCCGTTCGAAAATCAACTTATGAGGCTGGTGGTTTATTTCAATTACAATTTTTCATATAGTGTAGGTGAAGTAGCATATATATTTACTGTGGTATAGGTAAATAACTACTTATTATAATATGTACTTATAACTAATGGCTAAATAGTAGTTTTTACATTAAAGTTGTCGCAATAAAAATGCGAATTCCACAGTAAACGTATATTTGTTTTAAAACCATAAATAAAAACCTAAAAAGGAAAAATAATATAAAATCGTCTGATCCGAAATGACTTACAAAATTGTCTCTCCAATGAGATTAAACTTACCTGTATAAGGATAAATACAAGTTCTTTATTGATGATATTAACACATTATGAAGCTGCCTGTACCTAATATAAAAATGATTTGAAATATTGCTGCTATTCGCGTAAAGAAATTTTGTAGACTGCCGTGTCAACCGAATAAATATTCCATGGCAACGACATGACATTCAAATTATTGTTTTTCAGAACACGCGCATATATTTTACAAATTGTTTTCTTAATCCAGAAAAGAGATCTTAGGTGTTATTGTTGATCGAAGTATAAAATACATAGGATAAAATATAGAATAAAGTAGAGTAGTTTGTAACGACAACGTTACGAAGTTACTAATTTTACCTGGCCTTTTTAATCCGACGAAATATAATTTTGCTATCGTAAACTACACGTGCATAGTATTCCTATACAATCGTTATAGTCCATGGAAATCGTACATTTTGCCTTGCGTTAAATGAGGTAGTTCTGATTTTTTTGTATGTTAGTAATGATGAGATAGTAATGACAAATCCAAGTTTTCCACCTCGAAAGCCCTTCGGACCATTGTTAAATATTTAAAAATCCAATAAATTTTCAGTTGTTTTCAGTTTTTGTCAATTTTTACCACCAAGGACCTGTGTTACGGCAAAAGTTACTATGCACGCTTTAAAGTAGACTAAATTTGGTTTTTGTAAGTCAAATAGTTTTTAATAATAGGTCTTTACCTATGAAATTGCCGTTTTGTATGGAGATTTCTGTAATAATTTTTTTTCCATACTAACGTTTTTGTTATTATTTAACGACTAATATTATGTAAATTTACAAAATTTTACACACGTATTTATGGACATTTTAACTACTAAATGACACATTCGTTAAGAGAAAAAAAATTTTTTTTCACTAAGTTACAACTAATAAAGTACGAAATTCTGGAAACAAAAATAGTCGTAACTTTCGGAATAAGTTTTTTGTATGTAAATAATCAAATATCGTGGTTATTAAATTATCAAAAGTTGCTCGATACGGTCGTAATGTAACGCAATATTAAAGAAATTATATATTTCTAATATTATAAAAGTTGTTAAGTTATATGTACAAAAGATAAAAACGGCAATTTCATATGTAAAGACCTATTATTAAAAGGCTATTTAAAAGTTTGCAAAAATTAAAAAAAAGAAAGTTTTACGGTTTTTATAGTTTTCGTCATTTTGACCCATAGTAGTGGGTTTATGGCAAAAGTTTAATTATGAGTTATTAAAGGCCATTAAATTTCCAACAAAATGAGACCAATTAGTAATATCAACTTACACAGTGATAGTTCCTGAGACAGCTGTTCAAAGTTATTGAGTTAAGTAAACAATTATGTAATGTAATAGAAGGGTTTGCAAAATGAAGTACGCCCTAAAGGAAGAAGGATCTGGGAGGTGGTGGGATCAATTATGTACATTGTATGTATATTTTTGATGGACCAGGCACGTCCTCTGAATCCACAGCACACTTTTTGGGGGCAGCTTCCTGAGGTATAATTTCTTCATCGAACTGCTCACGAAGGTCAAAATCGTCCTTTGATGGTGGGTTATCAATCAATGGTTCATCAATGTCATCACACATCAGGTCTGGTATGTTCTCGCATGATTGGCCAATGCAGTAGCTGCAAACAGCCGAACATTTGAGTTCTGCTTTCCTGCAACCACATCTGCTGGTACAACCTTACATCTTTGGTATGCTTTCAAGGTGATTAAGGTTTGCGTGTCATTAACATGGTAGAACGAGAACGCCTCCCAGATCCTTCTTCCTTTAGGGCTTACTACCTTTTGCAAACCCTTCTATTACATAATTGTTTACTTACCTACCTCTATAACTTTGAACAACTGTGTCTCAGGAACTATCAAGTGTAAATTGACATAATTAATATCATTTTGTTGGAAATTTAATGGACTTTAATAACTAATAAAAAGTTTTGCCATAAACCCACTACTAGGGGGTCAAAGTTGACGAAAAATAAAAAAATCTGTAATACTTCCTTTTTCTTAAAAACTATGTGGCCTACAAAAACTAAATTATTCTCTTTTTATTGCAAATTTAGTCTACTTTAAACAATGCATAGTAACATTTGCTGTAACTCAGATTCTTGGTGGTAAAAATTGTCAAAAACTGAAAAATAACCGAAAATTTTATGGATTTTTAAGTATTTAACAATGATCCAAAGGGCTTTCGAGGTGGAAAACTTGGATTTGTCATTACCATCTCATCACTACTAACATATAAAAAAATCAGAACTACCTTATTTAATGCAAGGCAACACCACATATTTGGTACGATTTCCATGTACTATTATGTTGCTCATTACATGCAGCCTGGGGTACATAGGTAGATTCATCGACGGTGGTAGCAACATAGAGTGCTACAAACTTATGTGACCAACCCTAGCATGAAAAACTAGCGTTATAGTAATTGTTATCGTAATCGTTATCCTTTTATTTTGTATGAAAATCAGACTACACGACGTTATCCCGCAAGAATGTGATATTTTTCCGGAATAAACAGTAACCCATGCTCTTCTCCAGGCTACATAGTATCTATGTCCCAAATTTCAACTAAATCCGTTCAGCCGTTTTGGCGTGATTGAGTAACAAACATACAAACATCTAAAGTTTCACATTTACAATATTAGTAGGACTAGGGAGTGCACTACTTGAGTGCGACAAACGGATGTGCGATTAAATTGAATAATATTTGACAGAAGCACTTTGACAGAATTTGATGGCAGCACTTTGACAGAATTTGACGGATGGTATCAAAGAGCTTAGACTAAATACCTGAGGTAACAAACTCCTTAGATGGTATAGTTTACTACCATTACCCCAACGACAATTTTTTTATGCTAGAGGGGCGATGGCAGCGGCAGCAGAAGAGCCACTTACAATACAATATTAGCTGTTTTAATTAATGGACTTGGCTCTCAGCAGAATGAAAAGCTTTTTAGTTTCAAAAATGCCAACCCGCAGGCTTATCACGTAATTTGCAAACGCCAAGCTATAGCAAAAATCGCGCAATTATTGCTCTAAAATCGCAAATTTGTACTATGGAGGTTTGTATTTGTAGGTATGTAGATTCAAGTCGATTAGAAATTTTAGAGCAATAATTGCGCGATTTTTGCTATCGCTTGGCTTTTGCAAGTTACGTGATAAGCATGCGGGTCAGTTAAAACACTAACTTGCTCTATACCGTTTACTCTACCAGAGTACTCGGCTGAACCAACCAAATCATAAATACACCTAAAACAGTAGTACCTATATTCGTTCGACCGAAATTACCAATCGCAATTAACAGGGAAAGCTTAATGAATAATTAAAACTCGAATCAGGCCTGACAACGCACGCAGTAGCGAAGACCAAATATTAATTGGCCATTTTATGTGTTTTAATTCCCTTTTAATTAGATCGAGTGTGCTTGAAAGACCAATAGATGAGAAAATAATGTTTTAAAATGTCAATTTAAAAATAGTTTATGTACTTATTTGTAGCGAAGTAATGAGTCTATATAAATAGATGGTTATTGATTGAGTTTTCATTTCGCGAAAGAGGGACGAAAAATTAAAATTAGTTAGTAAAGAAATAAGTAATAAGTAATGGAAAGTCGGTAAATGTTTAAGTACCTACTCGAAGTATGTACTGTTTTTCTTTTTAAAGATAATAATTCAATAAAGAAACTTTATAAAAGTAGAATGTTTGTACATAGCTCTTTTATTTTTTGTTTGTTCTTAAAGGTATTAAGCATTCCATTAGTCTATACTTCTATACTAATATTACAAAGAGGAAAGATTTGATTGTTTGTTTGTTTGCATCGAATAGGCTCCGAAACTACTGAACCGATTAAGAAAATTCTTTGACCATACAAAGGTACATTCTTCCCGAGTGACATGGACGGGTACCACACTGGTAAAACCGCGAGGATCCGCTAGTTGCCAATAAACTCGCAAGTAAACAACGAAAACTCAAAACCGAAATTTTTGGGTGTGTTTAGGCTCGCTTTTGCAGTAGCGCTTCCGAGAGCAAAAATCTTTGATATTTTCCAGTAAAGTACCTTCTTTTTCGTTGTAAGCCAGTGTTATTTCACCATTGCGAGGCGTTATTTCTTAACTAGACCCTCAATTTCATTTCTCGAAAAGTAATTTCTGAAACAACAAGTAGCTCTTGTCCTATATATTTTATCAAATTTATAATTCAAGTAAGCAATTTACAGTCACGAGCAATAATATATCATCGCAGTCAATTAAAAAAAAAGTACTTTTGACAAAACAGTAGGTTTTCATGAGACATAAAAATTGTTTATTTTTAAATTGGATTCAATTAACAAGTATTTAAGAACAAACTTTAAATTAAGTAAGTAATCAAATCTGGTGCCTGGTAACAAATTTCGCTTGAAACGTGATTTTCGGGACTATACGTCCTTTTGAACTGACAGCGACTACCTATACAGGGTTACAGTGAAAATCGACCTATTCCTTGAAAGGGGTTATACTAGAGGTCATTAGCAACAAATTAAGTCCAGTGAACCAGGGGTCAAAACTGGATGGTTACCGAGTTCAGACGGTTCTTTGATATTTTTGAAATTTTCCGAAATGTTGTCCAAAAAACATAAATTGTGATAAAACTACTCCACTTTAAACAGTAAATTGGTACTTTTCTGAAAGCTGAATAATTCGGGATCATTTAAAAAAATAGCGCTTTGCCAAAAATTACATAATCTCAGAAAAGGTAGTAAAAATAATTTTTGTTTTATCTATTTTACTCCAACTTTGCCGTAATTTTTTGCAAAAGAACTGTATGGAAGTTAGCGTACAAATGAGTAAAATAACATACTAGTTTCATAAGCTTTACAAAAAGGTACTTAAGTCATTAACTTTCCCAACTGTCTTTAAAAAAATCAACAAAAGAGAGCTGTAGGTCAGACATTTCAATGATTTAGGGTGAGTTTCACCACTGATATTTAAATGTGATTAACGCTAAACATGTTTAAAACGTATTTCTGTCTCTGTCACATTCAAACAGATGACAGAGACAGAACTATGTTTTAAACACGTTTAGCGTTAATTACGTTTAAATAGCAGTGGTGAAAGTCACTCTTAGATTCTTTCTCACAATCTACATCACTCGAGTGTGAACCGACTATGGTCTCTTCTCATGTATTGCCACTGCAGTCCAATCTAACTATATTGTCGCAAAACGTTAGAAGTATCAACTGTAATATGCCTGGTTTTGAAGTGCTTTTAACTAGTCTGAACGTTGATTGGGATATTATGGTGCTAACCGAATGTTGGCTTCGTGACGATCCCGTAATTCCCCCCCCTAAATAATTATGTCCCTTTCTCGACAAAAAATAATAAAATACAAAATGACGGGGTGGTGGTCTATGTCAGAGATGGATTGCAGTGTAATATTGAGGAACCAAACTTTCAAGAAGGTAACTGTCTTATTGTAAAAAATGGTCAAGACTGGGCTATTGTTTGTATTTATCGTTCTCCATCTTACCGAAAAATCGATTCGTTTTTGACATCTTTAAATGAAATTTTGCGTAGTCTATTAAATTTCAGGAGCATAGCTATAGTGTGAGATATCAATATTGCCATTAACTATAGTCCAGTCAAAATAAAGTTTGGGGTCACATTAATGGCACCTTTAACAAATTTATTTTTAAATAATAATATTGCCTTTATTTTGAGCACTCATCGTGATTTTGTAGGTATACTGGTGTCCGTTCGAGAGAAATACCTAAAGTTGTGTTTTGGCCGTTTATAATTAGACAAAAAAGGCACTTTAGGTGAATATTATAATATAATCTATGGATACCCTTTAAATTATGTTAGGCAAGTAATCCCTGACGTGAGCACAATATTCTGCACATTACAACGTTTTTTCAGTCACGACGTAAAAAAATGAGACTTACAAAATCGCACTTTCAGAGATTTTACTACTAATACACAATAAATAAAAACCTCGAACCTATTTTAAGTTTTCACCTAGGTGACTTTCTTGGAACCTGGTTAAAAGTGGTTTTTTTGCGTTAAGTCGGTTATACATTAAAGTCACTTCAGTTTTTATGTAAGATTTCCATTAACATATTTATTTTATATATAAAAAAAAACATAATCCCCTGATAACATGAGAAAGATTCCTCAAAATATAAATAAATGCACAATCACCGCAAAGTAATAAAATAACTCATTCAAAATCCAAATTACGCTTGACCTTGACGGAGCGTCCGCATGGCCAGTCGGTGTGCGAGAGAGACGGAGTTATCGGGCGTGAAAAGGATGGATAGACGCGGCGCGTTGCCGCGCGGCGGCAATTCATCCTACTTCCCACAGCCATCTCTATCGTCTTCTACAAGCCATGCGCATAAAGTTGGCAACGTCTTTTTAAGTGAACCGATTTGACACCGTTTGCACCATTTGACAGGTAAACAGCGAGTAAACCTCGAGTAATGAATCCTATGGAGATGGCATATCTTCTATACATCTATACAAATAAATAAAATGTAACTTATGTTTGTAACATTAAATAACCGCTTTTTACCACGTGCATATGACTAAATATACGATACATATACCAAAATGACATGTTTTTCAATTTTTGTCTGTCTGTCTGTTTGTTCCGGCTAATCTCTGAAACGGCTGGACCGATTTTGACGAACCAATTAAGGGCCGGCGGTAAGTGAAAAGCGTAAAACAGCTTTCAGGGTTTTAAACTTTGAACATAGAATTAACGACAGATATTACTTTAAAAAATATGATAGTGAACAGGAATAGTTACTCTACAATAACACCGTGGAAAATTTTAAATATTTTACTCACGTTAATGGCAAAAAAAACGCAAACTTCACTAAAAACAGTGAAATCAACGTTTTTTGTTTTAAAGATATTGTTAAAGAAAAATAATCTTTTTAATAATATTTAATGTTAAATTAAATGACAATGAAACATAGAATTGATTCACCGCGCCATATTTTCCGTTTTTTATATAAATTGAGAACAATCTGGCGTCAAAAATTGACAATTTTGAAGCGCGCTTCGCTCATACATTTTCGTATAGAACGCGAAGATAAATAAAACATTGTTTATATACAAGCCGCCCTAGCAGCAAAATTTAGTAAGCCCGCTGATTTCAAGGTGAGAGCACGTCGCTTTTTCTCAGCTTCTGACACTCGAAATCAGACTATCTGTACCCCGAGTGTAAGTTTTTATGTTAAGCAAACGCAAACTATTTCGAATGCGTATTAATGTCAATTTGTATGAAAACTATATAAGCGCGCTACTCGCCGCTAGAGGCGCTAATACAGTTTTCATACAAATTGACATTAAAACGCATTCGAAATAGTTTGCGTTTTTTGACATAAAAACTTACACTACGGGCACTGTACACAAACACTTTGAGCGGTGGTAAAGAAAAGGTAGGTAAAGTAAAATTTCCAAAAATCCGGAAAGCGATACAAATATCAGGACATAATTAGTTTTCCACTCAACAATTTGTTTGGAACGTCATCACATCAGATATCTGGTGAAATGCTGGAGCCAGGAAGTGGCTGATGGAACTACTCACCAATTCAACGTACGTAACCACTTTGAATCGTCTAGATGAAGACTCTTGTGCAAAGTAGTTTCGAAAGTCTGATGCTGGAGTCAGGAGGTGGTTGATGGAACTCTTCAACGATCCAACGTAAACACTTCGAGTTTGGGCTTATTTGAATCGTCTTGATGAGAACTCTTGTGCCAAGTAGTTTCCAAGGTCAAATTCTGGAGCCAGTAAGTGGCTGATGGAACTCTTCATCAATTCAACGTAAACACTTCGAGTTTGGGCTTGTTTGAATAGTCTTGATGAGAACTCTTGTGCCAAGTAGTTTCGAAAGTGTGATGCTGGAGTCAGGAGGTGGTTGATGGAACTCTTCAACGATCCAACGTAAACACTTCGAGTTTGGGCTCATTTGAATCGTCTTTATGAGAACTCTTGTGCCAAGTAGTTTCCAAGGCCCAATTCTGGAGCCAGTAAGTGGCTGATGGAACTCTTTATCAATTCAACGTAAACACTTCGAGTTTGGGCTCGTTTGAATCGTCTTGATGAGAACTCTTGTGCCTAGTAGTTTCGAAAGTCTGATGCTGGAGTCAGGAGGTGGTTGATGGAACTCTTCAACGACTCAACGTAACCACTTCGAGTTTGGGCTCTTTTGAATCGTCTTGATAAAAACTCATGTGCCAAGTAATTTCCAAGGTCAAATTCTAGAGCCAGTAAGTGGCTGATGGAACTCTTCATAAATTCAACGTAACTACTTTGAGTTTGGGCTTGTTTGAATTGTCTTGATAAGAACTCTTGAGCCAAGTTGTTTCCAAGGTCTATTGCTAGAGCCAGGAAATGGTTGATGGAACTCTTCAATGATTTAACGTAACCAGTTTGAATTGTCTTGATGAGAACTCGTGACAAGAAAACAGGAACGCAATGTTAAAAAATTTTAAAAATCCAAGATTGCGGCCCACTTTTTTGTGTGTGGGGCCAATTTTGGCAAAACTTGGGTTTTGGTACTATTTTGTCAAAAAAACAGCAACGCAATGTTAAAAATATTAAAAAATCCATGATGGCGGCCAACTTTGTTGTTTGTGGGCCGATTTTGATAAAACTTGGTTTTGGGTATTATTTTGACAAGAAAACAGGAACGCAATGTTAAAATTATTGAAAAGTCCAAGATGGCGGCCAACTTTTTTGTTTGTGGGCCGATTTAAATGAAACTCGGTTTTTGGTACTATTTTGACATGAAAACAGCAACGCAATGTTAAAAATATTATAAAATCCAAGATGGCGGCCAACTTTTTTGTTTATAGGCCGATTTTGATGAAACACGGTTTATGGTATCATTTTGATAGGAAAACAGGAACGCAATTTTAAAATATTAAAAAATCCAAGATGGCGGCCAACTTTTTTGTTAGTGGGCCGATTTTGATAAAACTCGGTTTTGGGTACTATTTTGACAAGAAAACAGGAACGCAATGTAAAATTATTGAAAAGTCCAAGATAGCGGCCAACTTTTTTGTTTGTGGGCCGATTTAAATGAAACTCGGTTTTTGGTACTATTTTGACAAGAAAACAGCAACGCAATGTTAAAAATATTATAAAATCCCAGACGGCGGCCAACATTTTTGTTTATGGGCCGATTTTGATGAAACACGGTTTATGGTATCATTTTGATAAGAAAACAGGAACGCAATTATAAAATATAAAAAAATCCAAGATGGCGGCCAACGTTTTTGTTTGTTTATGGGCCGATTTTGATAAAGTTGATTTTTGGAACTACTTAAACATGAAAACAGTAAAATTGACTCCAGACGAGAAAGCTCTTCAACAGTCAACAGCACTGACACGAAATTTTATATATGCAAGTTATTTAAATTTTTACTTTTTTGCATTCACAATGCAGTTTTTATCATAGAAAAATGGAAAATAAAGTATTTTGAAAAAATCGACCCGTCTCACAACCAGCTCCGATGGGACTCGAACCCATTTCCATTTTTCTTTATATATGCATTCAATTATGGTGGGTGATCCTGCACGGTGCACCTAAGGTTGGCCCCGGACGCGAGAACTCTGCAACGGTCAATAGCAATGCCATGAAATTTTCTATAAGCAATCCTTTATGATGGCCTGTTAAGTTTCTGTTGGTCTCGATTTAGTTCAACAGTAAAAATTAAATAATTATAACTAAAAAAATTAAATAACAAAAAAAATATACAAGCTTTTATTAGTTAAAACTAAAAAGTTTAAAAAATATTTAATTCAGATTGGAAATATGCCGTTTTATATTTCTAAGCCACTAAAGCTCCTTCGTCAATATCAAAATAATCCCATATCGCAATAACATATTTTATAACCCTGAAACTTTATAAGTATCATTTACTTACTGTGCCCGCGACTTCGTCCGCGTGGTATGGTGACTTTCGGCAGCATTTTTTATTTTTTGGCATATTATTTTGCAAATACACTTAGGCATATTGCCCGTTCCCCCACATACGCTGCGCTACGCCGCCGCCGCTCATTGTGTATGGTGCGCGGCGTTTGGAAAGTTTCTTACTTCCGTTAATTTCAGTTTCACATTTTGTAATGACTCCGTAAATCTTTGTTTTTCTATTATCATTTTATTTTGGCGGGCCGTAAGCTTTTTGTCGACGTCATTACACAAAAACTTTCATTCTCTATTTTTACCACCTGCTTAGTTTTCAATATTTACAGTAATTTTGCTCCACCAATTTTAAATTAAAAGTTAGAATCGCACCGTCCTCTTTTTTAATGCTCTTCTCTGTGCCATTTCTAGAAGCTACCGTGTAAATGCAATCTGTGACATGGTCGAATAAAAATGAAGATTTTTGTGGCAGTAAAAATTTTGTTTTATTTATTCGAACGCATCGAATTAGTGGACACCACCTTTAGAGTAAAATTAATACAAACTTTGAATGTCGTATTTATTTGTATGTAATCAAAAGCCTAAATAATAAGTTTCAAGTTTCTAGCTTTAAAATTAAAGTAATATTCATACAAATTCATAGTACCAAAACCCGAGTTTCATCGAAATTGACCCACAAACAAAAAAGTTGGCCGCCATCTTGGATTTTTTAATATTTTTAATATTGCGTTGCCGTTTTTTTGACAAAATAGTACAAAAACCCGAGTTTCATCGAAATTGACCCACAAACAAAAAAGTTGGCCGCCATCTTGAATTTTTTTATATTTTTAATACTGCGTTGCTGTTTTCTTGACAAAATAGTACCAAAACCCGAGTTTCATCGAAATTGACCCACAAACAAAAAAGTTGGCCGCCATCTTGGATTTTTTAATTTTTTTAATATTGCGTTGCTGTTTTCTTGACAAAATAGTACCAATACCCGAGTTTTATCGAAATTGACCCACAAACAAAAAAGTTGGCCGCCATCTTGGATTTTTTTATATTTTTAATATTGCGTTGCTGTTTTCTTGACAAAAGAGTACCAAAACCCGAGTTTCATCGAAATTGACACACAAACAAGAAAGTTGGCCGCCATCTTGGATTTTTAATATTTTTGATATTGCGTTGCGTTGTTGTTTTTTTGGCAAAATAGTACCAAAAACTGAGTTTCATTAAAATCAGCTAACCAACAAAAAAGTTGGCCGCCATCTTGGATTTTTTAATAATTTTGACATTTCGTATCTGTTTTCTTGTCAAAATAGTACCAAACACCGAGTTTCATCAAAATTGACCTTACAAAAGAGTTGGCCGCCATCTTGATTTTTTTAATATTTTTAACATTTCGTTGCTGTTTTCTTGTCAAAATAGTACCAAAAACCGAGTTTCATCTAAATCGGCCCACAAACAAAAAAGTTGGCCGCCATGAAGAGCTCTCATGAAGACAATTCAAACGAGCCCAGAAATGAACTTGTTACGTTAAACCGTTGAAGAGTTCCATCAGCCACTTCCTGGCTCCAGCAATAGAGCTTGGAAACTACTTGGCAAAAGAGTTCTCATCAAGACAATTCAAACGAGCCCAAACTCAAAGTGGTTACGTTTATTTGTTCAGGAGTGCCATCATCCACTTCCTGACTCCAGCATCAGACCTTCGAAACTACTTGGCACAAGAGTTCTCATCAAGACGATTCAAATAAGCCCAAACTCGAAATGTTTACGTTGGATCGTTGAAGAGTTCCATCAACCACCTCCTGACTCCAGCATCAGACTTTCGAAACTACTTGGCACAAGAGTTCTCATCAAGACGATTCAAACGAGCCCAAACTCGAAGTGTTTACGTTGAATTGATAAAGAGTTCCATCAGCCACTTACTGGCTCCAGAATTTGACCTTGGAAACTACTTGGCACAAGAGTTCTCATCAAGACGATTATAATAAGCCCAAACTCGAAGTGTTTACGTTGGATCGTTGAAGAGTTCCATCAACCACCTCCTGACTCCAGCATCAGACTTTCGAAACTACTTAGCAGAAGAGTTCTCATCAAGACTATTCAAACAAGCCCAAACTAGAAGTGTTTACGTTGAATTGATGAAGAGTTCTATCAGCCACTTACTGGCTCCAGAACTGGACCTTGGAAACTTCTTGGCACCAAAGTTTTGATCAAGACCATTCAAATGAGCCCAAGCTCGAAGTGGTTACGTTGAATTGTTGAAGAGTTCCATCAACCACCTCCTGACTCCAGCATCAGACGTAGGAAACTACTTTGCACAAGAGTTCTCAGCAAGACTATTCAAATGAGCCCAAACTCCCAACTGGTTACGTTGAAATGTTGAGGAGTTCCTTTGACTGTCTGTAAGATGCTGTATCAGCCCCCAGATGTCAAACATGGCAAATCAAACGCATCAAATACGTAAAGTTACTTTTTGACAAAAAAAACAGTTATTACTTTTTTAATTTTCTGAATTACATTTTTTCGTGCTAGGGCGGAGAAGTTTGTGTGAGTGAAGGCACACATATACAGATTAGCTTCGTCAATACCTACGCGCTGGAGCTCTATTTTTGAATCACTCGTATGACACCGAGTTGCCGCATGCGACATAAGTCGCACTCGTCTTCCAAGTCGCATGACGCTGATTTTCCGTATTTTTGAATCGTTCGTTTCCAGTGCTGCCAACATAATACGATATGTCGGGTTTTATCCGTTTCACGCAGAATTTAGAAAAACCGGTAACTTCCGCAACGAAAACGGAACGTAATATTTATGTTTAAAAAACTTTTTTGACTGTCAATCAATGTCACAACATAAGAAAAAACTGTTGTGATTGTGAATTGTGAATTTGTGTTGCACTTGCACCGCATTTTTAAGTTGTTCCTTCTTAAAGTATATTTTGTGCTTTTAGTTTTGTGACTATGTCGTCAAAACAATAAATTGTTTTTTACTAACAAAACGAAAAGATTTGCTTGTTTTCACAAACTTGACAAGAACGAGTAACGTGAGATGTGACACACGCATTGATTTTGACAGTTATTCTATCGCTCGCCTGTCTGCAACGAGTGGGTAGGGGCACTCGTTGCGGTCGAGCGATTCAAAAATACGGAATTTCAGATTCCGAACGAAAATCAGTAGAAATCGAGCGCTCGTCTTGACCCGAGTGATTCAAAAATAGAGCTCCTGGCTTACAGCCGGCCCTTAATACGACAATTAGAAGTAGTTTAAAATTGAATTCTAAGATTTTCTTACATTGTGACTTAGTTACAGGTGACGCCAATAAAAGTGTGGTAAAAAGCACTACAACTGAACTACAATTGAAACACTATTGAGACACGATTGTGACGTTAGCAGACTTGGCCCCCTGTTTTATTGTTCAGACGTCCGCGTCGAATTTATTTTTGATATTTTTATAACATAGCTTAGCGACAGACATCTAGTGACAGAAAAATATAGTGAAACTTGTATTCATAATGCTGCGGCTACATTAGCGGCCGATAATTCGTGCGAGTTGTCGCGCTAGAATTATCGTTGTCGGGCATACGCGATGTTCTTGTCTACATTAGCGGGCGAAGCTTCGTGTTGCGTTGTCGCGCTAAGTATCGCGATAATTAGTTTATTTGGTTTATTGTCGTAAGTAACATTACAATTCAACACAGAACACTACCCCATTATTGATTTATATAGTTATAACAGCCAAATCGACCCGATCGCGATAAAAATTACAAAATAATCGAGTGGACGCTTTTCATCTACGTGATAAAAGACGCTAAATGAATCAAATCGGGTTCTGCTGTCATTTTCTTCCAACTCTTTCTCGCACATAGGTTATGATGTATGGATTTGTTTCTCACTCGCACCATTGTCCGTCTATTACCCCTAGTATAAATAAGTTTATGGTGTAGGTATGCCTCACTTTTTCGTAAGTATGCCACCTCCATAGGATTTAGTACTCAGAGGAGTAAACCGGTTCACAGCTTGTTGCCGTTCCGTATCATAGCATGGCTTGTAGAAGACGATAGAGACGGCTGTGTACTTCCTAATTAAATTGATTATGTGAAAGTTTAGATGTTTGGATGTTGTTTGTTACTCGATCACGCCAAAACAGCTGAACGGATTTGGCTGAAATTTGGAATCTAGATACTTTGTAGCCTGGAGAGGAACATAGGCTTGTTATTTTATTTATTACACAAATTCGCATCTTATTATCTAAATTTCAAAAAAGTTTGCTGCGTATTGTGCGCAGACTAGCCGGAGTAAAATTATTGATACTTTAATTGCGGATGTGATTTTTTACAAGCTTTTATTTAACTTGCAGTGTATGTATGTAGGTATGTATGTCCGTTCGGGTCAAATCTTACGAGCTAAATTTGACCCACTTGCCTGTGTCCGATTGAGCTGAAATTTTGCATATAGGTTTGGTATGGATGACAGTACAATATTAAAGTAAGGCCAGCAAAAAAGCTTGTCACAAAAATGATTCTTTTACAAAAAACTTATTTTTGTGATAATTAGAAAGATCATATAATTATTTAAGTTTTATAACAAACTATTTTTATTTTATTTTTTTATTGCAATTCAGGTTTTGGTACTATTTTGACAGGAAAATAGCAACGCAATGTTAAAATATTAAAAAATCCAAGATGGCGGCCAAGTTTTTTGTTTGTTGGCCGATTTCGATAAAACTCGATTTCTAGTACTACTTTGACAAGAAAACAGCAATAATAAAAAATCCAAGATGGCGGCCAACTTTTTTGTTTGTGGGCCGATTTTGATAAAACTCGATTTCTAGTACTACTTTGAAAAGAAAACAACAACGCACTGCTAAAAATATAAAAAAATCTAAGATGGCGGCCAACTTTTTTGTTTGTGGGCTGATTTTTATCAAACTCGGGTTTTGGCACTATTTTGACAGGAAAATAGCAACGCAATGTCAAAAATGATAAAAATCCAAGTTGGCGGCCAAATTTTTTGTTTGTTGGCCGATTCTGATGAAACTCGATTTCTAGTACTATTTTGACAAAAAAACAACAACGCACTGCTAAAAATATAAAAAAATCCAAGATGGCGGCCAACTTTTTTGTTTGTGGGTCGATTTTGATAAAACTCGATTTCTAGTACTATTTTGAAAAGAAAACAACAACGCACTGCTAAAAATATAAAAAAATCCAAGATGGCGGCCAACTTTTTTGTTTGTGGGCTGGTTTTTATCAAACTCGGGTTTTGGTACTATTTTGACAGGAAAATAGCAACGCAATGTCAAAAATGATAAAAATCCAAGATGGCGGCCAAATTTTTTGTTTGTTGGCCGATTCTGATGAAACTCTATTTCTAGTGCTATTTTGACAAGAAAACAGCAACGCCAGGTTAAAAAAATAAAAAATCAAGTTGGCTGCCAACTTTTTTGTTTGTGGGCCGATTTTAATGAAACTCGGTTTTTAGTATTATTTTGTCAAGGTATAGTTATAGTATTATACTCGTAATATAGTTTTGTTAGCGAGCTGGTGTATCTCATAGTAATTTTGGTAAGTACTCGTGTCTTACAGTAACAGCAATTTTTTCTAATTATTGTTGTAAGTACTTAATATTTATTCAAAAATTCCTTTTATTTGTTAATACTTATAGATTTCAATATACGGCGCAGCTTGCAGTTTCCTTTTTATTAATCCTATAATATAATGTAAAGAAGATTAAGATTAGTGCGTCCATTAAAATATTTGATTCCTCGTTTAGTTGAAAATTGTTTACTGTTTTAGGTAGGTAATAAGCAAACTTGTACTTACTTTAAGCGGTATTCTGTATTGTGATGGAAAGTAACCTTACTATTATGTAAAGATCACTTTTCAAATTTGACGACTCTGTATAAATTAAAACAGGGAGTGAAAAATAGGCCATGGCGAGTTTCTTGCCGGTTCTTCTCGTTACAAGGTCTCCTGCCGTAGGATTTGTGAACCGATGGCGTAGCTTCATTGACGTTCTTAAGTGTTGAAACAAACCTAAATTGAATAAACGAAATTAAATTTAGCTTTTTTTTTCTATGTATTTCAGAAACTATGGATACAGTACTTTGTGCCCATACAAACTTTTTTTCACTTCTCATGCTCGTAAAGTTCGTGTTTATGTTGGGTATAGGCTGCATAAAATCGCTTTTTATGCTCTAGTGCATAAAGTAAACTCTTCGTCTAAGTCTCAGATTCTAAGACAAAGGTCGTTAGGTAAACAGTCACACACGCAATTAAACTTCGTAATATAAACCTGGTATTTCATTCTGTTTCTTAAATTTTGTACATAATCCATGTTAAATTACTAAATTAATAAAACTAGGCAAAAGTAATGAGTTTTCTAAGAAATAAGTATTTCAAGAGCATTATGGACTAAGAGTACGATCTATGCTAAAGTCACGGTGCTGCCACTGCCACGTATAAAAAAAAAGAAAGTCTTCCCGCCAATATGGCGAGGTCTTTATTTTTTCTTTTTTGCAATATTGTTATTTATTAAATTTTCCTCACACTCGAAGTGAAAAGCAGAGTGTATAACTCGTACATAAAACCCATTTTACCCTCGAATTGACTATCCACCCTCGCCTACGGCTCGGATGGATATATACGTCTCGGGTAAAATGGAACGTTTTATGCACTTGTTGTACAATCTACTATTAAGAGAATAGAAAAATCTAAGAAATGAGACTATTTTTTGAAGTGGCCGCGTAGGCTACCAATTTGCCCATTGCCCTTTATACAATAAAATATTATGGTCAAAATAATACAATATGGTTATACTAAAATAAACAAATACTTGTAATTTTATAGTGCGACCAAAAAATCTTGAGCATGAAATATTAATTCGTAGGTATAGTTGTTTAATATTTTCACTATTATCCCTGATTTAATTTTAGACTTTTTTTGTTTGTTTCAGGTTTATCACAAAGTACAGTTTGCAGAATTGTAAAGTTTGATAATCAAAGTGGTGGAAAATTCATGACTCCAGCTAAACATTTTACTGCAAAAACGTCGAATATAGGAATGCTGCAAAGATTTCAGAACAGTGTGCTCAAAACACTAGTGAATGCCCCATGGTTCACAAAAATGGAAGAAGTCCATGAGTATCTGAATATACCAACCGTCAAACAGCACATAGCCAATGGCATTAGTTCGTATAAAGATCGAATTGGTATTCATAAGAACAAACTGGCCCAGTGTCTTATTGAACCATTGCAAACAAGACGCCTGAAAAGACTGCATCCTTGGGACAGCATACAATAACTATACCAGTTAGCAAAACACAAAGGCAGCCTGACACTGGAAAGGCATGCCTACACGTCTGCATTAAAACCCAAACCATTTGCTTATGGTCTCAAGACCGATGGCATGTTTGCAAACAAGTACAAACGTATTATATCGAAGTCATCTAAATTTTTAGGAGTGTTTAGCTGGAGTCGAGAATTTTTCACCACTTTGATTACCAAACTTTACAATTCTGCGAACTGTACTTTGTGATAGAAACAAACAATAACAGTCTAAAATTAAATCAGGGATAATAGTTTTCAATACCTACAATGTTTTCTACGAATTAACATTTCATGCTCAAGATATTTTGGTCGCACTATAAAATTAAGAGTATTTGTTTATTTTAGTATAACTGGTATAACCTCTTAAGTTAGGATAAAAGTATTAAAAATGTATCTATGTGGGGTAATTCTTAAAGGACTAACATCCAGGATCAATATAATACTTTGTGAATACGCGTCGTGCAACTTACTTACTTACTTACCCGTGAAATCCGCGGTGCGTTGGTAAACATCGTCGAGACTACTGAGCAACTTTCCTGCTTGGAACTCCGCCAAACATCGTAAAAACACCTAGAAAACTTTATCACGGGCACCGGCACGGATTACCTTATTCATAGTTATGAAATTTCCACTTCTCTTCTACGAAATACAATAAACAAATAATACTTATAAATAGTCATAACTTTAAACTTTTTAAAAGGCATTCTTATGGCCGTTTTCACCAAACGTTAAGACGTTCCTAAGGCAATGCTTATCGTTAAGCGATTCTTAAATGGAACTTTTACGTTTCACCACAACTTAAGAATGCCCTAAGTAGTCCTAAAGTTACGTTTAAATTAAGATATTCTTAGCTAAGAAATACCTTACGAGTGTTTGGTGAAAACAGCCATAAATTTTCAAAATTACTTATTTTGCTAAGTATACCTACTGAGACGCACGGGGGTCCCACCCCACTGATAATGCGATGTTCTTCAAATTGTATCTGCGGTTGGGAATTCTCGCCTTAATGACGCGCGCGCCTCACTTCATTTGCGTTTTTGATAATAATTATAATTAAATAACTATAACATATTGGTACGGGATTTTTACTGTTTTGAGTTTATATAAATTATTTCTACATGGATTACTAAAAAAATTCGAGGTGACTTTAATGTGCGAATTATAAAATCAAATAAAACTGCATTAATAAAAAAGTACCAGAGTCACCTTGGTGATAATTGGTATACTTATTACTATTATTTATATACATGCTTTGATTAAATATCACTCGGTGTGCCATTATTGTTATAAAGTTAGAAATAATTTGACATAGTATATTCGAAATACACTCAATAAATCGACCTAGACGAGAGATTATTTATTCCTTAATTAAAGCATTCTAAAAGACTCTAAAATGAACAAAATCACCAGATTTCCATTTTTTGTTCACACCCAAATTATTTTTTCTTACTTTATTGATTAATTAACCGACAAGTACGCAGTTAATATCAGAGATTATTCTGATTTCCGGTTTTTCAAGTATTCATTTATGTTATTCCAAATTATCACCCAAAGTGCTAATATTGCAACCTACTCCATACAAACACATTTATTTTGACTGGACTACTATGGGAAACGTGACACTGATTCTGAACGTTACCTAACATTGACTGCATTTTATGGTCTAATGCCAACTCATCTGTTTGTAACTAGGGCTGAAAGTGGGACTTGTTTGGATAATGCTATGTTGAAATCTAATAGTAGAGTTACGACTATTGTTACTGAAACTATTCTTACAGACCATAAGACTGTAGCTATGTGCTTTGAACAGAAACAATACCGGATTACCGCTCCTATTCAATACACAAAAATTAATTACAATAGCCTTAAATCATCGTTATCAAAAATAGATTTAAGTCATATTTATGATATAACTGATCCCAATGAAGCTATGTCTCGTTTAAGACACTGCCTTGAAACCGCTATTGCTCAAAACTCGGTGACAGTAACGCTCTCTAAGCGCGCAGGCGTTTGCTGAAACCGTGGATTACGCCTGGGCTTTTACGATGTATACGAAATCGGGATCGGTTACATAAAAAATTTAGAAAAGCACCGGATAATAATACTATTAAAATTACTTACGTTAGATACAGAAACTTTTGCAATAAAATTTTAAAAAATCTAAAAAGAGCTTATGAGAAGAAACAGTTTGACAGGGCTGGAAATAACAGTAAACAGATCTGGAAAGAGATAAGAGAAATTACTAATAGCAAATCTAATACGAGTTCTGGCAGTGAGTTATTATCTTTGTATCCATCGCCTATCGATGCGGTAAATGACATAAATAATTATTTTATTAATGTAGGTCGGCTGCTTGCTGAAAAAATTCAGAACAACTCGGCTATGGCAAGTGCTACTATTGGGTCTAGAGCTGATTCTTTTGTGATGCTAGATGTGGATGAGGAGGAGGTTAGGCGCTTGGTGTTGGGCCTTAAAAATAACTGTTCAGTTGGTATAGACAAAATTTCAAGCGAGCTTCTTAAAGAAAATATTGATTGTCTTGTATCACCCTTGACATATATTTTCAACTGTTGTCTAAAACATGGCATCTTCCCGAACGTTCTTAAACAATCAGTTATTACCCCAATTCATAAGAGTGGAAGAAAGGACTCCATCACTAATTATAGGCCGATCTCTATTTTGCCAACCATTTCTAAAGTCCTCGAAAAAATCTTAAATAACAGACTGCTTAATTACCTGGAAACCAATCATATTATCTCTGATAATCAATTCGGTTTCCGGAAGGGCAAATCGACAGATGATGCAGTTTTGACCTTGACTGAATTCTTGTCGTCTAACCTCGACTTAGGTCAAAAGTGTATTGTCATATTTCTCGATATGGCAAAAGCTTTCGATACTATTTCAATTCCACTCCTTTTGACCAAGCTAGAAGATATAGGAATCCGTGACCAACAGCTTAAAATATTTGAAAATTATATGTCTGATAGATATCAATGTGTCAAGGTTAATTCACACATAAGTGATAAATTAAAATTGCAGTACGGAGTCCCGCAGGGCAGCATTTTAGGTCCGACACTCTTCCTCATCTACATAAACAACCTGCTGAAGTTAGCATTTCCCCATGGTAAAATAATATCTTATGCAGACGATACGGCTTTGTTGTTTACTGCTAATGATTGGCAGAGTGCCTACGGTTACGCGCAATCGGGTCTGAATGAGGTGCGAAAATGGCTTATCAATAACAAACTAACACTTAATGCTGACAAATCCAAGTTTATAAAATTTTCAATTATAAATACTAAAGAAAATAATCATCCCGACCGTAGAATTATATCTCATGTTTGTCCTGAATCGAACGTATCTAATCAGTGTTCTTGTTTAGCTATGGAATGTGTTGAATCTATCAAATACCTTGGTATTATAATTGACAAAAACCTTAACTTCTATGAACATATCGAACAACTAACGTCAAGAGTTCGGAAGCTTATGCCCATCTTCAAAACATTACGACCTGTATTGGAACCATATCGCCTTAAGCAAATATATTATGCACTCTGTCAATCTATCCTATGTTATTGTATTTCTAGCTGGGGGGGTGCAGCTAAAACTAAAATGAAAAAGTTAGAAGTAACTCAAAGAGCTATACTCAAAATCTGCATGTTTAAACCACTTCTTTATCCTACATTTGACTTGTTTCAACTTTGTGATGTGCTTACGGTTCGCCAATTGTTTTTGCTCAATGTTGTGCTAAGACAACATTCATTGATTTCATTTGATAGTTCCACCCAAACAACGCGGCGAAAATTCACAGTTTGTCGTAACATGCGCAGTACTCGCACTCAATTCAGTCATCGCTTCTTCTTATTTTTAGGTCCATACTTATATAACCTTTTCAATAAAAAGCTAAATATCTACCCACTGCCTAGATCGTCTTGCAAGCGAATAATTTACAAATGGCTACAATCACTATCTTATGATGAAACTGAAAACTTGCTGACTACATTATAATGTTTATATTACCAGGGTGCCTACCATCAACTTTAAGACAGCGATTCAAAAATAGCGCGATGCAGAATAGGTTCCTAAAATGAATTGCTTTCTTTCGTACTCTGACCTTCTAAAAACTGGATCGCAAATGAATTGCTAAATGTTAATGACCGAACGATTTGTGTCCTTTTTCTTCTACCCGTCTCTTTCACTCGATTCTGTCATGCCCGGAGAGTGAGAAGGACGGGTATAACCTGCAGGTGACATGTTAAATCGACCGGGTTATAAGTCAAATAAGAGTTTCTGACAGCTTAGCGGCTGTGAAATGTCATTGATCGATCACTGAATCGCTGTCATTGATATTAAGCTGTCGTGGTACGAATAAGCGAAGCAGATCAGTTTAGGTCCTAAACAAAACCGCAATTAAGAGTTGATGGTAAGCACCCAGGAATCTTTTACAAAACTAACACAGTACACACACTCACAACCATTAACACACATATATAGGTATAGGTATACACACACGCACACACACGCCTAATACACATAGACAAACACACTTAATAATTCAACACTGGATGCTTTCACTTCCTTTTGATGGTTTTTCTTTTATTTTTGTACTGTCTTTGATCGAAGTAGGTATATTGTGTTCATTTTTTTAAGACTTGCTTTGACTAGTTTAAAATGCTATGTCTGTGGAGGGTTAAGGCGCTGAATGCCGAAATACAGGTTTTTTATCTAGTTCGGCAGCAGAGGCTTATAATATTAAGAGACTGTTATCTAGTCCTAAGTTGGTATTATTTAAACACCTATCACTAATGGGTCAATAAAACAATTTTTATTTTATTATTTATTTATTTCATTACGATTTGTAAACTGAATTTGGCTCGAAAAGTCGACAGTAACGTAGTAAAACCATATCTGTTTTCAGTACATTTGAAGTACTGTCATATTGACTGTCCCACTACTTTATAAAGACACTCAGTTACTACAATTTAAAATTTTAAACTTTCGGGATGCATTTTTTTAATTTGATTACAAGTATTAAGTGTGATGTTAGTGATAGGAATTCACACAGATAATAATGAGAGGTGAGCGGTAGTAGGAAAAACTGATCGCGCCTAATACCTGTACTACAACTTGGTCTTTAATTTTTGTTTCGGTATTGTTTTTTTATAACATTTAGTTTTATTCACAGTGTTGAATAACACTGTTGACTTTTTGATATGAATTGAATTTACAAATAAAAAAGGAAAACTGAGAATAAAATTTACAAATAAAAAAGGTAACTGAGTGTCTTTATTAACTATTGGGACAGTCAATATGACAGAGTTTCAAATGTACTGAAAACAAACATGGTTTTACTACGTTACTGTTGACTTTTCGAGCCAAATTCAATTTACAAACTGTAATGAAATGTCTGACCTGCAGCGCTTTTTTGCTTGATTTTTTAAAGACAGCTGGGAAAGTTAATAATAACTATTGTATCTTTTTGTAAAGCTTATGAAACTAGTATGTTATTTTACTAAGTTGTACGCTAACTTTTCTACAGCTTTTTTACAATAATTTACGGCGAAGTTGGAGAAAAATACACAAAATAAAAATTATTGTTACTAAATAGCTTTTATTTCTGAGATTATGTAAGTTATGCGCATGCGGTATTTTTTAGAATAATCCCGAATTATTCAGCTTTTAGAAAAGTACTAGTTTGATGTTTAAAGTGGAGTAGTTTTATCACAATATATGTTTTTTTGTAACAATTCAGAAAATTTCAAAAGAACCGTCAAAACTCGGTAACCATCCAGTTTTGACCCCTGGTTCACTGGACTTAATTTGTTGCTAATGGCCTCTAGTATTTGACCCCTTTCAAGGAATAGGTCGAGTTTCACTGTCACCCTGTATAAGTTAACAACACGGAACTTTCTGAAACAAAACTATCAATGCTACAAAAGTCATTCAATATTGTAAGTAATATGGCATAGTTCTATTTATTTGTTAACACATTATTGCTAGAGATTGTACATGTTTCGAATGTTAGAACAGCAACATCATTTCTTTGGGTTGGGCCATCTTCTTGATTTGAGTTGCCGCCATTGAAAACTCGCGAAGCGTAACAACGTAGTGTTCTACCTTGTACTTTTTTCGCTATGAGCCAGTGTTACAGCACCATGTGAGGTGTTATGTCAGCAATTCCATTTCCCCATAAGTAAGTCCCTGGTATGAGATGAGATGAGACGATGCCAAGCCAACACATAAGTTTGTGCTAAAGCTGAAAAACCGTCACAAGCTCATTAGGTGTAATGTCGTCGGTGGCATGCAAAATTTCGCCTCTGCCCACTTCGGACTCTAATGATCACGAACAGACACCCCTCAAGGGCTGCCTCCCAAATTAATTATAATTAAAATTTACTAAAGTTGCCCAACAAAAATTAAAACGTACGAAGTTTGTTTAATCAGAAACGATTGGGTGTAATTAGCCGAGTTGCCTTACTCTGATTCAATTTGGTAAACTAATTAACTGTGAAAGTGGAAATGATGGAAGCTTCGACTGTTTTAAAAATGACAGGCTCGTTCGAGTTTTAAGGTTCAAAATATTTTAGGTTTCTGCAAATATGTGCTAATGATCATTTTGGTGACGATAGTTGAAGATTTGATGTTTACTAATGAAGTTAAACGCTCTAAGTTATAATAATGATAATGAATAATGATGTTATGAAATCTCAATAAAATTACTGTTTTTGTAAATAACGTTAACGTTAAATTTGAATAATAATTACCATTTAACATAGCATAGTAAAATTTTCTTAGAATGAAACAAAACTCCAACCAATAAAATAAAAGGGGCAGTCAGCGAAAATGTTATTAAATAGTAATACTAAAGTTGTCGACAACAAGCAAACTTGCAAAACTAGAAAACATTCCCAGCTGACAACCCTACAGACCAACGTCTAGTTCAGTAATGAAGCAATTTAAATGCATGAGGCAGGGCGCGAGCGTCGTTTGGTGGGGGAAGCTTGCGCGAGATGGAGGGGCGTATGTTAACCACCGTGGCATAGAAAAATAAGCTTTGTCCTATTGGTTTAAGGTTGGTTTTGCATTTTGTTTGTAAGATGCTGTTGTGTTGCAAGTACACAAATTAAACGGTAGGTATGGATGATAGTGGATGCTCGGGGTAAGCACGGTATATCTCAGCAGGTAGAGGATTATAGGAGGGGTCCAGGCGAAAATGTTTTCCCAACTTATTCGCAATGGAAAGCAAAAGTAGTGAGAGTGATATCGTTTAGGTTGCTTAACTTGTACTTTGGCCGTGCATGAGATTGGTTGGGGAATTGTTTGGTTTTGTTAAGAAAACTATCTTGCTGTGCATTGTTCAGCATGAAGGCCTGAAGCCATGGTTAAAGTTATTGCAAGGGTGTCTGTTCGGAAAAGATCGACGTTTCTGAACGCGTCTCTAATGTCACGTCAAATTGACATTTGGCTGTCACTTGAAGTTGACAGTGACACTTGATTGGAATTCTCGTGACAAGATGTCGGATTAATTTTGCTGAATTTGTTAAAAATCGCTCGCGTTGAATATGCCTGGCATATCGAGTTTGAATTGAATCTTAAATTATCTATGTGATCCCGTTTTGTACGACCAAGGTTTTGACGCCATCCATCGGGCTGGTCGCGGAGTTTTGAAAGAAAGATAATTGTCCACCACGCGCTTTTTGTCGGGACTGTAAATCGTAATAAAAGAGGCTCCCCCGTGTGTGTCATTGTGTACCTATTGCTGAAGCGCCCAGTGCCTTGGGAACGCTGTTATTTGTGTTGTGAGTAAGGTGACGAATTGGTAAGGTCTGCAGAAGAAGACGAAGAAAGGACCCCAGGGGCGCGCGCGCTCCCTTACACCACTTCTGCCTTGGAGACGTTCGACACACAGACCCGTATGTAACCTCACCTTACTTAACATTCTCTCCGCTGTGTATCGCAGTCCAATTGTTCAGTTACATCCCGGCTGAAACCTAGTTTTTGTCCGGAGTCTATATTCATGATAATCTTCCACTGCGCCATGCTGATTCCGCGGTCTAGGCGGGGGTGTACTGAACATTTCTTGGTACCAAGAGCGTAGCTTGAAGGCCTGAGAGGCCCACGCCAAAACTTTGTATTAATCAGTGCCGTTTTGATGACCCAGTCTGGTCCGGACTAGATTAATTTGTACTTGTAAATGGTAATTAACTTGCATTTGAAAAGTAAAGGGCATTCCTTTGTTATTGGTTCCATGTCTTGTAATTAATTGTCATGTATTGAAGTTCCAAAATATAAACAGATGCCTTTCTTTGCTCATAATAATTATTATTTAGTTTGTTAGCAAATTTGAGTTGTGAATATTGACAAGTTTGTTGCTAAAATAATAGCTAATAAAAGGTTAGCTAATAAGTTTGCACTCAATACTTAGTGAAACTTAAATGATTTGGGACATTGTTTACACATTGAAACTCATTGAAACTTGTGCTTTGAAATAATTAAAATTAGCTTGTTGTGTTGATATCCAAGTGAATTTCAATAGTCAGTGATATCCAAGTGAATTTCAATAGTCAGTGATTTGTTTGAACTGAATAACGTTGGACTTATAAAGTCAAAGTTAGTTTGGGTCTAAGTTATAACCTCTTGAGAGTTAGAGTTATAATTATATACTTGAGTTTTGTTGTTTTCTGATAACCTCCAAATATTTAAGAGTTTGTGTCATTATAAATACTTTGTTGTTGTAATATTGGAATTTTGTGGTTAGTAATAACCTCCAAATATTGGAGATTTTGTGTTATAGTGAATATTTTGAATTTGTTGTTTTTGTTGATAAATTTGGGACGTTACAATGACGGCCTCCTCGGCTAAAGCCAAAATACGTTCTGAGTTACGGTGGTTAGCTTCTGCGGTTGCGTTGTTGGATCGATCGGATAGAACGGAGGCCTTGTTGAACAGATACGTAGATCTGCCCATACGTTTGGCTGTTGTTGATGAGCAGTATGCCTTATTTTTGGAAAGGACTGTTGAGGCCGAGGTGGAAATGCGACAAGAAGTCGGTTTGGATGTGGACCAGTGTTATGATTTTGCGGACAGAATTACCCAGGTGGCTCGACCTTTGCAAGTGGCAAGAGAGAATGAACCGAGCCCGTCCCCGGTCACATCTAAGAGTATGCCCCCTCTCTTTGCTAGATTGGCCCCCTTAGACTTAAGGCGTTTTGCTGGTCGTCTAGAGGACTGGGAGGGCTTTATTAATATTTTTGATAGTCTCGTACATGCCCGGGATGATTTGACCCAGGGCCAAAAGTTGGCTTATTTGTTATCCGTGTTGGAAGGGGAGGCCCTTGAATCGGTTCAACATTTGGCCCCCTCGGATGAAAACTACCCTATTGCTAGGGATTTGATTGCCCGTCGGTACCAGAACGTACGACGTCTGGCGGACAACCATGTTGCCGCCGTTTTGAATTTACCCCGCGTTGCCAGCGTGATGCACTTGAGAGTGGCTTTGTTGAATCCGCTGTTGGTTGCATACAACGCATTAAAAAACTTAAAACTCCCAGTGGAGCAGTGGTCGTTTTTGTTACTGCACATTGTCCTGGGAAAGTTGCCGGACTCTGTTAAGGTCCGTTTTGAGCAGCAGTATGGTGGGGATAGTGCGACTTATCTGCCACCCTTCTCGGACCTCTTGACGTTCCTGGAAGGAGAAAGTAGACTGGCAGATAATTCCTCTCTGGCCGGTCCTATGGGACCCGAACGACCTGTGCCACAGAGTAGATCCCCCACCGGACCCCCCCGTAGGGGGCGTATGGCCCCTCGCGCGCCCGGCCGCTATGCCGCCGTCCAGGAGACCGCCCGCTGCTTGTACTGTCGGGAACCGGGTCACAGCACGACCCGTTGTGATAAGTTCCTCGACCAGCGCGTCCAAGGCCGTCGAGCGATCGCGCGACAACGGACATGGTGCTACTCGTGCTTGGGCCTGCACATGCAGCGCGAATGTACCCAAGCGCACCCATGCCGCTTTTGTAAGGGCAACCACCATCCCCTCCTCTGCATGAACAGCCCAGAGGGCGGCGGAGCGCCGCAGCGCGTCGCTGCAGGATCACCGCGTATGGGTGGGGGTCTCGGACCCCCCGCGGTGTTTGCATCCCGCAGCAGTTCTAGTGGCCACCAGAGTGGCCCCAGACGCTCTCCGCCACGTTTGGACCCTCAAACGGGCGGGGGTCCCAGGGACCCCCCCATGGGAAACCGATCCCCAAGGATGGGGATGAGTTATGCGGGCGTTGCCGGAGGTCGTAGAGGCCCCCCGCGACGTTTTGAGCCTCGCACGGGCGGGGGTCCCACGGACCCCCCCATGGGAAATCGGTCCCCAACTAGGGGGTTCGATTTTGCGAGCGTTGCGGGAGGTCGTAGAAGCCCCCCCGCAACGTGTTGAGCCTCGCACAGCCGGGGGTCCCCGGGACCCCCCTTCTGAAAATCGGTCACCGTGCCCCCGCGACTATGGGGCGACGTACACGGTGGATGATAGGCACCGATTCTCGCCGCCGCTCGCCGAATACCCGCGTTTGGAGCGGCGCCCGCCCCGTCTTCAAGGGGCCGGGAGATATAACCCGCCTGATACCGGGCGAATTGGACGTAGGCAGTATGTGGGGGATTGGGACCCACTGGATCGCTATGAGCGACCCCCTTACCATGGGGGGACGTCTGGGGACCCCACATACTAGCAATCAACGTGTTTACGGTCGATTGTAGCCACCCCTCCAGAGACCGTTTTGTTGCCCACGGCCTCTGTGCTTGTCAGGGGATTGAATGGCGACCTTGTGGAAGTTCGCGCCTTGTTGGATTCCGGTGCTCAGGGGTGTGTTGTGTCATCTTGGTTAGTTAGGCGGTTGGGCCTCAAGGTGCACCCCCACACGGAAGGCGTGAGAGGTGTTGGCGATGTGAAAGTCCCCGGGTTGTTAGGGCATGTTGACTTCACATTTACATCACGTAATAAGTCCACGCCAGGCATTAAGACCTCGGCGATTGTGTTGGACACAGTTGTTGGCCGTCAACCTTCAGTTGACTTGGGACCGAGTATGTTGTCTTTGGTGTCTGATTCCCCACTCGCCGATCCAAATTTCTTCCGCCCAGGCCCGATTGATGCTCTCCTTGGAGCCGATGTCCTGGGGCGAGTTTTGTTGACGGGGAAGCGAGTTTTGCAGCCAGATGGCTTGGTAGCTCTGCAGACGACACTCGGTACAGTTGTGATGGGCCCTGCTCGCCGCGTTTTGGATTCCCTTGATGAGGATCGCGGTCTTGTTTTTAATGTGTCTCTCTCCGAAGTGGTGCAGAAGTTTTGGGAGGTTGAGGAACCTCCACCAGCCCCGCGGGTTGACCCAGTAGCGGATGAATGCGAGTTGTATTACCAGAATAACACTGGTCGCCTCCGCTCTGGTCGTTTGATCACCCGTCTCCCCTTTCGTGCCGGCCGACCTCCTCTGGGCGAATCCCGACCGCTAGCGGAACGTAGGCTAGTGGCGATGGAGCGTCGCATGAGCAAGGATCCGGTCTTCCGCCAGAAGTATGTTGAATTCATGCGGGAGTATGAGGAGTTAGGGCACATGTCCGTGAGCGATTTGGATTGGCGCTCCGTTGAGCACTTCTTTTTGCCGCACCACGCCGTTTTGAAATCCGGAAAGATTCGGGTGGTCTTTGACGGTTCGGCTCCCACCTCTAATGGAGCGTCCTTGAACCAGTGTCTGCATGTAGGTCCCAAGCTGCACACGGAGATCTCAGACATTTTGACCAACTTCCGGCGGCACCAAATTGTATTTATGACTGACATCCGGATGATGTTCAGACAAACGGTCATCCATCCAGAGGATAGGAGGTACCAATTGATTTTGTGGAGAGAGAGTCCTAGGGACCCCTTGTTGATTTATGAATTGAATACGAATACGTACGGTTTGGCTTCGAGCCCGTTTGTTGCGATTCGTTCTTTGTTGGAGTTGGCCGAGAAGGAGCGCTTGAGATACCCTCGCGCCTCCGCCATTTTGGCCAGTGACGTCTATGTGGAGGACATTTGCACGGGCGCCTCATCTGTCTCAGAGGCGATTGTCCTGAGAGACGAACTCACCGCCCTTTTGAAGTCGGGAGGTTACGAGTTGAGGAAATGGATATCCAACTCGCCTGATGTACTGGTAGGTTTGCCCGAAGAGCACCAGCAGGACCCCCACCTATTCGAAAATGTTGATAATCCCCATGTGGTGACCGTCCTTGGCGTACAGTACAAACCGGTCTCTGACACGTTCACTTATTGTGTGGATTTACGACCACCGAAAGTCTGGACCAAGCGTTTAGTATTGTCTACTGTCGCACGTACCTTTGACCCCAATGGGTGGATTTGCCCCGTGCTGTTTATGGCCAAGTGTTTCTTGCAACGGTTATGGGCTTCGGGTGTGTCGTGGGATGAACCCCTCTCGGACGAGTTACTCCGAGATTGGTCAAGCTTCATTTCATCCCTCCCCGAGATTAATGAAGTGCATTTGCCGAGGCTATTCCTCCCTTCTGAAAATTGTAAAGTTACTCTTCACGGCTTTTCCGATGCCTCCGAACGTGGATTTGCTGCGGCCGTGTACCTCCGCACCGTTACTGTTGACGGAGTTGTTGCTGTGCATCTGGTGATAGCGAAAAGCAAAGTCGCTCCCCTTCGGACTCGTCATACGATCCCGAGGTTGGAATTGTGTGGAGCTGCCCTCCTAATGCGTTTGTTGAACCACGTATGGCTCACATTAGGTCGATCTATTAAGATACAAGAGGTTTATGCTTGGACGGACAGTCAGGTCGTCCTTTGTTGGTTGAAGGCTCCGGCGCACACCTTGGACGTGTTTGTGGCCAATCGAGTGTCGCAGATTTGTAATTCCGACATCGAGTTGATTTGGAGACACGTGCCGGGAACCATGAATCCCGCGGATTGTGCGTCTCGGGGTTGTGTAGCCCCAACCCTAATTAACCACCCCCTCTGGTGGGGCCCACAGTGGTTGATGCGGCCTGAGTCGGAGTGGCCGCCCTCTCCAGCGTTGTCGAACGTAGCCGTTCCTGATATGCGGGCATGCGTCCTGGAGACTAACCCCGCCGGGGAAAAGGATTTGTTGTTGGATCGGTACAGCTCCTTACAGAAGCTGCTTGGTGTTACCGCTTGGATCAGACGTTTTGTGTACAATTGCAGAAACCCACGCGCGAGGCGTGATTCGTCGGTTCTCACTCCGGACGAGCGTAGGGACGCGCTCTTGTTGTGGGTCCGGAGAGTACAAGCTGATAGTTTTGAGTCCGAGATTGAAAGTTTGCGTTTAGGCCGTCGCAAGTTGAAGGGCGCGGTATCGCGATTAAATCCCTTCCTGGACGAGAGTGGGCTTTTGCGAGTCGGCGGAAGACTTCGAAATGCGAACCTGCCGTATGGAGCTCGTCACCCCCTTTTGTTACCTAAAGCCGGACATTTGACTCAACTGATAATAACAGATCGCCATGTGAATGCACAACATGCTGGCTGTAATGCTTTGTTGGCCATTTTGCAGCGCGAATTTTGGATTTTGTCTGCTCGTCGAGCCATTCGCACTGTGGTTTTCCGTTGCCTGCCTTGTTATCGATTGAAGGCCGCGACCATGCAGCCCCAGATGGGTGATTTGCCTGCTGATCGCGTCACGGAATGTAGAGCTTTTGCCGGAGTCGCCACCGACTTCGCCGGTCCCTTTACTGTAAAGGCTTCGAGACTGCGTAATGCTAAAACCTATAAGGCGTACTTGTGCGTGTTTGTGTGTTTGTCCACCAAGGCTGTCCATTTGGAAATTGTCTCGGAATTGTCTACCGAAGCCTTTGTCGCCGCCTTGAGCAGATTTGTTTCCCGTAGAGGACTGCCGACATTGATACGTTCCGATTGTGGTACTAATTATAAGGGAACGTGTAATTATCTTAAGGAAGTAGTTAAGTTTTTTGTTGATAATAAAATAGACATTGGAACCACCCTCTCCCGGCGTGGGATAATCTGGAAGTTTAGCCCTCCAGCTTGTCCGACCTGGGGAGGGATTTTTGAAGCTTGTGTAAAGGCTGCCAAGACACACTTGCGTCGCGTGATTGGAGAAACTATTCTCACGTTTGAGGAACTTGATACGGTATTTTGTAAAATTGAGGCCGTCCTCAACTCGCGACCCTTGTGCCCGTTGTCTTCGGACCCGAATGACCTGGAAGCGTTGACCCCAGGTCATTTCTTGATCGGACAGCCCCTTTTGGCGTTGCCTGAATATCCGATTCAGGATGTAGGATCCCATCGTTTGTCGCGATACCAACTTTTGAGACAGATGTCCCAAAACTTCTGGGCACGTTGGTCGATGGAGTATTTGCATATCCTACAACAGCGCGTGAAGTGGACAGATAAAACCACCCCACCCCAGACTGGCGACCTCGTGTTGATTAAGGATGCTAACCTGCCGCCCCTATGTTGGCGAAGGGGGCGCATTGTTAAACTCTACCCCGGAACTGACGGAGTTCCTCGTTTTGCTGAGGTTTTGGTTCGAGATTCGGTTTTGAAGAGAGCAGTTAGTGGGCTCTCCCGATTACCCGTAGATTGACGTACCGTTCTTAACGGTCCGGGGCGGGGGGATGTTCGGAAAAGATCGACGTTTCTGAACGCGTCTCTAATGTCACATCAAATTGACATTTGGCTGTCACTTGAAGTTGACAGTGACACTTGATTGGAATTCTCGTGACAAGATGTCGGATTAATTTTGCTGAATTTGTTAAAAATCGCTCGCGTTGAATATGCCTGGCATATCGAGTTTGAATTGAATCTTAAATTATCTATGTGATCCCGTTTTGTACGACCAAGGTTTTGACGCCATCCATCGGGCTGGTCGCGGAGTTTTGAAAGAAAGATAATTGTCCACCACGCGCTTTTTGTCGGGACTGTAAATCGTAATAAAAGAGGCTCCCCCGTGTGTGTCATTGTGTACCTATTGCTGAAGCGCCCAGTGCCTTGGGAACGCTGTTATTTGTGTTGTGAGTAAGGTGACGAATTGGTAAGGTCTGCAGAAGAAGACGAAGAAAGGACCCCAGGGGCGCGCGCGCTCCCTTACACCACTTCTGCCTTGGAGACGTTCGACACACAGACCCGTATGTAACCTCACCTTACTTAACATTCTCTCCGCTGTGTATCGCAGTCCAATTGTTCAGTTACATCCCGGCTGAAACCTAGTTTTTGTCCGGAGTCTATATTCATGATAATCTTCCACTGCGCCATGCTGATTCCGCGGTCTAGGCGGGGGTGTACTGAACAGTGTCCCTAACACCCTGTATGTAGCTTTCATCCGCAGTTAATCACAAAACGTGCACCATCACCTATCACACTACTCTACACGTGTTTCACCCGGGGCATCTTCAGGAGATGTTTGACCGTTGGCAATCCAGCACCGAATTTTTCGCAATGGTTAGAGACTTCCGTCAGATGACGCCTGATACAATCAAATACTTACGAAAATTTTCGTTATGGTAATCATAATAGTAAACTATAGTATCAGCAAAATATATTAAATTTTAGTTCCATAAACAACCGAAAGGACGCTGTTCTGGTTTTCATACAAAATAATGCGATCGAGATAACGATTACGATAGTTTTTCGATAAGGCTGCTGTTGCTTTTTGACAGATCATCGCGTTGGAGGAGCTCTAAAATGGGTAATATTTTTCTTTAAGAGAGTTTAAGATAGTTTAAGAGAGAGATAGCTAATTTTCCAAATACATGGTTATTTTGAATCCACTTGCAAAATTTTTAAGTTTGACTCAAGATCGTTAAGTGAACCACTTTCTCCTAGAAATATGGGTCGAAATATGTTTTTTTTTGACTTTTCATACAAATCATACTGATCACGTGATCGATTTAGTATGGGAAGTCCAACATTTTTTGTCGTATTTCGACCCATGTTTCTAAGAGAAAGTTGTTCAATTACCGATTCTGAATCGAACTTAAAAATTTGGCCAGTGGTTTCAAAATAACCCTGTGTATAAGTAGGTAGGTACTCTTTCTTACTGAATATCGACCTTTCATCAACTATGAATGAACAAAGTTGAGTCACAGAATACTAAATAGTACAAATAGTAGAGTAAATAAAGGGACTAATAAAACCTTTATTTTCCAATGAACAAAATACAATTAATTTCTAAATAATTATTATCTTGGTAACACAACATATAACTTAGCAATTTATTTGTGTAATTATTATTTCATTAACATCATAATCATTCAATATTTTATTTATTTAAGTATTGCTAGTTATTACAATATAATTATATATTTTTATATACTTTTTCATTAAATTACCCATTCAGAGCCCGTGGTCCTACTGCGTGGTCCTATTAGTAGGACTATGGGCACCTAGTATTACCCGTAGTCCTATTAGTAGTACCACGGGCATTTTTACTTGTACATGGTTCTATCGATAGGACTATGGACAAGTAACAGTGCCCGTAGTTCAACTAGGAGTAGGAGTAGTAAGAACTTCTTTTTTCTGGTTGTACTGTATTTACCTTAAAAGAGTTTTTTTTTTATTTTGAATCATTGTGTCACGTTGGATTGATTATTTTTCGTGTAATGCTTGATGCTAAATCAAGGGAAAAGGGAAGTCTCGGGTACTGTGCTGCTATATGGTGGACACCAGTATTATAAGTTGAGGCCTTATAAAAAAGAAGGGGCAGTATGGAGGTGCTCTAATGAGTCACACCAACGATTTTTGTTATCAGCACATCTAAAAAATATGCAACTCGAGAAAAAAGAAACTGTTTTTATTTTTTTCCTATCTTCAAAAATGACTGAGATATTAAACGTTAAAGTATGGCTTCCGTGGAAAATTCGGGTGAACCAATGGCATTAACGTGTGACGTCACATCGCACTTCCGTATACCAACATAGAATCCTTTGGCTATATAGTTGCGCTCTCACGGTTTCGTAAAAATTTATTTATTTCTCTTATAGTCGATCAATGAAATGGTTAAGAAATTTTGTATTGAGCCCATGTGAAAAAACACCTTCAAATAATTTTATTTTAGTTTTATTTTCGTGAATAATAAATTAAATCAACTTTCGTAATGGCGGGCGGTATTCTGTCAATACATATTGCAACCGTCTAAACAAAATGTACTTACAACCTTAACTGACTTGGTGGTTAAATATGCACCCTAAAAACTGACAGCCATTTCGATAATTTTGTACTGCTAGTGGCGCCACCACCACTGGGTCAGATAAGTTTGTGAGATAAATGTCTTTCGGTATCGACAGTAGGTGACAGTTTTAGAGTACGCCTGCGCGCGGTCGAAATCGAATACAAATCATTTACCATAACCTTAGAACGAAGAAAATGTACTGTAACTAGCGTCAAAAACGCACGAGTTGCGCGCAGATTGCGCACATACGGACTCTATATAGGTACAGTTGGACGGAAATCACCCGCAACAGCCACAATCGGAGATGTCAGTGCGACATGACGTCATCGCAATAGCGCGCAAGGAAAGCAAATTTACAAAAGCTTGTGAAACTTTACAATGCTCTAACTTTGGAAATCCTGGCCAGATTTTGATGAAACAAAAACTATTAGTACTTGCACGAGCTTTTGATGTGTTGGTGTGACTCATTATAAAAAAGAAAATGTATGGGTACACTCACGATAAAGGTAACTCATGTTCATATTGGCTTCTCTACGGGATTATGCAAACAATGACTTCGGAACTTTAGACCATGACCAGAAAATACTAGACCATGGGCCATAAAAAGTCCCAGTTAAGTTTTATAAAAATCCTTTTCTATAAGCAACTTATTAAATAAAAACCTCTGAAGGCGCCACTTACGGTCAGGGTACCGCCTTAAGTCATAGGACCTCAGTTTATTTTTACAGTCCTACTGATAGAACTACGAACAAAAAAAATTGCTCGTGGTACTACCAGTAGGACCATTGCCCATACAAAATAATAATGTTTTTGTTATAGTCCTACTGATAGAACTAGGGGCAAAAAAAATTGCCCGTGGTATTACTAATAGGACCACGCAGTAGGACCACGGGCTCTGAATGACGCAGTATTGTGTTGTTCAATACTGGACAAAGACCCCAGTACAAAGTAGTAAAGTACAAAAAGATAAAATTGTATTTAAGAAAAGGAAGTGTTTTATTTCATATCTCATTCTTGTAGACACTTCTTTACGAGCTAAGGCCTATCTGTTTTTTAATCCACAACGGGGTGGCACTTCGCCACTGAGGAACTGGCTATCTATCTCTAACTGCCGGAACGCAACAATGCTGAAAACATCGTTGTAATGGCGTCAGACTTTGATAAGATGGTGGTAGCTAGCCAGACAGTCTTTGAACAAGCCCTATACCACCAACCAAACCGAATACAATATGTACGTACCCCCACTGGGAATCAAACCCGAGACCCCTGGGACTGATACCAGTGGTGTGTAGCTACTGTACCACTAGACTAGAGACAGAGGCGGTTAAGTTATCTGCAACTATTACAAAAACTTTCGGAGGCGTTTTAGTATTCGTCAGCCAAAAACTGTTCAATTGACAGTCTCATTTCGCAGACCTCAATACAGATAGACAATAATAACGAACCATTATCAATATTTATTGAGGAAGTCGTGCACAACTGGCGTCGCGGCGGGAGGCGTATATTTTGCAGTGAAAGCAAAGTGGCCTGATCTTTAACCCGAGATGAGCACAGAACAGTTGGCTACTATACTTGAAACGATTGGGTAATTAGAACAATAAAAGGTTTAAAATTCTTGCGTTGATTAGTTTATTTAGATCAACGTATCTTTTATTCCGCATCAAAAGTAAACAACTTCAATCCTTTGGCTGTTCTGTTTAACCGCCTCTGTGGTCTAGTGGTTCACACCACCGATTTCAGACCAAGAGGTCCCGGGTTCGATTCCCAGTGGGGGTACATATTGTATTCGGTTTGGTTGGTGGTAGGACTTGTTCTTAGTCCGCCTGGCTAGCTACCACCGTCTTATCTAAGTCTGACGCCATAACAATGAATGTTTTCAGCATTATTGTGTTCCGGCAGTTAGAGATAAGATAGCCAGTTCCTCAGTGATTGAGGATTCCGGGAGTAGTGCGCTTCCACCTTCAGCCTTATCACCACTTGATGTGTGATGAAGGCTAAGTGCTGTCCCGTTGTGGATAAAAAAAAAGTCTGCTTTTAATTAGGTACAACTTCCGAGGCCAAAAATCGTCGAAATTTTTTTCGCCGTCAGCCACTGTCATTCTTTTAATGTGAGTCGGCAGGAGCTGTATTTTGTGTAGTGAAAGCAAAATGGCCTGACCTTTACCCCGAGATGAGAGAAGAACAGTTGGCTACTATACTTGCATTGTTTGGGTATTGTAAATGGAATAATAGGTTTTAAACTCCAGCGTTCAATAGTTCAAACCAACAATTATCTTTTATTCCGCAACAAAGGTAAACAACTTGAAACCTTTGCCTCTTCGGCCTGCTTACTTGCATTGGTGTTTCCGAGCCGAAAATTGTCGAAATTTTCTAGTAGGTAGGTACACTGCTACTATTTACACATTGTCATTATATTTGTTACATAAATGACGAAAAACGGTATTTTTAATAAGTGTGACTGTAATATCATGATGATCATGAGCTATTTAATGTCCCACTGGGGACTGGCCATATGGATGGATAAGAAGAATGAATAATGACCCACCACACGGGCCCAGTGCGGATTGGTGGGCATAACCGACTGCAAATGCGCAGGGACTAATGGCTTAATGTGCCTTCCGAAGCACGAAAGAGCTCTAGATGAAAAGTTTTTGGTCACCCATCCCGTGACCGTTGTACCGTAAAGTTGCTTACTGTCTGAATGTAATTTAAATGTCTGACTGTGAAAATAATACGGACACTTTTTTCTTTGGATTATTGACGACTTATATTAACATCTATCTACTGAGTCAAAGGAATTTCCAAGGAGAAAAATAAAGATATATAAAACATTAATGATTTTTTGTATACCGCATTGTAGGCAGGCTAATTTATTGAAGTGGAGAGCCTGCTCCTGACACGCTAGGTCGATCGACCTGACAAGCTCAAACATCCTGATTACTGACTGCTATGAGGGAATATACTTAGCTATATCCACGTTGTAAATCTTATATTATTATTCACTGTAGTTACCTAAAAAAAAATCTGTAGGTCGCTGCGACGTCGCCATGAACACTAAAAGGGCCAACTTTATGCGACTTAGTGTTGTAATAGAGTCATGTAGCGGTCGTATAGACCACTTCAGTGTCGTTTAGAGGTTGTATAAAGGTAAAGCTCTTAGTAGTATTAATTCTAAAATTACTTCAATACAATATTTTTAGCACTTTAAGTCACGTAAATTACTTCAATACATCTTTAATGGAATGTTTTTAGCACTTTCAGTCACGTAACATTCACTTATTACGACTAAAATGTTTGTTGGGTAGTAATAGAAATTTAGTTCTGGTAGAATTTTAAAGGTCTTGGGCCGTAAAAGTGCCGAAAACTTTAGTCACAAGTCAATCAGTTTGAACTGGATACGGGTAAAACCGCAACCCAACAGTAAATAAGAAAATTTTAACCGCACACCCCTACATAGCAAAAAGATAACAAAACAAAGGAGTTCTATTGCACAGCATCCTATTTTTTAATTTCCACTGCGACTGCTGGGCATTTCAACCATTACCATACCATACCAGTATAGTGCTAGACTAGAAACTTATCAGGCCCGATGGTCATTTTTGAAACTTATAAGTTCCAAACTTTTTCATACTGCTGTCCATTTTGACAGCCGAATTCTTCTAAAGGTGCTGATAAACTAGAGGTTCACTTGTAACAGAACATTGAGCATTCGCCGTTTTTAAATTTGTCGAACCGAACAACGAACAGAGCCAAGCATAGAGCCAAACATCGTAACGAACATTTTCATGATCTTTCTAGCTTTTCTTTGGTGTGCACTCTCACATGTGTAGATAAATCTAAATTACTAGTAAAGCGCTTTAAACAGAATTGACACTTGTATTGATTTGTATTGTCCCTAAATTTATTTTCATGCCTTCCGTTTTCGTTATTCTTGATTTCTTGTACCTTTAATGAGGTTTTACATTAGTTAATTTGTAACATTTAAATCTGAATTGATCGAGTCTTTTCGATTCAATTCAATTACGTGCGATTTCTTTATATGGGTTTCTAAAAGAATTTAACAGTGATATTAATTTTTACATAAATCGCATGTAAAAATATCCTTTGGTAGTGAAATAGTATCATGCTCGTCAAAAAATATTCTTCAATTAGATATAGAAGACAATATCTAATAATTTATTTTGTTGTTTTATTTTGTCTTCTATAGAAAACAACAAAATAAATTATTAGATATTGTCTTCTAGTAAAGTCGTGGAGTATAGATACAACATTTTTGTTTTCTATAGAAGACCGTGGCGGTCAAAAGGTTAAAAACAATGACAGAAGCTCGGCTCACCAAAAAGTTCGAAGCAAATTTACTGGCGTTAGAATGCTCACCAGAACGCTCGATAGAATGCTCTCCAAAACGCTCTCGTTTATTTTTCTGTTATTTAACATTCGCAAAAATGCTCATTCCAAGTGAATGCTCTTACATACCTTATGAGTCCGCCACGCCACATAACTTGGAGTGTGTCAGAGGGCGCTGATCGTCGTGGTCGTAGTCGTAGCCTTATTCCCATGTCATAATTTTAGTTCCAGATTTCTACACGCGCCAAGTTATGTGGCGCGTTCTCTAACGCTTTCCATTTCTGAGGTTAACAACAGTAAATCAGGAAATATTAACCGCACACTCTACAAAACAAAAAAGGCAAACGAGTTCTAATGTAAAGGTAGGCAAAGGCAACCTCTTTAATCATCCTTTTCTTTTAATTTCCACCGCGACTGCTGGGCGTTTCGGCCATTACAGCCGAGCTGTCATTGCGCATAACGGCCAGTAATAATATTCCGCCCACCGATTCTGCCTATTCGAAGATACGCATCGGTGGCCGGTACGCCCACGGCTGAACAAATGGCCCGGTGTTTTGTACACGCTAGAGGTGGTGGGATGCATAAAGCGAGAGAGTTTGTAAAAGAATCTTCATTTTAATTAACTTCATTTTAAGCCGGAATTAGGTACGAACGGTTTGTTTAAATGTGTACAAATAATTCCTTAAGTATTTACTCGAGATACCTATTTACTGGAATTAACGATAAAAGTTATGTAAAACCCTTTTTCCGTTAGTTAATTTTTTAATCAAATTCGTAAAAAAAATAGAAGTTTTACATAGGAAGTATTTAAAAAAATCAGCAATAATTATAATCGAGGCCACGCAAAGACCATGCAAAAAAGTTGCAGTAATATTTGGAAAGTGATTCTATCCATGAAACTGACATTTATTTATTTATTCATTTATTTATTCACAACGGGGTAGCACTTAGCCTTCATCACACCTGATGATAAGTGGTGATAAGGCTGAAGGTGGAAGCGCACTACTCCCGGAATCCTCAGTAACTGAGGAACTGGCTATCTTATCTCTAACTGCCGGAACACAATAATGCTGAAAACATCATTGTTATGGCGACAGACTTAGATAAGATGGTGGTAGCTAGCCAGGCGGACTAGAACAAGTCCTACCACCAACCAAACCGAATACAATATGTACCCCCACTGGGAATCGAACCCGGGACCTATGGGTCTGAAATCGGTGGTATGAACCACTAGACCACAGAGGCGGTTAAAAAAACTTTTCCTTAGAAACATTGGTCGAAATATAAAAATTTTTTTCGTCGTCCCATACTATAGCCCTACTGCCGATCAACCTGATCGATTTTATATGGGATGACCTTCGATCTGATCGAAGGGGAATCCGATTTTTTTAAATATTTTGTTCTAGGAGAAAGTTTTGCAGTTTCAAGGGTGGAATCACTTCCTAATATATTATTGCTTATTTTTTGACACGCTGTTTATCATGTATGTGATTCACAAAAGCGAATGAGTAGCTAGCGCTACATTAAGGTAGTTCGATGAGCTCAGTAGCGCCACCAATGGAAATAAATCAATTACATTTTATTAAAGGCTTAGATTTAAAGTTTCGGTTATTTTGCTACTTTTAAGAGCTTAAACTTAAGCAATAAGTCGTGAATCTCAATAGTGCCAAAAGTGGCCACATTTAGCAATATCGAGATTCAAAACTTAATGCTCATATTTGAGGCCATGAAAAAATACTTAAAAATTGCACTTTACTCTTCTATTGGCGCAAAATATCCGAAACTTTTATTCTAAGCTCTTGATAAATCGCAAATGATTTATTTCCATTGGTGGCGCTACTGAGCTCATCGAACCACCTTAAGTGTGCGGGCACGAAACCAGCGGCGAACCATTGACTCTCGATTACCTTATCGACAGTTTTCGTGATGGGCTATTGATATTTACGAGCGGTTCATGAATAAGTACCGGATTTGCATTTAGCCGCCGCTTCATATACCGATATCTTTAAAATACTAATGAAACAATAAAGGAGGCAGTTATGAAGAATTCTGTTTCATTGTCTCATTTGTAATATGACATTCAATATACAGGGTGTTTTTCTATAAGTGCAATACCTCTTAGGTGGTGATTGTGCTCATGAATATGAACAACTTTTACTATGGGGCCAACTCTGCAACTCAACAAAAAAAAACAGCTGTTTTATACAATTTGTTAATACCTACCTGACCAGAAAATGTATGGAACAGCAGATTTTTTTGTGAAGTTACAGAGTTGGCCTCATAGTAAAAGTTGTTCATATTCATGAATACAATCACCACCTAAGAGGTACCTATTGCACTTATAGAAAAACACCCTGTATAGTCCCTTCATCGTCATCAGCCATTATAAGTCCCCATTGCTGGAGCACAGGCCTTCCTTATAGATGGATAAGGAGAATGGGCTATGGCCTACCACGCGGGCCCAATGCGGATTGGTGGGTATTAACGACTGCAAACGCAGCCGGACCAACGCCTTAACGTGCCTTCCGAAGCACGGAGGAGATCTCGCACGAGCTCGAAATAATATTGTTTTCACTTCTCATGCTCGTAAAGTTCGTGTTTATATTGGGTATAGGTTGCATAAAATCGCTTTTTATTTAAAAAAAAAAAAATTAAAATTTAAACTGTTTATTTTCTTTTAATAAGTAAGTACAATTACATTTGCAGGCAAATCTTAAGATTAAAGATTGTGAGGCCTTAGTTACCCCTTTATTAGCTAGTTAGGTTGATGTATGGATGTGGATCCGACCTTTTGTATAGGAATTGATCTTTTAAATAATACTTTTTCAATGTATTTTTAATTTGCATGGTATTTTTCTCTTTGATATTATCTACAAGGATTTTAGGTAGTTCATTTAATATTTTGGGAAGGTTACACATCCATACTCTTTTACCATAGTTGTTGGTACATTTAGGTATTTCATACATGGTGATATGTTGCAATGTGCGCAGAGAAGTTGGTCTTGTTTTGGTTTTTAACAACTTGATATGTTGACTATTTTCTTCAACAACTGCAAAATTATCGAAACGCTTTATCGAACACATTCATCACATTACAATACTGGAATAGTTGATCATAATTATCTTTAAGTTTATATTTAATTTTTAGTGGAACAATAGTTTTCAGCAATCTAATTTGAAGGTTATAAATATTTTCTAGATAAGTCTTATAAGTTTGTCCATAGCTTGAAATACCATAACTAATAACAGAATCTGCCAATGCCATATACAGCAGTCTCAGTGTATTATAAGGAAGTTTATGTTTAAGGATACATAGCTTGGCAAGTATTGCCCTTAGCCTATTACATACATGATCTATATGAGGACCCCAGTTGAATTTATAATCAATTTTTAATCCAAGGTAAGTATGCTCTTTTACTAATTCCAGGGGTGTACAATTACAATTCTTAGGCTGCAGATGCATACAGTTATGATCATGAGCAATGATTCGGGGTATGAGTTTACATTTAAGGTATGGTGAGTGTATGTGGAGCAGTTTGGTTTTTTGAAAGTTAATAGATAGTCCTACATCGTGTGCCCATTTACATAGTCTGTCAAATTCAAGTTGCATTGTATGCTGTGCAACCTCTAAGCTTCGGTGCGCAGTTATGAGGCAAGTATCATCAGCGAACTGGTATACAGAGCACTGCCGGAATAGGTTACACATATCGTTAACATAAACAAGATATTCGGTTGGACCTAAAATTGAACCTTGAGCTGTTCCGCGCAGGGTTGGAATTAAATCACTTTGTTCCCCGGCTATACTTACTGTGTTAAATCTGTTTCGGTGGTAATTTTTAAACAATTCCAGCAGGGGACCCTGTATACCAGTTTGCTGCATTTTTTTATATAAAGTGTCATAATTTAAAGCGTCAAATGCTTTACTGAAGTCAATCATGACTGCAAGTATATGTTTCTTATCATTTAAATGGCCATTTATTTCGTTAGAGAATAGCGATAAGAGTTTGGTTATACTTTTGTTTTTTTGAAAACCGAATTGTTTGTCATTAATGATACCATTCCTTGATAAGAACTCATTAATTTCCCTTCCTATATATTTTTCTATAATTTTGTCAATACATGATAATATTGTAATGGGTCTGTAGTTGTTTGTGTCAGTAAAGCTTCCCTTTTTGTGTATAGGTATAATGACACCAATTTTTAATTTATCTGGATAACTTGAACATGTTATGCATACATTTATTAAGTGAGTTAGGACAGGTGTTAAATCCGAGGCTATGTATTTAATATCCTTTGCTCTTATTTTGTCAAATCCTGGATTTTTATTCGCATTAATACTGTCAATTATTTTTATTAAAGTTTCCTCATTTATTTTATTTAATTTTAGTGAGATATTTGGTGTATTTATATAAGAGTTCTCATCAAGAATTGGCACATAACATGTATTAAGTATTTTTTTTACATTACTTTCAAAATCATAGGCAAATTTATTAGATAAGTCTTTAGCTTTCATTCTGAAGTACTTGATCAATATGTCATCGATTGCTTGTACAACCCTACCCGATAACCTATTAATAATTTCCCACATTTTTTTAGGATTCTTGGAATTGTTACAGATTTCTTTTTTCATTGAGTCATTTCTGGCCTTATTTATTAATTTATTTGTTCTATTTCTATATTTTTTATATAATAATTCATTTTGTTTATTAGTTAAATCTGACAAATGTAATTTTAAAAGTTCACTTTTCTTTTTAGACATTTCAATTAGTTTGTTACTTATCCAGTTGAATTTTGTTTTTCTATTCATACACAATATTTTGTTTTCTTTACACTTACTATATATTTATTTTTTACTTTATGCTCTAGTGCATAAAGTAAAATCTTCGTCTAAGGCTCAGACTCTAAGACAAAGGTCGTCAGGTAAACAGTCACACACGCAATTAAACTTCGTAAAATAAACTTGGTAATTCATTCTGTTTCTTCAATTTTGTACATAATCCATGTTAAATTACTAAATTAATAAAACTAGGCAAAATTAATGAGTTTTCTAAGAAATAAGTATTTCAAGAGCATTATGGACTACGATCTATGCTAAAGTCACTGTGCAGCCACTGCCACGTATAAAAAAAAAAGAAAAAGAAAGTCTTCCCGCCAATATGGCGAAGGCTTTATTTTTTCTTTTTTGCAATATTGTTATTTATTTTCCTCACACTCGAAGTGAAAAGCAGAGTGTATAACTCAAACATAAAACCCATTTTACCCTCGAATTGACTATCTACATAGATATATACGTCTCGGGTAAAATGGTACGTTTTATGCACTTGTTGTACAATCTACTATTTTTGGTCACCTATCCCGTAACCGACCGTTGCGAAAGTTGCTTAACTTCAACGATCGCAGGCCGAGCGCACTAAACACTGCGCCACGAGTATCTTACGGTATGATAAATACTACGGGTACCTACACTGGGTATAATACGGCATATAGATTCCTCGTAGTTGTTTAGGATTCAGTATGTTGATAATTATCCGGTCTTTAACGCTATGCTAAGTCATCATAATTATTACTGTTTCTTTTTTCATTGTGATGGAAAGTGACCTTACTTAAGCTATGTTATGCAGCATTTACACGCAGCCAATACTTGAGACAATCCACTAAGCGAGTCCACTTGATAATTAAATTCGTATCGTATCGTAATCGGCGATAGATTACGGTAATCCAATGTAGTGACCTGTCACTGAACACGATACCCATATTGGACTGGGTTTGTGGATTGTTCCAAGTATTGGTTCCGTGTAGAAGCTGCATTGGGGTTACACTTTTTAATTGGACGACTACGAAATAAGACAGAGAGAAAAACAACATTCATTGACAAGCTTCTTACAATCTTACCGTTTCTTCCGAGCCTTATGCAGTATTTAAGTACACGGAGCGAACGGGACCCCACAGACTCGGGGAAGGCCCTAGGTCTTCAAGAGGAGTTTGGTTGGTAGTGGGGCATCCTCCTATTCGCCCCACCTGGCCTGCCCGCCAAGAGCGGGTAGCCACGTGGGGAGCTGGGGAGAACGCTTCCTCCTTCTGCCCGGCCCCCTCTCGAGCTTTCGAGCTCTTTAGGGGGTGGGTCAGGGGTTAGAACAGCCCAGCCTGACGCGAAGCCTATTAGGCTGAGCTGGGTGAGGCGAGGAGCATGCCGGTGTGACAGAGTCCAACATGCCGTTTGGTATGCCTAAATATCGCATTCTCCTATTAATACAAAAAAAACACGGAGCTAATATCACAGAATAAATAATAGTGCTCTAATATTTGAGACAATCCACTAAACAAGTCCACTATTGGCATCGTGTAAAAAGAAACAGTCCACATTGCAGTGCCCTCAAGAAAGTGATCAATACTTATAATTTATTGTCTGTGTCTCAAGTATTAGCGTGTCGTGTAAATAAAGCAATACCTTCGAACGACATGCAGTTTTTTTTGACATTCACATATGCTCGTCATAGTCTAGAACTCTAGACTAACTATGTAAATGATGTTTAGTTGTGTATTTATGCAATTAGTCCTAGTCCTGCCCACTACCACTTCAACGACGTAATCGTTCGAGCGATGTCGTTTGTTTTAGTTCTCCTACGGACCTCATCATTTCTGATTCGATCGAGCAGGGAAATACCAAGCATTTGACTTTGAGCTTTCTTATGAGACTCATAGTAAAAGTCCACGTCTCTCTAAATCGCTTCGGTCTTCGTCATTAATTTAGAAAATGTGGTTTTTGAAGTTTTTATCTGTCCTGTTAAGTACTGACAGACTGGGTGCCTACCATCAACTTTAAGACAGCGATTCAAAAATAGCGCGATGCAGAATAGGTTCCTAAAATGAATTGCTTTCTTTCGTACTACGACCTTCTAAAAACTGGATCGCAAATGAATTGCTAAATGTGAATGACCGAACGATTTGTGTCCTTATTTCTTCTACCCGTCTCTTTCACTCGATTCTGTCATGCCCGGAGAGTGAGAGGGACGGGTATAACCTGCAGGTGACATGTTAACTTGGCCGAGTTATAAGTCAAATAAGACTACATGACAGCTTAGCGGCTGTGAAATGTCATTGAATGATCACTGAATCGCTGTCATTGATATTAAGCTGTCGTGGTGCCACAACCTTTTCTGTTCCGGTGACAGCGGCGCTAAGTACGTTTTTTCTTTTTTTTGTAGCAATTTAACCGGCCCTGACTTCTAAGAACTTCAGCCGCCAGCAGCGTTATGGTTGGACATCAACTTGACAGCAGAATGACATTTAAAAAAAACACGTTAGTTTCACATTTTGGCCACCGGCACAGCAAAGTTTGTGGCACTGTACGAATAAGCGAAGCAGATCAGTTTAGGTCCTAAACAAAACCGCAATAAGAGTTGATGGTAGGCACCCAGTTGTCCGCGTTTTACGCAAAAGCTACTGAACGTATTTTTGGGACCCTTTTTTTTATATAGCTATTGGTCCTCGGCATTTATGTGTGGCTGTAATTTATTTTGAAAATCGAAATAACTGTTTTTATCTTACAAATTTATTTAACTCCCCGGGATGACGTCAAAGTTAAAAGTCGTGTTGTTCACGCGGGCAAAGCTGCGGGAGCCGCGGGCGGCCGCTAGTCAATTAATATATTCTGAAATGTAATGTTATATGAACTATGGAGTATCTAGGTAACGTGTCCTTTACGTTAGTAAATACACGTTACTTCCGGTTATGATATATTAGTGGTAGGTAACGTAAATCATTACTTTAATTTTGGTACTTATACTTTTCCATAATTGTTAGGAATGTATGTTGAAATTAATGGTATTTTCTGTAATTTTCTAAAACGGAAATGATCAGTTGAATTGGCGGTGAAAGCCAACATTTATAAGGCGAGGTAGGCATTTTAGCGGTAGCGGTACCAACCTGCAATTTTATATTTCTCATTCATTGTTTTTCTTGTTATTTATGATTTATTGTTTTGTAAATATTGCTGAAGATTTTCTTTGTTAAAAGGATATTCGTTTAATGTAAATATTTATTCGTTGATAATATTAAATTAATGTTGTCCTTATTAGTTTTGCATAAATGATGTAAGTACTGAAATAGCATAAAGTAACCGTTGATAAAAAAGCTTGATGTTATTCGTAAATGTCGTTTACTTAATCTTTTATTACGAAAAGTAAATGTTGTGTGAATATTAATTTACTTTTAATAAAATATGTTGTATTTCCAGCAATGACATAATTAATTGTAAATGTCGTCGTTTCTGTTAAAGCTGATGAGTTTTTTTCGCCCGTTTTTAGGGTTCCGTCGCCGAATGGCAAAAAACGGAACCCTTATAGATTCGTCATGTCTGTCTGTCTGTCTGTCTGTCTGTCTGTCTGTCTGTCTGTCCGTCCGTCCGTATGTCACAGCTACTTTATTCCAAAACTATAAAAACTACACAGTTGATACTTGGTAGGTAGATGTATTCCGTGAACCGCTTTACGATTTTAATACAAAAATAAAAAATAAAAACAAATCAAGGGGGGCTCCCCATACATAGAACTGAAACAGAAAAATATTTTTTTAATCAAATATATTCGTGTGGGGTGTCTATAGATAGGTCTTTAAAAATAACATGAAGGTTTCTCAAATCATTTTTTCTCAAACTCAATATTTTGAAAGATAGAGCCTTCCAAATTGGGAAAATGTGTGTGTCCCCCCCCCTCTAACTTTTGAAATAAAAGAGTGAAAAATGTAGAAAAAATATATGCTGTAGATTTTAATATAAACTTTCAAAGAAAATTGGTTTGAACTATACATAGTGAGTACTTTTTGAGATACATAACACATTTTCAAAAACCGCAAATGTAAATTTGTCATTCATACAAACACTATGAAAAACAAAGTTACTTATTGCTGGCAAAAAACGAAAGTGTTATCTTGGCTTAGTGTAGGTAATAATGTAAGATAATGATGTAAGGAAGTGATCAGTAAATGTTAAAGAAATCAGCTTACGATGTGTACCGTATTTCTTGATATTGATATCGGTAGGTACAATTTGATGATGATGATGTATGTGTGTGCGTGTGCCTATGTCTGTTTGTTACTCTCTCTGTCCCGCAAAAATACTGAACAACACTGATATAGCTGATACATCGGAATAACACATAGCTTACTACAATTTATAAAGATTTGGTGTAATTATCATTCAAATGAATAACTTAGGAGTTACCGCAAAAAACTACTTGGTCTCTAACAAAAAATGGGACAGTAAAAAAAAGGAAACGGGACGGGATGGCAATTTTAGTATTCGGTGTTTTAGAAGTGTGCCACATGTTGAAATGGCTGTCAATTGGTATTGACCTTAAAACAGTAAAAAAACCTTTGTGTTATGTTGAGAGCTTGGGTAGCCACCGTTTATTATTTGTCATTTGTTTCGATTTCTTTTCACGCTGTGAATATTTTAAAGTTAAATATAGAAGTCAAATGTAAGAGGCAGTGAAATAATCTGAAATAAAGTTTTATTATTTGAATTTTATCAAAAGTAAACGTTATTATATTAGTCATTAGTTTTGATTTCATTTTACATCCTGAATAGTTTTAAAGTTTTGATTAAGGTAGCATTTTTATATATTTATTAGTTTCGTGTTAACAACGACTGAAAGGTAAGTAGGTACCTATATGTTTTTTTTGGTTGCTGTTGGAAGGTTGCAATTGTGTTGGTTTGGTATTTTGTATGTAGTAAAATAGTCATTAAGGTCTACAAGTAATTTGATACGATAAGTAAGTACCGACGAATAGTTTAAAAGCGTCATCGACACTTTGTGTGCGCTGAGAGCTAAAAATTGATTCTGAATAAGTATTGTAGAACCGTAATTTTTACCGTCTAGCAAGACATTATTATTAAGTAGGTGCCTAGGTAGGTAGGTATATTAAGTTACATTTTGCTGACGAAAAATGATAGTAGAATTTTGGCTAGGCAATCGGTACGTTAAGTGGGTACGGAACCCTTCATGGGCGAGTCCAACTCGCACTTGGCCGATTTTTTATTGTCATTGTCAGCTAAAAGATGTCTTTACCCGTGGTAGGTAAACGAATAGAGGACGATTGGAAAGAATAAAATGCTTTTCAGTCTTAGTTTGAGTTTTAATTAAATCTGGTCTTAATGAAATTCAAGCTGTTTCTAGTTGATTGAATAGATTACTGCTTTTATCAGAATGGTTATATTTCCATATTATCCACCCTAATCCTTCATATTCATAAATATGTTTCTCTATTATTAATTCTTTGATCTATACATAGTTAACATAACCAAGCTAATATTTACAAACTTCTTCTAAGGATGAGCATAGTTCTCATGCCATTTTCCAGGTGACACATTGAAACGCATACAGTTGATTGTCATAAATTAATTTTAATGATTAATTTTGGAAGCTGTAGGCCCAAAATTTTTTTTTCACTTTATAAGTTCTGAATTTTGTACAAATGGAAAAAAAACAGAAGCAGGGGGACGGAAGGCGGAGTGCCCCACCAAGGGGGCTCGGGGGGCGAAGTCCCCTGCCACCCAAGAAATCCTAACAGTCGTTTTAGGTAAGGTTAGAACAGTAACCAAAAAGCCGCGCGAGCCGAGCGAGCGCAACGAGCGTGCCGAGGTAGCGGCAGGCGAAGCGCCAGATTTTTTATTTTATTTTCACAGACCTAACTCAAACAAATTAACGCATTTAAACCCGTTAAAATGCATTTAGAATATTATTTTTTAAGTATTATAAATTATAACATTTAAAAGTCTTTAGATAGTTATGCGTATCGAAATTATGCCTTTCGATGATTACGCCTTGCAAATTAATTTCGGCCAAACAAAGATGCGTTATGAAATTATGACCTTAAGAATTATGCGTTTCGATGGTTATCGCGAACAATGTTATGCGTTTCATTAGGTAACCTATTTTCCAAAGCGGAGACAACGAATGTAAACTATTCCCATTGTGAGACTTTAAAAAGACTTGGTGTGATTCCCACAATCCATTGACACAATGGCGTCCTTACTGAATTCAATTACTACAGTCATAGTAATTTTAAGCGTAGTCATAGTGGTTCAATGTCTGAAAGAAGAAACTAAGAGGAGGAACAATGAATTGTGCAAGAAACTAGCTATAGATCCGTATTTTGAGACTGAGATGGTGGTTGGGAAGCCGTGGCGGATCTACTACACTTGGAATATGAAGCTGGAAACAAAATGCTTGGACATGGTGTTCAAGAATGCTACACCGCAGGTTTTAGCTGTTATATACTTAAAAATAGTGGTCTTACTTATTAACCTGTTCATGGCGGATATTTGTTTGTTGTAAATGCAGCTTGTAAATTGTTGCAGTCCAGAACTTGGGCACTCTGGCAGGCTTGTCGGTTACTGTCATTAGGATTAGCCTGCGTGCAGGTGTCAAGACAGACAGACACCAAGGGCATGGTGATGATATTATTGATCATTCGTGAACATACGGTTCGACAGTTCGTTTTGGTTGGTGGTAGGACTTGTTTTTAATCCTCCTGGCTACATACCACCATCTTATCTATGTCTGACGCCATAACAATGATATTTTCCGTATTATTGTGTTCCGGCAGTTAGAGATAAAGATAGCCAGCTCCTCAGTGATTGAAGGTTTCGGGAGTGGTGGGCTTCCGCCTTCAGCCTTATCACCTCTTAACATTAGGGGCGATGAAGGCTAAGTGCTACACCGTTGTGTATAAAAAAGACATCCACGTAAAAGTTTTATAAAATGTTCACCTTTTCTAAAAATGTGAAACTTTATATGAAATGACTATTGTAATAATTTTTGTTGTTAGTCCTCTCAATGACATTACGCAGAAAAATAGGGTTATAAGAACGACTTTGGTTGCCATTTGCAGATCATCCAACGTATCTGGGGCGACATGAACGAGTACATGGAGCACCAACCGGCCTGGGATGCAGCCACGCTGCACGTCAGAATGGGCATGGCGCGGCACGAGATGCTGCTGTTCGCAGACCAGGGAGCAGCTGGAAGCTTCAGAGCTGTACCAAACGTCGTCAGAGATGGAAGTACGTGGTTTTACTAGGGTTAAGCTCCGACAGTTCAAGGTGTATGTATATAGCTCATGGGACAGCAGCAGGTGTGAGATGCGGCTACCTTTACTTTGCATCTCAGCATGGGCATGGCGCGGTACGATATGCTGCCTGTTTACCGACCAAGATGCAGCTGGCAGCTTCAAAGCCGTGCCCAACGTCGTCAGAATTGAAAGTATATGATCTTAGGAAGGTTTAGCTTCGGCATTGCAGCGGCTAAGAGATGCTACTAGTAGTAAATGGCTAGCTGGCAGTTACAGAGCCATGCATATCGCATTTAGGAACGGAAAAACGTGGTAGTTTAAGTTAAGTTCATGGGGCAGAGGCCAACGTGGAGTCATGCTCATGACGCGGCTCGAGATGCTGCTGTTTGCCGACCAGATGCAGCTGGCAGAAGCAGCTGCTGGAAGCTTCAGAGCTGTCCCCAATGTCGTCAAAGATAGAAGTATGTGGTCATACAAGGGCTTTAACAGCATTGCAGGACTTTATGTATTTAGGTATATTTAAGAGGGCCTAGGATGTGCACGTCATGTCAGCATGGACATGGCGCGGCACGAGATGCTAGTATCTGAGTTGGCGATCAGGGTGGCTGGTATATTTAGGGCTGCTGACAATACGTGGTTATACGAGGTTTAAGCTCTGACAGGGTAGGGCATAGGCTTCAATCAATTAACTCTTTCTTTTCCAATGAATTTAGCAAATGCAGAAAAATTCATTTCGGAACAGAATACTCCGCGGTTTTCCGCTTTCAAATAGAAAAGTGAAACTTTAATATAAAATGTTTCCATTTCTTTCAGATATCTCACCAACCAGGCAGTCGGTGCCCCTCCTCAAGTTCCAGATGAAGTTGATCCGCGAAGGCAAGTTCTTGGTTATGACGGATTGTCACGTTGGAGTGTCCTCCATGTCAGCTCACCCTTCAAAGAACATATACAGATCAGAAGTTCTAGCTGCTGCTACGACCTTAGACCTCGGTGATGGCTTCCCAGCATGCACAGTGGAAAAGAATAAAGATGAAATTTTCTTTACAAAATAAATGAAGTTCCGTTGTTTCTTATCGTCATTTGTCTTATTGAGATACCTTGATACGTTGAAATGCATAAGCAAAAATCAAATTGGTAAAGTAAAAAAATAAAATAAAATAAATCTCATTAAAAGTCACCAACGTGTCCAACAACATTTAATACAGATTAGCAGCTCTTAATTCTGCTACAATGGTTTCCCGACATGCACACTGGAAAAGAACAAAGATGATTTTTTCTTTTCTAAATAAATGAAGAACTGTTTTTTATTGTCAGCGGAGATCTACTATTTAGCCCATCTTCCTTATAAAAACTGCACGATATAAATAAGACATTAATGTTGATTAATACATACCTATCAAACAATATTTACATTACTGCCATATTATTTTCACGCCGAATACAGTATCAACAAACAAGAAATATTTACTTGCATAATTAAATAAACAAACAGAGTATAGCTATAAAGAAACATATCGGTCCATCTTTTTCTCAGAGACTCACTTCGCTGTTGAAAACAGCGTCAGTATTTCATTGTACTTATGTGTAGATAGTAAAAGACTATTTGTAGGATTATTAAATTTCCTATTAACGTAACCATGAAACAATTGAAAGTGTTAACTACGGTGTATTCTGTGATAATAGTGATTTTATCAATAGTTTTGATAGCACAAGGGAGACACCAGGATGATTATTATTCTGAAATATTCGAATCCTTAATGAATGAGAGTCGCTGTTCAAACTGGACGAACTGCAGTACCTTTCTAGCAAACAGTAGTGCTATCAACATTAGTTCTATTGTGAACACCGACTGGCTCATTTTTTATTTCTGGACTTTTGACGAAGAAGATAGCTATACGTTGAGATTCAGCGTGCCGAGTGATCTGGTAAGAAACTCATTATAGCTTAACATTTTCTAAATTTTAGTTATCCGTAGCTTCAAAATCAAGATTCTTACTGAAAAAAAAACCACCTTCAAAAAAACCACATCAAAAAAGTAAGAAATAATTAATCACCAAATAAATAACGTAAGTACTTTGAAGTCGGGCGGGTTTTAACAAAAACAACAAAAACTTGTACATGTTTCACGTGGTTTTTTTGAAGGCGGTTTTATTTATTTAGAAATAGAAATAGAAATAGAAATAGAAATAATTTATTTCACACACAGCAATGCATGCATAAAAACATATCTTAACAATTAAAAAAAAAGACAAAACAAAGAATATAAATAATTAAAACAGCTTCTAAGCAGCACTGCAGTGGTGAAAAAGTCCCCGGCTCAGCATAATGTCACGGCATGGCGACAGCACGACATTGCCATGACGCTGTTTTTCAGCCGGAGGCTACCGTATGTTTGAGTGACATAGTTTAATTTGGTAATTGATTCATTGTACATAATTAAATAAAACAAAGCAAAAGCAATCAGGTAGGTAATTTAAAAAATGTCATATGTTAATGTATTTATAAAAATAATTTTTATTTCACTCTTTTTAGTGCATCGTGCAGGCAATTTACGTGTTTTCTGGTAAATAGGTATGTGATCAAACTGAAAACCTCCTTTTTCGAAGTCGGTTAAAATACCTTGAGGTATCCTCTTTTTAACAAAACAAGAATCATCTAAATCGGTTTATAAACAAAGGAGTTATGCCTAAAGATACGTATTAAATTCACATAAAGTGGTAACGAAAACGACAGTATTTTCAAGATTTCCTGAAAACTACTGAACCGATTTCAAAATTTCAAAAAATGGGACCAACTTGGAAACCAACCTAATGTAATAACGTTTGAACCATTTCAATCGGTTCAGCCGTCTTCGAGTAATCGGTGGACATACACAAAAAAAAAAAACATACATACAGACGAATAGAGAACCTCCTCCTTTTTGATTTAGAAGTCGGTTAATTAGTCGCGTCTTGCTGTACAAAAGTTTATGTAACAAAATGTTGACTGACCCGTACGAGTGGATAAAGCATCGCCATCTTTATGTGGAGTCTAATCTTCTGAAGCACCGATTCTAGCAAAAAGTTAGTTGATCAATCTAAATATAACCTTATGGTCTAAAATACGAATAGGGATCGATCTTCATCCATCTGTTTAATTTAAGTGGGTACTCTAAATAATATATCTCGAGTGGGTTGGCAAAAATATTAATGTAAATTTTTCTAATTTGTTTTTCTACGAAAATTGCACCTACCTGTTTTTTAATGATAAAAAAACAGGTAGTAATTTTGGTTATTTATACCAAAGCGATAGTATGAGGCCTACAGAATTAATTATTTAACAAACAAATTGGTGCAAATTACAAATTTTTTATTAAACTTTCAATCGCTGCCAACCCTATGTTCTGACAGGAATAGCGTAACCAACCTAACGTTTTTTAGGGTTTTACATTCTGTAGACTTTATTCTATCGAATGGTATAAAAAATTATTCATTATTTGATTCGATTGCAATCGTCGATTAAACATAGTCTTGAGAGGAAAATTTCAGCCTACCCACTGGCAACATATTTATTTTTATTTATTTTATTTTATTGGATAAGAGAAACATACAGCACTATATAATACATTATTATTGAGAAGCATTATGATTGTTCAAAGGCCAACACAGTTTCCACAAAGATAAATTAATGCAAATCATAAGTTGAGTATACACTAGACAATTTTAACGAATTATATAGGTACCAAAAACATTATCAAACCATTAGACACTTATTAAAATTATTAAAACATAGTTAAATGATATAAACAATGACACGGTGATCAGCTGTTACATATACTCTTTTTAAACTTAAACAAACTAAGGGAAAAAATATCAATTTGCTGATAGCTCTTATCATAAGAACTACAAGCTCTAACCGAGAAGCGGTATTTGGCATAATTGGTGCGACAAAAAGGCGGAGCAAAGGTTGTCGAGGATCTCAAGCAAAACCTTTTGCATTTATAAAATATCTTACTGGTAAGATAAATCGATTCAACCATATTGTTTATAATTTTAAAAAGAAAGAATTGATCACGTTGTTCTCTTCGCAGCCACAAGGGTGTTATCATGTCCGTACTAAAATTAGGGTATTTATATTTATTATTTAACCTACTAATTGATCCATATAACAGATGAGCGAATTTCGATCAGTTGTTTCTCATCAGTGCCGGATTTAAGCATAGGCAACATAGGCAGTTGCCTATGGGCCGCCACCACAAAGGGGCCGCCACCACACCACAAAAGAAAAACTATAAAGGCTCAGTAGAAACAAAAAATACTGAGTTTTTTTTACAAATACATAAATGCCCTCGAAGAAATGTTTGAGGACGAGGAAGACAGTTAAATCAAGAGCAAAAGCTGTCGTTCTGCATGATAGGATGGCAAAGTTAGAAACAGCCAAATATTCAGTTTTTTGGGATCATATCTTTCGATGATATGATGATAGGCTTTCGCTGACTTTGTTTCTAGTTTAATTTTGAATAAATTTTATGTTAGCCAACGTATTCAGGTGCTTTCTTCTTTAAAGAAACTTTCAACAGGTAACGACAAACGATTTGAGGGCCTCCACCACATGGTCTGCATTTGAGAGCCTCCACCACATGCTCGGCCTATGGGCTACCGAAGTCTAAATCCGGCGCGGTATTAGTTGTAGTTAAAGTTAGAAATGAATCTGAACCTTTAAGTAGTAGACATTTTCAGATCACGCGTACTCTCGCTACTATCAACCCGATATCATGTTCATCAGCTGTCATCGCAATATTGAAGTGACATTGGACCCTTTAACCGCCTTTTCGTATTTATCCGACAAGTCTTTTGTTGGCTGTACCAACAAACATTTTCATTCCCCTCCAATAAAGTGGATATACGTGATATTTGATTTCCTTCAATAGATAAACATAACGGAAACAGGTTTACCTGCCATAGAAATAAATAATACCGCCTTCAAAAAATTACATAAAAAAATACATCCCTCTAATACTGTATTCACACCAAATAACGTAAGTACTTTGAAGTTGGGCGTGAAACATGTACCTACTTACCTACAATTTTTTGTTGATTTAGTTAAAACCCGATTGACTTCAAAGAACTTACGTTATTTGGTGTGAGTACAGTATTAGAGGGATTATTATTCTTACTTTATTGATGTTATTTTAATTTTTAGTTTTTTTGCGTTCACAATGTAATTTTTATTATAGAAAAATGGAAAATTAAGTATTTAGAAAAAATCGACCCATCTCACAACCAGCTCCGATGGGATTTATTGATATCATTTTTTTGAAGGCGGTTTTTTTTTATAAAAATATTTTTATTTCACTCTTTTTAGTGCATCATGAAGGCAATTTACGTGTATTCTGGTAAAATAGGTATGTGATAAAACTGAGAACCTCCTTTTTTGAAGGCGGTTAAAATACCTTAAGGTAGGGGATACCTTCCTTCCAACAAAAAAAAGAATCATCTAAATCGATTTATAAACAAAGGATATTAAGGGCAGGATCTTCCAAAAACTCTGTCTTTGTCTTTTTCCTTACGTGTGATGAAGAGTAATGAAAATAACCTCACTTTTTCATTTTTTCAATGTTTTTATTGTTATTTTGAGCATAAATTCACTTTTTTAAATGTAGCCTGAGAATAGTCTGCAATATGTCATTACCTATTTTTAACCGACTTCTAAATCAAAAAGGAGGAGGTTCTCTATTCGTCTGTATGTATGTTTTTTTTTTTTTTTTTTTTGTGTATGTCCACCGATTACTCGAAGACGGCTGAACCGATTGAAATAGTTCAAACGTTATTACATCAGGTTGGTTTCCAAGTTGGTCCCATTTTTTGAAATTTTGAAATCGGTTCAGTAGTTTTCAGGAAATCTTTAAAATACTGTCGTTTTCGTTACCACTTTATGTGAATTTAATACGTATCTTTAGGCATAACTCCTTTGTTTATAAACCGATTTAGATGATTCTTGTTTTGTTAAAAAGGGGATACCTCAAGGTATTTTAACCGACTTTGAAAAAGGAGGTTTTGAGTTTGATCACATACCTATTTACCAGAAAACACGTAAATTGCCTGCACGATGCACTAAAAAGAGTGAAATAAAAATTATTTTTATAAAAAAATAAAACCGCCTTCTAAAAACACATCAAAAAAGTAAGAAATAATTCCTCACCAAATAAATAACGTAAGTACTTTGAAGTCGGGCGGGTTTTAACAAAAACAACAAAAAATTGTACATGTTTCACGCCCGACTTCAAAGTACTTACGTTATTTATTTGGTGAGGAATTATTTCTTACTTTTTTGATGTGTTTTTTAGAAGGCGGTTTTATTTTTTTATAAAAATATTTTTTTTCTATATATTATTCGTGAATTAGAGATTAATAATCTAAGTATAAAACCAAAAAAATAAGTAATGAAAATTTTCTTTATTTTTGTTTTTTTTTATTGTCGGGTTACAATCCGAATATCGTGTTTCTAGCCACAAAATGATCAAGATCGTTTATGAAACTTCAACATTATATTTTTATCTGCTCATAATAAAGAATATTTTATTGTTTACTTTTGAATCAAAAATAGGTTGATTTCGATAATTTGGAAGTACGTGCCCTTAAAGATACGTAATAAATTCACATAAAGTGGTAACGAAAAAGACAGTATTTTCAAGATTTCCTGAAAACTACTGGACCGATTTCAAAATTTCAAAAATTAGGACCAACTTGGGAAGAAGCCTGATGTTATAACGTTTGAATCATTTCAATCGGTTAAACCGTCTTCGAATAATCGGTGTACATACATGTAAAAAAAAATAACGCGACGAATAGATAACCTCCTCCTTTTAAATTTTTGAAGTCGGTTAAAAAATCAGGTTAGTTACATAAATGAAAATGCTTGTCGTTGTCGCATATGAACGAATATGTCATTTGAACGGTTAAAGAGTAGGTAAGGCGGAACTACTATCTCGCAATACTGGCAATACTTTTATATTGCTTTAACGCCTCTTGCTTTAAGGCCTCTGACATACCGCTTATAAATTAAGCCCCTGAAATGTCTTTTACATATTTCTTTTCAGCTAATCCAAAGAGTACGCGAGTCATTGCACTACGAACCTCAACCTCCCGTGAACTGGTCACAAGCTGAGCTGTTCCTAGAAACTTCCGTGGATATCAGCTGTCTTCTCATTAGGACTGACACGCCGGGGCTGTACCGGTTCATACCGACTATGGACATGGATGGTAATGTGACGTTACTTTTCTCAGACAATGATTGTACAAAAGACGAGATTGATAGAATAGAGCGCCGACACGACAATTAGGTGGTTTACCTTTATGTTGGGTAAAATAATTGAATTATCTTTCTTTTACTACGTAATTGAATTAGGAACAGGATTATTACAAAATTCATAACTTAATAGCTGTTTTATCTAATAATCGATTATTAAAACGTATAAAACAGTTTTTCAAGTCCAATCATTGACGAAACAACGCTGGCCTTGCTTTTTGGAAATTGTAAGAGAAACAATCGAATCATCCCCTCCGAAAAATATTTATTAATGTAAGAGACTGCATCTTCCGTAAGAGGTGTAGTCACTACGAACTATAAGATCTATTGTGACTCGCCACCTGGTTAAAGTAACTCTTTAGCATGGAGGCTTCTAGAAAATCTAGAATCTCCTAGCTTCATGAATTTTTATCTCCTCCGGGCGCATGTCGACCCAGATGGATAATGCGTTTGTGGATAAGAGGTCCGCAGTCGCATAAAACATGTCTGGGCGTTTCCCTTTCCTGTTTAATCCCCAAACATCAGTGTCACCCAATTTCATGTCAAATTGGTGCTTATTTAGTTCGGACGATCGCACAGATATTCGTCCTGCTAAGCTCTAGGAGTTCAGGAGTTCGGCTTTGCGAGTAGTTTTCTTAATGCAATTATAGACCAATATCAATATTACCCGCCTTAAGCAAAATATTTGAAAAAATAATACTAGAGCAATTATTGTCTCATTTCTCATTAAACAATCTCATGCATAGCAAACAATTCGGATTTATGAAGGGTCAGCCAACCACGGATGCTGGGGTTGCACTTTTAAAGCATGTGTTTGATGCCTGGGAAAAGTCGCAAAATACTCTTGGAATATTTTGCGACTTATCCAAGGCTTTTGATTGTGTTGATCACCGGACGCTGCTGTTGAAGCTAAATCATTACGGTGTAAAAAATAATGCCCAGAAACTAATACTGTCGTATCTCAGTTCCAGAACTCAGACAGTTGACATTAATGGAGTGAAATCAAACGGCTCTCAGATTAAACTAGGCGTACCTCAAGGCTCTATTTTAGGCCCTTTTCTATTTTTGGTTTATATTAATGATTTGCCTTTCTTTGCCAAAAACTTCTGTGATATTGTGTTGTTTGCAGATGATACTTCTTTAATATTTAACATAGACAGAAACAAAACTAATTTTGACGATGTAAACAAAGCACTGTCACAAGTACTCGGTTGGTTTAATTCTAACAATTTGCAGCTTAATGCAAAGAAAACAAAGTGCGTACTTTTTTCTCTGCCAAATGTACAGACGGTACCTGTAGAAATTGTAATCAACAACGAAAAACTGGATTTAGTACAATCAACGATCTTTCTGGGTGTAACTTTAGACTCGAAACTTCAATGGCATATCGCAACATTAGCTGGTAAGCTTAGTTCTGCTTCCTACGCTATTAGAAAAGTACGACAGCTAACAGATGTTGATACTGCTAGAACTGTATACTTTAGTTATTTCCATAGCATCATGTCATATGGCATTCTTTTGTGGGGATTAGCGGCTGGCATTAATGCTATATTCATCTTGCAAAAACGAGCAATCAGGGCCATCTATAAACTAGGCTCCAAAACTTCGCTTAGAGACAAGTTCAAGGAAATAGGTATACTGACAGTTGCATCTCAATTTATATTAAATTGCATTCTTTTTGTACGTCGCAATATTAACTTGTATACCAAACATGGTGATTTACACAATCGTAATACTAGAAATAGAAACAAGCTCGTAATGCCTCGGTACCGTTTAGAAAAGGTGCACGGATCTTTCGTTGGTCAAGGTATACACATATATAACAAAATCCCAAGTGATATCTTGGATTTACCATATCTACAGTTTAAGAATCATATAAAGAGTGGCCTCCTCAAAAAAGGCTATTACACTGTAAATGATTATTTGAACGACAAAACACCTTGGTCGTAACACTCGTAACAAATGTTCCTAGTATGATATTGTGAGTCGTGTCCTATATTTTATATTATTAGAGTTTATATTAGTTAAGCTTTTTAATTCGGTCATTTAAGGTAGGCAGTTTGAGTATGTCATGCTCACTAAAACATTTCTACGGTGGTGGCGTGTGAGGCGGGTCGTTACGTTCCCTAAAATATGGTTGAGCGAAGCGATGGTTGGTTCATGCGTCATGCTCGTGAACGGGTGCTGCCAGTGGGAATGGGTCTGCTCTTATCTGCTTGCTTTAAAATGTGTTTTCTTTTGTTTTTATTCATTTTATTAAGAATTACATTTGAAACATGTATGGCGCAACTTGCAGTATATAGTAGAATTGTCTTTTGTTTTTAACTAATATTAAAGCTTTAAGTAGAGTTCCTAAGTACTTAATTGAAAATTGTTCACCGCTATGATCATTAGTTCGCCTATACTTAACTGTATTTATCATAACCCATTGTGTAATTGTGATGGAAACTGACCTTAGTCATACCATGTTAAGGTCATTTTTCAATTTGACGACTCTGTATGAAATAAAACAGGGAGAAAAAAACAACCCTTGGAGTTTCTTGCCGGTTCTTCTCCAAGGCCTCCCGCTGTAGGGTTTGCGAACCGATGGCGTAGCTTCTATGACGTTCACAAGTATTGTAAATAACAATCTAAATTGAATAAACAAATTTGAATCTTGAATCTTGAATCTTGAATGGGATTTGGCGCGAAGCAGTCCTGATTGTTTCAGCTAGTGTTATTTCTATTCCAATTTTCCTTACTAATTGTTTTTTGGGATGGATAATTACAAAAACTACTGGACCGATTATAAAAATTCTTTCACGGTTGGATAATTCTTTCTATAATGGAAAATCAGGGCAAAAATATAGCCTTTCTCACTATATTAGCTATATTTTATCGCGATTTAAAGAGGGCAGATTGATGGTAAAATAAATCTAACCTAAACTCCATCCGGGTATACTGCAACTACAATTGCTATTGTGAATCAATAAATTATTTTTAAAATCATAATCTTATTTCTTTACAGCGAAAGTCACGACGGAAATATTCTTTGCCCTGAAACAGGTAGACGGTTACCTTGGTATGATGAACTGCTTGGGAAAGATGGCATACGCACTGGCACCCGTTTACAAAATGCCGAAGAATAATGAAGTATGTAATACATTAGCATTACCAAATGTATCCTTCCGATGGACTTAGTACTGTTATAAATCAACTTAAGACATTTCTTCAAAATTGTTTGCAATAACCTCAGTGAACTATTTCATAGTCCACATCCCTATATTGGCTCCAGTCCACAGCTGATATATTTGGGCTGTTCACACACATACTTTCTTGTGAGGTAGGATAGGACTCATAGGATTGGGAGTTTGCCCACCAATGATCTAAGCGATGTAGTTGATGATTTCAATCTCTTCATCTCAATCTCAATGATCTTCCTGGACTTGTGGATCATATCTTATGATTTGGCTTGGACTGTGAACCTGTTAATATTGATTTGTCTTGTTATTTGCTAAGCAATATTAGCAACTAGTCGCATCAAATTTTTTTAAGTAGCTAACACCCAAATAGGTAAGTACTCGTAAAAAAATAAGGTCCAAAATTTTCAGGGGTATGTATAGGTCGCTAATCGCTTGTTTCCCAAAGAAAAAAGTACAAAATAGCAAGATTACAATATTTAGGTACGTATAAAAAACTACAAAACTGTCTAGCTAGTACAAGTGGGGTTTGGGAATGAAACTCTATGGTATACGAACTTTGTAAAGGATAAGTGTGATTTACTTTCAAAACCATAGGTCTCTTGATAAAATATGTAGATATCATTGTCAGCATAAAAATAAAATCGAATTTAGGGTCTAGTGTTCTTTAAAAACAAGATTCAATTTATAGAGACTAGGTAATAGAATAGTTAAATGTGCCTATTTGTCAATTTAAAACTTGAAGAATATTACTACCCATCGGGTTAATTATACTAATAATGAAAATTGCATCCTTTCAGATCCCTGCATTGGTAGAAAAATTTAAGTTTTGGAATCCATTAGGTCGGTCGTATCTTGACCCAACGAACACGACAACTCCTTTTGATCATAACATGCCAACGGATTTAGATGACGATGAAGAAGATCAAGCATTGCAGATAGAGAAGACTAAGAAGAGAGTTGAGATCTTCTGAGATAATAATCATAAATCGATAAGTCATGAATCAAATTTATCATAACTTCAAATTCGGATAAATCCACTCTACCCTCTTAAAAGATATGTTTAAAAAAAGTGTTAATAGTGAATTAAAAGACGTAAGTAGTCTTTTTATATTATGCCAACAGTATTAAAGAAAACGATCCTGTTTAGCCATTTCAGTATTTAAACCACTCATCCTTTCAAAAATATAATATTTAGATTGGACTTACCTTCATTTGAAATAATGGAATGCAATTTATCTATCTTTGAAAAAACTCAATATGGATCTAAAGAATTTTGATATAATAGATCCGGATTTATGTGGATTTTAACATCGACTGAGACGGCCATGTTGAACAAACGCAATTACCTGATTGGCTCCCATGGATTTATCTACATTTGAAAACTGTCTCACGGATCTACCTGACTAAAAAAAATATTATGTCTTTGACGGCTTATTTCTCAAGAACCATGCTGATTTATACACAACTGATTTAATTGTTTAAAAAGCTTTTTTTTTCTTTTGACACCAAAATCTTTCAGAATGGGATTTATCCAAGACAGTAGTTTAAAAATAAGTGAAATATTTGGACTCGACGTTCTTAATGGCTGATTGACACGGAGGACCCGTTATGAGGTATTTTAATGGACCTATTTTATTTTGATTTAGCGGCTGAAACATTTACATTTATAAAACCTTATGTTATAGGCTTAGGTTTTATACCCAACCCCTAATAATTAAAGGTTACAAAATTCAGATTTAGAACACTGTATCTGATTTTTTTCTAGTTCTAAAATTGTGCGATGTATCTTTGAAACAAAATAAATACTTAGTCGTTTCTAAATTTATTCCATAGTGTCAAAGGATTTTCAAAGTTTCAATATAAAGAAGCGCATCGCATAGTTATGGTAAAACAATGATGTATAAAAGTGACTGTTACAATGAACAGTAACCCGAACTTACAACATCGTCAACAATCATACGTTACCAACCTTTTAAACAATAATTAATATTCTTTAGCCCTTTAGGGTTATAACCCCCAGTCGGTTACTCAACAAGCTTTTTATTTTCTGCAAAAATGGGGTACGTTATAATATTTTATTTGCAACCCTACGAACTTAAGATTCCCTGCCTGAGAAAGGATTTGTTAAATATACGAAAATACTTGACCACAGCAGATATTCAATACTTATTTGGATGATTTCATCAATGCCCACCACAAAACCAGTGGCGGACTAAGGTGATCAGTTTACATCATTATTGAGGGTCCACGGAGCGCTTTCGCTTTTGTACGACTGACGTGGAGACGATAGGGGCGACTCGAACGGTAGGCTCGGAGCGCTTGTTCAGGATTTGATCAAGGGAACGTAGAAGCGTTTGGTTGGGGCCCCCTTGGATCTCGGGCCCAGGGCGGGCCGCCCTTTCCACCCCCCTAGATTAGTCCGAAGAATAAGAGATAAGAAGACACAGAAGATAAGAATAAGAGGTTAGAAAATTATAGTCGACATCCTTTTCATGTTGTGCCTACTTTTAGATTTTATTGTAAAGTACAAAATTACTAAATAATCGAGTGAATGGAATTGGTGGTAACGTCAAAACTAATACTGTCAAATAAACCTACCAAATGTGGCAAATACTTACCGTATCGAAATGTTCAGATCCCCTTCCTTTACCATGTTAAAAGATACCGGAATTCGAGTCTACGCGGAAAATGCTACTGTGTGTCATTCTGTCGGCAGTTGTTTACCTAACTACCGTGTTACCCCAGAACTTGGACGTCGCAGATCTAATTAGAGGTGATGAACTACCACTGCCCATCCAACTACCTGTTCCTTTCGGTCACATATTCAAGGATGGAATAGATGACCCATCATCTGATTACAAGAAGCCAATGGACTTGCTGGAACTACATATGAGGTTTCCATGGACAGAAGAGGAGGAGAAGTATATGTTAAAACACCGACGTAAGGACATGATTAGGATTCTTCCATTTCATAATACGTACAACCCTCGCATAGAAGATGTAATGGATAAAAAGGATCAAGACAAAAATGGTAATATGGATGAGACTAGGCCGGTGATGGAGTTTGATAAGATACACAAAGAAAATGTGGAAGGAGTTTTGCCGAAACCACAAATGAAAACAAAATTTAGAAGTATGTACCCTCAAAGGAATTCTAGCGATAAAGACGTTCTTGAAAAGGAACGTTACTTTTCTCGCGATGTATTTGATATCCCAACGTTTTATGACGAACGACCAAGCTGGACGACTTGTGAAGAGTTTGAAAAAGATATACGACCTGATAACGTGGTTCATCCAAAGGATATTGTTAATATTGACTGGGAGCCATTTTATATTTGGAGTACAAGAAAATATCTTCATGCAACTGTTTACAGATTCTCCTATCCAACTAAGAAGGTAAGTAATAATACGATCTACGATAAAGTACGTTTGAAACTTTTTAACTATTTGTATTTAACTATGACTAGCTGACCCAGCGCGACTTCGTTCCCGTGGTGCTTACCCTACCCCTACCCTACCCCTACCCTACCCCTACTCTACCCCTACCTAACCCTACCCTACCCCTACCCTACACCTACCCTACTCTACCCCTACCCTACCCTACCCCTATATCCTTCCTTGGACTTCCACGAACATTTCAAGACCAAAATAAGCCAAATCGGTCCAGCCGTTCACGCGTGATGTCGTGACCAAGGGAAATAGGGATTCATTTTTAACCGACTTCAAAAAAAGGAGGAGATTCTCAGTTCGGTTGAATTTTTTTTTTTATTTTTTTTTTAATGTTTGTTACCTCATAACTTTGTCAATTATAAACCGATTTTAGAAATTCTTTTTTGGTTTGAAAGCATATAGTTACAAATTGGTCCTATTGTTATACGGTCAGGATCTGATAATGGCATCCTGGAGAAATCAAGGGAACTCTTCAAATATTATAGGCACACCTATAGCGATTTCGGTATTTTCTTAAGTAACTCGTGCATTTGCTTTCGGTAAGCACCATTTGGTGAAGAGTAACTGATGATGAAGACCACATATGGCCATCAAAAACATTAATTAAATACTAAATATTTTACGGGCGCAATACGATTCCTTTAATTTTCATAAGTAATTTTCAAGTATTTGCGACTGGTAGTCATCATCTCACGATGATGAGCTGGTGATGGAAGGTACAACTCCTCAATAGTTAGGAGTTGGAGGATAATTATTTAAATATCGTTGATACGTAAATATTTGTAGTTGTTTCCTTTCAGGTTATTTAGTTAAGCTGATGATGGAAGGTAAAACTCTTTAACGCTTAGGAGTTAAAGTATGTTTTTAAGTACCACAAGCGCAAATAGAATTTTAAGTTGTATTCTTTAAAGAAATTTAGGTTAGCTGATGGTGGAAGGAAACTGCATAACAGTAAAGAGTTGGAGGGTGGTGCTAGTCTGAGTGTTCTAATTTAGATATGGGCTATAGTCGTTGCACATTGAGCTACCCTTGCTCATTATGCTATATCTTATAGTAGATTTCTTACACTAAAAAAGGAAAAATAAACAAAATTTTTCCAAAAAAAATTAAACCGCCTTCAAAACAAAACTGCAAACAAAAACTCATTTCCCAAAAACACGTAAAAGTGAAAAATAAATTGTATCATTCAATTCAAAGTACGAAAGTGCTGGAATTTTTCTAATTAATCTTGAACTTACTGATCTGATTGAAGTCGGTGTCAAGCCGAAAGTAACAAGAACGAATACTTAAAATTCAATTTCAAAACTCATTTTCATTTCATTTCAAAATAGTGAAACAATAATACACAATATCTCATCTCATGCGCAGAGTGGTGTAAATTGTAACCTATCAAATACATATTAATATTAATACCTATTTGGCTTGACACCGACTTCAATCAGATCAGTAAGTTCAAGATTAATTAGAAAAATTCCAGCACTTTCGTACTTTGAATTGAATGATACAATTTATTTTTCACTTTTACGTGTTTTTGGGAAATGAGTTTTTGTTTGCAGTTTTGTTTTGAAGGCGGTTTTTATATATATAGATAGGTACTATCTATTTCCAAAAGTTCTTATATATCAAATACTTATAATATAGTATTTATAAAAGATTTTTTAGTATTTTGTAGGGTTAGTTTAGGGGGTTTGTTTCGGAACTGCTATAGCCAGTCCCATGAATCTATTTACAAGCTTTTTATTAACTTGCCATGTTAGTTAGTTAGTTAGTATGCTAGTTAGTTAGTGGGGGACAAATCTTGCAAGATTAATTTGACCCTCTTCCCAGTGTAAATTTTGTATAGAGGTTTGGTTCAGATGACAATACAATATTAAAGTACAGTCAGCAAAAAAGCTTGTCATAGAAATGAATACATCAAATTAACGGACTCTTGCCTTTTATTTCTCATACTTAAGTTTGATTATTGCCCGTAAGACTAGAAACTGATAGTCTTATTTTTACATTTTATAGCTGGTAGAAGAGTATAAAGAGACGTATGGAAGGTTTTTACCAACTTCTTTGGATTGGGAACAGCCGAAGTTACTGTTGAAAGAGCGGCTTGAGATGTTGTTGATAGCTGGCGACAGGAAGGGATTGTTCTACGGTATAATCAAACACCATATTCCACTTTCAATGCAATGTTAGTATTTAAATAATACCTTAATAAATAATGATAATAATCATCATAATCAGCCGTACGACGCGCACTGCTGGGCATAGGCCTGCCCCAAGGATCTCCACAGCGATCGATCCTGCGTTGCCCGCATCCTGTGACCTTGACCAGATCGTCGGTCCCCCCTTGTAGATGGCCTGCCTACGGAACATCGTCCGGTACCCTGTTCGAGAACCTTTCCACCCCAACGGCCATCGGTTCTCCGCGCTATGTTGCAAACATATTTATCAGCAGTGTGGGAGCACTGTGGGTGCCAAGGAGTTTCAACCATAAACTGGAGTTTTCAGCCTGAACAAAAAAAGTGTATCCAGCAGATTTGACATTTAGTACGTAGTGGCTTTCTGTTGTCTCAAATGACCATACGTTTTGTTTCAAAGTGTAGGTGAGACGGAAGACAGCCACAGTGCCACAAAAAAGTGTTAGTACTACTGTTACCTCAGTAATTAGTCTAACGTCTTTGGTGGGTGCACTTATTTGTGGGTTGGGTACAAATAAGAAATAAAATATAAGTAAGCCTTCTTTCTATACCGTACACAAAATAATAAAATCTAATAAAAAAATATTATCTTAGTAAAACTGCTGGTATTTTTAATTTTTGACTTGATAACGTCTTATATAATAAGCTTTCTTCTTTTAAACCACACAACGGGTTTTAATGTAGTTTTCACTGTTATTTAGAAAATTTATTCCCGTAGGTTTATACAAACAAAACATTATAAATAAGTATTTGTTAATATAGAAAATTCCATGTTTTGTGAAGAATATGCCAAAAAAAAAATTTTTCTAGCGCTTAAATTGAGAACGCTGGCTAAGCCGTATGAGATACATCAACATAATGTACTACGGAATTGTATACCATTCATTTTTATCTTTATGTAATAAGTTTTTAAATATTACTTTATTTGCAAAGCTAATTTCTCCTTTTCAGTAGGTATTACCCCTTAAATTAATAACATATTAGTAACTGTGGTCATTTAATGTAGATCAAAATTGTCCTTTACCTTATTTAATTTAAATAAATACTTTAGAAGTTATCACAAATTTCAACCAACTTAAATGTTAAGTGGTGATAAGGCTGAAGGTAGAAGCGCACTACTCACAGAATCCTCAATCACTGAGGAACTGGCTATCTTATCTTTAACTGCCGGAACACAATTATGCTGAAAACATCATTGTTATGGCGTCAGACTTACATAACATGGTAGTAGATAGCCAGGAACTGGCTATCTTATCTTTAACTGCCGGAACACAATTATGCTGAAAACATCATTGTTATGGCGTCAGACTTACATAAGATGGTAGTAGATAGCCAGGCGGACTAAGAATAAGTCCTACCACCAACCAAACCGAATACAATATGTACCCCCACTGGGAATCGAACCCGGGACCTCTGGGTCTGAAATCGGTAGTGTGAACCACTAGACAACACCGGCGGTTTCAGTTACAGATATCCTTATTCACTATAGCCGTCGATCTTAATGATGGTAATGTTAACTAAATTGTATTTTTCAGATAAGAACATGTCGATTCCTACCCTGACCATAAGGGTAAAAATTGTGGACCCTTATTTAGCGTTGATGTACTGCAACGAATATTACGCAACAATTATGGGCACTTCGGAAACTGCACCCAAAAATAATGAGGAGAAAATTGAGGAAGCCAAAGTCCTGAAATTCAAAGGACAAGGCTATCCAGTATTTAGAAACAAATATTTGGAAAAATTGAAAATTACGGGCCGAGAGTTACAGAAGAAACAAGAAGAAGAAAAAAAAGTTATAAAAGCTTTACCTGGTTATCCTGGTATAGACGACATAGAAGATTAATTAGATACTTGAAACTTTTTAATTCAGTATACTAACTTATAAGCCTTTTTGTTAAGTTTGAAGTTGTTACTTGTCATATTTTTTTGTCATTTAAACTTCTAAGTTGTGTTCTAATTTGAGTTTAATTGAATACCTACCTCTCGTACCTAACTTTGCCGTATTCGGCAAAGGCTTGAAATAACAATTGCTTAGTAGCTAGCCCGCGCTAAAGCCTGGGTGCTTACCATCAACTCTTATTACGGTTTTGTTTAGGAACCTAAACTGATCTGCTTCGCTTATTCGTACCACGACAGCTTAATATCAATGACAGCGATTCAGTGATCGATCAATGACATTTCACAGCCGCTAAGCTGTCAGAAACTCTTATTTGACTTATAACCCGGTAGATTTAACATGTCACCTGCAGGTTATACCCGTCCCTCTCACTCTCCGGGCATGACAGAATCGAGTGAAAGAGACAGGTAGAAGAAAAAGGACACAAATCGTTCGGTCATTAACATTTAGCAATTCATTTGCGATCCAGTTTTTAGAAGGTCAGAGTACGAAAGAAAGCGATTCATTTTAGGAACCTATTCTGAATCGCGCTATTTTTGAATCGCTGTCATAAAGTTGATGGTAGGCACCCAGGTCTGCACAATTCCCACCCAACCCATCATTTAGTCTATGGTCGTTCATAAATGTTTGTTAAAGAAGAACACTGAACGCATGTAGAGTTGGAGTTGATCATTCATTACACAAAATTCTGTAAGCTTTGTTGGTAAATAGAATACATAAACATTTTGAGAGATTTCCTCTTGAGAAGTCAACTGATTCTTGGAAAGATATACAAATTGAAACTGCTATAAAAGTGGTCGAGATTGTAATGCGTGTGATAGTCGTTTACAAACACTCGGACGTTTATCGTGATTCTTTTCTTGTAGTTTTATTGAATCATTTCTAAAAAAGTTCAATTAAGTAAAATAGTGGAAGCAGAACAAGTAATTTGACAGTTAAAATACGTTTAGCCACAAGTAGTGAAGTAAATCGCATAATAGCATAAAACAAATGCAAAAGTCTGAGTAAAAAATGGCAGTCAAGGCAATGTTATTAAAAGTTTCATCACTATAATAAAATTAATAGGTACATTGGCGCGTAAGTATTCGTTCTTATCTTCGATTAACAATAACATCTTATTAAAGATTTTGAACTTAGGTAGTTGCTTTGAAGTATTTAGGTAGTATTATATACTTGGTTTTGGAGCGACGAAATTTTATATGACGCTTTCATATTTATCAATTTTTCAGAAGCAACGGAATAGGTACTATTATTTTCAGAATTCGTTGCAAGGATGTTTCAAAAAGCTGTCTTTGCTCTTCTTGAACTCACAATTTTATTTATTTTGTACCAACCATCAAGAGCAACGTACCCCGAAGGTTTGAGGAACACTACGTCATGTGAAGAGTTCAGTAATTCTGCCAGATTTAGCCCTTATTCTGTGATTGGCAAGGAGTGGTTCATGTTCTACTACTGGGGGCCGGTCATGACACCGACATTTATGAGGTTTGATTACCCCCCTCCGAAGGTAAGTTTTTTTATTGTAATATGTTTATTAAGACTCATGTAGATGGTAATGGTAATAGGGTAAATTCTTAACGTTTGCTAAGGGTTGTTTGCAAAGATTGCTTAACTTAACACATTGCTTGACATATTGATTGAAACATGGCTCGACGTGTCTGGGCACATATCTGTGGTTGGCTTGAGTATGCCAGTTTTGGCAAATCTAATTTGCCGAATTTTACTCATCCGTTATTTTGTCTTTTTTATACGCTACGGTACTCCGTAGCACTTTAACCTTCATCACACCAGGGGGCCAAGCCTGCTAACGTTAAGTCATATCATAATCGTGTCTCAATCGTGTTTCAATTGTAGTGTCTCTTTTAGTTGTCTTTCGCTTTGCTTGTTTTCATTATGTACCTACATTCACTAAAATCGCCGTAATGTTGAGGCGTGATAGTGATGTTTCACTTTCAATGCTTTGTTTTGTGTAACTTAGTATATTTTAGTAATAAGTGGTAAACAGTGTTGGTAGCAAATTTATTACTTATTTCCTTTTTTTAAATACCTTTTTATAATACTGTAATTTGTAACTGTTTGTTTACTCAAATAAAAAAAAAAAAATTGTAGTTCAATGGTAGTGCTTTTTTACACACTAGTTACAAGAATTATGAAAGTATAATGTGATGTGAATGAAGTGTGTGGTCTGACCATCAGTAGTATTGCGAAAAAAGTACACATTTCTTGTAATTAGTGTGTAAAAAAGCACTACCATTGAACTACAATTGAAACACGATTTAGACACGATTACGACTTAACGTTAGCAGATTTGCTCCACTGATGTTAAGTGGTGATAAGGCTGAAGGTGGAAGCGCACTACTCCCGGAATCCTCAATCACTAAGGAACTGGCTTTCTTATCTGTAACTGCCGGAACACAGTAATGCTGCAAACATCATTGTTATGGCGTCAGACTAAGATAAGATGGCGGTAGCTAGCACGGCGGACTAAGAACAAGTCCTACCACCAACTAATACCAAACCGAATACAATTTGTACCCCCACTGGGAATCGAACCCGGAACCTCTAAGCCTGTAGCCGGTGGTGTGAACCACTAGACCAAATTCCTTCCGTCAAATTGAAAGTAAGTAGTAAGTTAAAGGTTGAGATCAATCAGCGACATATCCATAATTCGGTCATTCTCAGCAGGCCTGCCGGCCTAGCATGAGCGGCTTTTATCACGCGATATGATATGGTGCGGCATGCCGTCTTGCTTACACCTTAGTGCGGTAAGCAAGACAAGTAGCATGAGCGCTAGGCCGGCTGGTTTTTGAGCGTCCATACAAATATCTGACTAGTTTGTAATATTTTGGGGCAGATTTTTTTGGGACTGCCTCTAGCAATTACCTTTTATGAATTGGTATTATATACACATAATTAATTAATAATAAGCCGCTGGATGCGGGCAGCGCAGGACCGATCGTTGTGGAGATCCTTGGGGGAGGCCTATGCCCAGCAGTGGGCGTCGTACGGCTGACATGATGACACATAATTTGGTAAAAGAACACTTTAAATTATTTATTCTAAGTTGTTCTCCTGAGCTCCGTTTTAAACAATAAGTTATTTCACTTTAATTGAGCAATTTTCTAATTTCCGTCACGCCAAACTTTGTTACTTTATAAATCCAAAACCAGACATATTGAAGTGCCACATACATAATTTTCTACAGTTTAGAGTCTTTTCCAAATGTAATTGCCGATATAAAGAATTTATTTAAAAATAAAAATATTGAAGGAAATTATACAACGAACACCTTGTCGTGAGAATGACTGAATTATATGCGTATGGAGTCTTAATAATGCCTAAAATATCTAGGTGTGTTGCAAATAAAATAAATATTCATACTTCAGATACAGTTTAGACTTGTTTTCAGGCAAAAGCATTCCTCCACCTTGTTCTTGACGAGTTTGTATCATTGCCTATAAACTGGACGGCGCGTTTCATAGTGATGACCAATCTCAGGTCAAATATCACATCTCTGATGGTCGAGACAGGGGACAAAGGGCAGTATCTGAAGTATGTCGTCATGAAATGTAAGTTATGTAGAGATTCTTCGAGTTTGAGAGAGAAAAGTCCTCACTACCTTAAAGAGTGTTTCCGATATCACACCTCCTCCACTCAATGTACCTTACGCTCCTCCTCAAATCTTACTCTTGTTTTTCCACCCCATTCCACAGATTTCCTCTCCTATTCTTTCTCTTTGCATGCTGTTCGACTATGGAATGCTCTTCCAGAAGGTATCAGGAAGGCTCCATCTCTTAAATCTTTTAGTGATCAAGTCCGAACGCATTTCCTATCTTATTCTTAATTCCTATCTTATTTCCTCTCTTACTCCTACTATCATTAAATTTTCTTTACTTTATTCCTATTTCTTTTTAATTATATCTATATAATACATTATAATGTTCTTCAAATTGCTTCTTTTATATTTATAAATTATTATTTTTCCACTCAAGGTTGCCTGGAAGAAATTGCTAGCCTAGCAATAAGGCCGCCTTTTGTGTACTTCTTTTGTAGTGTCTTCTTTTTGTTATGTGTTTTCTTTTTGCAATAAAGTGTTTTATTATTATTTATTATTAAAAGTCGCCCTTGTGAACAAGAAGCGATATGGTCATGGTAGGGCAGGCGAACTACGGTTTTGGCCACTGTACCGGTTTTGGCCACTTTTTGCTCTAAAAGTTTTCTAAACAACTTTAAGCCATTTTAGATAAAGGCAATTAAAATAAGGTGTTTTAAGGTAATAATAACAACCGTTAGAATTCCTTATGTCATAAGATTTTTTTTCAATAAATTCCATTTTCTGTTTGAAAAAATGATTTTTATGGCAATTTTAAGAAATTTGTTTTGGATGAAACTTTATAAACCTTTGTTTTTTACAATTAAATTGTTGTTTTGCAATTGACTGGTTTTTAGCGCATTAGAATATATTGATTTTACCTGGGTTTGGTTTTGATTTTTCGCAATAAGTACGTACAAAAGTTTAACTATCAGTAAGTGGCCAAAACCGGTACATTTGGCACCTCTCACACATTGTGTGTAATATAAAAAAAAATATTTTACTTTTATAAACTTGAAAAATGTACCTTTAAAGGTAGATAAATTATCTATAATTTATTTATTTATTTACATGTACTTAAATAAATAAATAAATTATAGAAATATGTATATTTAGTACACACACATAAGAGTCAATCAGAAAAGAAAGAAATAGAAAAGTATGGCACGGCTTATTTCAAATTGAAATTTCTACCATCTAATTTAAGATATAATTTGTGTCTTAAATACGTAAGACCATTTAGTACTTGCTTGCTTGCTTAAAAGTCAAAAAACCCTTAAAGTGGCCACAAAGGGTACCACCTCTGCCCTACATTTGTAACCGAAAGTCAATTGCTAATAACTTTTAAAATAAAACCGAATCAAAATTATTTTCACGATTTTGCATTCACATTGCAATTTTTATTATTAAATATGAAGTATTAGAAGAAATCGACCCGTCTCACAACTAGCTTCGATAGGACTCGAATCCACGACCTTACACTGTACGGACGAATGCTCTAATCACTTAGCTCCCCACTGAGAAACGACTCCATAGCTCAGTGTTAAAGCATTTGCCCGGACAGTGAAATGTTGTGGGTTCGACTCCCATCGGAGCCAGTTGTGAGAGGGACCGATTTTTTCTAGTAAGTACTTAATTTTCAATAATAAAACATTATCGAATGGTTCGTTTGAAAAAAATATCTTACGTCATAAGAAATTTAGTACGATTGGCCTCATTTCAGGCTCAAAAAAAGTTCCAAGAATTGAACCAGTTGAAGTACTTTTCAAGCAATTCGGCGGCGGAAAATATATCGCCTACATGGAGTGCAAGGTATATGACTTGATGTCATTTTCATACTATTTAAAAAAGACCTAGCTAATGTATTTTTGTATACTCCTGGTAATAGGTAATTACCTAAGTACAAATCTTGTCACTCTGTAGAATTTATTTTGTAAAAAAAATATGCTCTCGAGCTGGTTTGCCATTCAGGTAAGTCTGTGTTAACTCAAAAAAATTGGCTAGACTAAAAAGTTTGTAGGAATCAGGCTATTTGTTATAGTAAACGTTTAAAAAGAATTAATTTTATAGTTCTTCCAACTTCAAAATTAATTCCAAAAAAAGGAATGCCAAATATATCCAATTTTGATTAATAACACTGAATTATACCTTTCAGCCTAGAACCGTCTTCCTCCTGGCTAAGAGGGAGGATATTCCCCCCAAGAACCAGTTACAAGACGTAGCAGCTAAATCAGGTAGCTATATAAAATAATAAATAAAAAATAAAAATCATGAAACATATAATACGTCAATAACTGTAGCAGTCAAAGACTGTGTCACAGTTATTAGCGCCCACCTCCTTATGGACAAGCAACGTGATTATAAACACAATGGTGCTTACATAACTTAAAACTTACGAAATTAGTAAAAATGTGCATTTGGGTGAGTGTGTGTGCGTGTGTGTGTGTGTGTGTGTGGTGTGAGTGTGTGTTTGTGTGTGTGTTTATACTTCCTCCTTTTATTCACTAGAATAGAAGGATCATAGGGGAGATTTACGTGTTTGCGTATGATAACTTGTTGGATGAACAGTTTTCGGACAGAAAGAACTTCCCAAAAGGACTAAATTAACTGGGTTGGGTATCTAATAGGTTTATAAGCCATAACCTTCAAGACAGCTCTCTGGGCCCTCTTATATATTTCTCTATATATATTTGCATGCTACTTTTGTAAGCTAAAGAGGAGAGCGAGGGGCCCGTGGCGCAGGGGTTAGCGCGCTCGGCCTGCGATCGTCGAAGTTAAGCAACTTTCGTAAGGGTCGGTCACGGGATGGGTGACCAAAGATATATCATCTCGAGTTCCTCTGGAAGGCACGTTAAGGTGCTACTTGGAAAAAGTATGGACTTTTTGATATAAAACTATAGGGCGGTTAGAGTTGTTACAAATCTGGTAATAAGATATTATGTTTCTTCATACCTTTATAGATACGTATAGTTATTTAAATTTTTATTTTTTTGCATTCACAATGCAATTTGTATGGTTGAAAAATGGAAAATGAATTTATAGATATATAGATTCGTATAGTTTCAGAAACACGATTTTATTATTTTGCCTCGACACTTTTTTTTTCGAAAAAAACCTCTAAAAATACAAATAGTTAAGATTATTCTTAAAAGGGGTTACATATACTATTGGGAATTGGTTTAATTAGTGGACACCAATATCGTGAAAAACATTTTTAAAAAATCGCTATAGTTTTTTAACACAAAGTTATTTTGGTTTTTTTTAATAACCTGCAAAATCGATCTCACTCCCGCGCGCGTCGTTTTCTCATTGCTATCTCGCTTCAGCATGATTTTTTCAAGTATCGCCTTAAGCCGTAGGTCCCGGCTGCGTCTGCAGTCGCACCCACCAAAGCGCATAGGGCCCGCGCGGCCCTATGGCCCATTCTCCTTATCCATCCATAAGGAAGGTCTGTGCCCCAGCAGTGGGGACTTATAATGGCTAATTATAATGAGGAAAGAGAAGAGGCAATGTTATTTATAACAACCAGCCTCCTGATTCACAACCGTTCGGAAACGGAATCGCATTAGAATTCTGTGCTTTGTCTTTGTCTATTATGAAATGAGCGAGAGTGACAAAACATACAATGTGCAGTTCGGAACGGTTCCGACGGTTTGTCAAAAGGGGGGAAGAAAATATTGCCCTTTTCAAGAGCAAATAAATTCATCTCATTTCAGGGTACCGCGCCCGAGGAGGGAAGAGCTACCTCTTCCAAGGCCACCAGTGGATGCCCATTCCGGAAGATAATGAGGAGACGTTCTGGAATAAGGAGACAGAATATAAAAGAGAGACGAATAAACTAGATGATATTAGGAAGGAAACTGGGAAGCGATTTAAGGAGATGAAGAATCAGAGAGAACAGAAGAAAGTACAGGCTAAGGAGGAACGAAGCGAGAGCACAAAGGCACAGATTACTAAATAAGAAGTTACTGCAAAGGGACAACCTTAGCAAGGTTTTAGCTGAACTAGAAATCATATTCATAAAAATTTATTCTAATTAGATACAGCACTTGTCATCTATCTATGAAATTCTACAGCGGGAAACCTCATATCAAGAAGAATCGACAAGGATTTCATCAAAGGCTTTATTTCTCTGTGTTTTATATCAAAAAGAGTCTTCAAAGTTGAATTCGTCAAAAGCTGGCAATGCTAGCAAAGCTGCTTTGATAGGTAGAGCCATGGTAGAGCCTACGTTTAAGTTTAAGTTATTTTCACGTCTATCAGCATCTACATTAGCAGTCGTAGTGTCCGATATCAGTCAATAATATCACCACCATCATCATCCGCAGGCTGGCCACGGACCACAACCACACAAAACGCCCCCACCGACCTATTTCCTGTAGTTTTCTAACATATTGTATGATCTCGCCCCACACGTTTGACCCGGTAGTCGTCACTTGCTTTTTCTTCTAACTTCAAGTCACTTCATGTGGTGGCTTTGTGGCTGTCGTTTTGTCGTTCGGTGATGCGCAGCGCTAGCGATGTTTCTTAGGCCCGTATTCTAGAATGACTGATCGCTTCTCAAATACAATTAGAAAGGGATGCAAGCATGTATTTGCACCCCTTTTTAACTATACTTGAGAAGAGATCAGTCGTTCTAGAAAACGGGCCTTAGTGTCAGAAAGATATAGATGATAGCAATTCTATACTAATGTCAGTAATGTTTTATCAGGAAAACCGACTATTGTTTTGTTATTATTATAATTCAAAATACACTTCTGAAATAATGATTTTATTTTATAAAAATTCAAACAGTGTGTTTGCTTTGATTTCTACCCATTTCCCGTTCCATATAGATGTTATATGTTTATTTGTAATACAATACCCAATGGAAAGACTCATTACTTTAGCATCATAAGTAAATTGAATCATGGAACACTAAAACAGCTGTGTTTTCATTGCGTAAATAAGTACATATAAACATGGTATAAACTAAAATTTAGTTTGATAACAAAGCTAGGAAATAAAGTAAGTAATTATTAAGAAATGAATGAAGTAACATTATCAAAAACAACGTCGAACCGCAACTGCAAACGACATGACGCCGCGCCATACTAAGTAGTTAGTTTCTAGTTGATGTTTCTTTGTTTTGTATGAAATCGAGCGCCGACGCTTGCAGTTGTCGTCCGACGCCCGGTTCGAACCGATACCCTAATGAGTCAATAATCCTTTCACATAATTTACAAATTATTATTTTTAACAATTAATTTAAAAATGTTTATTTCATAAAATACCTACTTCTACAGAATTGTGTAAAACCAAACTTAGAAAACTCATAAAAAAAACAAATTTCACTCAAAACTTTTAAATATTCGAGTGGCCTGCATTGCTGATGAAAGGTACCTTTAATAACACATTTTCCTGTTTAAGAATGGTGTTTGTTTTAGTAATTCGCTTAAATAAGCGGCTATTAGCGGTATGCATATTTAATACTATTGTAGCCGGACGCCTTGGGGTGACTTCCAGAATTATCGCGTAGTGCAAACATTGCCAGTAGGCTATTGTCTCTAGTCAAAGATTCTTCTCTCTCTCTCTATCCTTGATCTTTCAAATTACGCAACGCAATGGTGTTATTTTGTTTTTTTAATCAAGATACAGTATGATTCGCTAGAGATTCGTAGCTATCGCTAGAGGTCATGGAATGGTTGAGCAAACAAATAATTATCTCAGTACTTATTCTCCGTGCTTTGGTAGACATGAGAACAATAATAACCACTTACAATTTAAGACTTTGGGTAACCAATCTCCTGGGTAAAATTTAAAACGAAGCTCTTAGTGTCATTTTGTAACCTTCTGTTTTCATTGTACTGTGGTGAATTTACGGCAATTAGCGAAGTTCTAGAATTATTCATTGGTTATATTGTCAACGCTTGGCAGTACCTAATTTATTAAACGAGTGAGCTAATAAATTAATACATTGATAGTTTACGGCTAAAATATGGTGAACGAACATATTTAAAGTAAATTGATTGTTTGTTTTTATTAAGCAAAGTATATTAACTATAAATTGTACCTAGGTATAAACTTTTGAACTGTCGACCGACGTATCATACGATAAGTAATTCCTGTGATTGAAGTGCTTATATTATTATAATATAAGAAATAAAAATGATAAATTACCGAAGTTCACATCCAAGCATTAAAATAAAAAATTACCTTTCTTCTCTATTAGGTACTTACTTATTAATTTCCAGCTCTGTGGTCTAGCAGTACACAGACACACCACCGGTATCAGAAATAGGTCCTGGGTTCGATTCCCAGTGGCGGTACACATTGTATTCAGTTTAGCTGATGGTAGGACTTATTCTAAGTCTTCCTGGCTAGCTAGCTAGGATAAGCTTATCCGGTAGTGGTGCCTATTCTTAACCGCCCCATCTGGTCAGCCTACCCGGAGTGGGCAACCATATGGGGAGATTGAGAAGAGGTTATCTTTTCCTGCCCGGCCTCCTTTCGAGCTCGTCAGGGGGCGGCGCAGGGGTTAGAACCGCCCAGCCCTGACGCGAAGCCTATTAGGCTTGGCGGGAGGGCTGGGCGTGGCGAGAGACAGGCCTTGTCTGACTGAGTCCAACATGCCGTAAGCGGTATACGAAAAGACTGTATTTGCCCTCACTATAAACCAAAAAAAAAAGAATAAGCTTACCCACCATCTTATAAAAGTCTGACGCCATAACAACGAGTTTGCAGTTGTTTCATTGTTGTGTTCCGGCAATTAGAGATAAGATAGCCAGTTCCTCAGTGGTTGCGCTTCCACCTTCAGCCTCATCTTCACTTAACATCAGGTGTGATGAATGCAACCCCGTTGTGGATAAAAAATTAAGATGAATCACTGGATGTATTATAGTTTGATCACGACAAATCCTTACTTCCTTATATATATATATACAGGAAAATTTTTTGACCAGTGCACAATTTTTTAGGATCAACTCAGAATCGGTAAGTGAACAACATTCTCCTAGAAACATGGGTCGAAATATAACAAAAATTTTTGGCCTTCCCATACTAAATCGATCACGTGATCAGTCCCATTTGTATGAAGAGTCAAAAAATTTTTGTCATATTTCGACCTATGTTTCTAGGAGAAAGTTGTTCACTTACCGATTCTGAGTCAATCTTAAAAATTTGTGCACTGATAAAAAATTTACCCTGTATATATATATATTATATATATTATATATATATATTATAAATGCGTCTCTGTCTGTCTGTGTGTTACACAATCACACCTAAACTACTGAACCGATTTGAATGAATTTTGGTACAGAGATAGTCTAGAGCCTGAGAAAGGACATAGGCTACTTTTTATTCCTGAAAAATATTACCTTCCCGCGGGATAACGTCGTGTAGTACACGCGGGCGAAGCCGCGGGCGGAAGGCTAGTAGAACATAAATCAATACTGTGTTGCCACACAAAAAACTTAAAATAACACCGGCAAGCTTCAGAAAAGCGATTAAGCATTTGAAGTTGGGTTATTAAGTTAGTTTACAACGACATTTACTATCTAGACCATGTTAATGGGTAGGAAGCGGCGGCGGCGTGCCCTAAAGACCGAACCTGTACTTGTGGAGCGGGATATAAAATATCTAATTTATGGGTTGTTTTTTTGTGATGGCAATGTTAGGGCGCTGAGCGAGCGATCTAAAAAAGCTATGTTTTTGGCGCGATTTGTTGAGTTCTTTTCGGCGGCTGGCTGTTTAAATTTTTCGCAGGCAGTTCTATTTTTATTATCCCTATTTATTGTCTTATTATGCAGAGACGAAATAGACAGAGCTGTTTCAGTTAATTCTACAAGATTCCGACTTAAACTCCACTTTTTTATAAAAATAATCAACTTTTGTATTGATTTATTGTTATAATTGGGCTGCAAGCTTTTTCTGTGACTATTTGTGTGATACTTCGGAAGACGAAGGTTAAGAGCAAACTACGGATTTTAGGTAATTTTGAACCTCTAGGGGGAGGGGGGATACCTCCAATATATAACTATACCCTCCATTTTAAGACGCCCTTGCCTATTGCCATGCCTTTCCTAAGCTAGGTTAAATATCTACGTAGGTATCCGAATACTATTATTATAACATAATTTTCGAAATCACAACGGTAAGTTAAAAAAAACTGATGTTATACGCGGAGTTTACTATAAATATCGTTTTACAAATCGTTTAGGTATATTCGTTAAAAGTTTTCACGAAAGAAAACCTCAATTGGGCATAGATAAAAAGAACTTTTACTTTCAAGATTTTTAATGTTTTTTAATTACATAATTGTGTGTTTTTGAATTGTTGTAATTGGTATACCCGTTATAATTGAAGTAAAATAAATAAATCATAAAAAACTTAAGGCGATACTCGGAAAAAATGTGCTGAAGCGAGATAGCAATGAGAAAACGACGCGCGCGGGAGCGAGACCGCTTTTGCAGATTAGGCAAAAAAAACACAAAATCACTTCGTATTAAATAACTACAGCGATTTAAAAAAAATGCTTCTATACGATCCTCAATATTATAGGTGTCCACTAATTAAACTAATTTCCAATAGTGTAAGTTACCCCATTTAAGAGTAATCTTCACTTTTCGTATTTTTTAGAGGTCTTTTCGAAAATAAAAAGTGTCGAGGCAAAATCATAAAATCGTGTTTTTGAAACTATACGATTCTAGATAAAGGTATGAAGAAATATATATCTTAATACCAGATTTTTAACAACTGTAACCGTCCTATAGTTTTAAATCAAAAAGTCCATATTTTTCCGAGTAGCGCCTTAAGTAGGTAGGTAATTCTTTTTGTTTAACATACCACGACGGAATACTAACATAATATTTAATCGACGCGAGCTCGCGCAGCTCGCGCAGCTCGCGTTTTCTCACGTAGGTACTTATATGTCGCGAAATAAAAATGAACTCAAAAGATTGTTGCTTAAGTTTTGTCGCATATTAAATTATTTTAAATCTTCCTTTAAGCATACTTCTTCATTTGTAACCAATACCTGGGGCCAGTTAAACGCCATTTTTGCTTAATGACTTACGGAAACATGAAGGTAAACATGCCAAAGACGATTTTTTCAAAAAGAAGGTATTGTCGTAAATTTTTATTTATTATTATTTATGAACTCGGGGCGTGAATATGACTTTACTTAAGTTATATTTCTAAGGGTTGTTAATGTTTTACTTGTATTTCAATAAGTTAAACTGTGGGAAACGTTGATGTTTTTTAAAATACTTGAATAAAAGAACACAACTTTACTGTATACAAAGTTGTATCATTCACAATGTCCACTTATGACTTTCTAACCCTAGAAAGTAAACATAATACGTTCATGAACCCTCATGAACGCATTACGTTTGTTGTAGTCTTCGTTAACTGAAGGATTTAGTACTACCTTTTTTATTATATTTTTGTATCAAAGTTGAAAAATCCATAGGTATCTACTAATAATTATTATAAATATGAAAGTATGTTTGTTTGTTTATTTGGCTGTTTGTTTGTTTGCTTGACTTTCACGTCAAAACGGAGCAACGGATCGACGTGATTTTGGTATGGGGATAGTTTGGGAGCTGGAAAGTCACTATACCCAGCCCCTTACTAGGCTACTTTTCATCCCGGAAAAGTATCACATTCCCGCCGCGGGATAAAGTCATGTCAAATCCGCTAGCGGAAAGCTAGTATAAAAATTACAAAATTCTTAACGATCATTTTATCAATTGACAATTTAATATTATATCGTCGTCTGGCTTGTAAGAACAACTATTACAATATTAGCACTTTGTTACTTTAAGCATTTTCAATGGCAAGCATATGGCCGATCCGATAGATAGAATACCTACTGAAGAAAAAATATTCTGATTTGCTTATACCACTGTAGCAATCAATCATCGGAAGGGAAACAATTTGATTGATGAAGGCAGCCTGTCACTTGACCCCCACCACACATTACTTTTTAAATGATCTCTGGGATGTAGCCTGCGAGTCCCCGAGCCGGCAATATGACGTTTTACTTTTAAAATAAAATTTAAGTAAGTTTGTGAATAATGTTTAATTCTTTTAAAATTTTTCGTAAGAGCCAAAAATAGTCTGTTGCAGTAGACAAGATGCAAATGACCTTCGAAAAGAATATATAGGTTACTTTGTTCTGGAGATACTCTTCAGAAATTATATTTTATACGAAAAAATATTACCTGTCTGTAATTTAAAAAAATCAATTTTGGAAAGTGAATGCTAGTTTTAGTTCCTAACTACTTATGGAGTACTTATATAACAGATTCGCTTTGCTCTATAACAGGGAGTATGAAATTGCCGTTTTATAGTCATAGGCAGATACTTTGAATTGACATAAAACCTTCATGGTGTGAGATTTTTAAGCGAAACTTTTTTCACATGATACCCTATCATTATCAATAAGAGATACTTGTTTTAAAAAATGGGCAACATTTGACTTTCGACTTTCAACGGAAAAGACAGAAGAGTTAGAAGAGTAGTTTCAACTAGAGACGGTGTAAAATGCTTTTTTTAGGTCTAGGAAGACTCTAAGGCACTTTTTTCTACCACCAGCGAACTAAGAGCACTCACTGCATCCTCCGTTGATTTTCCTCGCTGGAAGCCGAATTTTACTGCTCTCTCTTACGAAAATTATTGAAAAGTGACACTCCATCTCTACATCCATAATCGCAGTTTAAAAAGAAATTAACGACACTCATTCCTTATCTACCTTCGTGTTAACACGAACGAAAAAACAAAAAAAAAAGCTTGCTTCGTCCACGAATTGTCACGTCTTTACGAATTCAGCGTTATTCATTAGTCGTTAAGGCTCCACGATTATCATAAAAGTCTAGTAGAAAATAATCTTTAGTCAGTACGACGTGTATAAATATGCCATGGGGAAATTTACTATGGTTATTGAGTATGGGCACCAGCTGCGTGTAAAGGCGCCGCGCGTCGGCCGTGGCGCTACGAACGGCCATTTTTTATAATGTAACCCGAAAAAAAAATTATACATATATTTTTGGACTGTCATCGGGAACTAATTTTGGGAAGTTTTTTGTGGTTTTTCTGTTAATAATTAGGTTGTAAGCATTTTGATAGCCGCCGCTCTGTGCGCTGTGATTTTTGTTTAATTCTACTAGTTAGAGTGAATTTTCGTTTTTGAGGTAAAAGTAGGTAAGTACCTACTTACCGTTATGTTGTAACGATAACTGATTGGAAGTGTTAAATTTTTCTTGATATTGTGTTAAACAAGTAACTAGTACTACTTAGTATGTCGCAAAAGTTAATAACTTTGTACTTATATCATTAAGGTACTTACGATAAAATCGTATTTTTTTTTTCAATTTCATTTCAACATAGAATTACCTAATGTCACCTTATGCAAATATATTTGCTGTGAGTTCGACTAAGTACCTAATAAATTTTATTAAACAATAGTATAAATATTGTATTATGCTATTGTATAAATTACACTATTAATATTTGTTTTATTAATAACTTCTTTCCTGTGAATTGTTTTTTGTGCTTAAAAATTCTGGTTTTGATTTAATCTATTGTAAATTAAATACGACTTTGTTAACTTTATAATAAACAAGTATCCTTGGGCACTGAAGGTCTTCTCAATAAGTTTAAATTTTATTAAAAATTGTTTTTTTTTGTATTACCCTACACATGACTTTTTGTTGCCAAAATAAATAAAAAAAGGTAAGGCGAGTTATTTACATTTTTTTTTGCATTTACAATGCAAAATGAAGGTTGTGGAACTAGGTGTTATTGTTGATCGAAGTGTGAGATGGGTCGAATTTTTCTACATACCTAATTCATTTCAATTTTTCAAAAGTAAGGCGGTTAAGAGGCTGACTACAAAGTAACTATCTTTGACTTCTTTATCATGTCCCTTTCTCGCCACAACCATCGGCTTGCTACAAATGACTATCTAAAGGGCCCCACAGACTATCAGTCCGTGGCCTGTCAGTTGGCCGCAATCGGTCACACACTCACAGTTTTACCATGACCGAAAGTGGCGCCCTCAGAGGTTTTTATTTAATAAGTTGTTAATAGAAAAGGATTTTAATAAAACTTTACATAGAATTTTTAGGGCCCATAACCTTGTATTTTTAGAAGGTATTGCTACATTCCCTCATCGTCATTCTTAGAAGTAGATAGCAAATGTGTCAAAAACGGCCACTTTTAGCAGTTTTGCTATCTACTTCTAGCAGTGACTATGAGGGAATGTATTGATACCGTCTAAAAATACTAGACTATGGACCCTAAAAATTCCATGTAAAGTTTTATTAAAACTGTATATTAGAATTACAATATTCAAAAAATTCACCGCGGCGCTACGGCCTGTTCGAGAGAAGACTGCAGGTGGCCTGTCGGCAGACTGATAGTCTGTGCTCTTTAGTAAGATATTTTTAATTTCTACCTGTATAGTCAACGTGGGTGGCCGAAATTAGGTTATATAGATTCTTTTTGGAATTTGCCGAATGAAAAACATTCAAAAGTAAACGGTGACAAACATTGACCTTTTACTATAAATTAATTACAATAATTATGTCTTATTTTAACCTGACGATGGCGGGTCGAATAATAGTAATAAAATAATAATTCTAATAAGCTTTCGACAGATTCAACATTTAATAATGCATTCACAGATTCTCTAGGGTGATCCATAATCAAATAAGGCAAAATTAAACTGCAATCTTTTAAATTAGTCATAGAACACCATAATTGCAATAGTCATGGGAAAACGTTATAACTAGTTGCACGCGCCAAACACGCCCCACGAATAATATTTAACCGATTCCACACACCCACACACAATCTTATATTTATCTATTTTATGCTTATAAACTCCCCAATTTGACAAATTTCCCCGCAAACGAAAATCAACCCTATTCGAATTACCCAAAGACTTTTTTCGTGAAAACTTCGTATCATATGATGTCGTATTCATACTTATTCGGATGACTTCGACTCCCTGTTTTGTCAGTCAAGAAGCTGAGCTAAAATAGGTTTTAAATCTAGGCTATTAAATGTCATTTTATCTTTCAAAATACTAAGTTATTCGTTCGCCTCCGTAGCTAAAGAGGGCGCGTGGCATTTTCTATGGAAGTCTTTCTATGCGTTTGCTATACGAAATTGGTTAACTGCTCTTTGATTAGTTTAGTGAGAAATGGTTTTTGTGTCCATATAAATCTCGGAAGATTCGTATACAGAGTGTTCGTAAGTGTGAAGTGTTTTTGGTTGGTATCAAGACTTGCGAAGGAGAATGAAATCGACGAACTATATGAGACAATCGAGAAAGCACTAAAAACGGCGCATAAACACATCATACTTATGGGTGACTTCAATGCTAAGGTAGGAGCTCCCAAAGAAAATGAAGACTTGGTCGTTAAGCAACATGGTCACGGAGCACGGAACAACAGGGGACAGAAACTTGTGGACTTTGCGCTCGAACACAAGTTGACAATAATAAATACCTGTTTTAAGAAAAAACCAAACCGTAGATGGACTTGGCGATCACCGAACGGGCTTCACAAAAACGAGATTGACTACATTCTCACAAATCAACCAAGATTATTCACGAACTTTGATGTTTTGAACCTAAACTACCCATCTGACCACCGCCCAATAAGAGGAACAGTAAAGCTCTCCAAACATAAAATAAGCAGAGTCCAATTTACCAATAAACTAGGATGTCAACTTAAAAGTGAAGAGGAAATAATAAAGTATAAGGACAACCTAAAATTATTATTATCTGAACCAGAAACTTGCCAAGGAAACGTAACGGTAGAGACTTGTTACAATAAAATAAGAAATGCTATCTTTGAAAGTCTAAGATCTGCACAAATAAACAAGAGACAACTTAAACATAAAATAATACAAGTAAGAACAGAAAAACTACTACAAAGAAGAAAAGAACTACAGAAAACCAAAAACAAAACTCGTTCCATGAAAAACGAACTCTCTGCCTTATACAAACTTGTCAATAAATATATAAAAAAAGATTATTCAAAACACAGACAGGATACCATAAAGCGACACCTACAGATCTGCGGTAGCACGAAAAAACCATTCAAGGAACTTCGAACAAATAATCCTTGGATAAAAGGATTAAAAAACCGGGACAAAGACATATACAAACGAAGCGATATTGTAAATACTGCTACGGAGTTCTATAGAAAATTATACAGTGACAAAAATCAAAACCACATAGCAACATCAAACAATAACAAAGATGGCCAATCTAAAGACTTCAAAGAGATAAAGGAAAACGAAGTTATAGAAGCAATAAAAAAACTCAAACTAGAAAAAAGTCCAGGCTCCGACAACATCACAAATGAAGCGCTGATAGTCGCTCACACAATTTTGGCTGCACCGTTATCCAAATTGTTTAACTTAATACTCAAAAACTCTGAAACCCCCACTCAGTGGTCAGAAGCAAACATTATACTGATATATAAAAAAGGGGACCCCAAGAATATTGCCAACTACAGACCAATCAGCCTACTACCCAGCCTCTATAAACTTTTCTCTACTATTATAAACAAAAGAATAAGCAACATACTAGAAACAAAACAACCTGTAGAACAAGCGGGCTTCAGGAAAGGTTTCTCAACAGTTGACCACATTCACACAATTGAGTTAATCATAGAAAAATATCAAGAAAATCAGAGAACTTTATACATTACTTTTATTGACTACCAAAAAGCTTTCGACTCGGTATCACACGCAAGCATATGGGAAAGCTTGGAAGATCAAGGTGTTGAAGAAGTATATATAAAAACTATACAAAGTATATACAACAACAATATAGGAAGGATCAAACTCGAGTCCATTGGCTCACCTTTTTCTATAGAAAGAGGGGTAAGACAGGGAGACCCCCTCTCCCCAATACTATTTATATCAATTCTTGAAAACATCATTAATAAGCTAGATTGGTGCAAATCAGGACTCTATATAAAAGGGGCATACTTAAGCCATCTTAGGTTTGCAGACGACCTAGTGCTTCTGTCAGAGTCAGCCGGCGAGATGCAGCGCATGATAGAGTCTCTACACCAAGCCAGTGTCAAGGTAGGACTGGAGATGAACCTAACCAAAACCAAGATAATGACCAACAATAGCTGGAAGAGACCCATAACAATCAACGGAGAGCCACTAGAACAAGTCGAAAAATACATCTATTTGGGAAAATTAATAAGTTTCGACAAAAACAGCGACCTATTAGAAATAGAAAGAAGGGTACAAATAACATGGAACAAATATTGGAAACTGAAAGAAATTTTCAAAAGTAATATGCCGATAGACATCAAAACAAAAGTTATGAACTCGAGTCTTTTACCATGTCTGACGTATGGGTGCCAGACTTGGAAGTTTACCAATAAAGCCATAAACAAAATCAGAACCTGTCAAAGGGGGCTGGAGAGAAGTATGCTCAACATAAGGAAGGTAGACAAAGTGAGACACACTAAGATAAGGAAAACCACCAAAGCGACTGACGCTCTAAATTACGCACTAAAACTGAAATGGAAGTGGGCCGGCCACGTCGTGAGATCTAAAGACCAGAGGTGGACCACGCGAGTGACATCATGGAGCGGCCCGCCGGGCAGAAGAAGCCGGGGGAGACCACTGACTCGCTGGGAGGACGACATCAGGCGGACAGCCGGCGCGGACTGGAAGGACGTAGCGCTAGATAGAGACACATGGGCATCTTTGGAGGAGGCCTTTACCCAATCCGGGGTTCTTGCTGACTAAATTTTTTTTTATCTACAAAAACAATATTATTCTTTTTTACTACTTTATTATTAATTACTAATTATTATACTAACAAACCTAATTTTAATTAAAATAAATAACTAACCAATGAAATAAAATGTACTTGCAAACTTTGTAGAAGCAGGAAATAAAAGGCTTATTTATTTATTTATTTATTTATTTATCAAGACTTGTTCGAAGTCCGCTGGCTAGCTACCACCATATCTTATCAAAGTCTGACGCCCCGTAACAACGTTGATTTCAGCGTTGTTGTGTTTCGGCAGCTAGAAATAAGATAGCGAGTTCCTCAGTGGTTCAGGATTCTGTGCTTCCACCTCCAGCCTTATCTTTGCGTAACATCAGGTGTGATCAAGGCTAAGTACTACGCCGTTGTATATGCATCTGCACTCAAAATCTGTCCAATCAATCTGTCTGTCTAGCGACGATGATGACAGTGTTGCTGATGCCATCCATCCCCTCTCTGCCTCACCTCGCACCGCTTAGCCCTTCGGGTAATTTTGCTGGTTACCCGGCAGATTCGGCAAAATTTATGCCGGGTAGGTACCCGTTACCCATTACCCGGCAAAACCAGGATCCGGCCGATCTCTACTTGACAGGTTTTGACGGGTGGTACAGCTTTATAAGTACGATTAACATTTTTGCCAGTTTTCGTGCTAAGGCTACTGGTTGGAATGTCTCACCCTGTATACCTACCTACATAGAGGGAGCAGCCTTTTTATCCTCTTTATTAAACTCAACAAAAAACTCATTCGACAGCTTTTCCATATTCTTTTTTCTGATCCGATGCTAACAGTTTTTCCTACTGATGTTACTATTTAATGAAAGAAACTTCTGAGTGGCAAGTCATTAAAATCTTAAGTGCTTAAAACTAATCGTAATCTGCGATTGAAGTGCTGAGAAAAAAACGGTAACTAAACTCGAAATTACGAAGGAAAAATTGTCTCATTCTCTAAGCTTAGGTAGTTTTAATCTGGCGAGAAATGCAAGGTATGCAAGCTGGAGCTGCAAGCAAGTGTTACTTACAATTCAAAATATTCGGACACTCTTTTAAAATAAGCAAGGAAAACTTCTGACTAATTTATTGTTACTCGTATAATACGTTTTGTTGCGTTAATTGGAAACAGTAAGAAAAGCAGGACAGGAGACCCCTTTGTGGTCACTTTAACGATCTTTTCACTTTGAAGCACTTAATGCTAAATGGTTTAAGGTATTTAAGACAAAAAATATATCTTTTATTTTAGAGAATGTATCTACCTATACCGGTGCGTTTCACAAATTTAAAACAATAAAATAGTCTTTATTGTATATTAGTGAGCACCTACGCCCTAAAAGGAGCCCCCATGCAAAATTTGAGACTCTTAGCACTTGTAGTTTCTGAGATTTCGTGATGAGTGAGTGAGTGAGTGATTTTCCCTTTTATATATATAGATAACACAAAATGTGCGAAAAGTACCGAATTTTGGCAAATCCAGGTTCATCTTAAGCTTTAAGTATAATAAGTCATAGCCATTTCAAAGAAACCAATCAATTGCATTACAATAACTTCATCGTAAAGAACAACGTTTTATACTAACTTTCATCCGTCTTTCATATTGTAGCAGACTTTTTTGTTAATATGCCTTTTTTCTCAATCACAGATCATACTAAAATAATCATGCAAAAAACGAATCTTTGATGGATTCCCGTGAATAATCACCTTTTTTACCGTATAAAATGCTAACCTAAATTCACCGACACTCTTTTTGCTCACTGTACGGTGAACCCCATGAGGGGCTGGACCCCACGAAAGGCGACCGTCAGAAAAACAGTCACAATGAATAGCAAAAATTTAAATTTCACGCAACTAAACAACGGGCGTGCGGGGTGACCTATGGTTTGGGATAAGTCAAAAGACTTTAGCGTTTTAAAGTTAGTTTTGTGGGACTACCCGTAAGCGAACTGCATAGCATGTTACCTAATATTAAATGCGAAAGTTAGGATAATAAGATGTTTGGATGGTGTTACACAATCACAGCGAAACGGACCTTGATGAAATTTGGTACACAGAGAGATGGTCTAGTATAGACTTTACTCTTTACCACAGGAAAATATCTCATTTCCACGGGAAAGCAGGCGTTTCGCCATCCAAACATACCTACATCCAAACTTTCGCAATTATAAATATTAAGAAGTGTATATCTTTTTAAAAATACTTTTAGCTACAGGTAGGTGTTATGATGTAACTCTTAGCATTCTTCAAACAAGAAACAAGGCAGCTAATATATACGGGGTTGACCTACATTAGGCTCCAGATCGCTCACTCGGGACTGTCGGGACAGGTAATGTAATTATTTGCTGTAATTATTTAAACCCACCAACTGATAATTCTGAGAAAAATTATAGAAAAACGTAGTGTTGGAAGAAGAAGACATTCTTGGCTTAAAAACCTTAGGGAATGGTTTGGCCGTAGTACTACATCCCTGTTTCGGGCATCTGCAGCGGCTTCAAAAGTCAAGATAGCTATGATGTTGTCCAACCTCCGATATGATTTGTACGTAAAGAAGAAGAAGACGATTTAAATCCAACCATTGCATTGAGATACTGTACCGTTTTTGTGTGATGAATTAATATTTTTTTATTTATTTTAAGTTTATTTAAATATACTCTCGCTGACTCTAGCTAGATACGATGTAAGAATAATACAAAGTTTCACTGTTTGGTTGACTCAATTGACATTCAGTCACATTGTCAAGTCAGAATGCAATGCCTTCAGAAAACAACATTTATGCACATTCACCATGCCATTCAGTAACATTATTTCTTCTTCACTTTGAAGCTAACATCGAAGCTCCAATCAAAATGGCAATTAAGTTGTGAACCAACAACAAACTTATGTATACCTACCTATGTGTCAAAATCGCTTTCTCCCCTCACTTAGACCCTGCAAGTACAAGGTTCGCAACAACTTAACGACAAGGGTCTGAGCCAGGCCTCATCTCCGTTAATTGGCTTAGCCGATTCAAAGCTTTTGACTTCTCGATGGAAACTGTATCAATTTTTTATAAACGATACTGAGAACCAGCGATTAACTTGTCACCTATTTGTAGTTGTCTATTCAATTAATGTTAGGTAGTTACTTATCTTATTGCCAGCCAGGTTACTTCGCACTACCACACTGCAGTCACTCACAATCACTATCTTTTATGTGACATTCGTCGTTGTTTTGCCATTTAAAAAAAATATTTATTCCAATTCCCATTACCGTTGACCAGCTAATTAAGCTTATGCGAGAAATGCTTTTCTGTTACATAGTTTGACAAGTAATTCGACGCTCACTTCATAGTTAATTATGTTTAAGAAATAAATAAATAATAATATGTAGAATATTCACCCGTTCCCGTGGAAATATCGGTATCCATACTAATATTATAAACGTAAAAGTGTGTTTGTTTCTTTGTTATAAAATACAAACCAACAAGCCTTCCGCCCGCAGCTTCACTAGTGTGAACTACAAGAAGTTATCCCGCGGGAACCTGATATTTTCCGGGATGAAATGTAGCCTATGTCACTCTTCAGCTCCCAAACTATTACTGTACCTAAAATCACGTCGATCTGTTGCACCGTTTCGATGTGAAAGACGGACAAACAAACAAACAAATACGATTTGACATTAACATTAGTATAGATGTCACTCAGAAATCTCAGGATGGAGCTTTCTACTGGTGCATTTTCGGAATCGTTTCAAATGTTTTCAATATCATCTCTTACCTACATCCAAACTTACAACTTGTAGGTTTGAATGTAAGTGCTTTTAAGTAGGTACTAAGTAAGTTACAAGTACTTACAATTACATGTAGTTTAAATTTAAATAAATAAATATTTGAGTACCAACAAAAAGAAAAAGAAAAAATCGTGATCGTAATCGAAAACGATACCATGCGTCAAACTGCTGCCAAAGCTGTCAAAGTGTCTCCGCACACGAGCTACAAACGCCGCCACTTGAAGCTAGAAGAAGAAACAAGTGCTAGGACGTCGTTGCGCGTGCAAAAGTCGCTATGTGTCATTTATCATTTTCGGGTTTTTATGCAGTTTTAATCGGTATTTCAATACACACATTCTGCAAAAACAGCTATGTGATAAATGCAATATTTAAAGAGTTAGTAGAGTAGAGAGATAGTAGTTATGTGACATTCATACATCGAAAGTTCCATTTTAAGTCGCTAAGTGTACATAGCTTGCGAAAATTGCGCCAGATATGTGCAGTTTCACTGCACATAGCGAGTTTTTTGGTCAAGTTCAGACTCACTGGATCGCGAAACTCTTAAATAAATAGCTCCATGTGTCAAATTATTAATAATGTTATATTTTCAAAAGTTATCTGAAACTACGTAAATTTGATATGTGTATTAAAGTAAACATAAATTACTTAAATACAGTGATTGATTTTCGGGAAAATCTGTTTTTTTGTGTCTCCTGTAAAGTATGTAAAAAACACATAGCGACTTCAGCACGCGCAACGACGTGGAGTATTAGTGTTCTGTGAACAAGTGACGACTACCATTGGTTGGCATTCAAATAAAATGTATGAAAACTGCAGGAAAGAGGTCGGTGGCGGCGTTTCTCGGTGGGCAGTGTGTGGTGACCGGAACTCGAATCAAAGTTTCATGGAATTTCCAATAAGAGATGTTGATTTGAATGTTATGAAAAGTCGTTATGGTGCTCCCGACTGGTGTTTCACATGTCCCCCCACTATCGAAGCGACAGGATTACACCCAGCACATTATTTGGCACTTAAATTCCGATCCATTATGGGATCTGTCTCACTAGCGCCACGTGACTGCCGCGTGATGCACAAGCAGCGCTGCTAATCATGGGATATACCAAATTATGATGTTGAAACTTTTACTTTTTTGCATTCACAATGCAATTTTTATTCACACAACACAACCAGCTCCGATGAGCCTCGAACCCACGACCTTTCGTTATCCGGGCGACTGCTCTAATCACTGAGCTACGGAGCTGGTTGTCAGACGGGTCGGTTTTTTCTAAATACCTACTTCACTTTTAATACCTAAGGATTTTCATAAAAGAGTCACAGCTACGCGGGTCCAATGTGGATTGGTAGGTGGTGATCGTAATAATCCCGATTAAAATCAGTCAAGCTGCTCCAAATGTGAGAAAGTCAATAGTCACCATTAGAATAGGGTGTAAATCTGTTTAACAAACACACCATGAGTGCGTTGGGCATTGATATAATTCACGAAATCGTAAATAATAATTGCGCATTAATCCTTATTTAAATACTCTTGTCATACATAAGTAATAAATCGAACTCTTAAACCTAAAAATAACGCATGTTTATCATATTTTCAAAAATAAAAAGTAACGACTGATTCTAAATAGCCGTTGAAAAAAAATATATTTCAACAGCGGATATAATAATATGTGAAGATGCGTTAGTTTCTTTAACTGTAACTTATGGAAATATAATGGTCACTTTTTATTGTTTCTTTTATTGCTTGATGATTTTTTATACAAAATAAGAAAAATACCTTTTGAATCTTTAATACATTAATAGTTACGACACAATTTAAAAATTTCGAAGTTCCCGAGCAAAACGATTGTTACTTTTATTTCGTGTTAATAAACAAATAAACATACATTTGACATACGTTTTTCTGAATGATATTATAACCCGTATATCACCGAAGGGCGAGGACATAAACTTTTATTACATGCCTCTAAATAATTAAGATCTCTCGCTTATATCTACAGCGGTTTGCGAAAATGTCATCCCATATCATTTTTGACGTTTGGGATCGTTAAACCGATATCAACTTTTTGTTTATCAAAGGTTGAAAGGTTGTGTTGGATTGTTCTTTGCGATTTTTTCGCAGGCTTTTTGCCCATGTTTTAAATCCTTTTTTATGCTCAATTAAAACTTAACAGGCGGTTCGAGTTTTAAACGTAACAAAACAAACACTTGAAAATTTTAAATAATCGTTAGATTAGATAAGTGTTTCTAGAAAATTAACGGCCACCTCTGACATTCCGCTTGGACTTTTTTAAATGTTGTTAGTTATCACCACAGAACATAGAGAAAAAAATCTTTCCGTGTTCTGTGGTTCTCACCTTTGTTTATCACTAGCAAAACATTGATATAAATGTACTTAATAATCTTTACGAAATGATCAAGACTGTTCATTATTCTGTTCAATGTTTGCCCAAATTTGAATTTCCTAAGATTATTTGGTAATGCAGTCGAAAAGCACATCTAATTATAATAGCGATAAAGTAGCAAACAAGATCTATCTTTTAGCGTATCCAAATGGGAAAAGAAGGAGGTCAGAATTAAGTAATATGAATAAATAAAATTGTTCTCACTCACACTTACTTCCTTAGCTGGCTCAGCGACCAAGAATGAGTCTTGGCCTCTGATGCTAAGAGAGCGCATACAATTTAACAATTTATTGAAAATTAAGAAAATAGATATCACAGGGTTAATTTAAGTGTTCTCTCCTAGTACATTTTTATTATTTACTAGCTGACCCAGCGCGACTTCGTTCCCGTGGCCCTACCCCCTACTCCACCCTACCCTACCCGTACTCTACCCCTACCCTACCCCTACCCTACCCTACCCCTACGCTACCCCTACCCTACCCTACCCCTACCATAACCCTACCCTACTTCTACCCTACCCCTACCCTACCCTACCCCTACCCTACCCCTACCCCTACCCTACCTCTACCCTACCCCTACCCTACCCCTACCCTACCCCTACCCTACCCCTACCCTACCCCTACCCTACCCCTACCCTACCCCTACCCCTACCCCTACCCTACACCTACCCTACCCCTACCCTACCCCTACCCTCCCCCTACCCCTACCCTACCCTACCCTACCCCTATATCCTTCCTTGGACTCCCACGAACATTTCAAGACCAAAATTAGACAAATCGGTCCAGCCGTTCACGCGTGATGTCGTGACCAAGGGAAATAGGGATTCATTTTTATATATATAGACTAGCGCTCCGCTCGCGACTTGCGTGGACCCCCTTTCTTAGACCTTTAGAGGGGGAATTTCCAAAACCTTCTCTTAGTGCTTCCCTTCACTCCCCAAAGAATATAGGGCAGAAGCCCCGGTTTTGGCCACTGTACCGGTTTTTCGTCATTTTTGCTAAAGGCAATTAAAATAAGGTATTTTAAGGTAATAATAACAACTGTTAGAATTTCTTATGTCATATGTTTTTTTTTCAATAAATTCCATTTTCAACAAAAATTTTAAGAAATTTGTTTTGGATGAAATACTTTCTAAACCTTTGTTTTTCACAATTAAATTGTTGTTTTGCAATTGATTGGTTTCTAGCGCACTAAAATATATTGATTTAACCTGGGTTTGGTTTAGATTTTCCGCTATACTTACAAAAGTTTAACTATCAATAAGTGGCCAAATCCGGTACATTTGGCACCTCTCACACATTTTGTGTTATATACAAAAAACTATTGAACTTTTTTAAATTTTAATTTTGCACCTTTAAAGGTAGATAAATTACCTATAATTTAAGATATAATTTGTGTCTTAAATACCTAACACCATTTAGTAGTTAGTGCTTAAAAGTTAAAAAATCCTTAAAGTGGCCACAAAATGCCAAATTTCAGCTTCATGCGCCCAGTAGTTTCGGCTGTGCGTTGTCTGTCAGTCAGTCAGTAATTACCTACTCGTATATAGATTACAGATTGGGTTAATGGTATCAAATAGCCAATGGTACATCAAAAAGAACCCAAGTTCCTTACAAGTCACGTTCAAATCGATTAGCATCGTGGCTCGGTCCCCTGTTCACTCGATTGTCTCGATTTAACTGGTCTATCAAATTATTCGCACGTGAAATCGGACCGTAGTAGTTGTACACGTGCTAGTTGGTTAATTGACAGTTTTTTTTTTTTTAGTTTAATTGTTTGTTTTGTGTTTGTTTTTTTTGAAGAATGGAGCGTTATAGGTTTTCGGCAGGTGGTTTTGTAGTCAGTGAGCTTTATGGTGCTCCCACACTGCTGTTGGAAAATGTATACAAACATTTTCTTACAGTACCTACCTACTACATTTACTTACAAACTTTTGCCCTCGGCTTCGCCTTCATGGACTACGGACCGACTATAACGATGTTATCCCGCAGGAATGTAATATATTTCCGGGATGAAAAGGTGCCTAGTCACTCTCTAGCCCCCGAATTAACTCCTTTTCAAAAATCACGTCGATCCGTTGCTCCGTTTTGATGTGAAAGACGGACAAACAAACACACTTTCACATATATAATTTTAGTATGGATGTAAAGAAAAAACTGTAATATTCTGTTAAAAACTTGTTGGAGGTTGAATTGCTCCTACACAGTGAACGAATCTCCTACACTGATGGAAAACGTTTACAAAACTTTGAAAAAATTACACCAGTAGCCCTAGCACGAAAAACTGTCGTTATGTACCATTATCGAGATCGTATTATTTCGTATGAAAACAAGAGCAGCGCTCTCTCTTTTGGTCGTAAAAGGAACTGAAATTCAATACATAATTGACAGCAGCACTTTAACACCTTTTAGAGGACGGTATACTTTACTGTTCGATTACTTTGGCGATAGTTTTCATGGGCACTGCACGCAGTTTGAATTTTCGTTCCAACTGGAATCCGAAATGTACTTTTGGTCCTGATGGATTTTTTTTCTATTACCTACCTACAATTTTTCAATACGAGTAATTGCACATTTTGAATGCAAGGAATTAATCTACTTAAATCATCAAAATAAAGATTCCTGATGTAAACCAACGCGACAAGAAACTAAACGTCTCTTGTATTTTTCTTTGATTTTTATAATAACTTCGCTGTTCGCGACTTTGTCTACGTCTGCGTTATTCCAGTCTTAGAAGTTTTCCCTGAATTCACTTATAAAGTTTTCTCTTAAGTGTTAAACTGTCAGAGATGTGATCGAATTATGAAATAGTACCTTCCTTATTTACAATCATCAATTTCTATTTGATAAGATTAATATATGGATCAGAAAATCAGGTTTTGTTCTATTTAAGGGTTTTTGTACATGGTAAATCGTAATTTGTAAATCGGTTTTTGTACTAAGATAAGACATTTATCCTTATATAATCAGAGCCTCCTTTGATTTACCTTTCTTCTCAACCACTGGAGTTTTGCTAGGCTTCGATCTCAGCCCTCTCTGTCCATAATGCCATAATCTTGATTATGGATAAAATCTAGTTTTAAAATTAACTTAACGCTGAACATCGCATTAGGTCCCTCTAGTTCGGGTGACCTTTAAAAATGTTTAGCATACACTATCTTCTACTAAACTTTTTACCTTAAACAAGTTTTTTTTTGCAACTAACGGACTTAAAACAACCATTACTAACTACATTGTTCTACAATAAAATAAGCGAGAAATTAAAAAGAAGCACTTTTGAACAATATTTTCTCCATACCACAGTTTCGATACAAAACAAATCGATCAGTAGCACCGCGAATCTAATACGCACAGAACACTATTAGAAGTTCCCATGGATCTTTCCCACAATCGGTAGGTTGCCATTTCGCTATACATATCCAATTTTATCCGATTTTTAATCAAGCTACCGCTGCAGCGGGCAATATCACAAATTATAGTGTTGGCAGATTACGCCGAGATACGTGACTCGGCTTGGGTGGACTTGGTGCTTTGAAGCGAAACAATGCTGCGCATTCAGATGTTAGCGGCTAGATTTCCAATCGTAAGACGTGCTTTTATGCCTGGTGGTGTGAAAGATTACAAAGGAAAGAAATAGCTTGCTTTGATTTAGTTCATTTTAACAGAAAAATGCAATTTTCTCAAGCAAGTATATGTATAAGAGGGAACATTGCACTTCGAGATAATTTCCAGTATCTTGGCATAGTTAGAAGAAAAAATTGTTGACATAGCGATGAGAACTTTTTGCAGATTTATAAAGATTATTTTTCACATGAAGTTTTGACTGTTTATTTTGACTTTTCAGCTAAGTAATTTTTGTATTGCGAGTGGCTTCTCCACCGCCGTGCCGCCGGCCGCCGCCGGCGCCGCCGCCGCCGTTATCGGTAACCGCAGCATGAAAAACTATCGATATGGTACCTAATCGAATAGTAAACTATACCGTCTTTCAAAAGCTGTCAAAGTGCTGCTGTCAAACATTTATTGCATTTCAGTTCCTTCTATGACCGAAAAAGGCGCTGCTCGGGTCTTCATACAAAATTATTCGATCCCAATAACCATTACGATAACGGTAAGTAATAAAAAAATAAATAAAAATAGTCTAAGTATTTCATTCACATTGGATACAAAATAAATTCAGTGGTCAGAACCTTCCCGATTGTTTTCCATGCTAAGGGTAGCAGCGGTCGGAAACGTTTCCGACGGCTTGTGAATCAGGAGGCAGGTAAGATTAGTTTGTGGAACTGTAGTCGTTGCAAAGTTGCCATCTGTAGTAGTAGCCGCCGTGATAGCTAACTAGCAAGGCGACTATAGTTTTACTTAAACTACATATGTTTATAGTCTTTGTTTTTTTATTATAAATCATGGAAATTAATAGTTATAGTTTTAGTGACGTATGTTTTATACGTATGTTTTAGTTATGTAAGTTAAAAATGCTATTTCGTAAGCTTTTTTATAAAGATGATAATTAATAATTATATTCAAGTAATTTAGACTTTTAACATAACTTCATAAAATCCCATTGTACTATTACAATTGAATGATTAGTAGTTCACTTAATCCAATATTTGGAAAGAGAAAAATAATTTGGGATTTTGTAATTAGAACAATATCTGAATTTGAAGTGATGATGGAATATTCACAGATCGCAGCCCTGTGTACAACTGCCTTTATAAAAAATTTCGAAGATGTTGATGTTCAGGGGTGTGCCTGAACTAAACTGACCATTTTGACAATAAAACAAAGTAATAATTTTTAATAAACACTATGCAATTTTTATAACTGAAAATGTAGTATTAGAAAACTGGTTTACAGCGCGAAAGAAGTATTGGATAAATTCGACTTCGATTCGAGTCCGTAGCTCAGTGGTTAGAGCAGTCGCCCGGACAGTGAAATGTCGTGGGTTTGGGTCCCATCGGAGCTAGTTGTGAGATGGGTCGTTTTTTTCTAATAAGTACTTCTTGTCTTTTTTTTTTAGTTATTACTTATTATTATTATTATTGAAAATGATTCAATAATAATAATAATAAGTAATAACAAAAAAAAAAAGAAATGAAAACAGGGAAATCTTATTAATTCGTGACAAAGAGAAATGAAGACGCCACTATAACTCACTTCACTTTTTGTCTAGTTTGAATTTCAAGGTGGATTACAAATTTCATTACTTGCTATACAAACCAGTAATAGTCTTTTTAGATAAGGTGTTAAGAACCGGCCTAGTTCAATTATTCTTTAAAACGATTGAAATAATAAGAAGATAAGGTATAGGCTGAATAGGTTATGCGAAATAGGTTGTTTGGCCAAGTGGGCCGATAGCGAAGTAGTCACATAGAGAAGTAGTCGAAATGAGAAATGGGCTATTTGAGAAGTAGACCTCTGGCGCCTGAGGGGTTAAGAAAAACAGGATTTGACATTAGGAGCAGGAGAAGATACTCCGTGATCATGGCGTGTGCAACTACGCCGAAATATCGAAATAAAGTATTATAAGAAACATGGTAAAAAAACCCGTTTTTCAAAATAGTTAAAGCTTACACAGTTCTAAGTTTTTACATAAAATACACTAAAATGCTTATAATATAAGTCCTTATGTACTTTTTGTATAGAAAACCATTTCGCTTTACTGCTTTTGGGGAGGTCTTAATTGGCCGCGCATTGCTGAGCAAATGCCCGCGACGGCGAGCTAATGTCGCTTATAATTTGAGTTAGAATGACACACCACGTGCGACATGGGCACAAGTGTGTAAGTGACCTTTGGAAGCGTGATACACTTGCGTGACTTATATGCGTGACGATATGATGATAGTGGGGCTATAGAACATAAGCATGAGGTCCGAAGGCGTAAAAATGCTACTGCATTGACTCATAGTTTTCAGAATTAACTTTTTAATGTTTTTGTTTAAGAACTAATCGCTCCACCCGTGACTTAGGTACTCCCCGTTGAATTGAGATATTCCTAAAAGAGTCATACAAACTGAGACCCCTTTTTTAACTCTACCTCCCTCCCCTAAGGGGGGTCCTGAGGGGAGAAAGGTAGAGTTTTTCCTGATTGGGGTACTGTACGCCTAGCACGAAAAACTCTTGTTATCATGATCGTATTATTTTGTATGAAAAGCAGAGCACCGGCTCTTTCGGTCGAATAAGAAAGTAAAATTGGACAGATATTTATTTTGACTAGAGCATTTTGACTGCTTTTGGCTAGAAAAAACAGCTTAAGCTAGAAAAAACCAGAGCCTCATTTCTGGAGAAAAGCATAGCCTTTTTATTAAAGTTCCACAGCTTATATTAATTGTACTACCTTTGAATAAATTTGAATTAAAGAGTGGATTATGAGCAAAGGATACTTTTAACTAGACGATTATTTGCATGGCTGATGTTGTAACACATAACATAACTTATAGTACTAGGTCTTATGGCGATATTTCGTCGGAAAGCTGCACTTTGTGATAAAGGAAAGCCGCTTTGCACCGTGATACTAGGAACCAAAATAATCGATTTCACCCGCAGCAGCGAAAGTTTCATCCCTTAGGAACAAAGGCATTACTTCTTTAAAAAATAATTAAAAAATTCTACAAGCCAAACCACCGCACCGATTTTGATAAAATAGGTTTCAAATGAAAGATAATTACATAATCTATCAAAGAAAAAATATATTGTTAAATAATACATTTAAAACTGCCCAGATATTAGCTTTGCTTGGAAAAATATTGAGAAATTTGTCGGATTTTACTTAATTTAAAAAAATAATTGTTCCGTGGGGTATCTTTTTATCCACTAATATTGTTGACAATTTAATAGAGTATTTGAAAAGAAAAACTGCTTGTCGATATCTTTAATAATTATGGAGATATAAGATTACTAATGAGGGCAGTAATTTCTCGGGCGCACCGATTTCAATGATCTATGTATGAAACGACTTTTTTTTGTCTTTATGCATATTGCATATTTCTTATATGCATTTTAAAATATATTTTAAAAAGTATGTGAAAGTTTATTTTTGTGAAGTTTAAAAAAAATACGTCAGAAGTTTTACTTTAGAAATACCTAATGCAAGTAAAATACATAACAAAATAATTTTATTTAATCATAATCTTCTTTAAAACCGACGATGGTACTGTTTAACTGAAAAAAAACAAAATCATATTATTTAGTGCAAAATGCAATAGTTGATTTTTATTTAAATAAGTATCTACTCAATGATAAAGGTAATTGTTAAATTTTATTGGAAATAATTTTGAATTGTGTATCTTTAATACATTAACCTTGGATTTTCACAGTCACGATTGCAAAATTTGCACTGTAGAGTACATGGTAGGCCAATGCATCGACAGCTACAGCGCATAGTATTGCAGGAAGTTCTGCACCCGCAATGATCGAGAAGGTTTGACTCTGACCTGACCAAATCGGCGTAGCAGTGAACCATTTAGGAGTCCATCCTCATTGTGAAATTTTGTGCCATCCCCAAGAAGCTGGACATGGAATTGAGGCTCTTAAATTCAAAGCGTTACCCCATATATCGCCTGCTTGGTAAGCTGCACGCAAGGCATGTTTGTTGAGTGCGGCTAATGTCGGAGGAAGGCTTGTCACTAGCCTATTTTTGTGTCCAAAAAAAAAACGCACTCAACAAACATGCCTTGCGTGCAGCTTACCAAGCAGACCGTATATGGGGTAACGCTTTGAATTTAAGAGCCTCAATTACATGTCCAGCTTCTTGGGGATGGCACAAAATTTCACAAGTGGGATACTCCTAAATGGTTCACTGCAACGCCGATTTGTTCAGGTCAGAGTCAAACTTTCTCGATCATTGCGGGTACAGAACTTCCTGCAATACTATGCGCTATAGCTGTCGATGCATTGGCCTACCATGTACTCTACAGTGCAAATTTTGCAATCGTGACTGTGAAAATCCAAGGTTAATGTATAAAAGATACACAATTCAAAATTATTTCGAATAAAATTTAACAATTACCTTTATCATTGAGTAGATACTTATGGGTCCATACGCCCGAAGTAAACACTCTACTTTTAATTTTGAATATGAGGAAAGTAAAAATAAACAGAAATAATCTAAAAAAGATTTTTCCTATGGCCGCGGAATTTTCGAAAGACTAACTTTTTTGTTCATTTTCTCTGTTTTAAGGAAGACAAGGGAAACTAAGTCCATACAGTCTTGTTTGGTGTTTGACCCGTACTCTATGCAATTCCATGAAATTAATAGCCTGATTTTTTGTTACAAATAACTTATTTGGTTTAATCTGTTTCTAAAAACGCATTCTTTAAAAAAAAACAATGTTTTAGATATTAAAATAATAATTCTACGATTTATTTATTTTATATAATAGCAAAACATGGCTGTATAGACTTCTGTGCATTTGCCTGTATACCTTTGGTAAATAAATGTCCAAAGAGATAAGACTCTACACACGTTCCTATCCGACCTCCGATCCGATTCGGTCTGCTCCCAGACCAAATCGGAACGTGTGTAGCGCAGATTTGTTCTGGGAGCAGACCAAATCGTCTGTCGGATCGGAACGTGTGTAGATGCTATTACAGATTTTGACATTCCCCTCCTATTCCTTTTTTAAATTTCATAACGGCCCTAGGGCCGCCACATACCACTTTCAACCCGCATTTTAGGCAAGTTAGGAGTTACTTTCAGAATATGAGACATGAAAAATTATTTTGTTATGTATTTTACTTGCATTAGGTATTTCTAAAGTAAAACTTCTGACATATTTTTTTTAAACTTCACAAAAATAAACTTTCACATACTTACTTTTTAAAATATATTTTAAAATGCATATAAGAAATATGCAATATGCATAAAGACAAAAAAAAGTCGTTTCATACATAGATCATTCAAATCGGTGCGCCCGAGAAATTACTGCCCTCATTAGTAATCTTATATCTCCATAATAAAATTATTAAAGATATCGACAAGCAGTTTTCTTATCAAATACTCTATTAAATTGTCAACAATATTAGTAGATAAAAAGATACCCCACGGACAATTATTTTTTTAAATTAAGTAAAATCCGACAAATTTCTCAATATTTTTCCAAGCAAAGCTAATATTTGGGCATTTTTAAATGTATTATTTTACAACATATTTTTTCTTTGATAGATTATGTAATTATCTTTCATTTGACACCTACTTTATCAAAATCGGTGAGGTGATTTGGCTTGTAGAATTTTTTAAATCTTTTTTTAAAGAAGTAGCGCCATCTTTGTTCCTAAGGGATGAAACTTTCGCTGCTGCGGGTGAAATCGATTATTTTGGTCCCTAGTATCACTGTGCAAAGCGGCTTTCCTTTATCACAAAGTGCAGCTTTTTTTCCATAAGACCTAGTACTATTATTCATTTGAAATGTTATAAATATGTTAATAAAATGTTGTATATTGTTTACTATAAGTAATAATTGTTGTAGTTAGTAACGCTATGTTTTTTTGGAAATGTCGTTACTTATGAAACGCTGACAAGTTTATTGCGCCTGTTCTTCTTGTAGTTAAAAAGTTTTGAATGGGCGGTAGGAACAGGTTGACGATTCTTATGTACATAATAATATTTATTATGTCTAAGTTAATTTTTTTTTGTTTTTTTTTTCTTATTTGTGGGCAGTAGATATTGTGAAAAACTAAATATTATGTTTTACAAACGCTGTTTTGTTTTTTGGTGTTGGTTTTCGCACGAACTATCTGAGAATGCCCCGGGTTGGGGCGAAACACGTGTAGAGTAGTCTAATCGGTGAAGGTGCAAGGTGTATTGCTGTTTTGCTAAATGTAGGTATTGGGCACTGGTATTTTCGTGGTGTGCATGTGCAATTTTTGGCGGGCGGTGCATCATGCATATTGTGTTTTTTTTTGCGGAAGTAAGCTACATATATTTCATTTATCACAATGGTTAGGGACTTCCGCCAAGTGACGCCTGATGCAATCAAATACAGTATGTATAGTTTTTTACTATTACGACTTAACGGCAGTTTCGGCATCGACAACAGTAGTATTGTAACCGCCCCCACCCCCCGGTGGTTGGGCCAGGCGCTTACTAGTACGGTCCTTTGGCACAGAGGTAGAATATTGTCTAGAATAGCATATAGGGTATATAATTTTACCGAGGGAAAATGTCTGATCCACGCAAACAAGGCCGCGGGCGAAAAGCTAGTTTCCAATAAAAGATAGAAGAAGCTTCAGGAGTAAAATGATTTCTTTTTAAGATATTAATAATTACAAACACATAAAAAGTATATAAAGATAGAGTGAAATTAAACACCTTGACATTTGCTCAAGAACGTAGTAGCATGTTTATTAAAAAGTAACTACTTATTTACTTTCGAAGTTGCCGTTATCTGAAATAATATCTAAGTGTATTGAACATCACATCCGCTTTCGATGTTATTATGCGGAACAAAGGAAAATTAAATGTAGTACGTAAAAACCGATGGGGCTTGACCAGGCAGGTTGCATAGCATGAGTACCGGATGCAATGTTTAAATATCAGTTCAACCATAGCTGGTTTTGGATGCTAGATTTTTAAGAGGTGGGGTTGTGAAAATGTTTTCATCATAAAACCTCTATTCTGATTATTCGTACATATGCATTTGTATCGAATAGTTATTCCGTTTATATGTTATCCATCATCAGACTTTTTTTCTGTTGTTTCGTTATTTTTAAACCGCAGCCGCTAAATTCTTTATTCCTAAAGGTTGGCTGGCAGAGAATGCTTCAAGGGTCAAGTGCGCCTATTATACTTTACACAATGTATTTTGTGCAATAAAGTAATGTACCTAACATAAAATAAAATAAATAAATAAGTATAAAATTTTCTCCGTTTGTATTTATCATTTACTCATGATTGTAATGTGAAATGTTTCTAACATGTTTCTAACAATTTCTTTTTTATGTTGTTGCACCGATAATATAATACTATAGTTGCTGTGGTTTAAGGCTTATAATATTCAATTATTTGATAAAGTAAATAAATATATGAGTACCTACCTATTTACATTGTGTTAATATGAGTAATCTTATTTAATATCTACATGTTACAAAACTTGATTCTGTTATTTTGGTTTAGTAAAAAATAAAAAGAGTTTTCTATGAAATTTATTATAAACGCAAAATTACCTCGAACTTGTAGGCCAATATTCAAGTTTCCCATAAAACTAAAACTATAAAATTAACACTACATCCTCAATAGGTAAATTTTCAATACAAAATTCCGTTCGTACCTGTTTCGAAACAAAAAATTCGTATTCAACCTCAAACTATGAAACAGCACTCATAATAACATAATAAGAGTAAATTGATCGATTACCATCAGACCGGAAGTCAGTGTGGAAGCATTGTGTGGGCGGTGCCTGCGCTTCATAGCGAAATAACCAACTTATCTTGAACTTGTAGGCCAGTATTCACATTTCCATAAAATCTAATATGTATATAAAATTCTCGTGTCACAGTGTTTGTAACCAAACTGCTCCGAAACGACTTGACCGATTTTTATGAATATTTTGTTCATATTTGGTAGTTCTAAAAATTAGGTGGGCTATTTTTTATCCCAAAATTCTACGAGAGCGAAGCCCCGTGGCGTAGCTAGTAATACTATAAAATTAAACCCTCAATAGGTCACTTTTCAACAGAAAGTCTGCTTGTATTTCGACACACAAATTCGCAATGAACTTCAAGCTACACTCACCGGCACCGAAACTTGGCCAACGTACAATTTCCATACAAACGGTATTCACGGTTTTCTCCACAATTGCAGAAATGCAAATATTTTACGTTAGTAATTTTTAACCGCCTCTGTGGTCTAGTGGTTCACACTACCGATTTCAGACCCAGAGGTCACGGGTTCGATTCTCAGTGAGGGTACATATTTTATTCGGTTTGGTTAGTGGTAGGACTTGTTCTTAATCCGCCTGGCTAGCTACCACCATCTTATCTAAATCTGACGCCTTAACCATGTTTTCAGCATTGTTGTGTTCCGGCAGTTAGAGATAAAATAGCTTAGTTCCTCAGTGATTGAGGATTCCGGGAGTAGTGCGCTTCCACCTTCAGCCTTATCACCACTTAAAATTAGATGTGATGAAGGCTAAGTGCTACCCCGTTGTGGGTAAAAAAAAATAGTTTTCCCATCTATGAGGTGCTAAAATAAGCACGTTTATCCTAGGTAGGGCAGGCGTACCGGTTTTGGCCATTGTACCGGTTTTGGCCACTTTTTGCTCTAAAAGTTTTCTAAACAATGTTTAGCCATTTCTGATAAAGGCAATTAAAAAAAGGTTTCTTATGGTAATAATAACAACCGTTAGAATTCCTTATGTCATAAGATTTTTTTCAATAAATTCCGTTTTCTGTTTGAAAAATGTTTTGAATGAAAATTTTAAGAAATTTGTTTTGGATGAAATACTTTATAAACCTTTGTTTTTTACAATTGACTGGTTTCTAGCGCATAGAATATATTGATTTTACCTGGGTTTGTTTTGATTTTTCGCAATACTTACAAAAGTTTAACTATCAGTAAGTGGCCAAAACCGGTACATTTGGCACCTCTCACTAGTGATGGGCAGTGGATAAATACTCAAAGAGTAAATACTCGGATATTTATCGAAAATTGATAAATACTCGTTTTTATCCGTTTTTATCTGATATTTACTCAAAATCACGGATAAATATCTTTTTAGCTGTATCCACGCACAACTTTTGTTTTGCTGGACTAGATATGACAAATGTGGGCCGCTTTTTATGGAACCGAGTTCCATAAAAAGCGGAATTATTGAAACTATTTTGACAAGAAAACAGCAACGCAATGTTAAAAATATTAAATAATCCAAGATATCGGCCAACTTTTTTGTTAGTGGTCTGATTTTGATGAAACTCGGTTTTAGGTACTATTTTGACAAGAAAACAGCAACGCAATGTCAAAAATGTCAAAAAGTCGAGTTTCATCAAAATCAGCCCACAAACAAAGAATTTGGCTGCCATCTTGGATTTTTTAATATTTTTGACATTGCGTTGCTGTTTTCTTGTCGAAATAGTACCAAAATTTATAACCAAAGTACCTAAATCTTGTCGTAATAGAGTCGGGTATACCACTATTTTTTTTAACCAGCGAAAAATAACTTTGTTTTTCATAGTGTCCTTTATTTTCGATTTTTCAATAATAAAAATTGCATCGTGAATGCAAGAAGAAAAAATATAAATAACTTGAAATATTAGATAGTTCTTTTGCTATTCTTCATTATTTGTAATTTAAAAACGCAGAAACACATATTTTATCTTAAAAATACTAATTACCTACATTCTAATTTCAAAATTTACGTTAAATAGAAATAAAAATGTTCAAAGAGTATTTATCCGCCTTTTTGGATAAATACTCGAGTAAAAATGGATATTTATGAGTATTTATCCATTTTGAGTATTTATCCGGATAAAAACCCATCACTACCTCTCACACATTTTGTATTATATACAAAAAACTATTTAATTTTTAAAAAATTCAAAATGTACCATGAATGCTAGATAAATTATCTATAATTTAAGATATAATTTGTGTCTTAAATACCTAAGACCATTTAGTACTTAGTGCTTAAAAGTCAAAAATTTCTCAAAGTGGCCACAAAGGGTACCTCTGCCCTACTTAATTTATTAATGTGAAAGTTTGTGAGTATGGATGTATAAATGTTTGTCACTCTTTCACGCAAAAACTACTAAACGGATTTGGATGAAATTTGCAACAGAGATAGATTATAGACTGGAATAACACATAGAATACTTTTTATCCCGATATTCCCACGGGAACGGGAACCACACGGGTGAAATCGCGGACGGCCGCTAGTATGAAAATAGTACGTTGGCCAAATTCGGTGCCGCTGCCGGCGAGTTTACAAAACAGCACTCATAATAACATAATACCAGTAAATTGATCGATTATCATCAGACCGGAAGTCAGTGGACGCACTCTGGGCGGTGCTAGCGAAATAGCGACTCACATCATTATTTTTTTATTTCCCTTTTTTTCTACAAACTGCCAGCAACAATTTATAGTCTTTAATAAGAATTAATGTATTTTATACTGAAAAGGAAGCGTTATCGGCAATCTTCATTGGTCTTTATATTGGTTTACATGTTATTTGAGGAGTGAATGTGGTGCGAACATCGTTTTAAAATTAAAATAAATGTATTATTAATATGTATGATTCCATAAAGAAAAAATTATAATGAAATGGATTGTGCCGTGTACTGTTTTAACCGTTGGTTTGTTGGTAGTATTTTTTTATCCACAACAGGGTTGAGCTTAGCCTTCGTCACACCTAATATTAAGTGGTGATAAGGCTGAAGGTGGAAGCACACTACTCACGGAATCCTCAATCAATAAAGAACTGGCTATCATATCTCTAACTGTCGAAACCGGAAAACAATAAGGCTGAAAACATCATTGTTATAGCGCCAGACTTAGATAAGATAATGGTAACTAACCAGTCGGAGTAAGAACAAGTCTTACCACCGACCAAACCGAATACAATATGTACCCCATTGGTTAACGCACGTGATTTGATGTTCGTATGGGTTAATCGACGGTTAACCAACGGTTAACGTATCCGGCTGTTGGTGAACTCGGGCCTAAGACTAATAAAACATTGACAAAGCTGTCATCGTGATCAGACATTTATGTCCGCACTGCTGGGGAAAAGGCCTTTTTTTCTCTATTATCTTTCACGGATATGGAGAATGAGCCATGATCCAACCAATGCAAAAGATGTTTACCTTAACGAACGCAGGCCGAGCACGCTAGCCCCTGCGCCACCGGCTCCTTTTTTATACACCCATACTGTGAAAATTGTCTGAGGGAAACAAAAGAAGTGTTGAGATTTTTTAATTATTTTTATGCATTCACAATGCAATTCTGTAAGTACCTATAGGAAAAATGTGATAGTAAAAAATCACGAGCCCTATAAGTAGCTTTCAGGCGGGATTCGAACCCGAGGCCTTCCGAGGCCTCCCGAGGAATCCGGCCTGATGCTCTGACCAACTAAGCTACCGAAAGGCTTACACGACTCGTCGAATTTCGCTATCACTTGTTACAGCGTTGCTTCATCAATATGAGGAAACCCTCGCATCCGAAAGAAACATTTTTACAAAAGAAGTGTTGTATAATTAAATAAATAATAAACATTATTGCAGATAGTCGAAATATATTTTATTAGACTGTTTACAACATGACGTCTTGCTTGAGAATAATCGAGAAGTTAAGCCGCAAAAACAACTCTTACCCCCTTATTAATAAACGAAGAGTAAGTTTACACCTAGCTTAAACCAAAGAGTTTGCTTAGGAATATGACGCTTTAAAACATCAATTGTAAGGAGTAATATTGCTAGCTAAGCACTATTTTTGGTTTGAACTAGGGGTAAACTTACTCCTTGTTTATTAATAAGGCCGTTTAAGTAAGAAAGTGGTTTTCTTCGATTCGAAGGTGTGTTATCCAACAAGAAGGAACATACTTAACAGTCAATCTAAAACAAAATTTTCAATTCCTTTTTGGAAACAGGGTTGATACTTTAAACCCTTTGACGCCATATGCACGCTTACAGTTGACCTCACCAGGGGGTCTATTATACCCCCATAAAGAACTGGGACGTAATAGCACCCTGCGGTTCGGAAATTTGTCAAAATGTTGCAAAAATGCTATTTGAAGTTTTTAAGAGCTTATGTCAAGTTTAAAGTGATTTCCTGAGGGTGCTTCGAAATAATTTTGTTTGTATTACTTTTTACGATGGAATTGAATGATAACGCGATTTCGATTTGAAATAGAATTAGTGATTGAGTCCAAAGTATGTTTCAAATGGTGCCTTATTTTGTTCAATAATTCATTAATGTATCACTTCAATTCATGTAGGTATTAAGTAGTGTGTAATGAAATTTAACATTCAAAAAGCAAGAATATTTATATTTTCGAAACTTAAGACCATTTGCAGGAATAACAAGCACGAAAAACTGTCGTTATCGTGATCGTATTATACTAAAATTCAAAACATAATTGACAGCAGCACTTTGACAGGTTTTGAAGAACGGTATAGTTTATTTCTGTTCGATTACCATACCTAACGATAGTCTTTCGCATGCTAGGGGCACAGACGGTTTTTTACGTACTTACGGAATTGTATGAAAATGAAAAATCTTTTCGAGACTTTGATGACAACGGATAAAGCACGACCACACTAGCTAAGAAAAAGAAGTTTCTTTCTTCTACCAACAAGATATTAAGACAAAAGTGAAATCTTTTTTATTAACTTAATTCGCGAGCGCGATTTTGTAACACGTAAAAGTTATAATATGGAAATGCATTAAAAATATAATTTCATACAGTTATTAAAACTAATATCAAGAGCTAAAGTCAACATAACACAAGTCATATTTTTCTAATTTCCCTATTGGGACAGATGTAAGTGTAATGTCTCGGTAGGTACTGGGCGAATTCGGTACGAGATGGTTCGACAAACCGCCCCAGGCGGGGGCGGGTGCTCACTCAACCCTGAAATGAGTTCTGTGTTCGGATGGGGCGCTAGCGGCAGCGGAACAGGCAAGGGACAATGTTGTTGTGTAAGCATTTTCTTCTTGGATTCGAGCCGGGGTGGAATATGAAAACAGGCGGGTTTTGAAAAATTTAGGTCGAAGTATAGTTAACTATTTAACCAGTGACAACCAAAGAAATTTTGATCAATGACTACGTAGTTAAGTTTATACAGCTATCCATGTGCAATAAAATGCAGTGAGTGTTCTAACTAACACAACAATTTCAAGCAAGAGCATTAATAAAAAACTAACCTTCTTCTTCTTAACTAACCCAAAAATAAGAACGCTATTATTATTGTCAATGTTTTACTTGAACAAACAAGTTGAACAAACAGCCGTTATAGTTTTTTAAGAGATACGAGATTTATTATATTTTATAACGTATGCGGAAATTATAATGCAATATAATTTCAAACAGTTTATTCTTAAAGAAAAAAAACAAAATATCAATATTTATTCAGCGCTAACATTCTAAACAAATCTTTAAATATAATACCTAGTGCCGCTGTCACTGGCACCACCACTGAAGATTTCTGTGACCCAAGCCCCTGGGACGTAAACAGCCCTGTTTAAATTAGAATAGGCTTTGACGTGTCTTTGGTGATCCGCCTGTACATACAGTACATCGGGTACGCGAGGTGTCTGTAGTACCCCGCGACTGGTTGAGGGTTAACTTATTGGAATAAAACACGTTTTTTTACAAGGTTTGTATGAAAGTTGTAGCTAGTTTAAGAATTCCAATCCAATACTAATTTAGGATTGTTCTTATGAACATAAAATTTTAAAAAACTTGTTTATCTATTGTGTTTTTAAAAGAACATGTTCATGTTAAGAACCGCCTCTGTGGTCTAGTGGTTCACACCACCGATTTCAGACCAAGAGGTCCCGGGTTCGATTCCCAGTGTATGTGTATTCGATATGTACCCCATATTGTATTCGGTTTGGTTGGTGGTAGGTCTTGTTCTTAGTCCACCTGGCTAGCTACCACCGTCTTATCTAAGTCTGACGTCATAACAATGAATGTTTTTAGCTCAGATCATATAATACTATACTAGGTGTTTTTAGCCTTATTGTGTTCCTGCAGTTGGAGATAAGATAGCCAGTTCCTCAGTGATTGAGGATTCCGGGAGTTGTGCGCTTCCACCTTCAGCCTTATCACTACTTAACATCAGGTGTGATGAAGGCTAAGTGCTGGACCGTTGTGGATAAAAATAAAAAATAATAAAAACAAACACCGCCTATGTAGTCTAGTGGTATTCTATACTACACACCACCGGTATGACATCCAGAGATCCCGGATTTGGTTCCCAGTGGGGAAGCTTACTAAGGTATCTACCTATCCTACCTTAGTCTAAGTCTGTCGACAACACTGTTTGTGTTCAATAAATCAGTAGCTCAAGTACAAAACCACTACTTTGCTCCCTGAGTCCTCTACCACTGAAGAACATCTCAGTGGTAGAGTTCTTCGGTCCTGAATCTTGTCTGCCTGCACCCTCTGTCTAATTAGCCTGCCAAGACTTTATGAAGTTTAGTCATAAATTATATTAAAATCCCTATGGAAAGCTCGTCTACATATATTAATATTATATAGAGGAAATATTTGATTGTTTGTTTGAATTGAATAGGCTCCGAAACTACTGGACCGATTTCGAAAATTATTTGACCATTTGAAAGCTACATTCTTCCCGAGTGTCATCCTTACTTTCCTTACTTCCTTACTTTATCCTTACTTTATATTATAAATGCGTCTCTGTCTGTCTGTGTGTTACACAATCACACCTAAACTACTGAACCGATTTGAATGAATTTTGGTACAGAGATTGTCTAGAGCCTGAGAAAGGACATAGGCTACTTTTTATTCCTGAAAAATATCACCTTCCCGCGGGATAACGTCGTGTAGTACACGCGGGCGAAGCCGCGGGCGGAAGGCTAGTTATATTATAAATGCGAAAATGCGAATCTGTCTGTCTGTGTGTTACACAATCACGCCTAAACTACGGAACCAATTTGAATAAAAATTGGTACAGAGATAGTCTAGAGCCTGACAAAGGACATAGGCTACTTTTTATGTGAACAAAGGGCTGTAAGGGGTTGAAATAGGGGATGAAAGTTTGTATGGAAATTACGTCATTTTTAAAGCTAGAAGCTTCAAAACTATTTTATAGGCTTTTGATGAAAGTTTTTTTGTTATACAGCTAATGGTCCTTGCCAACATATAGCTATAATTTATTTTGAGGATCGCAATTTCTGATGCGGAACCATAGCAGTCCAGCCAAACTATGAAAGATATAAAAATACCGTTTTAAGGAAAATTGTTAAACGTGATGAGCACTTTCTATTGACGTACAAAGTTTGAAGGTCTGGTACACCTGATGTGGAACCCTTGCAGCCCAGCTTAACTATAAGAGATACAAATACAGCATCTTAAGAGAAGTTGTTCAGCGTGATAAGTATTTTCTTTTGACATACAATATATACTAATACTAGCTTTCCGCCCGCGGCTTCGCTCGCGTGTACTACACGACATTATTCTGATGGAATGTAATATTTTCGGGGATAAACTATGTTCCAGCTCCCAATCTACCCCCGTACCAAAAATTACATTGATCCTAATACCTACTTATTGATTTTCCCGTGGGAATATGATATTATAATCCTTGCCAGGGTCTCAAATTATTTACTTAAATACCAATTTCTGCCCCCAAATTAGCCCGCGCTTACAGTGATTTTTCCATACAATGAGATTTCCCGCGGTAAAAAGTAAAATATGTCCTTTCCAGGGCCTTAAACTGTCTCTATTCTAAACCACCCACCCTATATAAACATAACCCCCCCTCCCCCCTTTCTACCCTATTAGGTGTTTTTTTATTTTGCCTACGCGGATCATTTTTAATGATGACCTAGTAGTTATCCTTCATACCAATTTCCATACTCCTAAGTCCAGAACTGAGGAAGTTTTCATATAATCCTTAATCCCCCCTTTCTACCCTATTAAGGGTTTTTTTATAACTTCGCATACGTAGATCATTTTCAATCGTGACCATAGTATCCAACATACGAATTTTCATACTTCTAACTTTAGAAATGAGGAAGTTCCATATAAGCTTAATCCGCCGGTTTTACCCCATTATCGGGGAGTTTTTTTAACTTCGCTTACGCAGATAATTTTCAATCGTGATCAATATTCAACATACCAATTTTCATACTTCTAAGTTCAGAAATGAAGAAGTTCCATATAAACTTTATTTCCCCATTTTACCCTATTAAGGGGGAGTTTTTTTTACTTTGCTTACTCAGATCATTTTTAGTCGTAACTAGTATCCAACGTACCAATTTTCATGCTTCTGAATCCATAAATGAGGAAGTTCCATATAACCTTAACCCCCCCATTTTACCCCTTTAGGGGGGGAGTTTCCTAAAATCCGTTCTTAGCGGACGTCTCCTAGGCATAATCTACCTTCCTGCCAAATTACATCTTCGTTGGTCCAGTAGTTTTCGAGATTTCGTGATGAGTGAGTTATGTCCCCTCGATTTTATATATATAGATTATAAATGTGAAAGAGTGTTTGTTTGTATGTCCGTCTTTCACGTCAAAACGGAGCAACGGATCGACCTGTTTTTTTAGTATGTGGATAGTTTAGGAGCTAGAGAGTCCCATAGGCCAATTTTATCCCCGGAAAAATATCACATTCCCTCGGAAAAACGTCGTGTAGTACACGCGGCAAAACCGCGGGCGGAAGGCTATGTTCACTTTTCAATTTGACGACTCTGTATGAAATATGACAGGGAGAAAAAAATAGCCCTTGGCGAGTTTCTTGCCGGTTCTTCTCGTTACAAGGCCTCCCACCGTAGGATTTGCGAACCGATAGCGTAGCTTCATTGACGTTCACAAGTGCTGTATCAGCCTAAAATGAATAAATGATTTTTGATTTTGATTTTGATTTTGATGTGATATAAATTTATAATGTGTTAATACGTAGGTACTGTTTATGTAATATACACGGTATTTTTTTATCACCCCGGATATTTTTAGAGATTATTTTACTCATAAAAACAAACAACTTTTATTATAGGACCAACACTGAAGTCGCGAAAAAATATCAGCTGTTCCATACATTTTGATTAAATATTTTTGCACTTATGTATGGAATAGCTGTTTTTTTTTTTACGATTTTAGTGTTGGTCCCATAATAAAAATTGTTTGCTTTCATGAGCAGAATAATCCTTTTAATTTTATCCCGGGGTGATAAAAACATTACCGTGTATATTAAGTAAATAAATAAAATAATTCATACTTATTATAAAACTGTAAGTATGCGATTCTATTCAGGGGGCTACCGGCTAAAAATTGTGGGTATGGACATGGGCTTCATTTGACATTTGAAGCTTATATTACAGCCCTTAAAAGCACAAAATATGGGCATCAAATGTCAAATGAAGCCCATGTCAATTTTTTGCCGGTACAGGGGCTGTATACATTGAAAAGTCTTATGGAGAATTGTTAAATGTGATGAGCATTTTCTATTGACGTACAAAGTTTTAAGGTCTTGGTACACCTGCCTGGCTAGCATTACCATCATTATATCACGCGATATGATATAGCACGTCTTGCTGTCTTGCTTCCACCTTAATGGGGTAGGTAAGCAAGACAGCATGACGTGCTATATCATGTCGCGTGATAAAAGCCGTTCATGCTAGGCCAGCTGATGTGGAACCCTAGCAGCCAGGTTAAACTATATGAGATAGCATCTTAAGAGAAGTTGTTCAGCGTGATAAGTTCTTTCTTTTGACATACTGTTTGTATTGTTTGTATATCCGTCTTTCACGTCAAAACGGAGCAACGGATCGGCGTGTTTTTTAGTATGTGGATATTTTAGGAGCTAGAGAGTGACAAAGGCTAATTGATATCCCGAGAAAATATAACTTTCCCTCGAGATAACGTCGTGTAGTACAGGCGGGCGAAACCGCGGGCGGAAGGCTATGTGAAATATTTTTTTGTATCATAGCGCTAAACTAATATAATATATTAGGTAGTAGGTAAGTACCTACTCTTAATGTAACGTAATTTTGTAGTTTTCGGTTCGAAGTAAGAAACATTTCTTTATCGAGCCCGCGTGGTAGGTTCCGTGGGAATATCGGGATAAAATATAGCCTACTAGCTGTGCCCGCGACTTCGTTCGCGTGGAATAGTGACTTTCGGCAGCATTTTTAATTTTTGTTTTTCGTTTTTTTGTGTATTTATTTTATATAAGTAATATATAAAATAAATACACAAAAAAACGAAAACTACAAAATTACGTTACATTAAGAGTAGGTACTTACCTACCTACTACATTGATTTGCTAGCCGTTCGCATCTTTATCTAAAATTATAGTTTAAAACTAAAATGGTCTTTAAGCGCCTACTATTTTAATCGGCGATCGCAGAGGAGCGCTTAGTAAGACCAGCAATAATAACAGGGTGACCAGCGTAAGCTTTTATCCGGGTAATTTAGTAAATTGTTATGTTTATACTTAATAGTGAATAATCATACATGCTGGGTCATTTTTATGGGAACTCTGGCTTGGTACGGTTTCTTCTAGAGTGCAGGGAAACTTACGACACCTAATAGACAAACAAAAGGAATGGAAATTTTAGGCATTATTGTGAATTATTTTTATAAAAAAATAAAACCGCCTTCTAAAAACCCACATCAAAAAAGTAAGAAATAATTCCTCACCAAATAAATAACGTAAGTACTTTGAAGTCGGGCGTGAAACATGTACAATTTTTTGTTGTTTTTTAACCGACTTCAAAAAAAGGAGGAGGTTATCAATTCGACTGTATATTTTTTGTTAAAACCCGCCCGACTTCAAAGTACTTACGTTATTTATTTGGTGAGGAATTATTTCTTACTTTTTTGATGTGGTTTTTTAGAAGGCGGATTTATTTTTTTATAAAAATAATTTTTTTTTAACTCTTTTTAGTGCATCGTGCAGGCAATTTACGTGTTTTCTGGTATTTACCAGGTATGTGATCAAACTCAAAACCTCCTTTTTCGAAGTCGGTTAAAATACCTTGAGGTATCCCCTTTTTAACAAAACAAGAATCATCTAAATCGGTTTATAATCAAAGGAGTTATGCCTAAAGATACGTATTAAATTCACATAAAGTGGTAACGAAAACGACAGTATTTTCAAGATTTCCTGAAAACTACTGAACCGATTTCAAAATTTCAAAAAATGGGACCAACTTGGAAACCAACCTGATGTAATAACGTTTGAACCATTTCAATCGGTTCAGCCGTCTTCGAGTAATCGGTGGACATACACAAAAAAAAAAACTTACAGACGAATAGAGAACCTCCTCCTTTTTGATTTAGAAGTCGGTTAAAAAAGAAATATAATGTAGCTTACTTCCGCAAAAACACAACATGCAAGATGCACCGCCCGCCCGCCCGCAAAAATTGTACATGCACACAAACAACGAAACTATCAGCGCACAATACCAGTAGGTAGCAAGACAGACACACCTTGCACTTTCACCGATTAGACTACCTTACACTTGTTTCGCCCCAAAAGTGTCGAGGCATCCTCAGGAGTTGTTAGATCGTGCGAAATCCAGCAGCGAATGAGTTGCTACGACCACGGACGCCGTATTTAAAAGTACAGTGGTACACAATGGTTAGGGACTTTCGCCAAGCGACGCCTGATCCAATCAAATATTTTAGGAATTAGTTTGGTATATCCCTCACTTTCTTCTTTTATACGCTTAATTTTTTATAAGTTCAACTAATTTAGGAGATGATAGTGTCCATCTATACGTAAATCTTTTAATAAGGAGCAAGCCATAAATTCGTGAAAAAAGAATATGGTGTTACAATATATTTTAGACAAGTTGTTATTAGTTGTAGTTTTCTACGGAACATCAGATATTTTTCGTCACCCTTTCATTCACCCATGTTTTTGATAAAAGTTGTAAAACTTTTGTGAAATTTTTGTCATTATCATCATTATCAGCCATTTGATGTCTCCACTGCTGAGACACAGGCCTTCCTTATGCATGGATAATGGGAATGGACCATGACCCATCACGCGGGCTCAACGTCAACGCAGATTTCTGGGTATTAAACGACAGCCGGGACTAACGACTTGACGTGGTCACAAAGGTTTAGCACTCAAAATTTTATAAAAATATGTTTTTTTTTTTATTTTCCCAACATACACCCAAACAAGTTAATAACATCCAGACACGTTATTAGGTCACCATCACATGTTCCGTCTAACTGCCTCAAAATATTCCTAAAAAGTCTATTTTATCGATTATTCACCGGTTTTTATCGGTTGCCGATTATTTTAATCGGCTGCCCGGGCACGGGTGTCCGCCGGTCGGTAATGGTCGTAATCGGCCGCTAATCGGACCACAATTTACGAAATTGTCGATCCATGTCGGCGACTGCGCCCGCGCCGGTCGAACGAGGGATGGGACGTATCGATCGATCGATTGTTGACGTTTGGGATCGACTTTGAGCTTATCGATAACAAACTGAAACTCATAATATGAAAAAATAAAATGGAAAAATAGCACCCAGCCTTGCAAGTAGAATTTTCGGATGGGATTCGAAAACGCGAGTAGAGACTGATATCACTGATATTGGCAGAATTGCATTTTTTATCCATATTTTTTTTAAATCATAATTAAACTCAATCTATACAAATAAATAAAATTGGAGTGTCTGTTTGTAACATTAAAATAACCGTTTGTAACTTTTTACTACATGCATATGATTATATTTACGGTAGACTTACATTACACGGTAATTTTTTACAATTTTTGTCTGTCTGTCTGTCTGTTTGTTCCGGCTAATCTCTGAAACGGCAGGACCGATTTTGACGGGACTTTCACTGGCAGGTAGCTAATATAATAAGGAGTAACTTAGGCTACTTTTTATCCCGGAAAAATATCACATTCCCTCGGGATAGCGTCGTGTAGTTTATTATAAATGCGAAAGTTTGTGGGTATGGATGTTTGTTACTCTTTCACGCAAAAACTACTGAAATGATCTGGGTGAAATTTGCAACAGATATAGATTATAGCCTGGAATAGCACATAGGGTACTTTTTATCCCGATATTCCCACGGGAATTGGAACCACGCGGGTAAAACCGCGGGCGGCCGCTAGTATTATATAAATTATATAAATAAATTATATAGACATGTAAATTCTCTTGAATCCTCCAACATTTTATCCTATCACCGTAAAGACAAGAAAAACGGATGAAAAAAGCTCATCAGTTTTAACAGAGGCACATTTAAGAGTGTTCTTAGTACAAAATCGCGTGGATTTCTTTTATATAGAGCTCCTTACGAATCACCTGAATTTTCGCGCCTACCAAAATCTTTTCCCGTGGTGTAATATATTTGTATAGCTAAATTAATCAAAATTGATGTAGTTGGTGTTAATTTCATTATTTCTATGAGTCAACAAATTGAACTGTCTGTAAAACTTGAATTTAAGTAATATACTATTTTCATTTATAAATAGAGAATATTCCATTAGAGTTTTTTTAACATATGCATTGAAATTCAGCCACTTATATTTCTAGGAACAAATTTAAGTGTAACGTATAAATAGACATGTGCATATAAGTATATAAGTATTCAGAAAGCTATCACGTTTAAAATATTCAACAAAAACTACACTACCGGACCGACATCTGAATCGGCTATTGTTAAAACCCCACAAGTAACACTTTTTTCGAAATTCGTTTTTTTGCATTTTTGTATTCCTTGTCTATGGTTACATCTAGAATGAGTATTTAAATAACACAACTGCAGTCAAATCAGTACAAAAAAACGATCTTCCTAAAACGGTTGATTGTTAAAACAACATAAGTTCTGCAAAGATGTAATGATTCTTTTGAGAAAAATATGGACTCTGATATAGAAGAAATAGCAGTAGTACCCAAAAAGCGAAGTAGAAATGAACATTCTTATCAACGCAATATTATTAAGAAAGCCCGAGTATCTGGTGAGGCATACATTTCTCGTAATGGAAGACGAAAAGAACAAAGAATTTTATGATGATCTACTACAATGGCCCACTACAACTTTGGAAAGTATAGATGAAAATGAAGGTGATTGTGACTAACAAGACAAATTAGTGTGATTATTTTTAAGATTTAAAGATTTTTGAATAAAATTATTAGATAATCTGCTGTGTTTTTCTTAACTTTTCCTTTTTTTATTGCCTTGAGTTATTCAAATTGAGTGTTAAAACAACACATATAACACATTGATTGTAACAACAACACAAGTGAAAAAAAAACAAATAATAATGTAGCATACTTAACACATTTAGAATATTAAAAAAAGGTAATTTTTGGCCAGGTATATATATTAACTGTAACATATATTAATTACAAACATCTATATACAATATATATTAAAAAAAACAGTTTTTTGTCTCTGCTGAAAAATTTACTCAAGGTTACTTGTGGCGTTTTAACAATCACCGATTCATCTGCAGAATAGAGTTATCGATAATCGCATCTCGACCGCATTGTTTGTAACAAATTATATGAAAAAAGATGTAAAATTGGCAGCGAACCGCCGGCTAACCCCCGTATTGATCACAATAATCGATCGTGTGCCGCGTAATTGCATCGGATCGACCCATTATGTCATTATAGTCGTCAGAGCGAAACAATAGAATACCCTGAAAAGGAAAAATCGACTTTATCTTCCTAACTTTGAGGTGGAAATTCTTGAAACTCTCTTTGAGAAGTTGCGTCGTTTCGATTTTGCAAAGGAGATTGTAATCGTTTTCAAATTTGGAATTTTATAATAAAAGACAATAGAGTTGAGGTTAGGTCGGTGAAGGCGCGGGCAGTAAGTGTTCCAATTTCAAAATTGGCAGTGATCGGTTGTCGGCGCCCGCGCCTGACGTCACCACATGACAGATGACAGCACCGTTTTTGGACGCATTTTAAAAATAAACACCCGTGTTACGTTCTAAGAATAAAGGTTAGTAAATCAACTGTAATGCTTGGGGTACACGGGTACCTACATTGAACAGTATAGTAGCAAAGAGAGTAAAGTAAAAAATAACACTTGTGGCTCCCTGCGGTGTTACCCGTGCAGTACTCGTTCCCGTGGGATAAAATATAGCCTATGTTACTCAGGAAGAATGTAGCTTTCTAAAGGTCACAGCAGATACATCAACTCGGAAAGGGATCGTAAACGTATCAACTCGAGCGGTTCAGTATTCTTTGTATGACACCTCCTACTGCAAAGCACACTAATCGGAATCGTAACGTCTCGCCTCGGGACTTGCGGGTCGCTCAACTTGCTATCCCCGCGCTTACCGCTAGTCGTCCACGCGCTCACGTCTCTCCGTACCCGAGCTTACGGCTCTACGCACAGTGGTCTGAAAATGAAAATGAACATCAATATTTTATTTTTATTTTTTTTATAATTTTTTTCTCTCGTTCTTTTTTTTTATATGGAACCACTGTGCGGCGAGCCGTAAGCGCGGCGTCGCCTAGCCGTAAGCGCGGCGTCACCTAGCCGTAGCCGAGCCGACGTACCGACGCTGATCCGGTTTGGTTACGTGCTTGCGTTAGGTTGACGCCTGGTTGACGGCGAGGCGAAGGCGATACGGTGTCGATCCCTTTCCGGGTTGATGTAATGTGCTGTGTCCTTAATAGTGAAAGAAATTTTTGAAATCGGTCCAGTTGTTTTTGGGTTTATCCATTACAAAAATACAAACAAAAATCAAATTTGATTTTATCTTTATAATATTACAGTAAGTACTTACGTATAGATACATGACAATAAAAAATTAAATGGTATTAACAGGTACTTCGATCAACAATAACACCTAGAACAGGGTATTAACTTAATATTGGTTAGTGAACCATGTCGCAGGCGGATGGTTGAATCCGCCGGATAGTAAAGTATGGCAGCATGTACCCTTCGGAAGTCCTGTAGAACACGTGATAGGTTAGAAATTTTTAGAAATATCGTGGTTATATTTTTGAGTTTGTGACTCCGACAACTTATGGGAAGATAAAATAGCTTACGGAAAAAATGATCGGCCTAGGCGTTTAATTAAATGGCGGATTCAACCATTTGGTTGCGACATACATATAATTTTACAACTTGCAAAAATTCTATTACTTAATTGCGAATCACGATTTGCTGCTTTATTATAAATTTAGCTGCCCAATAGGAGTCTATGGCCGCGACTGCCACAAGTCTTGGCGTCTAGTATATAGTAAGTTTTTTTTTCTAAAACATACGTAGGTACAAAAACTTTTGTCTTAGTGAACGGCACGTGATACCTGCACGGTTAATTCACAGCACTTTGTTTCGGGACCTTCAGATTCACGCCGAGATTGGGTTTCCACACCGGAACCAATGTCTGTTGATGAAACTGAAAACTATCGATTCCGGACGTAGCGTTTGCTTTTTTCTTTTCCTTTCCAATTCTCGCATGAACATTGTTGACAAACTAAAAGACCATTATGACTCATTTTGTTTCGTATACTTAAAAAAGTTAAGTTAGTTTAGGTAGATAACGATACATATAATAACAAAATTTGTCGCAAAAAAAAACTTTCGCATTTATAATAAACTATGCCTGCGTTAATTTGAGAAAAAGGAAAATACCTTCTAAAATAGTAGATTGTACAACAAGTGCATAAAACGTACCATTTTACCCGAAGGCAAGGGTGGATAGTCCATTCGAGGATAAAATGGGTTTTTGTACGAGTTATACACTCTGTTTTTCACTTCGAGTGTGAGGAAAATAAATAACAATATTGCAAAAAAGAAAAAATAAAGACTTCGCCATATTGGCGGGAACACTTTCTTTTTCTTTTTCCTTTTTTTATACGTGGCAGTGGCAGCACCGTGACTTTAGCATACTTAGATCGTAGTCCATAATGCTTATTTCTTAGAAAACTCATTAATTTTGCCTAGTTTTATTTAATTTAGTAATTTAACATGGATTATGTACAAAATTTAAGAAACAGAATTAAATAACAGGTTTATACAGGGTAATTTTTTTATCAGTGCACAAATTTTTAGGATCGACTCAGAATCGATAAGTGAACAACTTTCTCCTAGAAACATGGGTCGAAATACGACAAAAATTTTTGGACTTCCCATACTAATTCGATCACGTGATCAGTCCGATTTGTATGAAAGGTCAAAATTTTTTTGTCATATTTCGACCTATGTTTCTAGGAGAAAGTTGTTCACTTACCGATTCTGAGTCGATCCTAAAAATTTGTGCACTGATATAAAAATTTTCCTGTATAACGAAGTTTAATTGCGTGTGTGACTGTTTACCTGACGACCTTTGTCTTAGAATCTGAGACTTAGACGAAGATTTTACTTTATGCACTAGAGCATAAAAAGCGATTTTATGCAGCCTATACCCAACATAAACACGAACTTTACGAGCATGAGAAGTGAAAAGGTTTTTTTTTCCGTTTCTGCAACATTTTTCATTAATGCTCCGCTTCTGTTGGTCGTAGCGTGATGTTATATACCTCTGTTGGCCTTCCTCGATAAATGGACTATCCAACACAAAAAATAATTTGTCCAGTACTTTTTGAGATTAGCGCGTTCAAACAAACAAACTTAAATTTATAATATTTTAGTATAGATATAATAATAATAGCAGCTTCCTAGGTCAGGCTTCAAAGTATCCTAGGTGATGCCAGTCTATGTATAATCTATCCCTGTTGCAAATTTCATCCAGATCCGTTCAGTAGGTATTAGTTTTTGCGTGAAAGAGTAACAAACATACCTACATCCATACTCACAGACTTTCGCATTTATAATACCTATAGTAGGCTACGATCAATACCAATACCTAGCCCTAGCACGAAAAACTGTCGCTATGGCAACCGTTATCGTGATCGTATTATTTTGTATGAAAACCAGAGCAGCCAGCGCCTCTTTCGGTCGTATAAGGAAATGAAATTCAATACCATGTTTGCCAGTAGCACTTTTACAGCTTTTGAAGGACGGTAAAATTTACTAATAAATTACCATTATGTTTTTTTTTTCATCTTATGGGTAAAACAGAGCCACTTAGATACATTTTAATATATCCTGAAAATAGCCAGTGAGTGATCAATGATATAAAAATCTCGAAATAAACTAACAACAAAGCATATCAGAATTCGCACAGTATAAAAACCAACTACCTAACTTATAATATTCTCCAAAGCCATTATGCTGAGTAAAAAAGGCCCCGACACGAGTTTACGAGGTTCGAACCCCGGTCGGCGCACTGATGTGGTTACTAACCGCAACCCAGATTAACGCTGTAGTTACATTATGTATGTACTTTTGTATTCTAAAGGGACCAAAAAGTTTGTAGTACTTATCAAACACTGAAAGGCTCGTTCACACAGGATGCCGTCATTGAAGATTCGTCAAAAAATAGTTATCAATACAACAATAAACAACATTCTTTATTCACAAACACAGATTCGTAATACAGTCGGTATCTGGTAAATAGGGCTTGTAAATCCATACTCAGTATATTATAAAAGGGAAAATTAGATCGTTTGTATAACAAAAATGGCTGAACGGATTTAATGAAAAAGATTAAATAACAATGACCCGGAATAAGACAGAACATACATTTTATCCCGAATTTATCACGGAAACGAAAACCACTGGGGCAAAATCGCTGGCAGCAACTAATAAATAAATAAAGTAACGCCAAATTAATTAAGTTTTGGTTTCACTGTACAACTTTTATGTAATTATTGTTTTTGTAATGTCCATATTGTGAGACTGAATAAAGTTATTTGTATTTGTATTTTGTATAAATCATAGCAAATGTCACACATTAAGTAAAAAGCAGAGGATGTGCAGCATTTGCTGATGGAATGTGTCAGGAATAATAATGAGAGACAGCTATTGATGACTGAATTCAACCTTAACAACCTAGAATATCGGACTTATTTATACTATTTTGTCAGAACCAAAATGAAATGTTGCAAAAAAAATGTGTCGTCTTGTTACGCTTTTGCAATAGCTGCCTCTTATTTGGTCAGTCTTATATAGTACTAGCTTACCGCCCGCGGCTTCGCCCGCGTGGACTACACGACGTTATCCCGCGGGAATGTGCCATTTTTCGGGATAAAAAGTAGCCTATGTTCCTCTCCAGGCTACAAAGTATCTGTGTCCCAAATTTCAGCCAAATCCATTCAGCCGTTTTGGCGTGATTGAGTAACAAACATCCAAACATCCAAACATCTAAACTTTCACATTTATAATATTAAGTAGGATTATTGGTTAGTAATTAGTATAAGGTTACAATGGGGTTGGCATGTCTATTAAATCAAAAACCACTCTCAAAATTTTAGATTATAAAATAAAGTAGGACAGAAGCCTCGGTTTTGGCTACTGTACCGGTTTTGGCCACTTTTTGCTCTAAAAGTTTTCTAAACAACTTTTTGGAATTTTTCCCAAACGCAATTAAAATAAGGTATTTTAAGGTAGTAATAACAACCGTAAGAATTCTATACGTCATACGATTTTTTTTCAATAAATCCCATTTTCTGTTTTAAAAAATGTTTTGTATGAAAATTTTAAGAAATATGTTTTGGATGAAATACTTTATAAACCCTTTGTTTTTTACAATTAAATTGTTGTTTTGCAATTGATTGGTTTCTAGCGCATTAGAATATATTGATTTAACCTGGGTTTGGTTTTGATTTTTCGCTATACTTACAAAAGTTTAACTATCAATAAGTGGCCAAAACCGGTACATTTGGCACCTCTCACACATTTTGTGTCATGTACAAAAAACTGTTTTTTATTTTAAAAATGTACCTTTAAAGGTAGATAAATTATTTATAATTTAAGATATAATTTGCCTCTTAAATACCTAAAACCATTTAGTACTTAGTAATTAAAAGTCAAAAAATCCTTAAAGTGGCCACAAAAGGTACCCCTGCCCTACCTAAAAAAAAAAGCAAGACTGACTACTAACTCAGCCGAAATGGCTGAAAATAAAAAAAATACCAGAATATCTTTTTTCTTACTGTTGGATACAATATTGCGCGTCGAAATCTTAAAATACTTACTTGGTTTGTTTGGGTGGTGAAGATGATGTATTGGTATAATAGAAGCTTGTAAATTATCTCGTTGTTTGCATATTACAAAACAAAATGTTAAGTTGCTGCTGCTATTAAAAATAGGCTCTCATTTATAATTTCCCGCATCTTATTTCACATTATGTTAGGGAAATTAGTACTTATAATAGAACCGGTTCAATTAACTCGTTGATCACCTACATACAAAAAAAATATGTTGCAGCTGCAAAAAAATTTTATTTCACGAAAATCATTCTTTACAAAACGTAGACTGGGGGCTAATTGTCCACGTCAACATCTATCGCTATCGAATTCAGTTTGACATCCATCACCTTGTTGTTGAAGGCGGTTGAAAAAATATTTGTGGTAGTGCAGTAATGCTTCTACAATATCTTACAAACTAAGCGATATTGTGATCGATGTTCGAGTTAGACAATCAAGAGGCCAGTCTCAGCCAGTAGTACGGAATTAATAGAGCAACGCCGAACAAGTGTTCCTCACGTTTATCATCAATCGATTGAAATTAATATCGAATGTCGTAAATAATCGATCACCGCGATGCTACTGCCTCCGTAATGGCCTACCATCCATTTGAGCTGCTGTCGACACGGACAGACAATCATTACTTATTTCTTTGCTTATTACGTAATGGTAAGCGTAAGCAATTGAAGAAATAATACTAAGAGGCTACCTAGTCAAGCGGAATGGCCGTTTTAGCTCTATGAACGGATTAACTTGAACAGGTTTTTTAAGTTCATTCAATTGTCATTTTGTGTTTAAGCAATTAATTGACTCGAATACTTTACTGAAGAGCTAGCTTAGGCCCTATTCGTTACTTATTTATCTTACTTTTCTTATTAATATTACAAATGCAAAGGATATTTTGATCATTTCAATTCTACTCGCTCGCAGAACTGACAACCGTTGGGGGGAGATGTTCTGGAGTGGCGACCGGGCGACGCAACGTAGCAGGACGGCCCCCCTAGTTGGACCGATGACCTGGCGAAGGTTGCGGAAAGCCGATAGCTGCAATTAGTCCACAGCTGCTCTTAGGGCGCTCAAAGGAGGAGGGATTATGTTCAGCAGGGGACCCAAAATGGCTGATAATGATGATGATGATTTTGATGATTGGATGTTTGTTACTCAATCACTATGAAACGCCTGAACGGATCTGGATGAAATCTGACACAGAGGTACCTAGATTATACACTAAAATAATAATTAGGCTTTTTTTACCCCGTGAAAATATCGTGTACTTTGTTCACGTGTGTCAAGTGTATGGTATGTGAATGAAGTGCTATTTGCTTCATTACGATGTAAGGCGAACGTTAAATAGGAATTGCATCATATGGACATCTTTCGTTTTTAAGGTTCCGAACCAAAATGGTAAAAAGGAACCTTATCTTATAAGAATAACTATCTATGCTGTTAGCATTAGGATTAGCGTATTTAGGTATATTGCCGTTGTAGTTTATCAGATTATTTAGGCTAATGATTTATTTTATTTGTTGTTCATATTTATACCTGAAATCATACGTTTTCTATGGGAAATGGTAACGACATGAATTATCAATTATCAAGAGTCATTTATGAGTTTATAAAAATAATTTTAAATTTCAGTAAATAGAGCACACGTTAAAAAGCACGACACTCCTCAGTATTTGCCTACTTTCAAAAAACTCTTTTGATCTCTTTCAAAAAAGTACTCTCTCTTTCACCGTTTGTTCCAAACAAATCGCAGAGGGGCAGTTAACACCGAACACCACAAAAAACCTTCTACAATCGATTAATCCCAGCTAAAAACTAATCAAGCCTATCTGAAAATCGACTAACAAAACTCCTTAGTTCTCGGGGACTTAAAAAAAAGAAAGTAGAGAGAAAAAAACCAAATGAATGAAGGCGGCCCTTCTGCACATAAATCATGTGAGAGATCCCGACTAAGATTTTAATAAACATGAGGGGCTATCTGGCAATATTCATTCATGAATGTTTTTTTATCATTTTAATTACGTATAGGTCGTGTGAAGGGGCTTTGTTTGTGGTCAACCGAAACGGGTTGTAAAGGGTTAATTTTATGATGTGTTGGCATTAGATTATTAGTTTTTTTGTGAATAAATGCAGTTCAGGAAGTAAAGAGAGATAATATATTATGTCCTCATGTCCTCAGTTAGATATATCTATAAAACTCTTGCATTACTGACTGACAGACAACGCACAGCCGAAACTCCTGGACACATGAAGCTGAAATTTGGCATGTATGTTCTTTGGGGAAAGTAGGGGAGCACCAATAGAGGATTTTCGGAAATTCCCCCTCCAAGGGGTATAAAAGGGGGTCCACGCAGACCAAGTCGCGAGTGGAGCGGTAGTCGACTAATATAAGATTAGAGTCCTAGCACTTAAACTACGTTGGAAGAATATCACACCTCCACCGCTCAAATAGTATAATAACGCAAAGTTTTTGAGAAACGGTTTTTTTTTACAGCTTACGAACGTGTTCTTAAAATAAAGATGGTAGCGCACCTTATTTGTAAGAAATAATTATCGAACTAAAATACTACTCAAAGTAGGATTGTGAATTTGTTATGGTGTGCATATGTGCAGTGTAGGTTTGTAATTATATGTATAGCTCCTTCTTTCAGTCAACCTTACTTAAATATTGCGATAACAGGCGGTGGTAAAGGGCTAGTTCAAAGAGCAACTTTACATTAAATGTGTGAAATTTGATAATAATAAATATTAATAATATAAGTATAAATACTCGGTTTTACTAAAATAACTGTACCTACATATTAAGTCAATGATTTAAGCAATTTTTCTAACTCTAAAGCAATAAAGAACTTCATGTTCTATGAAACACGATAAAGCAGTAAATTAAACGAACATGTCCGATTTATTTCCACAACCACTTGATTTCACAACAATTAAGTGAGGTGTGACTTTGATTGGAAATGTTGCCATGGTTGACGGTAACAACCAAAGAGCTTAGACTAAATACCGAGGTAACTGGAGATAGTACTAACATTTTTTTGTAGACTGTGGCTGTCTTCCGTTTCACCTACAAAACGTATGGTCATATGAGACAACAGACAGCCACTACGTACTAAATGTCAAATTTGCTGGGTACACTTTTTATACAGGCTGAAAACTCCAGTTTCCTTGTAGAATCTCCTAGGTAACAACCGTCGCGGTTAACACACGCGATAGCCATGCCATACACGCCGCCACTTGAAGCTAGAAGAAGAAACAAGTGAAGACTAGCGGCCTCAACCGTGTGCAGCGTTCAATACAATAATATGTATGAATATTATAGGGAAAAGCTCGGTGGCGGAGATTTGTGGTTGTGGCCCGCATGCGGCGGTAGTGTTCAAGCCGACCACCAATACAAGGATATACAATCTCTTTTGAGCTACGGAGGTTTTACTCACGTAGTTCGAGGTTGCGAGGAAGAAAAAACAACAAATGAAGATTGTTGTATCCAAAGAGCTTAGACTACATACTGCGGTAACTGGAGAGTGCAGTACTAACACTTTTTTGTGGCACTGTGGCTGTCTTCCGTCTCACCTACACTTTGAAAAAATACGTACGGTTATATGAGACAACTGACAGCCAATACGTACTAAAGTGCTCGTCAGATAAGTCTGCGCGCGGTAAAAATCGAATACTAATCTTTTCTATAACATAAGAACAAAAAAATGCACTGTAACTAGCGCCAAAAACGCGCCAGTCACGCGCAGAGTTATCTGACACACACTCTAAATGTCTAATTTGCGGGGTACACTTTTTTTTCAGGCTGAAAACTCCAGTTTCCTTGTACAAACTCCTTGGTTGTATCCGTCATATTTTTTCATCATATCAAAATACACATATTTTTACTTAAATGTAACTTTTGTTTTTTTATATCTAGAGTCCTAGACCTAGATCTAATTAGTTCAACACTAAACAGTTAATTTAAACTACAAACAAATTAGAGAGTACTCATAGTGTGGGCGGACATTAGTGGAAAAACACTATGCTTAAATCAACAAACCCTTCTTAAATTTTGCCTATGTGTGATTTTAATTACTTCAGGTTTTCATGGAAACTAGCTAGTTTTCGGTTACACGCTTCATTCAGTACAACATGCATTCGTTGGAAAGATACATGCTCTTTTTTGTGTTTTATGGGTACAGAATCGAATTATCATTGTAGCGAAATGGGTCGCTTCATTTGTTTTATGCCACAGCACTGGCTTGCAAAATTAAGAAATGGGTCCGTGCAGTGTAATTTGCTATCTCCAATATTAAGACTTTTCCCATTTAACTCTGGGAAACCCCGTATAAAACGATTAGATCCACTTTATGTAGTAGGTATCGCCGTTAGATTGCAATGATACCCCGTTATCCAGGAGCCTTAGACACTTGAGACAGAAGCCTATAACAATTATTGACTACATCTCTACATACTTAGTATAAAATATTCAATGAGAAACCTTGACTATTATTCAACAAAGAATGGAGAAGTGTGATCGAGAGTTCATTTCCATTATTTGCAAAGGCTTCAAAAACACTCAAGTGCAGATGCTTGAAATATTCTAATTTCAAACGTCGTTTTTCCTTTTTTATGCTTTCATGGCTTTCCCCCGACGTCGTTTTCCCACCATTTTCGTCACCACAGACAAACATGTCATCATGTTTAGCAAATAATATAAAAAGTTTATTTTAATTTCGTGACCAGTGTTATTAGAACTTTCAAAGTTGCTTGTTTGTAACGTTCTCATTTTAAAAGTGGTTTACACATTGGGTGACATTGGTATCTATGTCCTTCCGCCAACGTTGTTTAACTTCACACCATTTTCGATACCACAGTCTAAAATAATAATATATCTTGCTTAGCAAAAAATCTAAAAAGAGTTCCTTCCATTTCTCGACCAGTATTTGTACGCAGTATCTTGAGGTTACCCAGACCGGTACCACAATCGTACATCTAGCCGGTAGGCGGGACGGCAGCAGCAGTAATTATGGGGGCCGGCTTCCTGGCTCCAGTGGTCGATGTTTCTTTTTCTTTCTCATGGCACTGGCCACTGCTGGGGAATGTAAATGAAAAATCATGATGGAGCAATTCAAAATTCAAAGTTTTTACTTTTTTATTTTTCCTTTTCTTAGTTCTGTCAGTTGACACTGACAGCGGTTCAAGAAGGTTGAAATTGGCGCATGAAAACTTGGATTTCGAAACTTCCAAAAACTAGACCTAGGGAAAGTACCTACCTACTAGATCCAATCTGGCGTGGCAACAATCCAAACCTTAGATTGTTGACAAAAAGTCGTAATTCTGGATATTATGTGATTAATTTCAATCTGGCATCAATGAACACCATACATGACCAATCTGACATCAATCTTACACAAGGTCGCGCCAGATGGATCGTCTATAATTTTTCATTCAGAAAATCCAGTCACATATAAACAAACAAGCTTTTCCCATGAAATAAAATCACTTTTTACGGATTTTATCACGGATATTGGACACATCATTGGTGACGTTTATTACATCATTTGTGTTTTTAAAAGATTTTTGGTTTTTCCCGACGTTTCACATACTATTCATTGGTTTCGCCACCGTTTCCGTGTCTACGGCGGCCGCTGGAAAGGTACCGAAACGTCGGAAAACCTTACTAAAAATTAGCAATTAAGTATTATATGTGCAATATACGCGTGATTAAATCCGTAAAAATGGTTTTATTTCAATGAACAGTTCGTGCAGAAATCTAAGACTTAAACTTTTCCCATTTATAATTATAGGTAGTATTAGTTGGATATTGATTTTTAATAGGTACTTACCTAAGTCCTAACGTAGAAGATGATCATGTTGCACTTAGTTCTATTAGCACTACGAAGCAAAGCTACGAGTATCTTATTTTTATTACCTATATTCTTTATTGCACAAATTATATATAACAGTTAAAATGTATGAGTATGTTTGGCAAAGGTGGATTTATCCCTGAAAGAGATCTCTTCCAGTCAACCTAAATTTAGTTGAGAAAATCGTAAAAAGGGTGACACAAAGTGCAACAGAAAAAGATAATTATAAACATATTTGATTTAACTTAAAAAACACATTAATACCGAAATATATATAAATATACCTAGGTACATATATTACATATAAATACTAATGAACATAATGATCATGAGAAAGTGATCTTTCAACTTTGTTTTAAAAGATGCTAAGGAACACTGAGAAAAACGGGCTACTTAAAATTGGCAAATTTGTAATGTACCGGCAGCCAGATACGTATAATGTGCTTTTCACAGGTAAATTGTAAGAGCGATACTTATAATGTAACGACACCATGTTAAGTAAGTATGCGGCATAATGCTCTGTAAAGACAATGTAAACGAGTTACTTGTAATGTGGCCGCATCCCTAATACGTAAGCCACATCATGAAATTACTGTGCCCGCACCGTTAACATTTACGTATGCGGTTTAATGATGCCGCATATGTAATAACAGAGCAGCATACGTAAATTACTTAACCCGCAACAGGAAATATGTATGCGCTATACGTACGGAGTTATGCAGACGCATTATTTCAGTATCCAGGCTCTTTATAACAGTAACTGGTTTCCAAATCATTGTACTGACTCCGTCTCATTAAGTAATGGTCCCGGTTACGTACATAATGTACGAGCAGGGTCGGGGATATGCAGATACATTTTACGCGCACTGGATAATTAATAATGTCTCCGCATACATAATCATTTACGTATCCTGGGTCATTTTACGAACTCCGTTTACTTACTAACTGTGTTCGGTACATAAAATCTTTATGACGTCAGCCGCATCATGAAATTACTGTGGCGCACTCTTAACATTTACGTATGCGGTTTAATGATTCCACACAGAGCAGCATACGTAATCTACTTAACCCGTAACATAAAATATGTATGCGCTATACGTACGAAGTTATACAGCCGCATTATTTCAGTATCCAGGCTCTTTATAACAGTAACTGATTGCTAAATCATTGTACTGACTCCGTCTCATTACGTAATGGTCCCGGTTACGTACATAATGTATGAGCAGGGTCGGGGATATGCCGATACATTTTTCGCACACTGGATGATTAATAATGTCTCCGCCTACATATACGTATTCGGGCTCATTTTACAAACTCCGTTTACGTACTGACTGTGTTCGGTACATAGAATCTTTATGACGTCAGCCGGATCATGAAATTACTGTGGCGCACTCTTAATATTTACGTATGCGGTTTAATGATTCTACACAGAGCAGCATACGTAATTTACTTAACCCGTAACATAAAATATGTATGCGCTATACGTACGAAGTTATACAGCCGCATTATTTAAGTATCCAGGCTCTTTATAACAGTAACTGTAGGGCTAGCACAACTTAACGCGACTCGAGTGAGAAAAAGTCGCGAGCACTTTCGACCAATCAGATCGATCGTAGATAGCGCGCGTGACTTAAGGCGACCGACGTGCTGATTGGTTGGAAGGAACACGAAAAACTATGTCGCTCGAGTCGCGCTGAGTTGTAGCCCTACTGGTTGCTAAATCATTGTACTGACTTTAAGTAATGGTCCTGGTTGCGTAGGTACATAATGTACGAGCAGGGTCGGGACTGTGTCAATACAATTTTACGCGCACTGGATCTGTCTGGGCTCATTGTACGAACTCCGTTTACTTACTGACTACGTTCCGTAGATACTACATACCAGTGGCCACGTTGTACTTAATTTAAGTTATTTAAGTAATCGGATTGTTCATCCTTCGTAACAGTAAACTAGTCTTGTTGCCATATAATTACACATCATTTCACACACATTCCGGTTACGAAAGCATACGGTTATGCTGTCTTTTAATACACAATCAATACACAATCTGCAAAACGTTAAAACTTAATATTATCCTGTCAAATCAAATCGACTTAACAGCTAGGAAGACGTGATAGTGATATGCCCCCAGTACACGATGGTCGATCATGGTCGGCGACCATGACCAATACATCGTACATTGACACTTTTAAACGAACAAGTTTAAAAAGGTTCTTTCAAAAGTGTCAATGTACGATGTATTGGTCATGGTCGCCGACCATGATCGGCCATCGTGTACTGGGGGCATAAGGGTATGGGGTGCTAGCCCGGGGACAACAAAACTGTTCTGCTGATGTTGGATGAAGGTTGTATATATATCAACTTGATAGAATTATTCTGCTTGCGCGATGTAGAAATTCCATATAAATTGGTAGGCCCGCATAGTTGCTACGGTGCGTCAGCGGTAGGTAGCGCCATCAGTCGGCTATTAGCGGAGTCTTGTCTGAGTAGAGGCAGTCTTCTTCGTGCTGTGGTTGCCGTCGGTGTGTTATGTGCGTCGTCGTCCAGATGTCGCCACAAACTGAAGTTACTTTATCTAGGTACTTATTTCATTCAGTGTTAGAATCATGCTCTTAAAAATAAAAGGAATATAATTAATTACACCACAATAAAATACTAAGTATTTTAGGTACGCATTTCAGTATTTTTGTAGGTTAGGTTTTTTTTAATTATATGTATGTACACCGATTAGGTACCTACTCGAAGACGGCTGAACCGATTGAAATGATTCAAACGTTATATTATAACATCAGGTTTTTTCCCAAGTTGGTAACATTTTTTGAAATTTTGAAATCGGTTCAGTAGTTTTCAGGAAATCTTGAAAATACTGTCGTTTTCGTTACCACTTTATGTGAATTTATTACGTAGGTACCTATCTTTAGGCATAGGTAACTCCTTTGTTTATAAACCGATTTAGATGATTCTTGTTTTGTTGGAAAGGGGGTAAGTACCTCAAGGTATTTTAATCGACTTCAAAAGAGGAGGTTATCAGTTTGATCACATACCTATTTACCAGAAAACACGTAAATTGCCTGCATGATGCACTAAAAAGAGTGAAATAAAAAATATTTTTATAAAAAAATAAAACCGCCTTCAAAAAAAAGACATCAAAAATGAAAAAAATAATCCCTCACCAAATAACGTAAGTACCTACTTTGAAGTCGGGCGGGTTTTAACAAAAACAACAAAAAACTGTATCTACATGTTTCACGCCCAACTTCAAAGTACCTAGGTACTTACTTACGTTATTTGGTGAGGGATTATTTTTTACTTTTTTGATGTCTTTTTTTGAAGGCGGTTTTATTTTTTTATAAAAATATTTTTTATGATCGAAGGGTATGGTGCGTACCTATTAACGCAACCTGGTTTTTGTACCAGGTTTTTACTTCCAGGTACGGAAACCAGGTGCCAGCCCCGAAATACTTGCAAGACCTTCTAAGTATTTTACTAGTAGGTAGGTACCTACGCGCTCACCGTCATGATCAAGGTCACCGCACTTGCAAAGTCAAAAACTGTCTAGTATAGGAAATTAAGCTTTACCTAGGTGGGAATAAGTTACATTATTGCTCAAAAATAAGAACATTTAGGTACCTAACCTTCCTATCTGGTCTGGTGGGAATAAGTAACATCATCATGTCAGCCGAACGACGTCCACTGCTGGGCATAAGCCTCCCCCAAGGATCTCCACCACGATCGGTCCTGCGCTGCCCGCATCCAGCGGCTTCCCGCGACCTTGACTAGATCGTCGGTCCACCTTGTAGGGGGCCTGCCCACGGAACGTCGTTCGGTACGCGGTCGCCATTCGAGAACCTTTCCGCCCCAACGGCCATCGGTTCTCCGCGCTGTGTTGTGACTTGTGACCCGTTCCGCCCACTGCCATTTTCACGATGCAGGTAAGTACCTAGGTACCTACCTACCTAATTCTTCGAGCGATATCGGTTTTTTTAGTTCTCCTGCGGATCTCATCATTTCTGATTCGATCGCGCAGGGAAATACCGAGCATCGCTCTCTTCATTAGGTACCTACGTGATATCTAAGCTAGTTAAGGCTGGGATTCCCCAAAATAGGGTATTTAAATTATGGATTACTCGCAAATCACAAGTACTTAAAGTATGGAAAAATTATATGTTATTAGGTATACAGTTATTTATCTAGTGCTTCCGGCCGTTTTTTTCAATTGGTGATATTTTACTGTGTCAAATAAAATCCCAAACATCCGTCTAATCGTAATCCAAATATCCTTTTAATTGCAGTATAGGTACTTGGTTTTAGTTAATAAAAATATACTTACTTACGAAAATAATTGTCTTTGAATAGCCGAGGGATTCCGGCCGTCATAAGTTTAAAAATTTTATTACCTATTCAATTTTTAATTGAATTTTAAGTGATTTTCGATTCGCGGGGCGCTCGGCCGGCTGCCGCTGCGTCCACGTGAAGTGTATCGCGCGCGGCCGAGCAAGCGTTAGCGTGCCTATTTCTGTCGGGTATCATCGCCTTAACTCGCGCGCACATTATTTATGTAGGTACAGTCAGCTACAACAACCTTAAGATACTTGGTGTTCTAGTAACGGTTTAAAGTATGTACAAGGACAATGTAGCTTTGCGAATTATCGTTTGGGTTCTAAAGTACCTACCAGGATAACATAGCTATGGAGGAGGTACTTATAGTTGCGACTGGTTAGAAAAAAATCTTTACCTGTGTCGGTACTATAACTACCGATAAAGTGTATACTAGATAATATACTAGATAAAGTGTATCTATGTTATCCTGGTACTTCAGAATCCAAACGATGATTTGGATCCATATTGCATCGAATTAGATCAAAATGTTAGTAGGTTGATACTTATCAGAATCATTTAGTACGTCCGAAACTGCGGGAAATAGCTAGTTATTTATAGTTTTTGTTCCAATCCGTTTTTACTTGACTGTACTTTATATGTGCGCGCGAGTTGACGACAACAAAAATAAGTAGGTAATTAAAATTGGAAGGTATCAACTTGCGCGCGCTCGCTAGTTTCACACTCGCGAGTTGACGAATAAGTCATGTGACCCTTGTGTGACCCCTTCTTAAGCCCGGTTCCCACGGCCTGTCTTTTCGCAGGCCAGACCGCGCTAGGACAGCCGACAGGCCGTGGGAACGGTCACATCCGATGAGGCCTGTGGTCGCCTGTCGTCCGTCGCCCGCCCGATCCGTCGGGAGTCGGGAGTCGGTAAGTTCAAAGGCGTGGCGCGGCGCGGCGCGGCGGCGCTTGTCGCGGCCTGTCGCGGCCTGTAGGGGCGCGTCTGCGTCGGTTCATTTCATTTCCATTTCACCTGGGATAGCGCGTTCGCGTAGGTACACGCACAGCACACATTAGGAGTGGACGAACGAGTTAACATTCGAGGTTTAAACGCTGTACGAAAATGAACCAGTGCTGTGGAATAGTTCGTCACCACAGCATAAAAACAAGAACGATGTCCATAATGCATGGTTACGTTACGGATAAACGCTAATTTAAAAGGTGGCACTATACCAACCACGGAGTTATAAAAGGAAAATAAAATTATCAAATGTTGACCACTTAATAAAACCATAGCGGCTGCACACGCAGCCATGCGCTCCGTTATATCACACATGTTGGACTGGCGGTGACGACAGGCGGGTACAGGCCGACACAGGCCGTGGGAATGGCTCGGCACTAGACGCACAGGCCTGCACAGGTATCCACAGGCGTGGCGCGATCCGGCCTGGCCTGTGATAACACGGGCTGTGGGAACCCACCTTTATGAGACCCATAGTAAAGGACCACGTCTCACTTCCATATGTCATACTATAAGTACCTAGTCACATAAGTAACATAGGTAGGTACCTACCTAATCGCTTTAAAATTATAAAAACTTGCAAACTTTCATATTACCTACCTACCTACCTACCTATTTGTTAAGGAACAAAACGTGACGTTAGGTAGGTACCATTATTAGTGTTTTCGGGAAATTGAGGTACTTACCTACCTACCTACCTACCTATTTTAAATTTAAATACCTACCTACCTACTTAGATTTTTTGGTAGGTAGGTATTACCGAACCGTTTTTTTACTACATATCTCTCAGGTAGATTTATTTATTTAACCTACATTATTAAAATACCTACCTGCCCATAGTGTGTTTTTTTTTCTGCTCGCTAGTATACCTACCGATAATGGTTAAAGAAATAAGTATGTAGGTACTGAGTACATAGTACCTACCTAGGTATAATTATTTCATAAATTCGGTAGGTAGGTACCTAGGTAAGGTACCTAGTCACACCTATAAAATTGAAAGACTTTGTTTTAGCTATCTACCTTATATTCCTATAACACGTTTGAAATATCTAGGAATATAAGCTGATGACCAAGCAAGACTTGTGATTGTGACGAAATAACGCATTTCATAGGGGGACGCAGAGAAAAAATTGCCTACCAAGACGTTATTCTGAATTGTCATTAATTAAAGTCATTTGTTGACAAAAGTACCTAGAGTAATAGTAAGGCGACGTGATTCAATATCTTTAGGTAATATCAGGCCTGTCTCACTTCCCGTGAAGGTAAGTAGGTATGCGCGAATGTATTAGAATTACTTTAAACCAATTTATCTTAGGTTTATTTGGAAAGTAACTTGTTCACTAGAAATATTACGAAAAGCGGGTAATGGTAAAAATACCATGTTTTGATTTGTTGTCGAGCCCCCGATCGATCAAAACATGGTAAAAATCCCGCTTTTCGTAATATTTACAGAGTTAATGACCATGAAAGTTTAAAAAGTTGTTCACTAGAGTAGGTACTAGAAAAAAAGTGGTAGGTAGGTTCTTAGTAGGTTGTATCTCGACGTATAGATAGATAGGTATATCCCGAAACACTTTCAGTAGTCGCATTAGTTAAAAGATACCCTGGTAAATAAGTACATTACATGCAGCATACAATACAGTACATTACACTGCAGCCCTATACTTAAAATAAGTATGCGGTTACAGTTTAAAGTTCGCGGCTATTCTATTCTTACTGCGCATTTAACGCACAGTACATTATACTGCAGCACTATACGTAAAATAAGTATGCGGTTACATTATACTGTTCGCGTTCGCTTACTTTTCGTTCGTTCGTTCGCGGCTATTACGTTCATTCGTACGGCGGGCACACAGTCGCACACGCACAGGGTGGGTTCGAAGTATCGGCCTCGGGTATCGATACCGAGTACTCATGTGGTATCGAGGGACATGGTATCGATATACGCTCCTGATATCGATATCGCCGCCATCGATACCGCTCCCGGTCGATGAGGGGTTAAAATATCAGTCCTAAAGTATCGATACTACTCAGTATCGAGTATTTGCGCAGATTATATAAATGACTATTCAAACGTTTATGAACTACAGATTTTACCATGGGAAATAATGGGTTGGGTTTAGAAATAAACTCCCTCGTTCTGGGAAAACTGACACCGTAGGGGGGCTCAGGGGGTTTTACTGAAACCCCTGATATCGATTTTGGTTGCCGGAGAGGTGCCAGAAACGACGTTTTTGTATGTGTGACTTTTTTTACACTCTTTCCCTGTTTCCCCAACACTTTTTAGCCTCTCTTCTGCAAAATTTTGTTTTGAGGTTATGTTTACAAAAATTTCTCGAAAACTACGCATCTCCGGCAGATGGGGGTTGCATAGGGGGGGTTGTGGCCCTCTCCCCCACCCCTCTCATCCCCCAGCAAACCCTTATTGAGGGAGCTTATTTCTAATGTTTTACCGAAATAATAGTAATTTAATATTTGTTTATGGGAGATGTATAAAATTTATTTATATATAATCATTTAATTCATAGAGAAATGAATTTATTGGAAAAGAAAATTAAACCACTCTTCTTCTGGGCGACCGGCTATATAAAATATACAGTCACGTGGTGCATAAGAAAGCCTATCGATAAGACTATCGATAGTTCTGCTATTGGTTGTTTTATTGTATCGATGGTTTGTCAATCTTTGTGCATAGTAGTATATAGTACTACTGAGAACTTCGATAGTATCAATACTATCGATAGTTTTGACACGTTTGAGCTATCGATAGTATCGACACTATCGAAAGTATTGACACGTTTTGAGTTATCGATACTATCGATAGTATCGATACTATCGATACTATTGATAGGCCTTTCGATAGTTAGATAGTTTTCAGATAAAAAACTCGATAGTAATACTATCGATAGTTTGGCAACACTACCCTACGCCCGCCCCGCCCGGCGCGGCGCCGGCGCTGAGTGAGTCACGACCAGTCACGTCGCGTCGCGTCGCTCACTCACTTTATTCCAGGCCAGCCAGTGAGTCGGACGGGCGCACGCCGCGAAATGCGCATGCATAGTAGAGGCCAGAGCACCTACTTACTTCTATCTACTATTGTACTGCGTGCGGTGCGTTGCGTGGCCGGCCATCATCATGGAAGACATTTTAATAGCCGAAGGATTGAGTGATATATTGCCATTTCTTGAAGGTAAGCTTGCCTGTCTCAGTTTTATTTCGATTGTGTAAACGTAGGTACAAAAAGCGAAGAAAGTATACACCTGGGAAACCACTGATTTGATTTGGACGATTTCTTAACTTTACCTATAAGAAATCACTACTGCGCAGTTCGAACAACGTGATCCGTCAGGGCCTGGTCAGGTCTCTTCTTTCGTGGCGCAGGCTTATGATTTTATTCTCTTAGATCTGTCGCACGTGGCGGTTTTAATTACGAAAAAATATACTTGGGACGTGCGCACATGTGGCAAAAAAACAATAAAATTTAATTGTTGCTTTTTTCAGTCAACCTTATATCCTCAATAGAAACTGCCATTCTGTTAAACGATGAAGAATTAAAAGAAATGATCCCCAAGATAGGCCCCAGAATAAAATTTAAAAATTGGCTGCAACAGCGAAAAGCCCTGCAAGTATGTTTTTTCTTCATGTTTTTCTCATGAACCTCTGCTGTGTAACTTTGTAATGCTTTGTAATAAAGCTTTTAAATTATTTTTCTAGAACCTTGAAATTGAGAAGCTAAACGACTCGACTCAAAACGCTGTATCGGTACCGGAAACTGATGATGTCGTCGGTGACAATGCAAAAACCTCAACAGACTGTTCTACTGCAGCTAATAACACTGTAAGTTACTCATAATCATAACATTAGGTACTCAGATTAATAACAAAACGTAGGTATTTAAAAAAATTAAAAATTGAAGTGACAATTTTACATATTTTTTTTGTTCAATAAAGATTTTCACTTGACGGGAAATAATTTACAAATTTGTCAGTCATTGTAGTTACAAGTTTACAATATTGTAGAAAGAAAACGAAGTCGGTAGGCAAAACCATAAAATTTTATGACACTGTTGTGTGGCTTTTTAAAAATGAATTTATTATACTAAGGTGTTTCTTAAATATTTATAGCCCCTGCCTACCAATACAAGAACCTAACTAAAATCTTTCATAACCCAAGTACCTACTTATTGTTACTTTGATCTAGCCGCTTTGAGAAACACTGTCAATAGTTTTTAAACGTTAAAAAAACATAGTTAGGTACCTATTAAATAAACACAAAAACCCTCCTGCAAAAAATTTACCACTAGAAAGGGAAAACAAGCTTTTTAATTTCTCATTGCAGTCAGGGGAACGTTCGGTCAAAGAATACTATAATATTACTAACGTAGTTCGGTGAAATACTACAATTTAAAGTGTCCTCAGTAGCAGTAGGAATTTTAATTTTTTTTAATAATTATGTTTTTATTATTAGACTTTTCAGTTCATTATCAATAAACACCTGTCTTAAATAAGAACTTACTAATTTAATAAACAATCATGATAAACCTTTTTGAAATCCTTGTGTTGAGCCCTTTAATTTGATACCCATATTGTAGGTAGTATTCGGAAAGAAAAATGAAGAAACAAGCATATTGGACACATTTGCTTAAATCTTCATCTAATTATACCAGTACAATTATATGACTTAAAAGCCCAAAGTACAGCGCCAGTCACTTTTGTAGCATGCTTCTTTGTTATAATAATATAGTTTTGCTTTGTCACTTGGAGCAAGTCGCTTAAAGTAAATAATACCTACCTACATTTCTATGGTTTTATTTGGTAATACCCTTTCGTGCCAATATAAAAAGGAACTTGCTTATTATAATATTCTGCCATACCATTAAAATGTAATAAATAATAGGTGATTGTTAATAAGTTAAAAGTTAAAGAGAGTAGGTACCTACCTAGGGTAGGTCAAAAGATTCTTGCCACTGTAAAACCATTTTTTTTTGTTTCAGGTATCAAAACTACTAAATGTAATGTTATTTTCTTTTAGTAGATTGTATGAGTATTAAGACAAAGGCACTAGTCAAAGTTAGTGTGCTAGTAGAATATGCATAGTTAGTAGTATATTGTTGAACCAGCAAAAATGTAAGTAAATCTGTATGTATAGTACCTATTTATTTGGTAAGTGTTTCAGTAGTATTTATTTAGTATTCAATAGAATTTATCATTGGCTAAACTGTTTGTTTGAAAGGGTATACTTCCCAGCTACCCACCTTCTGCGCCAGTGGTCTCGGGTTCGATTCCTGAACAAGATAAATATTTGTCTGCATGAACATGTCTATTTGTCTCGGTCTGGGTGTTAACTATGTATATTCAGTATGTATTTACAAACAAAAGGTATTTAAGTATATATATATCCGTTATCAAGTTTTCCATGATACAGTTTCTTAATGAAATTAACATGGGCTTAGATAATTGAATATAAGAAGTTATTTCTTTATTATTATTTATTTATTGTTCAACAACAATAAAAAAAATGTGTTTTAATAGTGTTTCAATAGTGTTTGTGTTGTACATACAGGAAAGTTTAGACGGCAGAGCAATACTCAAAGAGGGAAAAAGAGGATTACTGACGGAGGGTTCCCGAAGGAAATTGAGCCAGCTGCTAATACACCACCACCTAGAAAACAATTGTGCGAAGAAAATTTCCAGTGAAGAATTTTATAAACTAGCTACCGAAATTGTGGAAATATTCCACAAGGAACGCGTTGTGGTGTATTATTCTGCATATTTCGCAGCTACAAATAAATTAGCAAAAAAAAATGCTAGTGGCAAGCTATACGAAACGTACATAGCACGAAGGAGAAAGTTGCGAGAAGGTGGACAGTTGCCGGGAACTAGCCGTTCATCCTCTAAGTCATCGAGATCATCGCTCAGATCCACGCCAACTATCACAGATGAGGACATTTATAGCCTGGAATCTCTGGAAAGTGGTAAGCAAATAATTACTAGTCAAATTCGAGTCGGGCTCGCACTTTTTTTTGGTGCCTGGCCTCTTCCGTTTTCCACAGAAATTTTGCCAATGTCCCGTAATAAGAGTATTACTAAAAACATTTACAAAAAAAGACAGAAAATGTACAGTTTGACGTTTGACGCTTGACAGTTCGACTGCTGTCATCTCACTCTGCCCTTCCCATAGAGTAATAAATATATATCCTCTTGTTAACTCATCCCACCAAACACAATATAAGTATAAATAAATTACTTACAGATATTGTTTATGAAGAAACATTATTGTGGCTGAAAAACAATGTCGATCCATGGAAATCTGTTGAAGAAAAGTGGGCAAAAACTGCAGATCACCGCCTAAACCGCATCCAATATGGAAAAGGTGAAATAGCGGATTACTTCAAGGATTTCCCAGCCTTGAAACAATCACAAGGCTATACCTTGGTAAGCATTTACAGCAGCCTTATTTTTTTTACATAATCCTTGTGGTTTTTCTATACAAATGTACGGCGATGCCATTTAAATGATGAGACAAGTGTCTAAATTTCGATTGCCTTGTAAAATTCATAATGTTAGGTCCCGTTTCTGCCACGATTGTTCTCTTTCCGCACAGACTCTAGATACTTGCAACACCAAAAGTATTACTCGCGCGCTGCCGACATTGTTCTGCAATGTCGGCAGCGCGCGAGCTATTGAGCTGGCAGTAAAAACCCAACCAACCCCATAAGCTCTGTGGTAGTGATTGGTAGTGATCCGGACGGATCGTACGTACGTGTGTATGGAAATAACATAGCGTACATTTATTGTATTCTTTTTTCAGCTAATGAACGATTTCAATCGTCTGTATGCGGGAAAGGAATACAAATTATTTTCTTCTATCACCCTCAAAAATGAAGAGATTATAAAATATGCTTCATTAAAATTACGAAAAATTAGAGACCCAGATACAAGAACAAATATAGCAAATATAATTGCACTGATTGACGGTAAGAAGTTTTTTTCAAATATTAGTATTATTATATTAAATCTTTATTTACCTTACCTTCATAAAATTAAGTCTCAAAAATTAACAGAAACTTTTTTTCTTTGAATACAGAAGATGAACCAGAGACATCTAGCAATGTTGCTTTGATGTTGCTGGCTTATGTCATCAACATTTCACCTGCACGGAAAATAAAAGGAAAGCCAGCGTGGAAGCCATCCAGGGCAGAGGTATGCGACGGCTATATATCGCAAGCTGCTTCTGAAGCCGACGTAACCAACAAGATCATTCAAAAAAAGGAGAACCTGCAGAGGCTAGGCCGCTCTGTTCAACCCTACGTAATTTTTGTTGGCCCTACCGTTATTGAGGTAAAAGTAGCGTATGTAGTTATAAACCTACCTGAGATCTGAGACATTGTTTATGTTAAAAATGAAGCTGTTGTTGTACCTAATTATTTCTAATTGCCCTAAAACACTCAGACGAAATCTATAAAAATAGGATATTTACTGACGCCCTTCACTATGTAATTATTATTCTAGAATAGTATTATTAAATAAGCTTGTTGAAGTTTTTTTTGTATAACTCAATTTTACTATTGAAAATAAATAATATAAATCTTTTATGTCTATTTCCTTTTGACAACAAGCCTATAAAACTTGTACGGGGTTTGAGAACAGAACTTCAGAATTTCTTCTGTTATTAACCTTGTAAAAGTTAAAAAAAAATAAAAAATGTTGTATCATTGCTGTGTAGGTACACTGAATGTATATGCATCATGAAGTATTATTTTATCTAAATTACCAATTATTGTAAGCTTCTTCACTTACAGATCCGGACTTTGGTGCTATATCGGTGCAGCTGTTAAGTTTGCTATAAAATTATTTTGCATAATAATAATAATATAGCCGCACTAATATCGTACAAGTTCAACAACAGTAGATAAAGCCTGACCAGAGCTTTAAAATGTATAATATGTCATAATAAACTGAAATCATTCCGATTTCCTTAACTTAAAGATTTATTACAATTTAGTTTTTTTATGTTCGTGAAAGTTCTGCAGCATTTTGTTGAGTATTTAAAAGTTGACAAGGAACCGTCATAATGGCCAATGACGTAACTATTGTCAGTAAAAGTTTTAAAACATCTGGTCAGCTTTATAATGATACATCATTCTTTACCGTACCCGCACCATTATTTATAAGTAGATATCTATGTTTCCAGTGCAGGTTGTACTACTTATACTACAAAGCATAATGTGTATAAAACGTATTAACTGTTATAGTAGAGGTATGAACGGGAAGTCGAAACGTGGGTAGACCGCCTTTCCTAAGATGGCAGGACCGACCTCGACCAGATACGCCGCATCGAGGACGACATAGGAAAACCATGGGAGAGGCATATATCCCGCAATGGACAAATATATAAGCCGAGAAGAAAAATAAGAGGTATGATACTAGTGCGGAACAGGTACCATAGCATTCACCATACGTATGTACATAAATGGACGGCTATTAGACATACTTGATTTTTGGGTTCCGTACCTAAAAAAAGGAAAAACGGAAATCTAAAAATTATGTGTGACTAATTAGACACACGCCCGCGTACATGCGATTCTGCTGCGGGTATAAGGCATGATGCACTATACGTGTTACGTATTGCACACCACTCCTTACGATACTTGCACCTGTATTTTCCTTATGCTGGCATGGTAAAGTCAGCGTCATTAATATATATACAGCCATATATATATTTATGACGCTGGCCGTAAATACAAAGGTGTTCAGATAATTATTTTAAATATTAACCAATCAAAGTCAATTAAATTTTGTAGACATGGTCTAGAAACTAATACCTAGGTCTGTGGTTTATTACATTTTCGTAAACATGAATTAAACCACAGACCTAGATATTAGTTTCTCGATCGTGTCTACAAAATTTCATTGACTTTGATTGGTTAATATTTATAATAATTATCTGAACACCTTTGTATGTACTATGCCAGCATAAGGAAAATACAGGTGCGAGTATCGTAAAGCATGGTGTGCCATACGTAACACGTATAGTGCACCATGCCTTACTATACCCGCAGCAGTATCGTACGTACGCTGGCGTGGTACATAAGTATGGTTCACCGTGCTTTACTGTTCCCGCACCAGTATCGTACGTACGCTGGCGTGGTACATACGCTCGGTTCATCATGCCTTACTGTACCGGCAACGGTACCTTACCTCTACTACGACAGTTAATACGTCTGACACATCATGCTTTACTGTGCCTGCCACAGTATCCTACGTATGCCGCCACGGTGCACACGTATGGCGCACCATGCTTCACTGTGTCCGCCATAGTAGCGTAAGTATGCCGCCGTGGTGCAAACGTATGGCTCACCGTGCTTGACTGTGCCCGCTACAGCATCGTACGTATGCCGCCGTGGTACACACGTATGGTACACCGTGCTTTACTGTGTCCGCCACAGTATCGTACGTATGCCGCCGCGGTGCATACGTATGGCTCACCATTATTTACTGTGCCCGCTACAGTATCGTACGTATGCCACCGTGGTACACACGTATGGCTCACCGTGCTTTACTGTGTCCGCCACAGTATCGTACGTTTGCCGCCGCAGTACATACGTATGGCTCACCGTGCTTTACTGTGTCCGCCACAGTATCGTACGTATGCCGCCGCAGTACACACGTATGGCTCACCGTGCTTTACTGTGTCCGCCACAGTATCGTACGTATGCCGCCGCAGTACATACGTATGGCTCACCGTGCTTTACTGTGTCCGCCACAGTATCGTACGTATGCCGCCGCAGTTCACACGTATGGCTCACCGTGCTTTACTGTGTCCGCCACAGTATCGTACGTATGCCACCGCAGTACACACGTATGGCTCACCGTGCTTTACTGTGTCCGCCACAGTATCGTACGTATGCCGCCGCGGTGCATACGTATGGCTCACCATTATTTACTGTGCTCGCAACAGTATCGTACGTATGCCACCGTGGTACATACGTATGGCTCACCGTGCTTTACTGTGTCCGCCACAGTATCGTACGTATGCCGCCGCAGTACACACGTATGGCTCACCGTGCTTTATTGTGTCCGCCACAGTTTCGTACGTATGCTGTCGCGGTGCACAGGTATGGCTCACCATTATTTACTGTGCCCGCTACAGTATCGTACGTATGCCGCCGCAGTACACACGTATGGCTCACTGTGCTTTACTGTGGCCGCCACAGTATCGTACGTATGCCGCCGCGGTGCACACGTATGGCTCACCATTATTTACTGTGCCCGCTACAGTATCGTACGTATGCCACCGTGGTTCACACGTACGTCTCACCGTGCTTTACTGTGTCGGCCACAGTTTCGTACGTATGCCGCTGCGCTGCACACGTATGGCTCACCATTATTTAGTGTACCCGCTACAGTATCGTACGTATGCCGCCTCGGTGCACACGTATGGCTCACCGTGCTTTACTGTGTCCGCCACAGTATCGTACGTATGCCACCACGGTGCGCACGTATGGCTTATCATTATTTACTGTGCCCGCTACAGTATTGTACGTATGCCGCCGCGGTGCAAACGTATGGCTCACAATTATTTACTGTGCCCGCTACAGTATCGTACGTAAGCCGCCATGGTACACACTACGTATACGCACTACGTATACGTAGCCGGATGTCGGGCTACGTACGTACGTACAAAAATCGACCACGAGTAAATTACGTAACCCGCTCCATGATGAGCGTCAGTATGCCGACTACGTATGACTGACTACGTACGCGTAATGGAGCGGGTTACACACGTCATTGTGGTCGATTTTTGTCCTTAATTTACGTAGCGCGGCAGAGGAAATTTTTCTCAGTGAAGGAGAGTCTTATATAACTTTGGGGAGTTTATTTCAAAAATGCGCAGCTTGTACAGTAAATTACTTACTTTTCTATTAAACGTTTACGGATTCCAGGTATGAATAAAAGGCTATACGGTTAAATGAGAAACTTATCTTTCGCATCAATAAAATAGGCTCCTATCATAGTGGTGGCCAGTAATTTCATACTTTATACTTAGCATTCAATCTCCCCATAGATTGCTAAGGATAATTCATGGATTTCACGCCATCTTGCTTTGACCATATAGACGAGAGTGCGGGAGCGACTGCCCCGTAATTATTGAAGTGGTGCGCGCGCCGCCCATACGATATCCATAGAGAATTTTCTTTCTTTTTTTCAGTTCGCGGCGGCTCAGTTGCATGGGAATAATGAAAGTTTTGTTTTTGTTTGTTTGTTTTAAAGTTGTTAGGAAAAAAGAGACGCGAGGTGAGTAATATTTTATGGAAATATCTAAATTATCATGATTGAATTAAACTTTTATCTAAATTCAATGCAAGATTTAAAAGCACTCATAGGTCGTAACTAAGCCTTCGATTTCTACATATACAAGAAAAAATATTTTTAATAAAAACGAAATAGGTAATATCAAACGCAGAAAGTGCTTGGCCTTAATGGTCCACCCAGCTAAGCTGAAAACAAGTGATTGGTTATGAAGACAAATTATGAAACAGAAATCCGCATAAGTGAAGTGATATACTTTTTTCTAACACAGAAGCAATATATAACAGAACCTACTATTAACAAATACATTAAAACCCCGCCTATTGAAACAGTAGATTAAACTGTGATTAAATTTTATTCGAAATAAAAAACGATGAAAGCTTTGAACCACAGTGTAGTTCGGTTTCAGTATGAACTATCCTTACAAATAGTTTTGGAGTATTTTTCACTTTGCTTCGTTTGTACGATCGAACCAATTGAACCATGACATGACCCATTTTGCAAATAATTGTTTGAAAGCGTCAAAACTTTAATTTGACAATAAAGTTGAATTTCAACCTTATAAAATTTTAATACCTGTTAGGTGTTCAATCAAAGGTAACGAACACATATAATATTTGAATAGTGACAGTATTCTGTACCTATGAGTCGAGTCGATATAGAAATGCGAACGTTAGGCCCGAGTTCAATAAAGGCCTGTTTCACAATGTCTAAGTAAAGGGTTTTTCAATACGGACGCTCGAACTTTGCAAGTTGATAGCGGCCATCTTGGAAAAGCGATAGCTGTCAAATTTGGCGGGAATACATATTTATTCGTGACATTTCACCATGGAAAATGTGGTTCCAACAGGACGGCGCCACTTGCCATACTGCACGGGAAACATTAAATTTATTGGATGAGAAGTTTGAGGACTTCGTTATCTCGCGTGGTGGTGACATCAACTGGCCACCGAGATCGTGTGATCTAACACTGCTCGATTACTTTCTGTGAGGCTACGTGAAATCACGAGTCTATGCTGACAAATCACAGACAATTGCTGCCCTGAAGGCCAACATAACTCGCGTTATTCATGAGATTGAGCCCCATTTATGCGAAAATGTCCTCCAAAATTGTCCACCAGGATATACCACCTTCAGGTGGTGGTCATTTGGCTGAAATTATATTCCATAAATAATGTTAACAAATGCTCTTTAAAATAAAATAAAAATTGTGGCAATATCACTTCATTCTTCAATAACACTTCGAGCTTTCTTAATAAAAAACCCTTTAAATTCTCATTAGCTGTTACTTGACAGAGAGTCCATACAAAACTGTTAATTAAACTGGAACGTATCTCCTAATCGGATATTGCGAAACAGGCACTAACAGTCGGTTACGTTAACCGTTGATTAACCAATCACGAGCGAGCATTAAATTTTTATCGGGCCGTTAACGTAACTGGGTCCTTAGTGTATGTACATTTATACTAAAAACAAAAGTTAACTTTTTAAAACTGTTTCAATTAACAAAAAGCAATCTTATAAATAATTTTGATATCATCATACTTATTAATGTTATAATTATTTTTAGCTCAATAAAACTTAACCTACTGTTCCTTACTGCGCTGTCTGTGTATATGATGACCAAGCATTTCTTACAAGGCGGAGACTGTGGGAAAGAAATGTATAGACTAGACAAAAAATGAAAAAGAATCATGTAGGCCGTATCTTGTAAATAGTAGCTATGTATTGTTTGCGACTAATAGGGGAAGCTTTCTTGAAGAACTGTCTAGGAAGAGAAAGCTGGGAGCCTTTCTCTGTCTAACATATACCTAATTAAAAGATTCAAAGAAGTTTTTCTAATTAAAAAATATTATCACTAAAACAATACAGTGAGCTACCTACTTTCATTTAAGTCAGAAAAGTCAGAGTTATAAAAACTGAAGTCGTTAAAGCGATAAAATCTCAGATCATATAAAATCTCAGATCATATAATAGATAAAATATATCAATCACGTATAAATTATAATTTTATTGTTTTAACATTCGAGTTGATTGATATTATGATGATGTTTTATCATGAAGAAATCTCTAAATTTGCGGTTTTCAAATTGACTAAAAAGATGTTTTTGAAGTTTCGGGCTTGCCCGATGTCAGTCAGTCAGTTCTTCGCAAATATGTCTCTACTTTGGCACTAATATCACAGAGGAAAAAAAATAGTCCTCTGTGCTAACTAATATCGAATACTTCCAAACCACTCTAAAACTTACAGCATACAAAGACGTTAACAACTACAAAGATAAAATTTGCTTAAAACAGTTATGATAAAGACTAAATTACATGTTCTGTAACGAGGCTAAGGGTGTGGCCACACTGCCCGCGGGCGGCACAGGCGATGCTTAACTGGTAGCCGCACACTTGCGCTCCGGGCCTATGTAATTTTGACTGCTTGAAATATTTTCCAGTATTAAAAAGCGTAATTTGTTCAGTGAAAAATTATGAGAGATAGGAGTTTGTCATTGGTGATTTGAGTGGTGGTAACAAGTAAAAACACAATATGCAAGATGCACCGCCCGCCCGACCGCAAAAAATTGCACATGCACACCACGAAAACACCAGTGCACAATACCTGCATCTAGCAAGACAGCAATACACCTTGCACCGTCACCGATTAGACTACTCTACACGTGTTTCGCCCCAACCCGGGGCATCCTCAGGAGATAGTTCGTGCTAGTTCGTGCGAAGAACCAACACCAAAACTGTTTCTTAATGAAATTTACGATGTGCTTAGATAATTGCTTAAGAAAATATTGAGGTTTTTATTTAGGTATTTACATAATAATCCGCCCGCGGCTTTGCCCGCGTGGTCTACACGACGTTATCCCATGGGAATAATATATTTACCGGGATAAAAAGTAGCCTATGACACTCTCTAGCTCCCAAACTATCCTCATACCAAAAATCACGTCGATCCGTTGCTCCGTTTTGCCGTGAAAGACGGACAAACGAACACATTTGCACATTTATAATATTAGTTTAGTATCCCCCGTAGGAATAAGAAACTTTCCTATGGTATAAAGTAAAAGTAGCTTTATACTTCTTCCCAGGGTCTCAAACTATTTGCATAAATACCAATTTCGGCCCGCAACTTTGCCCGGGCTTAAAGTGATTTTCCCATGGGAGTGAGATTTTTCCCCATAGTAAAAAGTAAGTTTTGTCCTTCCCAGGGCATCAAACTGTTCCATTCTAAATATAATCTGTTCCAGGAACTCAAACTATCACCTTAAATACCAATTCCATTCCACAGCTTTGTCCGAGCTAAAAGTTATTTTCCCATGGGAATGAGCCTTATTTCCGCAGTAAAAAGTAGCATATGTCCTTCCTAGGGTCTCTTCCAAATATACTAACTATCTCCATTCCAAATTTCATCGAAATCGGTTCAGCCGCTTTGACGTGAAATCGGAACATACAGACAGACAAACAAACAAACAAACACATATTATAATTTTATGGTAACCGTTACCGTGCTCTTATTATTTTGTACGAAAACCAAAGCAGCGCCTCTTTCGGTCGTTTAAAGAACTGAAATTCAATACATGTTTGACAGCAGCACCTTGACAGCTTTTGAAGGACGCTATGGTGGCGTCTTTAGTACAGTGCCACAAGCTTCCGGTGACAGCCGTGACAGAAGAGCCACTTGCAATACGAAATTAGCTGTCAAAATGGACTGTCGTATGAAAACTGTTTTAGTTCCAAAGATAATCACCGGAACAGAAAAGCTTGGCGCACTATAAATAGTTTATTATTCGATTACGATAACGATAGTTTTTCGTGCTACGGCTATTGTGATCAAGGTACGCACCGGTTTTCAAATTGCCGCTATCTCTGAAGTCCCAGATTCGATTCTAACGAAATTAACTTTACAATATTTTTCGTGTCTATAGGAGTACCTATGTGGTAAAACCTTCGCTGTGTCCGTTTTCCTATAATCTATTTATTTATTTAAAAAAATCATTTTTCACATGACGTCTCATTAAAACACTAAAAATATACTAGTTTTGATTTATCATTGTTTTAAAGGTGTAAATCTAAAACAACAAAAATATACCTACTTAAAAAGCAAACCGTACGCTAACAAAAGTTTTTTCTAACTAAAAGCTCATCACGCTATCTTGTTTTTTCATTTGAAACGAAAGAAAGATTTCAAAATATAAGTTATTTTTACTTGAAACCACTTCTCGAGTTCGTGCAGAGGCGTAAACGCGTTCAGCCCGAGGGAAATCTGGGCTGGCATTATATGGGAGCACTGACGCCCACCCCGCTAGCGATGCTACCTAACTCCCTACTCTATGGTAAAAACACAGATTTGTTAGGAAAAAATAAAAAGGGCGCTTTTCTCATGTTATGTTATATTATTTTAAAAATACTGTTTTATGGCGCGCTTTTCTAAGGTGTAGTTTTTTTGCAATCTTATTCTAATTCTTTCATTCTGGATATTAATATTTAGTTTCTCCTTAGAAGAGTCGTGCAAAGGCGTTGTTAACGCGTTCTGCCCGAGGGAAATCCGGGCTTTCATTATATGGGAGCACTGACGCCCACCCCCCTAGCGATGCTACTCAACTCCTTACTCTATAGTAAAAACAAAGATTTGTTAGAAAAATATAATAAGGCATTTTTGGCATGCTTATCTTGTGTCGACCGCTTTTTTTGTTACACACTTTCAAGTATTATCGCCCCACAAAGTAGGTATATAAGTAGTCTAAACTCAAAAAACTATCGTTAATAAAATTATATTAGCTCGTCAGCCCAGATTACTAAATAGTTACTACGTAATCGTCGGTCTGAAGCCCGAAGCTAATCGCATCCTAGCATTAGAAGGAAGCTCGACGCCCACTGAGCCACTGACCGATCCTTTTTGACATGGTATTATACAGACTAAGGTCTATTACACAGCCAACCACAATGCTCACAGCTTAAATTAACAAGTAGCGGGTCAGTTGGACACGGGTCCAATCTCACATTAAATAAATAAATAAAAAGGTACAAAAGTTATATTATAAATCAGTGGTAACTAATTCTATTAACACCAAGTTCCTAAATCTGCCAAGAGGTGATGAGAAAATGTCGATATGCAAGAACTTATCATTATAGGTTGAGACTAAACGGCGCAAGGGAGAGCGTAACCCTGCATTCGTTTTGCAGGGCACGGTAACAAATAATTTGTGGGGGTGAGTTGATCGCTGGGGGCGAACAGGAATGCTATATGCAAGATATCTCATGAGATTCGAACAGTCAAGTGCATTGTTGCATAGCTTATGAAGTAACGTAACATCCAACAGTACTCGTCGTGACTGAAGAGACAATGTAGAATATTTGGCCTTGAGTTGGTTGTAAGAGATTTTCCTACGAAAACACCTAAAGTGTAGGGAACGATAAAATTTTCTTTGGACAATCTCAATCTTGTCATTATATTTGTTATAGAATGGGTTCCAAACTTGCGATGCATATTCCAGGTGTGGGCGTACTAAAGCGTTGTAGAGATAAATAAACGTATTTGGACGTTTAAAGTCGCGACAGGTTCTTATTATAAAGCCGAAAACTCGAAAAGCTTTATTAACAATTTTGTCGACATTGTGAAGGGTCCTAATGGGGACGTAATAAAAAGAGAAGTGGACTGTAGTTGATGCTGGTTTATTTTAGATTTACAATAATTATAATTCGCGGTACTACGTGACGTGGTGACAATAAAATGGCGATCCGCGGTTGGGGAATAGGCTGGTACGTGTATGCGAGGCAGTGGTCGTAGCGCAAGAAGATGGTGCCGCCCGTGGCGTGTGGGCTCGCAGCGGTGTCATCGGGCCCCTCCCGCACGTCTCCTCCCGTGCGTAGTAGACCGGTCCCAAACATGCTCCCCGGGTTGAAGGCTGCTGTTGAAGAAGGCTTCAAGGTTCTGAAAATGGACAGATGTCAAAACAAAAGCATGTTTGGGACCGGTCTACTACGCACGGGAGGAGACGTGCGGGAGGGGCCCGATGACACCGCTGCGAGCCCACACGCCACGGGCGGCACCATCTTCTTGCGCTACGACCACTGCCTCGCATACACGTACCAGCCTATTCCCCAACCGCGGATCGCCATTTTATTGTCACCACGTCACGTAGTACCGCGAATTATAATTATTGTAAATCTAAAATAAACCAGCATCAACTACAGTCCACTTCTCTTTTTATTACGTCCCCATTAGGACCCTTCACATTGTGTCATCGGGCCCCTCCCGCACGTCTCCTCCCGTGCGTAGTAGACCGGTCCCAAACAACATGCTTGTCTAGATGAAGCTGATGATCCAAAAGAATGCCTAGGTCTCGTATCATAGGCATGGAGGTTAAGTTAGTGCCTATAAGTTTATAACTAAAGTCTATAACATTGCATTTTTTTGTAAAAGTGATCTTATTGTATTTGGGTAAGCTTAAGTGGAGTTTGTTATTTGAACAATATTGCGTTAACCTATCTAAGTCGCTTTGAAATCTAAGGCAGTCAGCTGGTGATCGAATACCTAGATAAACCTTCAGATCATCAGCATACAGAAGAAATTTACAATGCTCGAAGCATTTTCCGATGTCGTTAATAAATAATACGAACAAAAGTGGCCACTTTTCTAAGGATCTATATCCTTGGGGTACACCAGAAGAAACTGTAACAGCATTAGACTCGAACCCGTTAATGACAACCTTTTGCGTCCTAAGTGTAATGTACGAAATAAACCATCGAAGTAAATTACCTCTGATGCCATTAAATGCAATTTCATTCAATAGGATTTCATGGTCCACCTTGTCGAAGGCCTTTTTGAAATCCGTATACACTGCATCAACCTGGACGCGATTATCCATATTTTCAAACAGATGTGTAGTAAAAATCATTAAGTTGGTAACCGTTGATCGAGATTTAACAAATCCGTGTTGTTCTGGTATAATTCTGTTATGCAGTGTAGGATAAATGCAGTTATGCACCAGTCGTTCAAAAAGTTTCGACAAGGTGGACAAGATGGATATAGGACGGTAATTCTCCACGAGGTCTTTCGGTCCGCTTTTAAAAACAGGAGTTATGTGTGCCAATTTCCATATTCGTGGAAAGACGCCTTCTTGCATACATTTATTATAAACTATAAATAAAGGTTCTGCTATAGAAGTTGCAGTGTTTTTGAAGAACGTGGGACAAATACCGTCCGGTCCTGCACCTTTTGTTGTGTCGAGGGATTTTAATTCTTTGATAATGGATTCAAGTGGAAAACATAAGTTAGTAAGGTGAATATCATTACTGGCATTATCATTTGGGGGCAGCCATGTTTTTTCGCAAAAAGTTGAAGTTTCATATACTGAATGAAAATAGTTGCAAAACATGTTACAAATAGTCTCGGGATCATCAGATGCAACACCGATATATTTAATTTCAGAAGGAATTTTGTGCGTTGCTTTACGAATGTCAACGTAGCTCCAAAAGCATTTTATATTATTATTGCTGATACCATCTTACACTTTACCTATGAAATTATTGAAAGACTTTAAACATTCAGACTTAAATCTATCGCGGTTAAGGGAGAATTGTTCGTAATCGCAGATATTCCTGTAAGTAGTAGTGTTCGATTAAAATGAGTTAGATCAGTGTAAAAACTGACAAACAAATAGCTATAATAAAGAGCATTAAAACGGCTCGTTCAAACGGATCCGTCTTTCACGATAAGTCGAATAAACACAAATGTCAAAAGTATAGGAATGGCGTATCCTTCATTTTTACGATTCGTCATCGTTTGAAAGTTTCACGGATCGTCAATGACGGATCTTGAGTGAACGAAGCATAAGATCAACAATCGAAAAATAATGCTTTATCACATGAAAATTTCAACCATTCGAAAGAACTTTCATCGCAAAAATAAGTATCGTAGAAAGTGGTTCACTTATTGCTTCACGATACGGCACGGCGTACTTGCAGAGTATGCAAGTCATCAGATTTTTATAGACAACACGCCTTGTCAAACACACCGGCAACGAGACGCGTCGCCAGTGTGATCATCAGCCTTGAGAACCCATTCTGACGATATGGCGATGACGATAGACGACGGCGGTGACCCACCCATCCAATGACCGAACAATGCGAAAGCTGTTTAACCTCAATGATCGCCGGCCGAGGGCGCTTACCATCGCTCTTTCAGTACCTACTATTTCACATAGTGAAGATTAAACTGTTATAAATAAACTAGGTACGGATTATATTGAATTATACCTTAGAACCTTCGATCAACAATAACACATAGTTCTAGATACATAGTTGGAGTGACAGACATGGCCGAGCATTATACGCCTACTTGAGAGTATAAATTATAAGTAGATTATTTTGACTGTTTCAATAATACTAAGGTATTTCAATCTTGGAACACTTCTTGTCATTTATAATGTAAGATCGTAACATTCGTAAACTTTTTTCTCCGTTTAAAAAAAAAGACAGTCTGTGCCATATAAGTTTTCATTTTGTTTGTGAGCCTTCATCTTGTACTATTGTTGATCGAAGCTTAGTACTCATTTATGTTTACGGCATGTCCTTTGGCATATTTTAAAGAAAGACACAACGACAAGTTTATCCACGTTGTTACGAGACGTCTGAACGTATTGTTTTGAACCAAAAAACCAAATTATCTACACCTTCCCACTTTCCATTTCAAAAGCAAAGAGGGCTCAACACAAAATGGTTTCTTCAAATAATTTATCCCTTTTTCATTATAAATCGGAGCCAGGTTAGTTTTTTATTTTGTTATAATTTTGCGAAGACGCCGCGGGCGAAGTGGCAATATGAATATTATATTTTTTGTGGCATGTGATGATTTGTTTCCATTACACATCATGATCGTTTGCATAAATGATTTATTGGTTTAACAAAATATTTAAAGATGTAATAAATGTTTTTTAGACTCTTTTTTATTTTCTAATAATTATTTAATTTCAAACAATTATTATTTAGGTACGTATTTTCATTTTCAGGTCGTTGATAATTATTTCACATTACCATTTCACATTACCGACCGGCCGATAGTTGTGCTGTGCGATAGTTTGATCGAACAACTATCGACCGATAGTTTGATCGGTCGATTTTTAATCGTCAGTGCGTTTACTGCTCTATACTGAAATCCGAGAACGATCAAACTATCGCCCGATTAAAAATCACAAGTGCGTGCTGGCTCTTAAATTCAGTTGTTTTTACAATAATCATCTACTCGGGTCTCCGTTGAGATTTGAAAACTTTGATGCAATACTTTTTTTCCCCTTTTATACGCTCTACATTTAAAGTCCTTTACATTTTTCACCTATCTTACATCGTTGATCATGATATACCTATGGAAAACACCATTTTAGGTAGAGAAAATGGTTTTTGCTATTTTTTTCATAGCGTGGTGATAGATTTCAAAAAAATGCCTATACTTGTAGAGCGTTTTCAGAACTTCAATTTAAAGGAAAAGGAAAAGGAAAAATGTGATAGTAAAAAACCAAATAATATAAAATCTCAACTTCAATTTAGTTTTTTTACTAAGTATGTTTTATTTTCGACAAATATTACGACCTCTAACACGCCGCTATCTATTTGTATATCTTATTTCTAAGATAAATTGAAATAAATGACTAACGGTTAACTAACGCGCGTTTTATTACCTACTATCACTACCAACCTATTTAAGTTTTCCTTTTAAGGTTTATTGATTTTCTCGACGAAATGTTTCGACGGCTTTTCAAGGGTACCTACCTAACGAGTAAATAAATACGAAACAAAAGTTATCCATAAAAGTGAAAGTGAGTGAGAGCGAGCATAAATCCAAGATGTGCTGTATAAGGTAAAATAAATAAGTTTTTTTTTATTTAGTATTAATAATTATTAATATTTTTTGCTGACGGTATGTACTTTAATATTATATTGTTATCCAACCCAAACCTGTATGCAACATTTCAGCTCAATCGGACACTGGGTAGTGCGTCAAAAGTTTGCAAGATTTGACCCGAACGGACATTCTCATTCACAGCAACTCTTTCCAAGTTAAATAAAAGCTTGTAATAAAGTATAGTATAGTACCTATTAGTATGATGGACACGCGTCCCCGTAACGGTGTCGGCCCGCCTGACTGACGGGTGACTGAAATTTATGACCTGCACGGACGAGTGTATAGTCGTTTCCAACAGAATAATAGCCAACCGGACATGATCCTCCGAATACACAGCAAATAGTTTGAGAAATCAGTCAAAAATCTATTTTCGAAGAGCTGAATATAAAGAAATACATATTTCACAACAACACACATATTGCCCGTGGCGCAGTGGTTAGAACGCTTGGCCTGCGATCGTTGAAGTTAAGCAACGTTCGCAATGGTGGGTCACGGGAAAGGTGACCAAAAATTTATCATCTCGAGTTCCTCCGTGCTTCGGAAGTCAGTTTTGGCTGTGAGCTATTTTAACGACAGCAGTCAAATGCCAAAATACTCGATTTTATGTAGGGCAGGCGTACCGGTTTTGGCCACTGTACCGGTTTTGGTCACTTTTCACTTTAAAGTTATATAAATAGGAATTAAATAATTATTGCTTATATTTATTAATGGCGAATAAAAGATTGGACTTTTAGTTAATAATTACAGCACTTAGCTTTTTTTATGTAGTACGATATTTTAGAAATAAACACGTGTTATGTTTCAAAGTTAACATTTTGTAAAATTCTTAATCCAAATGTTAAGGGTAAAGGTTTTGTAAAATATTTTTTTTTCTACAATAAAATTATTTTATGGTTATTTAATATTTTATATCATATTGGAATATGTTTCTTCTAGGTGGATTAAGTGTTGTTTTTTCACTGTTCTTACAATAAGTTGGGAAACAATAAGTGGCCAAAAGTGGGGCTAGAAATTTTAGCATTACCACCTTTGGCCACTTTGGCATTAGTAGAAAGTTTCCAACCTATCATAAAGTTCATTTATTTTAAAAGACTCACAACTCACTTTTGTTAGCTAACGTACTAGAAAATTAGCGGATTGAGGCTAGTGTAGGCCAGTGCCTACACTGGCCTACACTAGCCTCAATCCGCTAATTTTCTTTTAATCAAGTGATAAAGGTATAGGTATAAAATTGTAGTAAGGAGCTAGCTGTGATTGAAATACTATTTCATGTAGTGTTTTAGTCCAGAAATCTAATAAGACATCAATTAAGCATAAACTCAACTTATAAATATAGTAATTTTATGAAAGTGGCCAAAACCAATGCAAACGGTGTATTTGGCCCCCTCTGCAGAATTTGTTCTAAATAAAAAAAACTATTGTTTTTTTTTTACTTTGTAGATTGTACCCTTAAAGGTCGATAAATTATCTATAACTCTACATTATAAATTTTCTCTAAAATACTTAAGATCATTAAGCACTAAGCGGTTAAAAGTGAAAAAATCCTTAAAGTGGCCAAAACCGGTACGCCTGCCCTACGTCAATCTGTTAAAATAGTAGATTGTACAACAAGTGCATAAAACGTATCATTTTAACCGAGACGTATTATATCCACCCAAGCCGTAGGCGAGGGTGGATAGTCAAGTCGAGGGTAAAATGGGTTTTATGTACGAGTTATACACTCTTTTTTTCACTTCGAATGTGGGGAAAATAAATAGCAATATTGCAAAAAAGAAAAAATAAAGACTTCGCCATATTGGCGAGAAGACATTCTTTTTCTTTTTTTTTTATACGTGGCATTGGCAGCACAGTGGCTTTAGCATAGATCGTAGTTCATAATGCTCTTGAAATACTTATTTCTTAGAAAACTCATTAATTTTGCCTAGTTTTATTAATTTAGTTATTTAACATGGATTATGTATAAAATTGAAGAAACAGAATGAAATAACAAGTTTATTTAACGAAGTTTAATTGCGTGTGTGACTGTTTACCTGACGACCTTTGTCTTAGAGTCTGAGACTTTAGACGAAGATTATACTTTATGCACTAGAGCATAAAAAGCGATTTTATGCAGCCTATACCCAACATAAACACGAACTTTACGAGCATGAGAAGTGAAAAAATATATCCGCACTAGCTCATCAAATAAAATCCGTGAGCCGTTATGACTACAATACAATACCAACAGAATTAATGAAATGAAATAAAACACCACAATTTTTTCAAACACCTTCATAAATATCATCTACAATAACGGTAGGCACCCAACAACTTAACGTCTAAGCTGGACCTATACCTCAGCCATTTTTTACCTCAGACATCCAGACAATGACAGATTATACTAAATGCAAATTCCAGACCGTGTGGGCGGGGAACGCCATAATACGGTTGGGTCTCGCAAAAAAATTTACTGCTTCAAAAATCTTTATTTTTAAAAATTAATCTTGTATTAAATATGTTTTTTGTTGTCGTCGGTTTTCTAGTAACGGGTAGGTAATTGATTGAGAGGGTTTATGCGCACACAAGTTTTGAATTTAGAACAAAACCTAGAAAAAATGGAATAAAACTCTACAGTAGGTAGGTACACTCGACAGCACATCAAGTCAAACAGTTGAACTGCGATAACAGCTTTTATTACGTAGTGCACAAAGGCGGTCTCAAGGTCAACATGTGTAGTCTGATGTGCCGCCGTGTGTACAATAATTACCTAATTGAATTGAATTGTTAATTGTCACTCTTTTATTGACCGTTGTTCCTGATATTCTATTTTACGGGTACCTATAATTTTAACGATTTTGAAGGTGTGTAAAGTAGTGGGAAATTATTAAAGATGGAAACTCATTGTTAAAGATGATCATAATACATTACAAAATAATATGAAAAGTATACGCGAGTCACTTAGGTTTTATGACTACAAGCATCAAACTTCTAATAAGTAAGTAATGTAGCTTTGCAATACACGTAACTTACTATCTTATATTGACACACCACCGGTACCAGACCCCGGCCGGGTTCGATTCCCAGTGGGGGTACATATTTTATTCGGTTTGGTTGGAGGTAGTAGACGTAGTAACTATTTAGTAATCTGTGGTAGTAGGGCTTGTTCAAAGTCCGGTTAGTCTGGCTAGCTACCACCATGTTATTTAAGTCTGGCGCCATAGATAGGAATAACGATTTTTTTCAGCATGTTGTGTTCCGGCAGCTAGAGATAAGATAGCCCCAGTTCCTCAGTAACTGAGGAATCCTGGAGTAGTGCGCTTCCACCTTCAGCCTTAGCATCACTTAACATCAGGTGTGACCGTGTGATGAAGGCTTAATATAATTACGTTAGAAAAAAAAGAAAAATATCACAATTTTTCCCCAGGACAGTGAAATCCTTTAAAAATGTAAAAGTAAGCATAGTTATAGGACTCACCTAGTGTTGTAATAAAACAGCTAAGTCTTGATTCACCTCATCTGACAACACAAAACGAGAACCAGTGGCCGGTCCGCTCATTATAAATGTTTTTCCTAAGAAATGTATTAATCACACACTGCCACGCCCTCTGGCGGCTAAACACCAAATAATTTCTGCCACGGAACAGCATTTTGAAGGACCTCGAGAAAAAACAATAATTAATTTTACTCTGTGGCATTTTCGGGGAGGCAACTTTTTTACTTTTTTGTTCAACATTTTTCTCTATATTTTTTAATTTTTGGACAGGTGAAAATAGTTGTGTGGAATACTTCGATCAACAATAACACCTAGTTCTGTTGATCGAAGGTGGAATATGAAATATTTTGTGTTATTTTATTTTTTAGTTTTTTGCATTCACAATGCAATTTTTATTACTGAAAAATGGAAAATGAAGTATTTAGAAAAAATCGACCCGTCTCACAATCAGCTCCGATGCGACTCGAACCCACGACCTTTCGCTTTCCGGGCGACTGCTCTAACCACTGAGCTACGGAGTCGTTACGAGAAGCGTCGAATTTATCCAATACTTCTTACTCGCTGTATAAAGTACGTTTATTAATTCGGTGCAAAAAAAAAAAAAAATGTCACTTTCACATTTGACCAGGGGGGTGTCACTCCGCAGTTTAGGTACGTTCGGACGGCGCGCCTGCCGTGCAGGCGTATGGCATAGAAATTAGGTCCGCAAAAGAGCTAGAATAAATGCGATAGAAAGAGATGCAACGACAACGAGTGGCCGTTCGTAATTTGCCTGCGCCGTACAAGCTGAATTCTACTTTATTGCGTTATAGTTAGAGTTGCTATTTATTTAAATGACTTAGCATAGTGAACTATCTGTTACATAGTAACTATTTAGTAATCTGTGATTTGACTTTGGCTACAGGGTGTCGTAAACCTTTTTCTTCATGTCTCTTTTAAACCAAATTTATTGTGAGGTTTTGGTTTTACAGATTTTGTTAAAATCTTCTTATAAAAACTATATCCAGGGGTAAAGCGCATAAAATAATGCAAAATGGGTTAGATAGTAATAGTACAGACACAATAGTAACAAGTAACAACGGTTCAAACTTAACAATAAACAAAATCAATAACAGAAACAAGAAGAAATCTACAAAACAATGTAAAAGAAGCACTGTACGCCAAGCAGATAGGAGCCCACGTAAAGTAAACAAAATACAAATCAAAATCAATCAAATAATCACACACATGTTAAAGTAGGTTTGTCACCCCTGCGTCACAAATATTTTGTGCCTGCGTGTTGCAAGTACGTGAAAAAAATATCCATCTAACATCCCTTCGACAAATTATTTTGTTGTTTACGTAAGAGTAATTTCTATTTTTTTACTTTTATTAATAATGTTAAACAAATATCTATCCAGTCAAAGCATGTTTTGAATTAACGGCAATGTCGTTCACAAATAAAGAATTGTACAGAATGTGAATATAGAGTTTTAACATGGTAATACTGTTTTCTTTTTTTTTGCACCGAATTAAAAAACGTACTTTAGTCAGCGTTAATTTCATCAATGTGGAGATATTACTACCCTCACACGCGAAAGAAATACCTTTCCAGGTATTTGGCAATCGCTAAAGATGAAATTACTATGGCAAGTTATTTTAATTTTTAGTTTTTTCTAAATACTACATTTTCCATATTTTGTGTTGTTTGCTTCGATCAACTCGTAATACAAATAATACTAAATAAATAAATATAATATAAATAATACTCGTAAGTATTTTAGGTACTATGCGATTATTATAAGAATAGGACGGGTTGTTGACAAACTTCACTCTGAAAAGGTACAGTTCGCAAGAAAGTGCAAAACAATATGAAAATAGTTTTTTTTTTGGCAGAAGGTGGTTTGGGTATTGCACTTTCAAAACGAAATTTTTTATTTTTTATATCCACCTGCTTCCCTTTTTCTTTGTACTCAACTTTACTGCTCATGCCCTTCGTTATGCCGCCGGCGCCAGACATAGCACAAACATTTGAACAAATGTTTGGACACATGTGGTATTTGTTCAAAGCTTTGATAAAATACTAGAATACATTTCTACAGTACTTTGCAATGTAAGAAGGAAAAGTCTTCAATGTCCTTGTAGCAGTAGCAGCTACAGAAGCAGCTCAGACCAGCGGGACGATGATTCTCAAATAAGTGGAATAGAAGAGGTGGAATAGCATTAGCAAGCATAATGTGTTGTGTTATGATTTACAATTGGTGGATTCACGAAAGGCGCGCTTCCCCGAGTGGCTAGATTGAATCGTTCCCCGTGATACCGATACCCGGCGCACCCTGGTAACAGCTAGATTCTGACGAATCTAACAACGTGCAGACTTTAGCTGGCCAATCCTTTTACCATGATATACCAATTCAATTTTTCACGAGACCCCCAATTTACCAATTTTATTGTAAAGTTGATTATTAAATTATTTTCATAACCTGAAATCCTGTTTTATTTAAATTCTTAAACCAGTGAATAGAATCACAATTCAATTTATTCTGTGTTATTGAAGCATCAGAACAATGTATGAAAAAATGGTTTCAGTTAAATATCACAAATATTTAATTTGATTGAGATTCAAATTACCTGATCATTTTCGTACAAGCATACTTTCATGAGTCCTATACTTTCCGAAAAAATCAAGTTAATGATTTGTATAATTATTATCTGCAAATTTTTCATATGTTTTGGTTTGCACGAACATCATTATTTATCGTAAGCTATGACATGATCAGCCACGATAAATTTATTTTTTTGCACACCATACTGAAGTGAAGTGAAGTTAGTTTGACAGCACTTTGACAGCTTGACGTCACAACATGGCGGCATCCCTATCCTATTCTTATATTAATCGCATAGTAAGTACTATTGTTGATCGAAGATTGTTTGATGAGAATTTGGTATTTTGGGATTTTTTGTTGTATGGGAAAGACAAATTTTTCAATGCCTTAGTTTTTTATTCTTTTATTTAATGAGTTTTTTTTCATATTGCAATATGATTTCTAAATAATCATCATGCATTGTCACATTTTTTTAGCAGAAGCCGATATTTTATTGCTTTGTATAAAGGCAGCAGGAATGTATGTTTACTATTAAGGCACTACTCGGAAAAAGTTTGGACTCTTTGATATAAAACTATAGGACGGTTAGAGTTGTTATAAATCTGGTAATAAGATATATATTTCTTCATACTTTTATCTAGAATCGTATAGTTTCAGAAACACGATTTTATGATTTTGGCTCGACACTTTTTATTTTTGAAAATACCTCTAAAAAATAAGAAATATCAAGATTATTCTTAAATGGGGATACTTATACTATTGAAAATTGGTTTAATTTGTGGACACCAATAATATTTAAGATTGTATAGAAGCATTTTTTTAAAATCGCTATAGTTTTTGAATACGAAGTGAATTTGTGTTTTTTTTGCATAATCGGCAAAATCGGTCTCGCTCCCGCGCGCTTCGTTTTCTCATTGCTATCTCGCTTTAGCATAATTTTTCCGAGTATCGTCTAAAACAGTAGGACGGTAGTTTTATCGCCTCAGTCGACGAGGTTATGATAGAGATCAAATGTCTCAAACACAGTAAATTATATGAAAGGAAAACAGTAAAAGATGTTGAGTCGAGTCAATAATGTACTTTTCTATGGAACAGCTGATTTTGATTCCGAAAACGAATGAATGCAGTTATGTTTTTTTATAAATATAAAGAAGCAAGCAAATGATGTATTTAGGTAAGTAAGTACCTATGCGTATGAAAGCAGAAAATTGTTAGTTTAAAAACTTAACAGAATCTAATCCTAAGGTATAGGTTATATTTAAAACAGTAATCAAATTAGTAAGTATTGGTACATATTGGAAAAACATTTGCTACAAAAATTTTTTTGTCTTAAAAAAAATTACAAACAACAATAACGAACATTGCCTGTAAGAGATTGCTAATATGTCCGCCTGTTGTCTGTTTTCTCAATACTATTTGTCTTTTTGTGTTATTGTTTCTTTCTTTTTGTGCAATAATTTTTTTTAATTTTTTTTATTTAAACATTATACTTATTATATTTCAAAATCCCCTTTCGCTAACTAATCAAATAAACATTTGAACGAAACCGATAACATTCTTCAACGAAAATAAATTATAGTTAACCAACGATAAATTTCAACAGTACCGTCGAAATAACAAATAAATACAAGTGCTTCACGTGACTGTCCATTAATTAGTACAATTGTTATTGGACGAGGGAAACCACAGACGGACAGACTTTTATGTATATAGAGCATGCAACACCCCTACTAACTATTAGGTGAAGAATTTTTTGATTGTTATCAGTATGTTGTTGTTTGGAAATTTAATTAGAATGATGGGGACATTTTTCGAATGTTATACTTAAGTATATTATTAATTGATTGAAGTTCTTCATTGCTGTTTTGTGAATTTATCAGTAGCCGTAGCACGAAAAGTTTCATTAAGGTAGTCTTAACTAGTATGCCTACATACCTAAAAAATGCTGTTCCAAATATCTATTGAATTTAGTTCCGTATACGACCGAAAGAGGCGCTGCTTTGGTTTTCATACAAGATAATAGAATTACGATAACGATAGTATTTCGTACTTAGGGTACAGCTACTACTTAAAATTGTAGATGACTTAACAGATGCATGACAACTCAGTGCCCCCGGTGTCCACGGTACAGATCCGTTAGGCAGTTCAATGAAATTATATTTTTGTATAGTTTTGTGTGTAGAATTGTTACTGTTCCATGCCAAATAAAAGAAAAAAAAAGAATTTGACGAAATTTAAACAGATATACGTACCACATCAGTAATTTTTATCAGATCGAATTTTAAAAGTTCAGAGAAACGGTTCTTTGAAGGTGCTAATAATCGAACTATAAAAACAATCTTCTGTATTCCATTACTTCCGTGTAGATACCTGCTGATATCTAGCCTATTTTTTTCATTTAATACCTAGTTTGTCCAACACTAACAAATCTCCAGACTGACCACTAGGAACTTTAGCATTTGAAAACACGTTTTCACAAAGTGCTTCTGTGGTGTGGCATCTCACTTTTACGCTCATAAAAGGTTCTTACAAGGCTTCAAATAAAACCTTATTCAGGTAAGTATCACTAGCTAGACTCCATATAAAACCTTATTCAGGTATTACCAGCTCTATAGCATTACCCCTGGAGCACACGTGCGTAGTTTGACATTTGCGTGCGCGCGCGCCGTTGGTCAGCGCGTGTGATCTCGCCGGTCGGTCGCGGGCGAAGCGCCTAAATAACCGATTGTAAGGGGAAACGCCGAACGTACCATAGAGGTTGATCGTCATTTTAATCAAAATACAGTATGAAAAACAAAACCACGTACTTTTTTTAGTAGTTTAGGGTGCCCCGTCTAAACTACTAAAACATTAATAAAAAGTTTAGTTTTTCGTTCAATTAGAGTAGGCCTACATACCAGCGCCTTTTTGGTCGTATACTGATAAGGAAATAAAATTCTTTAGTTTCTCTTTAATTTTTCTTTGGAAAAAAAAGATATTAAATTTTTGACAACAACACTTCGCCAGCTTTTCGTTTACTCGTGTATTTCTCAACCGCCTTGAAAATTAGGGTATGTATCATAATAACTACGGTCGTTTCGACTATGGTCGAAATAACTACGGTCAAAAGACCGACTGTTCAAAATAACTATTGGTCGTTACACCTATTTTTAAAATAACTAATGTACGAAATCACTACTGGTCATCTCATCTACGAACAACTCACCTACGGTTATTACACCTACGGTTGATTGAACTACTGGTCATTTCACCTACGGTCATTTCACCTACGGTCAACTCAACTACACGGTTTATTAAGTTTAAAAATAGTGACTCATGTACAGACACGAGCAATAATATTATGTATACAATATACAACATAGAACTTTGTCACACTGTAGCGTTCCAAAAGAAAACGATCAGTGTCACAGCAGTCATTCAGTATTGTAATATGACATAGTCCTATGTTGTATACATATTATTACTCGTGACTGTACTGCTGATAGGTGCGAGGAGCGAAGCGACGAGCATGTTAGGTTTATATGAACATACCGCGCGAGCCGAGCAAGCGAAGCGAGCGTGCCGCGGCAGCGGCCGGTGAAGCGCCAGAAGCGACTATAGACATATTCCCATTTCCTATTAAACTGAAGTAGGGGGTAGGGGGGTGTATGAAATCAGTTCTGGCGCTTCGCCGGCCGCTGCTGCGGCACGCTCGCTTCGCTCGCTCGGCTCTCGCGGCGTTTTGGTCACTGTTCTAACCTAACCTAACCTGAAACGTCTGTTACATTTTGTTGGGTGGCGGGGGGCTTCGCCCCCCGAGCCCCCTTGTCGGGGGCTTTGCCCCCCGTCCCTCTTCTGTTTTTCCCAAATAATATAAAAATTTTGAAATAACATTTTTTTTTTTTTTTAATTTTATATGTCCATCGGATGCCTCCTAGGTATCTCCGGGGCACCATAGGGGATCGAAAATTTTGTTAGATTTCAGCTATGACGCACCGTTTTCGAGATATTTTCATTTTTATAAAATTCATTCTTGAAAATTTTACAATTTCCCGCTCCATACTAAAACAGTCAAAAATTTTATGTTTGCGACACCCTAACCAAAAAAACAATCCAACGCGCCCAAATCGATTTAATAAACTTTCCAATTAATAAGCTTGTTGTAGGCGAGTCGTTCATAGTCGAAACAACCAGTAGATGAAATGAACATTAGGCCAATCGTCCGTTAGTTGAATCAACCGTAGTTCAATCAACCGTAGGTGAAATGAACAGTAGTTGAGTCGTTCAATAGTCATTATGAAAATATGTGAATCGATCGTAGTTATTTCGACCATAGTCGTAATGACCGTAGTTATTATGATACATACCCGAAAATTACCACACTCTTTTCACTTCCTTTATTTAACAGAATAAAAGATTCTATACCTACTTCTATCGTTTAAAATTTCTATAATAAATAGGTACATCGTTAACTGAGAAGTGGTTCTAAAAAGCGTTCAAACAAGAAAAGAAACGCTCCTTTGCTTTACTTTATTATAAGTAGTTAGTTATCTACAAAGATAGATAAAACTGTAGATGACCGGTCGTGGCACCCTCGCATCTGCACCGGCAATCAATCACATTGGTCACACCACCTCAAGAACTCGGGACGAACTTATCGATATTATAGGTATTTACTGAACGACGATCTATAACCCAAGTAATATCGTTGGACTGGCACGATGGCGCAGTGGTTCGCACGCTCGGCCTGTGATCATGATCTAAGCATCTTTGGCAATGGTTGGTCACGGGATGGGTGACCAAAAATTTATTATCTCTAGCTTCTCTGTGCTTCAAACAGCATGTTAAGACTTTGGTCCCGGCTATGTTTTCAGTCGGTAATACTCACCAATCCGCAATTGACCTAAGCTGCATTGTAGGACTTGTTGATGACTTGACATGACCCATTCTCCTTATCCATCTATAAGAAACTCTTGTGCCCCAGCAGTTGGGACCTTAAATGGCTGATAATATTTATGTGATTATCTAATAATTAATCGCGTGCGTTACGTAGTAGGTGTATCAGAAGCAGAACCTTATATCAAAACGCAGTAGGTAGGTGGTTGGCTTATGTCGTATTTAAATGATCATTACATGAATGTGTTACTCCGGCCCGAGTTCACTAAAAATAGGTTACGTTAACCGTTTGTTAGTTGGTTGGTTAACGCACGTGATTGCCTAACCAACCAACTAACCGACTGTTAAACAACGGTTTACGTAACAGACTGTTGGTGAACTCGGAATTTAGTCGGTAATTTTTATGACATCTTTTTTAATTTTATTTTATTGTAGACTAGCTCTCCGCTCGCGCCTCTGTGTTCGTCTGCGTGGGCCCCCCACATTTACCCCTTTTTAAGGGGAATTTCCAAAAGTCCTCTCTTGGTGCTCCCCTACACAATATACGTGCCAAATTTCAGCTTCTTGTGCAGCTAGTTGTTGTGTAGGTTCGGCTGTGCGTATTTGTATAGGCAAGCGCTTGCCCGGCGCTATCTCGCCTGATGGTAAGCGATGATGGGATCTAGCTAGGATGAATCATGGTTGCCTAGAAGATACCTATCCATTCACGACTTGTAGGCCCCCAGATTGTACTATCGGGAAACACACTCAGGCAAGGAGTTTCATTCTCTAGCGAAGAATCCGCACCCTAAAAACTAAAATAATGGAAAAACAAAACATTGATGCCCACAGTTCGACCGCTCTAATTCGTGTTGGTGTAAACTCATTGAGCCGTGGGAGCCACCACGTGGCGAGGGCGCCCGCAACTTCCCCGCGGGGCAACCGGGGAACTCAGCTTGGTTTAGTTTGTAGGTAGGTAAGTCCGTTTGTTTTGTGGTGGGAATGTTTAGTTTGGTAGGAAGGCGGTGGTGAAACACGATTGCGAATGTAACGTAAATTCAGAACTTAGCCCGAGTGTAAGTATGTCAAAGTGCAAATATTACTATCGTGTTCACGTTAAGAATTTTTCTAGATCATCTCTTTGTCATAAGGTATAGTCAAACCAACAGAATCGTGACCCATTTTGCTAATAATTTGTTTGAAAGCGTCAAAACTATAAAGATCTATGTTAATGTCATCAAGTTTGACTTTTGACGTTATTGTATTTTAATATTGATTAGAAAATAGCCTTATGGTGGGTAGCGATTCAATTGGTTCGACTGTGCAATCTATTGGTAAGAAATGCAATCGAATGCGTATTTACTAACTTACAATCGAACGTTCTAGCTCTAGTAAGAATCTCCTTTAATTAAATGACGAAATTTAGAAATGGACTCTTTTCTATTTAATAGAACTATTAAGTTGCTTCAGAGCAATTCTAGGCCTTTTAGTGTCGACCGATAAAAATGTTATGTTTGATATGATGATATGATTAGGATTGCTGTGTCCATGAGATCTGATAACACTTTTCATAAAAAAGTTTTTGGTGGGATTTCAATTATTTTTGTAAGTTGCCTATGCCAAGTTTTTTTTTACTGTTAGTTATTAATTATAAGTTGAGTAAGTTCCCGTGGGAATTTCAGGATAAAATATAGCCTAGACTTTTCTAAATTGGTCCAGTAGTTCCTGAGATTAGCGCGTTAAACCAAACAAACAAAAGAACTCTAGCTTTATAATATTACTTAGTAGGTATAGATTTAATAAGTCAACTATTGATATCCCGATACTTTTGTTCATGTGTTATAATCCAAACCCAAGTTATGAGAGTTCAAAAAACGACGAAGCGGTTCGAACAAAGGTAGTAAGTAGGTAGTTATATAACTGCACTATAGTGCCTCGCTTGCTTTGCCTTGGCAAGGGGAACTCCTGTGGCCCCATATATGATGCTATCAACGTAACTTTACATCCATTACTTTATTTAAGACTCAAATATTAATGAAAGTCAACATATATTTCCGAATAGATTTTATTCTTACAGACAATTCCATTATACTTTCATAATGCTAGTAGAGATAGACAACAGTTTGCACCGCATATTAACACTTAAGCTAAAGTACATACATAAGTGTAGTCCTGTTTTTCATTATTATCATTATGTTCAGAGTCACGACTAACCAGAAAAAATATGGACATGGTCCCAATAGTACAAATTTAGCATAGCATTCATTAGTACGAAAAAGAACGCACAAGTCATATCTTGTAAGTATCTACAGTCGAACCAATTGAATCGTGACCCACCATAAGGTTATTTCCTAACAGATATTAAAATTGAATAAGGTCGAAATTCAAACTCGTTGACATTGACAATAAACTTTATAGTTTTGACGCTTTCGAACGATTCAGTTGGTTCGACTGTACCTCTCTGAATTTTTATATTTAAATGTGTTGAATTCATAACTCAAAGTAAACAAATTAAAATTCAAAATTAAAGATCACCTACAAATGTTACAATGATTAAAGAAATACACGCATAGACATTGCTTTTACAAAAATCATTTTCCAGTAAGTAATTTCATAATTCATAACTTTACTATGAGTCTAACCAAATTATTCGTTAAACCTATTTTAGTTCTAAAGTTTTCTGTCTTTTTTATCAATATTCACATAATAATTCGAAAGACATTAACTCACACTATCGCTATAATAAGCATTTTGCGAACAATAACGGTTAAAATATTTCCATTATCATAACAGGAGTCATTGTAAATTTTTTAACACTCAAGTTACATGTCTCGAGTACTCGTCTAATTGAAAATACAAAATAAAAATTGGCAACTCCACAGCTGAATAGTAAAAGTCTACATTGTATTTCCAATTAACTTTAACAGTATTCGTGGTTTACTCATTCAACTTAACATGTTTCCCACATGTCTGAAATGCTGTTTCATGACTCCAAACATAATGAGATTCGTATTTTAATTTAAAAAACGTAAGCTGTATGAAATGAATTTTCTTTTAAAAGTACACAATTCTTATTTACACCGTTTGATGATTATTTTATTATTTTGAATGAAACTGATTGAAAACTCGTATTTTACCCTTTATCCAGAAAATATACGAAACATGAATAAAGTAAGTGTCAATTTTAATTTAGTACATACTTCCCTAAGTACACAATAGTAATATCATACATATTTCTTTTAATAATAATTATATACACGTTATTATTTACACAATAACTATCTGTCCACTTAAATACACTATTTTACTTCATTGTACTTAACCGTAGGTAATTATTTAGAAATTATCAATAAATATATAAAACAAAATGCGTTGCGACATCTGCATCTATCTTAAAATAGGAACCAAAATTATTTTACTACGCAGAAAAACCCACTGTAAATAAATACTTTTAACTTAATAAATTAGCGAATATTTTATAAAACTCTATATTCTGTACACTATAATTCTAACTATACACAAGGAAGCTTATTCACAAAGTTATCCATCGAAAAAGGAGTAAAAGTTGTAAAATATGTTGAATATCGATTAGTTTTCCACATGGATAATAATCGTTTAAAATGCAAGTAATTAAACTTATAGCACCAGACAAATAATACAGCAATAAAAAAGACGATTCTTTAAGTCCTCACTTATTAAAAGGAAAAAAAAGAAAAAATACAGCCAAGATTAAATAAAATAGTTCGTAAACAAAAACTTTTTCTCACAAAAGTTTGATTCACTTCACGAAAAAGTTTTCATCACTTTAGTCCACTAGGTAGCCCGTTGAGCCGCATCAGTCGTGGAAGTCTCGCGGCTCCGGCTTCAGCTACCATACCAGGCCTTCGGGGTGTAGGGGGGGCGGGCCGTCTCCGAAGGTGAACTCGGGCGAGGAAGGCCGCGGCAGCACCAGGTGGTCGGGCGGCGGGAACTGGTCGGGGAACTCGCCGCCTGGCAGCGACTCCATACCACCTGGGAAACGACCTGCGCCAGTTAATTACGTGTTCTGTTTTGGACCTTAAGAAGTGGTGCAGATGGCCCAAATTGTAAGACTAACAGCAGGATAAGCTGCTAATAACAATATTTAAAGGAAAAACAAATGAAATGAGGATTAATTAACTACATTTAGATTATGTGATGCTGCTCGAAATATCTTGCATATTTACTGACAAAATTCTCGATCGATTAAACGTGAATTTTTGAGATGCTTTTTGTTTAAGAAAAAGAAAATTACAGGGTTATTTCATAAACTACGCGTTATATTAAAAAAATGTTTGATAAAAGTATAACCAAATAGGTACTATAGAACAGAGTTTCTATAGTATTTGGTATAACTATATACTCGCGTAACTCGCGTTTACTTCAGGACAAGGCTATTTCCTCTCTTATTGAATATATGCAGCCACTGTAAAATTACTCTAACTTAACTATTGATAGAGAATTTAACTGGACCTCTATTTTACTACACTTTTTTAAATGATTATCTATTAAAGCTGAAAATAACTTTGTAAAAAAGGCTCAAAAAGCCTACCAACCTGGTTGGTTAAACGGCATGGCCGGTGGCGGATGGAAGAACGGCGCGTCATGGTGGAACGGCGGGCCATAGCCAAACTCGAACTTGCCATCGGCAGTCGCGAAGTACGGAAACCCCGGGGGACCCTCCTCCAGCCCCCCCGGGGACAGGTTCATGGGGAATCCTCGCATCTTCCGGGAGGACCCGAAGAACGGACCCCTCCCCATCGACGTCAGCTGTTTTAAACGGCGCTCTTTCGACCGCTTGTTTTGGAACCACACCTGTTGGACAAAATTGATCGGATTAAGTAAAAACAATAGGGCGGTAATGTTATTTATAGGACAAATAGAAAGAAAACCACGAGCTACATAAGTGGATTTCCGGACGTGAATTTAAACCTTCTATATTTGATACCAAGTCCTTTGTTTATCATCAATGGCTTAGCTTTCATCACACCTGATGATGATAACGCTGAAGCTGGAAGCGCGCTACTCCAGCAATCCTCAACCACTGAGGAACTGGCTGTCTTATCTCTTACTGCCGGAACACAACAACGCTGCGATCATTTTTGTTATGGCAACAGATAGTGGTAGCTAGGCAGGGAAATCTGATACCGGTGGTACCATACCACTAGACCACAGAGACGGTCCTTGGGATTCAAGTGCCGTCCGAAAATCTACTTGTGAGGCTAGTGGTTTTCTATCTACCTACTGTTTTATCCTATACATAATAGTATTGTAAATGCATACCTAAAAGCTTGATAAAATTGATAAAAGATTGCAGAAAAAACGAGCACTTGAAAATACTGAAAATTAAGTATTTGAAAATATGGAACCCTAAAAATCAACCTGACCCGATGGGACTCCACCATCGGGATATTGATGGGAACCATCGACCTTTCACTGTCGTTCGAGCGAATGCTCTAACCACTGAGCTACGGAGTCGCAAGGAAAAGTGTCGAATTTATCCAATACTTCTAACGCGCTGTTAACCAGCCACAGAACATGGAAAGAAAAAAATCTTTCCGTGTTCTGTGTTAACCAGCCATCATTTTAGATGGTCATATAAATAAAACTGTTAGTATATTTCTACAATGATTTCTGTGTCAAATGTATTGAACAAATTTTTTTTTGATAAGTAATCATTAAAAAAACTTTGAGAAATTCCCTTTTTTCCCAAACTTCCAAAAATGAAAAATATTAGTTGACTTTCATATAACAATTTATGGAACGTGAACAAACGTTCAAAGTTTTTTCGCCGTGGGGGAGTGGGGAAGTGGGTGTTCTTATTTGAGGCTTTCTTTTGAAAGACGAGACATTTTGCATTCTGACAATAGTAATCTGGGGGCACGGCAGTGCCCCCACCAAGTTGAGCTCGAAGCAAACACTGCCGTACCATCCTTTACTGGAACCATTTCGCCGCATTTTCAGGCCCCTATTTGAGAACCTCTGGCTAAGACCAGAACGCAGAAATTTTCTTCATCCAGTAAGCTATAATTAGATACTTAAAATCCAAAATTTCAAATCTGTAGGTCATTCAGCTCCGAAGTTAAGCGAAAGCAAAGTTTCGCATTTATGACACTCACTCATGATCATCAGAATAGAACTAGTACTTCCCATAAACTCAGAGAGCTGAATTTGGTACAGAGTTAGGGTTTAATGCCCACATAAAGGGAAAACTATAAAAACTAGGATAATTTCAAGTTACACCAACTGCATAAATAACTTTGTAATCCTATATAAATATATAGGATTACAAAGTTACATTTGCAGTAAATAAATCAGTATACCTGTATTTATTACTTATGTGTAATACCTAGCAAAAAGATATGAAATCTCACCAAAATCATCCTATAAATAACTGACCAACTCTCGCTGGAGCTGCTTATTTCTGTACAAAAAGCGTTGAAATCTCTCAGTAAAGTCAAGCGAACTCTAATGTTCCTATCTGCGATTTCTTTATTGATATAGTTACGTTTTAATTTTATGTGACTTGGTCGTTGACTTGTGCCCACCAAACTAACCAACATGTAGAATGTTCAACGTCCAAAGTCACATAAAAATAAAACGTAACTATATCAATAAAGAAATCGCAGATAGGAACATTAGAGTTCGCTTGACGTACTGAGAGATTTCAACGCTTTTTGTAAAGAAATAAGCAGCTCCAGCGAGAGTTGGTCAGTTATTTATAGGATGATTTTGGTGAGATAGTGTTGATAAATAGCGAGTAGATGATCTGCAATAGAGACAGTAAAGTGAGCATGTTTGTATGAAAATAAAACAAGTGCCCGTTTTTTCTGCAATCGAGTGTATTATATTTTTACAATCATGACTGTTTCATAATTTTGTCATCGTATTCTATCAAATGTGTTTAGAGTGAAAGTTTCTGTTTTCAAAGAACAAAACGTCACACGACCCAAAGAATACAAACTTTATTTTCCAATAGCGTTCGGTTAGGCTCTTTCTGAGAATACGTACAAAGGACGCCCTTTCATTAAGATAACCCAATCACTGCTTTGCTAATGTATTCAGTAATTTTGTTGTTATAGGAATGAAATAAATTATAGGGCAAAATTTCGTCATAAGTTTAAGCTCTAATGCCCGTTTGCACTAAACTCGGGTTGAGCTTGTCCTAGATAAGATACATCTTAGTTTAGGAACAGCCTAAAACAGCCGACCTAAAATTTTTGTTTGCACTGACAGACTACGTCGTAACTTAGTCATCGCCTTGATAAGAGAATGAATGAATAAATTCAAATATTAATTGCTTATGGATTTTAAAACTGGCGAGGTAAGTCACTGGATATTTTTTTGGTTGAAACTTCTCATTGATTCCTTCGTGAGTTAAAAGGAGACAAAAGCTAAGGCGTTGTCAATTTTATTTGGAAGGGGTAATTCACCGAGAAAAGAAAAAGTCAACTGAGCACAACTGTCAAGAAAAACATAATACAGTTTTTTTTTTTATAAATGATGAATGACGTATGTCACATGTGTTGTGTCTCTATCTAACAAACAAGAATACAAAAGCCACAAGCTTTTCTGTTCCGGTGACAGCCGTGACAGAGGAGTCACTTGCAATACGAAATTAGCTGTCAAAATGGACTGTCGTATGAAAACTGTTTTAGTTCCAAACATAATCACCGGTACAGGAAAGCTTGTCGCACTACTCTTTGCTCACTATGCCACAGACAATAACCACTGATATAGGTATTTCTTAAGCCTTAGGTGCTCGATATTGGGCCCGTAAGTTAAGAATAGCCTAAAGTGCATTTAAGAATGTCCTAAGGTTAGTGCAAAGCAATTTTTTGTTAAGAATGTCTTAAGTTAGCTAGGAAAAGACTTAGGCGATTCTTAAGTTTAGTGCAAACGGGTGTAAGTGTTGAATAGTTTTGTGTATTATAATAAAATACTTAGGTATATGCAAGGCACACGTACCCATTTGAAATATTTTAGCTATTATATAAGATTGTTGAAATAATAAAAAACAATTGACGGAGAAATCTGTGAACGTATGTTGGTTCATAAAAATAACCTACAGTGGTAGATACTTATAACCCGCTCCTTTTTTGAAGTCGGTTACAAACTTAAAATGAATGCAATTGTAAGTAAAAGCATGCAACCAAACCACGTTCCACCTAATGACTAACTTTAACGCCTGTTTTCACACCGCCAGTTAAAATATACCCCAGTCGTATTCCATGCGTTTTGTCGAGAGAATATTTAGTGCAGTAATAACTTGGCCGCAACCGCAAAATAAAAATCAAATGTTATCTGTGACAAGTAAAGAAAGTAAAAATGCAAATATCTTCTTTCTTTTTTCTTTTTTTATGTCTTCGCTTTGGCGGTACGGGGTTTCGCCGTCATGTTTATGGCTTAAACCACACCAATGCGGTTCCACTATATTTGTTATTTGAAAAGAAAAACTGCTCTCTTTCGTATTTAACTTTTATGTCTGCGAGAGTAATTTCGTTTTAACCACGCTTTTCTACTTACTTTAGAACAAGAAAAACTTCCAACTTCATCGCTTTGAGAAAAAGTTTTGTTTTTTTAACAAGGCTGGCAACTTGAAAGTTGCTTAAAACATTCAAATAGTTAAGAACTTTGTATTACTGGGATGGTATATGTATACATGGTGTTTGTTTAAAGATGGGACATACTTCAGGGAGTGAAAGTACCCATCAATACAAACAAAAGAAGTGCGATATCGCGAAAAAAAGATCGGCTGTTTCAAGATACAAAAGTGCAATACCGAATAGGCCAAAATGTATGGAACAGCTGATTTTTTTTCGCGATCTAGCACATGGTCCTGTAGTAAAAGTTGTTTGTATTGATGGGTACTTTCACGCCCTGAAGTATGCCCCATCTTTAAACAAACACCCTGTATATGTTTACAAGGTGGCTGGCAAGAGCTGAATGAGAGTAGCCGCGGTTCCTGGCCGATGGTGTGCACTTGGGAAGCCTCTGTCCAGCAGTGAACGTTGGTTGAGTGTGAGATGATCTAATGGTTTGGTATTGGTCTGATGAAAGGAGATTGACAAATAAAATATGTAAGTTAGAAGTGCACGGAAATGATGCGAACCTTTTTGACCAGATTGAAATCATAACACTAAATCGGCGATCATTGCATGCAAAATGAGATAAGCATAGAGGAACCAGAGACATAGGTATGTAAGGATAGTTGCAGCAGGAGTGATTAATAGATATTAAGAGTAAGTATATTTATCTATTATCTGAAGGAGCCCGTGGCAGTGGCCTGCGATCGTTGAGGTTAAGCAACTTTCGTAATGGTCGATTACGGGATGGGTGACCAAAAACTTTTCATTTCGAACTCCTCCGTGCTTCGGAAGGTACGTTAAGCCGTTGCCATTGGTCCCGGATCTATTAGCAGTCGCTAATACCTACCAACCCGCATTGGGCCCGCGTGGGTCGGTTATGCACGGCCCATTCTCCTTATTCATCCATAAGGAAGTCCTGAGCCCCTGCAGTGGGGACATTAAATGGTTGATGATGACGACTGTGTGGTCTACTCAGCAATAGTTCAAAATTATGAACAATATTCTAGAGCGAAATCTTAAGAGACAAAAACTCCAAAATCTCCAGATAGTTTCAAACAAAACTTCAAAGAGCAATTTACAAAAAATCATTTACAAAGCAGTTCAGCAAACAAGCCGTGGTCCGAAATCGATTAACAATCGACTCAGGCGCGCGCGGGTATTGGCACAGTATAAATACTACCAATATTCTATCTTCTTATAAAAGGTCGGAATCAGAGTTACGACTCACCGAAAGATCTGAAAGGATCTCAGTATGAAGCGCATACCGAGATCCTTTCGGATCATGCCGAGATCGAGGCCATTGAGTAAGGGCCAGGCCACTAAAGTGGAGAAGAGGGGAGATATGTTCAAACAACCAACATAATTTCGTTCTTTAAGCTGAGAGGAACGGAGATGTAAATATTATGAAAAACGGGATTATTACCACCATGTTTTGATTTGTTGTTGAGATATGATATTTCGGCGCAGTTGCACACGTCATGATGACGGAGTAACTGAACGGAGATGTGTTAATAACGAAATTCTATTGGTTGCTTGAACACATCCCCTCTCCTCCCTGCTTTGGTGTATCCTGGCCCTCATTACCCCCGTTCCGACCTTTATATGAATATAGAATACTGGTAGAATTTATGTTGTGGTAGTTAGCCATAGTTCCAATTTGCATCACTACCCGCGATATGACCATTCGGAGGTCACGCCGATTGTGCGTCGCGTGCCGGACGCAAGACGAATCGCAACTACCCAGGGTTACCAACTAGAGTTTTAACTATAAATAAATAGGTATTATGACATCATCCTTATCCATCCATAAGGAAAGATTGTGCCCCAGCAGTGGGGACATTAAGTGGCTGATGATGATGGGACACATACACTGCTCCAATCTCTTTAGTAGCTTAAGCACTTATATTACAGCAATGGAAAAATTACCATTTAGGTACACGAGAAAATGTAGAGAAGTTAGTTTTATACATTTACCCGACCGGAATCTCAGAATTTTCGGACCTTTTACAGTTTTTGGCTTACAACTTTTAAAATTTGCATTTTACAGCAAAGTCATCTACAACACTTCGAAAGAAGAGAAAATAAGCGACAATTTGAGCGCAATAACACTAAAGTATAACACTTTAAAACTGGGCAATTTTTTTGAAGAGAAAGATGAGAACTATTGATCCTAAAGAGTTTCTTTTACACTTAAATAAAAGCTAAATAACTGCTCTATAACTTAATACCTAATGACTTTCCTCGTAGAATGAGTATTTTATTTTGACAATACTTTAAGTCTAGTAAACTACAAATTTATAACTTTTTGGAAATAAATGGCTCATTTTTGAAGTGTTATACCTATCTTAAGATCTGTTAGACATACAGAGCTGTTGTTACGTTAAAATTATCGCTAATTTTATCTTAGTCAAAATATTTTTTACTTTTTAGTTTTCCGTGTTAGATAATGTTGATGATGTCATGCATAAAGACAATTTAAAAGTATATAAGTAGGGGTATGAGCTAAGTGTAAAATAAATATTAAAAATAATATTGTAAACGAAATAGCGCTAAAATTTTAACGTCACAAAATCATTAAATTAATACGTCATAAACTACAGTCAGTTTCGTTATTTAAATCTTAACGAATTTTCCAAACCCTATCGAGAACAGCTTCATCGCACTTCACGATTTCTCGTGTACGCGGCCCATTATGATTGATAAATTATATCACGATATTTTATATTGACAATGACCTACCTTTGCTGGCTATGAGCGGTTTAAGAGCGACCTTCGCGAATAATCTTTATAATATTTTCCAAAATAGGAACGCGTTTCACGGTAGATTATTTTCTATGAATACATTAAAACTATTAAGATCTTCATATGAAAAAAAGAAAAGAAGTGTTATTAAAATATTTAGATAAACCTTCTTTTGCAAGATAGAAAACTCCATTTTATGAGGAAAAAATACTTGACACTTCTCGGTTATTTCTAAATATAGTCCGTGAGAGTGCGTGCCAGATATTTCTACAAGCAACTGGGTTGCTTTTGGCGCTAGTCACAAAGCACATTTTTTTTCTAAGGATCTGTTAAAAGATTAGTTTTCGATTTCGCGCGCGGACTTATTTGACTACTAACCTCGAACTATCGCGACTTAAAACGATAGGTAAATATGTCTTTAAAAAGTTTAAACTTCTTTTACGACATCGAAAAAAAACTAAAGAAAATGATTTAGCTAGGCTAGACCAAAACTAATGTTAGAACTAAAAAATCCAATCAATACTTGACGATTGTTTAACCTTGCTTGGCATCCTTTCTCTTCAACGACCACAAAAAAGTTAACGCGAAAAACAACCTTCTTACAATACAAAAAAGATGCAAATAGACACCGACAAGAAGCACTATATCTCAATTCACTACGTCTACAATGTTTTGCATTAAACTTGTAAATGATCAACATTGACTAATTTGCAAGTAATACAATTTGTCTGCTTGTAATTACGTACCTCTGTTCGCATATTAATTGCTGCCTACTCATTTGTACCATTGTTTACTCATATCATCATTTATAAAGAAAGAAAAACACTATCGCTGAAATAGGATACCTACTGAATTTCAGGTCTTCTAGTAGATTTTTTTAAATATTAGTCTTTTAACTTTATTAACTTATACATACTATCGGTCGCCTGGCTGCGGTTCGCCAGCAGCTCTTGATCGGACAGGCCGCCTGCGTTTTGTTTTTGTTTGTAATACTGTAAGTTTGTGGTCTTTTGCGGCGTACTGACAGGCCGTTCGATCTTACTACAAAACACTGTTTAGCTTGTGTTTAATTGAAACTGTGGTTAAATGTGATGTTATCACTTTTTTCACAATATCGTCTGAAGGAGACAGCATCATATTTAAATTAGCTATATGTAGCTATGATGAGAAACTATGGTTTAAAATCATTTTGCGGTAAGGATGATAGTGTTTGAGACCCTAGTACCTTACGCCCCAATGCTACTCAACTTCGGGAGCGTCCTAAACATCATGGCGTCTCTTTCATACCTTTGACATTTAAAGCGGCAGGGCGATGTTGGAGAGGCTCCTAAAGTTGAGTTGCGATCGAGTGTTCGGGCGTTAATCGTATTCTTACATGTAATAGGCATTTAAATTCATTTATTTATTTCTGGTTGCAATTAGGTTTAAGGATTGTTATGTCTTTAAACGAATGCCGTTATCTACAAAATTAACAGCAAAGGAGAGTCATTAAAGAGAAATTTCCCATAAAACGTTTAAATCATTGTCACACTACTTCCTAAGCTTTGATTGTGCCGCTTTCACCCACGCAAGTTCGCACAACCTGATCTGAACTGCACCTAGTATAAGACCCAGTTCAGACACAGACAGAAACCGCGCGGTTTGGCGACCGTGCGGTCGTCCAAACCGCGCGGCTTCTCGGTGTCCAAGGCACTTGTTTAAGGTTATTAAGAAACTTTTTATTAAACCTCTTGTACCCTCTCCCCTTATTAATAAACGTAGGAATATAAAGTTACACCTGATGTAAATCTGTTAATGTCTCGGACTTCTTATTAGCAAATAAAAGTGACAGCATCAGTATAAAACTTGGTGTAACTTTGCTTCACATTTATTAATAAGGGGTAGATTTTAAATAGACATGAAATTGGAAATGTTAAGATAACAGACGAAAAGAGAAATATAAATGATGAGCAATCCCATTGCATGTGTCTTCGCTACTAAAACACAATAAATTGCCCCAAACTTAATGCCCCCGAATTTAAAACTAGTCTTTGTTATTTTTTATTCCTGATTTAATTTTGTCAAAATAAAATCATATATTTAAAGTATTAAAACAGAATAACCCTTTGAAGTTGTAATACTTTAAACGTTATTTGAAAATTTTCTTTGACCTAAATAGTAACATTCAAGTAAAACCTCGCTCGACTATTAAATAACAAATAAATCTGTGTTCTACATACAAGGCTCTTTATGGTATATCATGTCACAAAGTTCCCTTTAAGTTAGCTATCTATGTATATCTCTTTACGTTTATTATGGTCCTACTGAACGTAATTTTCTCGCTCTGATTAATGACTGATTTTGATTGAAGGGTCTTCTCTTCCCTTTGTGTTTTGTGATTTATTTATCCTGAAGACTTTATGTATGTGTATGATGATGGATGTTCATGTACCTACTTGCCAGTATAAAGGTAGCTAGATGGCTTTGTTGAAGAAAATGAAACTGAATATTAGGTTTACGTTGCTGTTTTCTATAGTTACACTTTTAGTGGGAAAAGCTTGTCTTTTTGTTGAAGAAAATGAAACTAAATATTAGGTTTACGTTGCTGTTTTCTATAGTTACACTTTTAGTGGGAAAAGCTTGTCTTTTTGTTGAAGAAAATGAAACTAAATATTAGGTTTACGTTGCTGTTTTCTATAGTTACACTTTTAGTGGGAAAAGCTTGTCTTTTTGTTGAAGAAAATGAAACTAAATATTAGGTTTACGTTGCTGTTTTCTATAGTTACACTTTTAGTGGGAAAAGCTTGTCTTTTTGTTGAAGAAAATGAAACTAAATATTAGGTTTACGTTGCTGTTTTCTATAGTTACACTTTTAGTGGGAAAAGCTTGTCTTTTTGTTGAAGAAAATGAAACTAAATATTAGGTTTACGTTGCTGTTTTCTATAGTTACACTTTTAGTGGGAAAAGCTTGTCTTTTCTGTTCCTCTGGATTGACGACCTCCGTGGCCGAGTGGTGTACGCACCGGTTTTAAGATGCCGATATCTCTAGAGGTCCCGGGTTCGATTCTCGGTCGGTTCAATATTGAAAACGAATTATGTTATGGTGTCCAATATTTGTTATTTATTTATTTATTTGAAGTCGCAAAACTTCTCCAATCTGGTGAAACACTCACTGGATTGAACATTCATCAAATTGAACTATGTTAATTTGTTTAGATTTAAAAGCACTTTTAGTGAATCCGTAGGAACATTACAGGAATTTTTATAAAGATTTTTTAATGTCGCGGCTGTGCATTTGGTTAGAAGACCATGCGCACGGATTGTAGAAGGCTCCACCCACACCCTGTTTAGGCAAAAAGAAAAAAATATTCTTAAAACTTAAAACGTCTGTTAAGTTCTGTGTGACAACATAATACCTACTGTTATTAGAGTTAGTTGGCAAATTCCTACAAAGTGGTTTATTATAGAAAAAAATTTGAGATTTTCGGGCGTGATTTACCTAAGTAGGTACTTGCAGCTGGTGGTCTTAAAGTGGTTTATCGTTGTTATTATATTTTACAACATAAGGAATAAAAAATATTACGACATACAGAACAAAGTGAGTGTTCTTTTGAACTATTGACATTCTGAGGAGCTTTATAAAGATAATAATCGGCCAATTTATAGTTACACAACTTTGGAGCTGCTTTTCAACATTATATTATTATTGCCATTTACTCATTCTACTACTGCGTTGTTAAATAATTCTTTGTCACAACGGCTAATACTGGTAGCACAGTCTACTGGTAGTATCAATGTTTAAAGTAGAAAACACACTTGTCTGCGCGAACGAAATGAATTTTATAGTTCTATATGAAAACCGCGTCAATGATCCGGACGATTCGACTCCGGCATGTGTGTGGGGTTTCATAGGATTTCGTATAAAGAATTCTAAAATTAGTAGTGCGCTTTCACCTTTGGCCTTATCACCACTTAACATCAGGTGTGATGAAGGCGAAGTGCTACATCGTTGTTGATTAAAAAAAATCGTTTCATTCAGCTCGTTCGATGCGTTCACCTTGGACAAGTGTGTGTTTTTAATGTCCCTACTGCAAGTTAAATAGTTCCTTGAAGACACTAATGATATAGACAAGTAATACTTGCTTGCAGCCAGGACTAATGGCATAACGTGCATTTCGAGTCACGGAGGAGCTCGAGCTAAAATGTTTTGTTTTGTTTACAAAAATTCAAGTTCAGCCATTTTGGTACTGAACTGACAGATCTTTGCACTTCTTTTAAAAAAGGAGGATGGCATAACCTTCCATACGGACTAAATAAGCATTGGAGAGGTTTGACAAGGGCCGTGGGGTTAAATCCTGTTCGCATTATGAGTACGACCATTTTTGTTTGTATTTGTTTTCATTTCTGGTTCAGATGAATTTGTGTTGTCAAATGGGATAGACTTTAAAGAAGTGCATTTATTACCATACAAAAGATAGTAACTTTAGTTTCTTCGTGTTGCCGACTAAACCAAAGTAAGAATCGTATTTTCAACATAATATAACACTCTGGCATCAGGCAACACCAATTTGTCTCCAGTACAAAAGCAAATAATCTCAAAAAATCCAACCAAAGAGGTACAATCATAACTAACCTTAAAAATTAGTTTAAAAGAACACAATACAAAACAAAATCAGTAATTCATATAGGCTATTTATAACCGGGGTAGGGTGACGACGCGGCGAGCGGGACAGTCCGCCGCGGGGAGCCGGCAAGACAAGCCGCGCGGTGTTAAACACGATATTTCATGCGTTTGCGCAGCGGGGGCGAGCCTCTTCCCGCGCCGACGCAGCGTAATGTAGAACTGCGACCACTAAGGCTGTATGTTATAGTGCTCCTTTGCTTTGTTTTATGAGAAAATTTTGTTATGGTTTCTTTTTTAGCTGTGTCTTCTACTATAATAGGAACTATTTTGACTGCGTTTTATGCACTACAGTAGATTGTATACCTAATGTTATAGTGATTCTCTCTTTTGCTTTATGAAAAAATCTGCTGTTTGATATGCTTTTTCTGACAACATTTAAAGCAAGAAGTTGATTGGTTGTGATAGGTTTAAGTTGACGAAGGTAATTAAAAGAACAATTTTTAACAGTTGACAGCCTTGTCCTAAAGTACAATTTTAAAATAATGCGGAAAATGTGATAGTACTTGGCGCCAGCCAGCAAACTTATATAGTTAATGCCACTAAAATACTTCGCTAGAAGGCTTTGTTTTATAAGTTATTAAACTTTATGTAGCTAGTAATTAAAGATGCCGTTTGATGTGGCATGTGGACGGTTTTACGACTATTGTGTAAGCATAACGATTTTTAACGTATTTTTTGTAAATGTAAAACATTTTAATCACTTTTTTAAGCAGTATTGGACTTTACTGCCTACTTATTTTTATAGGTAGGTAAGTAACTACGGCACGACACCGGTGTTTTTTTATAGCGAAAAGATAGTTAAAAATTTTAAGGTTAAGTAAATAATTCTTTGGTAGCTGCTCTAGGTATATGAGCAGCTACCTGCAATTTGACTCTTAGTCATTTCACTGGATCGCAATTCCAACACTTCATCCCAAATTTCACACATTTCTATAATTAACTACGCGTTGCGCATGTGAAATCGTTTGCGTAGAATTAGATTAACACTTCCAATTAAATTGCGAATTTTTGGAACATAAAGTAGCATATCTTCAAGGCATTGATCTATTCCATCAAAGTTGTTTCAGTTGCTTAGACGAAAGAAGGTTATAAGCAGACTGACAAAGTAATACCATAGCATATAATATATTTACTGTGGTAATACTTTCGTCTTTATAATATTAATTTTAAAGATACATAATAGGTAAGTATATTATATTGTAAAGCGTTAAATTAATTTAACTACAGAAATGTGAGATGAGCTCAAACTCGCTTTAACCATTACCATATAACACAAACCTATAATAAATAATATACAACGTTATAGAGATACAACTCGTACCCATATGAATCATATGTTATGGGTTTCAACACCGTGTCTTGGAAGGGAAGTGGTCGTGAACAATGTGTTATAAACATAGAATTGCGGATAATTTGTTTGTAGATATTATTTTCTATGTGGTAAACTGATCGAATAATTCTGTCCAACCACATTTAATGAATTCTACACAGAATGTGTCGGTGTTAACTAAAACTCAAATAAAATCCTAAATACAAAAAAAATGTTAATGCGTAAGCCATTATGGCCATATTTCGTATGTCTCCTTTTTACAGCTTTTGATTTTTAATTTGATTAACATAGACATTTATTTGATTTTGCAGTAGGACATTAAAACTTTTATAAACCAGAAGCACGCGGAGTCACGGGTGGCCTCTAGTTAAATTGGGCTATCGCGAAATATGAAAAAAACCTTATTTTTTATTCCACAACGGGTTAGCACTTAGCTTCCATCACATCCCTGAAGTTTCGTAAAGATGGGGCATGGATGGAAACGCACTACTCCAGGGATCCTTGAACACTGAGAAACTGGCTGTCTTGTCTCTAACTGCCGGAATGCTAAAAACATCGTTGTTATGGCGACACTGAAAGGTGATAGCTAACCAGGCGGACTTAGAACAAGTCCTACCACCAACCGAATGACTTTTAACGTTACTTTTAACTATTATTTTGACTGTCTAACGTTTGGGTAGTAGAGTAGGTAAGGTAGGTAAGTATATATGATAATGCGGTCGGATCAAAATCGTATTGCTAAGCATGTTCCATCAGGTAGTCTATAAGACGACCACACAACCAGGACCTGTCTCCCAATTCCGACAAATCCCGGATTAGGCAAGACTTACGACACCTAAATACCTAGAATCTGTTGTTACGGCAAAACAAAGGCGCACTAGTAATTTGGTTTAGCGTTGAGAGCGCTCAGCAGGCGGTCTGTTCCCGTAGGGTCAGAACAATACACCTTTAACAAAACCTCACAAACAAAAATCCACTTTAAGGCGCCGCATTAAGGTGTAAATATGAGTGGGGAAAATAAGAATGTATCCACTTATAACAGTTGTGTATGGTTCTGCCGATCGTAATTTTTTGCTTTCATTTTTCGTTGTAAACTTTATTGTGTCATGCGCCATATGGGACGTTGCCGCGAATTTTGGGCACCCTTGCGGTACACCCGCTGCATATTTATGATCGACCCGCTATAATGAGCTCTGATACCATTATCGTAATATTATGGCTCTCAAATTATTTGAGTGTGTAAATATTAATCTAAATAACATTGAGTGAGATGTTCGATAAATCGTAACAGGTTACAGTGATGATGACAGTATTATTAAGTAATGGCCGGTTTACATGAAGCGATAGCACTTTTTCCTATATTTCTTATAGCCATAGCATTACTTGTATATAGTCAGTTGTTTTTACTCCTTACCAGGCTCAGACCGGACGCCAGCGCTGTATTGGCATGTCAAAACGTTTACACGAAACCAGCGCTGGACGTGCATCGATTTAGGCGCCAATCATTGGACCCATGTGATTTTACTGTTCCATAATCCATTCTCTATTAATCAATTGACATTATGATGTTTTTTTACATTCGGAAATGCAAAAAGTATGTAATACATCATCGCTGCCAGTACGCAAAACGTCAGAAAAGATTGGAAGTCGAAAAAGAAAGAAATAAAAAAAGAAACGGCAGACGTTGAAATTTGTAAAAGGAACGAGAAGTAATTATGGCGATGCTGAAGACACGGCCACACCGCGAGCGAGCATGCACCATCTACAACCAATTGGCATAGCGCGCCGTAGTAAGAACAAAATAATAATACAGAGAGCACAGAGAGAAGTCAAGTTTAAAACAATAAGCGTTCGAGCAAGCAACGTACAGTACCTAAAGTGCTACAGACTTATTAGTTTTAGGTACTTACCAATATTTATCGATGTGAGGAAGACTACTAAGTATTTTCGGCCTGTCACCAAAAATAAAGATTGTTTTTGTCATCAAATAAGACAAACGAAAAATAGCTTTTCACTTCTCATGCTCTAAAAGTACGCCAATATAGACCTACGAAGCGGGAATAAATAACCACTTTAGTCCCTAGTGAGTAAAAAGTAATTACTTTTTAATTTCCTTCATGTGACATTAGATAAACTCAAACAGCCAGTGAATATACTATTATTTGTGAAGTGTAGACCATCTTCATTGCGAAAATGTTAAGATGTTTTTTGTTTTATGTTTTTTCCGCAAGGAAGGTGGCGCCATGTGTTTTAAATTGTTGATTTGTGACTGGTTTACAAGAAAAAACTGTCCGCGAGTTTTTAGCGCCATTTTGGCGGGTTAGGTGAAGTGGATATTTTAAATAATCGCAATTTGTTTCATAGTGGACTTTGTGACTCAAGATAGGTGTGGTTTTGTGCCCCAAATGTCTACGCAATTGGACGATATGTGGAATGATTAAAATAGGCGCTATCTCGGTAAAGTGATGCCGAGTGTTTTATTATAGTGGTGACTACCTCAGCAAGAATTATCGAGAAGGCTGGCTTGACACATTTGACGCCAAATACTCCAAGGAGCATTGGAATGTAACACACCTACATTCTTATGAAAACATAAGAAACTATAATAATTTAATAATACTCAAGAATTGGCAGTATGGCTAAATGTCTTGGCCTGTCCTACAAAAGGGCGAATATTTTTACTACTACTACTACTGACCGCGAAAATTTTAGAATTTGTTAAATGTTTTTGTACTAAATTGACTATTTTTCTCGCACTCGAAGTGAAAAGTACAATTTGCACCTCGAGACTAAACGCCAACTTAATACCCTCGGTTTCATTGACTCCCTCGCACGCTCGGGAGCCAAACCACCTCTGGTATATAATGGCTTCGTTTAGTCCCTCGTTATAAAATATACTATTAAGTATAAATAGGTAATATGAATATGAATTCCTGTTTTAAGTAAGTCATGGTATATCAGGCAAGTCCGATTTAGGTATAAAAAGTCTTGTACCTACAGACAGGAGCTTTACTTCTGCACTCTATTTATTATATCAAGGAGCTAACGCCTACTTGTGACTTTATGTTAAATCGTTCTGAAAATATTAACCTACTTTAAGATTCAAAAAATGGATAATAAAACAAATTTTCCCTTTTCCAGAAAAAAACTTGTTGTTTGCTTTTCTAGAAGACGTTGTTTTTTATACTTACTAAAAACTGACTTAAAATCTAAAATAAAGCAACGAAGTGACACTAATCAATGAATGTCGCACGCTCGTCTGTTCCACTTTATTATCTAAAACAAATGTTTTTCATCCAATTTTATCTAAAACCACCAAAACAGGCCAGCATACTACAACTTTGGCGGCGTGTTCCAAAAGCATTACATTTTTTTATTTTCAGAATTACCCACTTAGCATTTTCACGGTCAATAAAAGCGCGAAATTTCCGTTTTCGAATCCTATTATTACAAAATCGTGATTAAAGTCGATTTCGAATCTAATCATTATGTAAATACAACTAGGTTTAATTAATCTGTAAAATTATTTCAACGCATAGCTGTATCCTTTTTTAGTACTGGCTGTATGAGTGTGCCTAAATTTATCATGGTAATAGAATTAAAAAGTAAAATGTCAGCTCAATCTTTCCCGCCTCGCAGCCCGAGTCGGCAGATTTGTCTAAATTTAAAAAGTTAATAAGTGCGTTCTTGATGTTTTCGCGGCTAAATTTACCGTGCAGTCTGTTTTGGTGATTCCAATTTGTGACTTGTCTTATTTTAGTTAATTAGATGCGGACGCGATGATGTAGGTTGGAATATTTCATCTTGTAAGACTTGTGTCAGTATTTAAGTCTGACTGAAATAGATACAGAACAGAAAAAAAGATCTGTTTGGATAGAGGTAGGTTAGTATTTATTTATAGTTAATACAAAATGTATCTTTTTGGTTTATTATATATCTTGTCTCTTAATACAAAAATATAATGATGGCATGTCTCTTAATTTGACAAGATTCAGTTAAGTACTTATACCTATTTTGATTAGATGAAATGCAAGACTTAAAAAGTTAGTAATAAAGTTTAAAAAAATACTTAGTAACTTACAGAACACTCTGTTGCATTGCGTATTTGTAATCTGTCAAAACTATATCTTCTGGTATCTACTTACTAATACCTAAGTGTTGCATACTTAGGTAGAGTACCTACTTACTTGTTACATAAGTCCTCATTTAATTGACATAACCTCATTTGTAACTTAATCAGCTTTCTATGTTTACAATAGAACCATAAAACACGACCCATTTACTTTACTAACAAGATTCTACATTTTAATTTGTGATAACGGCTGTTTATGTTATGCCTTGCCGTGCGTCGACCAATAAGAGCGTTGTATTCGTAAATCGAACTGTTATCAGTGCTCTGATAGCGCACCGAACGGCTATTGGTCACGCTTTTCAAAATGGCAGACTTATCTTAAGTTTGTTTTAGTGGTTGCATTCCGATAACTGTTGCAGAGTTACAAAAATTTTTGTTACTAAGCAGTTTTAATCTAAAGGAATAAGGATGTAGGTACTGTGAGACTCTGAAGCCTCACAGCTTAATTTCTAGCTATAAATAAAAGCTTGATGTGCACTGAACTTGTTTACTTTAAATAAATATACTTTTATAATACATATTTTTTTTTATTATTGATTTACGGACCGTACCTCAAGTGCGGCTTGTCACAGAGTGCGTCAATAACCTATCCACGCAAACAAGACGCAAACCTTTTTCTTTTTTAAATTCTTTACTATCAACACTGACCTCTATTATTTGAGGTCAGTGACTATCAATGATGTACCTACTCGCTAGTGATAGTTTAACAATGTCGTTAATAACTACCGAAAACTTAGTACAGAACTTTCAGTAAATAAAGCTCTGTCTGCTTTTACAGGACTGCCCAAAAAAAGAGTGTATTGTATTTCGGGTAAATGTATGTTTGTGTGTATGTATGTGAGTTTCTTTAATCCACCATAACTTGAACTTTGAATGCCTTAACAGATTTTCATGTATCAGGTATCATTAGAAACTTTATGTCTCCCCAAGTAGGAACAGTAGAAGAGGGTAGTACCTATAGTAGAGTAGGGACCTTATATATTTAAGAGTTCCACAGCATAGTATCCCGACTACAATGAGGGCTTCTTTTTTACTTTTTAGTTCGATTTTGGCAGTCGTGTTTGTTATTTTTTCATAATGATAATAAGTACTTAACACAACAACATACCGACTATATATCCAACTTTTCCCTTTTTAGTGTAAAAAAGTTGATGGAAGCGACTAACTATCGCCTGGTGGAAATTGTAATTATTATTGATATGAATATTTCTGAACTTGGAGCATTCAGTCATTGATCCTACGCAACATATTATTTGTCAGGTAACTTTAATAAGTTACCTGACAAGTTACCTAAGTCTAATGACAGCACATTGAAATAAGGCAGAATTGTTTAAAGATATAGCAGTAATAATAGTAAAATCCGCGGAAAACTACAAACTGCTTGCTCTATGTCATATTATAATATGACATAAAGCAAGCAGTTTGTAGTTTTCCATACTACTCTACCTTAGAGCTTTTTTGACAATCAAAGGATAGTCTGAATATGAGGATAACAACATAACAGATTAACAACGTGTATAATTGTCCAAAGATGGCGGTAGTGACAATCGCAATCAAAACAATCTGAAACTCGCGGAAATCGTATAGGAAGCCTTCAGAGGTCGGAGCGTCATGAGGCGGAAGGGCGGCCGGCCATGCGGCGGACCGTGACGCACCGTGGAGAAGCCACTTTCACAGTGGAACTGCTCATTGGGAACTGGCCGAAGATGAAAAAAGGTGGTTTCTTTTTGTGGTGATTAAACCTTTTTGATGCGCAATCGTGGATATTTTTTGTTTTTAAATATTACGCCATTAAAACTATGGCGTTAGTGGATTCGAAATTTAAATTATATACAATAGTATTTATTCTTATGTTGTGAGAAGCTATATACTATGCGATTATTATAAGAATAGGACGGGTTGTTGACAAACTTCACTCTGAAAAGGTACAGTTCGCAAGAAAGTGCAAAACAAAATGAAAATAGTTTATTTTTATTTTGGCAGAACGTGGTTTGAGTATTGCCACTTTCAAAACGAAGTTTTTTTTATTTTTTAAATCCACCTACTCGTTATGCCGGCGCCAGACATAGCACAAACATTTGAATAAATGTTTGGACACATGCGTAGCACGGGTATTTGAGTATTTGTTCAAAGCTTTGATAAAATACTAGAGCATATTTCTACAGTACTTTGCAATGTCAGAAGGAAAAGTCTTCAATGTCTTTGTAGCAGTAGCAGCTGCAGGAGCAGTTCAGACCAGCGGGACGACGATTCTCAAATGAGTGGAATAGAAGAGGTGGAATAGCATTAGCAAGCATAATGTGTTTTGATTTACAATTGGCGGATTCACGAAAGGCGCTTCCCCAGGTGGCTTGATTGAATCGCTCCCCGTGATACTAATACCCGGCACACCCTGGTAACAGCTAGATTCTGCCGAATCTAACTTCAATCAACGTGCATAATCTAGCTGGCCAATCCTTTTACCATGATAGACCAATACAATTGTTCAGTAGACCCACAATTTGCCAATTTTATTGTAAAGTTGATTATTAAATTATTTTCATAACTTGAATTCCTGTTTAATTTAAATATTAAACCAGTAAATAGAATTAACATTCAATTTATTCTGTGTTATTGAAGCATAGTATTAAAGTACCCCGCAGAACAATAAGTATGAAAAAATGGGTTCAGCAGTTAAATATCACAAAATTTTAATTTGATTGAGATTCAAATTACCTGATCATTTTCGTAAAAGCATACTTTCATGAGTCCTATACTTTTCGAAAAAATCAAGTTTATGATTTGCATTTATCTGCAAATTATTCATATGTTTTGGTTTGCACGAACATAATTATTAATTTATCGTAAGCTATGACATGATCAGCCCCCTGATTCACGATTAAAATTTCTTTTTTGCACACCATACTGAAGTGAAATGAAGTTAGTTTGACAGCACTTTGACAGATTGACGTCACAACATGGCGGCGTCCCTATCCTATTCTTATAATAATCGCATAGTACCTACATACCTACACAGTGGGACTGCTCATTGGGAACTGGCCGAAGATGAAAAAAGGTTTCTTTTTGTGGTGATTAAACCTTTTTGATGCGCAATAGTGAATATTTTTTGTTTTTTAATATTATGCCATTACAATTATGGCAATAATGGATTCGAAATTAAAATTATAAAGGTACTTAAGGTCTTAAGTAAGTACAATAGTATGTATTCATAAGTTGTGGGAAGCTATATACTAACACAGTGGAACTTCTCATTGGGAACCGGCCGAAGATAAAAAAGGAGGTTTCGTTTTTGTGGAGATTAAACCTTTTTGATGAGCAGCCAAAGATTTTTTGTTTTTAAATATTATGCCAAACTTATTATGACGCGAATACTTAGTTATTTTTTGTATTACGGCATTCCCACTTAAGAAATTAGGTAAGTAAGTACTACTACAGCTTTCACCTACATATGAACCAATCAGTAACGTAGGTATTAGTTAAATTAAAATAGGTAGTTTATTTATTAATAAATCTTCAGCAGCTATTTTAACAAAGTTGTCCGCAAGCGGTAGCTTTATTAGAAATTTATCTTCGTGTTCAATCAATTTTTCAACCACTTTATCCCGAACCTGATACAAAACAGACATAGACAAAACACCAAAACAATAACAAATAGATACCTACAAACGTCAAAAAAGGTTAAAAAAGTGCTTTATTTCAATCAGTACCGACGACAAAAAAGTTAATTACAATTCTTCGGCACTTTTGAGCACCTGTTGTTTGCTTACTTTGACTGATGACTGTTACTTCCGAATGACAGAAAACCAGAACAATTTCGTCAATGACCATCCTATTATAGCTAAGTATTGAAAAGATATTTGATGATAGGATTTTTTCCTGTCAATAAATGTAGAATGTCTTTGACTAGAAAAATGTCATACAAGCATGCAACCACAAGAATGAAGTCTAAAATAATCACAAGCTGTTTCAGCCGGTAATAAAATAACGGCTATCTAAAAAACCACTAGCTGTATGCTTCAGTTCCCGTCACCCAAACCAATAGTACCTATAAAAAAGTAAAAGAAACAATTTCTCGCGGCAAAAACCAACATCGCCGATCAATAGACCGAGCACAGATATTGTCACGTCAGCTGTGGTGAAGCGTTAACCGACTATTACGTGCCTAACTCTAAAAAAATAACTCGCAAAAGAAAAGGTCGGCGACCTTTTTAGATGGAGGTTTTACCGCGAACTTTACTCTTAAATATTATAAGGATAAAAAACTTCTTGACTTCTCTTCTTCTAGTGAAAAGAGTTAGTGTATTTTTTCATATAGACTACATATATGAAGCACCTTTTCCATTGCGGAAATATAATACACCTAAGTAAATTATACTCTCAAAATCTTTCTTAGTTTAAAGTTTTTAAGTACTTACATAATTATAAAGTTACAACCGTGTTGCCGCATAGGAACTGATAATAGGGAAAGTAGACCCTATATTATATGAAAATGAACCAAAATTAATTTGAACTCAAATACCAACATCTGAGAGAGATTTGAAATATATCTGTTGTTATATAGAACAAATTGGGTCAAAACAGGCTAAGGTATAATTAATTTGCCATATTGCTACTCTTGGGAGCTGGCAGCTTTATGATAAATCACTGAAGTGGGTTTGGTATGATGAATTGCTTGCGTGAGCGCATGTACTTGTGTTGACTAAAATCTGTAGGGCTATCATTGATAAAAATCATATTTAACTTCAACAATAGATTTATGTATAAGTATTATGAAAGACGATTTCCCATGTTTAAAACTTAAAAAATCCGTTTTTAATAATGACAATACTTTATTGTGTTTAATTATAGAATATAAGAAATGTCTGATTTTGTCAGCAGCTAAAGTACTCATTAAGACCTTTCTAGCGGTACCTAAACCTTTTTTTAAACTGGACACAGGCTGGTTTAATACGATCATGCTTTTTTATTGGTTATATTTTAAAATCACAAAGATACCTACATTATAATTTCAAAAAGTGACATCCCTAAATTGTAGCGCCAAATAAAGACATACGAATTGTTTTTGTAAGTTACCTATAAGGTCCACTATTAACTGTAAGTAGATATATTTGAATGATCTATTTTAATACTGACGTTTTAAAAGTACGATAAAGATATGAAAAATAAGATTTATTAGCGACTAGCACTCCACCCACGACTTCGTTTGCGTAGAATGTGGAATGGACGCAACTTTGACCTAAACATAGATTTGAATAACTATTAATTAATATTATAAATGGTGTTTAAATTAATTTAATGAAAATTTTAAAAAATCGGTCCAGTACCTACTTAGTTTTTGAGTTTATTCATTATAGCGGCTCCGCGCAGTTTTACCCGCACCGTAACCCGTAGGAATATTGAGATAGAATGTAGTACCTACGTACATAGTACATTTAGGAATTATGTGAAAGAATTTTCAAAACCGTCCCTTATTTTTTTAAGTTTCTTTATTATCCCTTTTTTACCCCCTTAGAGGGGAATTTCCAAAAATACTCTCTCAGTGCTCCCCTACACTTCCCAAGGAACATAAGTACATTTACATCCCTTATACAAGCACCCAGTATTTTCGGCTGTGCATTGTCTGTCAGTCAGTCATGCAGTAACGCAAGAGTTTTATATATAGATATTTAGATATATAGAATAGATTAGCTGTGTCTATGAATTTACTAAAGCGTAGGTGAAAATGACAAGGTTGGTTTATATATTTGAAAGGAATTTTAAAGCTACAAATCACCAATCGGACCAATTTATTATCGGTTACGTTTAACCATGACCCCTTCGTGTGATCTATGGTTAACGTTAATTTTCTAAACAGAACTTTGCACAAAACAATGAAAGGAATTTCCATGGAAGTAGTAAAATAACGCAAGTTAATTTTATAATTATAATAATGCATCGATAAATTAAAATAATGTGCATGTTACATACGTGGTGTAACATGTTGTAAACTTTAATAATTTGCGTTTTTAACTTGAAAGAGTAGGAATTAACTACATCTCTACAAGTAATCGTGCTCTTAAAAACTTACATTAAATTATGAAAATTTTTCATAAAGTAAAGTCTGGTTATTTTAAAGATTTAGTGATACCTATAAATAAAAAGCTTAAAAGATACTTCTTGAATAACTTGAATTGATAACGCGTAGTCAAATGTTGTTACCCATTTCCTCATGTATTATGTTGTAAACATTGTAAAAAAATATATTTGAAACGTGATGTTTAAAAAAAAATAGTTAAGTATAAATAAAATTATTTTCTAGTTATACAATGTGAATACAGTCGCATAATCACAAACCTTAGTGGTTTAAAATATGCGATTTAAACTAACTAATTGAAATAATGTAAATTGTTTAAAATGGTAATAAAGGAAAAAAAAGCTAAATAACTGTGAAATTGTGTGTTCACACATTAAATGAAATGGACATAAGTGTAATATCAGTAAAAATTAGCCAAAATATAGCCTTGATAGAGTCCAACGTTATTTTTACTGAAAACTTGAGTTACTATCACAGTTTTTTTTAAATTCCTTGTTAATTGTTTAACTCACAAAATGTTTAACTATTTTTTTGGTTGCCATTCATAATCATAACAACAATTTAAAATAATACTTCCTTACCTAGGTATAGGTAGTAGTAATTAACATATATTAATGTCACAGACTTTGTTATCTAATCAAAAACTTACTTATTTAATACGATTATTTAGATACAAGATTCTTTCATAAAAGTGGACCAAACTACATAATGGTACTTTATACATTTCTTCTTCTTCTTCTTCCTAGCCTTTTTCAACCGTCAAGGTGTAGGCCTCCCTTAAAAATCGCCACTTAGCCCTGTCTTGCGCCAATTGCATCCAGTTGCTTCCTGCCACTTTCTTTAAGTCGTCCTTCCATCTCATTTGGGGTCTTCCTCTTGGACGCTTCCCACGGCCGCCATTCCAAAACTGCCTTGCACCAAGAGCCTTGCTTCCGTGCAACATGGCTTTATACATTTAGCTCTAACTATTAAAATTGATAATTGAAATGATGCTAATGCCGCGTACACACCGCGCCAACGAACGCCAACGAATGGGTTTCGATGCCCTTCGTTGGTCCTGTTTGGACGGTTTGGCGAAGGCCAACGATCGTTCGTTGGCGTGTGCCGGCGATCCGGAGCGTGGCGGTAACATCAAAGGAATTGAGCCATTAGACCGAACTCGGTGTGGACGGCGGCCGAAGGCCAACGAACGAACGCTCAGTTGAAGCATAGTTTCTACCAAAAGCGAGAGCGTTGAGTTTAATCTGTGCGTAATCTCTAGCGAAACACCAATCACAGCGCGTGAGCGTGACGTCAAATGTGAGGTGATGTGATTGTTTGTGAAAATTGTGAATCATTTTTCTGTTCTTCTAGATTTCTAATTGTTTTTCTAGCTTTTGTGTGCAAAACACTGTAAAAGTTTGTGATAATAGCCAAACAAACCGTTTCAAGAGTCATCGAAAGTGCCCATTGAATAATACCTACCATGGAACCAGGCACAGCCTTCTCTATTGTGAACCGCTTCACGAAAGCCGATAATCGCAATGTCCGGCCCCAGGCAGGAGTAGACATAATAATGGTCGGCAATTTATTTGCCTCTAATTCAGATTACTGTGCTGCTGAATTTAGGAATGTGAAGAAAACATCCGTGTAAGTTTGTCATCCACTACATTATTTATAATCAAATACCTACAAGTTTAAAATCATTGCGAAAATAACATAACCTCAAAAGTGTAACTCATCATATTTTTACTACTTATTATTTTTGTTATGTTCAACATAAAATATTAACGTTCCCTGTCTTTTCAGGTCGGCAAGATAATCTTACGGTGATGCTGCCGTTGGATATACTTCGGCGCGATATGAATGAATTGATTTGAAGGTGTGTACAGTACATAAGTCCGCTCGAAATCATATGCAGCGATAGTGGATGAAAAAGAAGGAAAAGTCATCAGCGTCCAAACATGCTGTTGCTCTCCAGATGTGAATACACAGGCGCAGTGAAAAACCATCCAGTACTGACACACAGTGCTACTGGAAGAAATCCAAATTAGCTCATGTTGGAAATAATTTGAAATATATCACGGCTGAAATGATGATGATGATGAAGGAAATATCAGCCGGTATAAGACCATGTTCTTAGCAGACTGCTTCCAAAACATGCTGACACAATTTCTACAAGCTGCGGCAAACTAAAATGTATCCAACTGTGAATTACTTAAAATACAGCTAAGATTATGAGAAAAGTGAAAAGTGCAAATGTTATTGGGTAATGAAACTAGTTTTATTTTTTTCCAAAAGTGAATAATTGGAAACAAAAATTTACCTGTATAAAAGTACAAAATAAAACAAAATGTAATAAAATAATATTTTTTTTATTCAATTCAATGTAAGCCCTAAATATTAAATAAGACATAAAAACACTAATAAAAATTTTGTGTTTATGTTAGAAACACTTTGGTCTTGATAGTTTCGTATGTTCTTCTTTGAAAGGAGATGTTGATATGGTAGACTAGACCGATTAACATTTCAATAAGTACAGTAGCGAGTTATATGCAAATAAACAATCAATCCATCTATTGATGATTCTTTTGATTGCTGCGATTTTCTGTGTGCGCCCAATATAGATTTTTACAAGCGTCATCAAACATCATTCAATTTATAACATTATAGCAGGCTGAGTAAAATATAAATTGGTATTTATAATGAGTGCATAATTTATTTAAATTCAATATTTAATAGTATACTTAAATATTGTTTATACCCAAGTAATATATTTAAGTATTACTATTAATTATAAATGCGAAAGTACCTCTGTCTGTCAGTCTGCTTCGTTTTCATGCCTAAACTACTAAACTGATTTTGATGAAATTTGGTACCTACAAAGATAAGAGTTGACCTTGCGAAAGGACATAGGCTAATTTTTATTCCGGAAAAGCTTGTACTCTGTAATCCATGCGGGCGAAGCCGCGGGCGGAAGGCTAGTATTAAAATTAAAATAAAGCCAAGCTCACAAAAAGCTCACTGACCTCTATTATTATTATTACACACTGGACAGGCTGTCTCCATACAAATGAAAGCTAATTTTGTGTGGCAATTTGAAGCGCCACTACGAGTGTCCCGAGAACTAATTTTGACATAATCATTACCACAACTGACTGAACATCACTAGTTTTAGTTACATAGACACTCGTACATGCTCGTACCTATATGTCTACAGCGCCAAAATAGCGATACTCAAATAGGCACTTTTATGACAGCCAGTCCAGTCCAGCCTCCTGCATGACTCCTGATGGCCTACCACAAGCTCTTATAGCAGCTATACGGCGTGAAGAGCGGCGTCTCACTCTCTCAACTTAAAAATAACTGCTATAAGAGCTTGTGGTAGGCCACCAGTGTGTAAATAATAATTTAATAATATAGGTCAGTTGCTAAGCTGGACAGTGTTGCCAGCGAGGTCTTGTCAAAAATACACCTAAACCCTGAAATGTACAAAAAAGTAACCTTCTGGCAACACTGGGCACTGGAGCCGGAATCGAGTGCCAACGATCGTTTGCTCAACGTTTGTTGTGTGTGCTATAACCTTCGATAGCCAACGAACGTGCGGCAGCCAACGCTGAATATCCTTCGTTGGCGTTCGTTGGCGCGGTGTGTACGCGGCATAAGATGAATAAAGGCACAGACTAAAGCTCAGAAGTCTGTTTGGCGTATCGGAACACTAGGCAATAATAAAATCAGAGCCTTATAATCCAATACAATAACCGAGTAGAAAACTCCGATCGAACACTTCGGGCCAGGTAGAATTTATAAGACAGCAGCCAAATTGACGGATGGCAGGCCCGGGGCGATCGGGTACATTAAGCCCTACGCAATATTAATGTACTACGTTCTCACTCGGGGCAATAAAATAAATGATGTCATTTTTTGTCCGTTCTGGGACCGCTTTGTCCCAGTGAGCACGTCCCGCCGAACTTACGGTCTTCTTTGTCCCACCGCGCGGAGTCCGCGGGACGCCACGTAGACAAAAGGTTTTTTGGCGCCGCACTCGAGTTTTGTTTCTTTTTTTTTCAGAAATTTTTCGCGATCGCACACGGTATAATGTGACGCGGCTTTTTGTCATAATTAATAATTTATTGCTTTCGTCGAATGCTTTGTTGGGCCGCACCTGCCTTTTCTAACGCAAGGTGCTTCTGTCTTCAACATCATAAATCATAATATTACTCTGTTTTATTGTATCTAACAAGTATCGGGATTCACTTGTTGGATGGAAGCGTTAAATCACAGTATTGTAACACTGTGGTTAAATCGTGCGAGGGAGTCAGAAGAACAACGTTTATGAAAATAATTAAAAACAGTCTCACATACCTACTCGATGACATGTATAAATGATTAATTACAAAATGATTTATTCACCTCGCTAAGTTTTATGAGGTGACATCAAACAAACAGTTATCAATTAGTCACTAATAAAACTTGTAGTCACATTGTTTACGTTTACAAGTCTGTATTAGAAAAAACACATCTGCATAATAAAGAGGTCGCTTTGCAACAAAAAATAAAGTAACTTATATTAGTGTTGAATTCCATGAAAAAGTGAATGCGAACAGGTTATTTTCCGGTGCAATCGACCATAACACCGCAGCAAGACCGCGCCGAGACGTTTCATGGGGTTAAATGTACAATAAGCGCACTAAATGTCATTCTTTGATGCAAATCCCGCAATGGCCGTACGACCGACATTTTTACGAGAATTGACACGAAACGCGCTATAAAATGTCTATTTTATTATTCGTTCGAGCGTACGGAGTGCCGTTGTTTTAATAATAACGATTAAAATTACGAATTTATTACGATAAGCGCTGGGTTTGCCGGCATTAACTGACCTGCGCTGTCGGAATAAGGCTCGCTGCGATCCTGCATGAGCTTTGTTCATTGGTCGGTTGTCAACTATTGGCAGATGACGTCACAATTCATAATTATCGGATTATCGATAAAGTGCGATTTCGATGGCAACCGCTCCCCGAACACATTTTACGTACACTGACTCGGCTGAACGGTGAGAATTCTTTTGCTGTTTTTAAATGTCACATTTTACTTTTAAATGCTGTTTTTGAAACAATTTCATATACCTACATATTAAGTTCCAGTCAACTGTATGGCATGCATAAAGTGAGCGGGGTCTTTGTTTTTACCGTAATCATTTTAAGAATTACCTCAATATCGATTGACGATCATGAATTTGCCCTTTATGTAAAAGTGCGTATGAATATTCAAGTTAAATTAAGTCAATTTTTAAAACTAAGTTGAAAACTCATGTATCCAATTAGAAATCGTAACCATAATACTATAAATTGGATATAGTTCTTACATAACTCGATAAGATACAAAAACGCGGAAAAAATAGGTACTGAACAGGGTTAAAGTAAATAATCAGAAAGTTTTCCTCTTCACAACCACAAATAAAACAATAAAGTACTTACAGTGTTTTGCAAATAAATTTCATTGTCTCTATTGACATCGGAAGTCAGAATTAAGTATTGTTGAAAAAAACGTGTCTACCCATCGCACTGAAGCGATATACGCCCAACCACCGCGTAGCTGTAAAAATCGTGCCTCCACCATTAATTACGCGTTCAAAAACTGGTAACGCAATAAACTGGAGACCGTCAATTAAGCCGAGAGTACATTGAAATACCAGAAGGAGCATCCTAATCAAATCTGAATGAGCCATACCATAAACTTTTCACGGCTAAGCCAAAGACCTGATTTTGATGAAATTTTTCCGTAAAGATAAGTTAGACATTAGCAAAGGACATAGGTAGGCTACTTTTATTCTGATTTTTTTTAGGTGATCCCTAAGATGTGCTGTACAATTGAAAGTGCAATATAAGTAATCCAAATTCCACGCGGAAGAAGTCGGAGGCATCAGGCAGTAGGCTAGTACCTATTAGAATATGTATACCTCAAAATAAAGGAGGTCTATCCATTGCATGCAGAATGTAGTTTAGCTGTAAAAAACGTGCCTCCACCATTAATTACGCGTTCAAAAACTGGTAAAGCAATAAACTGGAGGCTGTCAATTAAGCCGAGAGTACATTCAAATATCAGAAGGAGCGTCCTAATCAAAGCTGAATGAGCCGTACATTGGGCGGTCGCACGGCCATATCTCATATTTTAATGCCGGCCGGTCACTTTGAGCCGAACCGAATAATATAACTTCCACAAGTTACGACTTTTGTGGTTAACCCGCCCGTGTGAGCGTAGCCTTACCCGATGAGGTTTTATGACAGATTGTTCGATTTTTTAAATTTGTGTTGAAACTGTGCTAGGTTTTAAACGCGTCTTTGAATAATAGGTCTGGTTAGGAACATCTTGATGCTAAACTATTGGGATTGGGAATGAAGCTTTTACTTTATTAATAGCATAAATGCGAAAGTATGAATGTTTAGATTATTGGATGTTTGTTTCACAATCACGGCTAAGTGGCTGAACGGATCTAGATGAAATTTGGCACAAAGATAGATGATGGTCTAGAATACTTTTAACCCCTTGAAAATGTGTCATTCTCACGTGACAACATTGTGTAGTTCACTCGAGCAAAGCCACAGGCGGAAAGCGCGAACTGTCAAACAATGTTATAGTACCTAATATTGTAAGCGAGATGGCGCTATTCGCAGTATATAGTCCTTCAACCAACATGACTATAAAATAGTTTGACAGGTTGCAGAAAAGCCCCCTAACTTTTTGATATTTCACTCAATATCAAATTACAACCTTTATGTTTAATAAGTTATAGTAAAAATTTCATTTTTATGACAAGCTTTTTTGCTGACTGTACTTAAATATTGTATTGTCATCTAAACAAAACCTGTATACAAAATTTCAGCTCCATCGGACACTGGGAAGTGGGTCAAATTAAGCTTGCAAGATTTGTCTCCCACTAACTAAACTAACTAACATGGCAAGTTAATATGAAGCTTGTAATAAACAAAGTTGTAATTATACCTACTTCGACTACAGTAGGTACTACAAGCTTTATTAAGAATTTAAACTCGCTCCTCAGTGACCACAGATTAATGACAAGACATACGGTGGTGACCACACGACAATACATTAATCAGACGCGTCATCACTCGCTAGTCTGTGACATAATGACGTGTTCACACTGACAACACGGTTTTTATCGTACTGCTATCAATCAGCCTGTGACGCGGGCTTCCGTGTGAGAATTACTTTCTTAATATCGTTGAAACATATCTACGGGGAATGTATAAAATCATTTTTTGATGTTCAGTTGTTGAGTTCGTGATAAAAGAGGAATTAGTGTTATCGATAAAAAAAACCTTTAACCGTTTTCATGTCTTGTGAAAAATATACAAGTGCTAAAATCTATTAAATATAATAATTTAGTGATATCAATGAAAACTTTCTTAAGGGAAAGACGGTTTATTTAACTGTGAAAATAATACGGTATTTTACTGATTTTTTTTTTATATCTTTAAAATGTTTTTCGAAATATTAGCTACACAAAACAAGTTTTCATTTTGAATTATCTTGAATATTTTCAAAGATATATGACTTCAAACTTTATAATTAGACAAGGACAGGACGCTATCTTAGTGACGTCAGTGGGTTAGTAGCGTCATAGTCACGCCATAGAAGATTTCGTTTTAGAAAGAGACAGCTATAGTCAAAATCAAACAGACTATAATTCTTTTATTATAAAACAGATTCAAATTATTTTTTCACATTTGGTATTCTTAATTGCAATATTTTTTAACGTCATCATTAAATATCTACATTTCAACAACAGTAAAATACCCTATTACAACTTTAATAAGAAAACGAGAAATATCCACGCGGACGAAGTCGCAAGCAGGCAGCAACTAGTGTTACTTACAATAAATATCTCGGCGTAAGCATACATTCTATCTACATCTTATAGAAATACGTCGTCTTTTGCTACAAAACAATGCTCAAATAAATAAAAATAAGTAGTACAAACGTATCTAATCATCGCCTTCCCCATACTTAATAATGACATACCTACGCATGTATTGAAATTATAAATGCTAATACGTATCCTCGTCGTTGAATATTTTTTGAGTAATGAGGTAATTTGTTAAAGCTAACTACGGACTGATGATGACAATCGACGATGTAGGTAAATAATCGTCTGGTTAATTTATTCGAGTAACCCTTTACAATATAAAATATGGCGCCTCTGAACGATTACATATCGGAGTCTACGGTTTGTTAAACATCTAGACATTGATAGCATGTCTAATGATAGGTAGTATGAATGGTGTGTGTGAAAACTGTAAGAAAAAATCATACATAAGTCTTACTCATCTATACATATACATACTACATACAAAGTAATAAAATTGGAGTGTCTGTTTATAATATTAAAATAACCGCTTTTTACTACTTGCATATGATTATATATACGGTACATAACAATTTAAATAACATTTTTTACAATTTTTGTCTGTCTGTCTGTCTATCTGTCTGTCTGTCTGTCTGTTTATTCCGGCTAATCTCTGTAACGGCTGGACCGATTTTGACGGGACATTCACTGGCAGGTAGCTGATGTAATAAGGAGTAACTTAGGCTACTTTTTATCCCGATATAAACGGGACGAGAAGCCACGGGAACGAGAAGCACGCGGGTGAAACCGCGGGCGGCCGCTAGTAAATTAATAAAACGTGAAAATGTTTTCATCGATGTTTGGAAGTTTGGATGTTTGTTACTGAATCACGCCAAAACAGCTAAATGGATTTAGCTAATATTTGGAACACAGATACTTTTTAGCCTGGAGAAGAACATAGGCTACTTTTTATCCCGGAAAAATATCACATTCCCGCAGGATAACGTCATGTAGTAGTATATTATAAATGTGAACATTTGGATGTTTGTTACTCCATCACGGCAGATCGACTTAACTGATCTGGGTGAAATTTGGCACGGAGATAGATTTATAGCCTGGAATAGCACATAAACTTCTTTTTACGCCGGGAAAATGTGTTATTCCCTTGGGAAAACATCGTATATTTTACGCTGGCAAATCCGTGAGCGGAAAGCTACTTAGTTAATAAGTATTTGGTAAATAGAGTTACAAAACAGATGTAATCGTTCAAAAACTAACTTTCTACATGTACAACTTGTTACTTTTTCAATAAAAATATATTAATATACCTCATGTCCTGATTATCCGAGTATATAAATGAATAATTCATTAAATTGTAGGAAGGTATAAGTTTTTGAAATAACCATGAATACAAAAAAAATCTAAAGCGATTAAGAGTTTAAAATAAAAAATCTATCAATCTAAACTTTAAGTACTTGAATTTTAAAAATACCGCATCAATATCACTTACTTACACCATTCACTTACACTACACTAATCTAAAAAAGCTTCAGCACCATAACTTTTATTAATAACGTTTTCATAGCATTGACAGCCCTTAGCACTAACAACTCGAACTGTCACAATAAAATATGAGCCAATAAGGGCGAGGCGACAGGGCCGTCACGCTGCCGTTATGACACGATGTATGAACTTATTAAAATATTTTTCATACATTTTTTTCTCGTTTCTCGCAAGAGTGACAGTGTGATGATGACATAGCTTATTTTCAACTTCCTTTTGCATTCTCCGGTGACTGTCTACTAATAGAATTCAATTTTCAGTTGAAGCTATTTGAAACAGATGCAGCATTGCAGAGTTTGTAGTGTAAAGGATCGTATTTTGAAATAGTTATAATTCAAGGCACTATTTTTGTGTTTTTTATTATTTTATAATGTAGGTACCTATCGACTTAAGGTTTTTTTTTATTTCAGATACTTACAAATATTTTATTCTTAGGTATACCTACTTATACTTTTCATATGTATGCTTTACTAGAGCCTCTGCCCACTACAGGTATAAGAATTGGGTAGTTTTTTTTAATCCACAACGGGTAGCCTTCATCACATCACACTTGATGTAGAGTGAAGATATGAAGAAAAAAATGGTTGTCATGTAGGTACGTGACATGCGCGTTCTACGGCCAAAAACTTTTGTCACGAACTGTCATGACACGCGCGCTCAATCGGCTAGGAACTGCGAAGATGCGAGCAATTAAATATTTAACAGACTTAGACCTGAGTTCATTAACAGTCAGTAACTTTAACCATTGGTTAGCTCTCGGTTAACCCATACGAACACCAATCACGTGCGTTAACCAACCAACTATCCAACGGTTAACGTAACCCACTGTTGGTGAACTCCGGCCTTAATCCCGCTTTTTTAATTTAAACACTTTTTCATAGTACATACTGTTACCGCATTTCCAAACATCGGTTGCCAATCAATATGCTTATACTTAACAAGCTTTCTAATATGCAGAAAATTCCTCACAAGCCTCAAAGAAACCGAAAAGCGGTAACATCAAGGGTTCTCACGAACCGGCGATAACTAGTTAAATCCGGAATATTGGTGCAAAAACCTCTTCACACCACATTGCCCACCATATGTTGGTTCAAACATTTGACACGCGCGATGTGACTGCAGTGACGCAGAAAAAAAATGTGTTTATGGTCCCACTTAACATAGTTGACAATGTTTAGCAACAACCAAAAAAAGTTATTAAACACATTATTATGCTGCTTCATTATTAATGAGTTTAGAATTACTTCTAGAAACAGTATGCGTTCAAACAGTATAATAACTAGCTTTCGATGTCTTGCTTTTAATTGGCACGTGTGACTTGAGTTCTTTTTTTTATTCTAAACTAGCTTTCCGCCCGCGGCTTCGCCCGCGTGGACTACACGACGTTTTTCTGCGGGAATGTGACTTTTTCCGGGATAAAAAGTAGCCTATGTTCCTCTCCAGGCTACAAAGTATCTATGTCCCAAATTTCAGCCAAATCCGTTCAGCCGTTTTGGCGTGATTGAGCAACAAACATCCAAACATCTAAACATCCAAACATCCAAACATCTAAACTTTCACATTTATAATATTAGTAGGATAGTAGGATTGCAAACAGGCAAATTTTAGTTTATTTTAAAAGTGATTATTATCATCGATCATCATTTTACCTACATCTCACTCCATAGTTTGATTATGATCGTTAGAGTGGGTGGTTTCATGCATTAACTACAGCCTGTCAAGTATAACTTGGCGATCAGATGGCGTCGCCAAAGTACTTGTACTTATACCTCTTTTTATGACAAATTAATGAAAACTGAGCTATATTGTCAAGGCCCAAAATTAGTTCCTTGTTCTACCACTCGCCAACTTATATTACTTGACAAACTGTACTAAACTTTTGTGTCTCCTTCAAGTGGACATACTTTATGTTACATGTTTTATCTGTGGTATCACTAAAATGTTGCCAATCTTGGCACTTTGCCTAAAATGTACTAGAAAGTACTACGAGTTGGTAATTAAAGTGTGCAACCATAGATATTTGATTATGAAATTCTACCTAACGTAACGGTACAGGATGAAAACGCCGTGGCTATCTTAATTGAAACTTAAGTAATAATCTTCACCAAAATAAACAAGCGGCAATTAAACATTAGCTTTTAAGCAAAAACTAAAGACAAGTTTTTATCCGTCCGCCCCAGCCCATTTACAACTATGTTATACTTTTTTTATAAGTGACAATTTTTTTAATTAATCCATTACTCTAAGAAGCCAAGCACTGATGAAACTGCGTTAACAAATATTCCGCTAGATGGTGGTAAAAACGCCGGGGATTTTTTGTTTTGAAACATGGCAACAAAAAGTGAAACAAAGAGGAAGGGGCGCAAAAAGCGTGACCGCCAGTCGGACGGCACTACAGACATCTGTTGCTGAGCCGGTGTGAAGAATCGCATAATTCCATGTGTTAGATTTTCGGGAACCGATCAATCACCTTGGCTAATTGGCTAGGTTTGAAAAGGTTTACAAAAAGTACGTATGCTAATCATCCTTTCACTACGCTCATAAGTGTTCCTTTGCCTGGGGTACGTACATGGGTAGAGCAAACAGTATATGCAGTAGCACGGTATGACGCTAAGGTAGAGTGCTACGAACTTAACTGCCCCAGTGGTTATTTATGCAACAATAAAAAAAACATACTGCTGATAGCCGGCAGACCATTTTGACATCTTATTTCGTATTGCGACTGGCTTCACCACAGCTGTCACCGGGACAGATGATTTGTAGCCGCTTGATCCACCGTGCTACTTCCTAGTCTAGTCCAACCCAAAATAGTACATTTATTAAAACTACATTAACGAAAGAGGTAAAATTAGAACAAATACTAACGAAGGAGGTTGTTACTCTTTTAAAAATAGTACAAGCAATGAGGAGAATAGAAACTCCATTCAAATTCCAGCCAGCCAGTCCGCAGCGAACGCTTTCGTTAATTAGCATATTTGTCAGGTTGGCACTCACCGTTCCCGAAAGCGCGATATTCAATTTGCGAACGCCCGCCATGATGAAGCGTGCGCCATTTGTAACGGTTACCGAGGTTATGCGTGTGATGAATAGGAGGTTTTGTTCAAATCAATTTTATGGTAAAATTATGAGCATGGCAGTGAACGTGGACGTATAATTTTTGTCCGTAAACCATTTCAGTGTTACGGCACTTAAATTTTAATGGTGGGCTCTTGGTAATCAACCACTTATGGATCGATTCTTATTTTTGTTTTTAACATATCGATTTGGTATCCTAGTTAGAGTTTTTTTATTTAGCCTCTAACGAGCCTCATTTATTTACCATTGTAGAGAAGAATAGTTACCTAAACCTTAAGATCACTTTGGATATAGTTATGGAAGTCAATTTTCTTTTACTTTTTTATTTAAAATATTTATCTAGAATTAACAAACCGTACATATTAGAGAACGTTTACTGCATAATTAAAATTATTGTCAACTTAACAATTAAATGTAACATGGCATGAAGTTCAAAAATTGCTCTAAAAACATATTACTGAGACTGTTGAAAATTGTTACTAAATATGAGATTTAATAAATAACTGAGTACACTGGAATAATAATAAATATGTTGTTTGCATTTTATTCGTTCTAATAAAAAAAAAACCGTGTCTGTGTTCAAGTAGCTCCTACACCTGTATCGGAATCAGACCCAGAGATCACTGTATTTTGGTTGGTAGGTAGTAGTAGAACTTGTTCTAAGTCCGCCTGGCTAGCTACCACCTAATCTAAGTCTGACGCCATAACAACGATGTTCTCAGTCAGCAGTATTGTGTTCCGGTAGATAGATATAAGATATCATTGATTGAGGATTCCGGACACCTTCAGCCGTAACTTCACTTTACATCAGGTGCGATGAAGGCTAAGTGCTACCCCGTTGTGAATTAAAAAAAAGCAAGTACTTTAGGGTATATTTGTAGTCTGTGCGCAAGCCGAAAGATAATATTTAGGCTGTAACGCTTTTTCTAGGTACAGTGCCACAAACTTTTCTGTTCCAGTGGCCAAAATGTGAAACTTGCGTGTTTTTTTTAAGTCTTAGAAGACAGGGCCGGTTAAATTGCTACAAAAAAGAGAAAAACGTACATAGCGCCAATGTCACCGGAACAGAAAAGATTGTGCCCATGAAGCTCGACTGAATACTCTGAGATAACTGGAATTCTCACCCTGAATAAAAAAGTGTACCCAGCAAATTTGACATTTATGTATGTAGTGGCTGTCAGTTGTCTCATATGACCATACGTATTTTTTTAAAGTGTAGGTGAGACGGAAGACAGCCACTGTGTAATTTTTGATGACAAAAAAGTGTTAGTACTGCACTCTCCAGTTATCTCAGTATTAATAATAATATAATAATAATAAACCATTTATTTCAGGCAACACAATGAAATTTTACAAAATTAAGTCGAGCTTCATGATTGTGCCACTGTATAGTACAACAAGCTTTTCTGTTCCGGTGATAATCTTTGAAACTAAAACAGTTTTCATACGACAGTCCATTTTGACAGCTAATTTCGTATTGCAAGTGGCTCCACTGTCACGACTGTCACCGGAACATACAGGAGTGTGGGACGTAAGGACGTAACCTTTTTAGTGTGTGTCAGTTTCAAATTATAAAAATAAAGTATGTCAGCAGGGATGGTTTGACGTATTAGTTGTCTGGCCCTCGAAGTGGCAAGAGGTCCCTTATTAATAGACTGCTATGCTAGCAAGTATGTAAAAATATCTATAGTTTAAATATAAATTCAAAGTACCGTACAGTACAGTGCCACAACCTTTTCTGTTCCGGTGACAGCGGCGCTACGTACGTTTTTCTTTTTTTTGTAGCAATTTAACCGGCCCTGAGTTCTAAGAATTTCAGCCGCCAGCAGCGCTATGGTTGGACATCAACTTGACAGCAAAATGACATTAAAAAAAACACGTTAGTTTCACATTTTGGCCACCGGCACAGCAAAGTTTGTGGCACTGTACCTATTTCCCAATAGCTTAGTAATTTGGCCTTACTAGTTGTTCCAAATTACTTAACGCCCATCTACAGTAGGTAAAAGTATCTGACCAATTCCGAGAAACAGTGGACGACCGCGGTGCGCGTCACGCTTTCGAACTAGTCTAGATTTCAGCCACAATAAATCGACGAAATACCGAGCGAATCGAAAGTGAACATTGTTTTCTATTGCTTAGATGCCAGTTTTGATTGCGTGATTATTTTTTTAGCTGATTTCGTAAGTAGCATGTACCTATACAGGTATTTTCGTTTCTTAGGTATTTCGCATGTTTCATGTTTCTTGGTTCGTATTTTATTCTGAAGTAAATGGTTGGAGTCTCGACATATTTGTTACGTCATCTTAAGGCGGTACCCTGACCGAAAGTGGCGCCGCGTTGAATTTTCTTTAATATTGTAATTGTAATAAACAATTTAAATGAAAGTTTACGGGGAATTTTTAGAGCCCATAGTCTAGTATTTTTAGACCATATCATTACATTTCCTCGTAGTCACTGCTAGAAGTAGATAGCAAAACTGCTAAAAGTGGCCGTTTTTGACACATTTGCTATCTACTTCTTTTTTCTATGGCGAAATGTAGCGATACCTTCTAAAATACTAGACTATGGGCCTTAAAAATTCCCCGTAAAGTTTTATAAAAATCCTTTTCTATTAGCGACTTATTAAATAAAAACCGCTGAGGGCGCCACTTTTGGTCAGGGTACCGCCTTAAGATGCCGGCGACGGGTCAGCGAAAATGAGCCTCCCATACAAACGAAATACCAAAAATAATTTAAAAACTTACCTATTTAAAAATAATTGCGAAATGCAGTTTTGTATGGAAAAATGTAATTAGCTTTATTTTTTTTATTGGATAGGTATTAAGGATATTTTTTTTAATAGCGACCTAGATAAATACTGTTCTTATCCGAATAACATCACAAGTACAGTCAATCATGCTCAAATTTTAAATTATTTTGGTATTACGTTTATATGGGAGACTGACGTGTCGCCGGCCTCACAAGTTTATGTCAAAAGCAATGAATTGAATGTCGTAGCAATTCCGTAGCTCATTCTAGTCTTCGAAAAAATTCGTAGTACAACAAAAAACTACGAATTTCGTAGGTGTTGTATTTGGCGTGTACAGTACATTAACTTTTTTTAATCAATGATACGTCATGTCAAAACATTCGCTACATTCGACAAAAACCTAGTACAGTCGAACCAATTGAATTGTGACCCACCATAAGTCTATTTTTCAACATTTATTAAACTTCAATAAGGTCGAAATTAAAGCTTGTTGGCATTGACACTGACCTTTATAGTTTTGACGCTTTCAAACATTTATTATCAAAATGAGTCAATTGGTTCGACTGTACCTACCTACATTAAAAAACAGTGATGAAAATGCAATGGAATTAATATTTCTGATAAATAGCTTCTAGGTAATAGGTCTGGCTATTAATGGCACATAAAACACCTCGGTTTTAATATATTTTATTGGTCTATAATAATACTGGGTTATTTATTTATACCATTAACAATAATAAAATGCTCTGTCTTCAAAACTGGCGCAAACCAGATATTGCGTATTCAAGTGTTTTTAATCTACCGTTCAAAAGTCACATCAACATTTGAAAACTCTCTAAAATTATTTTTGCTTTTTGCATTCACAATGCAATTTTTATTAGGTATTGAAAATGAAGTACCGAAAAAGTCGGCCCGCCTCACAACTCCTTAAAAGCTTTAGAATTTTTGCATTAGTTAAAAAAAAACGGGAACGTTTCCAAATGTTTGTTGTGGCAGCCTACTTTGGCTCTGAAATTTCACATAGAAAACTCACCCTTATCTCCACATCGTAATGCACATATTTCTTTTGAGAATAAAAAGACACGCGTTTTTCTTCTCAGAAGAAATATGTGCCATATCAGTGGTAGAAATAAGGGTAGCAATGTGAAATTTCAGATTGACGGTTCGACTCTGCGCCAGTGTGAGTTGAGCCTTAAAAATAACCCTCCTTCTGACGCAGTCGTGTAAAAAAAAACCTCAAAGCACTAACCTGTATGACCCTCATGGGCAATCCAGTCTCCTTAGCAAGCTGCTCCCGTATATGCCTCGTCGGCTTCGGCGTCTGCGAGAAGGCAGACTTCAGTATCTCCAGCTGTTTGGCCTTTATCGTAGTCCTAGGGCCTCTCCGCTTGGAGCCCCCGTTGCCGTCGTCTGGAGACTTGTTCTCTGCCTGCGAGTCCCGAGTCTCGGGGTCGCCGTCCAAGGATCCCTGGGAGAGGAAAAGGAACAACTGAATACTACAATGTGATCACGACTTGGTGCCGAAAGCGTGGTATGGTCGAAGAGTTATTGTGAGTTTTGTAGAAATAACAAACTAGAATTATAATTTAACATGGTAGTTTCGTAGTGGTAGTCCTTACCCTGTTGAACAGAATGAGGGCTTAAGAAGTACTATATAGATAGATATCTAACTCTTAAATTCATTGTATTACCGTTATCGCAGATAACGCAGTATTTTTGCCTTTTCCATTTTACCTTAGGTACCTCCCGTTATATCTTCAATCAGGCTATAATAACTTCCACTACCAACCTGGTCCTCTAAGTCTTCATGCGGCTTTGTGTCTCTGATGAGCGAGAGCTTGGAGTGTAGAGCAGGGCTGCTCGAGTTGTTCCTCTGACAGGATTAAAAACAACCATGGTTGTTTAACTGAGTTAGTAGGTGCACCTACTAACTCAGTCCTTCGACCCGGATCAACAATCCAAATGAAGGCCAAGTAATATTCGCCCCTATAGTTAGTTACTCAAGTGTCTTTAGCAACTACCAACCAGGGTGCCTACCATCAACTCTTATTGCGGTTTTGTTTAGGACCTAAACTGATCTGCTTCGCTTATTCGTACCACGACAGCTTAATATCAATGACAGCGATTCAGTGATCATTCAATGACATTTCACAGCCGCTGAGCTGTCATCAACTCTTATTTGACATATAACTCAGCCAAGCTAACATGACACCTGCAGGTTATACCCGTTCCTTTCACTCTCCGGCGTGACAGAATCGAGTGAAAGAGACGGGTAGAAAAAATAAGGACACAAATCTTTCGGTCATTCACATTTAGCAATTCATTTGCGATCCAGTTTTTAGAAGGTCATAGTACGAAAGAAAGCAATTCATTTTAGGATCGCTATTCTGCATCGCGCTAGTTTTGAATCGCTGTCTTAAAGTTGATGGTAGGCACCCTGGTCCTCCGATTCCTCGTGCAGCTACATATCTTGTTTAAGTGACAGGGGGCCGATTCTCACGCAATCGAGAAAAGTTCACATTTATAAGCTCGAAATTCAAATATAGCACAGTTTTTGTATTGACAGAATTTCACAATCGAAAAAGTTGGAAATGGAAAGATGGAAAACCAGTCGAACGCTACGAGTGGTACAAACCAATAGATGTTCGTATACGAACTTAGCTGTTAAAATGAATTTGTTGACATGTGGGACAGCTTAGTTTGTTTGAAACGTTCTAACTCTTCAATAGAAACCACAAACAAAATGTTCGACATACGAATTACCACACTGAAAAAATCGAATGCTTGAGAATCGGGCCCCAGCTTCGAACGTAGCGCGTGGTAGGCACGTGCGCAGGGCTGCTCGAGTTGTTGATCTTTATCAATGAGTAACGTTATGGAGGTAGGACGCTCTCAGACTAGTTGGAGCGAAGATCTTTGCAAGGTAGCCGGCAAGAGTTGTATGAGAGCAGCCGCGGATATTGCTCGATGGCGTACTCTTTAAAAGAGACTATGTCCAGCAGTGGAAGTTAAAAGGCTGATGACGATGACTAACCTGGTCCTCCGAGTCTTCGTGAGGCTTCGTGTCACCGTTGTGTGACAGCTCGGAGTGCAGGGCGGGGTGCGGCGCATGCGCTGGGCTGCTCGAGTTGTTCGCTGCACGAGTCTCATCTTCTTCCTCTTCGTCTGTCCCGGAACCGAGGAGAGAATCCGCTGGAAGAGGAAGATAGATTTAGAATCTTTGAGTTACCTACAGATTTCCTTGTTGTTTTTAAGAAAATAAAGATTTTAATTCAGACTATAAAATAGGAATGAATTCCGAGGAATTGAGAACTTTTTGTAGTCGGTTAAAAAAAAAGGAGAATGTCCTATAAAATTAAGAATATTTAAATGGTTATGTTCTGACCTAATACATGTAGAAAATACCACTCAATAAATTGTTACTACCGACCTAACATTTTAAGCCAATAAGTGACTACAAAACTAAAAAAAACTAGGTAAGTATAGAAAATATATTTTTCTTTGAAAACAAATAGCCCAAAAATGTTATAAATATTGAATAAAAACCGTATCAGCACACATAACAAAATAAACTTGTCCCAATAACCCTTTAAATTGACTTATCAAAAAGCAATCGCGCGACCCCACGGTTGGTTTAACCAAATAAAAATGCAATTCTGCGACGGCCCTCACAAAGAGAGGAAGAGAAAGAATTAGCCGCAAAAACAATTACTTGTGCGGGAGGGAGCGAAACTAGGGATGGTACCTACTATGCGTTCTCGACCATTAACAACATCACTTTTTACGTAACCTTAGATTCTCGAACTAACTTTCTAAGCAACCCTAACGCTATATCTACCTAAACGAACACAGATAGGACATAGAATAAAATAAACAAACCTATACCCTAACTAGCAGTTAGGTACATGAATAAAATGAATCATAAACATACATAAGTAACTTAAAAATATTTTAACTTAAAAATTGTAACTTAAAATTAACTTATAGCTTGGCATACAATAATGTAAATCTGCGTCAGCTATTCGAGCTAAGCTAAACTGAATTAGCTTAGCTCTTGGTTTGCAACTAGCTTAAGGGCTGGTAATTGCTGTAGTCTCAATACGCTTGCATCATCAGTGATACAGCCATAACCTAACATACTGCAGGAACTTAAAATGGCAAAATTAGTTTTGAAACTTAACTATAGTCAGGTAGAAGTTGTGCAATGAAATCGTTAAGTTTATGGATATCTGCTAGATATACCTACTAGATTTAAGTTTAGTCTATGTTTATAGGTATAAAACTTTTAACGTTTCAACTTTTTTCGGAGTCGCTGGTAAAGTAGGCGTAGTTTCTCGTTGAATTCTGTGTTTAATATTTCACTGGAATACCTAATTATTTATTATAAAATAACTATTGACTATACTGCTCAAGATGTTTTTTTTTCAATATATTTTAGTATCTTAGCTTCGATCGGCACATGAATCCTCTTATGAACTACGAAAACGCAACAATTGCTACCACGTATTCGACGAAACAAGCAAGATACATCAACAAGTTGACACTACTGGTACTCCAATGCTTAGTTTTCCACCGACCAGTTCAAACCACTCGAATCAAGTTGAAACAAAAGCAAACGATAGCAAATGGTAGGGGCTCAAAAACCGTTTACGCTCCGCAAACAGAGGGTGCAGTTATAAAATATTTGCAATCTCCAAGTGACCGACGAGGGCTCTTGAACATTACGGATCTCGCCTCGCTTGCATTGATGGGATGCTGTTACAAGACTTAAAATTGAAAATGAAACCTTATCTATTAACCAAATAATCAGTAGGTTACACAGACTGATTCTGGTCAGGAGTTTGGTAAAGTAGCTATTTGTGTCTAGCAGCTATCCTGCATAATATGAAGAATAGAGGGAATATATTTGCTACTCTTGAACACTCGATCTCGCCTCCATTGATGGGATTGTTTTGATGAAAAGAAGTGCAGTAAGCCTTGCATGCTGCTCACACTGAGTTGAACACAGTTTTGGCATAACGCGACGGCCAATGTTATTATGTGTTTAGTTATACTTAGTCATTTTTGTGGTTTGTTTTGTGAAATGATGTGTAGGTACTCGTTGTGTGCCAAAATAAATCTTTTTTGTTTATTTCTTTCTTAAAAAATACAAACAAGGTCTCCAAAATCGTAAGTTCTATGTTTACCTTAAACCAAATAAAAGGACCGATTCCGGTTTTAATAGACGCTAGTCTAGAGCGGATTGATTTTGGTTTGAAGTTTAGTAAACAAGCTATTTTTGATCTCACCTTGCTTGCATTGATAGGGTTTTGAACGAAACCTTTAGAAAATGAACCCGTTAGAAAACGAAAAGTGGACGGGGGCTAGGCATAAATCCATACTTACTAATAATGAGAAAGTGTGTTTCTTTGTTTGTCTTTTACGTCAAAGCTTAGCAAAGGACGTGATTTTTGGTATGGGGATAGTTTGGGAGCTGGAGAGTGACATAGGTTTCTTTGTATCTCAGAAAAATATCACATTCCCGCGGGATAACGTCGTGTAGTCCACGCGGGCAAAACCGCGGGCGGAAGGCTAGCAGGTTTATAGATTAATTTTGGTTAAAGTTTGGTAGAGTTATTATTTGCGACTTATTCTTGAACTTATTCTAAGTAGGTACAAAATGCAGAATGTTTTACCCTGATTCTTCCCTTTTAAGATTTCACATTACGTTTATGTATAAAACTCAAAATATATTTCGCGTTTACAAACTATCCACAGAGACATAAAACCTAACGGGTCTTCAAAACGTTCACACAACAAAAATCATAACATTTATATGCAAAGTTCTGCTAACCAATCTTCGTTAAGACGTTGTATTCCCCCAGGCGTTAAGCTTGTACAATCGACGCGGGACGTCGTAAATGTACAGACGGACAGCTATAAATACATCTACTGGATTGATTGAGATGTAATGAAGGGTACATGATATTTTGTCCGCCTGTCCAGAGAAAAAAAAGAAAGGTAAAACAAAAATGCAACTAAACGATCGCGTTTTGTTTTTAGTTCGTTGTGATACTAATTGTGATGACTACAATAGTGTTGTGTTTGTGCTCTATTCGCTCCACACGAAACATAACCTATTCTGACTTGTCTAAGGACACCACACACGAATAGGTTTGATAAAAAAAATATATTTTCAATTCAATGTATGAGGAGCCCCCCTTAATGATTATTATGTTTTATTTTTGTATGAAAATTGTAAAGCGGTTTACAGAATAGTACATCTACCGACCAAGTTTTAAGTGTGTAGTCTTAACAGTATTGGAACAAAGTTGCGTGACATACGGACGGATGCACAGACAGACAGACATGACGAATCTATAAGGATTCCGTTTTTTGCCATTCGGCTACGGAACCCTAAAATTGAGAATTAAGCTATATTTTTCTTACTAGGTAAAGATTATTATAAATTTTCTGCGAGAAACAATAAATTTTTGCCCCTTCTTTAAATGCTTATTTACATTTTAGATTGCACATAAAACATTAGTAGATGTCTTTATAAAAGTCCAACCGAAGTTTTACCTAATCACGAAAATTCCTTACGAAAAGAATGAAAGCCCCAATAATTATACGATACAAAGGCAGATTGCAACGGCTTGACTTATATTAATCGTTGCCTACTCCTGGCTGTGACTTGCAACTCCTGCTGCAAGTCATGCAGGGAAAATGTGTGCCAAGGGTACCAGGCGAAACTTTTTTTTAATTAACATTAGTAATTAAAGGAGGTTTGGAAAAAGTTTGGGATTGTCTATGATTTTTGTGCAATGGAAAAATGTGTTCGGATTTTAAAAGCAGTGGAGTTAGCTTGGATTATTCTTTTAGAATTTTGATAACGATTTGGTTTTGAGTCTTCAGGAAATACAAAGAAGCAGCATTCTAATTCACATCGAGAAATAGTGGGCAAGCAAGACTGTCTTCAAGGAGATTGTTTTCAATTAAGCTTTACTTGGCACAGAAGTAACATCAGAGCCGTTTACTCATTAAAAAAAACATAAATCCTTTAAGCCCGGGAAAATGAGACACGATTTTCCATTGATGTGTGGCCCCATGCGGCCGGGTCGGTGTCGAAATGTCTACTTACACCCAAATAGCAGTACCCTCAAAATTGGTCTAGTCAAGTTAATTTCTTCAGCCACATCCAGAGAAAAAGTAGTTATTAGGACGAAATAACGGAGAATAGCTGTTTCCATCCCCCTTACAAAATGTTTCCCATACTTATCGTATCATCTCAACTAGCCCTTGATCATGCCGGCAAACACTCGAGCAAAACGTCCGGACTTGAAGAGCACTTGTGTCACCACACAAAATGGAGAGGTTACAAGAACAGAATAAATAATAGTACAGTTACAGAAGCCGCACTCCGCTAAACCATTGAAATATATAGCAACTCTAATTACAACGCAATAAAGTGGAATTCAGCTTGTACGGCGCTAATTACGAAAGGCCAGACCTTGCATCTCTTTCTATCGCTTATATCCTAGCTCTTTGAGGTTTTCGTGATATCTAAAATAGATTTAACCGCTTCTGTAGTGTAGTGGTACCCACCACCCTGGTATCAGACCCAGGGGTCCTGGGTCCGATTCCCAGTCGTGGTACATATTGTATTCGGTTTGGTTGGTGGTAGGACTAGTCAGAAATCCGCCAGGCTAGCTACCACCATCATATCGTATTCGTTTATTGTAGATTTTGGAATAATATTTAGTATATGACTTGTAATTGTAATTAGACAAAAAGTTTTTGTGTCTCTGAACTTTAGCTATGACTTTCTAAAACAACTTCCTAGTAAATTAGTAGTAAAAATAGTTGCATGATAATTAGCTATAGTCTACCTGTATGCTGACGACCTGCAAATCTATTCTCGCGCACCCATTGAAGATATAGACGCCCTGATTTCTTCGCTAAAGTTGACCTTGTGATACATGAATGGAGTCGAACTCATGGCCAACGGTCAATCCTAACAAGTCGCAAGCGATCATCATTGGCGGGTCAAAACAGATTGCCAAACATAAGTCCATCCATGTGCCTTCTCTCCTATTTGACTCCGTTCCACTTCCTTACAGTGATTCTGCCAAAAACCTTGGTGTCCTCTTTGACTCCATGCTTTCTTGGTATCCTCCTATTGCGGAGGAGGAGTAGGAAGGTTTATGCTGCAGCTGATGCTTTGCGGAGGTGGAAAAACCTGCTCCCTGTTAGTGCCAAGATCGAACTTGCACAGTCGCTTCTCCTGCTTATTATGGACTATGCTGACGTTTGTACCATTGACCTCAATGAGGATCTCCTGGACAAACTTCAGCGAATGCAGATTCTCTGCATTCGTTATAAAGGTATATGGCTTGCGCAAGTGCGATCATGTGTCAGAGTTTAGGCCTGAGCTTGGGTGGCTGCCAATAAGACAACGAAGCGAGCAGGGGCATGTCCTCACACTTTTGTCAAATGTAGGTACTGTATGACCCTCGTACTCCCCTCCCTACCTTAAGGAACGTTTCTATTATCTTGGTTTGGACTATAGTCGTCCTCTTAGATCCCAGACTGAAAACCTCCTGAAATCTCCCTTCACACGTTCTGTTTATTTCAAGGAGTCTTTCATATTACTTGTTTCTGTTGTTTATATACCTGTATCTTTGTGTGAGCAATAAAGTGTTTATCTATTTATCTATAGTGCTTAATAAATAAAAATAAATAAATAAATAACTTCTTACAATCACACCAATTATCTAAGCCCATTTTAATTTCATTAAGAAACTTATCATGGAAAACTTGATAACGGATAAATATATACTTAAATACTTTTTTTTGTAAATACATACTTAATATACATAGTAAACACCCAGACCAAGACAAATAGACATGTTCATGCACACAAATATTTGTCTTGTTCGGGAATCGAACCCGAGACCACTGGCGCAGAAGGTGGGTAGCCTACCCCTGCGCCAAATCGGTCGTCAAACTTAAAGCTTAAAACTTGTTTTCATAATATTCCTCGCAATAATTTCATTTACCATAATGATCCTCAGTCATAATATTCATTAGCACTATTATTATTTAAACTAATAAATAACGCATGATTTAATCATTTAGGAGCAATAACTCTCATTTGCTATAAAATGAAATGCCTTAATAAAAAATTAGTAACTATTAATATCATTTGACATACCTAATCTATATTTGACATAAAAATACATGTCTTATAACGTTTTTTTACCTAACCGCTTTTTTACCTTTCGCCCGCGGCTTCGCCCGCATGTACTTCACGACGTTATCCCGCGGGAATAAGATTTTTTTCCGGGATAAAAAGTATGTATGTTCCTCTCCAGGCTACAAAGTATCTGTGTCCCAAACTTCAGCCAAATCCGTTCAGTCGTTTTGGCGTGATTGAGTAACAAACATACAAACATCCAAACATCTAAACCTTTCACATTTATATTATATATAAGTAGGACTAATTAGTAAAATCGAATAATATTCAAATCCGACTCAGTAGACCCCGACTGCACGTAGTCTTGTATGCCCTACCTACCCTTAGAGTATAATATAGAGCCCCGAAAGCGCGGAGGGATGATGCAGCCCGCAAGCTGAGGAGCAGGTGGCCTTGAGCGAGCCGCCGCCGGCGCTATGGCTGAGGCTGGCCGGCGAAGCCAGCCAGCAAAGCCGAAGTTGCGGTGGTGAGCGAAAGCCATCTGCGACGATTAGCACGCGTGGGACCGCAGCGCCGGAGCCGTGACAGAAGACTTGCATTGCATGTGGCATGCCTGCTTGCATGCTGCATTCCCGCTTGCGTGCTACATGCATGTTTGCGTGCTGCATGCCTGCTTGCTTGCTGCATGTCTCCTTGCGTGCTGCATGCCTGTTTGCTTGCTGCATGTCTGCTTGCGTGCTGCATGCCTGCTTGCAGTATAGGCAATGCGTTTTATTATAAATCATTGTTATGGATATTAATTTTATTGAAAATGAAAGAAATGTATGGCAAATAAAGTTATGGAAAAAAAGTTATGACATTTGATAGATTATGAATAATGAAATTAAAATTAGTTTTATGTTATTAGTAATAGCAAATGAACGTTATTTCTAATGAAATTATGGCAAACGAAATTAAAGCATTTAAAATTCTGGCAAATATTAGTAAACCGCCATGACACTTCAAAACTACCTACAAGATCTTATGTTTATTCGTTAACATATCCTTCTTAGTGGAAAATCACAATTTCAAAAACCAAATTGATTGAGTTTACATTAAATTGAGGTCACTCCTTGCCATAGACAAGATCTATCAACTAGCAACGCCCTAATTCTAAATTCAATTTTAAAACCACCCCTCTTGTAAACGGCCTGTATTGTCGCGCCAACGTAATCGAATTGCGCGGGAAAACGGCTTCCATCGACGAAATACGATTCCGAACGTGGAACTAAACACACTGCCTTTGATGTCGTTTACAGGAAATTCAAAATTTTGCGGCTTCTTTATTTGAAATTTTGGAATAACGAAAATTGTTTGTCATCGACAGGCGTTCAACAGAAATTGGTTAGATTTTAAATGTCTGAAATGTGTCTGAATTATTTATTTGTAGGTATTTAAAGTGATTTTGAACTTACGTACCGTATTTAGTGATCACTACACTGGCCATATTCCATCGAGAATAAACTAAAAATAGATCAGATTTGCAGATGATAACATAATTATAGAGGCCGCGTCTCTACATGAAAATACAGCTTTATTTTTTTAAACAAACGCACATCAAAAGAGTAAAGCATCTAAAATCATGATAATCAACAATTAAGGTGTTATTAACAATTCAATCAACGTTGTTCATGAATAATTTTTTTCACCGAAAAATTAGTTCACTATCTTCAATCTATAACAACCTATTAGCGCTACGAAAATCTGAGATTATTTCGTATTATGGCGCATTAAAGTTTGTTAAAGCGTGTTTATGGTTGCGACCGTTAATTCCAGACCACCGTCTCGAATGTAAAATAAGAATCACGGAGATAAGGATCTAAGAACATAAAAGATATGGGAACTCTTTTGTGGTGCCGGTAGCGTATACTTGTTACGTTTATATACTCTGTGGTGTCTCACTCCCGCCTGCGCGCGACACGTGTGTCTATGGTCGCACGCACACGTGGAACGGCGCGCGCTGATTGGTCCGCCTGGCGACGGCTGCCACACCCTCTTTTATCGACGTTGCGCAGGGAACGTGCGTGCGAAACATCGCTATATGTAAAACAGAACCTATAGGACGTACACTTTTTAATGTCATTTCCAATGGTTTAAGTAGGTACCTATCGCCAAATTGTGTGATCCTTTTAAAGCAAATTTTTAAATTCGTAAAGCCGTTACGCTTCCATTTGACAGATGAATAAATCAAGTAACTACATGTAAGATTGTTATCGAATTTTTATATGAATGAACACAATTTAGATTCAAGATACTAAACTACGTTTTTCTCACGTGCTTAAATATATTCAAATTTGACAGATTTAATAACAGGTTGGCGTCTTTATTTCGGCGAATGTTAAATGATTTATTTATTATGCACAAGACGGTAAACTTTCGGTATGCTTCAGTTCTGATATCTATACTAATATTATTAACAGGAAAGATTTGTATGGAGGTATGTATGTTGTACTCATACCTATGTGTATGTAGTGAATAAACTCAAAAATTATTTCACTTTTAGAATGCTACATTATCCCTGACTAACTAACATAGGCTATATTTTATCCCGATATTCCCACGGGAACGGGTACCACGCGGGTAAAGCCGCGAGGTTCCGCTAGTATTATATATTTTAAATATTAGTTAAGCATATACCTATTCAATACGTACAGCAAGTTCATAAACAACAAACCTACACAAAACCCGAATTACAACCCTCAATCTTATTAAAGGCGGAATAACCCTGCCAAACGCAGATGCACACCTATCCACAAACAAGTAGATCTACCGAAAATCCGGTTTTAGCCACTCAGAAAGACCCCCGACTTAAGCTGCTCCAAAGACAATTGTAAGCGCAGTAAGGGGTTACAGAGGTCTTGGTATACTGGTTGACCTGAACCGCGGTTGCGACAAAGCGATCGTGACTTCCCCAGGTAGCCGGTGGGAGGGTAGTCAGAGAACACAATTAAAAAGCTTACGATAGCATGAGTTGAGTTTTTGCCGGTTCTTGATTCGCGGCGCCTCAGCGGCGGACGTACGAGATGACTAATGAGTTTTGTTGCTTTTTTTTCTTCTTTTTAACTTACATACCTACCTATGAGGAAAAGAAATTACGCCCGGTAAGTGTACTTGACTAGTTGGCGTTGACTAACTGATATTTCTTTAATAGTGAGGATTATTTTCTCCGTTGATCGTTTTCATAGGTTTTGCCAAAATAACATAAATTAAGTTCACATACCTACCTACGCATATTTGTCTTGCATAGAAGACAAACACTTTTAAATAACCTATGCAACAATAAAATTAATTGAATAATCCGTGCAGTAGAAATAGGCACTTCATTTACGTGCTACACGCTCCGTGAAAAACAATATCTTACCAACATTAGTCGGTAGACTCATTAGAGCTATACCACTAACGTCCCTCATACATATTCACTCAGAGGCAGTAAAAATGATGTAGAATCATAGGTCAGGTCATCAGACCTGGTAAACATAAAGCTTCTTGAGCCACCCACTAACAAAGAGGAGCAAAAAGGCAATATGTCAAAGTCGATTCCCGCCATTAGAGGCGCCATGTTTGATCTAGCACAATAGACAAGCTGTGTTTCACAGATTAGCTATAAGTTATAGAGCTGTGATAAATTGGTGTTAAACTTTTTTTTATCACATTTCTTGAATAGTTGAACTGAACCTCCGTGGTTAACGAATAATTTTTCAATTTCTCAGTTTGTTTACGGTTAGTTTATGGGATTGTAATGGCGTCTTTGGAGGCATGTTTTGGTGGTTTACAGGTGGTAAATAAAATTAATAATGATAGTAGAACTTATACTTAATAAAGATAATAGGTACTTAATAATTTTCATAATTTAGCTCTGGGTTTCAAATGAAAATTTTGAATAAATGAAAAAGTCCGCTTATTAAATCGATTTTGACGTTTGAAAACTTTACGGAAATTAACTAAAGCTTCAAAATTTAACATTTGAATTTCGAATCACAGACCAGCAAACGGGGAGAAATAAATTAAAAAATTATTTATTCTACAAGTGCCATCAAAGATAAGTGCACAAACCGTACTGTGCATTACACATTATTTACAGCACCATTACGAACTATAAACAACTTTAAACAGCCGCTTAATGTCACCATATCATGCAGTGAATCCAAAATATAGAACAACTTAATAAATTTTTGTCATAAATACTTGTTGCAAAATGTAATACCGTGGAAATACCTGAGTATTAGTGGTTTATATGATGTTTATTAACTAAAATTGTTGTGAAGGTTTGGCGTAATCGAAAATACTTCGTTTTATTACTCAAGTATTTTGTCACTAACGGTAATATAACACCTTTTGAGTAAATTAATCTCAATAAATGCTTGTAATAGCATTAATTAAAACAAGTAAATATGTTAAATTATGACTAGTTACACAAGCAGCATTAAAAATACCAACTATCTGTAAATTAAGGTTTTTATGCATTCACAATTCTATTCTGTTTTTCCTTTACTATCAGTAAACTCCAAATGTTGGGGAGGAGTGTAAAACTCTAAAGTATAATCAAATTTCAAAATGAAATATAAGAAATAAAACAACCTATCTTCAAAGTAGCTCCACCGGGAATTGAAGTCGAACTGAGGAATCGAATCCTCGACCAAGAGTCGTTGCATTCGCCCGGACAGTGAAAGGTCCAGGATGTGGTACCTGTTTCTTTATTACTTATATTTTATCCTACAAGGTGGACCGACGATCTGGTCAAGGTCGCGGGAAGCCGCTGGATGCGGGCAGCGCAGGACCGATCGTTGTGGAGATCTTTGGGGGAGGCCTATGCCCAGCAGTGGGCGTCGTTCGGCTGACATGATGATGATGATGATGAATAAAAACTGCAAAATTGCATTGTGAATACGAAAAAGTAAAAGTAACTTATTTTTAATCAAATTATTAATACAAGTATCTACTTACCTATTTCTTTCTAGGCACCTTTTTCAGAATACGACTACAAGTACGTAAGAGCCATTGCGGACTCTGCCAAGTGGACGTTTCGCACTCTGCCTTTACACATTGACCACAAATTTTATTTTTTTATTTCTATATTGGCAGCACTGGCGGCGTAAGCATCCGCCGTGACCACAGATCGTGATGACGCAGATATCTGCGTACTGAATTGTCACATCAGTACAATGCAAGCACTTCATCGCGTATCTGTCTGTATCTATGTAAATATGTGAGAAACGCCTTTACTGATAAACATAAGGAAACTGGCAAAACCTTTAATGCTATTTTTGTTAATGTACTTAGTTTCAGCAGTGGACGTTAATAGGCTAATGATGATGACGATGATGAAGTACCTAGTTTCAAGTTTTATGCTTAAATTTCATCACACCGAATGTTAAGCGACGATAAGGCTAAAATTAGAAATCGTTCCTCCCAGAATCATTAACCTCTGAGGAACTGCATATTATCTTATTTCTAACTACCAGAACACAACAATGGTGCCAACATTGTCGTTATGGCAATAGACTTAGATATAATGGTAATAGCTAGCCAGCCGGCCTAATGCTAAGTCCTACCACCAATTAAACCGAATACCATATGTACCCCCACTGGGAATCAAACCCGGGGACCCGGGTCTCAGAATATGTAGGTATCAGAATACCGGTGGGTGTACGTACTACTAGACAACACAGAGGCGGTTATTATCTGTTTATTAGTATAGACATGAAGAGGCAGTTCTCTTTTTAACATTTGGATTTCTCCAGTCCAGCCGGCCTAGCATGAGCGGCTTATAGCACGCGATATGATATGGTACGGCATTCCGTCTTGCTTACACCTTAGTGGGGTGAGCAAGACAACTTGCCGTACCATAGCATATCGCGCGTTATAAGCCGCTCATGCTAGGCCGGCTAGTCTCCTAATTATGGTAAGCTCGTGATATGTGCACGTTTAGTGGCAGCCGAGAGGTGTGACCGCGGATCGAAGCTTTTGTTGTTGATCCAATACTATGCTCTACGACTACGACACAAACTATTGATTTTGGTCGCAAACAAATTACTGTCTGTCTTTTTATACAGGGTGTTTAGTTTGGTCGGTTGCAAGCCCGCAACCACAGCTTGTACTCATAAAATTGAACAAGTTTCCCCAAGAAACATGGGTCGTGTTGAAAAAAAATTTTGGTCCCTTCATACAAATTCGATCAGCTGACTGTGTATGTATGGGAGACGATAAAATGTTTTCACGTTTCGACCCGTGTTTCTTGGGCAAAGCTGTGCTTTCGAGCTTGCAACTGACCAAACTAACACTCTGTATTTGAATGACCCCAGTCGTAGTCTAGTCTCCTATTGGTGAGCTCGTGGTATGTGCACATTCTGGGAGCGGAGTGGCTTGGCCTTGGATGAAAGCTTTTTTTTAGCTCAAAACCAATTAACTACTTACATACATACTGTGTCTGTTTTTTTATATTTGAATTCATACAGTCGCAGCCAAGTTTCCTATTGATGAGCTCGTGATATGAGCACTTCAGTGGGAGCGGGGCGGGCGGCGTGACCGCCGATCGAAACTTTTGTTTTTGATCCAAGTCTAAGCACTATGCGACTGGCTTTTGTTTTTGGTTGATTTGATACTATCTCTTTATTCTTTATATTTGAATTTCCTTAGTCGCAATCTCCCATTGGTGAGCTCGTGATATGTGCACGTCTGGGAGCGGGGCGGCGCGGCGCGCGGCGTGACCGCAGATCGTGACCGCGCTGATTGCGCGCGCGCACGGCGCAGTGCGTGCTCAGTGGCCGCTTTATTTGTGTTTCTACGCTCGCTGCACTAAATACAATGTTGCTGCATCAAAGGGAATTTAGTTGATTGTGTTCCTTAATTTGGTTATTAGAGTAGTGTATTCATTTGTTTTTAGTTTGTTATTGAGTGAGGTTTTGAAAGAAACGTACGTTATAAGACGTAACGTAACGACTTTGAAACCAAAGCAACACTAACAAACTTACGAATAACCAATCACTTAGCATAGAAGTCGTTAAAAGAAAAAAAACAATTGATACAAAGAAATTGATAGCTCTACAGTGTGCCTTGATTCAATTATTCACCACGGGGTAAAGAGGTTATTATACCATCCTTAATTTACTGATCTAATATTTAGTCGTTCCCGAATTCAGATGAATTAAAACATTTAGGAAGCAAGCATCCGATTTAGGAAAATAATGGTTTCTGACTTATGCATAGTCTTCATCACCGGGAATCGTCAATCACTCACAAACTGGCCGCCTTATCTCTAGCTTCCGGAACACAATACGATCACAGTAGCTATCCAGCCCCCTGATTCACAAACCGTCAGATACGGAATCGGATTCGAATTCTGTGCTTTGTCTTTGTCTATTCTTTGTGAATGACAGAGACAGAGCATACATTCCGCTGTCGGGAGCGTTTTTGACGGTTCGTTAATCAGGGGGCAGGTGGGTTTACATGCTTTTTATAATCTAAAGGGTCTTGATGAGTATTTTCAATTAAATCAACACATAGCCAAAGACATGCTTGCAGATGGCAAGCGTACCTCTAAATTATCTGACATGCAACCTTAATTGCGACCTCCACGCAATATATTCATCACAATACAAATAACATAAGAAACCAAAGACAAAAGGAGTTAAATAACGTGACATTCCTCTCTGATCGACTGAGACTAATCTGAACAAAAAGCGAACAATTTGCAAATAAACAAATCGCCTGTCGGATAATAATAACGTACTTAAACCTGATGACTGTGGTTGTAAAGAAGCCAAGTAGTTAGGAATGTTAACAATACATGTAGCAGAAGTCAAATATCGAGAATATCTATGTCTTTGGATCTTCAAGGGAATTCAAGCATCATACATATCCATTTGACAACATTTTTCGCGCAACATAATGAGCAACATTGTTGGCCATCATGTTGAGAGACTTTTGTATAGGCGTTTCATTGTTGCACGCCAGTTAGCATCGTCGCGCGATGTTTTGAAACGTCGCAAAACATATTGAGCGTCACGTGTTGTGCGTAAAAATGATTGTTGATAATGAAGAAAAACGATTTTTTCTACTAAGCCAACTTGTTTAAGTCGTGAATATGTTTTTATACATACCAGTCTAAATACTGACATCAATGCACGGACATCAAAGAGTCAAAATTTTTGTCTGTACTCTGACTGAACATTCTTGTAGATTTTCTAATACTAATGGGCTACATTTACAGTTCACAGAAAGAGAAAAAGGAGCAATTCTATATAATAAAGCTCAAACTAAAAATATACATCATCAAAAGCTCATAACGCATTCATGAATGGGTCTCGCCTTCCCTGCATGCAGTGAGCATGCTAAATCGCACAATGAGACGCAACAAGAACGAAGCGCACGCGCTGCGCCCGGCGCGAATCAACGCACGAACGTTTGTTGTCATTGCCAGTATTCCTAAAGGTTTTAAATCGATTATCGAAAGCATAGCATAGAGTTTTTCAGGAGAGTGAAACTTCTTAGTGAATTTTTGAAAATAGGTACGTATGCTGCTCTTTACTCAAATAGATAAACTCTGTAGGGAGCATGATTATTGCTTAGCCGCACAATGAAACGCAACTAGAACGCACGCATCCCGCCCGGCGCATATAACAACGCATAAACGCGTGTTATCATTGCCTGTATTTTTTTAATTATTAATGTTGAAAAATGAACTAATAGTTCTAGTAACTAAATGGGAAAAAAATTGATAGAAAGATATTGAAAATATTCAAAATAAAGTATTAGGAAAAATTTACCCGTCTCACAACTACTTAGCTCCAATGGGACCGATGTGGGATGGCTAGTTGTGGGACGGGTCGATTTTTTCTAATACCTCATTTTCAATATTACAATAATTTGCATTGTGAATCCAAAAATTAAAAATAATCAGGAAAGATGTTGCTAAAAGTTTAGATTGATATACAATGACGCAAACATTAGAACATTAGAATCTCCTTGAATTCAAAACCACCAATAACAATACATACAACGCCACTATCACATAACATGACCTACCGAACAGTAGACACAAATACACAGAGCTATTCAACTGAATACGCTGTAATTAAAAGGGCCGAGCCAAACACGATCAATCTCAACTCCATCTCCTCACATAAAGTCAAAATAATAGATGGCCACTCTAATGTCACTTTTTTCTCAGCGCCGGCCGAAGTACACGACGAAATTGACAGGTCATCAGCTACGGCGCAGCCGCAATGACGAAGCTCTTTCTTCAAACTCAGCGAGCAACGTATCTCAGCTACTACGCCTTACGCAAATCCAATCCTTAATCGGAAGCCACAAGAGACCATAATACCGTGAAATGACCGCGCGTTCAAGATCTTTATTCTTAAACAACAGCGCCTCCTGTTCGGTTCTTTTTCCGAAAGATAATCTTCGGCGGCCGAGGCGTGAAGGCCGACTGCCACACAACATGGCGTCGACAGGTTTCATCCCGCTTTTTTACTTCTTTGTTCCTTTCCATTATTGTCTATGGACGTTTCGTTCCCGCCGTTCGATTTTTTGAATAAAGACTTTTTGTTTTTATTTCGCATTATTAATAATGCCGCGGTGTTTTTGTGTTGTTGTTTCTATTTACATGACTTATAAAAAGGCTTGAAGATGACGAGATGGGAACATTGTGATGAAGCATTGCGTTGTCGATTTTAAAAGGACTTCAATAACCTAAATTGTAAACTTGTACATCAAGGAATTGTCTTAGGAAAAACTGGATAATAACTATAACTGGTTAAAGTTTAAAAAATCTGGCTGATGAACTGAAAATCAAAATAAAAACATGTAAGTACGTAACGTACCTATAAGTATAAAACATGCGTTTCTCAGAAATCGGCAATATAAAATGGCCGTAAAATTTTAGAAACAATAAAATTGAGTTTCACTTCGGTAGCCCGCGAATGGTTTACGGGTATCACATAACCCATTATTTGAATCGAACCGGCAAACTGCCTTGTACGACATCCGCAAAAATAAATCTTCGAAATCGCCATTTATGTTTTTTTTTTAATTTTTGATCGTTCTTTTTTTTCTTAACTCTATCGTCTCTGTTTGCACACAAAAAAGTATTTTTCGAAAATAGCTATCCTCGTTACGAGAAAATTAATGCTTTTTAAACGCAAAACTATACGCTCTGTTTGATCTGTCGTCCGACAGACTGGTTTCGAACCCCGGCTCGTAAAGTCCGAGCACGGTTCATTAGGATATTAAGTGATGTTAAGAAATCACGATGGAAGTAAACGGTTTAAAAATATTGAGATTTTTGGTTTCATATTTAAAATCTTCTATGTCCAGATTTAAAATCCGTAGTCATATTATCACATTGACCTTTTTGGCTCTCATATCTAAGTGTTTGAATGTTGTTTATCTCTTTCGTACCATAGGTTGTACCTATGGAAATTGCAATACTGAGGGAGAACTGAATGATAAATATTGAGAAATAGTTATTTTTCTGGTTGTAATTTTAAATATCTAAAAGTAATTAAAGTAATGAATTTGGTTTTCAGAAACTGATTTAATAATAGTCATACCATACCTCGTTTAGTCGTACCATACCTCGTTTCTTTTAATTAAGCCTTTCAGTTGATTGCTCCATGAAATTCTCCTTGTGTTGATTTCGATCTTGACAGCCATTAACTTCAAATAAAAAGAATTGCCTATCGACTATGGTGTTCTACGACTTACTACCGAGTTACCGTTGACTCAAGTTACCAATGCTGCAGTCCAAGCAACTTGAGATATTCCTTATCAAACAACGAATTAGAGGAATATTAACCCTATTGAGTACAAATTAAGATCCATTTCTAATATTCCCTGCATAAACTTAGAACGTTTACACCATAAGCAATCCAATTAAGATTCGCGATTGATTAAGAAAATCGTTTTAAATCTTAGTGCTTGAATATATGGTTTAGTTTCCTGTAAAAAGTAGTAGCAAGGAAGCTAAGTGAAATGAGGCGGAGCGGGTTCGATTCCCGACTCAGGCTATTAAAGTGTTAAGGTTGAATAATGCCACGGTTGGTTTGTTGGCATATGTTTTGTATGAATGGGCTGTTTTGACTGAACGACCGTCGAGTGTCGGATGTCATTTGTTTGTTGTTAAGCTTCTGAGAAACGACACTTATTTTCTTGTTTGTGTGTTTGTTTGTAAAACTCTTTTTAATTTTTTATGATAACAATAATAATTTCCATCATTAATGATATACTTAATAAAATTATTAATTAGGTTGTTCAAACCAACAGCGCGCAGTAATCTTTCCATTCCTATTTATTTAAAAAAATGTAAGTACCTATAGTAAATTGGTTTTTAAAAGTAAAATCAAAAACAAAGTTTACCATGAGAATCCTTAAACACAAAAGATTAAAAATTACGAACACTAAGCATCGACATCGAGAGCATCTCATTACAACAAGGAATAATAAACGATTGATCAATAAATAACGCTCGCATTGGCCCTTTAACGCGAGTGACGCAGGGGGCCCAATTATAGTGTGGCCTCCTGTGGGTAAGGTCTTTGGTTACCCCGGCCTTGGGCCCGACTCTAAACTTGGTTACTAACGACAAGTTACAATACTAAAATGATTTCACACATTACCAACTTTTACTTACGTAAAAATTTTAAAAATCGGCCATGTGGGAGTCGAACTCGCCCATGAAGGGTTTTGTACCCACTTAAGGGCAGGATCTTCCAAAAACTCTGTCCTTGTCTTTTTCCTTACGTGTGAAGAGTAATGAAAATAACCTCACGTTTTCATTTTTTCAATGTTTTTGTTGTTATTTTGAGCATAAATTCACTTTTTGAAAAAGTAGCCTGAGAATAGTCTACATTAAGTCATTACCTACTTTTCTATTTATTATTCGTGAATTAGAGATTAATAATCTAAGTATAAAACCAAAAAAATATAAAAATAATGAAAATTTTCTTTGTTTTTGAATTTTTTTATTGTCGAATTACGATACGAATATCGTGTTCCTTGCCACAAAATAATCAAGATCGTTTATAAAACTTCAACATTATATTTTTATCTTCTCATAATAAAGAATATTTGATTGTTTATTTTTGAATCAAAAATAGGTTTATTTCGATAATTTGAAAGTACGTGCCCTTAACGTACCGATTAAAAATACCACTACAATTTTTCGCCAGCAAAAAATAACTTTGTTTTTCATAGTGTTTGTATGAATGACATATAGCCCATGGAAATCGTACATTTTGCCTTGCGTTAAATGAGGTAGTTCTGATTTTTTTGTATGTTAGTAGTGATGAGATAGTAATGACAAATCCAAGTTTTCCACCTCGAAAGCCCTCCGGATCATTGTTAAATATTTAAAAATCCAAATAATTTTCAGTTTTTTTTTCAGTTTTTGACAATTTTTACCACCAAGGACCTGTGTTACGGCAAAAGTTACTATGCAGGCTTTAAAGTAGACTAAATTTGCAATAAAAAGAGAATAATTTGGTTCTTGTAAGTCAAATAGTTTTTAAGATGGGGCTATTTAAAAGTTTCCAAAAATTCAAAAAAGGAAGTATTACAGTTTTTTTAGTTTTCGACATTTTGACCCACTACGGTTTATGGCAAAAGATAAATTATTAGTTATTAAAGTCCATTAAATTTCCAACAAAATGAGACCAATTACTAATATCAACTTACACTTGATAGTTCCTGAGACAGCTGTTCAAAGTTATTGAGGTAAGTTAAAAATTATGTAATAGAAGGGTTTGCAAAATGAAGTACGCCCTAAAGGAAGGAGGATCTGGGAGGTGGTGGGATCAATTATGTTCATTGTATGTATAATTTTGATGGACCAGGCACGTCCTCTAAATCCACAGCACACTTTTTGGGGGCAGCTTGCTGAGGTATAATTTCTTCATCGAACTCCTCAGGACGGTCAAAATCGTTCTTTGATGGTGGGTTATCAATCAATGGTTCATCAATGTCATCACACATCAGGTCTGGTATGTTCTCGCATGATTGGCCAATGCAGTAGCTGCAAACACCGGAACATTTGAGTTCTGCTTTCCTGCAACCACATCTGCTGGTACAACCTTACATCTTTGGTATGCTTTCAAGGTGATTAAGGTTTGCGTGTCATTAACAAGGTAGAACGGGTACGTCTCCCAGATCCTTCTTCCTTAAGGGCTTACTACCTTTTGCAAAGCCTTCTATTACATAATTGTTTACTTACCTACCTCAATAACTTTGAACAGCTGTCTCAGGAACTATCAAGTGTAAGTTGATATTACTAATTGTTCTCATTTTGTTGGAAATTTAATGGACTTTAATAACTAATAATTTGTCTTTTGCCATAAACCCACTACTATGGGTCAAAATGTCGAAAACTAAAAAAACTGGAATACTTCCTTTTTTTGAATTTTTGCCAACGTTTAAATAGCCCTATCTTAAAAACTATTTGACTTACAAGAACCAAATTATTCACTTTTTATTTCAAATTTAGTCTACTTTAAAGCGTGCATAGTAAGTTTTGCCGTAACACAGGTCCTTGGTGGTAAAAATTTACAAAAACTGAAAAAAATCTGAAAATATATTGGATTTTTTAATATTTAATTTTAACAATGATCCGGAGGGCTTTCGAGGTGGAAAACTTGGATTTGTCATTACTATCTCATCACTACTAACATATAAAAAAATCAGAACTACCTCATTTAATGCAAGGCAACATCACTTATTTGGTACGATTTCCATGTACTAATAGGTGTACTTAGTTATATATTTGCGGTGAAAATATTGAAAATGAAGTATTAGAAAAAGTCGTCCCGTCTCACAACTAGCTCCTATACGGAGCGACTCCGTAGCTCAGTGGTTAGAGCATTCGCCCCGACAGCATAAGGTCGTGGGTTCGAGTCCGGAGCTAGTTGTGAGACGGGTCGACTTTTTCTAGTTGTACTTCATTTTCAATATTTTAAATTTTCAGTAATAAAAATTGCACTGTGAATACGAAAAAGTAAAAATTTAATTATTTTTTATATTTGCGGTGTTTGAAAATGAGGTTATGTATATTTCAAAAAGTGCTGACTATATCTCGTTTGAACTAATTTTCGTCATAAGTGTTTACCTATAGCAGCATTATATTTATTTTAGATATTTCAGAAAAAAAATTCGATGGCATAGAATGTAATTAAAAGGCCAAATAACACCGCTAAAAAGTGTTAACGCCAATGCCATTCCAAAAACTTGAAACAATGTTCTTATTTTAAAAGTCAGAAAAGGTAAAGTTCGCACAAAACATTTCACCAAAAAAAGCTTTCGTCACCATAGCCTAAAATTAAAACGTCAAAGACACGTCATACCGCAGACCCGAACTCGCTTCTAAGCCGCCTTTATAAGCAGTCCTGAAATTGTCATCGTGCTTCTCGGAAATGACCTTTGAACCCGAGAGGTCGAGGGGTGGGGGGAGGCAGCCTTGCGAAGAGAGATAAGGAAATAATATTTCCCTCCGCCTGCCAGGCTTTGCTAAGCCTTTTCGTTGTACAAACATAGATTTCTCTTAGGTCGGTGTCGAGTATAACTGCAGTTATTCAAATACTTTCTGCGGTGATAACTGTCCAATTATGTTTTCAATAAGTAACAGGAATAAATAACCTAACCTAACTAAGTAATTACGAAATATCTATCGAAATAAGAAAAAAAAATTCTCGTACCTACAACTCACATAAAAAGCATTTTTTGTTTAAATAATTAAATATTCCATTGAAACCTTTCAAAGTCATCAATAACTTGGTAACGGTAACCAATAAAAATGTTACAAAACGGAGCCGCACCACGCAGTCGATAGTAAGCGACCGGTTCTCAATAATATAGGTTACGTAAGAATTTTAATGCTTTTTCATTAACGACGTAAGCGCCATCTTGCTCAAAGCCGAAGCATTTGCCTATAATAAAATTAAAAAAATATAGTCTGTGTCGTTTCCAAATTCATCATTCATCGTAGTTTTTCTTTTTATTGCTTAGCAATGCAGTCAGGACGAAATTTTTTACTTATTCCACTTTGCTAAAGTCATGAAGTTTGACTTAATACTCTGGTTACCTCAGTATTAAGTCGAGCTTCATGGCTAAAGTAGTTAAATACGTGAACAGTATGACTGTTCATGGTTAGGCAGATTATGTCTATTAAAAAATAAAAATCAAGTTATTTTGACAAAGCTTACAGAATCTTGATAAGCACAACATTAAACTTCGCCCAGATTTTAAATTTGTGCCTGTGTCACAATGTCTAAGTAAGTTCTGATTAGCTTTTACTTGACAGATAGGCCATACAAACTGCCAAGTAAACTGGAAAGTATCTCCTAATCGGACATTGTGAAACAGGCACTAGTAGGTACTACATTACAGCCGAGAATGGGAAGCTAGCAATTTGCATTGTCGAGCAGGCGAGGGCTTAAATCATTCGAGGCAAGCTTACAAGGCTTGTATTAAACTTTTCTCGTGAAATGCGTGAGAAAAAGATGTTTTCTTCAATTATTTTCTTAGCAAATACGTACTAACTATACATTAAGTAAGAAAAATTAAAGCTTTTCAGTTGAGTGGTTTGAGTTTAAGTGGTTATACCTTATGCGAACCAGAAACGTTCCGCAAACATTGACCACGCGTCAATTTCACGCCATTTACCCGAGCACAATGCGCGCGTAAGTAAGTAACACAAAAATGTGGTATTTTTGAAAAAAGCACACTTAACCGATTTCACGTACTACACATTATGGTAACTGGCAGCTTTTAATTGAACGTAAGTTACGTTGTTTTAGTGAATGTAATTTCAAAATCAAATTCAGCGATCAATTTGTCAGTGATTTTAAAGTTTTCAACGGTTTAGCGCCTAGACTGATTCGAATTTTGACCTAGAGAGGTAAATTTAGCCAATTTTACAGAAAGGTCAGGTTTAGGGTAATCTTGACCCGAAACCAGCGAGGCTGTACGAAGATCGTGATTAAGGTAGAGGAAGCACGAGAACTAATATTGTAAGTATTACGACAAGTGGGAAGAATTTGATCTCCATTACGGGTCAAGAGTTTTTTTATTCCACTACGGGGTAGCACAAGCTCGAAGATGGAAGCGCACTACTCCCGGAATCCACAATCAGTAAAGATCTGGCTGTCTTATCTCTAACTGCCGGAACACAGTAATGCTGAAATCAATGTTGTTACGGCGTCAAACTTAGATAAGATGGTGGTAGCTAAGCTGACTTAGAACCAGTATTACCACCAACAAGAGTGTGACGAGAATAAATATTTATGTATCGTCTGTGACTGTATAATAAATCTGTCTAAAAATAAAAATAATTGAACCGCCGACCCCACCGTCGCTACACTCGACGCGCTAATCAGTCGACCACAGAGCATGCACTAAGTGCTTTCACACGAAAGCGCGAGAAAATTGCCATACTTAATGAGACATTTATCTCCCAACATCTGCGGTAATCATAGAAATAATTGTGCGTTTTCGTCGTCAAGTGGACTTATTTCTCCCCCATTTTCCCAACAATCACAAACAGGAAACATTATTCCCGATAGTCATAAACACGATTAGCCCAGCGGTTTGACAACTAATAATTACCAATAACCCTCCGAAAGCCAAATCGACCAAATTACGCTAAACGCCGAACTTAACCCTCGAAACGTCACCAACAATTACTGTTAATAAATTATAATTTCAATAATAAGCGTGCATTAAAACTTTTTGAGACCACCACTATTGTTTGAGACGTAGGTCCGTTTAAGTTTGGAACAGTGGTATTGAGGTTGGTGGTTCAAGATGGTTGGTTATGTTTAAAAACGCCGCGCACGTCCCGTAATGGCGATCGGTAACAATCGCGCGGCACTAGTGATTATGACGATTACTGTCGATAACTCGTATCGACACCGGCTATTTGGTTAGTCGGTCGATTATCAATAATTTGCCTTCGGGGTACGCTCCTGACGCTGTAAATCGCAGACCGATTAGGTTTTTTTATTGTCTTTATTTATTTGAACGTGATCGGTGGAGGGTTATTCCTATTTACAGCTGTTTGGTATTACATTCGGTACCTCTATCATTAAGTATGTAATGAGGAAGTTGATAATTACAAATTCAGCTGCATTATGCTGATAATATGAAAAAGAAAACAATACTTGGCAAAATGGGGAGTATTTTTAAAACCACAAAAGCTATATAATTTTACAACCAAACTTTACGTCTAAATACTTAAAAAGCAAGCACTCCTTATTGTAGCTAATTATAATAAAGCTGTCCGAACAATACCTATAAAAACATTAATAGTAGAAACTGATTACAGGCCCAAGGAGCACTGACGCCTTCACACATCAAGCACGGAATGCAATTTGCCGATATTATCCGTATTACGGTCCGTTACTGCAAGTTTTACTACCTATAATTCTATTCCTCAAGTCTATATAAAATAGAAACTCTGGACTCGCAAAAACGCAACGTTAAAACATCATAAAACTGAAACATAAACGTTTAGTGCGCGGCTTTACGAGCACGCTACCTATCGATCGCTTTAACGATAAATAAAAATTAATGGACAGTGGTAGGTAGGTATCGGTGGCTGGCTGCGGAAGAAAACAACTGGAGATTTAGTGAGTTTGGTCTTTTAAGGCGTTTATACGATAGTTTATTGGTGCGAACACAGCAAAGTGTACACGGTAAAGTAGCAATAAGGAAGAGTAGAATACTACAAACTTATCTGACCCGGGTCAAATAAGTGACAATTAGCCACTCACAATACAAATTTTGCTGTCAAAATGACCTGTCGGCTGTCAGCAGTATGAAACATTGGTATCGGTTTGAAACAGGCGTCGAACGACAACTGCAAGCGTCGACGCTCAATTTCATACAAAACAAAGAAACATCATCTAGAAACCTGTATGGCGCGGCGTCATGTCGCTTGCAGTTGTCGTCCGACGCCCGGTTCGAATCGATACCTTTAGGTTTAAGGTATATGCTTTCGAACTGGGCGTTGAACCGCAACTGCGGGCTACACGACGCCGCTTCACGTCGCCGCGTCATGACGCTACCATGATTTCGAACTCGACCGCAGCAGCAAACAGCAGTAACAATTCACCTATGATACCTGAACCTGCTTTGGGTCAGATTATACTGGACGGTGCACCGTTTCGTATGAAATCATCGATTGCCAGCAAATTAACCAGACCTGTAAACCTTCCCACGACGGAGATCTACGGAGAGTGGACGGAAGGCTATGTTGTTCGAATTACAAAAATATTTTTAAATGTCATCAATTATGAATGAATTGAAGTTACACAGTGTATGAACAGCGATGTTATCATTTTGTAGGGACAAATTATGAACAATGTTTATTTGTGTGCGAAAAGCGCACAAATGCACGCGGTAGTCTATGACGCTGATGTTCGACGCTGACGCTCGCTACGACATGTATAAGTTCCAAAAATGGCCACCGTGTCAGTCAGATGAGTTTATAGCATTCTACTTTTTATATCATTACTCTACCCGTGTACAGCAGGCTTAATAGCTAACTGCGGGAAAGTAGTAGTGAAGTGAGAAGTGCTAGGTGCAGTGAGTAGCACCTTTGGCCTGCGATTGCGGCAGTTAAGTGAGATATGCTATGGTCATAAGATGAGCTGTCTTTATCATTCGTCCAATCTAAATAATAATCTTATAAGCTGAATCTTATAAAATAGCACAACAGTATTTATGACCTCTATACTCTTCGATGAACAATAGATGACGCCTTAAAAACTAAAACAAAACACAAAAAGACGCCAAATTACTTTTTTTTAAAACGGAGTAAGAGGTTACAAATGTTACTATCTTACGTCAAAAATAACAAGAAATAAGAGCGCACCGTGCGCTCTTATTCACGACATGATATATGACACTCCAACCGCTTATCTAGTAGTATTGTTGATCGAAGCCTCTACTCTACCTATCTAAATATGTATTAAAAATAACAATAAGTACGTCATTTTGACGACCTCCGTGGCCGAGTGTTGTACGCACTGGTTTCAAGGTGCCGCTATCTCTAGAGGTCCCGGGTTTGATCCCGATCGGGTAAATGTTGAAAACGATCTTTTAAATATTACCTCGGGTCTGGGTGTATGTGGTAATACCCGCCGTTGTTTCCAATTTCCATAGTGATACTAGTGCATGCGCTACTATACCTTGGTATTGGAACAATGTAAGTATTGTAATGGTGTCCAATATTTATTTACTTTTATAGCAAAACTTTCTAACTTTGATTGACTCTAAAGTTCGATGTCTTGTCTAAATATTTATTTTGAAGAAGTAACGCGTTGAAGTCTTTTAAATAGGGAAACTAGTAGTACCTACATTTCTCACATTTACCATCTTATTAACTACGGAATCTATACAAATAAATAAAATTGGAGTATCTGTTTGTAACATTAAAATAACCGCTTTTTACAACCTGCATAGGATTATATATACGGTACATATACCAAAATAACATGTTTTACAATTTTTGTCTGTCTGTCTGTCTGTTTGTTCCGGCTAATCTCTGAAACGGCTGGACCGATTTTGACGGGACTTTCACTGGCAGGTAGCTGATGTAACAAGGAGTAACTTAGGCTCCTATTTATCCCTGAAAAACACATTCCCTCGGAATAATTTTTATTGTGAGTATGGATGTATGGATGTTTGTTACTCTTTCACGCAAAAACTACTGAACGGATCTGGATGAAATTTGCTACAGAGATAGATTATAGGCTGGAATAACACATAGGCTACTTTTTATCCCGATATTCCCACGGGAACGGGCACCACGCGGGTAAACAGCGGGCGGCCGCTAGTTCAATATAAAATCAGAATATCTTTACATGCACATACATCATCATCATACATATACATATATCTATTGAAATGTAAATATATGAAAATCGCTGAAAAAGTAGGCAAAATACTTTCGCAATCAAAATAATGAAAAAGCTCCAATCGATTTCGATTAACAATATTCACGATTGTTTGAAGTACTTGTCTGTCAGTCTTACTAGCTCGATAGTCCCGTCGGATACAGAACAAACCCCCCCCCCCTCTCCTCCCCCTTCTTCAAAGGGGAAGCGAAATGGAATTCTATCCGTCTGTTCCATTCCACGCCATTCGCTCTACGTGACTTTATATACCTACAACTTTCACTCTCCGGCCCACTAATAGAGTTCAATTTCGAATGGTCACGTTCAAGACTTGTGTTTACGTCTGAATTTTCCATGTTCATCCTTTTTGAGCGGCGCGCCGGCCGGCCAGTTCGGAGTTCCCAAGTACTTTTGCAGGTTTTTTTCGGCCAATGACAGAAAAAGTTTGGAAACAAAAGAAAAATTTTCATTCATAAAAAGTAAAAGAAATGTTAGTATTTTGTTATTGTGTGTGTGAAACTTTTTGAATAGTTTCGAAGAGCTTTCATGAATGTTTTTAATTTGTAACTTTTAATACTTATGCCAAGAGAGTTATTTTATGTATTAACAACTGACTGTTCCGGGCCAACAACCTCTACATTCAAAGTTTCTGCTTTGATCAATATACACGTTTTAATTAATTTGTGCTTATTAATATTAGTAAGACTTATAGCAACCTATAAATACAGTAGCAGTGAAAGTGGCAATAACCTAATCTGCCAAAAAATACATACAAAAATAATGAACGTAATAGCTATATTCGGTACCAGGGGCACATTACCACGTAGACGGTAGAGCGTGCCCTCGACAACAACAGATGATTTCTATGGTGGCCGCAAATAGCCTGCGGCGCGGAGCCCTACGCCCTATTAAGCTTCCTGAAAATTCTTTAAGCTATAGGTATCAAGGCTGAGAATTAGGCTACAATAACTAAAACAGCGGTAAATAAAAGTAGCAATAATAACCCAACCCAAACCCCCGTAGCTCCCGGTACCAGACGCACATAGCCGCGGAGGCGGTAGAGCGTGCCCTCGACTACAACAGATGAGTTCAGTAGCGGCAAATAGCCAGCAGCACATGACTCTACACTACAAAACTTACTGAAAACTCTATTCAAAATCAAGTCTAACTGCCGCACTCATTCTGCGGCTACATAAGCGGGCTACGGCGAAGTATCGTTATATCTTTCTCTTTCTAACTAACCGGTAGTGGCGTATGGAAAGAGATAGTAGACAATGATCGTCCGCTAATGTAGCCGCAGCATCAGAGACGCTAGTTAAATTTAATTGGCATTAAATTATCGTTCCTACTTTATTCAATACTTGACATAAAAAAAAGTAATTAAACAACCATACTACAGCTACAGCAGCAGTAAGGAGAGTTGCAATCACCCATATAACCAAAAAATCTTATAAAATTACAGTTATTTTATCTTACGAGCGCGGGTAAGCCATACTTGTAGTTGTAATGCGTTATAGACACGCGCTCCTGTGTGCTCGTGAGACAAAACATCTGTACTTATTTTAATTTTTTTTATTTTATAAAATATACTCTCAACATTAGCTCCCCGGTACCAGGGGAACATAACCGCGGAGGCGGTAGAGCGTGCCCTCGACAACAACAGATGAGTTCTATCAGTAGCGGCAAATAGCCCGCAGCGAGCCCTACCCTACGGAGGGATTGAGGCTACAATATTAATAGGACATTAAAATGAATTGGCTGATAGCAAAACGATGCAAAGAGGATTTCTTTAAATTGAATTTAGTTTTTCTTTCTAAGGACATGTTATAAAAAATTCGGTGCTGGTTTTCGTACGATCTAACTTCTGAGGATGCCCTGGGTTAAAGGGCGAAATACGTGTAGAGTAGTCTAATCGGTGAGGGTGCAAGGTGTAGGTATGGCTGTCTTGCTAAATGCAGGTCTTGTGCACTGGTATTTTCGTGGTGTGCATGTGCAATTTTTTGTGGGTGGGCGGACGTTGCATCTTGCATGGTGTGTTTTTTGCGGAAGTAATCTACATTAAGTATATTTATTTTTTCACAATGGTTAGGGACTTCCGCCAGACGCCTGATTCAGTCAAACATGTTATAAAAATTTGGATAAAACCTGCATAGCCACCTCTAACCATTACATTTCACCGACGACGGAGAAGTTTCAAAAGTATTGCTTCTGGGTAGAGAGTAGAGTGTTTTATAGTTTACGTACAAACTCTTAATCAATTAAATTTTCCCATAAACACAATTTTTTATTATTTTCTTGGAACAAAATAAAGAGCGGAGTAAGTAAAAAACTTGAGTTATTTTCGGGGAGACGTATCCAAAATTGCATAGAATTTCTCCCCCGTGCACCTAAGCGTCAGAATGATTGCAAACCGTGCATGACTCAACCCTGCTGGCGCGTGCGTATGATTGATAAGCGTTATCGCGCGGCCCTAGCAGACCCCTCCGCAGGGCAACGTTCTGGAAATGGCGGAGACGTTATCAGCAGAGGGTTGGAAAGATATTTCTAAAGTTATTACGGGTGTATGGGGTAAGCATGTGAAGATTTTTGAAGTGTTTATTTTCCTTTCTTATAGATTTCTATTCTATTTACGGCTGACGATTTATTGATTTCTATCGAAAATTTTAATTTCTTTATGGAATAAAAGCATGTATGCTACTATAGCATACGTGCTTTATATATAAATTATAGCATTACTTACAAACAAGGTTGTAAAATTTAAAATAATAAAAAAAGCTTGTTATTGCGAAAATAACATACTTAATAATATACTCGTAGATAGATTTTTTCATGAAATACGTCACAAATCCTTAGGAAATCATTAATCTGACTAAGAAATAATTAATTATGTAACCTCACATAATTATTATTAATGCATTATCTAAGGTTGCCTGGAAGAGATTGCTGCTTAGCAATAACGCCGCTCCTCTTCTGTTTTTGTGATTGTTTCCTTCTGTATTCCTTTGTGTGCAAGAAAGCTTTTATAATTATTATAATAATCAAAAAAATCCACCATAATACCAAATACAAGCCTTTATAAGAATTAAACACCTGAATGAAATATTCATCATGCTATCTAAGGACACTATGAATTTTCTATTATTCCACCCCAGTATAAGAACTGCGTACTTATTAATCCATCGATAAAGTATGATCATAGCAATACTTGCACAATCCCATATCGGCCGCGTAAGCTTCTTAACCCTCGCGGGGCCGGTCTAATCTACCCACGCCGGCTTAGCTCAGCTAGTGGAAACAATGCTTGTTTGCTGTATCTGTATCAGTGCGCTTGGGGTTTAGGGGAATTTATCCCTTTAAAATATCGGCAAAACACTAACCGGTTGCGTATAATGGGAGCTATTTTTTACATTGATTTTATTTCATATTTTACCTACTACTTTCGCACAAACATATTTCGTTTGATAATTAGTTCATAATTAGAAACATACAATAAGCATGCACTACCCTAGACTGCATCCTGTCTACTATGCTGGATGATAGTCAAATGCATACCCAGTATAAATATCCAAAAAAACAATACTATTATGTATCATTCTGTAAGGTTTCTTTGTACGTTTGTACAATAAAACAAAATAAATCTTTTCTTTCTTTCTTTATTCCATTGAAATTAATAAAAAACGTGCGTTGTAATCCTTAATTTCCTAGCACTTTCCTAACTAATTAACGATCAAAGCCGCCAGCAACCACTCAAATAAACGCGGTCGATTGGCCCGTCGCGTGTCCGTTCTATTTGAGGAGTTATTCCACTCTAACAATATCTAAACACAATTACAATGCGCAAACATCGGCGAGACGCCGCGGGCGCGCACATGTTGCGTTCCGGGCCCCACTGTGTGGTTGTTGTTCTACTCAGTTTGCGTAACGTTGGGGTATTTTATACCCACTATGGCAGGACAAGGGTTAAAAAAGTTGCAGAAAATAAAACAGTATCGAATGTACCTATAAATTTTGAATAACAGCTGTGTGATAAAAAAAAAGAATTCTAATCAAAATGCTATTGATATGAAATTATCAGATTTTAATGTTTAATTACTCATTCGTCTAGTAATATGTTAACAAGACACATCTTTTTTATTTTTTTTATTTTAACGGTACCGCCATTAATATTATATAAATACCAAATAACGAATCTTTATAAAGCCGACATCTCTAAAACTTACTACCGCGTCGATTGATGAGTAAATATAAATTAAAAACTACAAACTGTTTTTTCAAACGGTAATAAAATGTCCGTTCACACACGTGGCTTTTGGAGATAAGCTGTTTACCGCCTAATGACATTCAAATCCGAGGGACACACAGTAGCTATGGAATACATTAGCACTCGAACATAAGTCAACATGGTAAAACTTGAAATACCGGAACTTGGCACTTGTCTGTGTCGAATTTGCTGATAAGAATGTTAAATTGGTAGATCCTTAAATATATAAAAGTACTTGTGGCCTCCCGCGGTTTATACCACGTCTTGTTTGATCATCGTCCTTATTTTGATCAGAACATAAATTCTAGGCCCTGTGTGCGAATTCGCATCGCATCGAAATAATCTGCGATGCGTGTCAAGTATTTGATAAGCTATAAGGTTTCTATTAGCATGGCGCATTGCAGACCTGTTGCGGTGTTAAGCTCATTCTCTAAGTGTGCGCTATTGAAACGCTTCCAGTAAGATTACTTTTTTGGTTACTTTCAATAGCATTAAAAATCAGTGCTTCCGCGTGCTCCTACTAATTACTCCTACTGATAGGAGCACTGGATAGGATACTGATAGGTCCTGATGCTCCTACTGAACATAAAAACAACGGGGAATAATGTATGGAAGAAAAAAAGAGAGAAGAAAGACTTTATTTTCCAGTGATTTGTATCTTACTAATATTATAAATGCGTAAGTCCGGACGTTAATTACTCAATAACTGCGAAAAAGCTGAACGGATCTGGTTTAACCTTTAAGTATAGACGTCAAATATTTTTAACACTAGTGCGGACGTGGAGTCTCTCAGGCTACTATATTCACATGCAATTTTTTTTCCGAAACTGAATCCGAACCGCGTCAAACCCTTTCCATATCTGAATATAGGCCTCTAAAAAGAAATAAAGCCGGTATTTGTAATCAACTTTCTTTATTATAATTATACAAAATATGAAAAACTAGCTTTCCGCCCGCGGCTTCGCTCGCGTGGACTACACGACGTTGCCCCGCGGGAATATGTTCTTTTTCCGGGACAAAAAGTAGCCTATGTTCCTCTCCAGGCTACAAAACTCCCAAATTTCAGCCAAATCCTTTCAGCCGTTTTAGCGTGATTGTGTAACAAACATACAAACATCCAAACATCTAAACTTTCACATTTATAATATTAGTAGGATTAACAATCATGACACTTTTTCAGATTTTTCAGGGTTATCATTTTAAATCATCAAAAGTAACTAAATCTAACACTAGTACAAAAAAATCTTCGGTTTTCCACTAATTTAATAAACGAATGTAAAAAAGAACATAACAACTCCTTCTTGCAACAAACATAAAAAATTCTGACAACAGTCATAATATATGTAAATTACTGGCAGTCAACGCATGAAAGGACGAGAACATTGCAGGCACACAGGCTTGCTGCACCCCACATAAAACTATGTGGTTAGTCTATGATTTTTCGCAGGACATATTTTACATGCTCTTCTAGTTCCTTGACTGACTGGTGGTGTCTGGACATCTTCGGTAACCATATCTTTACCCAAAATACGAGCTATAGTTGACTTCAAAAATAGCTAACAATATAGAATTTAAATCTTCTACGAAAAATGGATCATCTAATCGTATTTTTTTTCTCTGAGGCTGTTATGAACAAGAACAACTCGCTTTACTACTTTTTGCCATTTTTCAAAACAAAAATCTCAATCGAACAGAAAAACTATGTTTTTGTCATACAAAATACTTTATATGACAACAATGGACATAGAGCCTGACAGGCTCCAGCCAATATTTCGATGAATATTACTCACGTGCTATGCATCCAGTGATGCAACCTCCTCCCTCACTGTCAAATTTAGCTACTAAAAGTGAAGCTACTGAGACGCTCGGGTGCAGGAAGCAAGGGGAATTGTATGAAACTAAGAACTTCAGAACCGTGTGGAGCCTCTGAGACTCCACGTCCATACTTAAAGGTCTTGGTATAGAGATAGATTAAAGTCTAGAATAGCTTAAAGGCTTCTTTTTACCCCAGGAAAATATTGCATTCCCACGGGAAAACATCGTGTAGTTTATGCGGAAAAAGCTGCGGTGGAAAACTATACTTAAACAATACCTACAGTTAAAGCTCCTTTAGTATAGGAATACATTTATAGAAACAAAAAGAAATGTCATTGCCACGGTTTCCATTTAGAGAAATTATAAAAACATATTTTGTCATTGGAATTTATAACACAGAATAATAGTTGTAAAAATAGACATAACCATGAAAAGATGTATTAATTCTACACACAAAAAAATACTCAAGGTTTGTAGTGCGTTATAAACAAGACGTGATAAGGATATTCGAATGTGACTATCGTTAGTATAAAACTAAGAAAATGAATACATATGTAAATAAAACATTCTAACCCGAAACCACGCCTCGTCCAACCTTTCTCAAAATTTCCAACAAGGGGTAGGCCAGTCCCCCAATCAAAATATTTATACAATCACTACATACTCTGGTCCCTGCCGCCGCTCACGTCACGACCATCGTATCTTGCTCACAATCAGTAACTTTTTTCTATATCACGTTAAGGTGCCTCTACAAAGCTTCAATAAAAAGTTAAAAAAAACGTTGTCTATGCTACTACCGCGTGGAGACGTGGCTAATGTGTAATGCGGTTGGCTTTTTGTACGACTCTTTGGCCTTTTTGTTTCTTTTTTTCATTCGAATTCTGTTACGGTTCGTACTGATCGAAAAATCGGATTTCAAAATGGGTGCTCCGAAGTTTTATTGTTGGCGGCTATACGTTCTTAAACAATAAAAAACGCATTTTAAACTGAGAATGCAATTCTCACATGTCACGTTCGGAAATTGAAGGCGTCGTGGTCGTGTTTTAGAAAAGTAATTATTCGGTTTCGATTGGGTCCAGGTTGTGGTGCTGGCAATAAAAGATCTCATTTATTTTTTCATATAGCAACACTGCATTGTGTACGTGATAGCGTATGTCGATATTTGATTGGACTTACGTAAATGTTCGCGACAAATAATAGGGCAATTTTGATGTAATCTAGTCTCAGGTTTTATTTACGCGACATTGACCTGATGTTGGACATGTCTAATTTGTTATTCCCTTTCTAATTTGGTACATTAAACCACAGATAATATAATACTATAACTGATTACGGTACGTGTTTCAGCAGTATCACCTTAACATATTAGAAACCGAACAATATATTTGACCATGGCTCTTACTTCATTAATTTATTCTCCACGTAACGAATATGAATAATGTATTTATCATTCATTAAAGAAATTAGATTACATGATATCTTTCACTCTTTATCTATGTAAAATAAAATAAGCGCCTTACGTCATTAAAGAAAACACGTTAATAAGATTAGGGTTAAATGTCAGCACTAAACAAAAGCGTGAAAAAAGTTTGGTCACCAACAAAAATTTAGGTACTTTGCATTCAAAAAGAGTTTTATCTTCACATAGTTTAAAATAAAGTCGCTTCTCGTCGTATGTGAGTAAGTAATTCTCATTACCGAGATTCTCATTCTCATCTGCGTGGACAACACTTTCATGGTATGTGATTTTATATACCATTAAAGTGTTTTTCTGCATGCTGCAGTAAAGGTTTATGGAATTTTTTCAGCATTCCAAAATGCCACAATCAGCATAACGCAGTGGAATTTTCCAACGTATATTACCTACAACGTTGCACTAGGGCGAAGTCAAGGCTATGAGAACAAAAGTTGTGTTGTGTCTATGGTAAAGAGTGAAGACTTACGGTGCGTCGTCGGCGCCTTTCCAGCTAAATAATCTTCTTTGCATATAAACTTGTTGTCGTCCAGCACGTATAACTCTTCGCCGGTGGACAGCTGCTTTCTGCAGACGAGGCACGTGAAGCAGTTGAGGTGGAACACCTTCTCTCGTGCTTTCCGGACCAGGTCTGACGGTGATATGCCGTGCCCGCAGCCGGAGCATTTGGTCCCGTATCGCCTGTGGAAGAAAAGTTTATGAGTGGATTTTAATCCATTCTTACATTATAAATGTGAAAGTGGGTTTGTTTGTGTGTTTGACTATCTTCCAAAAGAACGACGACGTTAAAACGGAGCAACAGATCGACGAGATTTTTGGTTTGGGAATGGTTTGGGAGCTGGAGAGTGGCATAGACTGCTTTTTATACCGGAAAAATATCGCATTCCCGCGAGATAACGTCACGCGTCGTGAAATCCACGCAGTCGTGGTATCGTGAATAAACCTTTCTAGCCTTCCAACATTACTCAAAATATCCAACAAGGCCAGCTACCCTATCATCATCAACATCAGCCTATTAACGTTCAAATACTGGACAAAGATCTCTAAGTGCACGCCATCGAGCACAATCCGCGCCTTATCCAGCTCTTGCCAGCCATCATGCCAAGATCCAGGTCTTCCAATTTGCATACTGATGGATGGGTGGATGTTGGCATAATATGTAAGTATCCTCTATTCTATTCTGGAACATAGACAAAATTCATCAAAATCCGATTAACTGTAAACACGTGCTTAGTAACAAGAAAAACTTGTGCTAAGTGCTACACCCTTGTGGATTAAAAAAAAACTTACTATTAATAATGTACAAACTGCCATTTTTATAAAAAATAAATTTTTATGCAGTACCTAGCTATTTTGCTTTTTTGGATGCTTGCTTATATGCTGTAGACTGCTTGTAGATAGTAAACGAAATATAAACATTAAACTAATATTAGAAATTTTAATATACAAGAGGAGTCAGTTGGAAGCGAGCTAAACCTCTTTTAATACTCCGCTATACGACCTCCGCGCTACAACTAACCTCAAAATGTAAATCTGTCTACTATTCGTCATAATTATCGTTAATCGGTCTCAACAGACCACAGAATAAAGTCAATCGTAGAACTTATAAGTCGAGATTTGCTTGCACTCGATTCCGACTAACGTCTAACAGTATGGCAAGCAAAGATGATGTGTAAGCGATTTGCGCCGAAATGTGGTCAGCCGGAAGTTCTTCAATCGTACCTACACGGGAGTTTGGATGGGTATATATATTAGCGATGATATGGCTTTAAGTACGTATGAGAAACTTATGCAAATGTTCTTTAATAACAGCTTAAATAACGATGAAGAGTGATCTGTGGTTTGCTATAGTGGTCCCTTTGACTACAACTTTCCTTATTTCTGATAAGTTTTTCTTCTAACAATTCTTCTTATTTCTAAATTGTTCAAATTAAAATGATCTCCGGCCAAGATTTTTCCAAAACCGTGTTCCAACTCCCGACACGAGCTTTTAGAATAAGATCCCACGGTAGTCGCCAGCCCTTACTTATTTTCTGACGAATAAAAGGTGTTGGATTACCTATGTAGTTTTAAGTAACGAAATCGCTCCCCGAGTATCATTATGTAAACATCGAATGAGAAATTAATAAAAGTTAGTATTGTTTTTCCCTACCTTGAGCACCAGGTACCCTTAAATTGGCCGGCTGCCCAAATTAGCAAGTATATAGGCTTACTCTTAAAAACGCATAAAAGTTGGAATATAAGTAGGGCAGAAGCCCCGGTATTGGCCACATTTTGCAAAAAATGTTTTAGTTATTTTTGCCAATGGTAATTTGAAAGAAACGATTTTAAGGTAATAATAACAATTGTTAAAATTCCATATGAAACAAGCACGATTTATTTTCAATAAACCTATTTTCTGCTTCAAAAATTTTTTGTATGAAAATTTTAAGAAATTTGTTTACGAGGAAGGTAAGTGACCTTCGATTTTTACAATTAAATTGTATGGCAATTGATTGGTTTCTAGCAAATAAGAATATATTGATTTAACCTGGGGTTGGTTTTGATTTTCGCTAATACTTAAGGTTATTTTTTTTTAAAATACGACATCTATGATAACGAGTATGGTTATCTATCTATGGTAATATCTTTCCCTGTGGTTCTATAAAACCCTTCACTAAAACTCATAAAAAGACTCAGTGGTTCAGGCGCCAAAGCTAACGATAACTGATAGCAATGACTTTCCAAATAATAAGTGTAAAATAAATTGTTGTCTATAAAAAGATTAATTTAGTAACATCCACATACAAATATTTAATACGTTTCAATTTGTGGAACCCTAAAGCAATTACGCTAGCCTGGTAGCTTTAATGAATGTTAATGATAATCTTCATCATCACAACCGAATTCTTGAGACTACGACGTATTTTTGATGTTCCTGCTCCATCGGCCGTTTAAAACAGCGGTGTCCATCAGACCGAATGATCAACGCGCAATCGTTAATGAAACTATTGATAAGTAATATCAGTGGATAGATATTGGCTTCTTTATGTGATTGGAATAAATGAGGATTTATTTTATGTGAATAGTGAAATCATTTTCCTATTCGTGTGAAAATTTTAAAGACTTGATTCTTCGATCAACAATAACACCTAGTTGTTGATCGAAGGACTTGGGTACATTTTTCAATCGCGTAGGTAAAATATCTGTGGTAAGTATAAATAATAAATCTATATATATAAAATTCAAAGTCCTGACTGACTGACTGACTGACTGACTGACTGACTGAGATATCAACGCACAGCCCAAACCGCTGAACCTAGAGACTTCAAATTTTGCACATAGATACGTTATACAGTGTAGGCATCCACTAAGAAAGGATTTTTGGAAATTCCACTCCTAAGGGGTTGAAATAGAGGATGAATGTTTGTATGAAAGTCCGTCAGTTTTGAAGTTAGGATTTTCAAACATTGTATTTAGGCTGGCAATTAAAAATTAATATTTACCTGTGTCAGCGTTTTTGACAATTCCACCCCCGAAGACGTTGAAAAGGGGGATGAAATGTTGTATCTGGAAAGTCCTTCATTTAATTTTTTATTTAGGCTTATGGTCGGAAAGTAAAACAAATAAGCGAAAACAGGTTTCGTATTTTTTCGAAAATCAACCCCTTAGAGGTTAAATGGGATAAATAAACCTAGAAATCGATATGGATGTCGTTACTGAGGTTTTATGGGATGACGATTGCAAAAATGGCATTTATTTTGATGTTTAACACGCTGAACATGATTCAACCTCTAAAAGGTTGCAATAGGGGTGAAATTTTAAATGAAAAATCAGGGGTAAGATAGACATTTCAACTTGAAACTTTGTAGGCTTATTTCTTAAAACAAAGAGGCAACCCATTTCGTAATTTTCCCAAAAATCAAACCCAGGGGGTAAAATAGGGGATGAATATGTGTATAAAAGTCCGTCAGTTTTGAAGTTAGGATCTTCAAATTTTGTATTTAGGCTGGCAATTGAAAATTTATATTTTCCTGTGATAGTGTTTTTTGACAACTCTACCCCCCAAGGGGTGAAAAGGGGGATGAAATGTTGTATCTGGAAAGTCCTTCATTAAATTTATTATTTAGGCTTATGGTCGGAAATTAAAACAAATAAGCAAACACATTTTTCGTATTTTTTCGAAAATCTACCCATTAGAAGTTAAATGGGATAAATAAACCTAAAAATCGATATGGATGTCGTTATTGAGGTTATATGGGATGACGATTGCAAAAATGGCATTTATTTTGATGATTTAACACGCTGAACATGATTCAACCCCTAAAAGGTTGAAATAGGGGTGGGGTTTTGAATGAAAAATCAGGGGGTAAAATAGACATTTCAACTTGAAACTTTGTAGGCTTACTTCTTAAAACAAATAGACAACCCATTTCGTAGTTTTCCGAAAATCACACCCAGGGGGTAAATAGGGTATAGAAACCTAAATCATCTTAAGTACCCTAAAAGTTCTTGGTAGGTTAAGCTACTCAAAACTAACTTTTTGATTGTGAAACAGACACTTATTATATACTAGCTTCCGCCCGCGACTTCGTCCGCGTGGACATTCGAGAAAATACTTAGGGGACCAATAACCAGGATAAAAAGTATTCTATGTTGCTCACTTGGTGAGGGAGGACCCGCCTAATCACGTAAAAACGGCTGATCGGATTTTTATGAAATTAAAACATAGAATACTTTTTATCCTGGTTATTGGTCCCCTAAGTATTTTCTCGAATGTCCACGCGGACGAAGTCGCGGGCGGAAGCTAGTAATAAATAAATAATTTCTTACAATCACACCAATAATCTAAGCCCATGTTAATTTCATTAAGAAACTGAATCATGGAAAACTTGACAACGGATAAATATATACTTAAATACTTTTTGTTTGTAAATACATACTTAATATACATAGTAAACACCCAGACCAAGACAAATAGACATGTTCATGCACACAAATATTTGTCTTGTTCGGGAATCGAACCCGAGACCTCTGGCGCAGAAGGTGGGTAGCCTACCCCTGCGCCAAATCGGTCGTCAAAAAAAAATAACTTTAACTACTTAGTTGTAAATAATTTATTAGACAAAAATCAGCGTTGTGGCTATAATCCTCAGCACGTGCTGAGCTGGTCAGTCTTTCGGCTGTTTCATAGTTATATTTAACTTCACGTTAAGACAAGCAGTCAGGAGTAGATCCATTCCCACTGGCGGCACCCGTTCACGAGCATGACGTATGAACCAGCCATCGCATCGCTTCACACAAAATGGTTTTTTGTAATTATTTTCTATAATAAAATTGTTATCAATAGGTACCTACTTATAACTATACTATACCTACTGAAAGGTAGTCTTGAAAGTGAAGTATTGGAAAAATCGACCCGTCTTACAACTAGCTCCGATGTGACTTGAACCCACGACCTTTCACTGTCCGGGCGACTGCTCTTGCATTGCATGCAATGCAATGGAAGAGCAGTTGTGAGACGGGTCGATTTTATCTAATACTTACTTGACTTTCAATAATAAATATTGCATATTGCAACAAAGTAATAAAAATAATTTTAAACACGTACCTAGTCTTTGTAAGTAAAGTGTAAAGTGTAGTCATTAGAAAATCAAAATTTGCTTTCCAAAAACTGATCTTATTTCTCTCTAGATAGGGGCGCGATTAACTTAATCACTTTACTTACATTTTATGACAGTACCTAAAACCATTTTAGGTTAAATATGAACGATTATTTTCCATTTAAAGTCAGCATTAAACGCACAGTTTATGATAATATTAACCTCCATATTTGAGTTTTAAGTAAGCTATAAAACAGAAAATGTAAGTAAGAACTGCTTAAAATTATTTAAATAATTCATTTATTTGGCACGCTATTTTATTGTTACTTAGCCTAGATTTAGTGAAAATATGATCACTTTAAATTCTGTGTTGAAATTATTTGCATTGCTTGTTATCATTAATGTAATGAAGTAAACACAAGTAAAATTTAATTCATATATTAGGGTGTATTCCACTTATCAAATATTGGATCAAAGAAATTGGACGAGGACGAATTCGTGAATGGTTTCATTGATAATTTCTTTGGTCAAATGTAAAGCAAGAAGATGGGAGGATGACCTGAAAATGACCTTAGGACCCTGTTGAATAAGAGTAGCAGAGTAGAAAACAGTGGGAAGAGTTGGAGTAGGCCTTTGCCGTAAGGAATACCGAAATTAGACATTTTAAAAGTGTAGTTATTTCTTTTTTAATTCTTCTTTCTATATAATTGTTTTACTTTACCATATTTTGTCGAATTTCTAGCCGTAATATGTAAATTTCGGAAAATTAAGGCTTTATTTATTTATTTATATTGGACAAAGATCTTTGATAAGTGGAATACCACCCTTATTTAGTCTTTTAAATTAGGGGAAGGGGTAAGACGGGGCAGCAGGCAGACAAGACGGGGCAGCGGGTTTAAACCTTAAGCCTTATACCTGTCCCGTCTTGCCCCCCTTCCGCTACCTACATACATACTATCGATACTGCTGATACATATTATGAAAGTACGTTAGTACCAGAACCTTAATGGGGATAGCGTAGATCGGGCTTAAAATTTTCATGGTATTACATGAAAACTTCTGAAAAATTATGATTGCTAGGTCCTCCAAAAAACTGTTCGAAAATAATCTCAAAAACAGTCAGCTGTTTGATACTTTTAAGTTTTATTTTAACTCTGTACCAAAATGTTCGTTTTATTTGTAAAAATCAGCTTTACAAATAATGTTTTTTAGGCTTGCCGTAAATTAAATAACAAATCAATAAAATCTATCAATCACAACTATCAAATATTTTTAAAAAAATTTAATATTGCATACTCGCGACCTCTGCTCTTGAAAACGTTTTTGAAAAAAAATGTAACCGCCTTCAAAACGGATCTTCAAACAAAAATTAACAAACACTAAAAAACTAAAAAATAATAAGATTTTTAATTCAAAGGACGATGATACGTGACTTTTTCTAATTTATCTTGGTACTTACTGAACTGTTTGAAGTCGGTGCCGTCTCAAGGCCCCAGTTCAGGTTGGCCGACCATGGTCCATGGACCATGGGCTTTATACGTATTGAGGTAATTACGTCCTACACCTCACGCTTGGGACCGGGTTTCTTTTTATATGTTAGTTATTTTACTCAGTATATTTCGTTCTTATTTTTTTGGCTTGGCACCGACTTCAAACAGTTCAGTAAGTACCAAGATAAATTAGAAAAAGTCACGTATCATCGTCCTTTGAATTAAAAATCTTATTATTTTTTCGTTTTTTAGTGTTTGTTAATTTTTGTTTGAAGATCCGTTTTGAAGGCGGTTACATTTTTTTTCAAAAACGTTTTACTTTTCGAATTTTAGTGAAGTGGCTAAAGAAACTACATGGTGATTATGATAAATTGTTGTAAATATCCTATCCCTTAAGGAATTCAGCTTTCCATCTTTAGCTACTTAGATAACATGAAGGAATACAACTGAAGGTCCATTCGTGCATATGGTATTTATAAAACATCATAATATAACTCCTAACTGTTGAGGAGTTTCACCTCTCATCAGCAGCTCACCCTAATAACCTGAAAGAATGTAACTATTGGCCCATACGTACGATTAATACTTAAAAAAATATTCTCCAGCTCCTAACCGTTAAGGAGTTGTAGCTTCCATCACCAGCTCATCACTATGAGATGATGACTACCAGATGCAAATACTTCAATAATAAATGGAACGCATAAGGCTTGCCTATATTTGAGAATTTCTCTCAATTTTCCTGGGATTTGATCCCCTGGTCCTGACTTGGTGAAAGTAAGATCAGGTCAGTACTTCTGACCAACCAACTTTCGAAAAAAATAATATATTTTGAAAATGATCCCCAATTTGATGAAACTATGAAATCGTCCATATACCCAAATAAAGTCTAAATACACATTATTCAGGATAACTCCTGAACTTCTTGCCAGTAGGTCTAGCACAACTTAGCGCGACTCTTTGTCGCGCTCCTTTCAACCAATCAGCACTTCGCCTTAAGTCGCGCGCGCTATCTACGAGCGATCTGATTGGTTGAAAGTGCCCGCGACTCTTTGTCACTCGAGTCGCGCTCAAGTTGTGCTAGCCCTACAGTTCTTGATAAAATTTGAATGGGACCACACGAGAAGCGTCACCTTTTAAATAAAAAAAGAATTATCCAAATCGGTTCATTAACTAAATAGTTCTGAGGTAACACACATAAAAAATAAAAAAAAAAATAAAAAAAAAATATACAGTCGAATTGATAACCTCCTCCTTTTTTTGAAGTCGGTTAAAAAGGTGCCAAAACGTCAGGAATAACCATAAAATTCAAAATACATAAGTAATATAACCTAAGTTAAAAATATACGTAATGCTCGTTTATAGCCGTAAAAAATATTTTATTTTAAGAAACATATCTTCATTTAAATACTTAATAGTGATATTACATACAACTTTGCAAGTGCCAAGGTATCAAATATTCAGATCGGCAACTCATTATATCAAAACAGCCTACATACATTCTTAGCATCACAAGACCATAAACACGCCGTATATCATACTCGATATTTTTTTAATTATTTTATCATCGCGCTGAATTATTGTGGCTGTTTGCATAAATGGTCGCATGAATAATGCATACGATTGGCTAAGCTTTGTCTGCCAACCCGCCGTATTTAGATCGCATTGAAATTACCGTGGTTTTAAGAGGTGATTTACTTCAAGTTGTTTTTATATGTAGGTAATTAATAGGTTTACGTAGTATTGCTTAATGTACCTAAGTAGTTCATACATTACAATACAAATTCATACATTAACTTTACTAATAAAATGCTCATTATACAAAAATCTAGGCTAGTAGGTATATGATTTGCAAGATTGTGTGTCACTTGAAAAACAAGTAAAAAATTTACCTTTGTAAGTAAAAGCTTAAAACAACTTAACATACACGACATGCACGTTTGTAGTCTACAAGTAGGTACAAAACACAAAGCAACTTTTTTGCTATCAACATAAGCTTGTTAGAAAACTCAAACCTCTCTTCAAATAACGAATGTTCTTCATTCTTTTTTTTTATTTTGTGTAAAATTTTACTAACTTAATTAATATAACAAAAGAAAAAAAAGTTTAAAATATGTTCCAAATACAGCAACAAATGTTATTGCAATACTTATCTGTGGCAAAAAAGCGCTAAAAGCAGCAATCGGTTAACTGTTTTCAATTCCATCACATTTTCTTAAATATTTTATGCGTTAACGAAGCAGAGTTTGTTAGCCTCGAGGTACTTTGGGTTTTAAATAAGAACCACAAAAACAAGCGATGATGAATGGATGACGTAGAAATTGAGATGTTAAGCCCATTAAAAATACATATATGCATGAATTTAGAAAAGTAATAAATATATAACTCTAAACCTAAGCATCTGAATATATTTCATACGTTAATTTATGAGTTTAAATTAATTATTTAGTTCAGAAGTGATTATAAGTAGACTTTTTAACTCTATGCTCTCCGGTACCCTCATCACGAAAAACTATCGTTTTGTCTGAAAACCTAGGCAGCACCTCTTTGAGTCGTATAAGCATTGAGTTTACATCAATGCGTCTTAGGAACAAAAATGCAATAATTCATGCAATTTGAGAGCTTTTGACGGGATAGGATATGTAGAGTTCGCGCCAGATAAGTCTGCGCGCGGTCGAAATCAAAAACTAATCTATATCATATCCAAAGAACAATTTCTTTAAATTTCTTTAAATTTACAAACAAAGAAAAACACTGTAACTAGCGCCAAAACGCTCCAGTCGCGCGCAAAATTATCTGACACTCATTCACTCAGTTTATTTTTACGATTAACATAACGACAGTTTTCGTGATAGGCCTACTGAATGAAAGCAAGGCATTAATGATATAAAATCTAGATAAAAATTTATATCTATAGGTACTAATATCTATCTATACTAATATTATAAAGAGGAAAGATTTGATTGTTTGTTTGTTTGTTTGCATCGAATAGGCTCCGAAACTACTAGACCGATTCCGAAAATTCTTTTGACCATTATAAAGGTACATTCTTCCCGAGTGACATAGGCTATATTTTATCCTGATATTCCCACGGGAACGGGTATCACGCGGGTAAAACCGCGAGGATCCGCTAGTACTATTGAAAATACGAAGAACCTCAAAAACAATTCCGCAAAGCAAATATTAAAATAGTTATACCGCTAAAACTGCCTAATTCCCATGGAAATGTTCCGCCCGATGTAAATAAAGCAACAATGGCGGACGACACCCGGAAATGACGTCACTTACTCCAAATGTCAGTCGGCAAAGTCATCGGGTTACGCGCAACGTAGATTGAGCTGTTGGACATGACATAACAAGTTGTCACCGTGAAAACGAAACGGCGAAACGTCTTTGCAGTAAAAAAAATGAAGATTTTTTTATTTAATAATTACCTAATTACAAACTGGCAGTGAGATTGATCACTTTTCTATAAGTTCGGCTTAACTTAAAGACCAGATAATACTAATATTATAAACAATGTAGATAAACTTTGTCTACATTGTTTACATTACCTATGAAATTGGAGATTTGTTTGGAAATTTCTTTTTGATCAAGAAAGTTTGAACGTTATGAAACTTTTACATACGTCTTTAAAGACACTAAGTTAATGAATGGTACAGGTACAAGTGTTTTGAGAAAAAATAGTTTTTGGCTGAGTTATAACGAATTAAGTAGGTACTCAATTCTGGAAAGAAAAAAACATCCTATTTGCGAGTTGTTTTTTTTAACTAAATAAATAAATATCCTGATTTTACTAATTCAAAACTTGCCAGTAGTCATAATATCATGCAATAAGTATTAAAAAAAATATTTTTATTTTAAAATACTTATAGGCAGAAGTTATAACGCCAAAGGTGCGTCAGAAAAAATCTCCAATTTCATAGGTAAAGACCTAATTATTAAATGACTTTTGTGGCACGATAGTTTCGGAACGCTTCAATGTGACAAGGTTCTATGTTGTTCACATAATATTTCTCGTGTCTGTAGGTACTTACATCGTAAGACTTCGCGAGTACTGTTTATATTATAGAAATAAAACAACTTGAACGGACCCAAAACGTGGGAAAAATCCAAAAATTCTAAAACTCACAAAACACATATATTTTTGTAAGTTTTAAACATTGGTAAAATGCGCGTCTAAATCCTTAAAAGCTGATTGATTCAATGAAGACCAAAATTCGCATAACAACTCCTAAATAAAACCCAAATGCAGCAATACATTTGGGTATTCCCCTAAGTAATATAAATGCCTGTATTAGTTTACCCCTAATACAGGCATTTATGTGTTTAAAAGGGGACTCCATGTACATGTTGTTTGACATATTGTAAAAGGCAAATAAATAATTTTTGTTTTATTTTTTTATTTATTATTTGAAAATGTGTAGTTTGGACAAATGACTGAAAATGAAATATTAGAAAAATAATGAAACGACCCCGTAGCTAAGTGGTCAGACAGTGAAAGGTCGCGGGTTCGAGTCTATTGGATCTAGGGTTGACTTTTCACTTTCAACAATAATGTTTCTTTACTCAAACTACGATCACTTATTCCAATAACAATTTTCTTCCAATTCTTAACTTAAAACATTAAATACACATCGTTAAAAATTATATTGAGAGCAATACTTTTGCTTATAATTTATGACATACTTACATTATAATATTAAAATTCAAATTAGTATGGTTCTTACTATACATTAAATAAAAAACGATTAAAAACAATCCTTTAAAATATTAGAAAGGAACCCCAAATCGACTGAATTAAACCATCAAGACGCCGGAAGTCGTAAGTGATCCTTTTTCCGCTTAAACCTGACCTGCGACAAAATTGTTTTTTTTTTCAACTTTTGGCGCCATACAATTTAACAATAACATTATGGCCACTTTGATATTAGGCGTAGAGAAAATTGTTCTAAATTGTGGGCATTCATTCAACCTTTTTGGTTTTTTTGATGATGGTCTATAAACGTTGCATTTTGAATAAAATAGTGTAGTTTTTGATAATAACATTTTAGTTTGAAAAAGGTATTAGTTTATTGTAATACCTATGTTTAACGAGAAGTATATATTTTGTCATGATCAAGTATAATAATTTCTACATCTCATCACAATAATTATATTTACCATTTACATAATGTATTTTATCTGTAGTTGATATAAAAATATATACCTATGTCGCAGGCGGATGGTTAAGTATGGCAGCATGTACTCCTCGTAAGTCCTGTAGAATAATAGGTTAGAATTTCGTGGTTATTTTGTTTTCGTGACTCCGTCAACTTATGGGAATATAAAATAGCTTACGGAAAAAAAATATCGGCCTAGGCGTTTAATTGAATGGCTGATTTAACCATTTGGCTGCGACATATACACACCCAACATGATGATAAAAACGATATGGCTTTATTTTATTTTCAACGTCGTCTGTTAGAATATTCTAACGCATTTCACGAAGATAAAATATTTTTGTAGATACTTACATAAGAACACGCTATAATTTTAACACACCTTGATATTTCTTAGGATATTTCAAAAAATCATTAGATCTGACGTTCTCTACAAACTAACATTCATTAGCCGTACGAGACGGATAAAACTTCGAAATTCACTGTCCTTTACTGCTACAGCAAACAATATATTTTATGTTTCCCTATCGTAGTTTCGTTTAACTACTTTCGTAGTTAAACTGGCAATATGGCCGATTGCCAAGTAAACATTGTTGACGATACGTGGTTTCATGGGAGTAGATAATTGAAAAACAACACTTGGACTACCTACGAAATACAAGTCAAACGTTAGTCATTTTAAACTTATCTGTCTGAAAACACTGCATAATAATTTTAAATTGCTTTGGTGAATATTTATACTTAGTTAGTCAGTTTTAAGACCAAATACTCAAGCTTTTCTTGATTTTATGGAAAATCATCTCTCATTCACTTGTTGCTGCAGTATAAAAGCAGAATTTGGCCTTGTACCAGCTGATGCTATCGACCTGAAGAAGTCGCTTCCTGCAGAACAACTTGTTGTCGCGCGGGTACCTAGCACTTGTCGGCGAGCGGCGAGCAGCAGTTGGCGCAGCGCACGCACGCCGCGTGCTATGCATTTCGAGCACTTGCAAAACGATCTGGTCCAACACTAGCTGTATGCTACGTGATGCTACCGACCTGAAGAAGTCGTTACTGCAGAACAGCTTGTTGTCGCGCGAGTAGCACGTGTCGGCGAGCGGCGCGCGGCAGTCGGCGCAGCGCACGCACGCCGCGTGCCACGCACTTTGAGCACGTGCAGAAGGAACCTGCCAAGCACCAGCTGTCTGCTACGTGATGCTACCGACCTGAAGAAGTCGTTCCTGCAGAACAGCTTGTTGTCGCGCGAGTAGCACTTGTCGACGAGCGGCACGCGGCAGTCAGCGCAGCGCACGCACGCCGCGTGCCACGCACTTTGAGCACGTGCAGAAGGAACCTGCCAAGCACCAGCTGTCTGCTACGTGATACTACCGACCTGAAGAAGTCGTTCCTGCAGAACAGCTTGTTGTCGCGCGAGTAGCACTTGTCGGCGAGCGGCGCGCGGCAGTCGGCGCAGCGCACGCACGCCGCGTGCCACGCGCGCTCCAGCACGTGCAGAAGGAACTTGTCCAAGATCGGCTTCTCGCAGCCGGCGCACGCCATCGCGCCGCCAGCCTCGCCACGTCCTGGTGACAAAGATTTTTTGACATCAACATAAAACCTTTAAGCTTGGAATTGCTTAAGCACTGCATCTGATCTTAGAGTAAACGATATAGTAACAAGGTAGAGTAGAGTGATACCTATCTATTATGACCCGATTGTCATTTTTGTTTTTTTTTTTTCATACAGACAACTCATTTTGTATTGCGAGTGGCTCCTCCACCATCACTGTTACGGAGTCAGATAAGTTTGTAAAACTCTGCTAGGTATACCGTTAACCTTACCCGTGTACAACCAGAGACAAATTCGGTGAACCACTTATTACTTCTTTTCGTGTGGCTGGCGTCTCACCGTTCACTTGCAGTCCCTATCCCTCATTGTTTATGCATTGTACTACCCTAGTTTAATTCATGACCAAATAGCAAAAGGGTCTGCGCGTGAATGGCGAGGCATCAGCCACTAGAAAGGAAGTAAGAAGTGGTTCACCGAATTGGTGCCTGACTATACATCAGATCAAACTTTAGTACCTACGTACTATCTGTATCCGAATGCCGTCAGTCATCAGATTTCGCTGTGCAAACTTAAACGAGAAGCTTATAGCTAAATGTTTCAGACCGATCGTATTTGGATACCTACAGATCGGGTGCAAATTTATGCTCCTAGTTCTTAGAAAATGAAACAAGCACAATAATAAAATTGCTCAACATATTACATTAGAAGGGGCAATTCTTTTCTGTAATATACGTGCATGCCTTTTTTATATGTGTCTAGGCTTCCTAATATCGTACACGGTTTTGTATTGCATCCTTGAAATAACTGTCTGTCTAAACAGCCTCGAAAGAGATTGGAGCATTATTCCTACTGAAGTGGCTCCGAAGTTGTTCTTTGGATTATTAATTACCGTGGCTTCCAGCCATTAGTTTAGTTTTAACTTTTATAAGCTTTAATTATATGTATGATAGAGGAATATATTTCCCTTAGTAATAATTTCTGGTGTGGTACAACTTAGAGCTTTTTTTATTTTTAATGTCCCAGACCCAGACACAGTAGCACAGACTACTACTATTAGTACCGACTCCCACCCAGGTGAGATGGACATATTTTATTATTAAATTAGTAACTACTTTTATCGATTTCTCTTCAATTAAGCGAGTCACGTTTACATTTAAGACATTACCGCAATAGACCCTAATATTTTTTTAAGAATGTATTCAGAGCTTTAAAGGAAATTGTGAAAAAAAGAACCTCGATATCTTTTACTTGATGATTCAAATTCAAAAGAAGTTTAAGTTAGTTTTAATTAATAATTTAAAAATTATAAACACGAGTGCCAAAATCGAACTAAAAAGTAAAAAAATCGGCCAAGTGCGAGTTGGACTTGCTTATAAAGGGTTCCGTACCCACTTAACGTACCGATTAATAATAAATAAATAAATAAATTCTTTATTTCATTCCGATTACATCAATTATCCTCTTAACCTAATTATAAATTAAATTTTAGCAACATAAGCACTTACAAAGAGGTTAACGTTGGCAGCTGTACTGGTATAAACCGTGTCACAGCCGCCAACGCCTTCCGACCTGATTGATAAATTAAATTACAAAATTGATAAACTAAATTACAAAATTGATAAATTAAATTACAGGTTACAAATTACAATTTTTTTTTATTACAGTTACAATTTTACAAATTTTCGTGCAATACATTCTATAAAAATAAAGATATTTTAAATAAAATAAAAATAAAAATAAACCACGCTAATAACAAAATAAAATAAAAGTTGAGTTTTACCACTTTATTGGGGTGTGTAGTGTGTGATACAGTTAATTTAAGTTAATTTTTTGATAGGATTTCCTCTGTTTCTTTGTAGTTAAGACTTAACAACCACTCTCGAATCCTCTCTTTGCATCTAAATTGAGATAGTGAAATTAGGTCATTGGCTTTATTTCCAACATTATATAGGTGCGAACCGATCACATAGTAGTGGTGGTTGGCAAGAGAAGTCTTATGCGGTTGAGTGGAGCAGACTCTCTTATTTTTGCGATGACATATATTTAAATTAATACTTTTATGTTTGCGGAGTATAGCATACATAATGAACAGTTGTCTAACTGTAAGTACTGAGCATTCTCTATACAGGAGAGTAGTGCCATATCTTCGCGGCTTTCCGAGCATTACTTTCAATATGGCTCTTTGGGCTCTTTCCAGAGGCCGATTAGATTACACCACTGATTTTAGCCTTATCCCCACTTAACATCGGGTGTGATGAAGGCAATAAAAAAAGTCATATATGCAACAATCGCCCCCCCCCCCCCCCCCCCCCCTCCCCGCGCCAGCCAAATTGTTGTTTTTGGACACTTGAGTACTTGACTCTAACAAAGTTTTGCACTTTAAAGCTTAATAATTCACAAACGAATGCCTCAATCAAAAAACTGTCTTCGCGAACCCGCAACTAAAACATTTTTTTATTCAAAATTTTACTTCACCACTTTTGTCGGCGTAATTAATATGTATATTCATGCCAGTTTACAACTTTCTAAGTAAGAGTCTATGAGCTAAACTGGGGACAGACAGACGGACAGACGGACATGGCGAAACTATAAGGGTTCCTTGTTGACTACGGAACCCTAAAAAACAAGCTCTCGTTGCAGTCGGGGTACCATGACGGGGTGCCGCGCGCCGCTCGCCGACAAGTGCTACTCGCGCGACAACAAGCTGTTCTGCAGGAATGACTTCTTCAGGTCGGTAGCATCACGTAGCATATAGCTGGTGCTGGGCCAGTTCCTTCTGCACGTGCACGTGCTCGAAGTACTCCTGCTTTTAGGCAGTCGTGTAAAAACGGAATTTATGTGGCCGCCCGCGGTTTCACCCGCGTGGTTCTTGATCCCGTGGGAATATCGGGATAAAAAGTAGCCTAAGTTACACCTTATTACATCAGCTACTTGCCAGTGAAAGTCCTGTCAAAATCGGTCGAGCCGTTTCAGAGATTAGCCGGAACAATCAGACAGACAGACAGACAAAAATTGAAAAAAAAAATTTTGGTATATGTACCGTATATATAATCATATGCATGTAGTAAAAAGCGGTTATTTGAATATTATAAACAGACACTCCAATTTTATTTATTTGTATAGAGTATAGATGTATAGATTAAATATGATTTTCACCTTTTTACCAATGTCATACACTGTGAAGTACATTTCTATACAAATAAAAAAATTGGAGTGTCTGTTTGTAACATTAAAATAACCGCTTTTTACAACATGCATAGGATTATATACGGTACATATACCAAAATGACATGTTTTACAATTTTTGTCTGTCTGTCTGTCTGTTTGTTCCGGCTAATCTCTGAAACGGCTGGACCTATTTTGACGGGATTTTCACTGGCAGGCAGCTGATGTAACAAAGAGTAACTTAGGCTACTTTTTATCCCGGAAAAATATCACATTCCTTAGGGATAATTTTTATTGTGAGTATGGATGTATGGATGTTTGTAACTCTTTCACGCAAAAATTACTAAACGGATCTGGATGAAATTTGCTACAGAGATAGATTATAGGCGGAATAACACATAGGGTACTTTTTATCCCGATATTCCCACGGGAACGGCCACCACGTGGGTGAAACCGCGTGGTTCTCGTTAGCGTGGGAGTATCGGGATAAAAGTAGCCTAAGTTACTCCTTGCTACATCAGCTACCTGCCAGTGAAAGTCCCGTCAAAATCGATTCAGCCGTTTCAGAGATTAGCCGGAACAGACAGACAGACAGACAAAAATTGTTAAAAAATGTTATTTTGGTATACCGTATATATAATCATAAAAAACGGTCCTTATTTTAATATTACAAACAGACACTCTTATTTTATTTATTTGTATAGATTATGGATATAGCACAATACGAAATGTCTTATCAAAACTATACAGTACTTACGGTAAGTACCTTAGTATTGAAAGGTATGTACTTATATTATAAGTTAAAGTCCTTGCTGCCCTGCCTGGCTATCTATTACTGGTAGTAGATAGCCAGGCAGTTCTATCAAGCATAGAAAATTGTATGTTATTGGTTAACTTGAACTCTGTATAAATGCAAAATGCTGGCATTGTGTACGTGTGCGTGTAAATAATGTACTTCAATATGCAACCTATACAATACTTCATTTCATCATAAAGTTGGTAGCAATGAACAGCTACGAACATAATGGGATTGAGTTTTATGATCGATAAAGCTTAGGTTGAATAAAGTTTTATTAGCATAGCTATGTTATTACTGGCCGACGCAATATGTATTCGGATATAAACGACGAAACGTGTACATATAAAAGTTCTACGAACAAAAATAACAAATATTAACTGGCAATATTTTTAAGAAAAATATGCAGCCACAGATTTATTCGTCAATTTTTTGCTGGCACGAAAAATTATGACACCTTGCACGCGTGCGGTTTTTTAAGAAAAAAGAATTCGTATGTCAACTGAAACCTTTTTAACAATCCGATGCGTTTTTTGTTCGTCGCGCGCTTTTTGAGCTTATGACATTTATTGGTTAAATTTATGAAGGTCGCCGCGGCAGTTTGGAGTTTAATATTCCATATTCAAATCTGAATGTCCGATTGGACGCGCGCCATTTCTGTCGGTTCGTTCAGAAATCGTTTCTGTGACGACGATTTACTGCGGTTGTGGGCATGCAGTGGTGCGTGTGATTTTTTTTAAAGTTAACCGCTGTCACGGTGTTTAGGGCTGTAGATTTTTAAACTAAAAATAAGGCAGCATTGGTATCTCTTTTAAAGACTGAGACAAATTTCGTGGAAGTTATGAATTGCCTCGGTGTTAGGGAAATGATTTATTCGTACTTATAATGTTATTCGGCAGTATGAATCACCAAAATAATGTTTTTGCGTCAGTATTTGGGTGTAGGAAATGGTTGCAGATCGGACACAAAAAAATATCTACAAGATACTTCCTACTTTAAAAAAAAGTTGTTAGTAGTAAAACATGGCAAGCAGTTAAAATAACAAACTTCTAATCTTTATCTAAGTTCTTACTGTTTACCATTAGTTGCCTTAATTTCTTGACTGTATAAAACATAAAAGGATGCACGTACTTTTAGCATGTTCCTTTTACAATGCCCTATTTGAGGGATTATTCATTTTATTTGTAAATCAGACATTGTGTGCAAACGATTGATTAAATATTCACTCAAGTTCATTGCTACTACGAAGGGGTTATAAATCTAGCAAAATATTGTAAGTAGGTAATGTAGATAAGTATCAAATAATAATTATCATTGAGTAAGTACCAAATGTTTTATCAATATCATCATAAAATCTAGGCTTGGCGGCTTAGACTAGAATTTGAACGTGTTTTTTTGTTAGGAGACAATTGTTTTAAAGAATGTTTTAATTCGAAACTAGCTTTACGCCAGCGGCTTCACCCGCGCGGACTACACGAACGTTACCCCGCGGGAGTGTGATTTTTTTCCGGGATAATAAGTAGCCTATGTTCCTCTCCAGGCTACAAAGTATCTTTTTCTCAAATTTCAGCTAAATCCGTTCAGCCGTTTTAGCGTGATTGACATTTAGGGTCCGTTTCACAATGTCTAAGTATAGTGTGCCAAGCTTTTCTGTTCCGGTGATTATCTTTGGAACTAAAACAGTTTTCATACGACAGTCCATTTTGACAGCTAATTTCGTATTGCAAGTGGCTCTTCTGTCACGGCCGTCACCAGAACAGAAAAGCTTGTGGCACTGTAAGTTCTGTTTAGCTGTTACTTGACAGATAAGCCATACAAAACTGTCAAGTAAACTGAAAAGACGTATCTCGTAATTGTGCATTGTGAAACGGGCACATAATATTAGGTAGGAAGTTTTCCAGAAGCGGGATTTTCAGGGCAACTTTGTAGGGACTTTAGTATAAAAACTACAAACTCAAAATGACATTCAGTTTTACGAATTCAAACAGCTTGTTTTTCAAACAGTGCCTAGTATTTAGGACAAAATATTTTTTATACCACGTGTAAACACAACTATTTACACAAAAGTACTCGGTCTTCACAAACACTTGAAGACCGCAAGGACCTAACACCAAAACCACAGGAATTAAAACCAAATAAAAAATACTTAATCCATAAAAGTACCTCTACAAGGAAACCACCTCAAGCGGTATCATTTTTAAACATACAAAACCTTATTTAATCCTTCGGTTAAATTTAATCCTTGTTAATCCTGTTTCTAGTTTACATTCGTCACTTAACGCTCTAGCCGAAAATAATTCGACGGCTTAAAAAGGTTTTAAACGAAACGAAAACGACACTTAAAAAACAAAAAACGTAAGTAGTAGGTACTTTTAAATCTGCATTTTTATCAATGGAATGGAATAAAGTGTTACTAGTCTTATAAAAAACTCAGATATGTTACATAGTAGGCTTTTTTTTATTTGCCGTACATGGGTGTTTTGTCTATTTCTTTTAAAGTATTAAATATAGTTTTAACAAAAAAAACATCTAATTATAGCTAAGATGGAAAATGAAGTATTTAAAAAAAATCGACCCGTCTCACAATCAATTACGATTTTTCAGTAATAAAAATTGCATTGTGAATGCAAAAAAACTAAAAATTAATATAAGTAGCTAAGATGTTTGACGCGATTTTTAGCAAAATTCTATTATTTTTGAAGCATTTACTTTTCACCAAAAGACTTGAATTTTCAAAATCTCTCTGTGTTAATGTTTTTAACAATCAATTAATTTATTACAAACCATTACACTTTCTGTGACATATTTTCATATACCTGCCTGATCTGGCAGAGAATACTTTTAGTATTAAGTCTGCCTTGTATATTACATTATGTATTTTGTACAAAAGTTTAATAAATAAAAAAAAAAACTCATATTTTGAAGTCTTTGAATAAAAAATAACTACAGTGTAATAATCGTAGTATGGTTATTTATGAACATACCTTGTTGACACAAACATTTCCTTTTATCTCTACGGGGTATTAAGGGTCAAATTTTCTGATAACTTCTTACGTATGCCAAAGTATTTAACTTAATTCAATAACTTTCAGACCTAGCTGTAATCGCAATGTATAAATAAAGATATCTATACTTAATGTTATTAAAAATGTTATCATACAATATAATGCAATATAATGCACTTTTCCACTACTTAGTTCAAATATATGTTACTATTTAACTAGTATTAATTTTTATTATTCTTAATGCTATTCGCTTTAGAGAAAGTCGACTAATAACTAATTCGCAAAATTACTACATAGTCTACAAATGACCAATTCTCGAAATGTACATTCTATTGCCATCTTTTATTTATACCTATAATAAAATCGTAAACCCAAAAAAAGTCTGTACATTGAATATATTCGGAAAAAAACCAACCAGGGCGACTTAAAATAAGAAACTGAACGTTTTAGAACAATTTTTAAGTTTTTTGTTTGTCTGTCTGTCTGTCTGTTTGTTTGTTTGTTTGTCTGTACGCTAATCACGCCAAAACCACTGAACGGATCTTGATGAAACTTTTTTTGTTATACAGCTATTGGTCCTCGCCAACATATAGGCTATAATTTATTTTGAAGATCGCAATATCTGATGTGGAACCATAGCAGTCCAGCCAAACTTTAAGAGACATAAAAAAACCATCTTTAGGAAAATTGTTAATCGTTATAAGCATTTTCTATTGACATACACATTTTGAAGGTCTGGTGCAACTGATGTGGAACCCTAGCAGCCAGGTTAAACTATAAGAGATACAAACATAGCGTCTTAAGAAAAGTTGTTTAACGTGATGAACATTTTCTATTGACGCAAAAATATCGAAGGTCTGTTACACCTGATGTGGAACCCTTGCAGCCCAGCTAAACTATAAGAGATACAATTATAGTGTCATAAGAGAAGTAGTTCAGCGTGATAAGTATTTTCTATTGATGTACAAATTTTGAAAGTCTGCCTGCTACACCTGATGTGGAACCCTAACAGCCAGGTTCAGACAAGGTACAAACATAGCGTCTTAAGAAAAGTTGTTTAAGGTGATAACCATTTTCTTTTGACGTAAAAATATCGAAAGTCTGGTACAGTACACCTGATGTGAAACCCGAGCCCAGCAAAACTATAAGAGATACTAATATAACATTTTAAGAGAAGCTGCTCAGCGTGATAAGTATTTTCTTTTAACATACCTACAATCTATACTAATATTATAAATGTGAAAGTATGTTTGTATGCCCGTCTTTCACGTCAAAACGGAGCAACGGATCGACATGTTTTTTAGTATGTGGGTAGTTTAGGAGCTAGAGAGTGACAAAGGCTAATTTATATCCCGGAAAATTTTCACTTTCCCTCGGGATAACGTCGTGTACTACACGCGGGCGAAAGGATATATCATAGCTCTGTACTTACTAATATATATTTAAAAAATAAATAATATTCTATATCTATACATATCATATTATAATAAAACAGAAACGGAAAAAGTCTGTACATGATATATTTTTAAGAAATGATTACTGCTATGTGATGAGCACAGGATATAGACCCCAAAACGATAGATATAAAAAATTTTGTCTGTTTGTCTTTCTGTCTCTTCACTTTTCACGCAAAAACTACTGAACGGATTTTACCAAATTTAGTGTTGATAGCTTATAACCAGGGTCAACATATAGGCAACCTTTTATTGCGGAAAAATTTCTTGATATCTTAAAAAACTTTGAACAAACTAATATTTGCTGGCATATGCAGTCATTTTGTATGAAATGAACTACAAATATAAAATTGTAATAGTTTTTATCTGTGATGTGATATAACTTTAAATTACCAGTTTTCGGATTTCTCCCCTAATTTTTAATGTAAGATCTTAGTTCTTGCCAATTTTCATGATTCTTAGTCAACAGGAAGTACCCTATAGATTTTGATTACCTTGCGAGGGTCAAAATATGCGGCGCATAAACGGCTGTATATTTTGATTGTTGACTTAGAAGTTTAATTTTTTTAACAGCTTTTAAGGGATTGCAGATTTGAGCATTTAATTTAATATTGATTTCAGCTTGATACCTCCACAGGTTCCTGAGAAAAAAGTTTTTACAGCTAGTTCTAAATATAAACGATCGATTCATAAATGATCGATTGTACTTTTGAACGATTCTACAAATGACAGATTTTTTTAATATGAAAATAGTAAGTAAGTACTTTTGTTAGGAAACTTAGGAACATAGTAAATAAAATAATGTAAAGAATAACATATCATTATTTCATTCTTTTTTTGTGACAAGACATGTTAGAAATCGTCATCTAGTCAAGCTAAGCAACAGAGGACTAAATATGCACTTGAAATAAAATAAATGTTTATTTTTGCTCTACAACGTGTGTATCTACGAGATTTTGCAATAATGGGAACCTAAATCATCCTTTTTTGAGTGTACATAAACTGTTTGAAATAAATGATTCGTTATTCCTTACATTGCACGTTTTACTTCCTTAATTTCCTAACAAAAGTACTATTTTTATACAATTAAAAATATCGGTAATTTGTAGAATGGTCGTTTATAGAATTGTACATTTCGAGAATTGGTCATTTGTAAAAAACTGTGTCGTCATTTCACGAATTAATTATTTATTAGTCGACTAAACCACCTAGGTATATCAGACATAGAGTTGCTAATTCGCAAGATATGCAATTATAATATAATAATAATAATAAACGTTTATTTCTCTCATCACAAACTTACATTATTATCTATTAACACTTATTCTATAAGACACAGATCATTACTTATTACAATAAATTAAGTTTGTGAGAGACTGATACCTGAGCTAGATAAAAATCAGAGTTACAGGCCATCAGGCTCCCATTACCTCGGACAAGCTTTTTCGAGATGTCTCATCTAACATACTAGTTTTATTTAATATACTTAAACGAGAAAAGTTTGTTCCTTTCTTTATATAAAACTTACGTTACGATAGTATGACAAGAAAAATAAAAATAAAAATTATACATTCTAAAAGTGAAAATAAAAAACAATCTAATAGAATTACAATGCATATTTGCGTGAGTGTGAGTAGTGTGTGTGTGTGTGTGTGTGTGTATGTGTGTGGGTGGGTGGGTGTGTGTGTGTGTGTATGTACTTATGTGTGTAGGTGGGTGTGTGTGTGTGTGTACCTATATATTTGTGTCTGCATAATATGTAAAAGTCAAAAAGCGATTGCGTCGGCACATATAATAATAGATAGGTAAGTAATAATCTCAATGTCTCAAGACGAAAGTCTTTGACCAGTGTGTGTTGCCAGTAATGACCTATGGAAGTGAGACGTGGTCTTTTACTATGGGTCTCATAAGAAGGCTCAAAGTCACCCAGCGAGCAATGGAGAGAGCGATGCTTGGTATTTCCCTGCTCGATCGAATCAGAAATGATGAGATCCACAGGAGAACTAAAACAACCGACATCGCTCGAAGGATTGCATCATTGAAGTGGCAGTGGGCGGGACACATAGCGCGGAGAACCGATGGCCGTTGGGGCGGAAAGGTTCTCGAATGGCGACCGCGTGCCGGACGACGTTCCGTGGGCAGGCCCCCTACAAGGTGGACCGACGATCTGGTCAAGGTCGCGGGAAGCCGCTGGATGCGGGCAGCGCAGGACCGATCGTTGTGGAGATCCTTGGGGGAGGCCTATGCCCAGCAGTGGGCGTCGTTCGGCTGACATGATGAAGTAATAATCTATGCAATTATTTTTAATTAATGATAAATTGCGATGCCTGAGATTTTGCATTATTTCTTTAACACGTATAGTTTATACAATAACAAACAAATATTGCAATTGAAGAACTTATTAGAAAAAAACAACCCGTTTCAAAACTACCTCCGGTGGGACTCATACCCACGGCCTTTCACTGTCCGTAGCTCTGACTACGGAGTCTTTAGTGGTCGTGGGTTCGAGACCCGCCGCCACCGGAGTTAGTTGTGTTGTGAGACGGGGTCGATTTTTTTATAAAAGACCTATACCGACCTACCTCTTGATTTTGAGAACCTGAACTTCATTTCTTTGCCTTTACAAATATTATTCAACGTTTTTATTAACCGACTTAAAAAAGAAGGTTATCAGTTTCACCTGTATGTTTGTATGTTTATCCATACCTACCTACCTCTTGATTTTGAGAACCTGAACTTCGTTTCTTTGCCTTTACAAATATAATTTAACTTGTTTATTAACCGACTTCAAAAAAGAAGGAGGTTATTAGTTTCACCTGAATGTTTGTATGTTTGTCCATGAATTTCTCGGAAACTAAAAGTCATTTATAGATGATTCTTTTCGACTTAAACAGTTATAGGTATTCCAACATTTCTAACTTAGGAAACAATCTAAGTAGGTACATTAAAAATTAAGAATTAAAAAATTACTTTAAAGCCAGGAGCAAGAAAATGCCAGAAAAAAATATTTAAAAATCAAAAAACACGACTACAAAAAATAGATCACTTAAAAGAGAAAAACAAATTTTTAATAAAAAGGTCTCCTAGCTGCAATGAGAGAACTTGTTTTTGTCCCTTTTTAGTGGTATATTTTTTGCAGTCGGGATTTTTGTTTTTTTTAATAAAATTTGTTTTTATTTTAGATATGTTAGTTCGTCACTACATAGTATAAAACAAAGTCGCTTTCTCTGTCCCTATGTCCCTTTGTATGCTTAAATCTTTGAAACTACGCAACGGATTTTGATGCGTTTTTTTTTAATAGATAGAGTGATTCAAGAGGAAGGTTTATATGTACTTTTTATCCCGATATTCCCACGGGAACGGGAACCACGCGGGTGAAACCGCGGGCGGCCGCTAGTTATCAATAAATCACTTGTCTTATGTGAGATCGTACTAATTTAAAAATTAGTAAGTTCTTTTCTTTTTTATTTAGGTAAAGAAATGCTACAAAACTGCAAATATATCGCTATTTATACCCCGTCATTTTGATAGGTACCCCACTCGATGGGATTGGTACTTAGATCAACAATAACACCTATTGTTGATCGAAGGATTGGTAGATTTTTTTTATCAAGCAATATGCCATCAAGAATCCGCCATTTTGTTTTTTTTTATATTTTAATGTAGGGCAGAGGTACCCTTTGTGGCCACTTTAAGGATTTTTTGACTTATAAGGACTAAGTACTACATGGTCTTAGGTATTTAAGACACAAATTATATCTTAAATTATAGATAATTTATCTGCCTTTAAAGGTACATTTTTCAAATTTATAAAAGTAATATAGGTTTTTGTGGTGTTTATGTGAGAGAAGTGCCAAATGTACCGGTTTTGGCCACTTACTGATAGTTAAACTTTTGTAAGTATTGCGAAAAATCAAAACCAAACCCAGGTAAAATCAATATATTCTAATGCGCTAGAAACCAGTCAATTGCAAAACAACAATTTGATTGTTAAAAACTAAGGTTTATAAAGTATTTCATCCAAACAAATTTCTTAAAATTTTCATACAAAACATTTTTCAAACAGAAAATGGAATTTATTGAAAAAAAATCTTATGACATAAGGAATTCTAACGGTTGTTATTATTACCTTAAAATACCTTATTTTAATTGCCTTTATCAAAAATGGCTAAAAGTTGTTTAGAAAATTTTTAGAGCAAAAAGTGGCCAAAACCGGTTCGCCTGCCCTACCCAGTGCCACTCGCGCTGTCAAGACGAATTAATGACACCTCATGCGTTAAAATCCTTCAAACAGTTTAGCCTGTAGCAGGGAACATAGAAATCTACATACTACATACATAATACATACATACTCTCGAAAAACATTACCCTCCTTTTGTCGCAGTCGGGTAAAAAAGGGCACCGATCTCGAAAAGGTAGGTAAGTAGTTTAAAGATATTATTTTTTCCTTTTCAGTTGGCAGGTACTTTTTGAAGTCTGTTTAGTTTTACCAAGTTGATATTTAAATTAGTTTTCTTTTCCCGTAAAGTAATTCCTTTGCGATTGCAGAAAAACATAGTTTTACAAAGTTGAACCGCCCGTAATGTTAGTAGAGTGTAAACGAGTGTTATCCAATTATAGTTAACCGCTAAAACTGTATAATTCTATCCGGGCCCTATAATGGGCAAAGCATATTAAATGACCACAGCGCAGGTGATCGGAAACATTTTAAACCTCTTTAAAGAAAACCTATTTGTTCTGCGGCGAAAGATGAAAAACGGGCACTTGCTTTATTTTCATACTTACAAACATGTTCACTTGCAGTCTTCTTTTTTTTATCCACAATGGGGGTAGCACTTCTTAGCCTTCATCACACCTGACGTTAAGTTGTGATAAGGCTGAAGGTGGAAGCGAACTACTCCCGGAATCCTCAATCACTGAGGAACTGGCTATCTTATCTCTTAACTGCCGGAACACAATAATGCTGAAAACATCATTTTTATGGCGTCAGACTTAGATAAGATGGTGGTAGCTAGCCAGGCAGACAAGAACATGTCCTACCACCAATCAAACCGAATACAATACGTACCCCCACTGGGAATCGAACCCGGGACCTTTTGGTCTGAAATCGGTGGTGTAAAGCACTAGACCACAGAGGCGGTTAAAATTAAAATTAAAAGTTAAATGTCTATTATAGAGCATCTACTCGTTATTTCTCCACACTACCTACCTATTACTATTATCAAAATCCAAAATGACTCGTCTTTCAGCTAAAAGACTCAGATAAGAACAAACACTTCTCCATTTCCCACAGCGGAAAACGTTTGTTCACGTTCCATAGGTACATTGTTCTATGAAACTTAACACTTTATTTTACATTTTTGAAAGATCTAGAACGTGTTAAGATTTTTAAAGTCGTTCCAAATGTTATTTAAAATTTTACTTTTTTGCATTCACAATACAATTTTTATTATTGAAAAATTGAAAATGAAGTATTTAGAAAAAAATCGACCCGTCTCACAATCACACACAACCCATCGTCCCATCGGAGCTGGTTGTGAGACGGGTCGATTTTTTTCTAAATACTTACCTACTTCATTTTAAATTTTTCAGTTGTTTCAAATAATTATCGAAAAAGCAAACATTTATCCAATACATTTGACAGTTTGACACAGAAATCATTAAAGAAATATACTGGCAGTTTTATTTAAATGACCATGAAGTTAGCATGTTTGTATAAAAAAACGCAAATGCCCGGTTTTTTTACAATCGGGTTTGTAACAACTGTGTAGGTATATGGCATTAACATGTAAAATAAATATTAATGTATTGTTGTAATTGTGTTATTGCAAAATGAAAATTATGAAATTGATACAGATGCGGAAACAGTACACACAAATAGAAATAAAAGTAAGTACTTAACTATGTAATATTTATATTTATTACTAGCGGATCCTCGCGGTTTTACTCGCGTGGTACCCATTCCCGTGGGAATATCGGGATAAAATATAGCCTACCTATGTCACTCGGGAAGAATGTAGCTTTCTAATAGTCAAAAAATTTTCTAAATCGGTCCAGTAGTTTCGGAGCCTATTCGATGCAAACAAACAAACAATCTAATCTTTTCTCTTTATAATATTAGTAAGTATAGATAACATTTTTTATCAATCAACAAAAAAAGCTATATGTAAGTACCTACCTAGCTTTTTAATATTTTTTATTTTTTTATAAAATTAAAAATGGTGCCCCATCTCTCTAAACTTGTTATTTAAATCATTGGTAGTAATATTTAGGTATTTACGGTACCTAACATTAATTACTTATAATGCTTCATAAAAAAACAGTTGCTCAAACACTGCAAAATGTAAGTACGAATAATATCTTCATATAAGAAAGTTTTTTACAAATTATTGTTTTTAAGTGAACAATACGGCACGCGACTTCAAAAACTACTCAATATTCTTTTAGTATTCTATTGTTTCTTATTTTTTCTTTCATAACTTGTTTGTTTCTTTAGCAGCTGTTATGTTAAGAATAAAAAACGTCTTAGTTTTTGTTATTATTTTAATGTTCAAAATGTAAATTTCTGTTCAAATGTTCATTCATCTATTGTTTTCTTTGTTTGAGTAAAATAGGCAGAAGGATTTGCCATTTTTAACCAAAAGATGTTTTACACTTTGTTCTTAATACCTACCTACATAAGAATGTAATAGTAGATTGTTTAGCAAGGAATGTATGGCACCGTGAGGGCGCCGATAGTTCGAGACTGTTTTGGCTCCATACGCCCGAAGTAAACACTCTACTTTTCATTTTGAATATGAGGAAAGTAAAAATAAACAGAAATAATTTTCGCAAGACTATAACTTTTTTGTCTATTTTCTCTATTTAAGGGAAGGCAAGGGAAACCAAGTCCATACAGCCTTGTTTGGTGTTTGACCCGTACTCTATGCAATTCCATGAAATTAATAGCCTGATTTTTTATGTTACAAATAACTTATTTGGTTTAATCTGTTCCTAAAAACGCATTCTTTAAAAAAAACTATGTTTTAGATATTAAAATAATAATTCTAACGATATAAATTATTTTATAATAGCAAAACATGCTGTATAGGCTTCTGTGCCTTTGCCTGCATACCTTTGGTAAATAAATGTCCAAAGAGATACTTACAGATTGACATGACCCCTCCTATTCCTTTTTTAAATTTCATTACGGCCATAGGGCCGCAACATACCACTTTCAACCCGCATTTTAGGCATGTTATGAGTTAGGAACTTTTCTTTTTTTTTGTTAAAGGTAAGTATGTAATTATTTTTTTTATTAAATTAGTAATGTACTAATTTAATGCGACGACTTCTTGATGCGATTTGTGTTAGAAATAATAAGTTTGTGTAAAAAATAACTAAGGTATAGGTAGTAAGTACAGTAAAAAGTGGGTAGTAGTAGGTAATAAAGTATAGGAAAAATGCATTGTATTGCATTGTGAATGCATAAAAATAATATAAAAATCTCAGGTAATAAAGTAGGTAAGTAGTAGATAAACATGCCTACCTTATCATCCATATTAATATTATATACTTAAGTAAATGTAAAAAAGTGTGTTTGTTTGTTTGTCCGTCTTTCACGTCAAAACAGATCAACGGATCAACGTGAGTTTTGGTATGGGAATTGTTTGTGAGCGCTGGAAAGTGTCATAGGCTACTTTTTATCCCGGAAAAATATCTCATTCTCGCCGGATAACGGCGTGTAGTACACGCGGGCGAAGCCGCGGGCGGAATGCTAGTTTATTATTAGTATTAGTACCTTGAACGTATCTAATATCAAATTACTATTTCAATTTTGATCTCTAACCTTTTGACGACCGATTTGGCGCAGGGGTAGGCTACCCACCTTCTGCGCCAGTGGTCTCGGGTTCGATTCCCGAACAAGACAAATATTTGTGTGCATGAACATGTCTATTTGTCTTGGTCTGGGTGTTTACTATGTATATATTTACAAACAAAAAGTATTTAAGTATATATTTATCCGTTATCAAGTTTACCATGATACAGTTTCTTAATGAAATTAAAATGGGCTTAGATAATTGGTGTGAATGTAAGAAGTTATTTATTTATTTATTTTTAACCTCGAGTACGGAGACATTTAAAAAAAAAATGCCACTCCGATCTCTGATTGGTTGTTACTGCTCGAATTTGTTTAGATAAAAAAAAATAACAGTTCTATAATAATAATAAAAATAATAAGTCTAACTGTTTGGAGTAAATGTAGGTAGGTAGATACTCATCTGACGACCTGTGAACTCTTAGAGGCTAGTGCTCTACATTTTAAAATGATAGGTTGAAATATGGAAGAAGTTTTAATCGAATTTTTAAATACTTAGGTATATTCAAATGGCAAATTATAGAATACTAGCTTTCCACCCGCGACTTCGCCCACGTGGGCTACACGACGAATCCCTCGGGGATGTGATATTGTTTCGGAATAAAAAGTCAGCCTATGTCACTCTCCAGTTCCAAAACTATCACCATCCGAACAAGACAAATATTTGTCTGTATTCGAACATGTCTATTTGTCTTGGTCTGGGTGTTTACTATGCAAATTAAGTATGTATTTACAAACAAAAGTATATAAGTAAATATTTATCCGTTAACAAGTTTTCCATGATACAGTTTCTTAATGAAATTAACATGGGCTTAGATAATTGGTGTGATTGTAAGAAGTTTTTTATTATTTATTCTCCTATAAAATCACGCCGATCCGTTGTTGAAATGTGTTTGTTAGTTTATGTTTGTTTGTCCGTCTTTCACAAAGAGCTTAGACTAAATACTGAGGTAACTGGAGTTTTCACCCTGAATAAAATAGTGTGCCCAGCAAATTTGACATTTAGTATGTAGTGGCTGTCAGTTGTCTCATATGACCACACGTATTTTTTCAAAGTGTAGGTGAGACGGAAGACAGCCATAGTGGCACAAAAAAGTGTTAGTACTGCACTCTCCAGTTACCTCAGTATTAAGTCTAAGCTTTTTGGTCTTTCACGTCAAAACAGAGCAACGGCTCGACGTGATTATTGGTATGAGCTTAGGGGACTGGAGAGTGACATAGGCAACTTTTTATTTCAGAATAATATCACTTTCTTGCGGGATAGCTTCGTGTAGTCCACGCGGGTGAAGCCGCGGGCGGAAAGCTAGTACTACAAAAACATACCATAGATACCTAAGTAGCAAACAATTATTAATTTTCTATATTCCATAAATCAAATACTGATATCAAAAAGTATTCCAATAATTAAACGGTGCCGCTTTCGGACTCTACATTTAGGAATTTCCTTTTAGGCCTAAGTATTAGAAATTATCTTTTACTTTTTATACCAAATTATAAGGTTTGCTTCGCTTATGAGCTTAAGCTCTCATGTAAATCAGTGTTAAACTTAACCCTAGTTGTATTAAAATCATTTGAGTTTTGTAACATTATTTAAAATGTTACAAAAGTCAAATGATTTTAATACAACTAGGTTTAAGTAAAAGTGATGTAGAGTCAGTATAAAACATTTTTGGCTTTGTATTTCTTTCTTTAACTTGTATGACCTATTATGCATAATCAAGTAAACATTTGTTTTCCTAATATACCTACCTACTTCAGGACTAAACTTAGACACAACCACTAAAAAAAGTTACAACTCTTTTTTATAATGGGTAGTTTTTAAGGCTACACAGGTATAGTTAGAGCAGTTGTTACAATAATAAATTACGAGAGGTATTTAACCGGATCCATTGCGCAGTTAAAGTGTTACCACATAGAAAATAAAGTTAAACAAAAAATAAACAAAAACAAAACAACAAAATAACCTCCATAGGTCCGCATCATCAAGCACATTCACAGTTCGGATTTCTGAACCATAGACTAAAGTCTACCACGACACTAACTTTTACCAATGTGGTGCTGGTGGAAGGGGGCATGGGCCCCCCGTCCTGCGGCAAGGAAACCCGCCACTTCGGCACCCTACACGGCACTTCACTAGACACACACGGCTCGCGAGCGCGACACCACCGCCACGCGCGAACACTAAACGCGTACTGACGAAAAACGGTGCACTTTTCACACGACACACCGTAACAAACAAGGATGGAGATATACGAAGTTACCAAGAGGAAGGGTGGTAGAAATAGTAGCGCTTCGTAAAGGCGTGGCCACAGTGAGCAGCCACTAGCGAAGAGGGGTGGCGCCTGCGGTGTATTTTTTTCTTAATTTTCTTTTTTTTTCCGTGCGTGTTTCTGTGCGGTAGTGGGATTTCATTTTGTGGTACACGTGCGGTGTTCGCAGTAAATTTAAATTGGCTTGCCGGCAGATCGGGTGGTAGCTGAAGATAATTATAGAGCTTGGATTTTTCGGTTGCGTCTCTAGGCTGGTCGTCTTGTTTTACTGTTCTTGGTGCGAGGATGCTTAGGGGCGTGATCTGATCTGTGTATATGTATAGTATACTATACCCGCCTCCGGTTCTTTCATTCTCTTTTGCGGCTGTGATAAGGCCCGGTGGCGTATTTAGAATTCGCGTTTGTGGCAGATAATTGCTTTTATTAGCGGCGTAGTATGGAGTTTCGTTTTTTATCTCTCGCTAGTCTGTGCTACCTACCACTTATTTTAATGGAACTTACGCGCACAGATCTGACACTTTTTTGTCACATAAAATTTATTACCTACTGTAAAAAACTTGTAAGTACTTAGGTAGTTGTTTTTGCGACCGGTCAAAGAATGAAAAGAAATATAAGGTAATTAAAACAGATTTGCTATTAGAGTGGCTCTACATACCTATATTTAAGTTAAGTATTATTTTCTCTATACTTACAGTAAAGTTATTTAAATAATAAGATTTAAAAAAAAAGGATGGTTTGGGTCAAGCGAATTTAAATAATAGAGCTTTTGGTGTTGACACGCAAGTCATACTCAACATAGGTAAGTAGATGGAAAAGTTGAACTAAACAGAGAATATTTTTTTACAAAAATTACTTTAGCATGTTAATTTCTCAGGCGAGACTCGAACCCACAATCTTTGGTAGGTAAGTATACGTAGTGTACCTACTTAGTCCGGAGCACAGAATGGAAGAGACAGATTGGCGGGTGACTTTATTTATACCTACGGGTCAAACAATAAAATGTTCTTTAATAACCTCATGAAAAACCTAATTAAAATAAGACAATTTTCATTGATTGTTGCAGATAGTTGTCATATTTTTTTAAATCTTTCGAAATCTCAAATTACTTATTTCAAAACTCAAATTGCACCGGTGAAACCATATTGGATCGCAAACGATAGGTTTATATTCCACTAGCTTTTGCCCGCGACTTCGTTCGCGTGATTAAGATAGTTGTGCGTTTATTTTGAAAGTCACGGATTACCAATATAAGAACTTACTTATCAAGGTATTTATTTATCAGTACTTAGACTTTTTTTTTGTTCCATGCTCACTTATCTTCTGACATAGTTGGTCAGAGTCTTTGTTCGCTTGGTTTTTACTATCAATTAACATGCACTATGAATGAAAGCTATCAACCCTCCAAAAATGGTGTCTCTACCTAAATGGAAATTACTTTACAAACTGAAACACCTTGAGGCACCATATATAATGGGAATTTTCCAAAACCCTTTCTTAGTGCCCACCTACACCATAAAAGGTATATATTCTCCAAAAACGGTGTATCTGTCGCAGACGGATGGTTAAATCCACCGGATGGTTAACTATGGCAGCATGTAACCCTCGGAAGTCCTGTAGAACAGTCGCGAAGCGCAGCGAAGCGATCGTCTTAAATTTCGTGGTTATTTTTTTTTGTGACTCCGTCAACTTATGGGAATAGCTTACGGTAAAAATGATCGGCCTAGGCGTTTAATTGAATGGCGGATTTAACCAGTTGGCTGCGACATGCTTACCTTCAGCCGTATACAAATTCCATACAAAACTGAAATACCCTGTATACTGGGAATTTTCCAAAATGCTTTCTCAGTGCTCACCTGCACCAAGGAAGGTATCTACCCTCCAAAAATGGTGTCTCTATCTTCAACACTATACAAATTCTCATACAAACTTGAACAACCTGTAGCACTCTGTATAACGGGAATTTTCTAAAATCCTTTCTTAGTGCTCATCTACATCATGAAAGGTCTCTACAGAGAAAAAAATCTTTCCATGTTCTGTATGGTCTCTACCTTAAGCCGTTAGGGCTCAACGGCTATGCCAACAATGGATCAATCAATCGATTTAGAGTTTTATATGTATAGATTACAAATACAAAACATACCCTACCTAACTCCAAAAATGTAACCCGGAGGCCTTAACCGCCTAAGGCAAGATCCTTTATTTTAATTCTGTATCTGTCCTACATCTAATAAAAGCGTAACAGACGTTCCGACCAGACAAACCAAATCCGGCCTGACCGCGTCAGAGGGTATCTCCGAAACACAAAATCCGGAACTTCGTTATTTCCCGTCCCTCTTACTCTCCAGGAATAAGAGAATCGAGTAAAAGAGGCGGGTCTAGCGATGTTTCGGATTTTGCGTTTCGGCGTACGGTCGCGTCTCGCCTCCGCTGCTCTAGCGTTTTCCCCACTCAAATCTAACTTGCCCCTCGTGCTTGTAGGGACACACAGCCACGACTAATAATAATAATGGTCGGAAGACTACGCTACAGACGGATATGGTTCGGATCGGAGCAGACTAAAGCTGTTGTCCAGTCAGAACGTCTGTTACGGCTATAAAAGATAATTTTTGGAATAAAAATTACGCTCTATATAAAAAAATATACATATTAAAAATATTTTTTGAATTAAAAAAAATAACGCTGTACAAGTTCTCTATAGCATTCAGGATTGCTTGTAAGAAAGAACGTACTTACGTAGGTACGTTTACCTATGTAAATATACTTACACGGTATTTTTTTTATCACCCCGGATAATTTCAGAGATTATTCTACTCATGAAAATTTTTTTGAAGGCGGTTTTATTTTTTTATAAAAATAATTTTTATTTCACTCTTTTTAGTGCATCGTGCAGGCAATTTACGTGTTTTCTGGTAAATAGGTATGTGATCAAACTCAAAACCTCCTTTTTCGAAGTCGGTTAAAATACCTTGAGGTATCCCCTTTTTAACAAAACAAGAATTATCTAAATCGGTTTATAAACAAAGGAGTTATTAGTATTAAATTTACATAAAGTGGTAACGAAAACGACAGTATTTTCAAGATTTCCTGAAAACTACTGAACCGATTTCAAAATTTCAAAAAATGGGACCAATTTGGAAACCAACCTGATGTAATAACGTTTGAACCATTTCAATCGGTTCAGCCGTCTTCGAGTAATCGGTGGACATACACAAAAAAAAAAAAAACATACATACAGACGAATAGAGAACCTCCTCCTTTTTACAAGCTTTTATTTAACTTGCAGTGTATGTATGCATGTCCGTTCGTCAAATCTTGCGAGCTAAATTTGACCCACTTTCCAATGTCCGATTGAGCTGAAATTTGGAATTTACCTTTAGTTCCGATGACAATGCAATTAAATATATAATCAGTATAGTTATCAATTCAGAATTCTTGCAAATTTTCAAGTACAAATTCTTGTTTTGTTGTGATGGTTACTTGACACGTGCTTGACACATTGTCAATGTACCATAAAGTTATAATCAGCGAGCATTCAGCGAGCGCAATCTTCATAGAGTGCGTGACAGATAACTCTGCGACTGGGGCGTTTATGGCGCTAGTTACAGTACATTATTTTGTTCTAAGCTTATGGAAAATATTAGTATTCGATTTTAACCCCTCGTAGACGCACTCTCTAAATTCAACTAGTAATAGAACACACGTCCCAACCCGACAGCCGATTTGAATTGGTTATTTGAGAAAGAACATGAGTCCATGTCACATAATTGCTCAGGAGACAAGAAAACTGTCTGTTAAAAAAACATACCAAACAGTAAAAATGTTTGATGCAATTTTGAAAAGTATGCTATAATATACTATTTACATTGAGATTATCAATAGTATATTATAAAACGACTAGGGACTAAACAAAATTCTAAAATTTTCGCGGTCAGTAGTAGTAAAAATATTTGCCCTTTTGTAGGACAGGCCAAGACATTTAGCCATACTGCCAATTCTTGAGTATTATTAAATTATCATAGTTTCTTATGGTTTCATAAGAATGTAGGTGTGTTACATTCCAATGCTCCTTGGAGTATTTGGCGTCAAGTGTGTCAAGCTAGCCTTCTCGATAATTCTTGCTGAGGTAGTCACCACTATAATAAAACACTCGGCATCACTTTACCGAGATAGCGCCTATTTTAATTATTCCTCATATCGTCCAGTTGCGTAGACACTTGGGGCACAAAACAACACCTACCTTGAGTCACAAAGTCCACTATGAAACAAATTGCGATTAATTAAAATATCCACTCAACCTTACCCGCCAAAATGGCGCCAAAAACTCGCAGTCAGTTTTTACCTTCCTTGCGGAAAAACCATGAAACAAAAAACATCTTAACATTTTCGCAATGAAGATGGTCCACACTTCACAATTAATAGTATATTCACTGGCTGTTTGAGTTTATCTAATGTCACATGAAGGAAATTAAAAAAGTAATTACATTTTACTCCCTAAGGACTAAAGTGGTTATTTAGTCCCGCTTCGTAGGGCTATATTTGCGTACTTTTAGAGCGTGAGAATTGAAAATTATTATTATTTCTATTAAAACATTAATTCTGGACTTAGGCTTTTTCTCAATTACTTACTTTAAAATTGACATTTAATTAAAAATGAAATTTCCCTGTCAGTTACAGCCCACTCGAAATAGTTTTGAAGAATTTTTCGTTATTCTTTTGTGACAAGTACCTACCGTTAAATTTTTTCAAATCCAAGACCTTTTTTTTGTTAATAGGTATTTTTCTTTACAAGCCCGTTGCATTGGCAAATCCAGGTGGTTTCTGTGGGTATTTGATAAGAAAAAGTGATGTGATACAAGGCCTTGTCTAGTTATGTGATACAAAGCCTTGGCCAAGGCCAGATTTGGTGTAGCTTTTTTGATTTTTTTATTTGATTTGATTTTGATTTGGTACGAACGTGTGTAGCACGGATTACCTATATTTGCTTTACAGCAAAGTTCGTCCGCACCAAATCGGCGGTTAGGTCTGGTCTGGACGTGTGTAGCGGCTATAAGAACTAACGAACGAACTATATAAAGAAGCAAAAACGCGAAGTTGCTTTAATCAGACCCTACTAAGTGTCACTTTGCACATAAATAGTTCACTAAAGTCAACGAGCAGTGCTGCAGTCTCTCCAGAGGTGCCAAATAGACTACAGGTACATCGAGGTGCTGAGGTACTTATACCAAAACGCCACCATGTCGGTCCGATTACAGAACCAGAGCTCTAATCCTATCCAACTACAGCGAGGTGTGAGACAGGGAGACGTCATTTCTCCCAAACTGTTCACAGCTGCGTTGGAGGATATTTTTAAGCTACTGGACTGGAAAGGATTCGGCATTAACATCAATGGCGAGTACCTAACACACCTGCGGTTTGCCGATGATGTAGTTCTCATGGCTGAGACTTTGGAAGACCTGAACAGAATGCTCGAAGATCTCAGCAATGCTTCCCAAAGAGTGGGTCTGAAGATGAACATGGATAAGACGAAAATCATGTCCAATGCCCATGTTGCATCCGCTCCAGTTAATGTTGGGAACATTACACTCGAAGTTGTTGACCACTATGTCTACCTAGGACAGACAATCCAATTAGGTAAGTCCAACTTCGAGAAAGAGATCTCTCGTCGAATCCAGCTCGGATGGGCAGCGTTTGGGAAGCTCCGGCATATATTTGCGTCCAAAATTCCTCAATGTCTCAAGACTAAGGTCTTTGACCAGTGTGTGTTGCCAGTTATGACTTATGGAAGCGAGACGTGGTCTTTTACTATGGGTCTCATAAGAAGGCTCAAGGTTACCCAGAGAGCAATGGAGAGAGCGATGCTTGGTGTTTCCCTGCTCGATCGAATCAGAAATGATGAGATCCGCAGGAGAACTAAAACGACCGACATCGCTCGAAGGATTGCTCAGTTGAAGTGGCAGTGGGCGGGACACATAGCGCGGAGAACCGATGGCCGTTGGGGCGGAAAGGTTCTCGAATGGCGACCGCGAACCGGACGACGTTCCGTGGGCAGGCCCCCTACAAGGTGGACCGACGATCTGGTCAAGGTCGCGGGAAGCCGCTGGATGCGGGCAGCGCAGGACCGATCGTTGTGGAGATACTTGGGGGAGGCCTATGCCCAGCAGTGGGCGTCGTACGGCTGAAATGATGATGATGATGATGAAAGTCAACGAAAGATGGCTCCAAGTTAATACAACCATAGTCTACCTACAGAAAAGAAATATCCTTTTTTTCTTTATGTAGGTACTATGTTTATCAACTTTGATAGAAACTTAAATGTGTCTTGTTCTTTAGTATATATATTATTGAAATACTTACTAAAATTTACTGAAAATCAGCGTTTGCTTGCGTTGCAAGACAAGTAGGTAATATGACGATGAGCTGCGACCATTGAGTAGGTACTGCTGCGGCACGGCACACACACATTTTTATTTGGAACTTTTTGTCTTATTGAGTCTAATTTGTGTTTTCTATTCTTGTTCGTAATACAGTGCTACCTTCTCTTATACCTAAGGGAATATGCCTTGTATTTAATGAATATTTATGTGTGTGTCTATAGTAAGAATCTACAATCTCTATTTGGTGGTAAAATATATAAAATATATTTGTGTGTTTGCAGACTTGATGCAGTTGAAGAGCTAGACTGTAATAAATTAACTGGCAAACGACCATGCAATAATGATGCATTAATAGTAGATTGTACAACAAGTGCATAAAACGTACCATTTTACCCGAGACGTATATATCCATCCGAGCCGTAGGCGAGGGTGGATAATAGTCAATTCGAGGGTAAAATGGGTTTTATCTACGAGTTTTACACTCTGCTTTTCACTTCGAGTGTGAGGAAAATAAATAACAATATAACAAAAAAGAAAAAATAAAGACGTTGCCATATTGGCGGGAAGACTTTCTTTTTTTTTATACGTAGCAGTGGCAGCACAGTGACTTTAGCATAGATCGTAGTCCATAATGCTCTTGAAATACTTATTTCTTACAAAACTCATTAATTTTGCCTAGTTTTATTAATTTAGTAAGTATAGTTTAACATGGATTGTGTACAAAACTAAAGAAACAGAATGAAATTACAAGTTTATTAAACGAAGTTTTATTGCGTGTGTGACTGTTTACCTGACGACCTTTGTCTGAGAGACTGAGACTTAGACGAAGATTTTACTTTATGCACTAGAGCATAAAAAGCGATTTTATGCAGCCTATACCCAACATAAACACGAACTTTACGAGCATGAGAAGTGAAAATGAAATTAATTGACTGAGAAACACGTCCAATAATAACTAAAAATACAAAAATAAATTATATTTAAAAAAACCTTTTATTTAAAATCAAGCTTTTATTCAAATGTCCTAAAAAGAATAAAATAAACTTTGTATCAAGTCAAATCCAACAAACTTATTACATTAAACAATTTATATGTTTTAAAAGCTTGTCGCGAGATTTTATTGTGACTGGGCTTGCACTAAACACAAATGCTTTTAATTATATTTGACATATTATGAAATTAAAGCGACAAGCTTTTAAAACATATAAATTGTTTAATGTAATAAGTTTGTTGGATTTGACTTGATACAAAGTTTATTTTATTCTTTTTAGAACATTTGAATAAAAGCTTGATTTTAAATAAAAGGTTTTTTTAAATATAATTTTTGATTTAGAAGTCGGTTAAAAACAAACAACTGTTATTAAGGGACCAAAACTGAAATCGCGAAAAAAAATCAAATGTTCCATACAAAAGCGCAAAAATATTTAGGTAGGTAATTAGGTAATTAAAATGTATGGAACAGCTGATTTTTTTACCTATACCTCACACTAACAGCCTCGGGAGAGGACGGCCGCCCAAAAGATGGACAGATGGCATCCGGCAGCAAGATGGCACTAACTGGACGCGTGTGGCAGCAGACCGCCAGGAATGGAGAATTTGAGTGGAGGCCTATGTCCGAAGACGGACGCTACAAGGGATGCTATATAGATAGATTTCTACTATTTCCTTTTACCTATAGTTTTCTACTTTCTAATCCCATAATAGCAAAGTAGGTAGCATTGCTTTTAGGGTTTGGGAAGTCTCGACAATTTTAAAGTCCCGGGACACGAGACAGCCGAGGGTCAAAGTCCCGGGACTTCCCGGGACTTCCGAGACTTTCAAAATAAAATTAAAATCCATTATCTCCGGTAAAATGTATTAATAAAAAGGCTTTTTTTTTAAATCAACATTTATGGCAAACCACAGCAGAAGCTCATAGCTCAACATAGCTCAACATATCTAAGAAACAATTCTGTAGGCAATACCTACTACAAGACCCATAACAATGTCCTAACATAACCCTGCCTCCCGACACCCATCTTCATACAAGGTCATGTTATTATGCGAATAAGTGGGGAGAAAAAGCATCCTACAGATGGAGCTCGGAGGACTTGCGAGGTTTAACATTTCTAAAGACATTTGAATTCAATTACCATGTGGACACCATTGATATAATATCAGACAAAGCTTTACCTAATACCCAAAGCCTCTGAATGGGTTCACGTCATTGTAAAGGTTCCAAGGCGTTTCGGAGTCCGATCGGACATTGTACGGCAGATTACCCTCTGGTCCCCTTCCAAACCACGAAAAGCGTGGTCATGCACTATTTCACCACGGAGGTGATTATAGATCTTATAGACAAAAGAGTAGTCCCCACTGACTGAAGAGTGATGATCGCTGTGACGAAAGAACGAGAGTTCAAGGAAAGCGATGCAATGTGCTTCTTTGAATAATTTAAAAATTATTGCAATATTTTTGATATTGATGATATTGCCTTTCAATGATTTGAAAATAAAAAATTTTCAATTTCGACAATGGTGTCTCGTCTCGAGTCTCGACCCGAAAGTCCCGGGACTTCGAGACACTAGACGTCTCGGGACCCAAACCCTAATTGCTTTGCTTTGAACCTACCCACCCCAACGATAGTTTATTTTAAACCACTACGTTGTAGGTATCACTTATTAGCCTTCATCACACCAAGGGGCCAAGTCTGCTAACGTTAAGTCATAATCGTGTCTCAATCGTGTTTCAATTGAAACACTTTAATTTTAATTGTAATGCTGCCATAGTTATAGTTAACCATCCGGCGGATTTAACCATCCGTCTGCGACAGATACACCGTTTTTGGAGAATATATACCTTTTATGGTGTAGGTGGGCACTAAGAAATGGTTTGGGAAGGTGTTTCAGTTTGTAAAGGAATTTCCATTTAGGTTGAAGGTAGAGACACCATTTTTGGAGGGTAGATAGCTTTCATTCATCATCATTTCAACCGTACGACGCCCACTGCTGGGCATAGGCCTCCCCCAAGGATCTCCACAACGATCGGTCCTGCGCTGCCCGCATCCAGCGGCTTCCCGCGACCTTGACCAGATCGTCGGTCCACCTTGTAGGGGGCCTGCCCACGGAACGACGTCCGGTTCGCGGTCGCCATTCGAGAACCTTTCCGCCCCAACGGCCATCGGTTCTCCGCGCTATGTGTCCCGCCCACTGCCACTTCAACTGAGCAATCCTTTGAGCGATGTCGGTCGTTTTAGTTCTCCTGCGGATCACTGGTCAAAGACCTTAGTCTTGAGACATTGAGGAATTTTGGACGCAAATATATGCCGGAGCTTCCCAAACGCTGCCCATCCGAGCTGGATTCGACGAGAGATCTCTTTCTCGAAGTTGGACTTACCTAATTGGATTGTCTGTCCTAGGTAGACATAGTGGTCAACAACTTCGAGTGTAATGTTCCCAACATTAACTGGAGCGGATGCAACATGGGCATTGGACATGATTTTCGTCTTATCCATGTTCATCTTCAGACCCACTCTTTGGGAAGCATTGCTGAGATCTTCGAGCATTGTGTTCAGGTCTTCCAAGGTCTCAGCCATGAGAACTACATCATCGGCAAACCGCAGGTGTGTTAGGTACTCGCCATTGATGTTAATGCCGAATCCTTTCCAGTCCAGTAGCTTGAAAATATCCTCCAACGCAGCTGTGAACAGTTTCGGAGAAATGACGTCTCCCTGTCTCACACCTCGCTGTAGTTGGATAGGATTAGAGCTCTGGTTCTGTAATCGGACCGACATGGTGGCGTTTTGGTATAAGTACCTCAGCACCTCGATGTACCTGTAGTCTATTTGGCACCTCTGGAGAGACTGCAGCACTGCCCAGGTCTCGATCGAATCAAAGGCTTTCTCATAGTCTACGAACGCTAAGCATAGTGGCAAGTTATACTCTTCGGTCTTCTGTATAACTTGCCGCAGCGTATGAATGTGGTCTATGGTACTATAACCTTTTCGGAACCCGGCTTGTTCGGGAGGTTGGAAGTCGTCGAACCTGCGAGCGAGACGTTTCGTAATGACTCTCGAAAACAACTTGTAGATATGGCTCAGAAGCGAGATGGGTCGGTAGTTTTTCAAGAGAGTCTTATCACCCTTCTTGAAGAACAGCATCACATCGCTTCTGCCCCATGCCTTTGGCGTTTTGCCCTCGAGGATGACAGAGTTGAAGAGCTTCTGGAGGACCTTAAGTATCGGCTTACCGCCCGCTCTCAGAAGTTCTGTTGTGATTCCGTCATCACCCGCCGCCTTGTTGTTTTTGAGCTGCTTGAGAGCCATTCTAATCTCGTACAGGCTGACGTCCGGGATATCTTCGGTATAGTGTCGAGTAAGCTTGGCTCTAGGTTCTGTAGCCTTACTTTCAACAGGTGTTTGCGTGGAGTACAACTGTCCATAGAAACTCTCAATCTCCCTCAGGATTTCAGGTGTTGATGAAATGATACTACCGTCCTCAGCTTGCAGCCTCGTCAGTTGACTTTGCCCTATAGCCAGATCTCTAGCGAACACTTTGGAGCCTTTGTTCCGCTCAATGGCCTCTTTAATACGCTCGGTATTAAATTGGCGAAGGTCGCTTGTCAAGGACTTGGAGATCTGCCTATTTAGCTGTCGATAACGAAAGGCATCCGCCGAGTTCTGTAGTTTCATTTCGTTTCTCTGATCCATGAGTCGGATAGTGTGGCTGGAGAGTTTCTTTAATTTAGGACGGTGGGTTTTGTAGTGCTTGGACCCTACCGTGCGGACAGTATCCACCACCATGTTGTATAGATCGTCCATATCGATGCTGTTCTCAAGGGCTTCGAAGCTGTTTTGGAGCTCGAGCTGAAAGCACTCGGGGTTTTGAATTTGAGCCGGTATTGGTCGGAGCGTAGATTTTATTAGTCGAGATCTTTCCAGCTTGACGTTGATATTCAATGTGCCTCTAAGCATGCGGTGATCGCTTCCCGTCTTTACGGCGTTGATGACAACGACATCATTGAATATTTGCTTCCTCGTTGACATAATAAAATCTATCTCGTTTTTGACTTTACCGTCCGGACTAATCCAGGTCCATTTGCGGCTTACGGGCTTCTTAAAGAAGGAGTTCATCATGTAGAGGTTCTCTCTCTCCATGAAGTCTGCCAGCATCTGGCCCCTTTCGTTCCGTTGCCCAAATCCAAATTGCCCCACTCTCAACTCATCACCACAGCGTTGCCCCAACTTAGCATTAAAATCCCCCATCACAACCGTGTAGTGGGTTTTATAGCTATGCATGGCTTTAGAGATCTCCTCATACATAGCCTCCACTTCGACATCGTCGTGTTTCGAGGTCGGAGCGTAAACCTGAATGACATTCAGCGAATATCGTTCCGATATTCTGAGTATCAGGTACGCTACCCTGCTCGAAACACTTCCGATGGTGATCACGTTGTTGACAAGGGATTTATGGACGATGAACCCGACACCACCTTGGGACTGTTGGTCGCCCTCCCGGTGGTATAGTAAGTTACCGGATTGAAGGGTAATCGAGTCCTCCCCCTCTCTTCGGACTTCAGATAACCCAATAATATCCCAATGCAACTTACTAATTGCCTCTTCCAACTCCATAAGCTTGTCGTCGAGCCTCAACGTGCGCGTGTTGTAGGTTGCCAGGTCAAGTCGTCGGTGTTGGTTGTTGGCTTTCATTCATAGTGCATGTTAATTCATAGTAAAAACCAAGCGAACAAGGACTCTGACTCACTATGTCAGAAGATAAGTAGGATTCTTATATTGGTAATCCGTGACTTTCAAAATAAACGCACAACTAACTAACTTACCTTACTCTCTGATGACGTTCCTTGGGCAGACCGTACAAGCTGGACCGACAAGGTCGCAGGAAGCCGCTAGATGCGGGGCATCGCACAGGACCTATTGTTGCGGAGATCCTTGGGGAAGGACCATCATGCCCAGCACTGCACGTCGTTTGGCTGAAGATGATAATGAATCCATAGCGATGGTGGGGTATCAAATCTTCTCGTTTTCTTCTAAAAAAAGCATAAAAATAAGTAAGTATGCATAAGTAATTGTTGTATTAGTAACGATGACATGTATTTTTTTTGTAAATGTCGTTACTTACCTACCTAAGAAACGCTGGCAAGTTTATTGCGCATGTTTTTCGTCAGTTAACAGCTGTAGGTACCTGTTGGTACATTTTTTCCAAAAGCGGTGTAGCACTTAGCCTTCCTCACACCTGGGGGGCAATACTGCTAACGCTAAGTCATAATCGTGTCTCAAGTCATAATCGTGTCTCAATCGTCTTTCAATTGTAGTTCAATTGTAGTGCTTTTTTACACACAGTTACAAGAAATGTGTACTTTTTTCACCATAGGTACTACTGATGGTCACACCACACACTACATTTACATCACATCATATTGTCATAATGATTGTAACTAGTGTGTAAAAAAAGCACTACAATTGAACTACAATTGAAACACGATTGAGACACGATTGTGACTTAACGTTAGCAGACTTGGCCCCCTGATGTTAAGTGGTGTAAGGCAGTACATTATCTATTCTGTGGTAAGGTTGAAGATGGATGCGCACTACTGAATCCTCAATCACTGAGGAACTAGATATCTTATCTCTAACTCTCGAGCTGGAACTTACTGGTACACCCCCAGGAGGAGGAGGGAACCGAACGGTAACCCTGTAATATCTGCCAAAGTGCTGCAGCTGTCAAATAGCTGCTGAATTTTTCTTCCAAACAAGCGGAAGTGGCGCTTCTGCTCTGGTTTCCATATAAATTAATACGATGACGAAAACGATTACAATAACAATAAATTCGTGCTAGTAGGGGTTCAGAATTCTATAAACATTACACTAACGTCATCTGTTGAGTGAAGGAAAAAAAATACGGCCACGAAGCCCACGAAAGCATAGCACTGATACTTGGCCGATACACACGTTCCGATTCGACTGCCGATTTGGTCTGCTCCAAACCTAATCGTGTGTAGCGTAGTCGTTCGACCATAATTATTATTATTCGTGTTTGACGTGGTCTAGCCGGATTTGGTTCGCAAGAACTTCACTTCCAACCAAATCATTTGGAACGTGTTTAGCTCCCGACTGGACCAACTATTAGGCAGTGTTGACAATTTTGGAGATTTTCCCTAGATTTAGGGTGAAAATCCTTACTTATATTATAAATGCGTCTCTGTCTGTCTGTGTGTTACACAATCACACCTAAACTACTGAACCGATTTGAATGAATTTTGGTACAGAGATAGTCTAGAGCCTGAGAAAGGACATAGGCTACTTTTTATTCCTGAAAAATATCACCTTCCCGCGGGATAACGTCGTGTAGTACACGCGGGCGAAGCCGCGGGCGGAAGGCTAGTATAATTATAAAAGCGGATATATTTAAGGCAGATTTAATACGATTGAGGGATTTTCAGGGAATAAAATTGAATTCTCATTCATGAGTTTTGCGTAGGACTGAACAAACAATCTGCAATTTATGCAAAAGGTTCTTTTATCTTTAATATTTTTTTTTTCGTTTATTTTATTTAATAACTCGCATTTTGTCGTAAAACTAAATTTATTATAAATAAGGCATAACACCTCATCGATAAGTGCTGCTTTGAGTAAATTTTAAGCAAATTTTAGTATTTTAATGAAAATAACAGAAAATTAAAAAAAATATGAAATTGAATTCTTTATAATAATAAAACAATAAAAAGCCAAAAATATTACTCTTTAGAATCTATCTATTACAGGCAAATCGATGTTTTCAGTATTTATAAATAAAATTAATATTGGGAGTCTAGCATTGGCTTGGCAACACCTAGTGCTGCAACTACAGCATGGTGCGGCCAGACCAAATCGCAGCGCCCGTCGACCAGCCCGCCCCCCTGATTCACAAACCATCGGAAACGGAAACGGATTCGAATTCTGTGCTTTGACTTTGTCTATTCTATAGTGAGTGACAGAGACAGGGCATGCATTCCGCTGTCGGGAGCGTTTCGAACGGTTCGTGAATCAGGGGGCTGATTTGGTGCGGCAGACATGGTTTGAACGTGTATAGCGCAAATCAGATTTGCAGCGAAGTTCGTCTGCACCAAATCGGCGCCGGCGGTCGGATCGGCACGTGTGTAGCGGCTAAGAGTGAGTGGTACTGCGATAAAGGTGATATAGATGGCGTTAATTCTAGTGAAAAATCATCATCATCATCATCATTTCCCTACTCTGCTGGGATACTAGGCTTTCCTTGTGGATCAAATCAAACTGGTATAATGGGTATAGTATGGTATTATATATTATTGTATAGTGTGAAGTAATAGTACATTACAGCCGAGAACGGGAGGCTAGCAATTGCGTTGTCGAGGATGGTTTGATCATTCGAGGCAATGCAAATAGCTTCCAGTACCAGGCTTGTATATAACTTTTCCCACGAAATGCGAGGAAATACAATTTTCTTTGTAAAAATGTGATTTTTAAATTGGTTCATGCGGCCATGTTAAATTTAATGTCCCGTCATGCAACCATATTTATAAAAAATAATGCTATCCGATGCGTTTTACCGTGGTTCTACCGTTTTGAATTGGGAAAATTAAATCCCGCACTAATTTTCAAATTTAGAATGATCACCTCGTAATATGAAACGCCCCGCATTCTTCCGCACTAAATTTCTTTAGAATGATCACCTCGGACATGTGAAACGCCCCGCATTCTTTTTTCAAATGGAAAGTTAACATTTTAGAGTATGAGTGAGAAAAATTATTAACTTTACAAGTTTAAAAGTAATATTGTTTAAAATGATACTGTGAGAAATCTTAAAAAATGAAATACTTAGTTATACAGAACACTTTTTATTTTCACTTAGTTTTTAAATCACCATCAAAATAAGGCACTCTAACACAAAATAATTTCATGTATATTGGTAAAAAAATACATTTATTATCATCACTTCATTATTTTTGTGACTACTTTAATATAAAAATATCAGCAGTCAGCAAGTATTGCTTATTAAGTTTGTGAAACTTAAAACTTTTCTTTCTTACAAATACTTATGTAAAATATAAAAGTAACTTACAGCGATGTATTTAATTAGGACCTGCATTGAGTACACCAGTTTTAAATAAAATTTGGAAAATCCAAAAGTGCACGCCTCGTAAAGCTCATTCAAAAAAAGAGTGCTTTACAGGGTGCCAGCTAGCTTATTTTTGAGTATTTTAATTATCATAATTAAACGACACTGAATTAATAGTAATTTTCAATAGGAAACAATCCCGTGACGTGACGAAGCTATTTAAAATAAATGGTAGATAACAGCTATACAAGTATTTCGAGCGTAATCGTGGCACACATACGTCCATACAGACATGCGGACTTCCAAGAACAACTTTTTTTATATGTCATGCTTGACGAATATTTTCTAAAAGTATTAAATGTGTTAAAAAGTTTGTTCTTCATTATATCTGTACTTATACACCCATGGACAATAATATCAAATCACTGGACCAAGCGAGCACCCAGCGAGCGAGCTAGCAAGCTGTCGGTGTGACTCGGCCTTCATATTCGTCGTCATTTCTTTGACTAATAACCACACACGACACACCATCACTAAACATGCTTACATAATATATTTCATAAGCTAGAAATAGCAAGTGTGCGGGGCGCGTGGTAAAGGCTTTGCTTAGAACAGCAAATCCTCCATACATATTATCTTTGCACGATACTGATTTCGTTCTGGTCGTCAGGGCAACGTCACAGTTTCCGATTCCACACTAAATGAGTGTTCGATCCTCCTAGCCTCTTTCTTGTGTTCCGAGTAAAATATATTTTACTAGAACATAATAATAGCAGATACTAGTAATTGTAAAAACTTAATTTATTTTATAGCGAGAAGACTGAAACCATTTCATTGACAATACATGTTCATTATGACATGACGTGTAAAGCCCGACCAGAAAAATAAAAAAACCTGGCTGTGGCGCCTCAACTTTCGCCTCTTCATTGTTACATTTCAAATTCTATAGAAAAATTTCGTTCGACACATTTCAGCAACATGGCGAGATTTTTTATTTTTCTGCCCCCTAATTCACGAACCATCGGAAGCGCTCCAGACAGCGGAAAGTATGCACTGTCTCTGTCACTCGCTATAGAATAGACAAAGACAAAGCACAGATTTCGAATCCGATTCCGTTTCCGACGGGTTGTGAATCAGGGGTATGGTCAGGCTTTAATACAAAACATTTTTCTAACTAATTTTATTACAGAAATGAATTACTTACATCATAATATTCAACTAAAATGTAACTTTGGCATCAATAAAATAGGTACTCTTTTTAGGGTTCTGTACCCAAAGGGTAAAAACGGGACCCATCACTAAGACTTTGCTGTCTGTCTATCTGTCTGTCACCAGGCTGTATCTCAAGAACCGTGATAGCCAGAGAGTTGAAATTTTCACAGATGATGTATTTCTGTTGCCGCTACTATAACAACAAATACTAAAAACAGAATAAAATAAATATTTAAGGGGGCTCCCATACAACAAACGTGATTTTTTTTTGCCGTTTTTTGCTCGATATTAATAACGGCAACAGGTAGACGCTTGTAATATTCTTAGAATATTTAGTTCCTTCTATATTCACTTTAAAAATAAATAAATACCTAAATTAAAATTAAATAAATATTGAAGGGGGGCTCCCATACAACAAAAGTGATTTTTTCGCTCGATATTATTACCGGCAACAGGTAAACGCTTAAAATACTCAAAGAATATTTAGTTGTATACTCTGGTACGGAAACTTTCGTGCGCGAGTCCGACTCGCAATTGGCCGGTTTTTAGCGTAATAACTGCGTGGAAGGAATATACGCTGAATGATATTTATATATTCAGCCAAAGTATGCGCATTTGCATATTCATATATGTGCGTGCTTAGCATCTATAAGCTTCTTCCTAGCGCTTTCTAGTTTTATATAATTTTAAAAAGTAGTTCCTTTTGTAGTCAGAAAGGCTTTTTAATACATTTCATGCGTTTGTCAATATTATTATTTATTATAACTTATATAATAACAACCGAGATCATCGTATTAATGAAATTTTGTTCGAGATGCATTAGATGCAGGTTTTAGTCTCATCGGAGCTAGTGTTGGGATGGGTAAATTTTACTAATATAATACTTAGGTACTGCATTTTTAATAGAGATAGTTTGGCATAGCAACAAAGTTAAAAAAAAAATCAACCCCTCTTATTCCAAAACGTGGACTAAAATAGTCCTGGTTTAAAACTGGTGCTGTCACTTTCAATCCCCAAATGAAAGACAGAATTAGCATCAGTTTTAAACCAGGTCTAACTTTAGTTCACGTTTTGGAATAAGGGGGAACTGGTTTATCTTGAAATAAGCGCAAGTAAACAGAATAGATTTGTTGTTGTTCCAAAGAAAAGAACAAACCGTCTCGACCGAAATGTATTTATCACAATTTCGTTGCTAAGCCTATACAGGGTGTTAGGGGCACCGTTGCAAAAACTTTAACCATGGCTTCAGACTATCATGCTGAACAACGTACAGCAAGAATTTTTTGTCGGAAATTTAAAAAAAACTACTTTTCAACTATAGGAAAAATGCTTATATGGCTCGTGGTTTTTTACTATCACACATTTTTCCTATACTTAGAAAATTGCATTGTGAGTACATAAAAATAATATAAAATCTCAATATGGCTGTTTCATCTTAATCGATTGTTAAACATTTGTAAAAATGTTTCTTTCGGATGCGAGGGTTTCCTCACATTGATGAAGCAACGCTGGCCTACAGCGTAACAAGTGATAGCAAAATTCGACGAGTCGTGTAAGCCTTTCGGTAGCTTAGTTGGTCAGAGCATCGGGCCGGATTCCCGGAGGCGCGGGTTCGAATCCTGCCTGAAAGCTACTTATATGGCTCGTGGTTTTTTACTATCACACATTTTTCCTATACTTAGAAAATTGCATTGTGAGTGCATAAAAATAATATAAAATCTCTACTTTTCAACTACACAAAATTACTATACAAATACAAAGAATATACAAATTTAGCAACTAATCCGAACATTTTGTATGGAGAGTCGAAAGTACGTTGTTAAGCATGATGGCCTGAAGCACAGCCGTCTCTATCGTCTTCTACAAGCCATGCTATGATACGGAACCGCAACATTGCTGTGAACCGGTTTACTCCTCTGAGTACTAAATCCTATGGAGGTGGCATACCTACGAAAAAGTGAGGTGTAACTAAGTCACAATGTAAGAAAATCTTGGAATTCAACTTTAAACTTCTTCTAATTGTGGTATTAATCGGTCCAGCCGTTTCAGAGATTAGCCGGAACAAACAGACAGACAGACAAAAATTGAAAAACATGTCATTTTGGTATATGTACCGTATATTTAATCATATGCACGTAGTAAAAAGCGGTTATTTAATGTTACAAACAGTCACTCCAATTTTATTTATTTGTATAGATGTATAGAAGATATGCCCATCTCCATAGGATTCAGTACTCGAGGTTTACTCGCTGTTTACCTGTCAAACGCTGCAAACAGTGTCAAATCGGTTCACTTAAAACTACGTTGCCAACTTTATGCGCATGGCTTGTAGAAGACGATAGAGATGGCTGTGCCTGAAGCCATGGTTAAAGTTTTTGCAACGGTGCCCCTAACACCCTGTATGTGGTTCACTCGAATTAATGAACACTTTCATCCCCTAGTATAGTATATAGAGGTATAATTAATTAAAAATTAAGGGTGTATAGTGGTTTGACAAACTAGCTTCGAGTATTTCCGGCATAGCGCTTTACTGCCACGCATGCGCACTGCCCGCTCGCTGCGTGCGCGCTATCTCTCTTCTCAAATCTCGTTCATGAGCAGTCGCTTCCCTCAGCTCATCCTCACGAGTTTTGGCGGCTTCTAACTGCTGCTGCTGCACACGAAGACTGTTCAACTGCGACTGCAGCGCGGTCATTGTAGAATACGATGAGTTTTTGAACTGTAATTAATAACAAAATAACGTGGTGAGAGTGAGACTATGGGGAGAATTTGACGGTCTTCGTGGTCGAGTGGCGTAAGCACCGGTGATGCAAAGTGACATCACTATAAGTCTGTATAATATAGCTTGATTAAAATGACAGCTCAATCGTGCAATGCAAAACGTTGCTTCTGTACAGGGATAGGGTCTATTTTTCCAGCATAAGCTACATCTGTCTGATTCTGTTTTTCTTGAGCCTTATTCCAATAGCATAAAGATCTTTTTTCGTTGCACGAATGCGCTGTCATTTTATTCAAGCTATATTTTACGGACTATAATGATTGTGTGAAGGCCATTTGTCTATACTAATATTATAGAGAGAAAAGATTTGTTTGTTTGTTTGCATTGAATAGGCTCCAAAACTACGGGACCGATTAAGAATTCTACTAATATTATAAATGTGAAAGTTTAGATGTTTGTATGTTTGTTACTCAATCACGCCAAAACGGCTGAATGGATTTGGCTGGAATTTGGGAGCTTTGGGACACCTGGAGAAGAACCTGGAAAGCTATTATGAAATAAAACAGATAGAAGAAAAAAATGCCCTTGATGAGGTCCTTGCTGGGTTTTCTCGTTAGAAACGCCATCAGTTCGAAAATCCTACGGCAGCAAACCCTGCAGCAGCGGCTAGATTTTCGAACTGATGGCATAACTTTTTTGACGTACAGAAGTGTTTGTACTTAATTGTAACAGCATAGCAAGACTGAATGAATGTTATTAGATTTGAATTTTACAGTCATCATACCTGCGTCTCTCTCTCCTTGCTCCTGACCTCCTGGTGGAAGCTGTCCATCTGGTCTACGATCCTCTCCCGCTCGAGCACGTTGGCTTTCTGCTGCATTCTGTTCGCCTCTATCTTCTCTTCTAGCTGCCTTCGCAGAGTCGTCATCACTTCTTTCATCAGTATGGAACGGGCTTCGCGCTCTTTCGCCCATAGCTAAGACACAAATAAAAGAATAATTATTCGAGGTTTTTATATTTTTATCACCAATTTATTGTATTACAACAATAGATTATTGTTTTTATTACTTATGTATACTGAGAACTGAATTAAATTGTCATAATAATGACATGACCAATAATTTAAATACTTATACATAACATTATGACATTGAATTTCATTATTTTAACCGTACCAATCTATGTCTTTTTGATAATTTTAATTTCCATAATTTCGCTGTATAATCAGCGAAACATGCCGACCTATGTAAGCCATTATGACAACTTTGTAACCATGTTTCTAGCAAATTAAATATTATTCTTATTCTTATTCCGGAAGAAGTGCGCTTCCACCTTTAGCCTTATCTTTACTCACCTCATAAAAAAATCTTTAAGCAAAAGTGTGCACGTTTATATGAAAGTGTCGGTGAGTTTAGTTCAAAGCGGATAAAAAATAAGGCAGTTCTTTACCTTGTCTTGTTTGTCGTTTATCTGCCTCGCCTCCCCATCATACATGGCCTCTATATTCTTCTGTCTCTGGCGCTCTTTCTCTCTGTACTCTTCTAACTCATGCAATGCCGTATCTAGGATACGTTTATAAATCGTTGGCTTTTCTTGTTCACTCTCTATGTCCTGGAAAAAAAAATAAGTTGTTAAAATATCATTCAACTAGAGGCTTCCCGCGGTTTTACCCGCGTGGTATTCGTTCCAGGGGTGTATCGGGAAAAAATATAGCCTGTGTTGCTCGGGAATCTGGCTTTCAACTGGTGAATGAATTTTCAAAATCTATTCAGTAAAGGAAAAATGGTAATAGTAAAAACCACCAGCTCTGCAAGTAACTTACAGGCAGGATGGAAATTTTACATTACTCCATCTGGTCCCAAACTAAGCAGAGAGCTGAGAGGACGAAAAGCAATGGGTGCAGTAAGTACTTAAATAGTTGTATCTGTCTGGTATTGTTTGTTTATCAAAATCCTCGCGGTTTCACCCGCGTGGCACCCGTTCCCGTGGCAATATCGGGATAAAATATAGCCTATGTCACTCAGGAAGAATGTAGCTTAGCTTTCTAATGGTGACTAGTGGTCTTTCTAAGAATTTTCTAAATCAGTCCAGTAGTTTCGGAGCCTATTCGATGCAAACAAACAAACAATCAAATCTTTCCTCTTTATAATATATATAGAGTAACTAGTATAGACTAAGTAAAACGACATACCTTTAAAATTGCCTTTCGCATTCTCGCCAACATTTCTAAATCTAACTCTATCTCCTTTATGACGGATATAACTTTTCTCTTAAGCTTATATTTATGAAGGCCCATATTAATAATATTTGCGTCCCTTTCTGCCACCAAACGAGCATGTTCCTTTTCTCTTTCACTCGATATGAATAGAAGTTCATCTAGAATAAGTTTCTCTCTTTCTTCCATTTTCCGCAAGCGCTTTACTGCCGTCTCTTTTTCGCTCAACTCTGCTATTTGGCCTTCTAAACTTTCTCTGAGCTCCTGGAAGAAATATTTTGCCTTTTAGTTTTAACTTTCATATGTTATACATAAAGATACTTTCTAACAGAAATTAACGTATGATACAATAATTCTATGTTGTAACAGTGTATTTGTTACCGCAAATGTGTGATATACTATTCCTATGAAACAGGTTTCTATTCCTAGGTTGTTCTATACTACTCGTAGGACGAGTATACATTTAAATATCCTACATTTCCTGTGACATATTCAATAAGTTCTGTGACAGAACGATCTGATAGTTGCCTGAACTCAAAGGCCAGTGCTGTTCTTAACTTATGGCGCTGCTAAAATCTTTTGCTTGCGTTCGCATTGGCGTAAATGTTTGCTAAATGTTTGCCTTCTCCCTCACACGCGCTATCATCGTGGCGCATCGGCAGTCTCACTCACTCGAGCAATGCGAATGCGGCCACACAATGCCCCTTGCCACTTCGCGCGACACTTTCCTTGCGACTCAACGATATTGTAGCTGCGACATAATGCACATCAATGTTCTAATAGAGTATTTTTCACTTCAAGCACATTTCTAACATGGACCCTAGACAGTGAAGGTAAAGATGTAAATAAATTAAAAACACCATATTATTTATTTCTAACTTACTAACCTTCATTTGTAGCTCCTTCTCTTTCAACCTCTCTTCTTCTACCTTTATTTGCTTCCGTAGCATTTCATCTCGTTCTTGCAGTATTTTACGCGTTTCTTCTTCTTCTTTCTTCTTCTGTAATTCTTTCTCTACTATTTGCTCCATCCTGTAAGTTGTTCTTACATTAGGTACATAGTTATATTTTTCAATTATCAAGTAGCCACGGTATATCTGTGTTTTAGTAAATAAATTTCGCATACTATAGCACTTATTTAGATATGATTCCGATATAAGTATGTTAAACAAATGCCAACAGAAACATGAGATTTCAGCCCATTGGCAAGGTGACCCAGATGCTTATCTTTCGTCTATATTCATTGGTTAATCTGTTGTAACATAGACATCCTATCCTACTTATAATATTATAAATATGAAAGTTTAAGCTGTTTGGATGTTTAGATGCTTGGATGTTTGGATGTTTGTTGCTCAATTACGCCGAAACGGCTGATCGGATTTGGCTGAAATTTGGGAAACGGATACTTTGTAGCCTGGACAGAAACATGGGCTCCTTCTAACCCGGAAAAATATCACATTCCCGCGGGGTAACGGTTAGGCCAAGATGGATAATGTTTCCCAAGTTATAGAACGGAATCTATAACGTGGCTAAGGTCCCGCCCGGTAGGTAAAAAGTGTATATTTATATAATATACTATAATTATCTATCATACGTTTGATCAAATATGCATGGTTATATTTCTTTGTACCTTATCAAAATACACTTTATATTGGACCAATCGCGAATTGGACCAACCGCGAATTGGACCAAACGCGAATTGGACCAACTGCAAATTTGACCAACCGCGAATTGGACCAACTGCGAATTAGGCCAACGGCGAATTGGACCAACCGAGAATTGGACCAACCGCGAATAATGTGAATTAGACTAATCGTGAATTGGACCAAATGCGCCTAAAGGGGCGGCCCGTAGTTCGGGATGGCGCAGCCGCCACGCGTGGTGGAACCGCACCTAACACTATGGCTGGGTTGATCCCTTGTAATATGGTCACTATACACCACAACTTACCACGCTGACTTGCACCGCCCATTAGCGACGTAGGCCGTGGCGGCCCGGAGTTCGGGCTGGCGCAGCCGCCATACGTGGTGCAGTCACAGCTAACACTATGGCTGGGTTGACCCCTTGTTATATGGTCACTATACACCACAACTTACCACGCTGACTTGCACCGCTCGTTGACGACGTAGGCGGTGGCGGCCTGTAGTTCGGGCTGGCGCAGCCGCCACGCGTGGTGGAGCCGCAGCTAACACTATGGCTGGGTTGATCCCCTGTTATATGGTCACTATACACCACAACTTACCACGCTGACTTGCACCGCTCGTTGACGAAGTAGGCGGTGGCGGCCTGTAGTTCGGGCTGGCGCAGCCGCCACGCGTGGTGCAGCCGCAGCTAACACTATGGCTGGGTTGATCCCCTGTTATATGGTCACTATACACCACAAACCACAACTTACCACGCTGACTTGCACCGCTCGTTGACGACGTAGGCGGTGGCGGCCTGTAGTTCGGGCTGGCGCAGCCGCCACGCGTGGTGGAGTCGCAGCTAGCGCTATCGCTGGGTTGATCCCTTGTTATATGGTCACTATACACCACAACTTACCACGCTGACTTGCACCGCCCATTAGCGACGTAGGCCGTGGCGGCCCGGAGTTCGGGCTGGCGCAGCCGCCATACGTGGTGCAGTCACAGCTAACACTATGGCTGGGTTGACCCCTTGTTATATGGTCACTATACACCACAACTTACCACGCTGACTTGCACCGCCCGTTGGGGACTTAGGCAGTGGCGGCCCGGAGTTCGGGCTGGCGCAGCCGCCACGCGTGGTGTAGCTACAGCCAACACTATGGCTGGGTTGACCCCCTGTTATATGGTCACTAATACACCACAACAGCTCACTACGCTGACTTGCACCGCCCATTAGCGACGTAGGCCCTGGCGGCACGCAGCTTGGGCTGCCGCAGCCGCCACGCGTGGTGCAGCCACAGCTAACACTATGGCTGGGTTGATCCCCTGTTATATGGTCACTATAAACCACAACTTACCACGCTGACTTGCACCGCCCATTGGCGACGTAGGCGGTGGGGGCCCGTAGTTCGGGTTGCCGCAGCCGCCATACCTGGTGCAGCCAAAGCTAACACTATGGCTGGGGTGATCCCCTGTTATATGGTCACTATACACCACAACTTACCACGCTGACTTGCACCGCCCGTTGGCGACGTAGGCGATGACGGCCCGTAGTTCGGGCTGCCGCAGCCGCCACGCGTGGTGGAGTCACAGCTAACGCTATGGTTGGATTGATCCCCTGTTATATGGTCACTATCATACCTACACCACAACTCACCACGCTGACTTGCACCGCCCATTGGCGACGTAGGCGGTGGCGGCCCTTAGTTCGGGCTGGCGCAGCCGCCACGCGTGGTGCAGCCGCAACTCGGCCTCGTGACGACGCAGCTGCTCCTCCTTGTCCACTATGCCTTGGTTGATCTCTTGTAACGTGGACGTTGATACATTGTTCAAATATGACCTGGGAAAGAAATTGTTAATCTCTTTAAACTTGCTTAATCTATTTTAGTTTTAGTTAATGGGTAGTTATGAATGCTAATATATGAGAAATCCATGTAGTAAACAATCGTTGTGAAATACCTAAGACAAAAAATACTGAAAAAAACAACAAGAAAACTATGCTATAGTACTAACTATTATTAGTAGTTAAAATCTTACCCATTCTGGTAAAGCTTGGGCTTCTGTGCGAGGGCCTTCAGCTCTTGTTGGTACTGCATGTTTTCCTGGAACAGCATCAGCTCCAACTTCTTACGACGCTCTTCTAGCTGGCTGAGAAAACATTATTAAATACTGTAAGTAACTGTAAGACTTATAAAAATATTAAATTATGAGAAAACTTTCATCCTCGCACCAATTTTGAGACTAATATTTTGACGACGTACCAGTTTTCAGAGTGCCGCTATCTCTGGAGGTCCCCGGGTTCGATTCCCGGTCGGGTAAATTTGTCTACTGCAGTAAATCTATACTAATATTATAAAGAGGAAAGCTTTACATAAACACATCTTAGATTTCTGAGTGAACTGTTCATTTCCAAAATCAAAGAAGTTTTGCAAAATCCGTGAAAGTGTTTTATTTAGAGGAAAGATTTGATTGTTTGTTTCTTTGTTTGCATCGAATAGGCTCCGAAACTACTGGACCGATTTAAAAATTCTTTCAACATTAGAAAGCTACATTCTTCCCGAGTGACATAGGCTATATTTTACCCCGATATTCCCACGGGAACGGGTACCACGCGGGTGAAACCGCGAGGATCCGCTAGTACTAATATATTTTTTTTATGCCAATTAGTATAATCCTTGAACAAAATGACAAGCAAGAATTAACATTGATGTTACAAAATATTTTTTCATACAAAGGTAACTTCTTGTAGCTTTTAGGTTTTTTTGAACACAAAAAGCAAAATTATTTTTATTCTTATGTTTCATCATCAGCCATTTAATGTCCCCACTGCTGGGGCACTAGCCTTCCTTATGGATGGATAAGGAGAATGGGCCATGAATGCAAACTGCAAATGCAGCACGGAGGAGCTTGAGATGGAAGTTTTTGGTCACCCGTCTCGTGACCGACCATTGCAAAAGTTGCTTGACTTCAACTATCGTCGGCCGAGTGCGCTAACCACTGCGCCACGGAAACCTCTCTTATGTTAAGCCATAGATAACTGAAATTAACAGTAAGTACTCACGCAGCCCTGATTTTCTTTTCACTGAGCAGCTCGGCTTCCCTGTTAGCTCTTTCATAGTAGCCTTCTGTTGTCCACTGCTCGTGGCGACGGGACTTGTTAGTGTGGGCTTCAAAATAGTGCGCTATCTGTAGGAAATAAAACACAAAATTAGATAATCATTAGACTAGAAAACTCAAAACTGTGATGTTATTTCACGGAGGGACTATCAGAAACCTTTTGCAATCCAGTTTATTTGATACAGGAAGAATGTAACTTTCGATTACTGAAAGAATTTATAAATAGGCACAGTAGTTTTGAGTTTATTCGTTACAAGCAAACAAAAAAGTAAAAATATTAACTATCTTTCCTCTTTATAATATTACTAGCGTATCCACGAGGTTTTTTCCGGGTGGTACCCGTTCCCGCGTGAATATTGGGATAAAATATAGTCTATGTTAGTCAGGGATAATGTAGCATTCTATAATATAATTCCTTTCCTTTTTCTTTTTACAATATAAGTACAGACTAGGGACTGAGTTAGATTTGTTGAAACTTAAGTATCATGTATTGTATTGCTTTAAGGCAGAGTATTTCCTCAAGGAAACCAAGTAGTAGGTATGTACTTACCTACAATTATAATAATGGTTTTCCCTAAGCTAAAATTATGCTTTAAATATTGTGGAGAGGAGAGTTAAGCACATCTTAGATTTGAAATGAAATGAATGAAATCATCATGTCACACCGAACGACGCCCACTGCTGGGCATAGGCATATGGAAATACAATTGTTGTTTCACTAAAATTATAAGAAATACTTTGGTATCTCTGATAAACATTAGTTAAAAACAATCAAAAAAGTTATATACTTAACTAACTAAAGTTAGAACTATCACTAAATAAATAAAATTATTCTAAGCACAACAAAAGTTTTGAAGTAATTCTGATATAGTATTAACTAGGGAAATTAGGTACCTTTTTCAGTTCTTCAGCACGGCGAAGCTCATTATCACGGCGTTGAGCTGCCAATGCTTGAAGTTGCCATTGTGGCCGGGGGCGAGACATATTCTATTTATGAATAAAACCAAATATTGTACTTATACTTTTTATGTAAGTACACAAGGAACTAAGACCGATATTTTAGAATAAGATCTTACTCTTGACGTTAATTAAAATTTATATTTGTAATTTCATATAAGTATTTAAATTAAATACCTACTAAATTCCGTTCATTCAAAACATTTGAAATATAGAAATTGTGAAAAAAAGGAAAGTTTGAACGACGGCTTTTAAAGTGTAAAAAGAAATACCGGTAAACTAGGGTTACTTTGATTCGAGGGGGTGACTTTGTTGACAACGCTTGTTGGACTGAACTATTTATTGTTTTCATTTTTTTCAACTGGCCTTTGGTAACCTTAATATGACTATAGATAGAATGCCCATTTTTTACTTAATTACGAATAATACTGTTTTTATACCACATCATAAATTATCAAAGTAGCCCCATTTTTTCCTGAAGTAACCCCAATCTACGGTACTAATACAATTTGACAAATTTTAAGACCTACACCCAAAAGAAGGGAAGCTTACCTATTTGGTTAGATTGTGGCTTGCTTGACACTACAATCCCCAACAGCTTACTGTTTGATCTTAAACACCTTAGAACACAACAAAGTGACTCACTCGTGAGATCAATACCACGACTTCTGATCCTAAACACCAAATACACCAATTTCATGCATTATTCAACGTCGCAAATGAGTGCCATGTGGGTGTGCAATATCGCTCGTAATTGAAACATACGAGGTCATACCTATTACGGGTCGCTCAATTTATTTCCTGAATCACTTTATTGGAAACAATCACGCCAATTTAAATTTTAAACGCAACGTGTGACTTGCAGTTTGACTTGACACGAAGAGACGCGAAAGAAACAAAGTAGTAGTGTTTTCGTCCTTTTCGGGACCGGCGAAGGTCTAAGCCATACTGCCAGTTCTTCAGTGTTGGTTTCTTAAACTTGTTTAATTAAAAGGCAAAGCCAAATCTTGAGTCTTTTTAGTATTTTTTAAGGCAAAAAGCCAAATCTTATATTATCTTTTTTGTAAAATTGAATTCCAGTTGAAAGTCATATCCGAGTTAAGTAGTAGTCATATCCGGTTTGTCTCACATCAAATTTCTCCAAGAGTGGAGATAATATATTCATATATGGGGATGAAATTTTCAGGGCGAGCTAGGATGTCCTGTAGTGATGGCGGGATGGTTTTATGTGTTTTTAAGAGCTGATCTATTAATAACAGTCGCTGTATATTGAACGCCGGGCATGTGAAAAAGATGTGTTCCAGAGTTTGATCTTGCTGTGAAGTGCATTCAGTGCATACTGGGGATGATATTATGCGCATACGACACAAATGGGCTTTAAATCTGCAGTGTCCAAATCTCAGCCTGTTTATCTGCGTGTAAAACTTCCTTTGCAGATAGTTACCGGATACAGCGAACCAGGGTTTTCGGCCAACTTCTTTATTTATTCCAGCATACCATGCTCCTTTTGATTGGATGATAATTTCCCTTTCTTCAATCCATTGGTTATTGATTTTCTTACGATATTCAGGAAGCAGATCTTGCCAAGGGGTTGGAATGTTTTTAATGTTGCCACCCAGAGAATTCGTTAGTCTGGCAAGATAATCGGCATTTTCGTTGCCTGTCACACCGACATGTGCTGGGGTCCATACAAACTTTACTTTCTTGTTGTTATCTGCTAAATTTTGCATTATTTCTTTGATCTCAAATAGTATATAATGTGAATTGTGGAATCCTGGATTACCTAGTGCATTTAACACAGACATGCTATCAGAAACTATTAGAAATCTACCTTTGTCAGAGCACATAACATCAGTTTGTATGTAGTGTAAGGCCAACAGGATTGCTGTGGCTTCAGCTGAGAAAACGCTAAAATTAGCTGATAAGCGATTACCTTTTCCGTACTTTAAATTTTTATGGTAATACGCTGCTGAAACTCCACTATCACTTTTCGATCCATCCGTGTAAATTACTTGGTATTCTTGCCAATCTGATAATTTTTCATAAACTGCCTCTTTGGTTCGGAGACCATGATCAATATCTATTTCTAATGGAGGAAATTTACTTTCATAAGAACCACAGTAGCAAGCCCAGTTTTCATGGCTTTTTATATTATTTTCTAGTTCAATATATGCTGATGTTTCTTGAAAATCATGTAGAATAAATGGGCATTTACAATTTGATGAAGAAGCATGTAAAGTGTGAATACTATTACTTTTTAGTTTGTTCAAAAGAATGTGATTATTTACACTGTGTAGTTTAAGAATAAATTTAAATTTTAAGTATTTAAACCTTAATAATAGGGATGAGATATTGCATTCTATTTGCATTGATATAATAGGTGTAGTGTTCATTGCCCCTGTGATAAGTCTAAGATTTTTATTTTGAATCTTTTCCAGTTTATTTACAAGAACAGCAATAGAGGAATAACATAGGAAACTATATTCAAAATGAGAACGAACAATGGATTTGTACAACATGAGTAAAATTTTTGGATCAGCTCCCCAGAATGTTTGGGCTAGGGACTTTAAGATATTAAATGCTCTTAATGCTCTGTCTGCCAAGCCAGAAACATGTTTAACCCATGAAAGGTTCCGTGTAAAAATGACTCCTAAGAATTTGGCCTCATCACTGACAGGAAGTAAATTACCATCATACAAAATATTTGTGAGTAAAATCTTTGATTTACTAAATACTACAACATTAGTTTTACTTAGGTTAACTTCTAACTTTAAATAATCAAAATAGGCTTTCAATCTTATCAATGCATTATTAAGTTTTTGTTCTACTTGATGCATGTTTTTGCCGGTGCAATAGACTGTGAGATCATCAGCATACTGCAAATTTTGTATATCATTTCCTAATATATTATTTAACTTATGAATGTATAAAATGAATAATAATGGACTTAATATTCCACCTTGACAAACGCCTTTATTGGATGATTGTGGTCCATATAAATTATTTTGAAATTTAACAAACACATCTCTTTTATTTAAGAAATTAAATATCCATCTAATTAATTTTTCAGGGAAGCCCAGTGAAAACAGCTCATTCGCAAGAACTTTATGATCAACATTATTGAAGGCGCCCGTTATATCAAAGAAAATACACACTATGAAATTACCATTAGCTAAAGCATTATGTACATCTAAATACAAGTGATTCAAACTTTCAATTGCTGAACGACCTCTTCTGAAACCAAACTGATTATAAGGCAATAAATTATTATGTTCTATAAAGTATTCCAGTCTTTGTTTTATCAATTGCTCAAATAACTTGGCTGCACAGGATGTTAGTGCTATGGGTCTATATGAGTCATGATGATTTTTAGCTTTGCCTGGTTTAAGAATAGGGACAAGGCAATCAACTTTCCAGGATTTTGGAATAATTAGTTTGTTCCATAATGCATTAAAAATATTAAGAACTATTTTATGACCCATTATACTAAGATTCTTAAACATTTTGTAAGATATATGGTCTAAACCAAAGGCAGTGTCTTTACGAGAATCTATGGCAGCTATTAATTCAATTAAAGTAAAGGGTTTCATGAAAAAATTTTCAGTATCAGAATTATAATCAGAATGGTCGCTTAATGGTTGAGATTGTGTATTAGAGGTGTACTTATCTAAAAACGACTGGATCCAACTGTTAGAATTGAAATTACTGGGGTGACTGCAGTATGATTTATTAAATTTTCTTATGTTAGCCCATACCAAAGATAGAGGTGTCTGACGATTGAATGTGTTACATAGTTCGAACCACGCATTTTTCCTTTCCTTACTAATTATTAGTTTTTTCTGTGCTTGTTTCTTTTTAAATTGTATGTAATTTTGCTCAGTAGGGTTATGTTTAAATTCTATATAAGCAGATTTACATGTTGCTACAGCTTGTGTGCATATATCGTTCCACCAAGGGAGTTTTAACTTTCTTTTTTTATTTTGTCTATGTGATGGTTGATGTACTGGTTTTCGAAAAGAATTTGCCTCATCTACACATTCTAATAAAATTTCAGAAAGCAAATTATAACATGTTTCTGGATCATTTATGTTAAAGTTACAGTTACTTATTGAAACATCTGTCAACTGCTTAAATTTTTTCCAATCAACAGTCTTATAATTTGGTTTCAAATAATTTACATTTATGTTAGCACTATTGTTTATATTTACAGGATTACATAATAAATTAGTAAGGACGGGAAAATGATAACTGCACAGAGAATCATCATGCACTTTCCAATTACATCGTAAAGCTAAAGTGGGAGAAACTATTGTAAGATCTAAAGCGTTAGACCGCCAGTTATGTGAACCAACTGTTGTTAGTGAACCATCATTTAAAAGGCACAGATTGTTATCATTTATGGCATCTAACAGTGTTGACCCTCGCGTGTCTGTAGATGCACAACCCCACATAGTGTGATGTGCATTGAAATCGCCGGCTAATATTAAGGGCTTGGGTATAGACTTCACTAAGTTATCAAGGTGTGTGTAGGTAAAGTTACAAGGAGTAGCAGATGTGGGACTATAAAAACTAACTATTGATAAAGTTTCATTGTTAATTTGTAATGTAATAGCAATATTTTGTAAAGAATTGTCATAATATGTTTGTAATTTTTGATAGGGCAGGTAATCTCGGATTAAAATAGCAACACCATTGTGTTTAGAACCTATGTCTAATCTTTCTATTTTATAGCCTCTTATGTTTAAAGTTTTTGTGCATTGGAGCCAAGTCTCGGAAATGAGACCAATATGAATATCATTTTGATAGAGATATTGTGTGAAGACATGTCTATGGCTTAACAAACTTTGAGCATTCCATTGAATAATGTTAAGCTGATCCATTAATTATAGTACTTTTGTTATTGTTCGACTTACTGGAGTTAAATGTTTCTAATAGAACAGATTTAATAGTCTCCGATGTTAATGGGGGTGAGTTTTCTGTAGATGATTTTTGAGTATATAGTTTAAGTATAGTGGAAATAATTAAATTAAGTATCACGTCTGATTGTAACAAGTTTTGTACGTGTTTTTCTGGTTTAGATGATAAGTCTGGAAAATTCTTTTTATTAAAAACATCAGCATATGATCTTTTTTGATATTTTGCATTATTTTTTTCAATTTCATCTTTTCTTTTAGGGCATTCTGAAGAAATAGATATGTGGTTTCCCTTGCAGTGAATGCATACGGCTTCTTTCATTGCTTTAGTACACTGTTTAAAATGGTGATTCTCGCCACAAATTGAGCACTTCTGTGCATTCTTGCAATATTTGCCAATGTGACCATAGCGAAGGCAACGTAAGCATTGACTCACAGGAGGAATGTACTGACTTACCTCAAAATACCAGCTGTTGATATCAACACTATCTGGAAGGGTTGGGCAGGAGAATGTGATGGCAACTGTCTGGGTAGGTATTAGTATGGGGTTTTCATCTTCGTCACGCCCGCGCCGCATCAGCCGACGCACAGACACGACATCCCTGGAGCTGGATATGCCATTATATATGTTGTAATTTGACATATAAGACGGGACGCCTCGGATAACGCCCGTAATCTCCGTTAGTGAAGCTGGTATTGTCGATTTTATATTAAGTTCGGCAGTCGATTTCGTGTTATTTAAAGCCATATTGGCCAACCCTGGCCGCTCGAAGATAGCAGCAACTTTGTAGCGGTTAATCCTTTTAAAACGTTTGATACCTTTGTTATGCCTTTTAAGAACTGCGCCAAGAGCCATTAAGTCCCTATCGCCTATAGGTTTTCCTTCATCCATGCTCTCATAAATAACAAGGTATTCGAAATTTCCCCCATCTTCAGGGTACTGACGGGTGTAATTTTCGATTTTAAATGGCTTGTATTTATCTACATCATTTTCGTCGGAGTCGGATTCAGTAGGTACTGGATCCCCATCCAATTTAGGTTTTTTTCTTTTCCCCATTACTGAACCGACCTCCGATTAACACTATTTATTTACACTATTTATATACTTTATTTATTTACACTTTACACAACAAAATATACAATATACACAATATTTATAATTAATTTGCAAAAACTTTAAAAATCGCGCTCAACTTTTCAAAAGCCCGCCAAAAAGTCCGCGAAAGAAACAAAACAAACCTGCGTCAAAGTGACAGTTGCAAGTTGCTAGGCAACAGGTTCCGAAATGTGCTTTTGTTAGCCGCTACACACGTTCCGATCCGACCGCCGATTTTGTGCGGACGAACTTCGCTGCAAAACTGGGACCGTAGTCGAGTCATGATGGAATCGAGTGATAGGGGCGGGGCTAACCGAAGTTTCGGATTTGCGTTTCAGAGTAGGCATCCTAGTTCTGGGGGGCTACCGGCTAAAAAATATACAGCGCCATCTATCAGCACAACTAGAAGCAGAATTGATACATAAAAGCATTAAAATTTTAAACACGTTACCTGCTGCTATATAATAGCCGCGACACACGCTCCTATCCGACCGCCGATTTGGTGCGGGCGAACTTCACTGCAGATCTGGTGGCCTACCACAAGCTCTAATAGCAGTTATTTTTAAGTTGAGAGAGTGAGACGCCGCTCTATACGCCGTATAGCGGCGTCTCACTCTCTCAACTTAAAAATAACTGCTATAAGAGCTTGTGGTAGGTAGGCTGATCCGCGCCTACACACGTTCAAACCAAATCTGCCGCACCAAATCGGTCGGCGCTACACACGTTCCGATTTGGTCTGGCAGACCTCTAGCTGTTGTTGCAGTGTTGCCAGGCACTGCTAATCTCCCAATATTATTATAATTTATAAATACTGAAAACATCAATTTGCTTGCAATAAATAAATTAAAAAGAAAAATATTTTCGGTTTTTAATGTTTTATTACTATAAAAAAACAATTTCATTAATTTTTAATGTTCTGTTATTTTCATTAAAATACTAAAACATTCTAAATATTTACTAAAATCAGCACTTATTGATGAGATGATGAGATGTTATGCCATTTTTGTATATATTTAGTTTTACGACAAATTGCTAGTTTTTAAACAAAATATTCTAAAAAAAACAAATAGATAAATAGAATCTTTTCATAAATGGCCATATTTAAACCTTTCGTTCGTTCAGTCCTACGTAAAACTCATGAACGAACATTAAATTGAATCCTCTGAAAATCCCTTAAACGTAATTTACCTGCTTTAAATATTTCCGCTTTTACATATTTTCTCCCTAAATCTAGGGGAAAACCTTCAAAATTTTCAACACTGCCAAGTTGGTCCGGTCGGAAGCTTACACACGTTCCGATTTGGTAGGAAGTGAAGTTCGTGCGAACCAAATCCGGCCGACCGCGTCAAACACGAATAATAATAATTATGGTCGGACGACTACGCTATACACGTCCAGATTTGGTCTGGAGCAGACCAAATCGGCGGTCGGATCGGAACGTGTGTAGATGCTATAATAGATGTCGCTACTTTAATAGTGTCTACACACGTCCCGAACCGATCGCCGATTTGGTCAGCTCCGAACCAAATCTGCCCCCTGAATCCCCTGATTCACAAAGCGTCGGAAACGGAATCGGATTCGAATTCTGTGCTTTGTATTTGTCTATTCTATAGTGAGTGACAGAGACAGGGCATACATTCCACTGTCGGTCGGGAGCGTTTCCGACAGTTCGTGAATCAGGGGGTTGGACGCTAGCGCAGTCGTCCGACCATAATTTATTATTATTCGTCTTTGACGCGGTTTGTCTGGCCGGATTGGGTTTGCAGTTCGCACGAACTTCACTTCCTACCAAATCGGAACGTGTGTAGGCTCCCTATCGGACGAACCATTTTAGGCAGTGTTGACAATTTTGGAGGTTTTCCCTAAGTTTTCCCTTAGATTTAGGTAGAAAATATGTAAAAGCGGAAATCTTTAAGGCAGACAGAATACGTTTGAGGGATTTCCAAAGGATTTAAAATACTTAATGCTCGATCATGACTTTTGCGTAGGATTAAACGAACGAAAGGTTTAATAAGGCTATTTATGCAAAGATTTTTTTTATCTATTAGTTTTTTTTTCGAATATTTTATTTATTAACCTGCATTTAAAGAAGGCATAACACATCATCACTACATAGTATAAAACAAAGTCGCTTTCTCTGTCCCTATGTCCCTTTGTATGCTTAAATCTTTGAAACTACGCAACGGATTTTGATGCGTTTTTTTTAATAGATAGAGTGATTCAAGAGGAAGGTTTATATGTACTTTTTATCCCGATATTCCTACGGGAACGGGAACCACGCGGGTGAAACCGCGGGCGGCCGCTAGTTATCAATAAATACTGCTTTAAATAAATATTTAGCAAGTTTACAGTGCCACAAACTTTCTGTTCCGGTGACCAAAATGTGAAACTAACGTGTTTTTTTAATGTCATTTTGCTGTCAATTTTTTTTTTTATTGAGGAACAAACAGTTACACTTATACAAATGACATAAAAAACTTATTATTTAATAAACCCTTCCCTAAATTAACAAAGGATTAGGTAAATAAAAACGAACTAAAAATAATAAAAAAAATGAAAGAACAATTATTTTGCTAAAAAGTTTTGAAATAAGATGCGCACTGCGCTTTTCTAGATACGAGCAATATTGCAAACATACTATGTACTTGTACAAAAATAATAAAAAAATAACTTATAAGTTTTTTATGTCATTTGTATAAGTAAGTGTAAATAAATAAAAAGAAAAAAAACTACTTGACAGCAAAATGACATTAAAAAAACACGTTAGTTTCAGATTTTGGTCACCTGAACAGAAAGTTTGTGGCACTGTAAACTTGCTAAATATTTATTTAAAGCAGTATTTATTGATGATGTGTTATGCCTTCTTTAAATGCAGGTTAATAAATAAAATATTCGAAAAAAAAAACTAATAGATAAAAAAAATCTTTGCATAAATAGCCTTATTAAACCTTTCGTTCGTTTAATCCTACGCAAAAGTCATGATCGAGCATTAAGTATTTTAAATCCTTTGGAAATCCCTCAAACGTATTCTGTCTGCCTTAAAGATTTCCGCTTTTACATATTTTCTACCTAAATCTAAGGGAAAACTTAGGGAAAACCTCCAAAATTGTCAACACTGCCTAAAATGGTTCGTCCGATAGGGAGCCTACACACGTTCCGATTTGGTAGGAAGTGAAGTTCGTGCGAACTGCAAACCCAATCCGGCCAGACAAACCGCGTCAAAGACGAATAATAATAAATTATGGTCGGACGACTGCGCTAGCGTCCAACCCCCTGATTCACGAACTGTCGGAAACGCTCCCGACCGACAGTGGAATGTATGCCCTGTCTCTGTCACTCACTATAGAATAGACAAATACAAAGCACAGAATTCGAATCCGATTCCGTTTCCGACGCTTTGTGAATCAGGGGATTCAGGGGGCAGATTTGGTTCGGAGCTGACCAAATCGGCGATCGGTTCGGCACGTGTGTAGACACTATTAAAGTAGCGACATCTATTATATAGCAGTGGTAACGTGTTTAAAATTTTAATGCTTTTATGTATCAATTCTGCTTCTAGTTGTGCTGATAGATGGCGCTGTCTGAAATTTTTCTACAAGGAAAATCTTTTTAATTTATAAAATCTCCATTTTTCGGATAGAAAAAACTTTATGCAGTTTTTGTTTATATTTGGTAGGTAGGTCTAAAATATGTCCTAGGCACTGACCTCTTAATAATAGAGGTCAGTGGTCCTAGGCCATAGGTTCTAGGCTATTTTTTATCCCAAAATTCAAAGGGAGAGCCGCGGGACGCAGAATTAATCTATCCATACAAATAAATAAAAGTGGAGTGTCTGTTTGTCTTCGGTACATATACCAAAATATTTTTTTTTACCATTTTTATCTGTCTGTTTGTTCCGGCTAATCTGATTTTGACGGGACTTTCACTGGCAGGTACCATAGCTGATGTAATAAGGAATAACTTAGGCTAGGCTACTTTTTATCCCGATATTCCCACGGGAAGGAGAACCACGCGGGTGAAACCGGCGGCGGCCGCTAATCTTAATATATAAAATTCAAAAACCAGAACGAGACAAAAAGCGAGATGGCGCTCTACGAAGCTTTCTCGACACGTTGCTCTTAAATGTAATTCGATTCCTTGATCACGGGAATCGCGAAAAAATCAAGAAAATACGACATTGGATGTAGGTATAACTTTTGTAATACCTATAAGCAAAATAAAATCGCAAGTTTTTGATCTCTCTTTTAGGCGCCAAAAACGCCCCAGTCGCGAGCAGACTTATCTTACAAGCACTCTACCAACCTAATAAAATAGTAGATTGTAAAACAAGTGCATAAAACGTACCATTTTACCCGAGACGTATATATCCACCCGAGCCGTAGGAGAGGACGGATAGTCAATTCGAGGGTAAAATGGGTTTTATGTACGTGTACTCTGCTTTTCACTTCGAATGTGAGCAAAATAAATAACAATATTGCAAAAAAGAAAAAATTAAGACTTCGCCATATTGGCGGGAAGACTTTCTTTTTCTTTTTTTTTATACGTGGCATTGGCAGCACAGTGTCTTTAGCATAGATCGTAGTCCATAATGCTCTTGTAATACTTATTTCTTAGAAAACTCATTAATTTTGCCTAGTTTTAATAATTTAGTAATTTAACATGTATTATGTACAAAATTTAAGAAACAGAATGAAATATGTTATGTATTAAGTAATAAAGTTTTTTAACGAAGTTTAATTGCGTGTGTGACTGTTTACCTGACGACCTTTGTCTTAAAGTCTAAGACTTAGACGAAGATTTTACTTTATGCACTAGAGCATAAAAAGCGATTTTATGCAGCCTATACCCAACATAAACACGAACTTTACGAGCATGAGAAGTGAAAAATGTATTTTCACTTCTCATGCTCATCTCCAACCAATCACACACGCAATTATACTTCGCTAAATAAACTTGTTGTTTCATTCTGTTTCTTAAATTTTGTACATAACCCATGTTAAATTACTAAATAAATAAAACTTGGCAAAATTAATGAGTTTTGTAAGAATTAATTATTTCAAGAGCATTATGGACTACAATCTATGCTAAGTAACTGTGCTGCCACTTCCACGTATAAACAAAAAGAAAAAGAAAGTTTTTCCGCCAATATGGCGAAGTCTTAATTTTATTCTTTTTTGCAATATTGTAATTTATTTTCCTCACACTCGAAGTGAAAAGCAGAGTGTGTCGTACATAAAACCCATTTTACCCTCGAATTGACTATCCACTCGGGTGGATATATACGTCTCGGGTAAAATGGTATGTTTTATGCACTTGTTGTACAAATCTTCTATTATAGCTCAATTTATAGTCTTCAATAGTCTCACACTCACAATTACAATTAGTTAAAACATGTATAAAAAGTTAAATTTTAGACACTGAGGATGATAAATACTTATGCGAGAGGAGTTTTTAATCATTTTATCACTGTGGAGACGCCCGCTGACACTCGTCTCCACGAGGAGAACGAGGAGTTTAAGACAGAACCTCTCGAGACTACCACTCCTAAGATCGATGATACTTTGAAAGGTAGGTGGAAGATAAAATGATTGAAAACTCTTCGCATTAGTTTTTATCATCCTCAGTGTCTGAAATTAAACTTTTTATACATGTTTCAACTAGTTGTGATCTTATCACCTTTTGTAATTAAAAAAAAATTAAAAAAAAATACTAAATGTAAATATTTTCAAAATTGCTTTCTTGGGAGTTGGATATGAGGCTATTACCTATCATTTATGGTATATTTTACAAATAATGAATCAACCGTATCATATCTGGAAGAGCCCAAACTTGGTATGTTTTAAAAATGATTTTTAATTTCATTTAAAACAAGTGACTTAAATATAATGTGATACATTTTTATAATTGGCTTAGTAAGCCCTTTCATTAGATACCTTACACGATAGGTTTCAGAACAAAAAAAAATTCCCATAAAAATAAAAGATGACGTCATAACTCTTCTCCTTTTTCGTTTTTTTTCGTGCTACGGGTCAAATTGATTCTTATGTCCAAAAGATCAATCGTTCCGATTTTCATGCCTTTAACACCACTTGCAGCATTATTTTTTTGGCGTACCGCTAGGACTAATAAGTGTGTCCCTGTTTATGTGCAAAGCGACAACTAGGGACTGAATTTTTAAGAATTTTGTGTTTGTTTTGTCCCATTTGCATATTTATGAAGATTACGCCCCACGAAACAAATGGTCTTTATCTGTTTAAATAAAGTTACTATTTTAGTTTTAGTTTAGTTTAGTGAGGATTCATTTACAGTAAAGTTATCTTACTAACATGCCTATTTAGACATAGGTACTAGCGCTTTGGGACAAGTATAAGTCAGTAGGTATGTACGTAAATTATTAAATTAAAATAAATTGATAGTTATTCCTTTAAAATTATTAGTTGTTTCTCTCTTTCCGTATTAAAGCGTCCTCTCTCTCATCATACCTGATGGATTGGGTAGTGAAATAGGCTCTTGAACCTGTACAATTTAGATTCCACGCGGGCGGCGCCGCTGGCGGTCTCTTCTGTAATACAATAAACTTGAGTAACGTAAATCTATAACTCTTTCGTTACAGTACATACCTACTGACTGACTGACACAACGCACAGCCGAAACTACTAAGCACAAGAAGCTGAAAGGACATTACATCACCCATTTTGGGCTATTTTCGAAAGTGTTACAATAATAAACTTAATATAACAACGGAACGGAACACAACGAACAATAATAATATAATCGCGTGATTATCTAAATTCCACGCAGACAAAATCTCGGGCGTCCACTAGCGGTATTTATAAAAGTATCTATATGTACTTACGTCTTGGTACGCCCGTTATATTTTTTCTCACTAAAATTGTTTACTATTTTACACCTGCGAGCCTAACTGATGAGTTACCTACCTTATTCGTTTTTAATTTTAAAATTAAATTCAAAGACTTCTAAAAGACACCCAAAGAACGGGGTAGCACTTAGCCTTCCTAACACCTGATGTAAGGTAATAATAAGGCTCAAGGTGGAAGCGTACTATATACTCCCGGAATCCTCACCCACTGAGGAACTGTTATTTTATCTCTAGCTGCCGGAACACAACAATGCTAAAAACTTCGTTGCTATGGCGTTGAGTTAGATAATATGGTGGTACTAGCCAGGCGGAGTTAGAAGTTCTACCACCTACCACCAACCAAACCGAATACAATATGTAGCCTCACTTGAAATCGAACCCGGGACCTCCGGGTCTGATCTGGTGGCTTGTACCACTAGACCACTGAGGCAGTTAAAATACATAAACGTGAAATTCTCTAAGTGTGAGTAGCTCACTTACGTTATAACATATCATGAAAAGAACTGGTAAAATATTATTATTAATAACTGAAATAGCATTGTATTTCATTAAATTAAAATAAATAAAATAGCTCAGTAAAGTGTGCTGCAGGAAAAATAATCAGCTCTTGTAGCCTATGTTATTTACAACTCTTGGAATCCCGTAGTTACTTTAACCGTAACTTTTGAATTCCTTAACGGATTTTAATGAATGAGGTATCATCTATACATATAATAAAACAGAAACGGACAAAAAGTCTGTACATGAAATATTAAAAAAAAAAAACTGCTATGTGATGTGTACAGGATATAGATCCCAAAACGGTAGATATTAAAATTTTTGTCTGTTTGTATGTTTTTCTGTTTGTCTGTTTGTATGTTCGCTTTTCACGCAAAAACTACTGGACGGATTTTTACCAAATTTTGTGTAGTAATAGCTTATAACCCGGGTCAACATATAGGGTACCTTTTATTGCGTGAAATTTAATTATTCCTACGGGAAAATACAAAACTGATTATTACTAAAATAGATGGCGCCACATGATTATGAAAATACGTTATATTTAATCGCTGTCTCAATTAATAATGAATCATGTTATTTTTTTTACCTGCTTCAAAACATAATACAAATTAAAACCCATCCAGGCTCATATAAAATCATAAAAATAATTTCATGTTATTTACGTCATTATATCTACTAAGCAATAGATGGCGCAGGAAGTCAGTAAGATTACGATATACCTCTCACAAAAGAACATTCGAATGATATTAAGTAGGGTGTAAGCCCCCGCTGTTGCCACTTTAATTTTTTTTTCACTTCTTTCGCCTATGGTCTTAAGTAGGTGTCTAAAATTGTCAAGAATGTATCTTATACTTTTCTTTAAATTTTAAAATTTACAATATAAAAAAACTACTTAAAAAATTTAACCGACTCCAAAAAGTATTTGTCAACTGAAAAGGAAAAATATAATTTATACTTATTATAATTAAGGTACCTTTTTGAGGTCGGTGCCAGTCAGTTTATTTTTTTAAATTACTATTTATTTCCTAAGTTTTAGTGTATATTGTACAATAACATACCCACGAAAACTACTAAACCGATTTTGATGAATCTTAGACTGTTCCCAAAGTTAGAATACACCTAATTTAAATCAAATAGAATCATCTCGATATGCCTTTAGATTTCGAGAAATTCGTGGACATACATAGTAAAAACATATAACTAAGTATTCATTTACTTACGAAATTTAGTTTTATTTTAGTCAATTAAAAACCTATTTTTTAAACTTAAAATGTGCGAAGGGTGCCGATTGATGTGTTTTTTGTCAATCAAATTTTAAAAGATACATCGAGAAATCAATACTTAACTAACTTAGATAAAATAAAAGAAACATCTAATTCGATGTAAACTGAAAAGCGTTTATTGAATAATATTCCTATGTCATAAAGAGTGATTAATATTGTTATTATGACTTAAAAGTCATAGATAAAAAGTATATTATTAAGCAAAAGTTATTAACGAAATGTTTAAAGCTAAGTAAGCACTCGGGGCAGTGGCCAAAACTAAAGTTCTTACCCTATTGATGTAAAATTTTTATTTCGCATTTCCACTCGACGCTAGATGTCGCTACAGTAGGTAAGTATAGTGCCACAAATATATCTGAACCGGTGACAGTGGTCCTGGAGGAGCCACTAGCAATACAAAATTAACTGTCAAAATGGACTGCCGGCAGTCAACAGTATATTTAGTACCAAAAAATAACCACTGTGTGAAATAAGTTTGTCGCAATGTAGACAAAATGTCACCAATGTAGTTTTGAAAAATTTGCTCAAACGCTAAGTGGCCAGTACGTAGTTACCTACACCTACAGTGCCACAAGCTTTTCTGTTCCGGTGACAGTCGTGACAGAGGAGCCACTTGCAATACGAAATTAGCTGTCAAAATGGACTGTCGTATGAAAACTGTTTTAGTTCCTAAGATAATCACCGGAACAGAAAAGATTGGAGCACTATACCTACCATTTTTTATGTCATTTAACCGGCTCTGGCTACTTAGGCCTTCAGCCGTAGGTACCATCCAATAAAATAAAGGAATATTAAAAATAGTTTTCTATCTAACTTATTTATTCATTTCTTTACTAGGAAAGCTTACATAAGTGATGATTGATTTAAATTAAATAATTAAATGGTATATCATTACATTTTATACCTGTTACTTAAAGAAGAAATGTCTCCATATCAAAATACTAGCCTTCCGCCCGCGACTTCGCCCGCTCGGACTAAACGACGACGTTATCCCACGGGAATGTGATATTTTTCAGGGATAAAAAGTAGCCAAAGGCAGCCATTACATCCAGATCGCGATCACTGATCGTGATCTTGATCGCGATCGAGATTTACTTTGTAGATATTTTGCGATCAAGATCGCGAGCCGTCAATCACCTTCGTACACAGTCAATCTGCATCGCGATCATTGATCATTGATCATTGATCCAGATTGACTGTCTAATGGCTGCCTAAGTATGTCACTTTTCAGCTGCCAAACGATTCCCATTCCAAAAGTCACGTCGATCCGTTGCACCAATTTTGACGTGAAAGACGGACAAACAAACAAACCCATTTTCACATTTATAATATTAGTATGGATACACACAATCTCTTTTACATTTTATAGTAAAAATATAATTGGCCTGATATTATGCATTACTAAGTAAGAACTTCTGTTTGAATCGTGAAAGCGCGCATATGCGCAAAACGATAATACGCGCTCTAATCGCGCGCGCGAAGAGTGCGCTTCACCACTGGAGCTCCATAGTAGTGGTCGGAGTGGACGTGCCTCGTGCGATCCAAGAGCACCAAGAGAACAAATTAGATTCACGATCCATGATCCCCAATCTTAGGTCGTGGTTGGCCAATCCAAGGTGGATCGTTTGATGTGGTTCAGTCTTATGAACCTCGCGTAGAATAGATCTATTGCCCGCTAGCAAGCAACGTCGAAGAACGAAGAACGGCTGTTCAAAATAATCGTTATCATTATACACTGTTATGTGTGATACATGCATTTTTGCGTATAAAAACCATATGAAAATATTGATAAGTTATCACAACTTACTGTAAATCGAGATTTGACAGCCTAAACCGACCAAGATAGCGGTTTAAATTTAAATCTGGATCGGTAACAACAAGTAGCTAAATGGGATTTAAAAGAAAATCGAGATCCAAGTGGCCCTTTTGAGTTAAGAAGAAGAGAAGAGAAGTTTGTTTTTTTGTCGCCTTTAAGGGATTGCAGACATCAGTATTTAATTTGACATACATTTTAGCTTGATACCTCCCACGCATACTTAAGAAGAAGTTTCTTGACAGACGGACAGATCTTTGAATGAGGGCTCAACTATGTTCATGCAGCATATGATAACAACATACCATGTTCATACCCTAGCCTGCATATTCGATATTCTTTAGACCCTAATAGTAGAGAATAGGACTTCAAGAAGAGCGTTATGAAATCTGAGCAACAAACACACATAAACTAAACTAACACAAAAGTCACTACACCGCGCGTACGAAGTCGCGGGCAACAGCTAGTTAGTAATATTATGTCACTCAGAGTAACACTGGCTAGGTACCTATATCGTTTTTAGGGTTCCGTTGGCAACAAGGAACCCTTATAGTTTCGCCATGTCCGTCTGTCCGTCTGTCTGGCCGACAAAGTGGTAAAGTAAAATGTAAAAAAAAAATTTTTTTTAGGTTACCTCCCCTACACGTGAAGTGGGGATGTAATTTTTTTTTCTTGCCCCTCCCCCCCCCCTCCCCCCCCCCCCCCGAGAAAATTCACGATAGTTGTATGTATGACGAAGTTTAAAGGCTTCACAGCTAAGTAGGCTTTTTTGAGATATAACACATTTTCTAAAACCGCAAATATAACTTTGTAATTCATACGAACACTATGAAAAACAAAGTTAGTTTTTTCTGACGAAAAATGATAGTGATAATTTTACTAGGTGTATGTAATCGGTACGTTAAGAGGGTACGGAACCCTTAATGGGCGAGTCCGACTCGCACTTGGACGATTTTTATTAAATATTCAATATCGCGGACGTGTGGCGCCAAAAAAAAAGGTTAATTAATTTTTTTTCTTCAATTATAGCAATATGGGTACTTATCAAATGAAAGGCAACATAATCAGTAAAAGGACTAAATTAAAATTTAAGTATATTTTAAATATGTCCTTTATCTATGTTCTTTACCGAATTAAGTCAACCAACTTATCTATATCTGAGCCAATTTTCATCAAAATCAGCTGAACCGAAACGGCGCCGTTTGGCGTGACAACGCAAAAAATAGACAAATGGAGTTACTTTCGTATTTTATAACATATTGTCTGTGATAATTATGTTTCTATGTCCATCGATGGTATTGGCTCTATGTGAGGAGCTTAAAGCTTTCATTGAGGGCTCAGCAAGCTGCTATACGGCCTTCAACGTGATAGCGGGTCGCATTCCGGTGGGAAAGAGCGCAGCGTCAAGCCTCTCTGTCTTGCAAAGTCGGTATTGCCAGGTAACGCGCTTTTCTCCTACGCAGGTAGTTATTGGTTGTAAAAATAAAGTGTCTTAGTGGTTGGAATATTGTATTCGATCAAGCTAGTAGATGTTAAAGTTTTGTTTGTATCATAGATATACCTACAACTTACACTTTCAAGCTAACCTTCTTTATGTTTTCATTAATATACTTACTATCAACTTATCGCTATTTAGAGTTTAACACTAATATGAGATAAGTATAAACAACTTTTTACCTAATATCATTGAAAGCAAAGTAGATCTAAACTGCTGCTCTTTCGCAACAGACAATTTTTTTATTAGTACCTAACATAATTTTACATTACATTTTGATTAAATATTTTTGCACTTTTGTATGGAACAGCTGATTTTTTTTTTGCGATTTCAGTTTTGGTCCCATCTTAAAAGTTTGTTTGTTTTCATGAGGAGAATAATCCCTGAAATTGTCAGGTATTATAAAAAAAATTACCGTGTATAACATTTTTTGTTTCATATTTAAATATTATTGATCATATGATTCGGTAATAATAAACTCCAAAGAAAGTTAGTAGGTAGGTATTAAATGAACCATATAGGTAAATTAATAAATTTCATATATTAGACATCAACCGCGCGTTGATGTCTAATATATGAAAACCACAATTTTGTCTACGAAACGATTTTTACAATTTAGCGACGATGTAATTTCTATGGAATGCCTTAAATAACTGTAATTAGCTTATTTAAAATGGTTATGAGGCGCCTCTTTGGTAAGATTTGAAGGCTCTACGTCGTCACTTAAAGTAGTAAAGGGGGATTCTACCTGGCAGCACCAAAAACCGGCAGTCTGTTTCGATCGGCGCACGCGCACCAACTACGAGCCGCTCGCGCATCTTTAAACATAACAAGCAAAGCTTACACTGCCTTCAAGCAAACGGCACAAGTGAATATTTTCAGTGTTTACATCCCGTTTTTAGTTTCAAATACTGTGTTTCTGTTCTAAAGTGTATAAAAAGTGGTGTACGATTGATATTTTTTGTTTGTACGTCTGTGTAATGACCGTGGTTGGAGGCAAGAAATGGCTTTATAATTGGTCTAAATCAAACCCAGTGATGGTAAGTAACTTTGGAGATGAGACCTTGATCTTGTGTTTATCAAAATACTAATGCGAGAGTTAGTTTGAATCGAAATTATGCTCAAATTCTGTGATGTAGAAATAGAGTTTGTAAAGCAAGTGACACCTCTGTTTTACCGCTTGGAGTAGGTGTTGTACCTACGTCTGAGAGAAATGCTCTCGAATTCTGCACGATTCCATCGGTGCTTTTACAAATACTGTCTTTGGAGTATGATGCTCTGAAAGATTCATTAGATCCGTCTCAATGTTTACCTTTAAAAGTTTAGGTATAACAAATTGAAATAAACAATAATGGAGAAAGTGGATAAAGTTATACCTGATCGATTCGATCGATTGATGATGATTAATTCTTTAAATTATTTCAAATAAGTTGTACGCCTTAACGATATAACAAAATATGTTACACTAAAGATATCAACACAAGCAAAAAGCCTTAAATCTTAAATCTCGTTAATCTGCAACCTACATCTAAAATAAGTTTCTTAGGCAAGGAGATTCGCCGAGAAAGTTGTTAGTTCGTCTTACAGCACGTAAGCAAAGCAAGTACTTAAACAGGCTTAGGTCCAGTATTATACTCGGATATTTGATAGATATCAGTGCAGAGTAGTAAAACTTACTCGTACAAGAATTTATTTGCGATCTCAAGTATAAATCTTGCTCAGAGGATACGTTACAACTTGCTTCGAAGATGGTCCGTCTTCCTTAGTAACGTATTAGTCAAACATCTTGAAGTAACATTAAACCTTTTGCTTGGCAACGTTGTATAAGATTTCAATTTCATACTCCAGGTTTAGGTACCTATATATTAGTGTCAAGCATTTAGTATCAAACAATTTAATGATACGATTTTTATGTAGGTAATAATTGCAACACTAATAATCGGGCATGAAAAACGAATAATGGTTAAGGTTGTTTTTTAACCGACTTCAAAAAAAGGAGGAGGTTATCAATTCGACTGTATATTTTTTTTTTTTTATTTTTTTATTTTTTATGTGTGTTACCTCAGAACTTTTTAGTTAATGAACCGATTTGGATAATTCTTTTTTTATTTAAAAGGTGACGCTTCTCGTGTGGTCCCATTCAAATTTTATCAAGAACTGACAAGAAGTTCAGGAGTAAACCTGAATAATGTGTATTCAGACTTTATTTGGGTATATGGACGATTTCATAGTTTCATCAAATTGGGGATCATTTTCAAAATATTTTTTTTTTCGAAAGTTGGTACTTCTGACCTGGTCTTACTTTCACCAAGTCAGGACCAGGGGATCAAATCCCAGGAAAATTTAGAGAAATTCTCAAATATAGGCAAGCCTTATGCGTTCCATTTATTTTTGAAGTTAGTCAAGTATTTGCATCTGGTAGTCATCATCTCATAGTGATGAGCTGGTGATGGAAGCTACAACTCCTTAACGGTTAGGAGCTGGAGAATATTTCTTTAAGTATTAATCGTACGTATGGGCCAATAGTTATATTCTTTCAGGTTATTAGGGTGAGCTGCTGATGAGAGGTGAAACTCCTCAACAGTTAGGAGTTATATTATGATGTTTTATAAATACCATATGCACGAATGGACCTTTAGTTGTATTCCTTCAAGTTATCTAAGTAGCTAAAGATGGAAAGCTGAATTCCGTAACGGATAGGATATTTACAACAATTTATCATAATCACCATGTAGTTTCTTAAGCTACTTCACTAAAAATCGAAAAATAAAACGTTTTTGAAAAAAAATGTAACCGCCTTCAAAACGGATCTTCAAACAAAAATTAACAAACACTAAAAAACGAAAAAAATAATAAGATTTTTTAATTTAAAGGACGATGATACGTGACTTTTTCTAATTTATCTTGGTACTTACTGGACTGTTTGAAGTCGGTGCCAAGCCAAAAAGAATAAGAACGAAATATACTGAGTGAAATAACTAACATATAAAAAAAAACCCGGTCCCAAGCGTGAAGTGTAGGACGTAATTACCTCAATACGTATAAGATGGCACCGACTTCAAACAGTCCAGTAAGTACCAAGATAAATTAGAAAAAGTCACGTATCATCGTCCTTTAAATTAAAAAATCTTATTATTTTTTTCGTTTTTTAGTGTTTGTTAATTTTTGTTTGAAGATCCGTTTTGAAGGCGGTTACATTTTTTTTCAAAAACGTTTTATTTTTTCCTATACTTTTTGTCTTATATTTATTTATTCCATTATTTATTGGTGTAAAAGCTCTCGTTTTATCTGAATTAACAAAACAACAGACGGAATCACATTCACATACTAGTATAATAATATCATAAGAGATTCGCTATTGACAATGTAACAAGCAATCGCGCTCTCGTAGTATCACATTATTTGTTACTAGCGGATCCTCGCGGTTTCACCCGCGTGGTACCCATTCCCGTGGGAATATCAAGATAAAATATAGCCTATGACACTTGGGAAGAATGTAGCTTTCTAATGATGAAAGAATTTTCTAAATCGGTTCAGTAGTTTCGGAGCATATTCGATGCAAACAAACAAACATACAAACAAACAAACAATCAAATCTTTCCTCTTTATTATATTAGTATAGACTAGCCTTCCACCCGCGGCTACGCCTGCGTGGACTACACAACGTTATCTCTCGGGAATTCCATATTTTTCCGAGATAAAAAGAAGCCTATGGGCGTTTGTGCACTACACTGAATTTTACCGATCCGGAAAAAAAAGGATGCTTGTATTTTAATAATTAATCATTTATAATAGTAAGAATTTATTTTTTTCGTGTAGTTTTAATGTTTCAAACCCTAAACTACACGAAATAAATATATTCTTACTATTATAAATGATTAATTATTAAAATACAAGCATCCGTTTTTTTCCGGATCGGCAACATTCAGTGTAGTGCACAAACGCGCTATGTCACTCTACAGCTCCCATACTATCCCCGTACCAAAAATCACGTCGCTCCGTTACCCCGTTTTAACGTGAAAGACGGACAAACACACAAACACACATTCAGATTTATAATACTAGCCTTCCGTCTGCGGCATCACCTGCGTGGACTACACGACGTTATCCCGCGGGAACGTGATGTTTTTCCGGGTTAAAGTAGCCTATGTAACTCTCCAGCTCCCAAACTATCCCCATACCAAAAATCTCGTTAATCTGTTGCTTCGTTTGACGTGAAAGGCGGACAAACAAACAAACACACTTTCACAGTTATTTTATAATATTAGTATGAAATAGAATCGATTACAATGTTGCTATAGTAGGTTATGCCCCGTCTATCGAGAGCATCTTCTCCGGATCTCGCAAGTAAGACCAAGAGGTTTGTCAATATTACTAGTACGCTACTTTAGCGTTTGAGTAAAATTTTTACAGATAGATTTTAAGGCGCTACTCGGAAAAAGTATGGACTTTTTGATATAAAACTATAGGACGGTTAGAGTTGTTACAAATCTGGAAAAAGGATATGTATTTGTTTATACCTTTATCTAGAATCGTATAGTTTTAAAAACACGATTTTATGATTTTGCCTCGACACTTTTTATCTTCGAAAAGACCTCTAAAAATACGAAATTTCAAGATTATTCTTAAATGGGGTTACATATACTATTGGAAATTTGTTTAATTAGTGGACACCAATAATATTTAGGATCGTGTAGAAGCATTTTTAAAAAATCGCTATAGTTTTTTAATACGAAGTGATTTTGTGTTTTTTTTGCGTAATCTGCAAAATCTGTCTCGCTCCCGCGCGCGTCGTTTTCTCATTGCTATCTCGCTTCAGCATAATTTTTCCGAGTATCGCCTTAATAGTCAGATAACAATAATAATAATAAGACTCGTAACCTCAATATTAAAAATTAACAACAGTAGGCAAACTCGCAGGTTCTTACCAGTATAACCTCACTATTAAAAGTTAACAACAGCAGGCAAAGTCGCAAAAAGAAGGTTCTTACGAGTAAAGTAATAAGAGATTCATTATTTACAAACGAAAGCAATTAATATAATGCGTTATAGTGTAACAAGCAAAAGACATCAACGCGCACTCGTAGTAACATTATTTTGTTTGTTCTCGTAAATGCTAAAATGTTAGTAATAACTTACTAGAACTTTTCGGATGGCTTCAAAGTGAGGGGTTTAACTGGTTAAGCCCCTTGTGGTTCTTCATGAGCCCTTATGGCTAAGTTGGAGATAAATAGGCAATACAAATGGAGAAGGAATGCAAGGCCAACCAAAGCCAGCACATCTCACTAGAATGAAAAAATCTGCCAAGTGCGTGTTGGACTCGCCCATGAAGGGTTCCGTACCCATTTAACGTACCGATTGCCTATACCTAGCCAAAATACCTTTGTTTTACATAGTTTTTGTATAAACGAAAAACTTACATTTGCGGTTTTTGAAAATGTGTTATCAATACTAATCCATACTAATATTATAAATGCGAAAGTGTGTTTGTTTGTTTGTTTGTTTGTCCGTCTTTCACGTCAAAACGGAGCAACGGATCGACTCGATTTTTGGTATGGGGATAGTTTGGGAGCTGGAGAGTAATATAGGCTACTTTTTATTCCAGAAAATTATAAAATAAAAATTATTATTTTGTATAGAAAATCGATAAACTGTCGTACTATACAAAACTGTCATTTCTTCCATAGCCGCATCCAAAGAGGTATGTCAAAGAGTATTGTAATCACTGACGTTTTAGCCGCTTTGGATTACCTTCTTTTTAATAAGTGACATTTGTTGCAGGCAGTGTATAAAACCAAGGAATTTATAAGTACTACTATAAAACTTCTTCGCGATCATTTATTTTCATCTGTCTATCTATAATAGATGTTAGTGATACGAAGTTTACCGGGTCCACTATAATTAATATGGCAAAACAACGTTTGCCGGGTCAGCTAGTATCTTATAAACTGCTTTCTATATCTCGTTCAAACCAAGTTTTGTTGACATTTTTTATTGAGATCTACATCATATATTTTTTCTAGATTTTTCGTTCCCTTATTTTAAAAGTTAGAAGGGGGGGGGGGGCACACATTTTACATCTGAAGTGTATATCTTTCAAAATATTGACTTTGATGAAAAATTAAAAAGAAACCTAAATATCCTTTTTTAAATACCTATCTAAAAACACCCCAGACGAATATGTTTTATGGAAATATGTTTTTTCAATTTCAGTTCCATGTATGTAGAGCCTCCCTTAACTTTTTATTTTATTATTTTTGTATAAAAATCCTTTAGCGGTTCACAGAATATATATATACCTACCTACCACGTTTCAAGTATGTAGTCTTAATAGTTTTGGAATAAAGTGGCTGTGACAAACGGACGGACGAACGGACAGACAGACAGACATGACGAATCTATAAGGGTTCCGAAAAACAATAGACGAAGTTGCGAGCCCACGCTTGTGTAATAGCAGGTTCACCATTGGTTATCGAAAGCAAACAAGTGTGCGATGGAGAGTCACTAGTAATAGACATCAACGCGCTCTCGTAGTAGGTATTGCATTATTTGTTATTAAAATGTTGCTAAAGTATTATAATGCTAAGTTAGTAATATTTCTGTTCTATTGGTTTCAATTCGAAAGCATCTGCTCTGAATCTCGCAAGACCAGGGTAGCTCTGGTGAAAAGCATTGTAAGGAGTTTAGTGGATATACACTTTTAAGTTTAGTAGATATTGCCTAACCAGGGGCCGTACCGGCTAACGTTCCGAACTTCAGCAAGTCTGCCGGGCTTCAAATTAATACAGATAAATCGATTCATGATGTCACAGGAACATCGATATCTTCAAAATAACTTCCGCAAAAGTACAATACGAAATTCCGTACTTCGATTTATCTGTTTTAAGTTGAAGCCCGGCAGATTTGCCGAAGTTCGGAAAGTTAGCCGGTAAAATCCCTGGTTGTCCACCCAGCTCTTCTAGCTGAGTGGGAGATCAACGCCCTTATTCATAAACCATCGGAAACCTTCCCGACAGCGGAAAGCTAGCATTGTCACCTGTCCTTCACTTCAGAATAGACATAGACAAAGGACGGCATTCGAATCCGATTTCCTTAACGAACGGGGGGCAGGAAGATGTTTCCGTTCACTATTCACAACCGTTCGGTATATCTGACATCAAACCGTAACCTCGCAGTTTGTCCATAGTATGGTAATAGGTAAGAGATTCACAATTGATTAATAGAATGGGCCTAGTGCGACTTGAACTCGCCCATGAAGGGTTCCGTAACCATTTAACGTACCGATTGCCTATACCTAGCCAAAATTCCACTATCATTTTTCTTCAGCAAAATATAACTTTATTTTTCATAGTGTTTGTATGAGTGACAAAGTTATATTTGCGGTTTTTTAAAATGTGTTATACCTCAAAAAGTGCTTCAAACCAATTTTCGTTGAAAGTTTTTATTAAGATTGACAGTATAGGATAATAATTTTTCGAGATTTTTCACTCTTTTATTTCAAAAGTTAAAGGGAGGGGGGACGCATTTTACCACTTTGGAAGGCACTATCTATCAAAAGTTTGACTTTGAGAAAAAATAATTTGAGAAACATGTTCTTATGTCATTTTCAATATACGAATATGTTTGTTAAAAAATATTTTTCAATTTCCGTTCTATGTATGGAGATGCCCTCCTTCATTTTTTTATATTTTTTATTTGTATAAAAATCGTAACGCGACTTACCTTACTTACCTACCAAGTTTCAACTGTGTAGTTTTTATTGTTTTGGAATAAAGTGGCTGTGATGTGACATACGGCGGACGGACGGACAGATAGACAGACAGAGAGACATGACGAATCTATAAGGGTTCCGTTTTTTTGTCATTGGGCTACGGAACCCTATGGAAAAAATGAAAGCAAGAAGTAGTACCGCCAGAGTGCTACAAGTAATAGACATCAACGCGATCAAGAGATATTATCACGAATAAGATGTGCAATAAACATGGTTGATACTATTGATTTATTTATGCATAATTTAATTAATAAATTTAATGATAGAGGGCGACTTCGCCTGCGTTGTTTATAAAGTAAAGTTAAGTACCTAATCCTTTATTTCTGTTCTTTAAAGAAACTCTTATGCCGCTACGCTTTTTAAGAGTTTTAAAGGAACTTCCGATAATGCAGTCGGTAACAATTGAAGAAAAAATTATATTTAAAAAACCTTTTATTTAAAATCAAGCTTTTATTCGAATGTCCTAAAAAGAATAAAATAAACTTTGTATCAAGTCAAATCCCACAAATTTATTACATTAAACAAATTATATGTTTAAAAACTTGTCGCTTTTTTAAATATAATTTATTTTTGTATTTTTAGTTATTATTGGACGTGTTTCTAAGTCGCTTCATTTCATTTAATGCATCATTATTGCATAGTCGATTGCTAGTTAATTTATTACAGTTTAGCTCTTCAACTGCATCAAGTCTGCAAGCACAAATATATTTTACCACCAAATAGAGATTGTAGATTCTTACTACTGACACACACATATTCATTAAATACAAGGCATATTCACATAGGTATAAGAGAAGGTAGCACTGTATTACGAACAAGAATAGAAAAAACAAAATTAGACCCAATAAGACAAAAAGTTCCAAATAAAAATGTGTGTGTGCCGTGCCGCAGCAGTACTCAATGGTCGCAGTTCAGCGTCATATTACTTGTCTTACAACGCAAGCAAACGCTGATTTTCAGTTTAGTAAGTGTTCAGTACACCCCTGCCTAGACCCGCGGAATCGGCATGATGCAGTGGAAGCGTATCAGTAGGAGAGACTCCGGACAAAACTTGGTTTCAGCCGGGATGTAACTGAACAATTGAAACTGCGATACACAGCGACTTAATTCAAATTAAGGTGAATTTCACATACGGGTCTGTAGTGTCGAAGGTCTCCGGGGCAGATGGTACAAGGGGGCCCCCTCTGATGTTCCGTGTTCTTCTGCAGACCAATTCGTCACCTTACTCACAAAACAAATACTACACAGCGGTCCCAAGACACGGGGCGCTTCAACAATACACAACGACACACGCGGGGCTTGCTTATTAAGATATATTGTCCCGACAACAACGCGTGGTGGAAAAGTATCTTTCACAGCACCGCGACCGGCCCGATCGTCACGATGGCGTCAAAATCTTGGTCGTACAAAACGGGATCAAATCGATAATTTAAGATTCAATTCAAGCTCGATATGCCAGGCATATTCAACGCGAGCGTTTTTTTTAACAATTCAGCAAAATTAATCCGACATTTTTTCTTACAAGAATTCCAATCAAGTGAGCACTGTCAACTTCAAGTCAGCTAATGTCAATTTGACGTGACATTAGAGATGCGTTCAGAAACGTCGATCTTTTCCGAACATCCCCCCGCCCCGGACCGTTAAGAACGGTACGTCAATCTACGGGTAATCGGGAGAGCCCACTAACTGCTCTCTTCAAAACCGAATCTCGAACCAAAACCTCAGCAAAACGAGGAACTCCGTCAGTTCCGGGGTAGAGTTTAACAATGCGCCCCCTTCGCCAACATAGGGGCGGCAGGTTAGCATCCTTAATCAACACGAGGTCGCCAGTCTGGGGTGGGGTGGTTTTATCTGTCCACTTCACGCGCTGTTGTAGGATATGCAAATACTCCATCGACCAACGTGCCCAGAAGTTTTGGGACATCTGTTTCAAAAGTTGGTATCGCGACAAACGATGGGATCCTACATCCTGAATCGGATATTCAGGCAAAGCCAAAAGGGGCTGTCCGATCAAGAAATGACCTGGGGTCAACGCTTCCAGGTCATTCGGGTCCGAAGACAACGGGCACAAGGGTCGCGAGTTGAGGACGGCCTCAATTTTACAAAATACCGTATCAAGTTCCTCAAACGTGAGAATAGTTTCTCCAATCACGCGACGCAAGTGTGTCTTGGCAGCCTTTACACAAGCTTCAAAAATTCCTCCCCAGGTCGGACAAGCTGGAGGGCTAAACTTCCAGATTATCCCACGCCGGGAGAGGGTGGTTCCAATGTCTATTTTATTATCAACAAAAAACTTAACTACTCCCTTAAGATAATTACACGTTCCCTTATAATTAGTACCACAATCGGAACGTATCAATGTCGGCAGTCCTCTACGGGAAACAAATCTGCTCAAGGCGGCGACAAAGGCTTCGGTAGACAATTCCGAGACAATTTCCAAATGGACAGCCTTGGTGGACAAACACACAAACACGCACAAGTACGCCTTATAGGTTTTAGCATTACGCAGTCTCGAAGCCTTTACAGTAAAGGGACCGGCGAAGTCGGTGGCGACTCCGGCAAAAGCTCTACATTCCGTGACGCGATCAGCAGGCAAATCACCCATCTGGGGCTGCATGGTCGCGGCCTTCAATCGATAACAAGGCAGGCAACGGAAAACCACAGTGCGAATGGCTCGACGAGCAGACAAAATCCAAAATTCACGCTGCAAAATGGCCAACAAAGCATTACAGCCAGCATGTTGTGCATTCACATGGCGATCTGTTATTATCAGTTGAGTCAAATGTCCGGCTTTAGGTAACAAAAGGGGGTGACGAGCTCCATACGGCAGGTTCGCATTTCGAAGTCTTCCGCCGACTCGCAAAAGCCCACTCTCGTCCAGGAAGGGATTTAATCGCGATACCGCGCCCTTCAACTTGCGACGGCCTAAACGCAAAATTTCAATCTCGGACTCAAAACTATCAGCTTGTACTCTCCGGACCCAAAACAAGAGCGCGTCCCTACGCTCGTCCGGAGTGAGAACCGACGAATCACGCCTCGCGCGTGGGTTTCTGCAATTGTACACAAAACGTCTGATCCAAGCGGTAACACCAAGCAGCTTCTGTAAGGAGCTGTACCGATCCAACAACAAATCCTTTTCCCCGGCGGGGTTAGTCTCCAGGACGCATGCCCGCATATCAGGAACGGCTACGTTCGACAACGCTGGAGAGGGCGGCCACTCCGACTCAGGCCGCATCAACCACTGTGGGCCCCACCAGAGGGGGTGGTTAATTAGGGTTGGGGCTACACAACCCCGAGACGCACAATCCGCGGGATTCATGGTTCCCGGCACGTGTCTCCAAATCAACTCGATGTCGGAATTACAAATCTGCGACACTCGATTGGCCACAAACACGTCCAAGGTGTGCGCCGGAGCCTTCAACCAACAAAGGACGACCTGACTGTCCGTCCAAGCATAAACCTCTTGTATCTTAATAGATCGACCTAATGTGAGCCATACGTGGTTCAACAAACGCATTAGGAGGGCAGCTCCACACAATTCCAACCTCGGGATCGTATGACGAGTCCGAAGGGGAGCGACTTTGCTTTTCGCTATCACCAGATGCACAGCCACAACTCCGTCAACAGTAACGGTGCGGAGGTACACGGCCGCAGCAAATCCACGTTCGGAGGCATCGGAAAAGCCGTGAAGAGTAACTTTACAATTTTCAGAAGGGAGGAATAGCCTCGGCAAATGCACTTCATTAATCTCGGGGAGGGATGAAACGAAGCTCGACCAATCTCGGAGTAACTCGTCCGAGAGGGGTTCATCCCACGACACACCCGAAGCCCATAACCGTTGCAAGAAACACTTGGCCATAAACAGCACGGGGCAAATCCACCCGTTGGGGTCAAAGGTACGTGCGACAGTAGACAATACTAAACGCTTGGTCCAGACTTTCGGTGGTCGTAAATCCACACAATAAGTGAACGTGTCAGAGACCGGTTTGTACTGTACGCCAAGGACGGTCACCACATGGGGATTATCAACATTTTCGAATAGGTGGGGGTCCTGCTGGTGCTCTTCGGGCAAACCTACCAGTACATCAGGCGAGTTGGATATCCATTTCCTCAACTCGTAACCTCCCGACTTCAAAAGGGCGGTGAGTTCGTCTCTCAGGACAATCGCCTCTGAGACAGATGAGGCGCCCGTGCAAATGTCATCCACATAGACGTCACTGGCCAAAATGGCGGAGGCGCGAGGGTATCTCAAGCGCTCCTTCTCGGCCAACTCCAACAAAGAACGAATCGCAACAAACGGGCTCGAAGCCAAACCGTACGTATTCGTATTCAATTCATAAATCAACAAGGGGTCCCTAGGACTCTCTCTCCACAAAATCAATTGGTACCTCCTATCCTCTGGATGGATGACCGTTTGTCTGAACATCATCCGGATGTCAGTCATAAATACAATTTGTTGCCGCCGGAAGTTGGTCAAAATGTCTGAGATCTCCGTGTGCAGCCTACATGCAGACACTGGTTCAAGGACGCTCCAGTAGAGGTGGGAGCCGAACCGTCAAAGACCACCCGAATCTTTCCGGATTTCAAAACGGCGTGGTGCGGCAAAAAGAAGTGCTCAACGGAGCGCCAATCCAAATCGCTCACGGACATGTGCCCTAACTCCTCATACTCCCGCATGAATTCAACATACTTCTGGCGGAAGACCGGATCCTTGCTCATGCGACGCTCCATCGCCACTAGCCTACGTTCCGCTAGCGGTCGGGATTCGCCCAGAGGAGGTCGGCCGGCACGAAAGGGGAGACGGGTGATCAAACGACCAGAGCGGAGGCGACCAGTGTTATTCTGGTAATACAACTCGCATTCATCCGCTACTGGGTCGACCCGCTGGGCTGGTGGAGGTTCCTCAACCTCCCAAAACTTCTGCACCACTTCGGAGAGAGACACATTAAAAACAAGACCGCGATCCTCATCAAGGGAATCCAAAACGCGGCGAGCAGGGCCCATCACAACTGTACCGAGTGTCGTCTGCAGAGCTACCAAGCCATCTGGCTGCAAAACTCGCTTCCCCGTCAACAAAACTCGCCCCAGGACATCGGCTCCAAGGAGAGCATCAATCGGGCCTGGGCGGAAGAAATTTGGATCGGCGAGTGGGGAATCAGACACCAAAGACAACATACTCGGTCCCAAGTCAACTGAAGGTTGACGGCCAACAACTGTGTCCAACACAATCGCCGAGGTCTTAATGCCTGGCGTGGACTTATTACGTGATGTAAATGTGAAGTCAACATGCCCTAACAACCCGGGGACTTTCACATCGCCAACACCTCTCACGCCTTCCGTGTGGGGGTGCACCTTGAGGCCCAACCGCCTAACTAACCAAGATGACACAACACACCCCTGAGCACCGGAATCCAACAAGGCGCGAACTTCCACAAGGTCGCCATTCAATCCCCTGACAAGCACAGAGGCCGTGGGCAACAAAACGGTCTCTGGAGGGGTGGCTACAATCGACCGTAAACACGTTGATTGCTAGTATGTGGGGTCCCCAGACGTCCCCCCATGGTAAGGGGGTCGCTCATAGCGATCCAGTGGGTCGCATTCTCCCACATACTGCCTACGTCCAATTCGCCCGGTATCAGGCGGGTTATATCTCCCGGCCCCTTGAAGACGGGGCGGGCGCCGCTCCAAACGCGGGTATTCGGCGAGCGGCGGCGAGAATCGGTGCCTAGCATCCACCGTGTACGTCGCCCCATAGTCGCGGGGGCACGGTGACCGATTTTCAGAAGGGGGGTCCCGGGGACCCCCGGCTGTGCGAGGCTCAACACGTTGCGGGGGGCTTCTACGACCTCCCGCAACGCTCGCAAAATCGAACCCCCTAGTTGGGGACCGATTTCCCATGGGGGGGTCCGTGGGACCCCCGCCCGTGCGAGGCTCAAAACGTCGCGGGGGGCCTCTACGACCTCCGGCAACGCTCGCATAACTCATCCCCATCCCTGGGACCCCCGCCCGTTTGAGGCTCCAAACGTGGCGGAGAGCGTCTGGGGCCACTCTGGTGGCCACTAGAACTGCTGCGGGATGCAAACACCGCGGGGGGTCCGAGACCCCCACCCATACGAGGTGATCCTGCAGCGACGCGCTGCGGCGCTCCGCCGCCCTCTGGGCTGTTCATGCAGAGGAGGGGATGGTGGTTGCCCTTACAAAAGCGGCATGGGTGCGCTTGGGTACATTCGCGCTGCATGTGCAGGCCCAAGCACGAGTAGCACCATGTCCGTTGCGCGATCGCTCGACGGCCTTGGACGCGCTGGTCGAGGAACTTATCACAACGGGTCGTGCTGTGACCCGGTTCCCGACAGTACAAGCAGCGGGCGGTCTCCTGGACGGCGGCATAGCGGCCGGGCGCGCGAGGGGCCATACGCCCCCTACGGGGGGGTCCGGTGGGGGACCTACTCTGTGGCACAGGTCGTTCGGGTCCCATAGGACCGGCCAGAGAGGAATTATCTGCCAGTCTACTCTCTCCTTCCAGGAACGTCAAGAGGTCCGAGAAGGGTGGCAGATAAGTCGCACTATCCCCACCATACTGCTGCTCAAAACGGACCTTAACAGAGTCCGGCAACTTTCCCAGGACAATGTGCAGTAACAAAAACGACCACTGCTCCACTGGGAGTTTTAAGTTTTTTAATGCGTTGTAGGCAACCAACAGCGGATTCAACAAAGCCACTCTCAAGTGCATCACGCTGGCAACGCGGGGTAAATTCAAAATGGCGGCAACATGGTTGTCCGCCAGACGTCGTACGTTCTGGTACCGACGGGCAATCAAATCCCTAGCAATAGGGTAGTTTTCATCCGAGGGGGCCAAATGTTGAACCGATTCAAGGGCCTCCCCTTCCAACACGGATAACAAATAAGCCAACTTCTGGCCCTGGGTCAAATCATCCCGGGCATGTACGAGACTATCAAAAATATTAATAAAGCCCTCCCAGTCCTCTAGACGACCAGCAAAACGCCTTAAATCTAAGGGGGCCAATCTAGCAAATAGAGGGGGCATACTCTTAGATGTGACCGGGGACGGGCTCGGTTCATTCTCTCTTGCCACTTGCAAAGGTCGAGCCACCTGGGTAATTCTGTCCGCAAAATCATAACACTGGTCCACATCCAAACCGACTTCTTGTCGCATTTCCACCTCGGCCTCAACAGTCCTTTCCAAAAATAAGGCATACTGTTCATCAACAACAGCCAAACGTATGGGCAGATCTACGTATCTGTTCAACAAGGCCTCCGTCCTATCCGGTCGATCCAACAATGCAACCGCAGAAGCTAACCACCGTAACTCAGAACGTATTTTGGCTTTAGCAGAGGAGGCCGTCATTGTAACGTCACAAATTTATCAACAAAAACAACAAATTCAAAATATTCACTATAACACAAAATCTCCAATATTTGGAGGTTATTAATAACCACAAAATTCCAATATTACAACAACAAAGTATTTATAATGACACAAACTCTTAAATATTTGGAGGTTATCAGAAAACAACAAAACTCAAGTATATAATTATAACTCTAACTCTCAAGAGGTTATAACTTAGACACAAACTAACTTTGACTTTATAAGTCAAAGTTATTCAGTTCAAACAAATCACTGACTATTGAAATTCACTCGGATATCAACAAATTAATTTTAATTATTTCAAAGCACAAGTTTCAATAAGTTTCAATGTGTAAATAATGTCTTAAATCATTTAAGTTTCACTAAGTATTGAGTGCAAACTTATTAGGTACCCAAGCCCTTTTAGGACAACTTTTTATTAGCTATTATTTAGCAACAACTTGTCAATATTCACAACTCAAATTTGCTAACAAAACTAAATAATAATTATTATGAACAAAGAAAGGCATCTGTTTACATTTTGGAACTTCAATACATGACAATTAATTACAAGACATGGAACCAATAACAAAGGAATGCCCTTTACTTTTCAAATGCAAGTTAATTACCATTTACAAGTACAAATTAATCCAGTCCGGACCAGATGGTCATCAAAACGGCACTGATTAATAGACAAAGTTTTGGCGTGGGCCTCTCAGGCCTTCAAACTACGCTCTTGCTACCAAGCAATGTTCAGTACACCCCTGCCTAGACCCGCGGAATCGGCATGGCGCAGTGGAAGGTTATCATGAGTATAGACTCCGGACAAGACTTGGTTTCAGCCGGGATGTAACTGAACAATTGAAACTGCGATACACAGCGACTTAATTCAAATTAAGGTGAATTTTACATACGGGTCTGTGGTGTCGAAGGTCTCCGGGGCAGATGGTACAAGGGGGCCCCCTCTGATGTTCCGTGTTCTTCTGCAGACCTTACCAATTCGTCACCTTACTCACAAAACAAATACTACACAGCGGTCCCAAGACACGGGGCGCTTCAACAATACACAACGACACACGCGGGGCTTGCTTATTAAGATATATTGTCCCGACAACAACGCGTGGTGGAAAAGTATCTTTCACAGCACCGCGACCGGCCCGATCGTCACGATGGCGTCAAAATCTTGGTCGTACAAAACGGGATCAAATCGATAATTTAAGATTCAATTCAAGCTCGATATGCCAGGCATTCAGCAAAATTAATCCGACATTTTTTCTTACAAGAATTCCAATCAAGTGAGCACTGTCAACTTCAAGTCAGCTAATGTCAATTTGACGTGACATTAGAGATGCGTTCAGAAACGTCGATCTTTTCCGAACAGTAAGTATTTCAAAAATAAATATTAAAGAACAAGACACATTTAAGTTTCTATCAAAGTTGATAAACATAATACATAAAGAAAAAAAGGATTTTTATTTTCTGTAGGTAGACTATGGTTGTATTACCTAACTTGGAGCCATCTGTCGTTGACTTTAGTAAACTATTTATGTTCAAAGTGACATCTAGTATAGTGTGCCAATCATTTCTGTTTCGGTGACTATCTTAGGAACTAAAACAGTTTTCATACGACAGTCAATTTTGACAGCTAATTTCGCATTGCAAGTGGCTCCTCTGTCACGACTGTCACCGGAACAGAAAAGCTTGTGGCACTGTAGGGTCTGAATCATGAAGCTCGACTTAATACTGGTATTAAGTCGAACTTCATGGTCTGAATATAGCAACTTCGCGTTTTTTGCTTCTTTTTATAGTTCGTTCGTTATAGTCCCACACTCCTGTCTGTTCCGGTAACAGCCGTGACAGAGGAGCCACTTGCAATACGAAATTAGCTGTCAAAATGGACTGTCGATGTCGTATGAAAACTGTTTTAGTTCCAAAGATTATCACCGCAACAGAAAAGCTTGTTGCACTATAGTTTTTGTAGCCGCTACACACGTCCAGACCAGACCTAACCGCCGATTTGGTGCGGATGAACTTTGCTGTAAAGCAAATATAATCCGTGCTACACACGTTCGTACCAAATCAAAATCAAATTAAATCAAAAAAGCTACACCAAATCTGGCCTTGGCCAAGGCTTAGTATCACATCACTGGACAAGGCCTTGTATCACATCACTTTTTCTTATCAAATAGGTACTTACAGAAATCACCTGGATTTGCCAATGCAACGGGCTTGTAAAGAAAAAGACCTATTAAAAAAAAAAGGTCTTGGATTTGAAAAAAATTGAACGGTACCTGTCACAAAAGAATGACGAAAAATTCTTCAAAACCATTTCGAGTGGCCTGTAACTGACAGGGAAACTTCATTTTTAAATAAATGTATTTTTTTTTAAGTAAGTAATTGAGAAGAAGTCCAGGGGCTTTAAATTAATGTCTTAATAGAAATAATAATAATTTTCACTTCTCATGCTCTAAAAGTACGCCAATATAGCCCTACGAAGCGGGACTAAATAACCACTTTAGTCCCTAGGGAGTAAAATGTAACTACTTTTTTAATTTCCTTCATGTGACATTAGATAAACTCAAACAGCCAGTGAATATACTATTAATTGTGAAATGTGGACCATTTCATTGCGAAAATGTTAAGACGTTTTTTGTTTCATGGTTTTTCCGCAAGGAAGGTGCTTTGTGCAAAAGTTTTGTGACTGGTTTAGCGGAAAAAACTGACTGAGACTTTTTGGCGCCATTTTGGCGGGTTAGGTTGAGTGGATATTTTAATTTACCGCAATTTGTTTTATAGTGGACTTTGTGACTAAAGATAGGTGTGGTTTTGTGCCCCAAGTGTCTACGCAACTGGAAGATATGTGGAATGATTAAAACAGGCGCTATCTCGGTAAAGTGATGCCGAGTGTTTTATTATAGTGGTGACTACCTCAGCAAGAATTATCGAAAAGGCTGGCTTGACACACTTGACGCCAAATACTCCAAGGAGCATTGGAATATAACACCTACATTCCTATGAAAACTTAAGAAACTATAATAAATTAATATTACTCAAGAATTGGCAGTATGGGCCTGTCCTACAAAAGGGCGAATATTTTTACTACTACTACTACTACTGACCGCGAAAATTTCAGAATTTGTTAAATGTTTTTGTACTAAATTGACTAGTTTTCTCGCACTCGAAGTGAAAAGTTCAGTTTGCACCTCGAGACTAAACGCCAACTTAATATACCCTCGGTTTTATTGACTCCCTCGCACGCTCGGACGCCAAAACTTAGTTTAAGATCTCAAATGTACCACATGAAATGCAATTAATAAATATTCTATTCTATTCTATTCCAAACCACCTCTGGTATATAATGGCTTTGTTTAGTCCCTCGTTATAAAATCTACTATTGATAATCTCAAATTTATGTAAATAGTATATTATTGCATACTTTTCAAAACTGCATCAAACATTTTTACTGCTTGGTATGTTTTTTTAACAGACAGTTTTTTTGTCTCCTGACTCTCCTGAGCAATTATGTGACATGGACTCATGTTCTTTATCAAATTACCAATTCAAATCGGCTGTCGGGTTGGGACGTGTGTTCGATTAGTAGTTGAGCGCTAGATAAGTCTGCGCGGGGTCAAAATCGAATACTAATATTTTCCATAAGCTTAGAACAAAATAATGTACTGTAACTAGCGCCATAAACGCCCCAGTCGCAGAGTTATCTGACACGCGCTCTGAAGATTGCGCTCACTGAATGCTCGCTGATTATAACTTTATGGTATACATCAGGAATACTATGGTATACATTGACAATGTGTCAAGCCATGGCCCGCTATCATTTCTCGGCTGCTTGCGCTCCTACAGGCCATGCTGCTCGGATTGGCAACGTCATAAATGTCAATGTCGCACCACTAATCCTAATTTCTTGTATGCATGAGATGAGATGAATTCCTGATATATATAAAAATAAGCGCCTTAAAATCAAATAATACGCGTACATAACTAAGGGTTGTTTTATTTTAACTATATCACAGTCACGAAAATGTTTATTAAACACTCCTACTGATGTTGTAAGCTCCCAGTCGGCTCGAGGTATCGCACGAATCCATCGCTGACGCAGTGTTCCTCCTTCGGGAATCCAAATCTTTCGAGATCCAAGGTTTCATAAGTAATTTCCAACAATGATCACGTATTTATATGCACTAATTATACAATAGATATTGTATTAAAACACCCAAACAGCAATCAAGAAAATCAAACAGCAACGTTTCTTGACATGACCAAAGAGTATTCCGACTTGCCATATCCAGATAAAAAAATTATCCAAAATGTGCAAAAATAATAGATTTTTCTTTTTATTTTGTAACAAGCAAATTTAACCAAGTTGTTAAATAAATGCGTGCAAAATCCGAGAAAGTGTTTTATTTAAATGAACAGTTCGCGCAGAAATCTAAGATGTGAATTGAATTACGGCGAAAGTTATTTTTTTTTTTTTATATTATATCAAGTTTAGCCTAGTCAACGAAGAGATATAGAGGGAAATGTTTGGAACACAATTTTTGACTTTGGAACTTTGTTTGGGCTAAAAGTTTTGTATAATACTGTATATATTTTACCGGCCAAACCCGATTTCAGGACAAACTAGTTTTTCCTAGGCCAAACTAGTTCATCGCGTTGACATTTCAGAGAGCGAGTTTGCCTCGGAAGTCCTGTAGAACACGTGATTGGTTAAAATGGTGGTTATTTTTTTTGTGTCATGTTCTACATCTACAGGTCTTTCGAGGCAAAGTCGCTCTCTGAAATGTCAACGCGATGAACTAGTTTGGCCTAGGAAAAACTAGTTTGTCCTAAAATCGGGTTGAAAAAAAAATGAGACCTTCAAAATGTTAGTCTACATTTCACTTAGTTATACAAACGAAATCAATCCTAAACTTGTACTCTGTATAAATATTTTTTATCAACACATATTGATAGGTAGGTATACGCTTATCTATACTAATATAATAAAGAGGAAAGATTTGATTGTTTGTTTGTATGTTTGTTTGTTTGTCTGTTTGCATCGGATAGGATCCGAAACTACTGGACCAATTTAGAAAACTCTTTAATCGTTAGAAAGCTACATTCTTCCCGAGTGACATTGGCTATATTTTATCCCTTTATTCCCACAGGAACGGGTACCACGCGGGTGAAACCGCGAGGATCCGCTAGTGTAAAATACTTTGATTCTAAACATGAACTCCGCCGTTCGAATAATTTTCGGTTGATTTAAACCCGCACATAAGTCGTGGGCCACACTGGAGCGACCGCGGGGCCGCCTCCGAGCACCTGCGGATTCGCAGGACGCGCGAACACGTCTGGAGCGACCGCCGCCGCGCCGCCGCCGGTCGCGGCGACCGCCCCGGACGCGCCAGTGTGGCCTCTCCCGTCCGTCTCAATATATTTGTTTTTCCCGCTCAACGCGGACGCAAGACGCGCCGCTCCAGTATGGCCCACGACTATGGGCGTTTGTGCACTACACTGAATTTTACCGATCCGGAAAAAAACGGATGCTTGTATTTTAATAATTTAATCATTTATAATAGTAAGAATTTATTTATTTCGTGTAGTTTCAATGTTTCGAACCCTAAACTACACGAAATAAATAAGTTCTATTATTTATAATAATTACTTACTATAAGTGCACAAACGCCCTATGGGCGTTTGTGCACTACACTGAATTTTACCGATCCGGAAAAAAACGGATGCTTGTATTTTAATAATTAATCATTAGTAATTAATTTAATACAAGCATCCGTTTTTTTCCGGATCGGTAAAATTCAGTGGTAGTGCACAAACGCCCTATGTCGGTAGCCGCTGCGCCCGCCTCGATGTAAATATAGGACGATACAGGCTCACCCCCCGGCGTTGCGCGCCTCACGCGACTTCCTCACGCTGCCTTTGATTGTGGTGCCATATAATTATGGACCCATTTAAAAAATTGAGGCACGTGCCTTTTCGTTGTTAAGTGGAAAAAAAAACATAAATGTATAAGTCGTTTGGACAAAAAGATAGAGGTAAATAAAAAGCAATTGTAGTAGCTATAGGTGGCTACTTAACTTTCTAAGGTTTTTTAAGTTATCTTAGCTAAAGAAAATTGTAGAGAATACAATGTGGTCAATGAAACGTGTTGAAAAATTGCCCACTTAAAAGAAAGAAAGAAGCATTATCACCTTTAAAAGTGTATTACTAAAAAAATTATTTGATAATGCTCATATTAAAATTAATATTTCAAGTAAGCAAGCACCAAATAAAATATACATGTCTGTGTGTAGATGATAACATTCACCGAATTTCGAGCTTAAATTGTCGCCAACTGTACTTAAACTCAAATCACTGTTGATTGCGTTACTCACGCCATCTATCGTGCAAGTAATCACATCAAACATCCGAGGTTTGAATCCGAGTCGGCACCTGGCCCGCTACTGTTTACGAGTACCTCGGAGGCATATTTAACAAAACGTGTACGTATAAAAACAAATTCCTAAAAACTCCGAGGTTATAAGTAATTATTTTGATTGTGTTTTATATCCATTTTAGTCAGGAGAGAAACCATTTTTTGTGGTGGATTTGATTACAGGAAAAACACTCGATACCAGACCAGCCGGAAAGGTGGATTTGGTTTTTGTCGATAGGTACTAATCTTTTGTTTGTCTGATGACATCAGACAAAGTTTCCGATGGTGTACCTAATTTTCGTCTTAAGTTGCTGTTTTCAGTAATAATAGAAACTTATGACTTGAATTACCTCTCTATTGTTTATTTAGATAGTTTGTTTTCTTTGCAGGTTCGAATCAGAGGGAAATAAATCGACAAAATGTCACAAAGGGATTTCTCTGAGGTTAGTATAAACTTTAATTTTTTAATTTAAAAAGTTCAGTGTCCTTTCCTTGTCATAAAAATAAATATAAGTAGGTAGGGCAGAAGCCCCGGTTTTGGCCACTGTACCGGTTTTGACCACTTTTTGCTCTAAAAGTCTTCTAAGCAATCGCCATTTTTGCTAAAGGCAATTAAAATAAGGTATTTTAAGGTAATGATAACAATCGTTAGAATTTTTTTATGCCATACGTTTTTTTTCAGTAAATTCCATTTTCTGATTTAAAAATGTTTTGTATGAAGATTTTAAGAAGTTTGTGTTAGATGAAATACTTTATAAACCTTTGTTTTTTACTATGAAATTGTTGTTTTGCAATTGATTGGTTTCTAGCGCATTAGAATATATTGATTAAACATGGGTTTGGTTTTGATTTTTCGCTATACTTACAAAAGTTTAACTATCAATAAGTGGCCAAAACCTGTACATTTGGCTTGGCACCTCTCACACATTTTGTGTTATATACAAAAAACTATTTCACTTTTTTTAATTTGAATTATGTACCTTTAAAAATAGATAAATTACCTATAATTTAAGATATAATTTGTGTCTTAAATACCTAAGACCATTTAGTACCTAGTGTTAAAAAGTCAAAAAATCCTTAAAGTGGCCACAAAGGGTACCTCTGCCCTACTTACTCTAGGTCGTGATACGGTGATAGTGATGATATATCTTTCACTACGTTTTACCGTAACGCTTCGTTTTATAATTGAATGCGCAATATAAAAATAAGAAATTAAACTTGGCTAAAAACTATAAAACTTGTATAAGTTTTCCCATAATAGCCCTAGCTACGGATCATGTCGTTTCGTGATCATGCCAATAGTATTTATTTTTCATTAGTTAATAGCTCGCGAATCGTAAACTTGGCTGTATGTATTAGCCAACGCTCCGTTAAACGGTTTTTCCGTAGTTTTCGTTCTGTGAAAATATGGTGAAAAAAGGCTAGCCAACACAATACGATTAAAAGATAATACATTTTAAACAACGCAGGCAAGCCTACGCAGATTTCCTGCTTGCGCAGTTGAACCACAGGGTAAAAAAACTACTACGTATTACATGTGATTGAACTGTGCAGGCACATCTGTCAGGTACACCCTAGTGTACGTGTGGCTGGCTAAAAATAGTTACTATTTTAGGCTAAAATCTATATCTGTACCAAATTTCATCGAATCAAACAAAGAACCATACAAACTTTCACAATTATAATATCAGATTAGTCAGATATTTCCAACAACTTGCAGTTAGTTTCTACATAATCGACATATTGCAGCTCGTATCGGATCGGTGTATCGTTTCGTCATAATGCCAATTGTATGCACCATGCCGGCTCACCGGCGGACGTGTGAACGCGAGCGTGACTTGCAGCTTAGCAGGCGGTGGTCTAAGGCATAAGAGGTAAGGTGAAGCCTTTAGCCTGGTCTTATACGAGTATTATGAAACTTACAGACGACAGGTTTCCGACGCCAGTCGCGGAGACTATTCATTTGTGTTGTGTGATGTGACCTGTAGAATACTGGTAGCGTGCTTCGGAGCTGCATGAGCTCATTCCGCCATAACCGTTCTACCACCGAAAATCTAGACGCACAGTGGACTATCATCCTTCCTTATTTAACATCCCGCGAATGCGTAGCCAAGGGCTTTTCTTTTTCCTTTGTGATGCGCATCGCCTAGGAATGGAATACCCTGCCTGCTGCGTCTGTTTTCCCGAATGACTACAACCCTATAAGTTTTAAGGCTAGAGTGAATAGGCTGCTTCTGGGTAAGCTCGCTCCATCTTAGGCTTCTTCTAAACCCTAAGGTTCAGTGTGAAGCCAAGAGCAAGCTCATAAAATATATTTAAAAAAACGCCTCGGCGACTGGCCTATGATACCAGGGTCTTACTGCAAGCTGTCAATAAATGTAGTAATTTTGATTGCACGACAGAGCTATTCACTTCGTATACCGCCATCTCGCTTACAATATTACTATAACATTGTTTGACAGTAATTCTCAGTAAGGCCCCAGTTCTCTGTAAGTGTAATTTTAATAAAAGACGGGGTAACGAAAATTCTTCAACCAATGTACACACACTGAACCTATATGGGTAAGTGTATAAAATAGTATAATATGGCATATTCCTTGTTACTGCTCACTGTGAATGTAAAATCATGTTTTCGAAAGATATCTAGACTGTGTCGTAGCTTGTAGAATAAGTTTTTTGTAAAAATTTCATTTTCATGTCAAGCTTTTTTGCTGACTGTACTTAAATATTGCATTGTCATCTAAACTAAACCTGTATACAAAATTTCAGCTCCATCGGACACTGGAAAATGGGTTAAATTAAGCTTGCAAGATTTACCCCCACTAACTAGCTTACTAACATGGCAAGTTAAATAAAAGCTTGTAAAAAGAATAATTATAGGTCATAATATTGTTCATTTTTAAACCTTTTTAGCCGGTAGAGAATCTAAATTTTGTCTATATCCAACCAACTGATACCTAAGTTGAAAAGGTGAAGTATCCAAAACCCTTAAGTTATTAACCTTCTTATTTTCGAAATCCTGTTTTTATGCATTGGAACACACATGACACAGTACAACATAAAGGCATTGTACAAAATGATTATAATTCGAAATAAGGTGCGGACGCAAGGGCTGGCATGGGTGCCCGTACTGTTATTAAAATTTCTGGTTATTATGCTACGTTACTGCCGACAAGGCACGCAGCGTAACTCATACATACATACCTTAGTATTACATACAATTGTAGTAAGAGTTAGTACTAGTATATACGAGTGTTCGCCTTTCTTTAATACCTAGTTTGAAAGAATAGTCAATATAAAACTTTTACTGAAACTTTTTGTCCGGTAGAGCACTTACAGATTCAGATTCATTTGGTATGAATTCCTTCGAAGAGACTACAGTATGAATTACAGCGATGAAATTAAAAACAGAAGAGAAAGAAAATTAAACACATTTGTAATTTATTACATAGGTAGGTACTATGAACTATTCCTTGAACTGTGTCTATTCTGATGTTCCCTCATACGACGTAACTTTTTTGTTTGTTTAAATTTAAATCGCCCATTAAATACAATATTTATGTATTATAAAAAAGCTCTCCCACGACGTTGTATGCGTTCGAGTCGTATAAATCATGATTACCGAGGCGGATGGCATTTTTCACAATATAATTATTAACTATAACGCTTTTACAACAGCTATTTTAGAATATCTTAACGTTTATATTCACTAATAAGTAGTTACCAACATACATCTTCTGCTTGAAGAATATCATTGCACTAATAAAACCGATATATTTCTCATGAATATTCTCATGAATACTTGGTATTTAATTATGTCGTAATGTCAACGAGACTCAAGAAAACCTTAAAAAAAGTATTTTAAAAGTTTTTATACTTTTTTGTTAGTATTGCGTTTAGGGTTAATGTATGTATGTGTCTATCTATACAATATATATGAGTTTTTACAATAATGTAATTCAGCATACTTACTTTCCGTAAGTAAGTAAGTTCTATAGTCACAAAAATTAAACGGTTTCTCTTTAGTAAATAAACAATGCGATTACTAGTTAGTGCACGATTTCTCTCGATATAAAAGAAAAAGAAAACTTTTTTTTTAATCCAAAACGGGGTAGTTTATGTTCATCACACCTGATGTAAAATGGTGATATGGCTGAAAGGTGGAAGCGCACTTCTCACGGAGTCCTCAATCATTGAGGATCTGGCTATCTTATCCCTTACCTGCCGGAACACAATAATGCTAAAAGATATCATTATTATGGCGTCAGACTTAGATAAGATGAGGCTAGCTAGCCAGGCGGATGAAGAACACGTCCTATCACCACCCACACCTACCGAATACTATATTGTACCTCCACTGGGAATCGAACCCGGGACCTCTGGGTCTGAAATCCGTGGTGTGAACCACTCGACCACAGAGGCGGTTGGAATGACTTCATTCAAGGGTCTTTATGTAACAAAACAGAAGGTTTGATCATCGACACTTAAGACCCGAGTTCACCAACAGCCGGTTACGTTGACCGTTGGTTATGGTTAGCTGGTTAACCAATCACGTGCGTTAACCAACGAACCAACTTTCGGCTAACCAACATAACGTTTACCGCCTGTTTGGTCTAGTGGTTCGTATTGAAGGGGTATGTATCATAATAACTACGGTCATTACGACTATGGTCGAAATAACTACGATCGATTCACATATTTTCATAATGACTATTGAACGACTCAACTACTGTTCATTTCACCTACGGTTGATTGAACTACGGTTGATTCAACTAACGGACGATTGGCCTAATGTTCATTTCATCTACTGGTTGTTTCGACTATGAACGACTCGCCTACAACAAGCTTATTAATTGGAAAGTTTATTAAATGGATTTGGGCTCGTTGGATTGCTTTTTTGATTAGGGTGTCGCAAACATAAAATTTTTGACTGTTTTAGTATGGAGCGGGGACTTGTAAAATTTTCAAGAATCAATTTTATAAAAATGAAAATATCTCGAAAACGGTGCGTCACAGCTAAAATCAAACAAAATTTTCGATCCCCTATGGTACTCCGGAAATACATAGGAAGGAGGCATCCGATGGACAAATAAAAAATTTTTTTGTTATATCCAAATTTTTATATATTTTGGGAAAAACAGAAGAGGGGACGGGGGGCTAAGCGCCCCGCCAAGGGGGCCCGGGGGGCGAAGCCCCCCGCCACCCAACAAAATGTAACAGACGTTTCATAGAATACTTTTTAGTTTTTATCCCAATAGTCCGACGGGAAAGGGAACGACGCGGGTGCAACCGCGGGCGGCCGCTAGTCAAGAATAATTTTAAATTTATCCGAACTTAAGCTCTAATCAGTTTTGGTGTGGTTGCATAAACGATGTTTATTTAACCACGCCAGAACGGATCAGCCCCATGATTCACGTCACGAAACGTCGGAGGGCCTACTCTGAAACGCAAAACCCGAAACTTCGTTATACCCGTCCTTCTCACTCCCCAGTTGTGACAGAATCGAGTGAAAGGGACGGGGCTAACCGAAGTTTCGGATTTGCGTTTCAGAGTACGGCCTCAGAGTCGGATGCTACTTAATTCTGTGCTTTGTCTTTTTCTAATCTATAGTGAATAGCAGAGTGCATACATTCCACTGTCGGTAGCGTTTCCGACGGTTTGTGAATCAGGGGGCTGGATGATATTTGGCACAGAAATAGGACGGACATGGCACTTGGGACGTTTATATCACGTAATTTACATGGGAACGGGATCTACGCGAGTTAAACAATAAATTTAAGTAAAAAAAAACTAAATACGTTTTTGTAGTTATCAATTATCATTCATCCTGTTCACGGACTCACCGCAAAGATTCTTTGACATCCGTTTCCTGTGTAGATATAAACATGAACTCTTACGCCGAGATGTCTTTGATCAATGTCAATAACTATTTCCGAATGATTGATATAGATAGCATCAATTTATAAAGACTTTTATGGGAAACGAAAGTACATCTTTTTTTTATTTAAATGTAAGTACTAAGGTAAATTCAGTTTTTACAACTTTCATTTACTATCTAAAAGGAAAATGACTTAAATAAATACCGCATTACAAATATAGTGAACATTTTATTAACAATATTAGCAGGGTTATGTCTTTGCCCTACCACTGCCTTCTGACATATCAAGTCAGAAACCAAATAAACGTAGAGCAGGCGTACCGGTTTTGGCCACTGTACCGGTTTTGGCCACTTTTTTGCTCTAAAAGTTTTCTAAACAACTTTTAGCCATTTTTGATAAAGGCAATTAAAATAAGGTATTTTAAGGTAATAATAACAACCGCTAGAATTCCTTATGTCATAAGATTTTTTTTCAATAAATTCCATTTTCTGTTTGAAAAATGTTGTGTATGAAAAATTTTAAGAAATTTGTTTTGGATGAAATACTTTATAAACTTTGTTTTCTACAATTAAATTGTTGTTTTGCAATTGACTGGTTTTTAGCGCATTAGAATATATTGATTTTATCTGGGTTTGGTTTTGATTTTTCCCAATACTTACAAAAGTTTAACTATCAGTAAGTGGCCAAAACCGGTACATTTGGCACCTATCACACATTGTGTGTAATATAAAAAAAAACTATTTTACTTTTATAAATTTGAAAAAGGTATTTTTAAAGGTAGATAAATTATCTATAATTTAGGATATAATTTGTGTCTTAAATACCTAAGACCATTTAGTACTTAGTGCTTAAAAGTAAAAAAATCCTTAAAGTGGCCACAAAGGGTACCTCCCCTACCTATGTTAAATCATCTTGGGACGAACTGCCTACGTCATCCTTGTAACAATAACACATTAAGGTTTAATGAGGGTGATGAACATAAGAATTTTGTTCCCGAATCGTCTTAATGTTACGTACAAGCGACAAAGGTCAAAAGTAAGTTATTTATTGGAAGGTGACAAGGTTTACAGATTTAATGTTTGATATTAACCCATATAACATGATATTGTCCATTGCGCTTTCGTTCAAGAGTAACCAACCTGATCAGCTTGTCAGTCGCGCCTGTCTGGAAGATTTTTTCCCCCTTACATTTACTCTGGGCGTGCACGGGCCACCGACCACAACCACAGAACCAGAATGACGCCACCTACCTCTTTCCTGTAGTTTTCGCATACTTTTATATGAATTCGCCGCACAGGGTGACGCAGGTGGTCGCCACATGCTACAAATACCGCCACTTGTTTCTTGTCACTGCCACCGGTCACTAACGCCGAACCGAAATACTTGCAAGCAAATGGGTTGAAAAAAGTACCGGCCACCGAACGCAAGTGTCTACTACAGGCCACTAGCGTCTGTCACGCGCTTCAGCTACTTTTGTAGCCGCTCCTAGCACATGAAAAAAAAACCGTGTTCTGTGGCTCCTAGATTCATTAGCTGTCGCGTTCTGACAATATGTTACATTGGTTACAAACTAATCTTTGTAAGTTTAGTCACTCAAGTTATCTTCGTAAATTCAGATGTATACCACTATTGTATTGTAATGTGATTGAATGATGGCTAACACAAATAGATAGAGGTTAGAGTTTGAATTGTGTTTTAGAGAATCAATTAGTTAAAGCAATTAAATAATTGACAGTAAGTACTGACTCTCTTCAGCTGTTGTAAGAAAACCGCTCTGACGTCGACGTACGCAATAAGCACTCGTTAAATTACAATATTGTTAATCTTAATGTGATGTGCTGCTAATTTTACAGACACAGCAATATTTACTTGAAAAGAGTATTTCTAATAGTGAAAGAAGGAATCATATAGAAACGACGCAGACATAGGTACAAGAAAACCCACAATAAAATCAAAGTCAACATTTTTTATTAATATAGATTAAGTAAGATTAATGCTTATGAATCGTCCAACATTTCTTACCTACCACCAGTTAAGGGCATCTTTTAACTGACATGAAAAACGAGCGCGAAAATATCTCATAAGCCTTAACAGAAGCAACGCGATTACAAATAATTAAATTAAGGTAAATGGTACAATAATAAATAAAAACTTGAAAACAAAATATAGCATGCCGCCAACAAGAACTCATCCTCAGCTTATTGTTGCAGCGACAGAAGGCTGACATTGCAACTCTGGTTTTCTCGAGGGAGCTATCTGCTGCAACTATACTATACATATAGCTCGATCCACTGTGCGTCCTATTTCAGCATCTCATAAAGCTGGCCAGTTCACATCCCTCCCATGTCTTGACTTCGCAATAAAATATAAGAACACTGCGCTTACACTTCTGGTGAGTATCGTAAAGTTGGCAGTAGTAGCACATAAAGTCGATAGTGACGGGAGGTCAGTTAATGTAATAGGATTCCTGGGTGATAAAGCTGACGGTAGCTGATGAAATCTCGTACATACAGGTACAAAAGGCTATACCCGTACTACCTCATCTGAGGTACCTACATACGTTCAAAGTTTTCAAGCCCCTTTTTTGACATAAAGGTTTACAGAGTTGGCAGTATCGATAAGAGTGATAAAAAATCAAAGCAAAACCAAGCAAAACGTAAAAGTATTACAAAATAGTATATTATGATACAAGTGTGCTATGGTTGCTTATTATACACGAGGCTGTGGGTTGCAGCCCGAGCCGCAGGCGAGAGCGTAAATCAGCCGAGTGTCTAGTGAGTAAGTTGCTCACGAGTTTCATACGCACTTTTTCAACACACTTGCGAGGAAAAATAAAACATTTATTGAATACATAACATAATTATTATAATAACATAATAATAGGGGTTAAAGAATGAAATTGCCGTTTTTTTCTTTTGTACATATAACCTAACAACTTTTATGATATTAGAAATATATAATTTCTTTAATATTGCGTTACATTAAGACCGTATCGAGCAACTTTTGATAATTTAATAACCACGATATTTGATTATTTACATAGAAAAAACTTATCCCGAAAGTTATGACTATTTTTGTTTCCAGAATTTCGAACTTAGTGAAAATATTTTTTTCTCTCATAACGAATGTGTCATTTAGTAGTTAAAATGTCCATAAATACGTGTGTAAAATTTTGTAAAGTCACATAATATTAGTCGTTGAATAAATTACAAAAATGTTAGTATGGAAAAAAGAAAAATTACAAAAATCTCCATACAAAACGGCAATTTGATACTTTAAATTACGTAAGGGAAAAAGCGCGCAAGTTTTTTTTTGCACGCGCCAAATGTATGGTGATTGATAACATACAGCCATACAGCCTAGCCCTACTTCAAAATAATTATAATAATAGTGATAAAATGCAAATGTTTTATAACAAATTATTGTGAGTTTTAAATAATTTGATAATAATATACTTAATTATGTTTTTTTGTCATAATTAGGGACACATTTTTTTATTCTAAAAACGTAAATGGATTTTCAGCCGTATAAAACCTCTTTGTTGTTATAAAAAAAGAACTGTACCTATTACCCGATGAAATTGAAAATGCTCTGTTTACTCGTATTAACTTGCAGTTAGGTACTAACTTAACTTTGTAGGGATACTGTATTACCCGGTTAAATTGAAAAGTCTCTGTTTACTCGCATATAATTTGCAGTTAGGTACTTACTTAACTTTGTAGGGATAATTCTATTACGCAACTAGTACTGTAATATTATTATGCACACGTGTGTTATAGTTCGGTTTATGGCCTTAAGATCGATGTAATAAGGCTCACTTTATGAGCAAGTGTGTTGAAAATACATTTTATGAAAAAATAGAAAAAATATAATGTATGTATAGATAGAATAATGATTAAAAAAATTAATTAACAATTCGCAATGATATATCCTTCAAATCTTCTTCATTTATTTTCATTCAATATGTAATGTCAACTTACGAAATAATTGGCTCAATTGATTTGCTTGATTTTAGAGAAAATACTATATGTATTTATTTTTATTTGAATTTGTAAGTAAGTAAGTACCTACTTATAGTTATTTTATTTAAAATATGTAAATAATATATTTAAAATTTTCGCAGCGAACCAAAATTTTTAGTAAAAATACCTATATCTTTCAGCATTAACGGTCAAGATGTTTTATTAAGACCACTTTCATGATTTTAGTGTCCGACTTGTGTGTTACGTATGTGCCTTTAAAATGCAAAATTTATCGATAATAGTTTGTCATCGTAAAACATTTTTGACATCAAAAACAAATTAACGTCCGCATTCTTTGAGAAGTAAACTCAAACTAGAATACTATCCAGCTGGGTCCGACGGCTTTCCATCCGCTGAACTTAATTAACATATTAGATAAGGAAAATTAATTATAATTAATTAAAAAATCCATCTCTGCTGCCTGTTTGGAAATACTTAGTGATTTTGACCATGTTCCATGCACTTACACGACATATAATTCAACTTAATACAGCGTGTTTTGAAACACTTTCTGTTTTATGGCTGACATAAAAATAAATGTTGTGGCTTGACATGTTATTGAGAATGTCTTGTGAAATTCCAGAATGTTTATGCCGAATATTTTAAGTGGAGTCCATTCAAAAATCTGTGACTTTCAATAGTTTCAATGCATCGACCTACGTAATCAGTTAAAAATGTTTTATAAATTAAAGCCATAACCCAAATTATAGATTAAATAGAGAGATAGGTACCTAAAGAAAATTTAGTTTTTAATGTATAATTGGTCATACAGTTATTAATATTGATTTGATAATATCTTTAATTTACTGGTTTTCTGAAAGTTGTTTATCAAGCTAATGTAAAATAAATAACTAAAATTGCCCATCACTATCGTCCTCTATTTAGGGAGCAGTGAATATTATTCTAATTAGTTCAATAAATTATGGACATCACTTTATTCAAATAAATTCCTTGCTAGTCTAGGGTGACTAAGAAATACTTCCCTTTCTTTAAATGCACCTAAAAGGTAACTGCTTTGGAATCGCCTTTGTTAATAATCTGTAAGTAATCCATTCACTGCTGTGCTGACCATGTCATTTTAAAACAAATTAATTTTAAGTTCCTCGCTTTCCACTATTAACTTAAGTCATTTAGTTATTTAATCCTTCTTACCTACCACAAAGTTGCTTTCAAAGCGTGTTTCAACATTACGAAAGAAGATCACAATACCAAACACTAATGGCAGTAAGTTGGACGTTTGCGGTCAATCGCTTTTGCGGTGCAAACGCCGACAAAGACTATGGGCGTTTGTGCACTACACTGAATTTTACCGATCCGGCGATCCGGTTTTTTCCGGACCGATATGGCAGCAATGAAAAACATATGGGCGCTTGTGCACCACACTGAATTTTACCGTCCGTCATTTTACTTTTCCCCATTCCGGACCGTTTTTTTCCGTTCCGAGATGACGGCAATGAAAAACATATGTACGCTTGTGAACTACACTGAATTTTACCGTCCGGAAAAAAACGGATGGTTGTATTTTAATCATAAATCACTACATAGTATAAAACAAAGTCGCTTCCCGTCTGTCTATCCCTATATATGCTTAAATCTTTAAAACTACGAAACATATTTTCATGCGGTTTTCACTAACAGGTAGCGTGGTTCTTCAGAAAGATTTTAATATATAATTTATGAAAGTTTTGTGTAAATTGGTAGAAATATAACGATAATTGTCGAAAGTGCCGGCAAACGGCAAGCCGCCCGGGAGTTTTCTGCAAAAACGCTGCCTAATCCTTTCGAGGTTTAAAAAAATAATGCATGTTGGGATATTCCTCTTCTATAGATCTACAAAAAAGTCCGCGATAGCATATGTCTATGTTTTAAGGATAGCATATTATAGCCATATTATCTCTTAAAAAATGGTTACGAACAATGCGGTAATTTGGAAAGCTATTTAAATGGATACAGTATTAACCCTTATCAATCTAAATACGTTAGTTGCTTTAAGCATTTCATGCACATTATTTTACTCTTTTACACCATATAATTTAAATGAATATCTTAGGAGTTATTGCAAATAAATTAACGCACGCCAAAATAAATTCAAGCGCCTTTCTCGATTGACGACCGATTTGGCGCAGGAGTAGGCTACCCACCTTCTGCGCAAGTGGTCTCGGGTTCGATTCCCGAACAAGACAAATATTTGTGTGCATGAACATGTCTATTTGTCTTGGTCTGGGTGTTAACTATGTATAATATGTATGTATTTACAAACAAAAAGTATTTAAGTAAGTATATTTATCCGTTATCAAGTTTTCCATGATACAGTTTCTTAATGAAATTAAAATGGGCTTAGATAATTGGTGTGAATGTAAGAATTTATTTATTTATTATTATTATTATTATTTTTCACCAATAACACGTAATATATCTAGCACCAAAAATATGGATTTTGAAATTTTTGTTTGTCTGTCTGTCTGTCTGTTGTCCGTGTTTCACGCAAAAACTACTAAGCGGATTTTGATGAAACTTTTTTTGTTATATAGCTAGCTGTAGACATTCGATATTAGTTAAAAAATAATTTTTCATCAAGCCTCAATTAATTGTGATTTCGGTAAAATGACCCTGTCAGGTACCTTTCACTGATAAGAGGATGAACCCTAAATTCTTTCTGTCTTCTACGTCTTCGTACATAAAGCAATAAAGCAAGTAATTGCTGACGTTCCAAGGAACTCATTATTCCTCTCGTTTAAAACGCGTCCGTAGAGTGTAGTTTCAAAGAGATCACTGCGCTGCCCCGGCCAGTAAAAAACCGGACAAGTGCACAAGCCTATCATCCGTGTTTTTCATGCCACGCCGGTCCGTAAAAACACGGACCGCCGGATCGGTAAAATTCAGTTGTAGTGCACAAACGCCCTATGGGGTTCGATTCCCGACGCACTGCGTAGCTTTGCAACAGTAAAAGCGCTCCAGAACAAAACTTAAACAAATTCAAATGTTCTCCACCGCAAATGGGCGGCCGCGGGTTAAAATATTGTGATAGCAGTTCAATTTAATGATACTAAGTACTAGTTAATAGATAAATATCGACAATAGACTTTTCATTTTACTGTACAGAGTATATCTCTTTCCCGCGGGGAAACATCGTCTAGCCCACGGGGGAAAGCCGCGAGTGAGAGCTAATCTATATAATTATTATGTAAACCAATTACTTACATTAATATTTTTTAATACCTATCGAAAGCGAGTTTGCCTTGGAAGTCCTGTAACACGTGGTCATGGAGCTAGACTTAATACTGAGGTAACTGGAGTCTTCACCCTGAATAAAAAAGTGTGCCCAGCAAATTTGTACATTTAGTATGTAGTGGCTGTCATTTGTCTCATATGACCATACGTATTTTTTCAAAGTGTAAGTGAGACGGAAGACAGCCACCGTGTAATTTGTGGTCACAAGAAAGTGTTTAAAAAAGTGTGCCCAGCAAATTTGACATTTAGTATGTAGTGGCTGTCAGTTGTCTCATATGACTATACGTATTTTTTCAAAGTGTAAGTGAGATGGAAGACAGCCACCGTGTAATTTGTGGTCACAAAAAAGTGTTAGTACTGCACTCTACAGTTACCTTAGTATGTAGTCTAGCTCCATGGACGTGATAGGTTAGAAATTAAATTTTCGTGTTTTTTTTTCACACCACAGAAATGCTTGTCGTTTAAAAAACAGAAAGAAAAAAAAGGATTGATAATATATGGCACACATTAACTAAGCGCTTGCAGCGCCTCTACCGGTAGGTGATAAATATAACTATTTTACAATGTGATCAAATAATCTTGACCATTTCATGAAGCTACGCGTTCATTTGCTCATATCGAGAAACAATTTCATAATATTGATCTGCCCGAGCCACATCATGATGTGGCTAAATGACAGTGAAACATTTCATGAAATGCGACCATTTCATGAAATTCTCGAGCATTTCATGAAATGAGCAAATCTACCATATGGCCAAGACATATACTTACATAGCCATAAACATGAAAAGTCGTGTAACTTGTTAACTAAGTACTTCAAATAAATTAGTAAAGGTCTTTTATGGGTAACAAAGCGTTAAGTGCATACAATGAAATTAACTTTATTAACAGCACACGTTACAAACTTACATAGACAGTGCGAATGTTTAGGCCATTCTTAATTTCTCCACAAAATTGCTACTTTATGGTTGTTGCATATTACATACCTGTCTATAAACATGAAAAGTCGTATAGCTTGTTAACCCTACTTAAAATAAATTAGTAAAGACCTTTTATGGGTAATAAAGCGTTAAGTGTATACTAAATTAAATTAACTTTATTAACAGCACTACCTACGTTACAAAGTTACATAGACAGTGCGAACATCATTTCAGATACCCCGTAGCCATAAACTTCAATCTTGTCATTTGTTGTCCACTATCCACTATCCCACCTAGAACAGACGGTCCAGTAACAGTTAGGTAAGTACTTCGTGAAAGAGATCTCTCGTCCAATCCAGCTTGGATGGGCAGCGTTCGGGAACCTCCGGCAGCATTCGCGTCCGGAATAGCTCAATGTCTCAAGATGAAAGTCTTTGACCAGTGTGTGTTGCCAATAATGACCTATGGAAGTGAGACGTGATCTTTTACTATGGGTCTCATCAGAAAGGTCAAAGTCACACAGCGAGCAAATGAGAGAGCGATGCTTGGTATTTCCCTGCTCGATCGAATCAGGAATTATGAGATCCGCAGGAGTACTAAAACAACCGACATCTCTCGAAGGATTGCATCGTTGACGTGGCAGTTGGAGGGACACATAGCGCGGAGAACCAATGGCGGTTTGGGAGGAAAGGTTCTCGAATGCTGACCTCGTACCGGACGACGTTCCGTGGACAGGCCCCCTACGAGGTGGACCGACGATCTAGTCAAGGTCGCGGGAAGCCGCTGGATGCGGGCAGCACAGGACCGATCGTTGTGAAGGTCCTTGAGGGAGGCCTATGTCTAGCTGTGGGCGTCATTCAGCTGACATGATGATGATGATGATACGAAAGGTCATAAAGTACGTTTAAGGGTTCCTCCTGGCAAAGAACACTGGACCCTTTGCAGTTTCTCTTTGGTGACACATAGCCAGTCTAAAAGCTGCAAAGAGCTTTTTTGTAAGGAACTTGTGGAAATACTTGTAGGTAATTTTTATAAAATACTGGTTACATTTTGGGGACTCGGAGCGGAGGAGGGGATACGAAACTTCTAACTATAGAGAATAGATTTCGAATCTTATATTCGAAATTGTGATCCTTGGCAGTTGGGTACTTTTTTATTGGAGACCAAACTTTTTATTTTACTCCTCATAACATTGGTCAAGACACAAATCGTACCAGGATTCAATCTCAAATTCATCCTATTTCATACCAAACCTATTTTAATCCATATCAGTAATCTTCTTACTTTTTAAACTTACATCATTGATCAGAATAGTTTTTGTCGTTCGTGCATCTATGCATGTCGTGCGGTATCAATCATCAATACTACTGATTAAGTTGAAAAAAGAAGTTTATCACACATTTATTCTTAAATGGGTACCTACAAGCAATACTTATGCGAGAACAAATTAGCAAAATATAGTTAGCACGCCATGTGGCGGCGATAATGCGAAGCGGAATAATTTACGGATAGCATCAGGCCGCATTCTTGCGCGTGTAATAACTAATTAAGGGTCGGCACAAACGTAACGGGATGAAACCTCCACGGTCGGTACAACGTGACAGTCGTCATAGCTCAGCTTAAGGAAGTCTTGCAGACGTTATAACTTGAGAAGTTTCCAGTTTGATGAGGAATCTAAATAAAAATAAGAACATTCGACAGCATTAAAAAAAATTAGGTACTTATTTGATTTACACGTAACGGGATGAAACCACAGAATATATAATAGTACTAACGTATGAAACCTCCTCGGTATAACGACGAGTGTTCAATTGAAAGCTAAATTATGTGCTGTTGCATGTAACAGCACCTCAAAATCGAATCATGACAATGTATAACCAGGGACAAATTCGGTGCGGTGAACCACCACTCATACTTCTTTTCGTGTGGCCTAATTAGTTAGTACCTATTGTACTACCCTTGTTTAATACTTATCCAAATGGTAAACGGGTCCGAGCGTGAATGGTTAGGCACCATCCACAAGAAAATAAGTAAGAAGTGGTTCACCGAATTTGTCCCTATTCGTACGTTTGTGGATTGTGGTATAGATACAGTAGTGATAATAATCAGTAAGTTTCTATATACACCACGTTATTCTCACGCGTGTTTGTAGCCATACAGCCGAGTTTGATAAGCAAAAGTTGCGTCAAATGCGCATCGACGACACGTGTGGAAAAAAACACGGTGTGCGTGTATGCTTGTCCAAAAGGTTAATTTTAAAATCTATTTTGATTACACCACTGTAAATGTGGCTGACACTGTCAAATAAGAAGGGTCATGCCAAGAAATTTGTATGTTGTACTGTATGCAATGTATGTGATTTACCTACAATTCCATGGTTGTATGCCACAGCCTTCTCTGTGGTCATGTGGAACGCCAACGTAGCCGACGATGAATGTCAAAACGCGTCTTACGGCGCGTACCTATTAGTCTTTCGTAGGTCAAGTTATAAATAAGTAAATATTTTCTTACAATCACACCAATTATCTAAGCCCATAGTAAATTTCTTAAGAAACTGTGTCTATGTGAACTTGATAACGGATAAATATATACTTAAATACTTTTTTGTTTGTAAATACATACTTAATATACATAGAAAACACCCAGACCAAGACAAATAGACATGTTCATGCACACAAATATTTGTCTTGTTCGGGAATCGAACCCGAGACCTCTGGCGCAGAAGGCCAGGTAGTTCACCCCTGCGCCAAATTGAGCGTCAGTTATCATTAAAATGTCTCTCTTCAGGAAATACTGCAATCAAACAAAACCTTCGGGTGCTGGACCACCAATTTGTTAGTTATTTTCATTTTATAACAGTCTTACTTGTTATTTTTATAAAAACTCCTTCAGCCTAATCTGTCTAAACTTTTTTGTCCTTATTAACTACTTCACCAAGCTGACATTGTCTTAAACGCGGGAGATGAGCCGACCCAATCAAGATAATCTGCGCGCGCGCATAATATGTTTATGCCGAGTAAATTACTCGTCAGGAGTGCAGTAATGCAATTTTCGTACCTTGCACTTTTGTTTGTTTTTAGACCGCCTTCTAAATATGAAGACCTCATGAGTAACGAGAGAATGCAATCTAAGAATCATTTTGTTTTCGAGACTTGATTAAATAATTTTTGTTTTTGTTTCGTTTGTCAAAAACAATTTCAAGGTTCAAATTTTAAGGCGCCGATTCCCCAAAATAGGGTATTTTAAATTATGGATTACTCGCAAATCACAAGTACTTAAAATTTGGAAAAAATATATGATATTTGACAGTTATTTATCTAGTGCATCCGGCCGTTTTTTTTGATTGGTGATATTTTACTGTTTCAATTAAAATCCCAAACATCCGTCTAATAATAATTAAAATATCATATTACTTGCAGTATACTTGGTTTTAGTTAATGAAAAACATATGAAAATAATTGTCTTTGAATAGCCGAGGGATTTCGGCCGTCATAATTTTTTGTTTATTATTAAATTTTTAATTGAATTTAAAGTGATTTTCGCGGGGCGCTCGCGAGTTCACAGTTCACTGCCGGCTGCCGCTGGGTCCGCGCGAAGTGTATAGAGCGCGGCCGAGCAAGCGTTAGCGTGCCTATTTCGGTCGGGATTCCTCGCCTTAAGGTTCATGTCATTTGATTCATAATCTTAACACACTATATAAAAAGCCGAGTTCAAAATGTTTGCAACAAAAGACGATAATGTAAAGGACCCCACAGACTATAAGCACAGAGGACAAAAAAATAAAAAAATCAAATAAACACCTTCAATCTTCATACAGTTTTCTCTGCGTTTACATATAAACTTTAAATGGTATTTCGACCGTACATTCAAGTTTAGTACTAAACTTTCAACATGCTGAAGATACCGCTACCATCAATTGGAAAAACTCGTATTAAGAATGCGTTGAATAATCACAGTCTGTCCCAATCCCAATATAATAATTACTCCGGCCTGAGTATAAATATCTTCCGATGTCGATTGCCAGATGTATGCCAATTGCCATACACACATGGATGGGCTGTTATGAATTAACGAGGAATTAATCGTTTATTGTACAGCCAAGCACGAGACGCTGGATATCGGAATAGTTATGGTCACGATTGCGGTGATTAAGCAACGATGTGCATGCTCAGTCATAGGATGGGTGACCAAAATTACACTCGATTGAATATATATCTTTTGCCTTCGATTGCCAGATGTATGCCAATTGCACTCGCACAACACACGGCTCGACTGTGTGCATTAATGTGGAATTAATCGTTTATCGTACAGTCAAACATGAGACGCTGGATAGGGGAATAATTAGCGCGTTTGGCATGGGCGATGTGCATGGGCAGTCATGAGATGGGTGTCCAAAATAACATTCAATTGAATATATATCTATTAGAGAGGAATTGTTCACCGTACAGCCAAACATTATTCGATGAATAGCAAAATCGTTAGCGCGTTTGATTTGCGATTGCGGCGTTAATGCTACGTTCACTATGCTCAAACATGGGAACGGTGACCAAATTCGATTATCTTGAAGGTCTTCTTCGTGAATCTCACTAGCATCATTATAATTTGGAATGACTTGACTTGGGCATGTTATTTTTACGACTGCGAGTGACCGCAGAACTACCACGATAAATTCCACACGTAGTGCACATTTAAGCTATTCACACAACTTAAACATTATGCCTCTCACCTGTTCAGCGTGGACCTATAGAAAAAGTTGATTCCCCCAATTCGACGTGATCGTAAACGCACTCTAAAACTGAAAGAGTTCATTAAATCTGACTTGCATAAAACTGCGCTGACCTTCGAACGTGGGCCCGCCATAAAACACGGCCGTCCCGGCCCACGCCCACCGCTGGCTTATAAGGGGTAAAAAACAACGCGTTTAATCCCCGATAATGTTTCCCGTAATAACAGGCTGAATAAAAACGAAATGGAATTAAAGCCTGCTATACACGGGTAGAGTAAACGGTATATGCACGGTAGAGTACAGTGCTGTAAACTTATCAGACCTGCCGGCCTAGCATGAGCAGCTTTTATCGCGCGATATGATATGGTACGGCAAGTTGTCTTGCTTACTCCATCTAAGGTGTAAGCAAGACGGCTTGCCATACCATATCATATCGTGTGATAAAAGCCGCTCATGCTAGGCCAGCTGGGGCCCTACTACAAGCTCTCAAGCAATGAGCAATGAGCAATGGGCTCTAAAGTAGTACCTATTTTATTTTTTGTTTAGTAGTTTTTTTTTATATCATATCGAAGCTCACATATCTTGTTAATGTCAACCTTATACTACTTGTACGTACATAATGACTATCTTTTTTGTGTAAACACTTTGAAGGGCATTAGTCTAGCTCGAAACTGTTGTAATTATTTGTATTTTTATATCCAATTATTGATTGATGTCTGTTGTGTTACCTAATTAAATAAATAAATAAATGATATAGTAATGTTGGTTGCAGGACGGAGCTATACACTGCGTATAGCGCCATCTCGCTTACAATATTACTATAACATTGTTTGACAGTTCGCAGTAAGGCCCCATCCCCCTGTAACACAAACAGTCGAATACGTTTCCGACAGCGTAATGTATGCATTGTCACTTGTCACTGTCACTCACTTAAAAATAGACAAAGACAAAACAAAGCGCAGAATTCGAATCGGCAGACTGATTATGTAAATTATTAGCAATCGATTGCTTGTCAAATTTGATTGCAATGACAGTTAGATTGCTGCCTTAGTGAGAATCAATGTGACAACTGTCTTACTAAAGCAGCAATGCTAATGCAATTTCTGTCAGTTTTTATTGCTTAGTGATTGCTAATAACTTACATTATCAGCCTGCCGATCCCGTTCCCACCGGTTTGTGAATCAGGGGGCGGGATGTCATTATTATGATCTAAAAAATCAGGCAGCCTACTTTAGACAGCAAATTTTGTTTTGCGATTGGTTGCTTCACCACCTCTGTCACCGGGTCAGATGAGTTTGTAGCACTGTACCCTACTATACCGTTTATTATACCTTCCCGTGTACACCCAGCGCAGGCGCAGCTTTAGGTAATGGCAAATTAGTAGGATAGAGCAATATGGCCATAAGTAACTTATTAGGGAAAGCAATTAAATACTTTTCATTTAACTCATAAGTAGCAATCAAATGCCCATGTTTGTCTAATAAAAAGTGTCTAATAAAAAGTCGCCTTTTGTTTTTATATAACGGTAATGTTAGCCTAGCTATTCCGATCATATAGGTATGACAAGTTCAAAGATTTATGTAGTTACTTTGATTCGCTCCTACAAAAATGTGATCATGTTTAGGTATTTTGGCAATTTCTCAGAGTTAGCACAAGTATGTTTACAAACAAGTGAAGAAAATTTGATTCTAATTTTTCAGAAGAGTTGATTAACTGAGATACCTTCTTATCCCAAAGACCATTAACATACAAGGTTACCTATTTACCACAAGAGATTCATCACATTCTTTCACAAATAAGACAGTAGCATGATCCGGAACGTGGCTAGTCTATTATTTTGACAGCAAAAACAACATGGCGTTGGCGTCCGATGATTGCGCGCGAAATTGATTGTCACGAGCGCATTCCGCCCGCACTGTACGCGTGCCGGAACAAAAACTACGATGTGAAAGTAATTCTCCTCGGAAGATTAAAGACGGCATGCCTAGCTTGGATCAGGTGCTCCCGTGATCATTATGAGGGACCCACACAGCGCAATGTATTAAAGGGTATGTCGATGTACTCGTATCTTGTATGTTGATAGAAGCTTCAGCATTTTGTAAACAGTGTATAAGCATTCTTCATATATAATCGCTGTATCTGTTCAATACTTTTACGTTGATTGATTATCTAGTAATTTTTAACGGTTTTACATTCCTTATTTGAACGATGTATTGGACTGCATTTTTATTGGTTGTGTTTCTTTTTATATCAGGCTAAACAAAACTATACTGGTACTTCAAGCAGTTGCCATGTAGAATGGTGATACGACGAAATATGAAACGCTTGACCAGAGATGACCAGGGAAGTTTTAAACTTTATTGTTATCTTCGACTTTTTACATTTTACGACAAATACTGTTGTAAGTCTCATCCTCACCTGCGTGGACAATTACACTGCGTTGCGTTCTTGTGCTGTTTGTGGCATTTGGATGAAGCATGCAGAAAAACACTTTCATCTCATAATGCTTTTACTGAAGCATGCAGAAAAACACTTTCATCTCATAATAGTAGTTTATTTGACTGTTGCATAATGAGGGGTATTAAAATACGAGCCTTGGCGAGTGTTTTAATAGTATCACACGAGTGTTTTAATACCCGAGTTATGTGCAGTCTTATACATTACTTTATCTAGACTCATTACGTTTATTATATATTTCAAAAATAAAGCAAAACAATATTAATCATAAAATATAAATTGGTGCCAAATCCCCCTCATAGGATTCTAATGGAAAATTCTAATTATAAAAAAGTTTCTTATTGTTTGCCGGCTAAAGAAGAGCCTAAAAGAGTTTGAAGTCAGGGCCGGTAAATCCTGTAGGATTGCCATGGAGATTGTAAAATTAAAAAACATAAGTGTACTATAATATTATAATGAGTGACAGCTGTATCCGGTTGTATCATAATGACCATTAAGATACAACCGGATACAGAGTTTTATTTTTTAAAGTTGACTAAGGCATAAAGTGTAGCATTATACGCTCAGGCATGAGTTTATAATTCGAATATTATAACATAAGTGTAGATAATAGTAAAATATACACCGAGGGGACAAAGCACTGTTTTATGTCAAGGGCGCGATATTGAATTCAGAGTAAATGAGGGACTCCAGAGTCCTTAGTGCAGCGAGGGATTCAAGCTCGCCCAAGACGAAAACAGCTTTATCCCAGAGGAAAATACTCTACTTTTCTCACCTTTTTCTAGATAATAAAAAGCAAAGCTACTTACTAGAAACAACATTTTATAAAAAAAACGTACAAATTGCAATTTTTCTACTTCAACCTCCTATTATTACTACAGTGCTTTGCAACACTCGCTGCTTTTATTTTCTTTGTTTTGCGTATATGGCTTTATTGTCCAGTTCTATTTTCAAATAAGTTTCTTTTTGCTGAATTCAAATCTCATTATTGACCAGCGGGTCATAATGTTGTACTGAATTTCATTATAACCCGCTGGTTAATAATGACTTACTTTAGGTGAGGTTTGCATGATATATAATAGGGCATTATCGAGCATGTGGTGTGAAAAATCACTTAAAGCCATGAAAGTGTTGTCCATGCATGTGACGATAAGAATCTTGTCGGTGAGAGCTACACATTTATAGTTGTTTAATGCTTAAACGCTAACGGAAATAAGGTGTAGTAAGGTACCTACCTAATATCCGTCACTTTATATTCAGTCATCATACAAAACTATGATAACGTTTTCTCCTCTCAGCATCAGTAAAAAGGTTTTAGCGTCGGCAGCAGAAAGAAAGACTTTGCATCTTTGTAGAGCCTTAAATACGGACTTGATGTATCCTAATATGCCAATAAAATAATTGGAACCATTCCATAGAGAGCCGTAGCCAATAAGCTTAATAGACAAACATTACTCGTAAGTTTTCAATCCTTTTCAAAGGATGGATAATTATGGATTTCCTAAAGATGTATGTGGTCTTTGTTAACCTCCGATAAATATTTATAAATTAATTCCTATAATCTAGGTAAAATGACCAAAGTCCCCTAATGCCATGCATATAACCGTCCATTGTTCTCTGTAAGGTCTAAACTATACCTACATGACCGGACGGTGCGGTGCTACGGGCTAAGTCTTTAGTGCCAAAGGGGGAAACTGCAGTATCATTGAAATAAAACAAGTTTTACGGATAAATCGAGCTCGTTTTTTTATCACATTGGTTTAACTAATATTGCATGTTTTAAGTTAGTATTTTTTTATTTTCGCTCGTTTTGGCGCCGTTCCAGTGGTGGGGGGAGTCACGGATGACTAGCGAAGTCTTTAATATACAATCGCGTATTTCTTAGAATTTAGAACCTTACTTTAACTTGACATGACTGACGCGTGACTAATTCCTTAAAATATTTTTTTATTCTTCCGGAGTAATAATATTCAAAGTAGCAATTATGTTGAAATACAAGATCGACCTTTCACTGCCCGGATTAATGCTCTGACTGGTGAGCTACGGAGGTTAGTAGAAGCGTCAAATTTTTCTGGTCTTTTGACGCTGCGTTTAGCCAGCGTTTATTTCATCAATATTTTTTTTGCGCCACTGATGCCCAACCATTTCCTATTGAAATAATCGCGCATTCGGCAACCCTTCAGACGCGGGGGAGGAAGGCGGTAACCCCTCATGGATACCTCACAGCGGGCTGTGAGGTTATGTCAGACTCCTACTGTACTGACTAAACACCGCCTGAAATCATCAGCTGTTGCCGGAAAGTAATTCAGCTTATCTAAGGCGACCACGCCCCCGGAAGGACGTGGCGCAGGGCGTCACTCACCTAGGCGAAGTGCGCAATGAAGATGACCGGCATCCAGAAGGGCTGGCTCACCGGCCATATTGAATTTAAAACGACTGACGCCCAAAGTGACCGGGTCAAATCGAGGATATTACTACCCTCAACAGTCGAAAATATCCTAATCGTATTCAAAATTGCCATATCCAGAATAAAACCGTAGTAAATAAATAGGACCAAACTTCAATGTTTATTATTATTATTTCTCTCGGGTTCGATTCCCGAACAAGATCAATATTTGTGTGCATGAACATGTCTATTTGTCTTGGTCTGGGTGTTTTCTATGTATATTAAGTATATATTTACAAACAAAAAAGTATTTAAGTAAGTATATATTTATCCGTTATCAAGTTCACATAGACACAGTTTCTTAAGAAATTAACATGGGCTTAGATAATTGGTGTGAATGTTAGAAGTTATTTATTATTTATTTATTTATTTGTAAAAAATATATACAATAATTTAAAAAATTCTAAACCTAATAATAACAAGATAGAATTATCAAGTGCAGTGACAATTTCCCACCTCTATTGTTTTTCTCAGCGATGATAAATGGCCCCATAGAAGAGTCGACCTTTCCTCCGCGGTCGCATCTGAATAATTTTATCGGTTATCAATGCAGAGATCGTACAAGGATGTGACCATTTTGTGTTTGTTAGTGTTGCTAGAATAGGGGCTAAATTTAGGGTTTCCACTTGTTAACACCACCTGTTTATGTGACGTTTTCTTTAGGACCTAGGTCGTGAGGAAATAACCATGGCTTTGTATTAAAAAATGGAGTCAAAAAATTGATGGCTTCGAAAAATCATATTACCTACGATTTATAACGCAATATTCTCATTTCCTTGTCGGTTAAGATTTGCACAGAAAAAAATAATTTAATTCAACAGACTAGGTATACAAGGTTATTTTGAAACCACACTGGCCAAATTTTTAAGTTCGACTCAGAATCGGTAAGTGAACAGCTTTCTCCTAGAAACATGGGTCGAAATATGACATTTCTTTTAACTTTTCATACAAACCATACATCACGTGATCGATTTAGTATGGGAAGTCCAAAAAATTTTGTCGTATTTCGACCCATGTTTCTAGGAGAAAGTTGTTTACTTACCGATTCTGAGTCGAACTTAAAAAATTGGCCGGTGGTTTGAAAATTACCTTGTATTTATATCTTCGCCATAAATGTCAAACATTAAATACTCTATGTAGTATCTTCTGTTCACCTTGCAATAAAGTCTAAACTTTTTGATGTTTGAAAAATTGTCCAATGCAACCTTGTTCAAGAATAGTCCCGTCTACTGAGCTAGCGATATTAAGTAAAAAACTGCTTTTATTGTCGTGACTCTATATTTAATTATTGATTGCCGAAAGTAAATTAAATTAAAATAAAAAAAACATAATAATAAGTGTCAAATCATGGCAGCCCTTCTTCTTCTTCTTTGCGTGTCAGTGGTTCTCTATATTTTGGCGGACCAGTAGTTAGCGACCGCTATTGCCAACTCATTGCCCTCTATTAGGTCGTCCATAGTACAGGAGTTGGGGCACAATGGGCACTGAAGCAAGTGCGCCATGGTCTGACTTGGGGCTCCGCAATCGCAATGGCAGCCCTGTGTTCGATGTGCACATAGAACGAGCCAATTGCCATGCGGAAGTCCCACCTATAATAATGGCAACATTATCCACCAGATCCTATGTATCTAGATAATCAGCCCGATCTAGATTGCAGCCTGCAAAACCTGCTATTAGCGCGCACATGCAATTTAAAGTTAAAATTTTCTTTTAATTTTAAACTATGTATGAAGTAGGAAATGCAATTATTAAATTTTTGCCTTTACACACGTTGTAATGCAGCTGTGGGCATTGTATTTCTGTTCCCTTATGTCTGAAATAGTATTAGTGCAGTAATCTCGCTGTAAGAACAATTTAAGTATTGCTGGTACTATTTAAGAGTAGTCGGTAGGTACCTACTAATCTAATTCTTTACATAAATCACCACTCAAACTAGAAATATTTGATTTTTCCTGTATTTAATCTCCAGGTCTCTTTTGAAAGAAACGTTTTGATATTAGTTATTTTTATGAAGTTTGGTGGAATTGAGTATCTATTTAACTCTAAAATCAGGCCCGTGTCAGAGGTCATACCCTCAGGGGACCGCTGCGGGGCGAGGAGGGCCCCTCACGAAATGGTAATTGTGCAGGAATGCTGAGAATCCACTGCTTTCGCGTACGATTTCGCAACAATAACCTAATAAAATTCACTGTTCAGCAACAAGCGGAGCTCCCAAACTCCAGCGCACCTCCCGATCTCAGCCGGGTTACCCCATCAAGTATGGGAGTCGTGATGGGACCCGCGCCGCGGGCACATCGAACAGATGCGCGGAAGTCGAATGTTTGCAATTCTTTTTTTACCCAAGCATATTGAACTGTCGCCCCGAGCCTCACCTGTGTCCTCATACCTCCGCCTTTTTAAGCAAACAATAAGCCAGTTCTCATTCACACCGTCATTATTTTCAAATTAATCCACGAACGTCCAAGACAAATTTGTTTACGACCGGAACGCACGTCTGGGATCGATTCCCATAAAATTCATGCGTTGGTGAAAAAGATAAAAGATACAAAAAAATATATAAATACAAAACCATAAGAAATTACCAAAATCCGGTACCAAATTATTGTGTGATTTGTCTCGGCTCCAACACGAGTTAATTGTTTTATTTCGGCAGGTAAAAATCTCGTAATTATCGGGCTCCCAATGCCCACATAGATAGACAAAAGACAGCCGACGCGACGCTATTTTTTTCTTAACCCTTAGATTCTACCTGCGTGGGTTGTGGTTTATTATGCACGTAATTTTATTTTTTATCTTTTTGATATTCTGTAACACTGGCATGAAAGACCGTTCTTCCTTTATTCTTAAAAAGCTTGAATAAGGTGTTGACGTGAATATTTAGGTAAGTGGACAAAGCAGAAAAAGTTATTATTGAAATTGATCGATATTCAAATGCTTTATTCAACGATAAAACACGAAACCAGTGAAACTATAAATGCAAAGAGGGTGTTGTTGATGGCCAACCATAAATTGAAGGTATAACTACAGTTCTCGTACGTATGGTATACGTTATCACATGTGAATGTGACCATGCATAGTAAAAGGGGAAGATGTATCATCGTAAAATTTCCATAAAATACATACGTTTTGAATTTGAATGGTTTTCATAGAATACATTTAAAACATAATTGAGTTTGCGGGAACACGAGTTGAGCTCATCATAAGGCGCGTCAAAACATTAAGGCGATACTCGGAAAAATTATGCTAAAGCGAGATAGCAATGAGAAAACGACGCGCGCGGGAGCGAGACCGATTTTGCCGATTACGCAAAAAAAACACAAAATCACTTCGTATTCAAAAACTATAGTGATTTTAAAAAAATGCTTCTATACGATCCTAAATATTATTGGTGTCCACTAATTAAACTAATTTTCAATAGTATATGTATCCCCATTTAAGAATAATCTTGATATTTTTTATTTTTTAGAGGTATTTTCGAAAATAAAAAGTATCGAGCCAAAATCATAAAATCGTGTTTCTGAAACTATACGATTCTAGATAAAGGTATGAAGAAATATATATCTTATTACCAGATTTATAACAACTCTAACCGTCCTATAGTTTTATATCAAAGAGTCCATACTTTTTCCGAGGAGCGCCTTAACTTTGCGTACAATATTCCATTTCGGATTCGTTCACATTATACACAATCCTTCAACGCCCCAGAAAAGAGACACAACAGATTTTCCATTGTTCTCCGGTAACGTTTTATTATCATGTAGGTATAAATTACCTCCGAAACCTCATACTTATACCTACCTCAACTTTAAAACTCATTTTTGATACCAAACTTTACCTATTATCAAAAAATAAAGAAAGTGCTTATAATTAATCCGATTAATTGCATCCCGAGTGCATTTACCGTGAACACTCACGTCAGTTAATAATAACGCGCGATCATATAGCACGCATCCACTCGTTAGGTATAACTACACGTAACAGCAAAATTAAAAACTCAGCGATAAAACGGCAACGGGCGGTCACCGCTATGCTTTTAAAAAAATAAAAACTCAAGATAAATGAAAGGCCGTTTAAAGAAAAAATAATTACCCAATACGTCTGCCGTTATCAGGCGCCTGTTTAAACGAAATTTTAATAACGCGTGTAACGGCCGATTACGCCTGTCGTTTTTCAAGATGGCCGAAACAATCGGTGATTATTACATGTTTCGCCTTTTTTTGGCGAAATACGCCTCTCATTTCCGAATATAAAGATGGTAAACCTGTAGTGTATTAACTGAACTTTATTATCTAAAATTTATCGTTTGCGGAAATTAAACTGTTGGGGGTTCTTGTGACCCATTTTTCTTATTATTTAATTTTAAAGAAATGAATTCTTAAGAAATCTTTTCATCAGCCTAACACGCATAATTATCGGTTTCGTTAGAAACCTAGAAATTAAGTAGAAATATGATCATGCGTAAATACTTTTTTAATTTGTTGTAATAAATCATGATCTTTGGCATAATTCTACCACACACCATAATCAAACATGTTTTAGGATTAAGAAATAAAGCAGGTATTTCTTGCGGATTACTTATTTTGTCAGTAATTACTATTTAATCCCTTAATGTCTGTGTGCCAAGACCATTTTACATCCAATAGACTTAAGCTCTAGAGTCCCTAAAGTCTCAAAAGCTGCAGCTTAGTGAGATAGGCCTAGCAATAGATGCTGCCGATACTGTTATAACAACTAAAGTCTTCAAGCTTTGTTTGTTCCCATTTCGTGTATCCACGCTAGCTAATGAAGCTCCCGTTTGTCCGACCTGCCCCAGATCATAAAAACTCTGTTGGCCCAACCTATTTCGATATATCCTTACACAAACACTGCTTTAAACGCAGTCGTTCTATTCAAATAAGGCAGTTGTAAACAAGCGAACATCGCAGCTTTTAAGACTTTGTTTCAACAATCCGTTTACAGAGTAACCTCTTGGGCGTAGTTAGGCTGCCTCTCCACTAGATATGTGCTATGCTACGTCGCCATAGCGACGCATCCATAGATGCCTTCAATATCCACCAATTTGGTCCACATCTTTTTTTATCTACAACAGGGTGGCACTTTGTTTCATCACACCTGATTTTAAGTGGTGACATGACTGCAGGTGAAAGGCACTAGACCACAGAGGCTGTTAAAATTGCACTGGTGGAAATAGGTTCTACAGTGCCACAAGCTTTCCTGTGCCGGTGACAGCCGCGACAGAGGAGCCACTTGCAATACCAAATTAGCTGTCAAAATGGACAGTTGTATGAAAACTGTTTTAGTTCCAAAGATAATCACCGGAACAGAAAAGCTTGCTGCACTATACTAAGCTTTGCTAGAAATATTATTCTTAATTTTTACAATGCACTTACAGGGCACATAGTGTAGGAACTAACTTGTGATTCTCATTAAGCAAACAAAGAGTTTTTTTTTTTATTTTTTTTTATCCACAACGGGGTAGCACTTAGCCTTCATCACACCTGATGTTAAGTGGTGATAAGGCTGAAGATGGAAGCGCACTACTCCCGGAATCCTCAATCACTGAGGAACTGGCTATCTTTATCTCTAACTGCCGGAACACAATAATACTGAAAACATCATTGTTATTGCGTCAGACTTAGATAAGATGGTGGTAGCTAGCCAGGCGGACTAAGAACAAGTCCTACCACCAACCAAACCGAATACAATATGTACCCCCACTGGGAATCGAACCCGGGACCTCTTGGTCTGAAATCGGTGGTGTGAACCACTAGACCACAGAGGCGGTTAAAATGATTATGTTATTTTTGTTATGGAATCAGAATCAGAACTTATTTACTCATAAACAGTTGCAATAGTGATGTTATTATAATTTGTTATTTCGATGATTTTGATTTCATTGGCTCATACAGCTTAGTAAGAGCAGTGAAAACAATCATATAGTTTCCTAGCTTATCTTTCACATGCTGCAAGGTGCATCAAATGTAGAGCTGCATAGCTGTGGAAAATCAGCATTAAAGTTGAATTCTGTGAGAAAACAGAGTCGAAGGTTCAGACGACGGACGGAAGATAAACGACGACGGCCGGCAGGTGTGCGAGGTATCATAGGATTTCATATAAATAGTTCTTAAATTCTTTTCGATCGTCTCGTTCGACTCTGAAATTTAGCTTATAATTTAATTTAATTTAGTTTAGCTGAAATGATTTAAGGGCACTATCTTTCAAATTATCGAAATCAACCTATTTTTGATTCAAAAGTAAACAATCAAAATATTCTTTATTTTGAGCAGATAAAATGTACTTATGTTGAAGTTTCATAAACGATCTTGATTATTTTGTTGCTAGAAATACGATATTCGTATCTTATCACGATTATAAAAATTTTCAAAAACAAAGAATATTTTCATTATTTTTATATTTTTTTAGTTTTGTACTTAGATTATTAATATCTTATTCACGAATAATATATAGAATCAAATAGGTAATGACATATGGGGGAAAACGCGAATGGGAATAGACGCGAACGGGAAGAAAAACATCGGGGAAATCAAATATTGGGTAATTCATCTATACAGTCAGATGTAAGACTTACTTTGCTATGTTGACCAATGAATATGATTGGTGGATACCAATCGCATAGTAAGCAACGTAGCATAGCAGCATAGCATATCTCTTGTTGAAAAGCAGCCTTAAAAGTGCGTGATGGCACCCGCAGTCACTCACACTATAAAGTCACTTCTTAGCGACTCTTGTCAATTGAAAAGAGATACAATACGCGTTTTCCTCTGAGGCGTAGTGCACTGATGTAGTGTTACTTCACATTGTATAATGTAGACGGGGTAAAGTTGAATGGTCGATTGTTTCTTGTGGCTCGAGAATGCGGTCCGTGAGAAAAAAAATGCTCTTGCTTCTGATGCGCTTGGGTAGATAGGCGCAGGTGGTGAACGTGCACCCCGCCCGCCTCATATTTTAGAATATATTATGCATGTTTTTTTTTATATTTTGACTGGAAACATGTTGCATGACGAATGACTTTTTTAGAATTTAATATCGGAAAATCTAAGACAGAGACTGGGTCGCATCTTCTCATTCAAGCGTCCATTTTCTAGCCTTGTTTTAAGAAAAAATAATGTTTTTGGTTTTTGGAAATCTAATTTTCACCTTAACCTTATGCATTCCTTTTCTTAAAGCTATTCATAAATGTACGTAATTTTTTAACGTTAATGTAATTGAATTAATTGACGGTGTATTTTGAACAAAAACAAACTATGTAGGTACTTCGAAATTCAAACTATCTTTATAATATCACAGTCTATATATTTCCCTTCCCTAATAATATCGTCGTACTTCACTCTTGTTAACTACGATGCAATAAGTTTGCATACGTTTGTGAACCTCTTTAAAAACCTCATCATCGAGGAAAAAAATAAAAACAAATATGGACGCGATGAGAGAGCGGTACTGGCGGGAAACGTGAAAAGCCACTATTACGTGCGGTTGTAAAAATTAATGTGGAAACAAATCAAGGTGCAACGCACTAAATTACGTTCGGTTATATTGCGTATGTAGACGTACTATGTAATTCGTTAAAAAGTTTATCGCTTACCGCATTTCTGCACTGTTTAATCATCAACTCGATTTATATTAAACCGCTGACTCGCACGAGTATTTTCCTGGAATAACGATGTCGCGGGGCATTAAAATAATGTCAAGGTTTTAATGCGTTTTAAGAATGAAATGGCATAAAAGTTATAGTTACGCCGGAAAGTAAATCTTTGAGTTAAGGTATTTCTGTAAACAGTTTTCAAGAACTTCATACTTAACTGAGCTGAAAATTAACTCGAAGATTTGCTTTTCAGCTCATTCGCTCATTCACACCATCTTTTTCAGCCGTAAGACATTTCTTCTAAACAATTCCTTCCCCTGTTTTATTGAGCCTGAAAGAAGCCTATTTGGGCTTAACAATTTACATCTAGCATGCCATCCGTACAGGGTTGCCAGGACTTTAAACCGAAAAGCTAGACTGGTTAGCTAGTTTATCCGGGCTTTTGGGAATCAAGGCCGGACATATTTTTGCGACGCGGCGAGTTCGCGAGTTGGCCAAAGAGGTAAAAACCGGACAGGCCGGACACCGCTTAATTTATCTGGACAAGCACCCAAAAAGTCTGACCCTGTCCGGCTTTATTCGGACGCCTGGACATCTGTAAGAAGCTATACGCTGGACATCTGGAAGCTATGTGCCTAAGTAGAGGTATTAAAACAAACGCAAAGTCTATATTCTCAAACTAGCTGACCCGGCAAACGTGGTTTTGCCGCATATATTTTATTGGACACGTATTTCGTATCACCAACTACACTACCTGCATACTACCTGCCACAAATATCACTTGTTCAAAAATTGCTAATCAAAAGCGGCAAAAAAGAAAACGTCAGTTGTGTAAAGTAAAACGACAGTTTAACGATTTTCTCTACAAAATTACCATTTTTATTTTATAATTTTCCTGAATAAAAAGTAGCCTATGTCATTCTCCAGCTCTCAAATTATCCCCATACCGAAAATCTCGTCCATCCGTTGCTCCGTTTTGACGTGAAAGACGGACAAACAAACAAACTAACAAACACACTTTCACATTTATAATATTAGTATGGATACTCGCGTTTGTTCAGATCTTGAATGTATTTTGTCTTTCCCAGGTGGAGCCGACGGGCTCGGCGTCCCTTGGGGCGGCGTCCCGAGCCCTATTCGTGGAGAAGGTTCGGGCTTCCAACGCCGCTTGCCAGGCCGGGGACTTCGCCACCGCGGTAGCCTTATACACCGACGCCCTAACGCTGGATCCGGCCAACCATATACTGTATAGCAATCGGTGAGTTTTGAACGGAGATCACTTTGATTTTCTTTTACTTTTTGGATGTGTAAGTGACATACTAACTTACATTACTTCGCTAGCTCAGCGACCCGAAGTGGATCTTGGCCTCCGATGTTAAAACACGCCATTTCTTTCGGTTTTGCACCAGTTCCGGCCACTCAGCCACGTTAATTTTCTTTAGATCTTTGGCGACTTCATCCTTCCAGCGATATCTCGGACGGCCTACGAGACGGACGACGCCCAGTTGGTTGCCCTAGATATGCTCTTTTGGCAGCTTGATTCTCCTATTCTTTCAACATGTCCTAATCAGCGAAGTCGGGATGGTTTTGTTTGTCCTATAATGTTCGGTTTCTAGTGACATACCTACTAGACAAGTAAAAAAAGGTTTCATCGAGAGCATAGTAAAGTATAAGTAATCTAGAATTTTTCGATGCCTATGACTCAATTTGTCAAATCTCGCTTGCTCAAACAAATGCAAGAGCATACTCAATGTATGTAGCCCGTAAGCTATTCAGTAATGACTCTGAATATTCGGCAGCAAAATTGCACAAGCTTGATGGACCGGTGTCTGTACATTAACACATGACGACCGATTTTGCGCAGGGGTAAACTAGTTACCTGCCTTCTACGCCATAGGTCTCGGGTTCGATTCCCGAACAAGACAAATATTTGTGTGCATGAACTTGGTTGTATTCTATGTATATTATGAATGTATTTACAAACAAAAAGTATTTAATCATATATTTTATCCGTTATCAAGTTCACGTAGACACAGTTTCTTAAGAAATTTTCTATGGCCTTAGATAATTGGTGTGATTATTAGAAAATATGTATTTATTATTTCTACCCAGGTCTGCCGCCCGTCTGAAGCAGGGACAGTTTGCGGCGGCCCTCCAGGACGCCACTCGCGCGCGGGAGCTCTGTCCCAACTGGCCTAAAGCCTACTACCGACAAGGTAACGAATTCATCACAGACTAGATTTACTCACGACACTGACGTAAAATGTGTCTCGATTCTCGAAGACACGGTATGGGAATATATTATAGGGTTAAAACGACTTAAACCTCTAGTCTAGCAACAAAATCTAGTGAAGCAACTTCAGGTAGAGTCTAGCTGAAGTTGTTTCAATAGATATTGCTGAATGGGTAGACAAAGATACTAAGTACCTTTGTCTCTTCTTAATGATTTTCACACCGTGTCTATTTTCTTTATTTATGATGTCTAATGCTAATAATTATTACACGGGTCAACCAAATTGATTCACTTTGGTTGAAAGGCGCAGAAATACAGGCGTACATTGACGTTGAATTTGGTTGCTTCATCCAAATTGAAAGGCAAAAGTGCACCGTGTATTTCCGCTATTAAGTAACCTTCATCTAAAAGCTGGTTGAAAAACACTGTTTTGCATTTTTTGTAAATAAAGCTGGAATCGGCGTGGACTCTTACTACATTGTTTGAGAGGAGATAGGAGGAGTACATGATGGGAACAAACTTGAGATAGATAGAAAACAATGTAAAAACTATGAATGTACTAGCTTTCAGCCGCGGCTTCGCCCGCGTGGACTACACGATGTTATCCCGCAGGAATGTGATATTTTTTGGGATAAAAAGTAGCCTATGTTCCTTTTCAGGCAACAAAGTATATGTGTTCTTTTCAGCCAAATCCGTTCTGCCGTTTTGGCGTGATTGAGTAACAAACATTTGGACATCTAAACTTTGACATTTATAATATGAGTAGGATAGTAGGATTAAACCACAACAAGTAGGATGTGCCCTCAGATCATATAATACTAGATGTGCCTAAAGAATGTATGAGAGGCACAAAAAATCTAGTTTATTAAAAGCGTCCGTATATAATTTTCAGTCCACAAGGGACATAAGGAACGGACATAAATACCGACCGCAATGCTAATAGTCCATATTAAAGACGTCTTCATATCGAACAAGTAAAAAAGTCAAATTACCATTCTGACATTCATCATCTTACTAATAAGTCGTTATAAACGCATCGAATTACCATTGCAAATGTGTTGATCAATAACGAGTCTTACTCTCCTTCAAATAAGAATTACACATGTATATAATTGACATCTACAATTGTACAACTAGCGTGCTTACAACTTCTTGTCGCTATTGTTTAAGAAAGTTTCACTTTCACTGGCAAATGTAATGTAATTTGTTCTACATCGTCTGCAAATTTAATGTTTGCTATGATTAATCGAGCCAGATATTACGGTTGGTTAGTAGCTCAGAGATATTACGGATTTAATTAAACACTTATGTAACTTTTACACTTGAGCAAGTGGTTGGCATTTTGATCGGAAGCTTTCACCTAAGTACTCTTGTTTTCAGTTTCAAACGAGTCGAATCTGAACTGCAATAAGACAACGCCTAAAACTAGCAATACTTACATAAACTTTTGATTTGATTTTTTGTGTGCTTGTAATGGATATCCTCAAAAACTCCAGAACCGATTTTGAAAATGTTTCGACCTGAAGAAAGCTACTGTAATCCTGAGTGAAATAGATTATATTTTATCCTGATATATATATAGTATTACTAATGTTACCATGATACCCAGACCCGGGAAATATTAAAAAGTTAGATTTTCAATAATTGCCCGACCTCTAGAGATATTTTCACGAGAAAAGGTAAAACGCGCAAAAGTTACTTTTGGCAGTTAGTAGTGAAAGAATAAGTAGCGGGAAAAATAAAGGTAGACCATGGAGAAGGATAAAGATTGCAATTTGCATTGGTGCAAAGTTGACTTCACTATTATTGCCAAGACCAACAAATACATAACTCACCTATCTTTGCCTTCCCTAGGTGTAGCTCTACAATGCCTCGGCAGGCACGGCGAAGCCCTCGCGGCATTCAGCTCTGGGCTGGGCGTGGAGCCGTCATCGCGCCAGCTTCTGGCAGCCCTGGTGGAAGCCTCACTCAAGTCCCCCCTCAGGACCACCCTGGAGCCAACCTTCAGGCAGCTGGAAGCTATGAAGCTGGACCAGTCACCGTTTGTTTTGATATCTGTGAGTATTAATAACATTGAGAGGGTTTAGAGAATCCGACAGCTCCTGGTAGCCCAGATAGAAGAACCCCGCAAGTCCCCACTCAGGACCACCCGGCACCTGACCTTTAGGCAGCTCGAAACTATGAAGCTAGACCAGTCGCCAATTGTCTTGATAATGTGTGAGTATAAATGTACATTGAGCGAATAATTATTTCGAATGTAAGGGGCTATGCATCTCCCGTAGGAGATGTAGTCATTGCGACCTGAAAGATATATTGTGTTATGACTCTCCACCTAGTTAAAGTGACTCATTTAAACTGGAGGCATCCAGTAAGTCTAGTATACTCCTAGCTTTAAAAGTTTTTATCTCCTCCGGGCGTATATTGGGTCGACCCAGATGGATATGGATACTTCGTTTGTGGATAAGGGACCTGCAGTCACACAAAAGGTGTTTGAGTGTTTACCTCTACGCGTAGAGGGAATACGGTTTGAGGATAGTTGAGATGATTTTTAAAAGAGAAAAACTTACTCGTACTTCGTTTATTCTTGGTAAGCATATCATTTAAACATCTACCTACTTAACGGCATATTCTAGGGTATATACTACATACAGAGTGGAATTATTTGATGCCACCTGGCGGGAAAGTACTCAAACAATGAAGATAGTAAATTTCAGGCAAAAGAACCGTAATCGTCCCCGTATTTTTGAAAAGAAACAAATATACGCACCCCACCCCAAGAACCAACCGGCTAAAAATCGAAAAACACCATCTCTAGTTTTATCGCATCAATCGATGAGGTCAATCATAAGGATCAAGTCTCTCTAACAAAAAACAATGAATACATCATGAAATGTTGAGTCAAGTCGATGTTGTAGGTACTTTTACAATGGGAAACAGATTTTACGCACGATTTTCTCCGTAAGAGGACCGCCAGCAAATTTTCTACTAATTGTATAGATACAGATAAGCAACTTTAAACTTATATTCAATCTAACTGAAGTAGTTAATCGTCTTTATTTTCCAACATTACTATTACTCTTCCCGTATTTTCATTGTTAATTGAATCCTAAAGATGCCCGCGACGGTTCAGCGAAAATGAGCCTCCCATACAAACGAAATACCAAAATTATTTAAAAATTGATCGTTTTTCTGAACTTGGGATGTTATTCAGATAAGGACAGCATTTTTCAAGGTCCCTATTAAAATAAGAAAACAAAATAGTTACCTACGCAATTAAAAATATATGCGAATTGCAGTTTTGTATGAAAAAATGAAATTGTGATATTTTTTTTTTGGATAGATATTTTGGATTTTTATTTCAATAGAAACCTAGATAAATACTGTTTTAATCCAAATAACATCACAAGTACAGAAAATAATGCTCAAATTTCAAACCATTTTGGTATTACGTTTGTATGGGAGACTGACGCGTCGCGGGCCTCTTATGTGCATGTTTTGACATTGTAACCTACGCATAATGACGTACGTGGTACCGTACAACTTGATTAAAACATACGCTCAAAGCTTTGTTTTGTCGAAGACAATACATCTCAAATGTGATTTCCCTTATTGTAATCAAATGAGTCATTGAATGTATAAATGGATAGACTGAGACTAACTTCCTGGAAGTGCTTACTTAAAGCACAAAGATAAAAAAAATACGTAGGATTTATAATATTAAATTAAGTGGATGATAACGAAATAGATAATGATGCATACCTACATAATTATTCAAATAATCATCTTAGAAGACGCCAAAAAGTCAAACTTATGCTTTAACACTGCCTCTTTTCAAAAACGTAACAAATCCAATGTTATTATAAAAGCACTTTTGAACGTCAATAATCTACCGGTTTAATACCTCCTATCAGAGGATCCTATCAGTTTATAAATCTACACACGACACACACAATTTTTATCTCCCAAATACATAAGAAACGTGTACAACTTACTTTATTCGGTTGTTAAAACAAACCGGCCTCATTTTACCAAAAAAGGGTAACAGAAATAAGCACTAAACCCGTATAAAATATTGTGTGAATCGGGGAGCTGTCAGTGCATCGAATTTAAGCTTATTTATGCCATTTACGGTCCTCGCCGTGACATCGGATACCTGACTGTACGATGGAGGAAGTTCCCGTCCGACCGATATAAGAGAGATATATTTGCTTGAGGAGACCGAGACAGAATGGTTAGCGCACTCCGGCCTGCGATCTTAGTTGTTAGGTTTTTGCAAAAGCCAACAGGATGGTTGATCAAAAATTGTAGTTAATCTCTAGCTTCTCCATCTGATCTAAACAGTACGATATGTTTACCAAGAACACCATTAAAGATCTTATTTTACAATTAAAGTTTCAATGATATCTTTTGTAGCAATGTTGGAATAACACAAAATAAAATAAGTAGTCTCGTAAACCTAACCCAAGTTTTATAAATATCAAGCTGGTTTAATTGCTGATAATAAATTGTATTCCACATTTCAAATATACTTAGTCACTAAAAAACGATAAGCAACATTCAACAAATAAAACCATAAAGTACCTAAATAAATTCAAGGTCAAACATACCAAATTGAGTGTTCTAGTCAGGTGTTATTGTTGATCGTAGGTTCTAGTATTACGAATTCAATATAGGGTACTAATGTGTTTGATAACATCCCTGGCCGAGGTATGTACGCACCGGTTTTCAATGTGCATAGGTGTCCCTATCTCTAGTGGTCCCTGGTTCGTTTCCCGGTCGGGCAAATATTGAAAACGAACTTTAGAATATTTCCTCGCGTAAAGGTGTGCGTGGTAATACCCGTCAGTGTTTCCAATTTCTATAATAGGTTAGTCCAATACCAAGCTATAGTGCATGTACCTAGGTAAATTTTTTGCGGGCGGGTGGGCGGTACATCCTTGCATGTTTTTTGCGGAAGTAAGTTTACTTCCGCAAAAACATGCAAGATGCATCGAACAAGAGATCCTACTAATATTATAAATGTGAAAGTTTGGATGTTTGGATGTTTGGATGTTTGTTACTCAATCACGCCAAAACGGCTGAACGGATTTGGCTGAAATTTGGAACACAGATACTTTGTAGCCTGGAGAGGAACATAGGCTACTTTTTATCCCGGAAAAATGTCACATTCCCGCGGGATAACGTCATGTAGTTCACGCGGGCGAAGCCGCGGGCGGAAAGCTAGTATATTATAATACAATATATTGTAGTAACATAAAACCTCTTTTTTCACAATATATAGAACACTTTGTTTCAATCCCTTTCTCATTCTAGTTGTTGTGTTGTTTTAGCTGGTACGCGCTAGTATACATACCTACTACTTGGCCTAGCTTCAATACTTGGCGAAAATAATTTGAGAAGAGTAGTACCTAACCTACTATTCTAGCAGATACAATCTTACATGACTTCGTTTCAAAGTGCCTTAAATACTCAATATACTCGCAGCTACTAGTACCATTAGTTCAACCTTGGGAGTGACACAGGAATCCCATTTTATTAGATTACGCGTTTCTGTCAATCGTTCGGTTACCAGTAGTGGCAGCGCGGAGCAATAAAAATAACAATCGCGGCCATCTCGCCGACGACTGGTCGCTACTTCGAATCCCAGGGACGTACGCAGGTAATCTCTTTAAAATAATATGTCCATGACAGTTAATTATGCCGAGGATGCATAATGATGATGACGTTTAAATTACATGTGGTTGTAACTGAATAATTATTTTGAATCCTTTTAGAACTCAGACCACTGGATAAATGGATAAGGGTGTATTTTTATTTTACATTACACTATTGATCCGCCCCGGCATCGCACGGGTGCTATCTGGTAGGTACTCTGTAGTGTAGATGTACGTAGAGGATCGTAGAATGATTATGGATTATAGAAATACTAGTTGACATAGACAAAAATGAAAAGAAAGCATAAGTAACTATTACTTAGTTATTAAGGTCACTCTTGTCGAAATATTCGTAGTTTAAAAGATAAATAATTAAATTAAAACAAAACACATAACATTTTTTTTAAAGTATGCTGTTGGTTTCTTAATAAATAAACAAATACTCTAATACAAGATAAAGGCGGAATCACATTGTAAATCCGCCTCTGCCAAGCGGTCCTTGCAGAAAACGCGCAGCCCATATTTGCATACATTCCCGTTCCGCTGGCGACATCTGAACATTTTTCGGTGCGTTCACAACACAATGGGCCGACTGATCGTACCCCATAAATATGGGCCCGCGGATTTACATACAATCTGCGACGGATGATAGGCAGCCGGCTACCGAAACGAGCGAGCGAAAAAAAGCGCTTCAATTTAAGACATTTCCACGACGCTCCTAATGATACAGAACGCACACGGAATATTTTCACTTCTCTGACGTTTATTGGACAACGGATTTACGATGCGAGCCCTTGATTGATGCTCTAGTTCTGGACCTGTAATCTGTAACGATGGTGCTGAGACTACAGTGGAGGACGATTTTATAAATCGAGCTTTGCACTAATATGTGTAAGCTTAGACTACACTGGTGTTTACCCTTGGGAGGACTTGTCATAGATGGAAAAAGTATATATCCCACCAAAAACGTCTAGCGGCCTACCGCCAGCTGACATCGCAATGTTGAAATAATATTAATTACAGGACGGAGCTATGCACTGCGTATAGCGCCATCTCGCTTACAATATAACTATAACATTGATTGAAATTACTATAACAACTATAGCTCGCTATAAGACCTCTCTAAAAAGCTAGCCAAGTCTCGCTGGAGCTGCTTATTTCTCAATAAAAAGTGATGAAATCACTCACTAAAGCCAAACCTACTCTCATATGTTTCTTACTGCGATTTCAAACAATAGGTAATACAACAACAATAGTCAAACTTTATACGACTTGGCCGTTGTACATTCTTCAAGGATAGTTACGCGTTGGTGGAAACAAGTCAAATGGTTCCAAAAAAGGATAACATACTTAAGGCAGTGTTTCCCAATTAGTGGTATGCGGACCCCCATGGGTACTCGAGGTTGAATCAAGGGGTACGCGCAGCAATCTCTTAGCTAAGATATATATTATTATTATTTTATCGTTCCTGCAATAAGGGATACGTGAGTTTAAGGTATTTCTTGTAGTGGTACGTAGAAAAAACTAACTGGGAACTACTGACCTACTGCGGCATCGGCAGAGTTTGCTTCGCGCTTGACTAAGCGTGGATTAAACATTGAATTTTCCGTTAAGGAATGTTTGTTAGCGCTGCTGGTTACTGCAAGTAAATGTATCAATTGTACGACTTGTACGAATGACTTGAGTAATAAGTTATTCGGAAGATGTTATATCCAAAATTTTGTTACAATTCGACTATTTCGTATAGGTCGAACAAACATAACCTGTGTTTGAAGAAACTGACTACTTTGTCTGTTTGTCTGAGGTACCTACCTCAGACATACAGACAAAGTACCTAGTCAGTTTCTTCTTCTTAAATTCGGCAGTTAATACATGATTTTAGTACACGGAATAAAAAAGCAATGCTCATATGAAATATGCGAAGCCGAATATAACACCGATGAAATACTCCACATTACATTCAGAGCCGATAATTCCGTGCTTAATATTGCGCAAACAACTTTTAAGTTCCTAACTAAACAAATCATACATGTAACGCGCCGTGGGTGTTCTACAAAATACCACCTCAGTACAACGACCAAGGCACAAAAATCTAATTTTATTAAACGAATTTGGCATTTATTACAAAGGATTAAAAGCTTTTCAATTCACCCGATCGCTGTAAACTTTGTCACGATAAATCCGAATCGTTTACCGAATTTACTGCCATACTCGTAATGTTGTGCTTTAACGGGTTCTTATAAATTCGCCTTGCTTTTTTCGGGGTCATGATACTCAAATGCTCATTTAAGTACATTAGTTCGATATTACGGTGAGACATCAAACGGACCCTTAGTTAGGTACTGAATTTTAGGTGATTCAATCCAATGACTTATTTGATGATCCGTGATTAGCTGGTGCTATTTCAAAGTTATAATTACAAGAAATGGAGTTTTAAGGACACAGCACATTACATCAACTCGGAAAGGGATCGACACCGTATCGCCTTCGCCTCGCCGTCAACCAGGCGTCAACCTAACGCAAGCACGTAACTAAACCGGATCAGCGTCGGTACGTTCGGCTCGGCGACGCCGCGCTTACGGCTAGGCGACGCCGCACAGTGGTTCCAGATAAAAAAAAAGAACGAGAGAAAAAAATGATTAAAAAAAGACAAAAAAAATTAAAAAAAATGACAAAAAAATGAGAAAAAAAATTATATAAAAAAAATTGATGATCATTGATTTGATTCATTGAATTGATTCATTTTCATTTTCAGACCACTGTGCGTAGAGCCGTAAGCTCGGGTACGGAGAGACGTGAGCGCGTGAACGACTAGCGGTAAGCGCGGGGATAGCAAGTTGAGCGACCCGCAAAGTCCCGAGGCGAGGCGATTACGTTACGATTCCGATTAGTGTGCTTTGCAGTAGGATGTTTCATACAAAGAATACTGAACCGCTCGAGTTGATACGTTTACGATCCCTTTCCGAGATGATGTATGTGCTGTGACCTTTAAACCTACTATTATTTCACCGATTACAGAGAAAATTCTTCTTATTTCAAACTAGCTTTCCGCCCGCGGCTTCGCCCGCGTGGACTACACGACGTTATCCCGCAAGAATTTGATATTTTTCGGGATAAAAAGTAGCCTATGTTCCTCTCCAGGCTACAAAGTATCTGTGTCCCAAATTTCAGTCAAATCCGTTCAGCTGTTTTGGCGTGATTGAGTAACAAACATACAAATATCTAAACATCTAAACTTTCACATTTATAATATTACTAGCGGCCGCCCGCAGCTTCGCCCGCGTGGACTACTCGACGTTATCCCGCGGGAATGTGATATTTTTACGGGATAAAAAGTAGCCTAAGTTATTCCTTATTACATCAGCTACCTGCCAGTGAAAGTCCCGTCAAAATCGGTCCAGCCGTTTCAGAGATTAGCCGGAACAAACAGACAGACAGACAGACAGATAGACAGACAGACAGACAAAAATTGTAAAAAATGTTATTTTGGTATATGTACTGTATATATAATCATATGCATATAGTAAAAAGCGGTTATTTTAATATTACAAACAGACCCTCCAATTTTATTTATTTGTATAGATATTAGTATTAGTAGGATGAAATGGGAAAAAAAATTATGGGAATCTTGACGCTGTTCAATGAGTTCCCGTTGACTATCTTTTATAACTGATTGTTAAGTTAATGGATGATTATCAAATCAGCAGGTGATCACTGTTCAAGTGTCTGACTGATATCAATCAGTCACACACTTGTACAGTCAGGGTGTGTAGCGTTAGAAGCATTCTCTACATTAGATCTGATAACTTGCTTGATAGTGCGAGCAATATGGTCTCGTCTTGGCCACATTATCATCAAATATTTTTGGTGGGATCCACATTTTTAGTTAAGATATTTATTGATAAACATCACAACGGTTGTTTCGGAATCGTACTGATAGAAACATAGTAAAAAAGGAGCTTAATTTTAGCTAGATACTTGTTTTTTTATTGTTCTTTAACTGATTGACATGCCATTTCATTCTAATATAAAAAAAATTGTTCAATAACAGTGTCGCAACATAGGTACTTACACCGGTAAATAAATAATATTTTTAGTAAACCTGTCTACCAATAAAGATCTGGCATCTCGAATAAACTGCCACCAATTAACGCCAAAGTGATTGCTCATGTTACCAGAGTAATTAAACGACTGGCGACTTTAAACATCGGACCTCTCCTAAGTGTCGGATCGATCAAATTGCGATCAATTAACACAAACCAAATGCCCATCGGGCGGATTGAATACGTAATGGACTTTGAAAATATTTCAATCTTGACATAAAGTTGTATCTAAGGCCCGTATTATAGAACGACACTCAAGTTGAGATCTTTTCTCAAGTATAGTTAGCAAGGGATGAATATGTATTCGTTGCATGTATTTGCATCCCTTTCTAACTATGCTTGATAAGAGTCTCCACTTGAGTCTTCTTCTATATACCGATCTAAGTATTTCATTCTTCATTTTCCGACCCATTTTCACATTCGTTTTAGATGATCTTTAGATAAAATATCACTTGGATGTTCACATGCATTTGTTAATGACCGCTTAATGATGACCGTTTATTGAAAAAGCTTTTTATAGATTATCACTAGTTTTCCCGCAGTTTGTGTACCTACCTTTGCTGGAGCCGTGATATTCTATTCCTTCGCAATGTTTAATTTACAGTTCAATCGGAGAGTCAATTATAAATTAATGCCAAGATTGTCGGTATTGACATTGAAAAAAAATGGCATCCGATCAACGTGGACTTGTGATTGGTCATCCATCCCGTGACCGACCAATGCTAAAGTTGCTGGACCGAAACGATCGTAGGGGCTCCTTATAAGCACAATTTCATTAAATCTGTATACTAATTAAGTTTCCTTTCCAGGTGGTGGGGCAAGAGTTGTTAGCAGCTGGCCAGTACCAAGCAGCAGTTACCGTGCTTGAAGCGGCACTCAGGATAGGGTCCTGTTCCATGAAACTAAGGTAATTTGTTGCTATTATTTATGCCATATTATTTTTTAATAATAAAGACATACTTCAAGCAATTTGAAAACCATAGGTACTATGTACAAAAAGTTTTTTTCTGCTACATTTAAAGGTCAATACTAACTAGCTGTAACTATGAGTCTTTTGTAAAAGGTTTGAAATTTAGATATAGATATATATATTTAGGTACTCGAAATCAAAAGACGCTTTAAGAGCTCTTAGTAGGTAAGTGAGAACGCCAAAATTGCGTATTTTCTATTAGCTGTCATTTGAATCATTGAAGATTTTTCGCATTGAAATTTCCAATATGTATTAAAGAACGTATAAGTGATGGGAGGACTGTTTTGAAAACACGATTGGAAAAATTTTGCTCGATAGAAAAAAATCCTGAAGTTACCTCTAAAATTTCATACAAATGCACATTACGACCGTGTTTTACAATAATGATTCCTATAAAATCACAAACACATAGGTGTAAACACATTTCGTGACTGTTATAGATTTAAAAAAATCTTAACATTTTTATTAACTTTTTGATAAAAGTATGAATTTCGCTTACGTTTTTTAGTTTCGAGCTCATTGATTCCATAGTGATTTTTCGCTGACCGCCTAACCCCCCTTAACAGCAAGCACAGCAACAGAGCAAAGGATAATACCTTTATAAGTTCCATCCATTGTATCCTTGCATTCACGTTAGAAAACTTGGCTACGGTCAACAGTTTATTTTACGATTACTCTGCGTAATATATTATTCTGCCCAGCCTTCATACACATTTCTCGCACACTTCATGGTTGATTTGAATCTGGATATTATCCGAATACTTTTATAAATAGCCGTTTTGCGCCGCTCGCTCCTCGTCAGAGATAGCTTAGCAACAATTTCACACCTGAAGCCCCTAATAAGAAGAAGACAAATGACTGCATGCGAATCTCCGTCCATTAATGCCGTAACATTATTATTTTTAATCGCTAACCGTATATAACCAGTTGACAGTGAATAATTTACGCAAGCAATACGTCTTATGTCATTAGACAGAAGGTTGAATTTATGGAAGAAGCGGACCTTACGGTTATCTTTTTCGGAATTTCGACGTTTTGATTTATAACATTCGAGTGTCGAGGAAATAAAGACTTCATAAATTCCGGTGGAGCACTACGCACGGCCTTAATAAGAGAAATGTGCCTTAATTGACATTTCAGGACTTTAGCGATCCAATCGTATGGTAAATTATTGCCCACCTGTGTCTTCTCTGTCTTATGTCGCATATTTTAGACCACAGAAGCCGTTTTGTTTTCTGTTCGCCTCATTGAGTTACTATTAACTATTTATTGTTTCTTTTACTGGCGGAATTTCTTGAAAGGGATTTTTTGTCGATTTCTTATTCTTCAGTTGAATTAAAATAAATAAATGCAAAATTACTCAATCAATATTCGATCAAGAATAACACAAGCACTCAATTTACTGTATCGCACCAAAGAAATATTTTAACGACATCCTGATCAAAGAATAGACTGAAAAGCTTTTTAATAAATACGACTAAAGAATTAGATACAAAACGAAAAAATATTGTGCATAGCTTTCAAACTTGCTTGCATTGTTTAAGGCTCAGCAGGTTCTACAATTTTCTGTACCAATTCAAATAAAATATATCTGTTCTTTCTCATTTATAAATTGTAATGCATAAATTGTTCTCCATAATTGCAAAAAGGACTGGTTTCCACGCGACGCTCATGAAATCTATGAGACAATTTAAAAAAGAATGCGTATTGTGTAAATTCTTATGAATTATTTACACAAGTTTTACCAACTGTAAGTGATTCAGGATTTAAAAGAAGTAAACAGTTTATCTACTTGTTTTTATCGTGGTTACGTTTGTCTCATTGTCGAAGATTGCTTTATATTGCTTTTTTTAATCTCTGAGCAAACGATGCTATTGAAGGAATATTTTGAAGACATAATTTAGTCATTAACGGAACAGATAAAAAATAATTATAGTTCCTTTATTGCTTCACATCGTCATATGGCAAGTTTCTTCAAGTCATAAACGTATTTTTCTTTTTCTGTTCAATGATCAGGATCAGATTATTAATCTTCTTCAGAAATCATTGACGAATATAACTAAATTAGGAAGTTTTAATAACTGGATCAAAAATTTAACGAATTAAGTATTAAAGTTTATTTTCGTTTAATTTAAATTCTTATCCACAGCATTTTGTAAGTTTAGAAATTGGAGAAGGTTTCACGAACTCGTTTACCAATTTTATTATAAAGTAGGTAGGTGTATGTGTTTGTTGTATTCATTAGAAACCGCATATTTATAGAGTAAATTTTTCTATGGAAAGAGAGACAAATGAATGCTAAGAACTTTATAATTTTTTTATTTAATCTTGTACCGATAGAACTTTGATTAGCAGTGAGCATTACTGGTGACCATAACGTAGGTATCTAATGCAAATATTTACAAAAATTTTACAGTATTTAAAGTTTTATTATAGTACTTAGTTTTTTACACCACACTTTTTGGGAATTTCAATGAAATATTATTCTGCTGTAATTTTTTTCAATCACACCACACTAAAGTACGTTTTATAATTCGGTGCAAAAAAAAAGTCACTTTCACATTTGAGTTTGGCAACAGGGTGTCGTAAACCTTTTTCTTCATGTCTCTTTTAAACAAAATTTATTGTGAGGTTTTGGTTTTACAGATTTTGTTAAAATCTACTTACAAGAACTACATCTTGGGTTAAGCGCATAAGATAATGCAAAATGGGTTAGATAGTAATAGTAGAGACACAAAAGTAACAAGTAACAAAAATTTTCTACGAAATAATGTAAAAGAAGCCCTGTACGCGAAGCAGATAGGAGCCCACGTAAAGTAAACAAAATACAAATCAAAATCAATCAAATAATCACACACATGTTAAAGTAGGTATGTCACCCCTGCGTCACAAATATTTTGTGGCTGCGTGTTGACAGTACGTGAAAAAAATATCCATCTAACATCCCTTCGAAAAATTATTGTTTACGTAAGAGTAATTTCCATTTTTTCACTTTTATTAATAATGTTAAACAAATATCTATCCAGTCAAAGCATGTTTTGAATTAACGGCAATGTCGTTCACAAATAAAGAAATCTACAGAATGTGAATATAGAGTTTTGATGTGGTAATACTGTTTCCTTTTTTTTGCACCAAATTATAAAACGTACTTTATATGTTTAGAGCCTGTGACGGTTCCAATTTACTATAAGTTGGAATGAATTGCTTTTTTTAATAAAAGGAGTGAGTTTTAATATTTGTATGATTTAGATATAGTATAAATTGGAACGGAATTAAAAGAGGAACTTTCCTTCACGGGAAATGCAACAAGTTCGTATCTAGCCTAAATTAATATTACTAATAGTCAGATTTAAGTTCCGACATGGAATATAAAGTAAGGTGCGTGTGTTGAGTGCATTAAATGCTTTTATAGCTTGTTGTACAATTTATGAATCCTAAGAGCAAACAAACAAGCTTCCAGACCAAAGAACCCGTTTTCAGTTTCAGGCTTTTTACCACGTAGTTATAGCAATGTCGAAGTAATGTTAATTAAAATATGCAGGAATTACTGCCGACAGTGTTATTTAGTTTAAATTTTACTTCGATTTTAGCTCTTCAACATGGACTTTTATTAAACAAAAACACATCAAATTCATGTCATTCTATCCAATTCGGAGGGGGTGGTCCGCAGAGCAAAACTACTACTAAACTTTAAAGTTCACTCTTTCTCGTGGGATACGTGTGACATTTTTCACAGTACCAAAAGTGTTTCGTTATAAACAGATTTAAATCCATCGGACATTGATGAAATAACCCCGTCTCGGTACAACTCGAGCACATTAACCGAATCACGATCCCAAAATTGTCAACTCGTCGGAATTCGAAAAGTGTGTTATTTATAAATCGATCGAAAAAAATCGATAACACACGCTGCGTGATATTCAATTTAACTTTTTACCTTTCTTACACAAATGCTAAAAAAAATCTTGGAATCCTTTTGGAATCAGATTAATGTACGACATCTTATACTATAATAAAGACTAGGTTCTGATGTATCAAAACCGATGATGTATTAATGTATTAAAAAGATGATGTATTATGAAGTAGGGGGAAATAATGCCCCTTAATTCATAATTTAAAAAATATACCTATAACTTATGTAACTATATGGCGCAGTATGTAAGCACTATGACGTTTAAAGGGCTATTTTTATCATGTTCTTGTTTTAAGTACCATTTTTGGAATTGCATGCAGTCTTTACCTATATTGTAATGACATTTAGCAATTTTTGATATTGTTTAAGTCCTAAGTATGAATACAGGAAAAATGTGATAGTAAAAAAACCACGAGCCCCATAAGTAGCTTTCAGGCGGGATTCGAACCCGCGCCTCCGAGAAACCGGCCCGATGCTCTGACCAACTAAGCTACCGAAAGGCCTACACGACTCGTCGAATTTTGCTATCACTTGTTACGCTGTAGGCCAGCGTTGCTTCATCAATGTGAGGAAACCGAAAGAACCGAAAGAAACATTTTTACAAATGTTTAACAATCGATTAAGATGAAACAGCCATATTGAGATTTTATATTATTTTTATGCATTCACAATGCAATTTTGTAAGTTTAGGAAAAATGTGATACTAAAAAACCACGAGCCCCATAAGTAGCTTTCAGGCGGGATTCGAACCCGCGCCTCCGGGAAACCGGCCTGATGCTCTGACCAACTAAGCTACCGAAAGGCCTACACGACTCGTCGAATTTTGCTATCACTTGTTATGCTGTAGGCCAGCGTTGCTTCATCAATGTGAGGAAACCGAAAGAACCGAAAGAAACATTTTTACAAATGTTTAACAATCGATTAAGATGAAACAGCCATATTGAGATTTTATATTATTTTTATGCATTCACAATGCAATTTTGTAAGTATAGGAAAAATGTGATAGTAAAAAACCACGAGCCCCATAAGTAGCTTTTAGGCGGGATTCGAACCCGCGCCTCCGGGAAACCGGCCCGATGCTCTGACCAACTAAGCTACCGAAAGGCCTACACGACTCGTCGAATTTTGCTATCACTTGTTACGCTGTAGGCCAGCGTTGCTTCATCAATGTGAGGAAACCCTCGCATTCGAAAGAAACATTTTTACAAATGTTTAACAATCGATTAAGATGAAACAGCCATGCATAAAAATAATATTAAATCTCAATATGGCTGTTTCATCTTAATCGATTGTTAAACATTTGTAAAAATGTTTCTTTCGGTTCTTTCGGTTTCCTCACATTGATGAAGCAACGCTGGCCTACAGCGTAACAAGTGATAGCAAAATTCGACGAGTCGTGTAGGCCTTTCGGTAAATTAGTTGGTCAGAGCATCGGGCCGGTTTCCCGGAGGCGCGGGTTCGAATCCCGCCAGAAAGCTACTTATGGGGCTCGTGGTTTTTTACTATCACATTTTTCCTATACTTACAAAATTGCATTGTGAATGCATAAAAATAATATAAAATCTCCTAAGTGTGAAAATTTGGTACCTAATTGATGTTTATTATGTTAATAAAAATAATAATAAAATAAAACTCGAACCCTTTCTCTTGATTACAACATCAGCCCCTACGGTCGCGGGCCCACACCTCAGGAGATGTTATCTGCCGTTGATGGATCGGATCTGTGTCGATACCGCCCTATGCCGTACCCGGAATGTTAACGATCAATGTGGGAATTACACTCTCGATCCGAGCTGATTAGATTAAATTGTCAACGATAAGGTAGGGGGGGAAAGTAGTTTGTTCACACCAGTAAGACTTTGCTGTAGTTTACAGACCAAAGATCCCAGACGCGGCCGCCAGATATTATACCTACCTACTCATTTTCTCACGAATAAAAGCCTAGATGTGGGACTTTGGTAGTGTTGATATGACTTTTGAGTGTAAGTATACTTGCTAGCTTGGGCAGGCAGACAATTTTTCTACAAGATGCTCAAGGTGAGAACAACAATACTTTCTTTTATTTAATGCCGAATCTTCGATGCTCGAGGATCAGAGTGGACAAACAGTCCCCAGACATACATAAAACTTCACAATATCTAAGTTCTTACTTATAGTGAAGTTTTATGTATGTCTGCTCATGTCATATTTCGATAGTTTTATAACATAGCTTTAAACCTTAAGTTAGGAATAGTCTGACGGAGTTAAAAATAATATTTATAAAGATATAAAGGCATGTTATTCAGTGATCAACAATTAATCATAATTATTATTATAAGAGAGAACCATTTTCAGAATAGTCCCCACAACGAGAATGATCTCAAATTTCCTTGCGACGTGTAAACTGCTCAAATCACGTCACTCACCGGTAGATCATTAACCCGCGCTCAAATTAAAATATTTATCTCGGATCACGTTAAACCTTCATTTGTGAATTCTGTGAAAAAATAATTACAGAAATAAAAGCACCAATCAAATATTATACCCATTGTATAACAGTCCCATGTCAAGAATAGTCCGTACAACGAGAGTGATCTCATATCTCCTTGCAAGGTGTAAACTCAAATCACATCACAGGGATTAAACATTAAATAATTTTTTTGGATCTCGTTGATTAAACCTTCATTTGTTAATCATGTTAATAAATAATTACGTACATAGGTACTCGTAAAAACATCCCACAAATAAATACTTGTTGTTTATAGTCCCAAGACCAGTATAGTCTCTACAAAGAAAATAATCTCAAATTCCCTTGCGAGGTGTAAACTGGATGTCAAATCACAGTCACCGGGTGATTCATTAGCCTGCGCTCAAATTAAAATATTTGTCTCGGATCACTTTAAATCGATTTCACACCGACCACGTTAATTAGGGCTGGCACACGTATTAAGTTACCTACACCAAATTTAACACATGACGTATGAATATTATTGATGATCTAATTAATAAATTATTTACAGTAAATGATGGTTCTTTCTGTAGAAAGATTTCATTTTTACTATGTTCTGTGGTTGATACCCATGATAAAAAACCGCCTGTTTGTTAGGGTTCCGTAGCCGAATGACAAAAAACGGAACCCTTATAGATTCCTCATGTCTGCCTGTCTGTCTGTCTGTCTGTCTGTCCGTCCGTCCGTCCGTATGTCACAGCCACTTTATTCCAAAACTATTAAGACTACACAGTTGAAACTTGATAGATAGATGTATTCTATGAACCGCTTTAAGATTATATTACTAAAATTAAAAAAATTAAACACCAAGGGGGGCTCTCGATACATAGAACTGAAACTTAAATATTTTTTTTTATTAAACATATCCGTGTGGGGAGTCTATAGATAGGTCTCAAAGTCAATATTTTGAAAGATAGAGCCTTCCAAAGTGGTAAAATGTGTGTCCCCCCCATCTAACTTTTGAAAAATTATAGTGGAATTTGGGCCAGGTTTAAGCAATAGGTACGTTAAGTGGGTACGGAACCCTTCATGGGCGAGTGCAACTCGCACTTGGCCGATTTTTTAGGCTTATTAGCAGGCTGAACCTTCATGAGTAAGTTGTGCGACTCGTAGAACCGAGCCTGTTATTAATCACTGAAAAAACAGATGGTGGCTGCTGGACTATATCTGATTGGAAACTATTGATACAAAACTAATTTAGAAAAGTTAAAGTATGTATTTCTATTGAAGTAGTTATTGTACTACTTCCCAAATCTCTTTCAACAAATTTATTATATCCGAATTTGAATGGATATCTAGTTACCGCTTTATTATGAAAATATTATGTTTCGCTATATTGCCTAAAGTACGGCATAAAAAGGGAACCCCATTTATTATCAAATCTCTATCGGCGCTTATTAGTTTTTTTACCGAACTGTCATCAGATTTGCATTTAAATATTCGTTTCTCGTCTCCGAATGGTTTCCGGCTATCCTCCGAAGCAGGAGTATATATAACTTAATTAATGTTTCTATTGCTACCTGCGAGCATTGACTTTGTTTAACGGCAAAAGTGTCGTGATACGTCGTTGATTGAATATTTGATAAGCTGTCATTACAGTTTCCCATCTCAGTATGTAAATTGTATAATTGAGATATAACTCTTATAAACTGTTAATTTTATTTATCTCCCATTGATAGGGAGTTTATTAATCTTCAATTGAATTGCCATAAAACTTTCATGGTGCGAGATTTTCTAGTGAAACTTTTGTCAGGTTCTTGCGGTCCTTGTTTTAAAAAATGTGCAACATTCGATTTTGGACTTTCAATTGTTTTATTTTATTCAGCTGACGGGAAAAATGGATACTTACTTCAAAAATCCGAGTAATCTTTGAATACGAGTACCCCTAATATATTGTTACTCCACACCTAGCATAGCTAATGAAAATACCATAAATATCTCTATTTTTTAATATTAACTACCTATACTAAGTTCTAATATCAATACAATATCATTTCAATAGATCGGAGCCCACGGTAACCTTAATATTCATTCTTAAGATATAAGTAATTTTACCTATATAGAATTACATTATGAATTCTAAAACTTTTCGTCTCCTTTGTCAACAGGGGCTCCGTGTTCAGCGCATTGTCATCGGCACATTGGGCCCTCAGTCAGCTCGATGCAGCCATCAACTACATGCAGCAAGACTTAGCAGTAGCCAAGTCCCTTGGCGACACGGCGGGCGAGTGCCGCGCCCATGGCAACCTGGGCGCTGCGTACTTCAGTCAAGGGTCTTACAAAGACGCACTGACTGCGCACAGATATCAACTCGTGTTGGCTATGAAATGCAAGGTATGTTGGGCCATTAGTATTAGTCTTCATTATGCTGCATGACTTAGCAGTAGCCAAGTCCCTTGGCGACACAGCGGGGGAGTGCCGCGCCCATGGCAACCTGTGTGCTGCTTACTTCAGTCAAGGGTCTTACAAAGACGCACTGACTGCTCACAGATATCAACTTGTGTTGGCTATGAAATGCAAGGTATGTTGGGTCACTTGCATTAGCCTTCATTATGCTGCATGACTTAGCAGTAGACAAGACCGTTGGCGACACGGCGGGAGGGTACCGCACTCATGGCAACCTGGGCGCTGCGTACTTTAGTCAAATGTCTTACAAAGATGCCTTGACTGCGCACAGATACCAACTCGTGCTGTTAATAATTTAGCTAGACTCACGTCCAGCTAAGCAGCAATAATTTTTTATAACGCCATTTTATGTATCAAAAAACTGCATATTATTTAATTTTCCACAATTTCTATATCCCAACACTAGCTTTAGAATAGACTTGTCTGATTAAATAACTACCGTGGTCTTGTCGAATACACATACGAGTATAAAACAGAAAGCCTAAGTCAAAGCTCTACTTTCTAGAATAAAACGCATGGTTGCGTCATTAAAGGATATAAATTATTGCCTATATCAAATCTATATTTAAACCGGTTTACATCCTTCATGCCACATGTATGGAGTTAATTAAAACATGACAGAAATCGACGTAATGAGGATAGAAAGATCATGTTCAATGATGCAGGCGCCGCGCCGGCGCAGAGACGAGACTGCAAACATGCAATCCATACATCCTTCTTTTATTATCAAATACATAATAAAGCTATTAATTTATTCCATGTTAAGACAAGTGTCTTAATAAGTTGTAACATTAAATACTTGATAAATAAGTTATCGTTATAACAGATTAGCAATTTCATATAAAAAGTTCATTACTGTAATAATTATTAGGAGTGAAAGTCTATTTACTTCAAAAGACAGATACTTCTTATAATTATGTAAAGTTAGATAAAATAGTTATTTACACATTTTTAAGTTCAAGTAAACCTAAGAAAAAATCTAAAAATACACACTCTCTAATGTGTAGGTTACAGACTAGATAGTAGCTGTTAAAAGTCTTTAAAATACGTGCATACCTACGTATAATCTTGGTTGCAAATTAGAAAATCGGCCACCATCGCTTTGAAGACTTCAACTGTATTCATATAAAGTTAAATTTTAGATTAAAACTCAAAAGCATAATCCTAAATTAATGAACTGATGTAGACTCCGACGTAGGTTCGAGTTTAATCTTGTTTTGCAATACTTATCCCACACGGAATCCAGCATTATTGAAAGCATCAGTGTTACGTTGTTAAAGTGCGTTATAAATGGTAAAGAGCCCTTTTTATTGGGCATTTTTTAAAATTCAAATAGACCAAAACCGCGATTCATTAATTTTATTAATTGCAGTACTTAGCTGTTGTTATTTTTTTGGCATTTCTATGTTTCAATCGTAAATAATGTGCATATACACAGATGCTATTGCTAGAATAACAAATTAGAAAATCAGCCACGGTCACTTTAAAGACAACAACTATAGTCTACCTACATAAAGCTCAATTTTTATTTCAGAATAAAACGCAAAAGCATAATCCTAAAATTAATGAACTGATGTAGAGTCCGATGTAGGTTCGTTCTTAAGCTTGTTTTGCAATATCTATACCATACGGAATCCAGCATCATCGAAAGCATCTGTATTACGCTGTAAAAGTGCATTACAAATAGTAAAGATCCTTTTTTATTGGGCCCTTTGATCGCCGCCGGCACAGGCCAGGCGCAGGTCTGTCGCGTTGCGCACCTTTATGCTAATTTGCCATAAACGTAGGGCTGTGATCGTATTGACGAGTAGCAGAACCTTTTCATGTTTCGCATTGCTAAATAGTTTAACTAAACTACAAGGGCACTGTCAATTAACAAACAGACAAACAGACATAAATGAGCGTGTGTTAAATCACCTAAATGACGTCTTTTCTGAAAATGATATATTTTAGCAATCTGGGTAATAAACATTTTGATGAGCTTTTCCCTGTTTTTGTCTTTGTTTGAAGTTAAATTATCTAAAGGTTTAGTAGGCGTACAAGTAAACGATTCCATCTACCGTTTAACAATATTTCAATTTCCGAAGTACTCTTACAATAAATTTTAGGAAATTTTACTTACATTAAATTCAATTGTGCCTTCGCGGTAATTTATTTTAATCAGTTTTCATGGTAGCATTTGCAGCTTAAACGAACATTCATCCCAATCAGACGCTAGTCGAGGTTTCTAGCTAATACCACAAAGTAACTACGCCGGCGGTCGCTCTACCTAACTACTTATATCATTTTGAAATTGCACGTATGGTTTTCAATATTTTAGGTACTCGATGTAAAATGCATGCTGCTATAATAATTTTCAACAATATTCGTATCCGATTCAAAATTTGATTGTACAGAAACAATATCGTATCATGCAATGTTACAACAATATTATTGCGCTAAATTTGCTGATGGGCAACCCTGAAAGCCCGTGGTGCATTACGTCAAATCTTCGACTCTTGGCACAGTAATTAGTCTCAAGTTAATCCTTTTTTTAATGGTAATAGTCTATAGGCATAGTATCAGGTTCACTTTTGAATTCTGCTAAGTCTCACTGCATTAAAATTCTCTGAAAGACCTGTTTATGACTTCATATCTATTAAAGTTACTTTTAGCCCGGTCAATTAAATAACTATAATTCGCATAGAGCAAAAAATAGTATTATTGTTTGGAGCACTATTATAAATGAAATCTGGAAAGACCCCCGAAAATTCTACATCTGCAAAAAAGTTATTGAAAGTCGCCTGTATGATTTTTTGCGTTTTTCAGGCAAACGGTAATATTTATCATAAAAATACATCACACAAAATTTGTAGATCGTGCAATTATCTACAAAAAACCGCCAAGGAGTGATTCGGACTCGCGTACCGAGGGGTACAATCATAAATATAAATAAATAAAACGTGTTTTTTTTTTATCGGCGAGGCTATATTTGTCAAAGCGGTGAAGAATATTACAGTTTTAGGTCATCGCCATCTCTTGACCGATATATGGAACCAGTGGAACTAATGTATTTTTTGCTGACGATATCTGAAAAAGTTTACTATTATAATTTAGACATATCGTTTTATTTTTCCTGTAATTCTATTCCAAATTTTCAAGTTGATAGCATTAGTACCTAGTTCTCGAGATATCCAGCTGTGACAGACAGACAGACTGAGTCGAAATAAGTTTTTTTTTTTGTTTAGAATTAGATTTTTGTTTTCGTTAATTTTGTAGTTGTTGATTTGAGTGTTTCCATAATCTTTGCGTTATTTATGTTCTTAAAAAGAAGTTTTTTTCGCCATCCAAAGTAATTTCAATATTTTTCTTTGCTTACGTTCATAAGTACTACTACATAACTACCCGCGCAACTGCGATCGAGACGTGACGTGAATTTGGTGCGACGCAACAATTTAAAATATTACAAGATTATTGTTAACATTTTGGGAATTCCACAAATGGTAACAAAATGTTCTGGCTGCGAGGCCGCTATTTACGATGTTTCATACATGGAGTGTTCAAAACAGGCGTGTAAGAAGCTGTACCATCTAAAGTGCCTTGCTTTTTCGGTTGAGAGTTTCGAAACACTAACACAGGATTATAAGGATACATGGATCTGCCCGGAGTGTGTACGCACTATTCCGAAAAAGGATAACACAGGAACACCGGTACGTAGCAACGTTATTATCATGGATACAACATTTACACCAAGTAATTTCATAAATACCGAAAGAGGGAGTCGTTACAATAACAAGGAAGTACTTGTTTCATCCATGGAGAACAAACTCCTTGAGGAAATAAGAGAGTTTCGTAAGGAAATGAACTTAAAGTGGGAGGAACAAATGAAGGAGCATACACTATTAAAAACTAAATTAATAAAAACAGAAAAAGAACTTAGAGAAGTGAAATCAATTTTGGAGGTAGTTCAAGAAAAGGCTAATAAAATTGATACCCTAGAAACCAAAATAGCTGAACTGTTGCGAGAAAATAGAAAATTAGGAACATCTAAGGAAATGTCATCACTTAATCAGCAGATAACGATAACACCGAGTCACCAAAAAGGTTCATTTGTTGACGTAGTAAAACAAAACACAAAACTGCGGCCGATCGATGAAGCGAAAGATAAGGAATGTGTGGCCACGAAACCACCAGGCATCATGTTGCATGATACAGAACTACTAAGGGAGAAAAAAGACAGTGATAAAAAGGATAGTGTAAATTATAAAGATGAAGACTGGAAAACTGTTAACAATAAGAAAAAAAGTAGATACCCTAATCGTGAAGTTAAGAAAGGTGGAATTTCTACTACTAATGTTATCCAGGGAACCGAAAAGAAAAAATATTTGCACGTATGGCGTCTCAATAAAAATACTACTACTGAAAAGTTAGAAACATATATTAAAAGCTTATACGACACGGATATACAGGTAAAAATTGAGAAAATAATACACAAGACAGAGAGGGATTACGCTTCATTCATAATTGGGGTTCCGGAAAGTCATTATGATAGAATAAATAACCCGGAAAGTTGGCCAGTAAACATTGAATTCTGTGAATGGATTTGGTTTCGAAAATCATACCATAGATCCCAAGAAATTTAATAGAAGATCAAACAAAAAATCATGTCGATCAGTAGAAATATACTATCAAAATGTAAGAGGACTAAGAACCAAAACAGAAGACTTTTATTTAAGCATCTCATCTTCAAACGCCGACTTGTATGCCATAACAGAAACCGGCTGTAACAATTCCATACAAGACGCGGAGTTGGTCCCCCCGGGGTTCACTATTCTACGATGTGATCGAGCGGATGGGCGTAAGCAGGGTGGCGCGTGTCTCGTGGCCACACCGCGCTTCGAACTACGACGAGTGAACTGTCCGGGCGACGTAAACATTGATAATCATGTGTTTGAGTTAGTTAGTGCTTCCGTATTTTTAAGAAATCATTTTTTGTTTTTGTGCTGTGTTATGTATATTCCACCTGGTAGTAATGAAAATGAGTATTTAGTAATGTTTAAAATTATTGAGCAATTATCTACTAGGTATACAAAAATTATTGTGATAGGGGATTTTAACATGTTTTCTTGTTCGTTGGATGTGAAAAATTATTTTGAATACTTTCAATCGTTTTGTGGATTTACTCAGAGTAACAAAGTGAGTAATTGTGATAATCGAACCTTGGATTTAGTGTTGAGTTCGTTCGATGAGGAGGATAGTGTGAGAGTGCGGGCGGCAGACTCCTGTCTGGTGAGCATCGATAAGTACCATCCACCACTGGAAGTGACGGTGATGACCTCGTCCATCACCACTGGGACCCAGTCTAACAACCTGCCGGCAAGTACACCAGCCAGCATCGATACAGGTACTTTACAATGGAATTTTTGCAAAGCAGATTTTTCACTTTTATATTCGTTAATTAGTAACATCGATTGGGCACCAATTTTTTCGTTAGATTTGGAAGAAAGTTTGGATTATTTTTATAGGGAAATTAATTTAATATTTGAAAAGTGTGTACCGGTAAAAAAATTAAAACAGCGAGATTCAGGTCGAATATACCCCGAATGGTATACGGGTGAAATTATTCGGTCGATAGAATATAAATCAATTTTACATAAAAAATATAAGACAACAGGATTAGATACGGACTATGAACGTTTTTCTGAATTGCGAACTAAGGTAAAAAGCATGATAGTTGCCGCATATAATGGATACAGAAACCGTGTACAAAATAATCTCAAAAAGGACCCGAAGTCCTTTTGGAGTTATATTAATACAAAAAGGGGGAAAGGAAAATCACAAACAATTTTAAAGAATAACGAGGTTCTCACTGGCGAGCAGTGTGCATTTGAGTTTGCTAGATTTTTTCATTCAGTTTACAGTAAACAGAGAGCAGAATTGAAAGTTAGCACGGCGATTGAAAGGACCGGTGGGGGCAACGGGGCAGCTCGGGTTCATTTGACGCAATTACAACTCAGTGACGTAACTACCGCGCTTAAACAACTAAAGCCAAAAACATCTGCTGGACCTGACGGTATTCCACCATTTGTTTTTAAAGATTGCAGGTTGGTTCTTGCGGAGCCACTGCTTTATATTTTCAATAAATGTTTGGATTTAGCTGCATTTCCAGAGAGATGGAAAGTTACGAAAGTTGTTCCAGTGCCAAAAGGAACTAAAAACACTGGTGTAGAAGATCATAGACCCGTAGCTGTACTATCAACTCCGGCGAAGGTGTTTGAGTCTGCTTTGCATAGAATTTTATACCAACAGATAAACTCACAATTAGCGGAAGCTCAACATGGCTTTAGACCATCTCGAAGCACTACAACCAACCTTCTGGCGCTGGTAGCTGAAATAATACCGACAGTGGATAGTGGGGGACAAACCGATACTGCATACTTCGATTTTAAGAAAGCATTTGATTTGGTAAATAATGACGTGCTCCTTAGGAAAATGGCAAAATTTGGTTTTACCCCACATCTATTGAAATTTTTCGCTAGCTACATGACAGATAGACAACAGTATGTGGAGTACGGAGGGCATAGATCAGAACGGTATTTTACATGGTCTGGCGTAAGTCAGGGATCGAACCTGGGTCCTTTGGAGTTTTTACTCATGATAAACGACTTGCCTGATGTCGTGAAGCATTCAAAGTGTTTATTATTTGCGGATGACCTTAAGTTGTCACTGAACATAGGAAAGGTAGAGGATTGTAACAAACTTCAGGATGACATAGATAGGGTGGTTGAATGGAGTCGAGAGAACATGTTAGAATTCAATATATCTAAATGTCATGCGATTTCTTTTACACGCAAACAGACCCCCATAGAATACCCCTATAACATTAGTGGATCGCCTGTAAGTAGAGTTGTGCAAATTAGGGATTTAGGTGTTGAGTTTACAGTGGATTTGAATTTTAAGGGACACATAACTGACATTTGCAAAAAAGCTTTTAGAACACTGGGATTTATGTTGCGAACAGTAAACAATTTCACAAATGTACAAGCCGTTATAGCCTTGTATAACACGTTAGTAAGGAGTAATTTAGAATTTAATGCTATGATCTGGGCCCCTCATGAGCAAAAATATAACCTTATGTTAGAAAGGGTACAGAACAAATTTGTGAGGTATTTATACTTAAAGCTGTACGGAGTTTACCCCTTCTACCCATTGCAGTACCCAACATTGTTCGTTTTGGGTATGGTAGGATACAACCAACTACGTGTTAGGAGAGAACTCAGCCTGGTTACATATCTTTTTACAGTACTTAGGGGTAAGATAAATAATGCGGAGATGTTAGGGTTGATGCGTATTTGTGTTCCCAATGAATACAGAGGGCGAAGGCGTCGACCGAATCTACTAGTGGTGCCTAGAGCTCGTACCAACTTACTGAACGAGGCTCCACTGTCGCGCGCTTTTCGCACAATCAACCTTATCGATAAAGAAACGGATTTGTTCATTTGTTCGCTGAGTGAATTCACAAAATTAGCTACTTGGATGCTTTGTTATTGTAAGTCATAGGTTGTAAGTTATAATTGTATTCTTAATCATAATAGTAACAAGAATGCTGTAACTATCGCATTGGGTTGAATAGTGCCTGTAATGATAGTTATAAGTTTTGTGTAAATAAATAAAATAAATAAAATAAATAAAATAAATAAAATAAATAAAATAAATAAATAAATAAGTTAAATTAAGTGTAAGTGTGTGTGTGTAATAGGGGTTTTGTTTATTTTGGTGAATAAAAGAAATTGAATCAGTTGATACTAATAATTTATTTAGGTTCTTAAATAACTTAGGTTCTTATAAAATAGTGTAAATGTAAATTAAGTTATTTTCGTTTTTTGGAAGTTGTTTTTGTTTTACGGTCAAAAATAAATCAAAGTGTAAATAGTTATAGGTGTTTAGTTAGTTTGTTTTCATAAAAATACCTTTCAAACCAAGAGGTTAATATTTTGATTATTTTACATTAGGTAGAAGTTTTTTTGTTTAATTATGAATTTTTAATTATAAATTTAATTATGAATAGGAAAAACTAAAAACGCCGAGGAACTATAAAAATGTACTTAAATAGGATATTTACAGTAAAATACTGTAAATAGCTTATTTTAATGATGTTTCATTTGCAAAATAATGAATTAGCCTAATAAATTAAATATGCTGCCGAAAGTCACTATTCCACGCGGACGAAGTCGCGGGTACAGCTAGTAAAATATATATGAATAGTCGCATGTTTATATTACCTAGATACGCTATTAAGATACCTACCTTAGACTTACCATTATCTGCAGAGGCCTAAGCTCTTTTTTGTTACGCTGCAGAGGATGATGATTTGCTTTGGTTGGACACATACTTTTGACAAGGACAGAAAATTTCTTAAATATCGAGTTTCAAAATAATACTTAAATTATCAAAGTAATATTTTTAGATTGATATGTTTATAGGTAATTTAATAACATTATGTACCCACTGTAATATTATATAAGTCTTTGCGTGAAAAGCGAACATAGAAACAGACAAACAGACAAACAGACAAACAGACAAAATTTTTAATATCTATCGTTTTGGGGTCTATATCCTGTACACATCTCGTAGCAGTAATTATTTTTTTTAAATCTTTCATGTACAGACTTTTTTTCCGTTTCTGTTTTATTATATGTATAGATTCCATCATAAATAAAGGTATGCGTACACACAGTCAATAGTCAACACGGAGTTTAAACAAAAGAAACTATTGGGAGAAATATGCTTAACTTATATATAAACTGTGATAATGTAACCTATGGAACAGTTGATTTTTGTTTCGCGTTTCCGTGGTTGGCCCCACAGTAAAAGTTTTTCATATTCATGGACACTATCATCCCCTAAAATCCTTGTACTAATTAAAATTTTGTGGTGTATAAATCTGAGGCGATAGTGACGTTTTCGAATTGACAAACTTGCACTCAGTCCTTTTCTTTTTTAACTAAGAACTAAGATTCTAATAATACTAAAGTACTACTGAGTACTAAAATAAATTTATCTCACGCTCTCTATAATCTTCATATTTGCATCCAACTTGTGTACAACATAAGCGATATGCTCCTCCAACAATCTTGCTGAAGGAAATGCTCTTAAGTTCGTGTGTAATCTCGAATAGCTATGCAATAAATAGATAATCTCCAGTTATGCATTAAGTAGTCTATAATAACGCATTAATGGAACGGGATGTTCACATGATGCGCCTTTAATACCCGTTATACTAAGAATACCATCGTTGTATAGATTTCATAATCAGTAAATTAGCTAGAATTAACTGATAGATAACCAATCCATTAAAGTACGTTAACATTTTTACTAGAAAATTAACAATTTCTCTCCAACTGTTTCCAAACAAACACAAACCTACAATTTTAGGCTCTGATTGGTGTCAAAAAAATCCAAGAAAAATAATAATATAGTAGATTGTACAACAAGTGCATAAAACATACCATTAGTGCATAAAACATACCATTAGTAAAATGGGTTTTATGTACGAGTTATACACTCTGCTTTTCATTTCGATTGTGAGGAAAATAAATAGCAATAAAGCTTTAAATTCAATCAGTTTTGAAATATTGTCAAACAACAATAAGAAACTTCTAATATAAATATTTAATAAAATCAGTCATGATCCGAAAAGTCAGACCTTCATATTTTCCAGTTTGCCCTCATGTTGCAGGCAAAATGGAAAGCTTATGTGGGCAGAATGGAAGATTCAACATAAGTTTAGGTTTTGCACCTAATATACATTGCACCTAATGTACATATGAAACAGCTCTTGAGACCACTCGCAAACTCGCACTCGCAGTCACTCGCAGTCTCAGTCGCAGTCTTCCTCGGTTCACTAAACAGACAAAGCACATCTCCTTGAGTAGAATGTTTTGCGTTTTCATTCCCAATATTTGTTTCATCGGTTTTCTCAGTGATTTTTTGGTTTCTCTTCCCTTTTCCTTTTCCCTAGTGTCTACAGTTAAGTTTTGGTTTCTTGTAAGAACATGCATTTTTTTACCTACCTTTCTTCTATTTTGACCTGAACTTAGAATTTTTAACATGCCCATGCGCTGGTTATAGTAATAATAGCGAATATCGAATACTTAATAACAATTTTGTTTTGCTCAAGTTATAATTTTATATTCTGGACTCCTATTAAAAAATACGGAAGTAACTAAAAGTCATATCTCTAATCTTCTTCAAACAATTTGACTCCAAAATACAAAAACCTCTTAAGGTGCATGTAGTCGTGAAACGATCATTTTTGAGGCCTTAAAACTCATAAATTAGCCTACTGATGAATCCAGAATTAATATATATTAAATATAGATATATAAACTTCAATCTGAGCATTTAAAAAAAACATAGTCTTTAAGATACTATTAAAAAAACATTGAAATGAAGTTTTCAACTTGAAATACGCTACATCTTCTAAACTACAAGTGATATTTTCACGTTTCTTTCAGTATCCCTAGTGTAAGTTTTTATGTCAAGCAAATGCAAACTATTTCGATTCCGTATTTATGTCAATTTGTATGAAAACTATATAAGCGCGCTACTCGCCGCTAGAGGCGCTAATACAGGTTTCATACAAATTGACATAAATACGGAATCGAAATAGTTTGCGTTTTTTGACATAAAAACTTACACTACGGGCACTGGAAAAGATTGCTAACTTGTTTAACTTAAAACTGAGCATTTTTCGTTTTAAAATAATACATAGTTTTGACGAAACGTGTGTTTAAGCTGTTTTAATGCGGGTAGCGGGCGGGAAAATTAGGCCACTTTTCTATGCCCAAGGTCGTTGGCGATACCACGGGCCTTAAGTGGTGATTGTGCTCATGAATATAAACAACTTCAACTATGGGGCCAACTCTGCAACTCAACAAAAAAATCAGCTGTTCCATGACATTCATATCGAGTAGGTAGGTATTGACAATTTGAATAAAACAGCAAATTTTTGTTTTTGAAGAGAAGTTGTATATTATTTTTTGTAACAATTTACGGAAAAATAAATAATCAACGCACACTCTTCCATGTCTGCCACGAGGCGGATTGAACTTCGGAAATGTAGCTGCCGTAGCCAAATGTCTCTACTTTAAGCGCCCGCCGGCGCCGCCCGCAGCAGATCACGTGATTTGTTTATATAGGTAGTATCCATTTTGCCCACTCCTTCCACCTTGCCCTCCCTTCCCCTACATTATAACACCCTCTTCTTGCAGTCGGGGGTTAAAACTAGCAGAGTAAATTTAAAGAATTATATCTTCCGCAATATTTAGGTATTCAAACACGTTACTCATGCTTACGATTATTCTTAAAATCATTCAATTCTCCGTATCATGAGATCGAAGTTCCGAATACGAAAATGAATATTCATGAATTGCAAATTCTCAACAAATTCAAAGTCATAATGATCGTTTAAGCCACATTCATGTTGTCCAATCGTTACTTCGTACTGTTCAAGTCAAATACCGATCTCGAATTGATAACTTTGCCTCTTATTTATATCAACACAAGAAAATATAATGTGTACCTACCTAATGTAGCTCATTTGAACCGTTACTTAATTCTTTATAAGTACTTTTTACTTACATTCGTGATAATAGCAAAGATAATTAAAACCGACGTGTGAAATTCCCGATTCACACATGCACTTTAATCACTATCTACGATTTTATCAACTTTGTTTGCTTTTCCCCGTCATTATTGTACTTTACAATATGAGAAATAATTACCTACCTACATACAACATTTTGAATATTTCAGCTAAGTTGTAGCAACTTTATAATTTCTGTAGTTTTAGTGCTGTATTTAGCCACATCAAATAAATGATTTGAGTACTAGATAACGGCTTGTCCAAATTGAAATCTAGCATAATATTATTAACCAATATTTTTATCAGTAATCGATTTTCAACATCTTTAGCAAGTCAAAATAAACAAATTCTATCAGCGGGTAGGATTGTTCACTTAGAGGGCTGTGTAGGATACCTACACAAGACACCAATAAGAGCCCAGTAGAAATTGGTCAAAAGAAAACCTTGGCAACACGAATACAGAAGGAAGTTCCACAGGTGATTGAAATTACTGTTCTTTATCATATTTTTAAAAGTAGATTCTGTGAAGGAATCTCTTAGCTCATGTAAAAGACCAATCAATCCCACGAAGTATACTTAAAGTCGATGGAACTCTTGATAAAGGGTGATAAACGCATAATCAAGTAAATGCATTGTACCTAACGTGTAACATTTTGTAGCTGTCATGGCACTGTTCGATGATACCTCGTATCCGTGCCCTATCAGGGGTTTGAAACCACCGCTGTAAATCATCGGTCATCGTATCATGTTGCAAATAGGTACTTAATTATACTGCATACTTAATAAAACCAAATAGTTCCGGCTAGCCTAGCGTTTAGTTAAATTGCTACAGCTATATAATAAACACGATGCAAATTTTGCAAATGACTTTGTATAACGACTAAGTAGTCTTGAAAGAAATTAGGTATAATAAAACGATGTAATCTATACTAATATTATAAAGAGGAAAGATTTGATTGTTTGTTTGTTTGCATCGAATAGGCTCCAAAACTGGACCGATTTAGAAAATTCTTTCACCATTAGAAAGCTTCATTCTTCCCGAGTGACATAGGCTATATTTTATCCCGATATCACTTATGCTCGTGACAGTCACCTATGTGAACTACAACAGTTTACAGTTCAATGTTTTAAGTTCGACGTTAAAAGGCATTCGAGAAATAATTCATTACAATTAAAGCTTCCAACCAATAGCTGTGACATTTAAAGCAAGGGCAATAATGTATCTGACCTTTTCTCTATTGAAACAATAGCCGTGGGCTGACCTTCGATCAACAATAACACCTAGTGGCTGACTCGATATTTTTTTTTTGTCCCCAAGGAGGATAGGTACAGGCAAAGAATAATATAATATGATACAGGTCTCTCTATCTCCGCATTATTTGCTTTTGTTATTGCTACAGCTATGCAGTCCGCCGCGCCGGCCGCCCCGCCACCGCCGCCCGTTAGAAATGTAAAACTTCTTGATTCCACACGAACTTGCTAAGGATTGTCGGTGTACCTTTTGCATGCGGTTATAACAGTCATTTGTTATTTCTTAAGGCGCTAATTGCCGTCCACTAGCGCCGCCAATTCATTTATTTTTATTATAAGTACGTAAACCAGATCAATATTTGAAAAAAGAAAACAACCATGCCCTTTTAATTTGTATCTAATATTTTTTGAATAACTAATTATTTACTAGTGAATTCGTGAAATGAATAAAGATAAAAGAAAGATTATGCAATATAGCATTCTGTTTTTGTAACATGCTTGAAAAAAGACTGGAAGTGAGTCTAAATAATATTATCAAACAGAATGTTTCTCAAAGTAGGTATAAACAAAACTTTCTTAATTTTTTGTCTTTTAAAAAAGACTTTCACTTTTAACGTAAGCCCAGTGGTGCAGCAATTTAATGGGTAATTTGGCAACTAACCTCAAAGGTCACGATGTTAATCTGCAGTGCACGGAGAAATTGTCGAGAAACAGTAGTGGTTAAGTTAAAATTAACTCAACAAATGAGACCATTCAAGACTACAATTATGGTTATGTGTCTAATTTAAGTAATTCATACAAGTTTTAAGATATTAGTTACTTGCTATCTTAAACAACTTTAAACTTTATATTAAAGTATATAAATAAAATAAATAATAAATAAATAAATAACTTCTTACATTCACCCCAATTATCTAAGCCCATTTTAATTTCATTACGAAACTGTATCATGGAAAACTTGATGGATAAATATATACTTAAATACTTTTTGTTTGTAAATACATACTTAATACACATAGTAAACACCCAGACCAAGACAAATAGACATGTTCATACACACAAATATTTGTCTTGTTCGGGGATCGAACCCGAGACCACTGGCGCAGAAGGTGGGTAGCCTACCCCTGCGCCAAATCGGTCGTCATTTATTATATCATATATTATCATATATTATACTGTATACAAGCAATTTAAATCATAATATGTTTTACCGGCATCCGTTTGTAATTCGAACTCTAATCACTGAACGACGGAATAAACAACATTTGAAGATTTGTATAGCTAGAACCATATTTCGAATAAACCTTTCCTCCGAATGAATTTTCGAATGAATAAAACTTTTGATTTTTACTTTATAGTAGGTAGTTCTACCTATAGTACTTCTACCATTGCATAAATTTAAATGTTACATTAAAGAGTCGCTGATGAGCAAAGGATACTATAAAGTAGACGATTATTTGAATGACCGCAATGCATGGTCATGATGTAACACATAACATAATCACTGTTTAATATGATGTATTTTTATACTAAGCAATTGTATTAGTAACGATATGTTTTTTTTTTTTGTAAATGTCGTTATCTAACTAAGAAACGCTGGCAAGTTTCTTGCGCCCATTCTTCTTGTCAGTTAAAAAAGTCTTGAATGGGTGGTAGGAAAATATTGACGATTCATAAGTACATATTTATTATGTCTAAGTGAATAAAGAATATTTTTATCTTTTATCTTATCTTTATCTTCTGTAGTACTGTTTTGAACGACCAAAGCATTCTTACAGGATACGCAAGCAGCAGCAGCAGCCCTGACATCTCTTGGCCACGTGTACACCGCAATAGGCGACTATCCAAACGCGCTCGCAAGTCACAAACAATGTGTGCAGCTCGTCAAGCAGATGGGAGACCGTCTGCAGGAAGCGAGGGAGATCGGAAATGTTGGAGCGGTTTACTTGGCTATGGGGGAATTTGATTCTGCCGTGGACTGCCACACGCAGCACTTAAGGCTTGCTAGGAGGCTTGGAGACCAGGTAAGCAAAATATTCTATCAATAATGGACAGTTACAGCCCCTATATTTGTGGGATACCTGGGGGGTAATTGTCTAACTCAACATCAATCGCAATCGCTTTCAGTTTGACATCCATCACTTGTTGTTGAAGAAAGTTGACAAAATGTTAGTTGCCAAAAGCAGCAATGGCCGTGCAATATCTTTCAAACTGAATGCGATTGCGATTGATGTTGAGTTAGACAATTACCCCCCTGTAGACTGTTGGTTGACTACCCAAACGCGTCGGCCTGTCACAAACCATGCGTGCAGCTCGTGAATCAGATGGGATAAATGTTCAGACAAAACTAAGGAGAATAGTCTCAATAAGTATATGTAAAACAATAATTAGTCGTTAAAATGCAAAGTAATAGTACAGCCATCAGCAGAAGAAAGTGCATTTGAACCCTTTAATTCGCAACGTTGAGCATACTCGACGTTCGACAAAAAGAAAGTTTTGGTAAAAACTATTAATCTAATTACGTAAGCATTAAGGGCATGAGAAAAGGTCAACAGACAACGACGACGACTACAAAATAACATGAGAAAGTGTACATTAGATTCAAACATGCATGCAACGTTCCCTTTTTTTGTACAGGTGGAAGAAGCCAGAGCTTATTCCAATTTGGGATCTTCTTACCACTACAGACGGAACTTTTCCCAGGCGATAGCTTATCACGAAAACGTTTTAAGGATAGCTCAAAATTTAGGAGACAGAGCCATTGAAGCGAGGGCTTACGCTGGACTTGGGCATGCTGCGAGGTAAGACTTTGAATACTCATTTTAGTAAAGACAAACCCCCTTATTCCAAAACGTGGACTAAAGTTAGACATGGTTTAAAACTGATGCTAATTCTAACTTTCATTAGGAAAATTAAAGTGACAACACCAGTTTAGTACCAGTTTTAAGTCAGGACTATTTTAGTCCCTGTTTTGGAATAAGGGGGTATGTCTCTGCTATAACGCCTTTATTATTATTATACTCTTTATTGTACATTAAAAATACATTGAACACAAATATAATTGAAAAATGTGAGCAAATGTGGACTTATCTCTAAAAGAGTTCTCTTCCTGTCAACCCAGAACGTGTAAGAGATGGATAAATAAGCAGGGGAAGTAAAGTGCAGAACAATCTATAAGAATAAATACATGACATACTTTATTACAACATTAAATAATTAATTTCAGATGCGCAGGAGACTACGCACAAGCAAAGAAATGGCACGAAAGACAATTGGATGTTGCTTTAGCTGCTAGAGATAAGGTACAAAATATGGGTGCTCGAGAAACCTTCCATATTGTGTATTTGTTTTTGTTATTTTATTATTCCCTTTATTACATTTTAAATACTTACAAAATTATATTTCTAAACATTAAATTTTTACAATGAATAACACTAAAAAATATAACATTTAAAAATACAAAAATGCAGTTCCCCAACGGCAGCAAGATCAAGGTTCCGGCTATTAATTTATTTTATTAATTATTATTATTGTAATAATTGTAGGTTGGTGAAGGCAGAGCTTGTTCAAATCTCGGCATTGTTTATCAATTGTTAGGAGAACACGATGCTGCTTTGAAACTACACCAGGCTCATTTGTCAATAGCAAGACAATTACAAGTAAGAACTTTTAAATATTTCATCAAAACTAAGACTTGTCGATTGAACCTTTCACAACGTAAACAATTTGCAAAAAGCCGTTTAAATATAGTACAAAAATATCGAATGTTTTCAGGATAAAGCTGGGATGGGTAGAGCTTACGGCAATATCGGCAACGCCTATTCCGCTGCAGGTTTTTATGAACAAGCAATCAAATACCACAAGCAAGAACTGACTATCTCCAAAGAAGTTCACGATAGAAGTTCAGAAGCATCAACACACGGGAACCTTGCTGTTGCATATCAGGCTTTAGGAGCTCATGATATGGCACTCTTTCATTATCGAGCACATTTAGGTAAGAAAAAAACTGCAATTAAAATAATAAAAAAACCATAATTGAAAACCAAAATTCCAACATTTAATGGAACTTGTATACGCAGGTATAGCAAGAGAATTAAAAGACGCTGCAGGCGAAGCATGTGCGCTACTAAACCTTGGAAACTGTTTGTCTTCGAGAGGAGAATTTGCTCAAGCTGTACCGTATTACGAACAACACTTGATGCTATCACAGGAGTTAGGGGACGTTACTGCGGAAGCTAAAGCTTGTCATTTTTTAGGATACGCGCACTACTGTCTCGGGAATTATAGGGAAGCCGTGAGGTAACTGAGATCTTTTAATTAAATATTCACATTCATTTTAATGGCTATGGACAATCTTAAAGTGAATTGTATTTACAGATACTATGATCAAGATTTGTCATTAGCCAAAGACCTCCAAGACAAGATGAATATGGGTAGAGCATACTGCAATCTTGGTCTTGCACACCTCGCCTTAGGAAACTTAGAAACTGCACTAGAATGCCAAAAATACTTCCTGGCGATTGCTCATATGACCCAGCACTTGCAAGGGAAGTTCAGAGCGTTAGGAAATATTGGAGATGTTCTGATAAAGATGGGAGATGTTGAAGAGGCTGTAAAAATGTATCAGAGACAACTTGGATTTGCGAGACAGGTAAAGTTTACGAAAATTTAATAACTGTGTAGGTGTTTCCTTTCATGTGAGGCATCTTACTTATTATGTCTGATATATTACAGGCTCGAGATAGGTCATTAGAAGCCGCAGCGTGTGGAGCCTTGGGTCTAGCGAGACGGTTACAAAGGAGGCTTGATGCAGCTTTAGGGCATCACACACAGGTCAGTAGTTAAAATAATTATACATCCATACTAATATTATACATACGGATTTTAAAAATTATTTCAGTATTTGAAAACTACATTCTTCCTGAGTAACATAGGCTATAAAAGAAGTTTGAATACTTTTTACAAATGATTTGCGTCCAGCTTGCGACCTTGCGATGCTAACAGTGCATTTCGTATAGACATATTTTGTAACAAAGGAAGATTTAACAAGAAACATATAACATAACATATAATATAAAAATATAACAGTAGATTCTCGTAAAGAAAACAGGGTAGAATCTAATAACTTACCTGCCCACACCTTCTTCGACCTGTTTCATTAGGAGCTGACACTTCGTCAAGAAGCAGGCGATGCGGCGGGCGAGGCGAGAGCGCATTCGCATCTTGGTGCCGTGCATATGGCGCTTGGACATTATTCTCACGCCGCACGATGCTACAGGGTAAGATCTACACATAAATACAAATTATAAGTAGGTACTATGCTTACTTTATCTATCTTAATTTTTTTAACAAGGAGCATAGGTTTGTCAGCATAAGTATTGTTCAGAAATATTTTTAGAACAAGACACCTTTTTTAATACTTGAATTTTTGACCGAAAAATACCAAAAGTAAAATTATTGGACAAAATGTGAGAATTATGCGAAAAAATGACAACTAAAACCTTTCATATTTATCGTTTCGTAATAACAAATTTCAGGAGCAACTAGAAAGAGCACAAGAGCTGCAGGACTGTGCCTTGGAAGCACAAGCATATGGAAACTTAGGAATCGCAAAACTCAACATGGGTCACTATGAAGACGCCATCGGTTATTTAGAACAGGTAAGTTTTAGAATAGTTGACTCGATTGCCGAGAATTTAGCAAGCCAGAGTTTATTTCACGTTAATAAGTTTAGAATGCGTTTTGAAAGATATTTATAACGTAATTTTTTTTTTGCGCAAGACAGCTTGACTGACGGGACAGACTTGAATAATGTTTTAGTAGATATCAAATAAAAGTTTTTATTCATTCTAGCAACTAGCAATCCTAGAACGTGTAAACACCACCACATGCCAACTAGACAAGGCGCGGGCGCTGGGTTCACTCGGCGACTGCTACGACGCTCTTGGAGACCCGGACGAAGCCGTCAAGTACCATGAGCAGCATCTAGCAGCTGCTCTGAAGTTGGACAACAAGAGGGAGCAGGAAAGGGCTTACAGGGGGCTAGGGCTGAGTCACAAGTGAGTTTGCAGGAGTACAATAAAGGACTTGAGAGACCAAACGAACGAAGCTATGCGTCGAGATATTTCATTATCAGTTTCCACTCGACATTTTGGCTACATGTTATAAAAATCTATAGACATTTCATACCGACACAAAAAAATACAGATGGCTCATAGCGTGTACAAATTGACCTTTATTACTCTAAGAAACATTTTAGGAACCATTTGATTTGATGGATCTTTAATACTTCTTTCACCTTCCCAGGTCAATAGGCAATCTCCAGCAAGCGTTGGTCTGCCTGGAGAAGCGTCTAGTAGTCTCCCACGAGCTAGGCGTGCCTGAAGCGAAGGCGCAGGCTTACGGCGAGCTTGGTGCGCTGCACATCGCACTCAACAACCTGGAGCAAGCCGTATTGTGTTTGGAGCATCAGAAGAATATTGCCAAGTAAGGATCGTTGATTATTTAGCGAAATTTACTGTGAAATTTGAAGCTGGAAACAGGACTTTATATTTAGTTACTAATTATTATCAAGTTGTTGATGTCCTCTATGCTCTTTTCGATTTCTTTATTTGTGAAAAAAATCATAACCCACGGCCGATTCAAGGGTCTAATTATTGTATAAAAAGAAATTGCTGATCCTAATATATAAAACTCTTCTGCATATGAAGAATTGCGAGACTCTGCCAAATATACTCAACAAAATGTTTTCCTCTCAGGGAACTAAATAACCAGATAATGGAAGCCGAAGCGTGCCACTCGCTGGGGGTAGCGCAGCACGCTTTGGGCGAGCACGCCACCGCCGTCAAGCATCATCGTGCTGAGTTGGAACTGGCGCATCGACTTGGGCTCACGCATCTCCAGGTAAATTGAATCCCTAGCACCTAAGAGACCTAGCTCTAATGGCAAGTTAATACTGCTCTCATAAAATAATACTAATAACAGTTAAAGCTTCTACAGCTTCTATGACTTACCTATGGACCGGTGATGATGAAAAATTTCGGGTTGAATTGAGTACCTCCCTCCTTTTTTTGAAGTCGGTAAAAATGACAATAATACGATATCTTTTGGAAGGCTCGAGCTTGCGGTGGACTCGGTGCGGCGCACGCGTCGATGGGTGCGCACGCTGAAGCGGCACGATGGCACGAGTCTCGTCTGCGGCATGCCACTGCTGCAGGTAATTACATTTTTCGGGTATTTCTTGGAACTCCTCATCTAGGCAACAATTGCGGTACTTATATTCACGTAAGCACGAATTGGTGATTGAATTTAACCTAAAAACCTACATGACTGGAAACAATTAGATGGAACCTTATTTGTATTGTACAGGTGACACTCGCGGCCGAGCCCAAGCTCTAGCCGAGCTAGGTGGAGCGCATTTATCTATGGGCGCGTGTGGCAGCGCTGTCTCCTACCTGCGGCAAGCACTCGCCGCCACTGAGGGACTCGCCGACATCGACCAGGAGGTAGGCCAAATCTTGTGTCATCATTATCTTATATACGAAACCACAAATATGCTTTAGAAAGAAAGACCTATTCCTTTACGCCCATGACTAAGAAAGTCTATATAACTCAACATCCAACTTTTTTTCGAGGAAATCGTAAATTTTTTGCGATTTGCACAATTTAGATACATCCAGTTCTATCATTTGGCAGTTTCAAAACCGATGAAACGAATGCGTTTTGGACTTTCTGTACCTTATATCTGTTTATACCTGTGTCTTCTTCTGTGGTCCAGGCTCGAGTGCGTCACAAACTAGGTTTCGCTTTGTGGGCGTCAGGAGAACTAGAAGAGGCAAAAGAACAGCTCCAAGCCGCATTGACAGTCCTGGAGACAGGCGCGGACAAACATCGGGAAAGAAAACTAGCTGCGCTTTATACCTCCACTCATCACGCCCTCCAACGAGTTCTTGTTGGTAAGTGTTGACTTTATCTGAAAATAATTTAGTTAGAGTAAATAATATCTTAAAAATATCCGAACGCTTTTACGGAACTATACAAATCCTAGAAATGGAGATATAGGACTTAAGATGGGATGTCGAAGTTCTTGGTAGATTCTTGATAGAAAACATTGCCACGTAGTTATACTTACTGTCCTCATAACAAATATTATGCTTATACACTTGTATAAAAAAACTCCTGCATCACACTCTAGTTAGGCCCTATCCAAAATAACATAACTAAGAGGATGCACTTGTTTTATAAGTAACTTTATTAAGAGGCATACAATATTTTTGTCTGATCTTAAAAACAAACAAATTGATTACATTCCTTCCATCCCCCTAAGCGCTAATCCCAAAAGAGCAAATGCGGAAAATAAGACGGACGGATCGCCAACATGCAGCCACAGATCACCTGTAGTAGCAAGCTACATGCAGCAGACGATTTATGTCAAAACAGTTTGACAATAAACTTCTTTTTTTGTCAGAGCTCGGCCGGCATCCCGAAGCACTGGTGGTAGCTGAGCGAGGGCGATGCCGAGCACTCGATGCGCCCGACAAGCCGCCTGGAGCTTTGAATCAGGCCAATCTAGAGCTCCATTCATCGCAGAGGTAAACAAATGGAGATGTACAGTTACACAGTCAACGCTACGTGGTGGTCATATATACAGTACGGCGATGACCTTATAGTGAACGACTACACGATTATGGCGCGAGAAAGCAGTGCGACGATCGCGTTTTAGTACCAAACATTTTAAGTCGCGTGATCGCCTATAAGGACATCTATTCGACATCAGTTTGTTTGATCGTAGATTCCTACGACTAAAATTTGCGATGATCGCGTAGTCGCATTATATTATGACAACGCCTATTATACATGTGAATCAACAACAATCATTGTTAGATTTAAATAATTTTAGTTAGATATGTACCTTTGACTGTAGGTAGGTATTATATCAAAGTACTTAATCGAATATATTTGCGAAATACGAAGTTGCTGGGCTCACCATGATTCTTTTTGAGCTTAATCTAAAAATACCTAAGAAGCAAAGTAGGTATGTTAACTATTGTTTGAAAGTGCTGAATATCTACGACTTTTGAGTATGTTAAAAAAAAATTTGTTCTCAGAAATACCTCGGAAGACGCTGCAAAAGACCGTCCAGAACCCTGGAGTCCATCTACACTGGACCAGGTCTTGGAGGTTGTGAACAAACAAAAGGCGCCAGTTCTGTACTACAGCCTTGCAGCCGGACGGCTATACGCATGGCTTCTGCAACCTCATAAAGGTACGATGTTATGGAAATGTGTACTCAAAAAACTAGAAGGACCAAATAAGTCTTATTACCAAAAATTTTCAAGCTAGAGGCTCCGCGCAATTTTACCCTCGTGGTACCCTGGAAATTGTATTGAGATAAAATTTAGGCTTTGTTACTCAGGAAGAATGTAGATTTCTTATGGTTAAGAATGTTTAAAATCGGTCTAGTAGTTTTTGCGATATCTATTACAAACAAAACATCTAACCTTTCCACTTTTTATGTATTGGTATAGATGAACAATATAATAATAAGGTGTACCTTGCAGGAATCCTACGCTTCCACCAAGTATCTCTGCAAGAAGAATCAGAAGAAAGCAACAGCAGCTTGCCAGACATAAATCCTGATGATCTCCAGATGAATAATAGTAAGGAACTGAAGTTCTAAGTAATCTAGTTTTTGGTTTTCCTTTTAGAATAGCCTTGATTGATGCCAATTCTTTGTCGTTTGGTAGTCGGCGCGGATAAACTGGAGCGATGTATCAGCGAATGGTCTTCGTGGCTGAAGACGGCGGCGGAGCGGCGCAATGAGGATGATCAGTGGGAGCCTGACGAAAGACCCAGCACCGGCCTCACCAGAATGGTCAGTTACGTAAAAGAGACACATATGACTGCACTATGCAAAATGTTAAAAAAAATATACTGTTAACACCTCAGATCATTAGCTACAACCATTCGGAATGCGGTTTGTAAGCAAGTTGCCTTTCATGATTACGAATGGCAAATGAAATCCTTTTAATTTAAATTCCAATCTTTTTTTATATTGGATGCTCAAATCAGTGCATGATCGATCATTTCACAAATAAATATTAATGTACATTCACAGGTATCACGTAACCATCTTCTGAACTCGTCAAATTACTCTCTAAGTTCGCTCTTCAGTGTTGGATCAGTAGGCGGATCCGTTGCCGGCTCCGTCGCTAGTCTTCAGGGATCTACCAGGTTAGTCATGATTTGATGGACTCTTTTTATTATTTTCTCAATGCTGTGTCGTTCTCTTCCAATGTTTAAATTTCTACCATGTGTCTCTTTCTACTATGGCTAGGTATAAAAATGTTAAATGGTGTAAAAATCGAAGCGTAGGAAATTATAGGTCACTGCTTCTTGGCTCAAAACAGCCAACCCCCCATACATTTTAAATTTCTTCAACTTGTTATGGTACTAGCTAATATCTTGTTTTCTAGCCACTTGTGTTCTGTGTCATCATTAAATGTGTACAATTTTTGCACTTGGTCATTCGCAGATCGAGTGTCCATTTGCCACGTAAGAAGGCAGCATCGTGGCAAGGTCCACCTTGTCTCACCGCGCTCTATCAAATGCTCCTAGCTCCATTCGAGGATCTCCTACCCGCTTCTTGCAACAACAACCACGGTAAGAATTGAAACAGCCACTTTCAAACCAAATCTAATTCCAAGTCCCTAATGTATGTCTGTGACGTAACAGCCACTTTCAAACCTATCGTATGTGACCTTATGTGACCGAGTACCGTAACCGAGTATTGCTATATTGTAGAGGTTTTTTACAAGTACCTGCGCGTTATTATTTTTTTTTTACTTTTTTGCATTCACAATGTAGTTTTTATTATTGAAAAATTGAAAATGAAGTACCTATTTTGAAAAAATCGACTCGTCTCACAACCACGACCCACGACCTTTCGTTATAACTGCTGCTGCTTTGTTCGCTAGCAGTCGCCGGGATAGCGAAAGGTCGTGTGTTCGAGTCCCATCGGCGCTGGTTGTGAGACGGATCGAATTGTTCTAAATACTTCATTTTCAATTTTGCAAAGTACCTGCGCTTTCGTTTGACTTGTCTTGCCTGGCCAAGATCACCAAATCTTCACGTAAATTACCTAATTAAGAGAGAGTATATGAAATATATTGAGGAGCCCGTGGCGCAGTGGATAGCGCGCTCGGCCTGCGATCGTTGAGGTTAAGCAACGTTCGCAATGGTCGGTCACGGGATGGGTGACCAAAAACTTTCATCTCGAGCTCCTCCGTGCTTCGGAAGGCACGTTAAGCCGTTGGTCCCGGCTGCACTTGCAGTCGTTAATACCCACCAATCCGCACTGAGCCCGCGTGGTGGGTCATGGCTCATTCTCCTTATCCATCCATAAGGAAGGCCAGTGCCCCAGCAGTGGGGACATTAAATGGCTGATGATGATGATGATGATGATATGAAATATAGGCGACCACGAACACCAACCAGTAAGCTAATAAGCGCCTTCTTCGTCTAAAATTTTCGTTTCGTTCTTAGCGATGCACGGACGCCGGGGCTGCGGAGGGCGACGAGAGCTAGTGGTAGTAGTGGAAGGCGCGTTGTACGCCTGCCCTTGGGGCGCGCTGCGGCCAGCGGACGGGGAGCCGCTGTGCGAGCGGTACGCGCTGCTCGCCGCGCCCGCGCTGCGACACCAGCGACTGCGACACCTGCGACAGCGCGCGCACCACGACCACGGTTAATATAGCTTTTTCACTTCTTATCTCACTCTCATAAAATCTTCGTCTAAGTCTCAGACTCTAAGACAAAGGTCGTTAGGTAAACAGTCACACACGCAATTAAACTTCGTTAAATAAACTTGTTATTTCATTCTGTTTCTTTAATTTTGTACACAATCCATTAAATTACTACATTAATAAAACGAGGCAAAATTAATGAGTTTTGTAAGAAATAAGTATTTCAAGAGCATTATGGACTACGATCTATGCTAAGTCACTGTGCTGCCACTTCCACGTATAAAAAAATGAATATGGCGAAGTCTTTATGAATATGGCGAAGTCTTTATTTTTTCTGTTTTGCAATATTGCTATTTATTTTCCTGACATTCGAAGTGAAAAGCAGAGTGTATAACTCGTACATAAAACCCATTTTACCCTCGACTTGACTATCAACCCTCGCCTACGGCTCGGGTGGATATATACGTCTCGGGTAAAATGGTATGTTTTATGCACTTGTTGTACAATCTACTATAGTATCACGGCACTTTATAAAATCGACGGCGACAAGGGCTTATCGTAGTGGTTGAAGACGCTGCGACACCTGTGCCCTGTGTATCGGGGGGCGATTCTGTAAGGTTATTCCGCCGTTACTTCACAACATTAATCTGTATGTCAATTTCATAGCAAAGTGAAAATTAAGCGAAAAATAACAACCAATTTCCATGCGACTTGGAGATTAAATTTCCAAAATCGACCTACAAGTACAGTTAGGTACATGGTGTCATAGAGCTTATATTTGTGTTGGAAATTGTATAGCTGTGTTTACTCAGCAGATGCTGAACCATTTCAATTGTGATTCATGTTTCTGTTCATAATAGGTACTTGTTATAATTCAGTTTGTGTTCGATTTGATTAAAAGAAATTCTTGAATTCAAACGGAATGTCACCTTCCTAGCTTTCGCGTCATCATCGTCAATCACAAGTTTACAGCAGTTTTCTGTACACAGCTGCAAGCGGCGCGGGCAACGCATCGGAAGCTGGCATGCGGTGCCTGGTAGTGGGCGGTGCGCGCGCGGGCGGGGGGCGCTGGGCGGCTGCCGGTGCGCAGCTCAAAGAGGCCGAACTCGTGGCAGACATGCTACGCGTCACGCCGCTCACCGACTACCAGGTTAGTACCATAAAAAACAACAACATCATCATGGTCATGCGAATGCGATGACCTAAAGCAGTAGCGGTCTGCAACATGTTATATATTTTAAGATATAGATTTTATATAACGAACAAATCTAAAGTGAAATTAAAATATTAAAATATTTTTATGCATTCAAAATGCTATTCTGTAATTTCGGCAGCTTTTGCTCAGAGCATCGGGCCGGGTTCTCGGAGGCGCGGCTTCGAATCCCGCTTGAAATCTACTTACAGGGCTGGTGGTGATGTTATTTTCCTATCACAATTTTTCTTGAAAAATAATGTCGCTTTGTGCAGAAAATAGTTTGAGATCTTCGTGATAGAGAGTAGGCACAAGAGAAGAATAAAACTAATAGCACCCAACACGTGCTAAATAAATTACCTAAAAGTAAAACTGCCTATATTACGAATATTAAATATATTTCATTGTTCCAGGCGTCAAAGGAAGCAGTTCTTGCGCAGCTTCCCCTCGCCGAATGTGTGCATTTTGCCACACATATATGCTGGAAGACTCCCGCCATAGTGCTCAGTCCAGGAGAAGTGGTCAGTATTTTTGAGCAACTTTAAGACTTTCGCATGCGGTTCCCGGAAATCAATTGTAGTCGTGCACAAATTTGTGCACGTCTCGAGCCTTGTTTTGGTTTATAGTGAGGACAAACACAGTCTTTTTGTATACCGAAAACGGCATGTTGGACTCATTTAGACACAGGGCCTGTATCTCACCGCGCCCAGCCCTTCCGCCAAACCTAGTAAGCTTCGCGTCTGGGCTGGGCGGTTCGAACCCCTATCTTGCCCCCTAACAACCTCGAAAGCCCGAGTGAGGGTGAGGACAGAGGGTGAGAGCATGGGTTAAAGTTGTTCTTTTGTTCTGTTATTGGCTAAAATAATTAACAATTTACTAAAAGCAAAAACTTTTGCATTCATTGTTTTTAATGTATTTTACAACAGGTTGACTCCCAAGCCAAGCGTCTTCTAAACACCAGCGTGGGAAGTGGAGCTGCAGATGTTTCGATTGAAAACGAAGAAGAAAGTGCGTATTGTTAATGAAGACAAACATATAATAATTCCTTATTACGATACTAAAAGTGACTTTGTTTATAGATGCTGAAATCCCACCAAGTAACGAAGAATTGCCTCCAGCTTCCGAGTTTATGCTGACAGCGTCTGAAATCATGAATTTGAAGATCACTGCGAGGCTGGTTAGTATTATCCCACGCAACTTACTTTTACCGTTGCCTCTATAGTGCCTCTAGACTATAGAGAGGCACCAATAAAAATATACATCGTTGAGCGGAAATAAATGAATTTTAAAATAAACACCTCATACTTAGATAACCATAAAATACTTATAAATAACGTGTTTGCCTCATGATCATGAAACACGTATTCAACATCTTTATCTAAAGCTCGGTGACTTTTAAAATTATTATTTTTTATATTGGACACCATCACGTACATTGCTCCTATACAAAACATTGATTATTAGATATCCATATCTTCACTGTTTAATAAATATATTATGACCTTTCCCATTTTTAGGTAGTGATATCCTGTGCCCCATCAAGTGCAGCACTTCAAGGCGCGTCAGCAGAAGAGACAGAAGACGTAAACACGGCCGGAGGCGGCATATCCCGCCTCTGCAGAGCTTTGCTGACGGCTGGAGCACAGGCCGTGTTGCTGACTCTGTGGCCCGCGCCTCAGGACACGGCCACGAAGATACTGTACAGAGCCTTGTATTCGGCGTTACTACAGGGAAGCAGGGTGGCGAAGTAAGACATTGGATTTACATTTTAATAGGGAAAAACTGCATTTTCTGGAAAAACACGGGCCCCGTCGCGGTTCTGGCTCTTAGAGAGAGTTAAGTTTAGTTTAGATGATTTAAGTATTCTAGTAAAACTAATTGTTATATGGTTACCTTGACGTTATAGTTTTTTTTGGCAAAAATGTTACTTAAGTATTATATCTATAATTTAATTCTCAAAATACCTTAAGTTAAAATGTCGATACCGGTCACGTTTCAGTGATTATGCTAACCCGATTAATGCCTGTATTATAGAACGATACTCAAGTGGAGATCTCTTCTCAAGTATAGTTAGAAAGGGATGCAAATACATGCAACGAATACATTCATCCCTTGCTAACTATACTAGAGATCTCCACTTGAGTGTCGTTCTATAATACGGGTCTAAATCTTCTATTTACTACTACGTAATGTAATTCCTCAGGGCTCTTGGCGACGCCATGCAAACAGTTCGGCATACGAAACACTTTGCGCATCCCGCGCATTGGGCTGGTCTCGTACTGTTGGGCGCCAACGTACGGCTCAGCAATAAAGTGGCGCTCATGGGACAAGCTCTGTGCGAGTTGCTAGCAGCGCCAGATAAGTGCAGGTAACACACGAACACACACACAAAGCACACGATGTCACATTGGTTTCGTGGCGAACAGAAAGACAGACTTGTATTGTACCCATAAGAATAAAAATGACTTTATCCTATGCTTTACAAAATGTTTAATGGACTATGAATATACCTCATTGTAAATTTTAACCGGTTTATAAATCCAATAATTTCATTGTATTACTCTACAGGGACGCATTACGAGTATGTTTGCATCTGGTTGAGAAATCACTGCAGAGGATAGTTCGAGGTCAAAAGAACGCCATGTATACCACACAGAAGAGCATAGAGAACAAAGCAGGAAACGCTACTGGCTGGAGAGAGCTGCTAATGAGCGTTGGATTTAGGTAAGGCATTATACTAAGTTACCTTACTGACTTTTTGCCGTATTTTCATCGGTTAATGCAATACGGTTTTGTTTCAGGTTTGAACCAGCTGCCAATGGTATACCTTCAAGTGTATTCTTCCCTCAGAGTGATCCAGAAGAACGGTTGACGCAGTGTTCTGCTAGTCTACAAGCATTATTGGGTTTGTTTTTTATTATCATTCCATTCCAGTTGAAACAGATAATTCGAGGGCCTAATAAAGTACCTACCTTGTGAAACCCTTTTTTTACATTTTCTTTAAACTTAATGTTTCTTGAGATCTTATAATATTTACTAAAACCTTGTTTTAAGTCCTTTACACTAAAGTAATCATTCATTATTCAGGTCTGAGCCCAACAACGCTACAAGCTCTCTCAAAACTCATTTCAAATGGCGATGTGGCGGACGATATAATCGGCGTTATCAGATCCGTCATCTCACAGTTCTCCGTCAAGAACTTAGAGACAGACACCATCGAAGTGCCCGTCAATGTCAGGTCAGTATGAATTTTGAAAAAAAAACGCATTTTATAAAGTTAAAGATTAACTTGGTTGTATACAATTAACCTTGCATGGTCTTGGTAAAAAACTTTTAGAAGAGTCCATCCAGGATTCTTCTAAATTCGCTGTCTTAATCGTCATCTTCACTGAGTACTCAGTGACGATGATTGCTGAATATATATTTTGGTTTAAGCACCTTAAAATTCTAATCTGTCTGCTTCTTAAGATTAACCTAAGTGCAAATCCAGTAACCACAAAAAAATTAACAATCATTAATAACCTAATTCACTGTTTTTATTATGTAGGTTATGGCGCGTGAACGGTTGCCACGAACTCCTAGCCTCTCTCGGCTTCGACCTGGCAGAAGTAGGTCAGGACGAGGTGACGCTGCGCACGGGCAACAAGGCCAACCGCCGCCACATACAGTTCGTGCAGCAAGCGCTTCTCGCGCTATTCGGTAAGTTGTTTCTTTTGCTTCTTCTTCTTCTACTTTTTATTCCTTACCTAGAGTTACCATAGGAAGACTGCGAGCTAAGGACGTTGTTCGCGGGCGTTTTATAGAATAAAGATAAGATAAAGATAAAAATATTCTTTATTCACTTAGACATAATAAATATGTACTTATGAATCGTCAATATTTTCCTACCACCCATTCAAGACTTTTTTAACTGACAAGAAGAATGGGCGCAAGAAACTTGCCAGCGTTTCTTAGTTAGGTAACGACATTTACAAAAAAAAACATATCGTTACTAATACAACAATTGCTTAGTATAAAAATACATCAATTTAAACAGTGATTATGTTATGTGTTACATCATGACCATGCATTGCGGTCATTCAAATAATCGTCTACTTTATAGTATCCTTTGCTCATCAGCGACTCTTTAATGTAACATTTAAATTTATGCAATGGTAGTTCAATAATATGCTGTGGAACTTTATTAAAAAAGGATATGCTTTTCCCCAGAAATGAGGCTCTGGATTTTTCTAGCCTAAACTTGGGAACGACAAGTTTATCTTTATTTCTTGTGTTAAAGCGATGAATATCGCTCTGCTTTACAAATGTATTATAATATTTTTTCACATAAATAATATTTTCATAGATGTATTGTCCTGCAACAGTTAAAGTGTTTATTTCTTTAAATAGATCTCTTAAAGAATCTCTCGATCGGAGGTTGTACATGGCGCGAATAGCCCTTTTTTGGAGCACGAATATACTTTGGATGTTAGCGGCTGAGCCCCACAACAAAAGGCCGTAGGACATAACACTATGAAAATAACTAAAATAGACTATTCTAGCCGTTTCAATATCGGTTAAGGTCAAACGATTACCATACAAAAAACGTTCATCTTTAACTATGTTAGGATTCACCATTTATGGTAAATTATGTGTTCTATAGTCTTTTCTCATGTTTAAGTAGGCGCGAAATGAATATTTTACATACTTTCATTCAGAATTTTAGCAAAAATCAACTCCAAATTCTTATGAAACTTACGCATGTGTGTGTGACATTAGTCGTGTACGTATACAAACATTTAGAGCAAATTTGCGACGTTGCCGTTCCATGCGGCTAAGACGCGCAACGCGCGATGCCGCTCTTCCGTTTGTGTCATGTGGTTTGTGTCAATTATAATTTACATATTTCTCTTTTGAGTTAGTACTAGATCCCACTGCAAATTAGTGCGCTCATCGAGTTTTTGCTAATAACCTAATTTTTACGATTAATGATTATTGATTTATTAATGATTAGGAGAATATATATCTATAGGGTTGCCTATCAAAATATTGCCACTAGTATTTAAAAAAAACGGCCAAGTGCGAGTCGGGCTCGCGCACGAAGGGTTCCGTACCATTGTCTATACAACATTATACACTAATTATAACATACAATATTATTCTATACTAGCGGATCCTCGCGGTTTCACCCGCGTGGTACCCGGTACCCTTGGGAATATCGGGATAAAATTTAGCCTATTCGGGAAGAATGTAGCATTCTAATGGTGAAAGAATCTTCTAAATCGGTCCAGTAGTTTAGGAGCCTATTCGATGCAAATAAACAAACAAACAATCAAATCATTCCTCTTTATAATATATGTATAGATAGACAACATTAGACCGGACCGGACAACGGGTCAGTATGGGAAAGTTTGAAACTATAAGAGATAGAGATATATTTGTTTATGGAACCATGTCGTCGATATTAGAGTTTAGAAAACTGCATTCAATTATTTTCAAAAAAACTCATACACGACTCGGAAATGGGTCGGTACTCGGTAGTGGGAAATCGAACCTTGTCAGTTTTCAAAACTAAAATATTATGCTATTTTATTACTAAAGTTGATTGTGTAGATTGTTAGAAATACATTTTACTATGGAAACCTATGTCTACAATTGAAAGAAAGTGCTGCAGTTATCTATCTCATAGATGTGCACACGCCCCTTACCTATCATACTTCGGTCCGCGAGGTATATAGGTTTTTTTTGGTATCTTTTTTCAAACCTTGAGTTACATTATCGAAGTTTTCATACGAATCCCTAACTTTTTCAAAATATTCTATAGCCTATGTTAATCAGGGATAATGTAGCAGAAAGAATTTTTGAAAAATCAGTCCAGTAGTTTTTGAGTTTATTCGTTACATACCTGATACATACATACCTACATACATACCTGAATACATACAAAACGGGAATACAGGAAATCTCTCCTTTATAATATTAGTATAGATAAGGAAAAATCGGCCAAGTGCGAGTTGGACTCGCCCATGAAGGGTTCCCTACCAACTTAACGTACCGATTGCCTATACCAAGCCAAAATTCTATTAGGTACTTATCATTATTCGTCAGCAAAATATAACATTGTTTTTCATTTACATTTGCGGTTTTCGAAAATGTGTTATATCTCAAAAAGTGCTTACTACATCTCGTTCAAACTAATTTTCGTTGAAAGTTATTATAAAGATGTACAGTATATATTTTTTCTAGGTTTTTCACAAATTTATTTCAAAAGTTAGAGTGGTGGTTAGGGGCGGGGGGGGGGGGGGGGGGACGACGACACATTTTATCGCTTTGGAAGGCTCTATCTTTCAAAAGATTGACTTTGAGAAAAAATGGTTCGAGAAACCTTTATGCCATTTTTAAAGACCTATCTATAGACACCCCACACGAATATGGTTGATAAAAAAAGTATTTTTCGGTTTCAGTTTCATGTATCGGATCGGAAGCCCCCGGATTTTTGTATTAAAATCGTAAAGCGGTTTATAAAATACATCTACTTATCAAATTTCAACTGAGTAGTTTTTATAGTTTTGAATAAAAGTGGCTGTGACATGCGGACGGACGGACGGGCAGACGGACAGACGGACAGACGGACAGACAGACAGACAGACAGACATGACGAATCTATAAGGGTTCCGTTTTTTGCCATTCGGCTACGGAACCCTAAAAATGGTTAAAGAAACTTTTATATTATTTTTGAAGACCTATCTATAGGCACCCCACACGAATATATAAAAAATTCATTTTTATGTATGGGGTTATTATTTTTATTTTCGTATAAAAATTGTAAAGCGGTTTACAGGATACATCTACCTACCAAGTTTCAAATGTGTAGTCTTAATAGTTTTGGATCAAAGTGGCTGTAACATACGGACAGACGGACAGACAGACATGACGAATCTATAGGGGTTCCGGTTTTGGCCATTCGGCTAAGGAACACTAAAAATGGTGTTCCAAGCATTATTTTCCCTGTATACGTTTTTTGGAGCATTAGTTGATAGACTATTTGTGTAATTTAAAAAATAATGCAATTGCATTTGTTGCAATTTATACATCTAAATTAATATTTTAATGATTTTTTTTAAAACAATAATAATAAATAAAAAAAAAAGCAATCAGCTTCCTGAGGTTTGAACCTTTAACTCTTTGATGCCTGAGTCAAGCATATAGACCGCTGGGCCACATTGTCGTTTTTAGATGGATCGAAATGTTTTGTTACTAGAAACTCGGATTTATGGTATGCATGTGTGAGTGATTAGTAAAATTGGATGACAGAAAAACTTCTTTAACATATTTGGATGATTTTTGTACTACAAATAGTTAAGTGTTGGTTTCGAAAATTCAATATTTATTTATAGAAGGCGCAAAAAGTATTTTGAGTTACAAAGATACAAAGAATAATTAACAAAAAAATAAAAACTACTAAAAAGCGAAAGTAGCGCCATCTAACGATCATTCAGCTTTTTGTGACTTAATCGTTTGACCTTAAGAGCCTTATTTTCTTTACTGCGAATGCGGCCGAACTGAGTCTACTCGCCAAGGCTTCGATATGAGGATCCCATTGTAGTCGCGAGTCTAATATAATACCTAGAAACTTTGTATTGTTAATGAATTCGACCATATCGCCGTCTAGTCTTATATGAAAATCAACTTGTCTTACATTAGGTAACGAAAATTTTAAACACTTAGTTTTCTTTGAGTTTAATGATAAATTATTACTATTAAACCAATGTGACACTTTTGAAAGAGCACTATTTACTTCGTCAGAACAGTCATCACCTCTATCTACTTTAAAGACTAGAGATGTATCATCTGCAAATAGCACTGTCTCACATAAATTCTTCGCGTAGTAAGGAAGGTCATTTATGTATATTAAAAACAACAGCGGGCCCAATATTGATCCTTGGGGTACGCCCATAGTAATGGGAGCTCCGGTAGACTCAGTTTTATTAATAACTACCTTCTGAGTTCTTTCATACAGATATGAATGCATAAGGCTTACTGACATTTCAGAAACACCATAATGTTTTAACTTCCTTAATAGTGTTTGGTGATCAACACAATCGAATGCCTTGGAAAGGTCACAAAAAATAGCGATTACATCCTGCTTGTCCTCCCAGGCATCAAGTACATGTTTTAGAAATGCAACCCCAGCATCAGTTGTACTTTTACCTTTTGAAAAACCAAACTGTTTCTCATGCAGTATACTATTTAATTTAAAATATTCTAAAAGTTGAGCATAAATTAATTTCTCAAATATTTTACTTATTGCTGGTAGTATGGATATAGGTCTAAAATTTGCTGGGTCACTTTTGTCACCAGCTTTAAACAGAGGAATTATTTTACTATTTTTCATTAAATTAGGAAAGACCCCTTCACTTATACATTGGTTAAAAATTATTGCTAATGATGAAGCTATCACATCAATTATTGATTTGATGATACTTGTAGATATGCCCCAGAGATCTTCTGTTTTCTTAATATTTATTGCTTTGAATGCTTTAATAATATCTTCGGTAGTGACATAGCTAAAACTAAATGTTTCCTGGCACTTGTTTACACTAGATTCCATAAGAGAGACAGCGGTGTTGGGGCAAGAGTTAAGTCTGCTAGTAGTTTCTAACGGAATTCGAGCAAAGTAACCTTCAAAAGCACTAGCCACCTCAATATCTGATTCAAAAGTCAGATCACTAATTTTTAAGTTAAATGAATTAATTTTGCTTTTTATTTTGCCAGTTTCTTGGTTTATAATACTCCAGGTAGCTTTTATTTTATTTTCAGATGATTTAATTTTATTTGAAATATACCTAGATTTTGCCAGAGCACATACTTTCCTAAATGTTTTTGAATATTTCTTGACATATTCAATGAAGCTAGGATCACAGAAAGTCGTTTTTTGGGCATAGAGTTCAAATAACTTTCTTCTGCTATTATAAATACCAGGTGTGGCCCAGTCACTGAACTTCTTACGATCATTACACTTTATAACTTTTTGTTTAAAATTGTTACTAAATTCTTTTTCAACAATATCAAATAATGATTGATAAGAGTTATTAGCGTCAGCAGAAGCTGGCAAACATTTAATTTTATCTTGTACATTATTTCTAAATTTAGTAATACCACGTTTCGGTATTGGCCTGCAAATTACTTCGCGTTTAGGAGTAACATTATAGTGCTCAAAAGAAGCTAGTTGTCCACTGTGGTCGGATTTAATAATATTAATTACCGAATTCTCAATTAAGTTACAGTTGGAAAAGATGTTATCTAAGCAAGTAGCCGATGTTGGCGTAATTCGCGTTGGTTCATTAAAAGTGTGAAGCAAATTAAATGATTTAAAAAGATTAAGGAATTTACTGGAGAGTTGTGCTAATTTAATATCTAAGATGTCTATATTAAAATCTCCACAAACTACAATTTTTTTATTCTTACGACAGCATATTTTCAAAACATCCTCCATAGTGGACTCAAAGACTGTGTAATTTGCTCCAGGGGGGCTATATACACAGATTATAATCATTTGTTCAAGTTCCACGCATGATATCTCACAAATTCGTTCAACAGAGAGGGATACTATATCCTTTCGCTCTTTATATTGTGTGTTATTAGGTAAAATTATTAAAGAACCCCCCCTTACTGCAGTTTTTCTATTGAATGAACTTACAACACTATAATTATCCAAATTTAACAATAATTCATATTCTTTTAACCAATGTTCAGTAACACATAACACATCAATATTTTCACAATTTAAAAATAAACTTATTTCTAGGTCTTTGCCAGCAGAAAAGCCTTGGATATTCTGGTGTACTATTTTTAAACATTTAGGCCTTCCTCTTGTCAATACTGGGCTAGAGTATGCCTCCGTTGTCTCTAATGGTAATTTAAATTAACCATGTCAGTATTTGGATTCAAAAGAATCGAATTATTTGGAACAGATTCCAAAGTTGAATTAGAAATGTCACATTTTAGCTGCTCAAAAGAAGCAGAAGTTAGAGTAGCCAGATTGTTGGCTAGTTGATTAAAATAAAAAGATAGCGATAATGCTATTTGTCGCTTATGATAATTATGCAGATAGTATTTATCTTTCGTCAAGTTAAGATTACATAACAGGGTATTTATGTCAATTATTTGTATCTGACTATTATGAGATGCTATTGTGCTTAATGTTAAATTAAGATTATATCTTAATTTATTCTCTAATTGTGAAAACCCTTGACTATAGGGAAATGTAAACATAACAACTTTTCTAACATTTAGAGAGCATAATGAGTTACAGTATGATATTAAATGGTTTTTGTTTATACTATCTCTATTCCCGATTAAAACAATCAAGTTTGTGTTTTCACTATAAGATTTTTTTACAATTACTTTCATAATCTCATTTATGCTTGATCCAGGCATACAATAATTAGTAACACTTTCCTTAGAATGTTTCTGGATTAATTGGCCCAAGCCCTTCCCAATCTCATCGCAGAACATAATTGTTTTAGCGTTACTTATTCTTGTAGGTGGGTTATTTTCATTATTCAGTAATATACTATCGGGATTGTTAGAGGTGTCAGAGTTTGTTGGTATATAAACCTCCTGAGCAGCCCGACCTAATGTATCAGTTTTACATAAATTGTTGCTCACTTTGGTACAATTGCAGCTGCGTTTTTTACCTAGCGATTCAAACCGGTCTGAATTAAAATTACAAAGATCAATCATATCATAGGCAGCCATTTTTTGATTATTTAGTTGCTTGTGAGAAAACTCACACAAGTTAGTGTACATTTCCCTTAGTGATAGTTCCAAATTGTCAATTTTGTTACCTATTTGACTACCTATCATTTCACTTTCTTTATTTTTATTACATGTTTATCATATTTAATTGTTCTAAAAGTACCTTACGTTCTCTCTTTAAGTGACTGTACTTATTATAATAATTTTGTCTTTTAATTAACTTTTGTGTTTTCCTAATGTATCTATTAATTTTAATATATTTTTTTAGTTTCTTTCCGCTACTAAAGCCACAAATAGTATCATTACTAAAGAATGGTTTATCCACATAGTTGACACATTCCGAGGTTGAATTATCATTATGAAATATTCACCGCTATTTCGCAAACGAGCTTTAAACTACCTATGATTTTGTGGTAGTATCAAATTTGGCAGTAATTGACAACATAATTCCACCTTTTATCCGAAATTGAAATAACTCCGAGTTAAAAACAAATGTGACAAAATTTTGATGTCTGTACTTCATACGAGGAAAATTCCAACTCATGCAAAACTCATCAATGCACAAGCCTTCTTTTTTTTAAATGTATTTTGAAAAAAATTAATTGTTTCCCACCAGACACACAAGAGGCGCCGCGCAGCCTCAGCCTGGAGTCGAGCTCGAGCGTGGAGTCGCTCGCGTCCATCGACGACGGCGACCTCGAGCCGCACTCCGACGGGGAACCGCCGCCGAGGCAACATCGACGTATGTATCACGTCATAGTTTTAACCGCCTCTGTGGTCGATTCCCAGTGGGGGTACATGTTGTATTCGGTTTGTTGGGTGGTAGGGCTTGTTCAAGGTCCGCCTGGCTAGCTACAACCATGTTATCTAAGCTTGACGCCATAACAACTATGTTTTCAGCATTGTTGTGTTCCGGCATTTATAGATAAGATAGTCAGTTCCTAAGTAATGGAGGACTCCGGGAGTAGTGCGCTTCCATTCCACCTTCAGCCTTGTCAGGTGTGATGAAGGCTAAGTGCTACCCCGTTGTGGATAAAAAAATAGTGTCTATTAATCAAAACTTCACGAGAAAATTTTATTGAGAGAAATACTAAGACGCCTAAAACGTCTTCCCTGCACACTCGTAGAAACAACTTATCATTTCTATGACCTCTTATCACCATACTATGACACTTTTAACTTAATTAAAACTCCCAAATCGTCTCTTGTTTCCTACAGAAGAAAGCGTATCATCAGTACCACCGCCACCACTACCACTAGGCTCATGCGGAGGTGCCTTCACGATGTACGTCCGCGGCGCGGGCGAGGCCGGCCGGGGCGAACCCGACGGCCGCACCGCCCCGCCCCCCGCCCCCGGCCCCGCTCCCCCGCCACCCCGCTACCGGGGAGAAAGCGACGCTGCCTTCACACCTTCACCACCAGCAGCACCAGCCGCACCACCACGTGACGTATCCCTCGCTCTAGCACACCAAACAAAGATCAGAACACTCTACACCCGCCGCCCGCCTTCCGACGATTCTGACTGGGAAAGCTCCGGCCACGATACCGTCCTCCGCCGGCGCCCAGACCACCCCCACGCCAGGTACCTCGATGCCTTCTACGATCTAGCGTCAGCCCAACCACGCAGAACCGACGAGGAGAAGAGCGACCAAACTCTTAACCAACCTTCCACTTCTAAAAGAGTCCCGCGACCCAAAATGGGCACAGGCAGCAGAGACTCGATGGCGCAGGTGCGTCATATGAGTGGCGAATTGACTCCAACTATTTCAGAAGTGTACCATGAACGAAACATAGGTTTAGGCTTAGCGCCGCCTCTTGCAGAGCTTCTACTCGCTGAAGAGTCTAAAACGGAAATGAGAGCAGCGAGCTCCAGCGAAAATTTACTTTTACAAAACTTGGAAAAGCTAGGTCTACTAGGTGATGCAAATGAGCCGGATGAAAGGTGGACTTCTAGACCTTGGTTGTCCGCACCACCACTCGAAACCGACGTTCAAGGTTCAGATTTGACAACTGCTGAAATAATTGAAAGGCAGTTCAAGAAAGATACTGAACCTAAAAGAAAAGAGGAGAACGCTTACGAGTTGAAGCCTAAAGAAGAAACGCCTGGTCCAAGCGGGATAGAGAAGCGATCGGTTTCTCCGTTCTCAGAGTTGTCTCGGCGGGATGAAGGCGATGGTCGGAGTATCGCGGACTCGCACTCGTCGTACAAGGCGCTAGTGCTCGGTGGACGTTCCTTCCCACCAGAAGAGGTGACGGCTGAAGCCAGCACGCACCCGCGCCCGCGCAGACCGCCTGCGCGCGCTCGCCCCGCTTACACCACGCTAGACTTCCCGACTAGCAAATGAAAAGGGACCAAACAGTAGCTACCCAGGCTTAGTGGAATTTAAAATCGGTCCATGTCTCCGTTTTCGGAATTGTCTCGGCGTGACGAAGACGACGGACGGAGTATTGTGGACTCGCACTCGTCGTACAAGGCGCTGGTTGGTGGACGCCTATGCGCGTCCACCAAAAAACAGCGTCTAGTGGTGCTTACACCTCTTCTGGTGCTTTCAACCAGAACAGGCATCGGCTGGGGTCAGTACGCACCTGCGCCCGATTTTGCCCGCGATGACTGTTCGCGCGCGCTCACCCCACTTACACCACTTTCGACTTCCCGACTAGAAAATGAAACATACCTACAACATGGTCATATCATGATCAAACATGGGTAGTCCCAAGAAGACATACCGTGCCTTTTGCTGCAGAAGACGTATGCAGCTAAATTGTTTCGGTTACGTCACGACACTAATTCGGATTGGTTTTCTTTTGAGTTTACTATATTCTTTGGCTGATGTCTAAAGCAGTCCGTATATTTAATAACACTTGTAAATAATTAAGTTATAGCATGAGCACGACCCATGTTAGATAATAATCATATAAGCCACTGTAGTGTAGAAGAAATATTCAATCGCATCGCGCATCGCCTTGTGGGGAATGATCATAAATAAATTATATTTAAAAAACCTTTAATTTAAAATCAAGCTTTTATTCAAATGTCCTAAAAAGAATAAAATAAACTTTGTATCAAGTCAAATCTAACAAACTTATTTTAAACAATTTATATGTTTTAAAAGCTTGTCGCTTTAATTTCATAATATGTCAAATATAATTAAAAGCATTTGTGTTTAGTGTAAGCCCAGTAACAATAAAATCTCGCGACAAGCTTTTAAAACATATAAATTGTTTAAAATAAGTTTGTTAGATTTGACTTGATACAAAGTTTATTTTATTCTTTTTAGGACATTTGAATAAAAGCTTGATTTTAAATTAAAGGTTTTTTAAATATAATTTATTTTTGTATTTTTAGTTATTATTGGACGTGTTTCTCAGATTCTTAATTTCATTTTCACTTCTCATGCTCGTAAATTTCGTGTTTATGTAGGGTATAGGCTGCATAAAATCGCTTTTTATGCTCTAGTGCATAAAGTAAAATCTTCGTCTAAGTCTCAGTCTCTCAGACAAAGGTCGTCAGGTAAACAGTCACACACGCAATAAAACTTCGTTTAATAAACTTGTAATTTCATTCTGTTTCTTTAGTTTTGTACACAATCCATGTTAAACTATACTTACTAAATTAATAAAACTAGGCAAAATTAATGAGTTTTGTAAGAAATAAGTATTTCAAGAGCATTATGGACTACGATCTATGCTAAAGTCACTGTGCTGCCACTGCTACGTATAAAAAAAAATAAAGTCTTCCCGCCAATATGGCGACGTCTTTATTTTTTCTTTTTTGTAATATTGTTATTTATTTTCCTCACACTCGAAGTGAAAAGCAGAGTGTAAAACTCGTAGATAAAACCCATTTTACCCTCGAATTGACTATTGGTGGATATATACGTCTCGGGTAAAATGGTACGTTTTATGCACTTGTTGTACAATCTACTATTAATGCATCATTATTGCATGGTCGTTTGCCAGTTAATTTATTACAGTCTAGCTCTTCAACTGCATCAAGTCTGCAAACACACAATAGTTATTTGTTATACAAGAGAGCAAAATCATTTTTCGCTGCGAGTGCCTAATTTAAATCACGAACTAGCGAAGTAGTCTAAAATTGAATCACGAGCGTAGCGAGTGATTCAAATATAGACTACTGAGCACAGTGAGTGATTTAAAGGCACGAGACATCAGAAAATTTTGCTCTCGTGTTAAACATACAACTTTTCACCTCTACCAGCGAGAAAAATGTTACAGGTCAGAAAAACAACATTGAAGGCAACATTTAACAATAAAGAAAACATCAAAATTAATAATTAAGAGTAAAATTGGTGCAATTATGCAAGTTGAAGGTAACTGTTTGCATTGCGTTCAAAAACTGCACTGCATATAATTTTTATGAAAACCAAACATGATATTAGTAAGCGATATAATGTTCACTTCATATTATTTATTTTAAATATTGCGTGTTTAATAAAAAGCAATAGTAGTACAATCGTTTTTATATAATTTGTTATTAGAATTCATTAATTTTTCTTATTTTATATTTATATCATGCATGCGACCTCATTTCGTCCATACTCTTTATTTCGAACCTTTGGTATCCGTGTATTTCTTTTTTAAGCTTTATATTTCATGTCCACCGACATAAAGCTATCTATTTATCCTTTTTGCTCATATTAATTTTAAAAGTCTCATCCTTGTCACTCTATTTCTTTTTTCTTAATTATTTCAAAAGTTAGTGTAAGAAATTAAAAAAGCACTTTGCCTCACGCTCGCAGCAAAAATCGATTTTGCTGCGAGTTTTTAGGCGCCAAAAGCGCCCTTTTCGAGCTGGAGTGGTGAAAATATATTTTATATATTTTACCACCAAATAGAGATTGTAGATTCTTACTATAGACACACACATAAGTATTCATTAAATACAAGGCTTATTCCCTTAGGTATAAGACAAGGTAGCACTGTATTACGAACAAGAATAGAAAACACAAATTAGACTCAATAAGACAAAAAGTTCCAAATAAAAATGTGTGTGTGCCGTGCCGCAGCAGTACTCAATGGTCGCAGCTCAGCGTCATATTACCTACCTACTTGTCTTGCAACGCAGGCAAACGCTGATTTTCAGTTGTAAATTTTAGTAAGTATTTCAAAAATAAATACTAAAGAACAAGACACATTTAAGTGTCTATCAAAGTTGATAAACATAGTACCTACATAAAGAAAAAAGAGATATTTCTTTTCTGTAGGTAGACTATGGTTGTACTATGCGATTATTATAAGAATAGGACGGGTTGTTGACAAACTTCACTCTGAAAAGGTACAGTTCGCAAGAAAGTGCAAAACAATATGAAAATAGTTTATTTTTTATTTTGGCAGAAGGTGGTTTGGGTATTGCCACTTTCAAAACGAAGTTTTTTATTTTTTAAATCCACCTACTTCCCTTTTTCTTCGTACACAACTTTACTGCTCATGCCCTTCGTTATGCCGCCGGCGCCAGACATAGCACAAACATTTGAACAAATGTTTGGATACATGTGGTATTAGAGTATTTGTTCAAAGCTTTGATAAAATACTAGAACATATTTCTACAGTACTTTGCAATGTCAGAAGGAAAAGTCTTCAATGTCCTTGTAGCAGTAGCAGCTCAAACCAGCGGGACAATGATTCTCAAATGTGTGGAATAGAAGAGGTGGAATAACATTAGCAAGCATAATGTGTTGTGTTTTGATTTACAATGAGCCGTTTTCTAGAAAAAAAGGTACTGTAATCACGCGCTAGATGGCGTACTAATCACCAAAAATTGCTGACTGACACTCACTCTAGTGATTATCCTCTCTCTGGGATGCACATGAGTTTGGTTGGTTTTACACTTCCATCATAGAAAAAAAATCCTGTCACAGCACAAAGTACCTTTGTATATGTCACAGTAAGCTAACCGTTATTAAATAACATTATTTATTTAGAGAAGAAAATTTATTTAAAATCTACGTACCTACCTTTAATAATGTAATAATATTGCGAGCCTGTGCCGTTGTTTCGTGTCAAAATAAAGGTGTTAATGCATTCCCCATTGACGAAAATTTGAAACGACTGTGGATTAAAGCGATTAGAATAGATATTGTGTACATAGAAAAATTGGATGGCATTTACGCAAATTTTCATGCGTATCTATATATATAAAAATGAATCCCTATTTCCCTTGGTCACGACATCACGCGTGAACGGCTGGACCGATTTGGCTAATTTTGGTCTTGAAATGTTCGTGGAAGTCCAAGGATGGTTTTAACGGTGAGAAAATAGGGGAAGGAGGGTTAAGTAGGGGTAGAGTAGAAGTAGGCTAGGGGTAGGGGTTAGAGTAGGGTAGTAGTAGGGTAGGGGTAGAGTACAGGTAGGGTAGGGTGGAGTAGGGGGTAGGGCCTCGGGAACGAAGTCGCGCTGGGTCAGCTAGTAATAATATAATAATCATAATACTAATTGTGTGTGGTTGTGAAAAAAAAAATAAGAAATGGCTGTACAGTCCATGACTTTTTCTGCCTTCATAAAAACAAAGCATGGAGTTTTTGACAAGTCGATTCCAAATTATGAAATGCCATCTAGTGATATTTTTTTGTACCATGCCCTGAAAACGGCTCATTGGCGGATTCACGAAAGGCGCCTCCCCGAGTGGCTAGATTGAATCGTTCCCCGTGATACCGATACCCGGCGCACCCTGGTAACAGCTAGATTCTGACGAATCTAACTTCAATCAACGTGCAGACTCTAGCTGGCCAATCCTTTTACCATGATAGACCAATTCAATTTTTCACGAGACCCCCAATTTACCCATTTTATTGTAAAGTCGATTATTAAATTATTTTCACAACTTGAAATCCTGTTTTATTTAAATTCTTAAACCAGTAAATAGAATCAAAATTCAATTTATTCTGTGTTATTGAAGCATCAGAACAATGTATGAAAAAATGGTTTCAGTTAAATATCACAAAATTTTAATTTGATTGAGATTCAAATTACCTGATCATTTTCGTAAAAGCATACTTTCAGGAGTCCTATACTTTCCGAAAAAATCAAGTTAATGATTTGTATAATTATTATCTGCAAATTATACATATGTTTTGGTTTGCACGAACATCATTATTTATCGTAAGCTATGACATGATCAGTCACGATAAATTTCTTTTTTTGCACACCATACTGAAGTGAAGTGAAGTTAGTTTGACAGCATTTTGACAGCTTGACGTCACAACATGGCGGCGTCTCTATCCTATTCTTATATTAATCGCATAGTATTAACTTGGAGCCATCTTTCGTTGACTTTAGTGAACTATTTATGTGCAAAGTGACACTTAGTAGGGTCTGATTAAAGCAACTTCGCGTTTTTTGCTTCTTTATATAGTTCGTTCGTTAGTTCTTATAGCCGCTACACACGTCCAGACCAAACCTAACCGCCGATTTGGTGCGGACGAACTTTGCTGTAAAGCAAATATAGGTAATCCGTGCTACACACGTTCGTACGAAATCAAAATCAAATCAAATAAAAAAATCAAAAAAGCTACACCAAATCTGGCCTTGGCCAAGGCTTTGTATCACATAACTAGACAAGGCCTTGTATCACATCACTTTTTCTTATCAAATACCCACAGAAACCACCTGGATTTGCCAATGCAACGGGCTTGTAAAGAAAAATACCTATTAACAAAAAAAAAGGTCTTGGATTTGAAAAAATTGAACGGTAGGTACTTGTCACAAAAGAATGACGAAAAATTCTTCAAAACCATTTCGAGTGGGCTGTAACTGACAGAGAAATTTCATTTTTAATTAAATGTCAATTTTAAAGTAAGTAATTGAGAAAAAGCCTAAGTCCAGGGAATTTAAATTAATGTTTTAATAGAAATAATAATAATTTTCAATTCTCATGCTCTAAAAGTACGCAAATATAGCCCTACGAAGCGGGACTAAATAACCACTTTAGTCCTTATGGAGTAAAATGTAATTACTTTTTTAATTTCCTTCATGTGACATTAGATAAACTCAAACAGCCAGTGAATATACTATTAATTGTGAAGTGTGGACCATCTTCATTGCGAAAATGTTAAGATGTTTTTTGTTTCATGGTTTTTCCGCAAGGAAGGTGGCGCCATGTGTTTTAAATTGTTAATTTGTGACTGTTTTAGCGGAAAAAACTGACTGCGAGTTTTTGGCGCCATTTTGGCGGGTAAGGTTGAGTGGATATTTTAGTTAATCGCAATTTGTTTCATAGTGGACTTTGTGACTCAAGATAGGTGTGGTTTTGTGCCCCAAGTGTCTACGCAACTGGACGATATGAGGAATGATTAAAATAGGCGCTATCTCGGTAAAGTGATGCCGAGTGTTTTATTATAGTGGTGACTACCTCAGCAAGAATTATCGAGAAGGCTAGCTTGACACACTTGACGCCAAATACTCCAAGGAGCATTGGAATGTAACACACCTACATTCTTATGAAACCATAAGAAACTATGATAATTTAATAATACTCAAGAATTGGCAGTATGGCTAAATGTCTTGGCCTGTCCTACAAAAGGGCAAATATTTTTACTACTACTGACCGCGAAAATTTTAGAATTTTGTTTAGTCCCTAGTCGTTTTATAATATACTATTGATAATCTCAATGTAAATAGTATATTATAGCATACTTTTCAAAATTGCATCAAACATTTTTACTGTTTGGTATGTTTTTTTAACAGACAGTTTTCTTGTCTCCTGAGCAATTATGTGACATGGACTCATGTTCTTTCTCAAATAACCAATTCAAATCGGCTGTCGGGTTGGGACGTGTGTTCTATTACTAGTTGAATTTAGAGAGTGCGCCAGATAAGTCTACGAGGGGTTAAAATCGAATACTAATATTTTCCATAAGCTTAGAACAAAATAATGTACTGTAACTAGCGCCATAAACGCCCCAGTCGCAGAGTTATCTGACACGCACTCTATGAAGATTGCGCTCGCTGAATGCTCGCTGATTATAACTTTATGGTACATTGACAATGTGTCAAGCACGTGTCAAGTAACCATCACAACAAAACAAGAATTAGTACTTGAAAATTTGCAAGAATTCTGAATTGATAACTATACTGATTATATATTTAATTGCATTGTCATCGGAACTAAAGGTAAATTCCAAATTTCAGCTCAATCGGACATTGGAAAGTGGGTCAAATTTAGCTCGCAAGATTTGACGAACGGACATGCATACATACATACACTGCAAGCTAAATAAAAGCTTGTAAAATAGCTAACATTCATACACGGGGCACAAAGTAACTACGCGGGCGGGCGGTCGCCCTAGCAGAGAGTCCGCTTAGAACAAAGTGCCATTTTCGTCACGCACACATAGACGTCACATATACAGGCAAAATGGGACAGTTTGGGACAGTACTCAGTCGCGAGTATCGCAAAGAGGTCAGTGATCGCAAGTTCCAAAGAGCATTTAATTGATCACTTCACGTCCGCGCCGCTACGTGTCACTGTGACACTTATATACCAATTTTACTATTAATTAACAAAAATTAATAACCAATATTATTACAGTTGCAGTGTATTTGGTTGTCTAAATACGACTAAAAACTGTGCATACACGTTCTTTAAATTTCCAAACGATATTGAAAGGTAAGGTAAGTCAAACTGTTTTCTCTTGTTGGTAGGTGAGTATACCTAGGTACTTTTGGGACTAGCCGCTTTGATAACGACGATGAACCATACACATTCATCTTATAGTTAGCTGGTTGTGGTAAAACGCCAGTAATTGGGTTCTATTGTCCTTATTTAGATGTTATAGTATTCTCAAAACTTCTTGGCGGTTCAGCGAACACAGCCACAAGTCATGTTGACGAATTTTCAAGTAAAAGTTGTCGTTGCATTTTCTTTTATTTTAGCAGTGTTATGAAATCCTACTTACATTTTAGAGACTTCAGTTATTAAACCCCAAATAACATTTTACTTGCAGTATTTTTTTTTCATCTAAGCGCACGGCAGTGTGCCAGCCAAGTTCAGGAAAGGACGCCAATCAATAAATCCCAAATAACATTTCACTTGCAGTAAAGTTTTCTTTATCTAGGCGCACGGCAGTGTGCTTGCCAAGTTTGGGAGAGAACGCCAGTCATTATACTTACCCCAAATAACATTTTACTTGCAGTAAAGTTTTTTTTGACGCACGGCAGTGTGCCAGCCAAGTTCAGGAGAAAACGAACCACGCACGATTATGCGTATACCTATTTATTTTAACGTCTTAATCGTAGGAGTGCCATAGGCTATTTTCGTTGCAAAACTAACTAGTTCATTTTAAAAATCAAATGATTTTTTTTTCAGACGAACCTTATGGATAAGTTTAATTGATCGAGAAGATGTACGCAACAAATGGTCAACATATCTTCGAGTTTGTGAGGCCCATTTCGAAACCAATTCTATAATCAAGACATCGAACCGAACTGTCCTGAAAAAGGCATTAGTGCCTTTTTCAGGACAGTTCGGTTCCCAAACTTTTGCTACCTGTCAAAAAAAATTTAAATGAAGAATCGCAAGCAACTGTGGAGACTAATGAATCTTGTACACAATATGAAAAAGTTAAATGTGACTCAAATTCACAAATAGCAACTCACGTTTCTGCAAATTCTCCCAGAAAAAGAAAGCTGAAAAACGACATTCTTGAGTGCAAGAAAAGACTATGAAGAACAGCTGCGCCAGAAACAAATATGAACCTGTTTACATCTCGATAGCGTAGCTTCTATGACGTTCACAACTATTGTAAAAACCAATCTAAATTGAATAAACAAATTTGACTTTGACTATTAAACTACTTATATTTTTTTATTTACCTATATACGATAAAAACACAACATAGGTATTTAAATACACTTTCTTGTTTTCAAAATAGTTACCACTATTGCTTGATACAGTTCTTGCGTTATAAAGGTTTTTAAATTTTTGTAGATGACAAGTTAGAAATTCAACATTTAAGAAAATATTAATTATTTGAAGTTCTTGAACGAAAAAATTTATGGATCTTGTAACCCATTTAGATTTCAACTATTTTTCGCTGAACTTGGCACCTTTTTTACCTTTATGTTTTCATCGAACTTACTTAGTGCCTTTTTCACGTTTATGTTTTTAGTGGGATAACTATCACACCATATTTATATCTTGTACATAGAGTACATTATAACATATAGGAATGGAATACATTACAACATAATAGGTACGGTATAGGTACAATAGGATCTTGTCTTCGTCGTGTGTGGCGTCGGGACTTTAAATAAAGATAAGATAAGATAAAGATAAAAATATTCTTTATTCACTTAGACATAATAAATATGTACTTATGAATCGTCAATATTTTCCTACAAATAATTTTCCTAAATGGATATTAGATGCTCTGTTTACCATCTAAGCAGCATCTAAGGCATGTAAACTTGTTACGATGTATGTATAAACGAATTTATTTATGTATGATTGTTAACTTTTACTACTTACTCCTTTTTAAATTCAGAATCAATACAGAAGCAACCCTAGTGAGTCAGACAAGGATAGGTATAGATTTTCAAAAATGGTGGGAGCGGTCCTTCTGTAAACTCTTTATTTTGTGCACGGGGTAAAAACACGAGTATGAATGGTGGTTTACCAAATGTCAGTTACTATTGGTTAATGACGGTTATTCAATTGATGGTTACGTGCCAAAATCGAATACTTAATTTAAAAAGGGCTAATCCGTCCAATTGAATACTAAGAGTTATGATTTTATAAGCAAGTACCTACTGTCTTTTTGCAGCCATAAACAATATATTTTAAACTGTATAATTTTAAATAAATAATTTACATATTTTTATATGGTAATTAAATCATCATCATCATGTCAGCCGAACGACGCCCACTGCTGGGCATAGGCCTCCCCCAAGGATCTCCACAACGATCGGTCCTGCGCTGCCCGCATCCAGCGGCTTCCCGCGATCTTGACCAGATCGTCGGTCCACCTTGTAGGGGGGCCTGCCCACGGAACGTCGTCCGGTACGCGGTCGCCATTCGAGAACCTTTCCACCCCAACGGCCATCGGTTCTCCGCGCTATGTGTCCCGCCCACTGCCACTTCAATGATGCAATCCTTCGAGCTATGTCGGTTGTTTTAGTTCTCCTGCGGATCTCATCATTTCTGATTCGATCGAGCAGGGAAATACCAAGCATCGCTCTCTCCATTGCTCGCTGGGTGACTTTGAGCCTTCTTATGAGACCCATAGTAAAGGACCACGTCTCACTTCCATAGGTCATTACTGGCAACACACACTGGTCAAAGACTTTCGTCTTGAGACATTGAGGTATTTCGGACGCGAATATATGTCGGAGCTTCCCAAACGCTGCCCATCCGAGCTGGATTCGACGAGAGATCTCTTTCTCAAAGTTGGACTTACCTAACTGGACCGTCTGTCCTAGGTAAACATAGTGGTCAACAACTTCGAGTGTAATGTTCCCAACATTAACTGGAGCGGGTGCAACATGGGCATTGAACATGATTTTCGTCTTGTCCATGTTCATCTTAAGACCCACTCTTTGCGAAGCATTACCGAGATCTTCGAGCATTGTGTTCAGGTCTTCCAAGGTCTCAGCCATAAGAACTACATCATCGGCAAACCGTAGGTGTGTTAGGTACTCGCCATTGATGTTGATGCCGTATCCTTTCCAGTCCAGCAGCTTAAAAATATCCTCCAACGCAGCTGTGAACAGTTTGGGAGAGATGACATCTCCCTGTCTCACACCTCGCTGTAGTTGGATAGGATTAGAGCTCTGGTTCTGTAATCGGACCGACATAGTGGCGTTTTGGTATAAGTACCTCAGCACCTCGATGTACCTGTAGTCTATTTGGCACCTCTGGAGAGACTGCAGCACCGCCCAAGTCTCAATCGAATCAAAGGCTTTCTCATAGTCCACGAACGCCAAGCAAAGTGGCAAGTTATACTCTTCGGTCTTCTGTATAACTTGCCGCAGCGTATGAATGTGGTCTATGGTACTGTAGCCTTTCCGGAACCCGGCTTGTTCGGGAGGTTGGAAGTCGTCGAACCTGCGAACGAGACGATTCGTAATGACTCTCGAAAACAACTTATAGATATGGCTCAGAAGCGAGATGGGTCTATAGTTCTTCAAGAGAGTTTTATCACCCTTCTTGAAAAACAGCATCACATCGCTTCTGCCCCATGCCTTTGGCGTTTTGCCCTCAAGGATGACTGAATTGAAAAGCTTCTGGAGGACTTTAAGTATCGGCTTACCGCCCGCTCTCAGAAGCTCTGTTGTGATTCCGTCATCGCCCGCCGCCTTGTTGTTTTTAAGCTGCTTGAGAGCCATTCTAATCTCGTACAGGCTGACGTCCGGGATATCTTCGGTATGGTGTCGGGTAAGCTTGGCTCTAGGGTCTGTAGCCTTGCTTTCAACAGGTGTTTGTGTGGAATATAGCTGTCCATAGAAACTCTCAATCTCCCTCAGGATTTCAGGTGTTGACGAAATGATGCTACCTTCCTCAGTTTTCAGCCTCGTCAATTGACTTTGCCCGATAGACAGATCTCTCGCGAACACTTTGGAGCCTTTATTCCGCTCAATGGCTTCTTTAATACACTCGGTATTAAATTGGCGAAGGTCGCGCGTCAAAGACTTAGATATCTGTCTATTAAGCTGTCGATAACGATGGGCATCCGCTGAGTTCTGCAGCTTCATTTCGTGTCTCTGATCCATGAGTAGGAGAGTCTGACTGGAGAGTTTCTTCAATTTGGGACGGCGGGTTTTATAGTACTTAGACCCTACCGTGCAGACAGTATCCACCACCATGTTGTATAGATCGTCCACATCTATGCTGTTCTCAAGGGCTTCGAAGCGGTTTTGAAGCTCGAGCTGAAAGCACTCGGGGTTTTGAATTTGAGCTGGTATTGGTCGGAGCGTGGATTTTATCAGTCGCGATCTTTCTTTTCTTTAATTAAATATAACTTTAATAAAATTTGTTGTGTATTGATTGATTGGTATTGATAATTTCGATTGAAAAATATCCTCGTATGTACTTTGGTTTAAATTATTTTGTAACATCTATTGGTAATTTGCTGATTCCTTCCTGCTACGTTCTCTCTATTTGCAAAGAGCTATTTCTCGATCAACAATAACCAGAAAGCCTTAAGTCGCTAAGCATGAAATATTCAAAATGGAAAGAATCTGATAAACAAGACGGTATACGAAATATATTAGTTGGCTATGACGTAAATATATTAAATAAAAAATATTCTATCTCTAATTTATTTGTTTATTTCTTAATTCGATTAATTAGTTTCAAGTAAGTACATGTATATTAATGTAATTCTTGCAATTAATAATGTAATATAAAAAGAGCCAGACATTGACAGTATAATTGTAGCTTAATTCGTTTATTTATTTCTTATCTTGTAATACTTGAGTCACTCATTTAATATAGAAATTAATTTTAATGTAAATTGCAATATTCATACTATTTTAAGTTATTTTATTACATGATTGCCAAATCACGGCTAGGCTAAGCAATTGCGGTGTCTTGTTATTATTTTTCTTTTATCCATAATTGTAATCTTGCCATTCAATGTGTATGTAAAAATCATATGTATATGTAAGTAATTGACTTGTATAAATAAATAAAATTTCAAGTTAAAAAAATCCTTTTTTATTTCATTCTTCAGTAGGGGTACTACAAATTGTTTAGCTTTTTTGCCGTAGATATGTGAAACCTACATAACATTGAGATGTAGCCATGTAGGTCAATGTAATAGTGCACATTATTTGAATTCACTTACAGAATTTTTATTAGGTAGGTTTGTAGGTACTAGCTGTTGTATTCTTAGAACACAGAGACTTGAATCATTAGCGAGTGGTCTATGTCGTTGAAATAGCGATAACATAAGCTGGTAGGCAGTTCACATCGGTAGGTATGCGTATTTGTCTTATTTGCCCAAATACTCGCATGCGAAGTGTTTCTGTTTGTCTATATTTGCCCAATTAGACGAAAATAGCAAATAGACGAAAACCAACCATGTGTGGATGGTCTCTCTAGATCTCTGTTCGTGTTTTTCGGGCTTCGACCCAAATATTTAGCAACTACTATAAAGTTAATATAAGGTAAGTACCTATATTAACTTTATGGCAAATACCGAATACTTATCTATACTTATAAGTGCCAGCTTATGTGAAACACAATATTGTTAAATACATACGTATCAGACATTTTCGTTGTGTCAGCGTCAAATCCGTCTAGGTAAATAAAAAAACGCAAAGAATAATTTAGTTAGATCTTTGCCACTCCAATCATCGAGTTAATTTTTCAAACTTTTTCTTGCTAATAGTGTGCTAATAGGAGCGCTATAAATTGATTCAGCTACATATACCTACCTACATCCTGGTTAATTCATTCAATAACATGTCACTTGTATCGACAATGAAATCAATAAAACCAATAGTAATTTCATTAGGACTTTTTTGTGACAATCATGAGTGCCCCTCAATGTAAACGAGATCGATAAAAGTGATTGCGATGCGGACACGACATTCCTACAAAGTGCAGTATAGCAGTTAGGTACCATTTCTATCACTTCCAGGTTTAGGAAATAAGACGGATATTGTAAGTAGGTACAGTAGTCCACACATCAGGGTTTACCATGAACAATATTGAATGACATTATAAGTCTCATTATTAAAATGCGGTTTTTATATTATTTTTCATAACATCTTTCTATGTTCTGTTTCTGTGGTGCCACTGCTAATCATTGACAGCTGGATCGCGTATAAAAAATGATGGTAGATCTTTGTTAGCTCTCTATCTGCGTAATTGTAGGCATCGCAAATGAAGAGATCCCCAGGAGAACTAACACACTTACATAGGTCCCTCCAAGGATTGCTTAAGAGAGGATACCTCGAAGAAGTATCATCAGCCGTTCAATGTCCCCACTGCTGGGGCACTGGACTTCCTTGTGGGCGGATAAGGAAAATGGGCCATGACACACCCCGCGGGCCCAGTGCAGATTGGAGGGTATTAACGACAGCAAATGCAGCCGGGACCAACAGCTTAACGCGCCTTCCGAAACACGGAGGAGCATGAAAAGTTTTTGGTCACCCATCCCGTGACCGACCATTGTGAAACTTGCTTAACCTCAACGATAGCAGGTCGAGTTTGCCTTTACGTAAATACGCGCCAAATATATTCGCCAATCTAGACGAATACGCACGAAAACCGATATCCATGCAGTGACTATGAGTGTTTGTGTTATTCGGGCTTCGATTTTGATCGGAAAGTCAAAAGACGCGAGACTCCTTTGAAATACTTTGAATGCAATCCGTGCCATAAATTCAAAAGTGAAAAAATACCTAGATCAGCCCCCTTTAGGTGTTGTCATAATAGAACGTGACTACCAATATTGCGCGAGTAAACGATGCGACCATCAATCACTCTCTAAGAAAATTAAAACGTAGTGATTACTTTCTCTGTGATGAAAATTGCATTGGCATTAGATTGAATTAATGTTAATCGTCAAAAGTAAGTCAAAAGGCAATGAGATCCACTGATTTGATTTAACTATGTTTGACATTATTTTAACAATTGACTATCGAAATTTGTTTTGACTGGGAGAGTATAGTGCTTCTTCTGCAAACGAATCCATGCTTGTTTTTTTTTAAATACAATCATTGTACTCCCTACTCCCTCGTCGCAACTTGCTAGTGTGATAAGGCCTTTAAACCTGTGTTGTGCCGGAGAAGTCCTATAAACGTTGTCACTTTACTAAACAAATATCTATTACATGTTAATGAGTTTTTATAATACGATTACAAGGCTCATTGTCGCTTATTAAGTATAGGTAATTCAAGCAACGAGTACAACAAGCGGAACCAAAACAAAACGATAAAAAAATCACACCAAGTCAAGCATAACTCACAAATTGTAGAGAAAACCATGTGCCAACCAGTCACGACCGTGACACAACACATTTGACATTACAACAGTTGTTTTGTTAGGTACACATGCATTCTTTGCGCTCAATGACTTTTAATAAATTAACGGGCAAGTATCCATACTAATATTATAAATGTGAAACTGTGTTTGTTTGTTTGTTTGTCTGTCTGTCACGTCAAAACGAAGCAACGGATCGACGTTTTTGGTAGGTATGGGGATAGTTTGCGGACTGGAGAGTGACTAAGTCTGCGCAGACGAGGGACTTTTGTCCGCCGACATAACCTAAAAGTCGCTGCGAATTCAACGAAAACTAAGGTTATTCTGCCCATGAAGACACCTGATTCCTCGCTAGACCTTCACGAATGGAATAACCGTCGATATAGGTACGTTGAATTCGCTGCGACGGCGACGGACAAAAGTCCCTCGTCTGCGCAGGCCTTAAGGGCTCTTAGTCAGTGAAAACGCCAAAATTGCCTATTTTCTATTAGCTGTCATTTGAAACATTGAAGATTTTTCGCTTTGAAATTTCCAGTATTATAGAACGTACCTATATGTGATGGGAGGACTGTTTCGAAAACATGATTGGAAAAATTTGCTCGATAGAAAAAAATCCTGATGTTACCTCTAAAATTTCATATAAATGCACATTACGACCGTGTTTTACAATAATAATTCCTATAAAATCAATAACACATAAGTATTTACCTTTTCTATTTCGTGACTCTTTTAGATTTAAATAAAAACTTAATATTTTTATAATTTTTTGATAAAATTGTCAATTTTGCTTACGATTTTTAGTTTCGAGCTCGTTGATTCCATAGTGAAATTTCGCTGACCGCCTACGCCTAACCCCCCTTAAGGTAAGTACGAGTTGGAACTGGGCGTCGAACCACAACCACCACAACTGCAAGCGACATGACGCCGCGCCGCCGTATTGATGTTTCTTTGTTTTGTGTGAAATCGAGCGGCGACGCTTGCAGTTGTCGTCCGACGCCGCCGCCCGGTTCGAACCGATACCCAGGCTACATTTTTGTCACGGAAAAATATCACATGCCCGCGGGATCATCATGCAGTGCAGGAAAGCTATTATTGTTATAAGTAATGTTTCTTATAGCATACTAGCGGCCGCCCGCGGTTCTGACCGCGTGGTACTCGTTCCGTGAGAATATCGGGATAAAAAGTACCTATCCTATGTGTTTATTCCAACCTATAATCTATCTCTGTTGCAAATTTCATCAAGATCCACTCTGTAGTTTCTACGTAAACATACATCCATCCATACTCACAAACTTACGCTTAGTAATATTATAGTATTCTTTGCTTTCGCATTTATGATATAAGATACCTAGATAATAAAATACGTATGGAATGGACGGCCCACGAGCACGAGCATACATTTTGCGTATACGAGTAGACTGATGGTCTAAATGGTCTTAGCGGGATTTTATGTTTTATGTGTAATCGACTTCGTCTGCGTGGACCTCCTTTTTACCCCCTTATTAGAGCGGGAATTTCCAAAAATCCGCTCCTCCTCTTACTGCTCCCCTACACTCCCCAAGGAATATACCTTCATGCCAAATTTCAGCTTCTTGCGCCCAGCAGTTTCGGCTGTGCGTTGTCAGTCAGTCAGTCGGTAACGCAAGAGTTTTATATATAAGTAGGTATAGATAGATAGAAATAAGTTAAGATTGTACCTACAACAATCAAAGGTTAAAATAACACTAGTTAATCCCTCTGCATACTTACATTACTTCACCTTTATTAAAGTTTACTTAATAAATTACAAATGAGAACAATAATAACGAGTTATCTAATATAAATCAATCTACCTGAAGAAGAATATGGCATTGTGCTCTTTAGAAGTCTGGCTCGTGCACCTAAATATACAAGTGTTTGGCACCTCCAACGTCTACTGGTGATTATTGTCATGTTCAGAACCGCCTCTACCATGTCCTCCTCCCAAGAACATGGTACCGGGGTAAGAAATCACACTTCAGCCGATGTTTAAAACGAGAACCGCCTGAGGCTACTTGCTACTACCTCTCGAGCTCAAAATAGCAGAAATCAATGTTACAAATATGTCCATAAAATGTTTTAAGTAATAGGGGTACAAATCAAAATAAGATACAATTTTAGATTTCGACTTTCGAAATACAAAGAAATAAATGAAAAAGCCAAAACCATAGTTACAAATACCATACGTACACACAACCGACAGTATATACCTATTTACTTATCCATTTCATAATTTATTTCATCATCATCATCATTTCAGCCGTACGACGCCCACTGCTGGGCATAGGCCTCCCCCGAGGATCTCCACTATGATCGGTCCTGCGCTGCCCGCATCCATAATAATTGATTTATTTATTTGAAATTAAGAATATTCTTGTCCTTTATAACTATTTGATTCACAAGTTGGTAATTAAGTAGGTAATGCCCGAATACTCGTACGCTACTTACCTTTGGGAGCGTCTCAAACATCGCCCTGTCACTTCAAATGTCAAACAAACGTATGAAAGAGATCCCATGATGTTTGAGACGCTCCCAAAGATGATTTGCGTTCGAGAATTCGGGCGTAAATCTCTTATCGTTACATTCTGTAGTTTCATTAACACTTTAGCTGAAGGCAAACGCATCCTCGTGCCCAGACTACTGACCTTACTTTTCCTATTGTGTTTACCAAATGAACATATCGAGTGTTTCGTACACAAAATATTATCTCGGTCTGTATCAATCAAAGCAATATAGATTGGAATTTACTGGTCGCCGGCCACTCAGGTGCACGATTGGGCAACCGATCATGTTAATTGTTTTGTTAGTAAACTGAATGTTTCATAGTTAATTACCAATCCGATTTACCGTGAGAACTTCATGGATGATTTTATGGTTTATACACCATTTGGACGGGTAAATGCGTAAAGAGTGAAATGAATTAATAATAAGGCGACGATCAACAAGAACTCTTGGAAACACAAGTAAGTGTTACATAGTTATTTATTAAATCGTGAATCACTGGTGAAGACAAGCAAAGAGAATTGACTAAAGAATTATCTATACCAGTGTTTCCCAATTAGTGGTACGCGTACCCCCAGGGGTACGCGAGGTTGCATCAAGGGGTACGCGCAGCAATCTCTTAGCTAAGATATATATTCGTTTTTTATTTAACGTTCCTGCAATAAGGAGTAAGAGAATTGAAGGTATTTCTTGTAGTGGTACGAAGAAAAACCTAATTGGGAACCACTGATCTATACAAATGGACAGCTTCATATAGGTATCTACAATTATTTCTTCCGACAAACGCAGAAAAGGAAGAAAATACAAAAATGTAACAGAAGTCCTGATAAAAGACAGTTACTTTTACCTCTAACAAACATTTACTTCATATAGTTTAATAAGAGAATATGCTAACAAATGCCCAATTTCACATCAATAACATTACAGATTATCCTACTAAACTCAACAAACACTGGATAATATCGGCTTTAGATCGAGATTTCTTTTAAGCCTTGTTACTTCGAACACGAGTCGTGAGTCACACAAATCATACAAATAGTTCCAAATCGGATTAGACCTAGTATATCACGGCTATTATCATACTATTGTGATTGTTACAAGAGGCCAGTAAATCGGGTTATACTTGCACAGCGACACAATTAATAGTTATAATGTGTTTAATTATTAAAATAGTGGATTAGAAACCTAACAGTTTGCTAATGATAAATTAATTACGGTTAATCACATAAAAATACAATTCAGATACGATTAAAAGCAATCCGAAAGTATAGCCATGCTTGTGTAACCTTTTTACTCCTCAACTACTGAACTAAAACCTTCGATCAACAATAGACTAAAACATAAAAAATGGCATGGAGGTTTTTAATAAAGATGAAAACAGACTTTATATTTCCCTACTATGTATTTTGTTCAGTTTTTAAATCTGTATACTTAGGTAAGTATTTAAAAATCGGTCAAGTGCGAGTCGGACTCGCTCATGAAGGGTTCCGTTCCCACTTAACGTACCGATTACGTACACCTAGCAAAAATACCACTGTAATTTTTTGCCAGAAAAAAATAACTTTGTTTTTCATAGTATTCGTATGAATGACAAAGTTTTATTTGCGGTTTTTGAAAATGTGTTACATCTCAAAAACTTGTAAAGCCTACTTAGCTGTGTTAGTGTGCTTAGTTTTCCTTTTAACTTCGTCATATGTACTACTATCGTGAATTTTTTCACGTATCCAATACCAACCATTTGGCTGGCAGAGGGGGGGGGACACATGACTCTAACAAAATTGTGCACTTTAAAGCTTAATAATTCACAAACGGATGTCTCAATCATAAAACTGTCTTAACAAACCCACAATATTTTTGAAATTGCTATCCAACGACATCCCACACTATGGGGTAGACAAGAAAAAAATTACATACCCAGTTCACGTGTAGGGGAGGTAACATAAAAAAACTTTTTTTCAAAATTTTACTTTACCACTTTGTTGGCGTGATAAATATGTATATTCATGCTAAATTACAGCTTTCTAGTACTTAGAGTCTATGAGCTAGACTGGCATCAGACGAACGGACAGACGGACATGGCGAAACTATAAGGGTTCCTTGTTGACTATGGAACCCTAAAAACGGAAGGTGATTGACTGATTTATCAATGCACAGCTCAAATCAGTTTAAGCTGAGTTGAGTTTGATCCGTCCAGTAGTTTTAGTCAAACTACTGGACGGATCCAGCTGAAAGTTAATAAAGGATTTTGTAAGATTTAACCTCCAAGGGGATAAAACGAAGTAATGCGAAGCCGCGGGCTAAAGCTGTTATATACAAAATCAATAAGTATTTACTCATTAATTAAAATAGTCGTATGTAGAAAAAGCTCCTCCAAGGCAATTCCTCAGAAAAGCTCAGTGCCGAAATACGTTAGAGAGAGCTATTAAACATTAATATACTTACCTTTAACACCAGTTTGGTGTCATGTTTTAATGCTATTGTATTCAAATTTATTTCCTACTTCTGTGGCCATATGCCGATGCCGGTTTGTTCATTGCTAAACCTTGATTAATTTGAATTTCGATATGAAGTTCAAGTTTGACGCCATCTGATTCTTATGAACGTACTCTCTTTGTTTAAACTTGGTAGAAAACCTGTAAACCATTTAACGACTGTTAATAAGAGGGGGCTCCCCCATACATGGAAGTGGAACTAAATTATTTTATTAATTTTTGTCGGGTTTTAAAAATTACATAAATACATAGGTCTTTAAAAATTACATTGAGATTCCTTAAATATATTTGAACCCATTATTGCCCGTCAAGTCAATCGTTAGACACGGTGGTAAAATGTATGACGCTGTCCCCCACTCCCCCCTCTCTTTTAAATCCTAATAAACACTGAACGAAAATTGGTTTGAACAATATATAGTCAACACTATGAAAAAAAGAGTTATTTTTTGCGGGCTAATGGTATTTTGACTAGGTGTGTCATGTAATCGGTACATCTAGTGAGTACGGAACCCTTTATGAGTGACTCCGACTCGCACTTGGGCATTTTTTAGGATGGATGCTTCGATCAACAATCCCTCTGTCCTGCCCCCTCTCGAGCTTTCGAGCTCGATAGGGGGCCGGAGCAGGGGTTAGAACCGCCCAGCCCTGACGCGAAGCCTGTTGGGCTTGGTGGGAGGGCTGGGCGCGGCGAGGGACAGGCCCCGAGTCTGACCGAGTCCAACATGCCGTGTGGTATACGTAAAGACAGTATTTGCCCTCACTATAAATAAAAAAAAAAAAAAAAAAAAAAGGTTGGATGCCACGTCTTTTGCATATTTAGACGAAATACTTATAGGTACCGTCGCGTCGTTCACCGGCAAATTAGAAAATCTTAAGAACCGTAATCCGCGAATACGTAACTACCATGATAAACGTGGAGTAAAATTGCACCTGATGACAAGTTTTTTTTGGCGGGAAAATGTTAATTTGATCGACATTAATATGCATTTAATACCTTCCTACCGAGGCTTATTATCGTGATCTTAATACAGTGTTCCGCGGCACTCTCAAAGCACGTATTTACTTCCTATTTTAGTAAATTGTTAAACCCTAATGACAACTCCTTTTCCCCGAACTATAATAAACCATTCACTTCCCGTCTTACGTGGACTTGTTTCAGCATTCTCTGTCACTCAAACTTGTTTTTAATACCGTTCTTAATTTACTTTAATTAACATTTTTAAAAATGTAATAGTATAAAAAGTCATATAATTCGATGTAATGTATATTTAATACTTTTAATTTTTTTTTAAATGAGTTTTCATTAACAAAACAGTTTTTAATGATAAGTTTAAAGATAATAATCAAAGTGCTATCCTTGGTGTGTGGTCGAGAGTAAATGTCCGACTTTTGGTCACTTATCTGCCTTTGCATTCTGACACCCAGACGATCGCAACCTTACAATTTATTTCAACAGCTACAATTAAATTCGCTTATCTTAAACAGCTACATACAGAGTGTCCCAAAAACAAAGGAAAGGATAGATATGTATAAACGTAGTGATTAAATGTTCTTTGCCTATAACCATCGACAGGCTTCATCATGGCCCCCCAATCTCAAAATTTGATCTCTAAAAATATCACGGATCTCAAGATTTTTACATTATAATTTTTTTTTCTTTTAATTTCAATACAAACATATTTTTTATTTGTGATGTCTTTTATTAAGTCAAAGTTTATTATTCTTCTTCTAAAGGTTTTCATAATTTCATACGATTTGTTATTTATCATAGGTACGGAGTACGGAGAGGGTCATAAATTTTTTTTTCACAGTAGCCAAACAGACATGGAAGACAGTTTTAAATTTCAATTATTTGTTTTCATGTTTTATTTATTAAAATTACTTTTAACTATGTAGTTTATTAATTTCAATTATTGTGTTTGAAAGATAAACTAATACCGGAGAAATAAAAAACTAGACCGAAAAACCTCCTCATTTGTCTTCTTCTTCGTGTCGATGATTTTACATTTAAATTAGTTTGGCCCAGTATGTGGCAACCTGGACTGCCTCATCGGTTGCCGTCATCAGGTCGCTTGCACTGCAGGTGGAGGGCATAGGGGACACTCCAACAGGTGGGACATCGTTTGCAATGGCTCCCCACATTCGCACTCCGAGCTATTTACATTGGATGTGCTTGCAGCGGCCAACCCTGGTATGCAGGCGGTTAAGCGATTTCCAGATTGGCCACGGTAGGTTGTGCCCAGGAGGGAGCCCTTCCCTAGGAGGATTGTAGACTAGCGGAAGGGGGTGTTCGGTTTTCCACTTCTTGACTCTGGCTTCGGCAGGGAGGGTGTCAATGGGGGTGACGCATCTCGCAAAGCTTTTTCAACTTTTAAGTCTCTAATTGGGATCTGATGTTGGAAAAGTGGATGTCGGTGGTCGGACTCCTGTTTTCCACGGCGGCGCTCTGGCAACATCGCGACGAACCGATGGTGAGGCTATTCCTGCTAGAGGGTAGAGGCTGTCTAGTGGAGTTGGTTGAAGAAATGACATGATAAAAACTAACCGTAAGTGGCTTATTTTCAAAAACTAGAAAACATTTTGTAATCTTAAGACCGTGCAATTTTTACAGAGATCAAAATTTGAGATTAGGGCCCCATGATGAAGCGTTTCGATGGTTATGGGGTTATCCATTGTTTTCGGGACACCCTGTATTTCTCCAAATTTAAATGTAGCATAGGTACTTTGATTTGATGATTTGAATCAAAATTGTCTCATAAATGGTTTTTATTCATGGACTGTAAACATGTTTGTGAAAAAAGCATAAGTTTTTAATTCAAGTACTTACCTATGTATTGTCATCAAATCTACAAAGCTTCATTTTTTATTTGTACTAATAGAGGTAGGTAGCATTGAATTGCACAAAAATACAGCACTTTACTTAAATATATTTTTTTTTATTTTTTTTTTTATCCACAACGGGGCAGCACTTAGCCTTCATCACACCTGATGTTAAGTAGTGATAAGGTGGAAGCGCACTACTCCCGGAATCCTCAATCACTGAGGAACTGGCTATCTTATCTCTAACTGCCGGAACACAATAATGCTGAAAACATTCATTGTTATGGCGTCAGACTTAGATAAGACGGTGGTAGCTAGCCAGGCGGACTAAGAACAAGTCCTACCACCAACCAAATCGAATACAATATGTACCCCCACTGGGAATCGAACCCGGGACCTCTTAGTCTGAAATCGGTGGTGTGAACCACTAGACCACAGAGGCGGTTGAATAATATTCTCAAGTCTTAATATTTAGTGATCGAATTTTTCAGTTGTCCAGAATTCCACGCACGAGCTGCTGCCTCGCTCCTTTTTTGGGCAATAATAAAAACTACGTTCGAAAATCCTCTTTCACTTAAGCCCAATACCTACGTAAATCGGCTATAAGACAAAATTAAGGACACTGCTTCCAATTTATATCACTTAAGCAGATAGATATTGGCATCATTATTTTTTATGGCAACCTCAATAATTAAGACTTCTTTAAGAATTTTCGACAGGTAATCCAAACTTTATGACTCAGTAAATAAGGATACATGACGTCAATCACTATTTAAGGTATACGGGAATTAAAATATTTATAAAAACAACCTTAATTGTTTATGGAAAACTAGCTTTCCGCCCGCGGTTTCGCCCGCGTGGACTACACAAAGTTATCCCGCGGAAATATGATATTTTTCCGGTATAAAAAGTAGCTTATGGCACTCTCCAGCCCTCCGTTTTGACGTGAAAGACGGAAAAACAAACAAATAAACAAAGAAACAACCGTTTAAAATATTAGTATAAGTAAATTCATATTACTGAAAAATTGAAAATGAAGTATTTAGAAAAAATCGACCCGTCTCACTCGATTTGTTCTAAATACTTCATTTTAAATTTTTCAGTAATATGAATTGCATTGTGAGTGCAAAAATGTAAAAATTTAAAAAATAGATAGGTATAATCATCTCTTATATTTTCGAAACAAATCATCATCATCATGTCAGCCGAACGACGCCCACTGCTGGGCATAGGCCTCCCCCAAGGATCTCCACAACGATCGGTCCTGCGCTGCCCGCATCCAGCGGCTTCCCGCGACCTTGACCAGATCGTCGGTCCACCTAGTAGGGGCCTGCCCACGAAACGTCGTCCGGTACGCGGTCGCCATTCGAGAACCTTTCCGCCCCAACGGCCATCAGTTCTCCGCGCTATGTGTCCCGCCCACTGCCACTTCAATGATGCAATCCTTCGAGCGATGTCGGTCGTTTTAGTTCTCCTGCGGATCTCATCATGTCTGATTCGATCGAGCAGGGAAATACCAAGCATCGCTCTCTCCATTGCTCGCTGGGTGACTTTGAGCCTTCTTATGAGACCCATAGTAAAAGACCACGTCTCACTTCCATAGGTCATTACTGGCAACACACACTGGTCAAAGACTTTCGTCTTGAGACATTGAGGTATTTCGGACGCGAATATATGCCGGAAATTCCCAAACGCTGCCCATCCAAGCTGGATTCGACGAGAGATCTCTTTCTCAAAGTTGGACTTACCTAACTGGACCGTCTGTCCTAGGTAAACATAGTGGTCAACAACTTCGAGTGTAATGTTAGTCAGTTAATGTTCCCAACATTAACTGGAGCGGGTGCAACATGGGCATTGAACATGATTTTCGTCTTGTCCATGTTCATCTTAAGACCCACTCTTTGCGAAGCATTACCGAGATCTTCGAGCATTGTGTTCAGGTCTTCCAAAGTCTCAGCCATAAGAACTACATCATCGGCAAACCGTAGGTGTGTTAGGTACTCGCCATTGATGTTGATGCCGCATCTTTTCCAGTCCAGCAGCTTAAAAATATCCTCCAACGCAGCTGTAAACAGTTTGGGAGAGATGACATCTCCCTGTCTCACACCTCGCTGTAGTTGGATAGAATTAGAGCTCTGGTTCTGTAATCGGACCGACATGGTGGCGTTTTGGTATAAGTACCTCAGCACCTCGATGTACCTGTAGTCTATTTGGCACCTCTGGAGAGACTGCAGCACCGCCCAAGACTCAATCGAATCAAAGGCTTTCTCATAGTCCACGAACGCCAAGCAAAGTGGCAAATTATACTCTTCGGTCTTCTGTATAACTTGCCGCAGCGTATGAATGTGGTCTATGGTACTGTAGCCTTTCCGGAACCCGGCTTGTTCGGGAGGTTGGAAGTCGTCGAACCTGCGAGCGAGACGATTCGTAATGACTCTCGAAAACAACTTATAGATATGGCTCAGAAGCGAGATGGGTCTATAGTTCTTCAAGAGAGTTTTATCACCCTTCTTGAAAAACAGCATCACATCGCTTCTGCCCCATGCCTTTGGCGTTTTGCCCTCAAGGATGACTGACTTGAAAAGCTTCTGGAGGACCTTAAGTATCGGCTTACCGCCCGCTCTCAGAAGCTCTGTTGTGATTCCGTCATCGCCCGCCGCCTTCTTGTTTTTAAGCTGCTTGAGAGCCATTCTAATCTCGTACAGGCTGACGTCCGGGATATCTTCGGTATGGTGTCGGGTAAGCTTGGCTCTAGGGTCTGTAGCCTTGCTTTCAACAGGTGTTTGCGTGGAATATAGCTGTCCATAGAAACTCTCAATCTCCCTCAGGATTTCAGGTGTTGACGAAACGATGCTACCTTCCTCAGTTTTCAGCCTCGTCAATTGACTTTGCCCGACAGATCTCTCGCGAACACTTTGGAGCCTTTGTTCCGCTCAATGGCTTCTTTAATACGCTCGGTATTAAATTGGCGAAGGTCGCGTGTCAAAGACTTAGATATCTGTCTATTGAGCTGTCGATAACGATGGGCATCCGCTGAGTTCTGCAGCTTCATTTCGTGTCTCTGATCCATGAGTAGGAGAGTCTGACTGGAGAGTTTCTTCAATTTGGGACGGCGGGTTTTATAGTACTTAGACCCTACCGTGCGGACAGTATCCACCACCATGTTGTATAGATCGTCCACGTCTATGCTGTTCTCAAGGGCTTCGAAGCGGTTTTGAAGCTCGAGCTGAAAGCACTCGGGGTTTTGAATTTGAGCTGGTATTGGTCGGAGCGTGGATTTTATCAGTCGCGATCTTTCGAGCTTGACATCGATATTCAATGTGCCTCTCACCATACGGTGATCGCTTCCTGTCTTAACAGCGTTGATCACACTGACATCATTGAATATGTGCTCGAAACAAATATTTAATTTAAATTGTTTCAAGCCTTTTTTCCCCATCAAAAAGCATAACCACAATGTCTGCGAGCATAACTCACAAAACGCAATTGTCCATATTGCTTGTAGGTAAGTACCTACCTACTCAATGAATGGAATAATTTCATTGTCTCTGTTTTAGCGTCAAATAAATCAAAACGGAAACAGACCAATATACAAAGCGGCTTCATAAACCATTTCGACCAACTTCCAAACAGAGTAATTATAATAATATGTACTTAAAGTAAAGTTATTAGAACAAGAAAAACTAATCGCTCATAATATATCAATTAAAGTAACACGCTGGGGACACATAAAGCAAAGGTAATTAGATTCGTTTTTTTTATTTATTGGGACCATATATCTTGTGTGCAAAATAAAACAATTAACCTTCGGCACTATATACTTCGCCCCCGGCGACGTTCGTGCAATCGGATGGACCGGATGGACGTTATACACATGTTCGCATTCAGGACATAATAATCCAATCATAATTACACATGTCAATAATTTATGTATGGAAGTACCTATATCTAATTGAGCTATTTCGAATGATGTAGTAGATTGGACAAGCGAGAGTAAGGGCGTTTGTGCACTACCACTGAATTTTACCGATCCGGAAAAAAACGGATGCTTGTATTTTAATAATTAATCATTTATATTAGTAATTAATTAAATACAAGCATCCGTTTTTTTCCGGATCGGTAAAATTCAGTGGTAGTGCACAAACGGCCTAAGGATGTTGCGCAGGACTTAATCTTGGCAAATGTCGTTGGTTTAAGGAAACCAAATTGTTTATTGGTTTTTAAAGTACGAAGGCAGTGGAATAACGGAAGGTGTATGATATTGTCGACCTTCATTTATATTATATTAAGCTATTAGATTACAAAGTTCTTTTTTATCGAACAAAGAGCAATAAAATGAGAACACATGCCTACTTAAAGTTTTAATATAAATTCAATGAGATTACAATAATTTCCGCCTTATTCAAAAGCTGTCCTTAACCATATATTCTGTGCTATCTCGAATGGTACAAGCGAATACCATTGATTACTGCTAATTAATCATTATATTAAGTTACATTAAATCTTTTCTGTTTCTTTTAAAGTATTTAATAAGGAGTTCAAGGTGTTTTGTGATGACACAACACAACAAGTAAGGCCTGCGGCTTAATACGCCCATTTAAAGATTATTCGCACTTCCCTGGAGATATTTTTCTCACTTATTACGAGTATATCAAGTAGAATTATTATTAATGGATGAAATTTAAAATTATCATTTTTTTAAACTAGCAGGTTGTCGAAGGCTAAAATCTCAAAATTCAGATGAATTCAATGTAGAGAGTGAGTATTAGTGTTTTGTGGTTTTGACGAACAGTGAAATGATTCAGAATCATTTCAGTTTCAAATGTTTCAGAATCCAAATTTAAAGTTCGCTAATCCATTGTCTAATTTGTCTTTAAGGTGGTTCGTTGAGCTCAGTAGCGCCACCAATGGAAATAAAGTACATATATATGTACTTATATAATATTTATTTTAAATATTTATTATATATTGTGTTAGGTATTTATTTAATAGGTATTGTCTTGTATTTATTTATTTCATATAGGTAGTTTTGCACTTTACGTTACCTGCTTATTTATCTATCTCTTACACGTTCTGGGTTGACTGGAAGAGATCTCTTTTAGAGATAAGTTCACCTTTACTCACATGTTTTAATTATATTTGTTTATTTGTGTTTTTTTTATGTGCAATAAAGAGTATAATATTTTTCTCTGTGCATCATTTTACAGTGTATGTAGAGTAGATGGTATAGACCACTGCGAGCGCTAATGTTTCACTCAACCAAACCAAGTTGCCAATGCCAAGTACGAAGCGTAAAACAAATCAATTCCCAAACATTACCTAAGAATGCGCATAAGCAAACAAGTTTATTATTTTTCTAACGATTGCCCATAAATCATTTTACCGATGATCAAAATCAGCGTGCCCAGTGATTTTTTATGAGCTACCGAACGCAACTATTTAAATTATAGACATTGCAGCTAAAACATGTTCATTGTGTATAATCATATTCGACCTTTACGTCTAATTTGCATTTATTGTAGAGCGACTGTTAGTTTTACAAAGTAAAATGTTTCACAAAATAAAATGAAACGTTAAAATATGTGTTTAATAGTTTGTTGCGCAACATCCTCTAAACTTAGAAGTAAACAAATAAGCTGAGAGCTAGGTAACTAACTAGAAGTACGGGTTTTATTGCGCTAAATTTATTCAGCTACAATTAAGTATGCGTTAAAAGTGCGCTGAATGAAATAACTGGCGCCTTTAACACTTCGTCATGTAGTACAGTACCTAGAGGTGCTTACTAGAAGTTTTGTAATACTACAAGGCGCAGCATGAAGAACCAGGGGGCATTACCAGCTGTCGTCCCAATTCTGCAGTTACATCTATTAAAGGACATAGCTATACAGTACACTGCGTATAGCCACATAGCGTCATATCGCTTACAATACTTATTATACTTGTTGTTACTTAATATTGTTTTGCAGCTCATGGTAAGGCCTCTGTATTCCCGTTGTCCCCATGATTTTACGCCCTTGGGAAAGAGGTTGGTCTACTCTGAGTGTCAATGTTGGCAAACTGAGTTGTCTTAAATAACATTTAATTTTTGACACTTCGATGTAGGCAAATCGTGTGTCGAGCTTGTACTGCTACTGAGTTAAATAGTAGATTGTACAACAAGTGCATAAAACGTACCATTTTACCCGAGACGTATATATCCATCCGAGCCGTAGGCGAGGGTGGATAGTCAATTCGAGGGTAAAATGGGTTTTATGTACGAGTTATACACTCTGCTTTTCACTTCGAGTGTGAGGAAAATTTAATAAATAAGTAACAATATTGCAAAAAAGAAAAAATAAAGACTTCGCCATATTAGCGGGAAGACTTTCTTTTTTTTTATACGTGGCAGTGGCAGCACAGTGACTTTAGCATAGATCGTACTCGTAGTCCATAATGCTCTTGAAATACTTATTTCTTAGAAAAGTCATTAATTTTGCCTAGTTTTATTAATTTAGTAATTTAACATGGATTATGTACAAAATTTAAGAAACAGAATGAACTAACAGATTTATATAACGAAGTTTAATTGCGTGTGTGACTGTTTACCTGACGACCTTTGTCTTAGAATCTGAGACGTAGACGAAGATTTTACTTTATGCACTAGAGCATAAAAAGCGATTTTATGCAGCCTATACCCAACATAAACACGAACTTTACGAGCATGAGAAGTGAAAAAGATATAACATGTCTTGTTAAAACCCTAAAGCTTCGGACCAGATAGATGCGGCCAGCGTATGGATAGCGGAAACTGCGTTGGCAAAGCGAGGATGCACGCGTCATCATCGTCAGTCGTCTCGCGTTTCTGACGCTCCCGGGACGTGACACATGTCAACAGGTTACACAGGATGTGGTGTAGGTTTGGCTGAAGCTTAACATTGCCTAAAAAAGATTTACATGCTCTCAACGACCAGACGCGTGTATACGCGCATAAGCAACTACCCCCAATTGTTTTTTTTTTGTAAGTATAGCAATTTTTATATGTTTTGTATGCGGTTTTCGATGTTCAAAAGAGAGATAAACTCGTCGTACTGTAAAAATACACTATAATATGTGATCCAGAAGAAAAAATAACTAAAAAACATTTAATTTTGTTTTTTTTTTCAAATCGGAAGTAAGTACTTACCTAATTTTTGAAAATTTCAAATTAAAAATGTTTTTCCTTATATTATATTCTTATCCGATAGATTTTTTTAAGTAGATTCAGATTATTTTATCGATAACTATGTGAAAAAAAAAATATATCGCATGGACCGCACTATTGCTCTTTGTTTATACAATGGTCGAGTTCGAACGACAATTACAAAAACAAAACATATCGTAAAACTGTCAAACAGTTTTAATTTATTGCTTTTGTTAGTCAGCTTATCATAAATGTAATCGAAGACCGCCTAAGTATAACCAGATGTTCGGGATAGCGATAGCGCGCACTTAGTGGTTTGTTTACATAAAAAATGGGCTATTAAAAAAGACCCTGGCTTCCCTAAGGTTAAGTACCTTTATGTTGCCTGTAATACCAATTTATTTCTGGTTCTTCCATGTTATTAAGAATCTCTCCATAATTAAGGCCTGCGACCCATCAATGGAAGAAATTATAGGTTCATGACAATTAAGCATCTCGACACTTAATAATCACTTAATGAAGAGGACATTTGTTGTTCAGCTGGTGGCCTTACAACACTTTATCAGTATTTTGGAGAAAATAAATAATGCAAATAAAAATACATATTAGTTTAACTTAACAGAATGTAATACAAAACTCCGCCTATGAATGTAACAAATAAGTATATTTTTAAATATCGTGTTCACTTCATATTAAACGCACTGGAAAACATAATTACATAAGTACCTAATATAGGCAGGTTTAATATTTTTTTTTGTTTTAACTTATATGTAAATAATAAAAAATTACCTACTATTTTCAAATGCTTTAACTTTGCTTCCTTACGTATTCGTCAGATCCACTAATCGCAATGAGCGCAGGAGCGCGGGCGCCACCATTTTAGAATGCAATTCCACAGCTCTATTTTTTTTAAATTGAACAAAAACCTTTTTTTTTTAATATTACCACCTTGAAAAATCTTCAAACAAAAACTCACTAAGTATAAAAAAACACTTAAATACGAAAAATCAAATAAATTAAGTAATTACATAGGTGTTTATTTAATTCATATGATTAAAATGCGCACTTTTTTTACTACTCTTGGAACTTACTAATCTGCCTGAATTCGGTGCTTTCTTTCGAATAAATAAAGAATTATGAAAATTGACGGAGATATCGGTGAACATACACAGAAAAATCATACATACAGTCGAACGTATAACCTCCTCCTTTTTTTCTAGTCGGTTAAAAATGATAAATCATTTCCAACGACCCAATGTATGATATTTGCTTTAATACAGAATCTAAAGTTACATTAATGATACAAACGAATAAATTAGGCGTGTGCTCAGGCGTGTGTTATTATTATTATTATTAAATATATTCCCACACTGTATTTTTTTATTATCCCGGATAATTTCAGGGATTATTCTACTCATGAAAACAAACAACTTTTATTATAGGACCCAAACTGAAATTGCGAAAAAGAAAATCAGCTGTTCCATACATTTTGATTTAATATTTTTGCACGTTTCGCGTTTTCAGTTTTGCTCCCATTATAAAATTTGTTTGTTTTCATGAGAAGAATAAGCTTTTTATTATGACAGTATGATGTGATGTGAATGTAGTGTGTGGTGTGACCATCAATAGTATTGTGAAAAAAGAATATATTTCTTGTAACTAGTGTGGAAAAAAGTACTACAACTGAACTACAATCGAAACACGATTAAGACACGATTGTGACTTAACGTTAGCAGACTTGGCCCCCTGTAAGCTCGGTGCCGTACACGCATTTGTCCACGAAAGCAAATTGTTTTAATCAATTGCGCGAGCATACACATTCCACATCTGAGTGTGCTATTGAGATAGTCTATTTGTTATCTGTATAAATAATAAGATAATAAACATTTGTAACAGTTATTTCCGACACTCAATCATGTACTTACTTTTCTCTACCTTGTATAACCAGCTAATTTAGTTTGCGTAGACACTATGCAATAAACGAAATGCGATTTAAATTGAACGTCACTTCCTCCGAAACGGAATCGTTAGCATCCATTAATCATAAAATAGTAACGAGTACCTACTTAGATCATGCGCAGAACAGAAGCTTCTACGCGATATTAAGCACGAATTTTTCTATTGCTGACTTTATAAAAGGCGATTGATATGTCACAGTCACAGTTCTGATATAGGTATATAATTATATATATTTGTTGTCTAATAAACGTCACGAATAAATTAGTTTAAGCTCTTGTCAAGAGTCAAGAGTCAAAGTTTATTCAATTTAGATTGTTATTTACAATACTTGTGAACGTCATAGAAGCTACGCCATTCGGTTCGCAAACCCTACAGCGGGAGACCTTGGAGAAGAACCGGCAAGAAACTCCAAGGGTTGTTTTTTTCTCCCGTCAAATTGTAAAATGTCCTTAACATGGTATGACTAAGGTCAGTTTCCATCACAATTACACAATGGGTTATGATAAATACAGTTAAGTATAGGCGAACTAATGATCATAGCGGTGAACAATTTTCAATTACTTTAGTTAAAAACAAAAGACAATTCTACTATATACTGCAAGTTGCGCCATACATGCTTCAAATGTAATTCTTAATAAAATGAATAAAAACAAAAGAAAACACATTTTAAAGCTAGCAGATAAGAGCAGACCCATTCCCACTGGCAGCACCCATTCACGAGCATGACGCATGAACCAGCCATCGCTTCGCTCAACTATATTTTAGGGAACGTAACGACCCGCCTCACACGCAACCACCGTAGCAAAAGTGGGAACAACACCGTATTGGAAACAAGGAACCACACGATATAATATCGAAAAGTTTGTGTACCATAGGTATTTACCCGGCTCGGAATAGAACCCGGGACCTTATAGATAGTGACACCTTGAAAGCCGGTGCGTACAACCCTTCACTATGGAGGTAATCGAAATTTAAAAAAACAGTGTAAATATTCTTACTAGTCGATCGAATAGTTAGTATCCAATAATCATTGTAAATAGTAATGAGTAGTTATATAAATCATATGCGAGAGAAGCGTAAGCACGAGTTTTCCTTTCGCGCCGCCTTTTTAGAAGGCGATTGACATTCCACAGCTCGTCAAGTTCAAGTGGCTATAGTGGGTATACTGGGCCTGTTACTTGTAACTTTCTGTTGATGTTACATCAGTTATTGATGTGTTGGGTGTTCATTTCGAACATGAGAAAAACAAACGTAAGTATTTTTTCTTAAAATAGGTAGGGCAGAGGTACCCTTTGTGGACACTTTAAGGATTTTTTGACTTTTAAGCACTAAGTAGGTACTAAATGGTCTTAGGTATTTAAGACACAAATTAGGTATATCTTAAATTATAGATAATTTATCTACCTTTAAAGGTGCATTTTTCAAATTTATAAAAGTGAAATAGATTTTTTATATTACACACAATGTGTGAGAGGTGCCAAATGTACCGGTTTTGGCCACTTAGTGATAGTTAAACTTTTGTTAGGTTGTGCGAAAAATTAAAACCAAACCCAGGTAAAATCAATATATTCTTATGCGCTAGAAACCAGTCAATTGCAAAACAACAATTTAATTGTAAAAAACAAAGGTTTATAAAGTATTTCATCCAAAACAAATTTCTTAAAATTTTCATACAAAACATTTTTTCAAACAGAAAATGGAGTTTATTGAAAAAAAATCTTATGACAAGGAATTCTAACGGTTGTTATTATTACCTTAAAATACCTTATTTTAATTGCTTTTTTCAAAAATGGCTAAAAGCTGTTTAGAAAACTTTTAGAGCAAAAAGTGGCCAAAACCGGTACAGTGGCCAAAACCGGTACGCCTGCCCTACCTAACTAAGTAGGGCAGGAGTCCCGGTTTTGGCAGCTCTAAAACTTTTTAAATAACTTTTCGTATTTTTTGCCAATAGCAATTAAAATCAATTATTTTAAGGTAATAATAACAATCGTTAGAATTATTTATGTCATACGATTTGTTTTTCAAAAAGCCATTTTCTGTTTTGTTTTATTTTGTGTAAGTATAAATTTTTAATGAAATTTGTTAAGGATGAAATTTATTATACACCATTGATTTTTTTACAATTTAATTATTGTTTTGCAAATTGATTGGTTTGCTTAAATACCTAAGACCAATTAGCACTTAGTGCTTCAAAGTGAAACAATCCATAAATTGGCTACAAAGAGGTCTAAAGCTCTACATTATTTCTAATTGTAGTAAGATATTCTAATAAATAAGCTTATATTTTTACTAATACTTTAATGGATTCAAGGCGCACTGCAGCGGCTGGAGTCACAAGAAATTGATCTATTTTATTTAGGTATTATATGTCAGATTTGGTAGTTTCGAGATTTACTTTAAACTATAATAAATTTATCGCTTTTTAAGGCTTGTTCCATACACAGGTAGGTACAGAAGCTACAAAGATGTCCCTGACCTACGTCTATCACGGACTAAAACAGCCTGACTTCTTAATAAATGGTGTGCATTATGTAACAGACTCGTACACCAATCATTATGTCCAACGGCGAATACTTCTCTGTCTCACTGTACTTACATTTCCATTTATTATTTATTAAAGTATCAGACAAACACACATTAACAAAAACTAATTTACAGCAACAAGGTTATTTCTGCAGTTATATTTTAGTATGAATTACGTAATAAGTAGTATTAAAATAGTGTTGTTACAATTTAATATTTTAGGCCTAAGTACACTTAGGTATTTCATACATAGGTAGGTAGGTACTATGACTTAGTAATAATTCCAGTCATTTTAATTTACAGCTTATAACGGGATAAGAATATAACCTAACACAAAAACTGACAAAATATTCCATGTCATATTTTCGTCTATTATTTCTTCTGAAGTGTTTGATACCTACAAGACACGTAGACTAACGTAACATAGTTTGCTAAAACTAGTATTATTCATTCTCGTACCGTAACCTGAATATTAAATTAAATCAGCGGGCCATTGAACCGAGTCCCGGGCAGTTGGCCATTCATTCAGCAACGGGTAGTTAAACTGAAATAACTTAGTGCACTATCAATATTGTAGATTAATGCACTATTGTATATTAATGAAAAAACCATTATTAAGTTCACCATCACAGTGGTCATTCGGTTAGAGATCACTCATCAGTTGATCTCCGAACCGAACTTATTTATTATTTTTGTTTAGGTTTACTTTGCATCCGATGTGACAAGCAGAGCACATTTTAATGCGCAGTAGTGCATCGTCTAACAGCTCATAAGGATGGTAATGTGGGGGTGAAACAGGTGTAGAGTGGTCTGTAAAATTGTAAGTGTGTGAAACTTTGTGCATTGAGTGATTGGTGAAAATGCAGGTAATGTGCACGGTGTTGCAGTTGCTCTGTTGCAGCGGAAGAAAGTTATTTAATATTCTTTTGGTTTTTCATATTTAAAGATATCACAAAGACAAAAAACAAGTAAAAAACCCCGTAAAGATGTAAAGGCAGCCATACAAGATCAAGCCTTTTTTTTGACTGGGAGCAATCCGTTGAAGCGGCTGAGGACGTATGGCGTGGCTATGTGCATGCTTAAGGATATAGCAGTGTTTAATTTGGCAGTGAAAATTTATTCACATTTTGTTTTTTTTCGAGTTTAATGATAGATTATTGCTATGAAACCAATGCGCAACTTTCGATAAAGTACTATTTACTTCGTCAGAACAATTATTACCTCTGTCAACTTTAAAGACTAGAGGAAGTGTCATCAGCAAATAGCACTGTCTCGCATAAATTCTTTGCTTAAAAAGGAAGGTCATTTATATAAATTAAAAACAGCAAAGAGACCAGTATTGACCCCTGGGGTACGCCCATGTTGATAGGGGCTCCAGTAGACTCAGTTTTGTTGATAACTACTTTCTGTGTTCTTTCACATAGATTGATTGCATAAGGCTAACCGATTTATCATAGACACCATAATGTTTTAATTTCCTTAAAAGCGTTTGGTGATTAACACAATCGAAAGCTTTGGAGAGGTCACAATAAATACCAACTACATCTCGATTGCTCTCCCAAGCATCAAATATATGTTTTTAAATATATGATAGGATGACATACCAAGGCCAGTATGAATTAGATCCCTTCTCACAGGACACCATCGATTTTGGGAATGAATTGCTAGAAGCCATATCCGAAACAACGAGAGAAAAGTGGAACAAGCTAATCGAAGGCGTAGATATGACGCATAAAAGCAAGAAGGCATGGTGTTTTATAAGGAAACTAAATAATGACCCTAAAATCGCTGATCGTCATTCCAATGTGACCACAAACCAGATCGCTCACCACTTACTCCAAAATGGGAAAGCTTCCACGAAAAATCGCCAGAAGAAATTTACACGAGACCCTGGTAAAGAGATTAACAACTTGGACGAGGCTTTTACAGAAACAGAGCTCAAGTTTGCCCTTGATAAGCTCAAAGAAGGAAAAGCCGCTGGCTTTGACAACATCAGGGTCGAGCAGCTGAAACGGTTTGGATTCGTACTACTTATACAAAACTGTAATTTCTTCCATGGCCGCTTCCAAAGGGTATGTAATCTAATCACTGACGTTTTAGCCACCTACTGTTAATAAATGACATTTGTGGCAGAGAGTGTATATAAAACTTCTTCGAGATTATTTATTTTTATGAGTTTATTATCTATAATATAATATGTTAGTCAGTTAAAAGTTAGCTCGCCATTTGTTTATACTTTGTGCAATGAAATTTAAATAATTAAATAAATATTCCTCCTTCGGAATTACTTGTACCTATGCAATATTTCATTAGAGTATCAAAAAATTTGCTCCGACTATGCAAGTCTCCTTACAGAACTCCGCAAACTTATCTGACGCGGTGGTTAAATTTGAGAGTTTAAACTGTCAATACAGCTGACAGACCTTTCATTTTTATTGCTACTGGCGCTTCAACCATCGGTTCAGATATTGTTGTTGGGATTTCGAATTTCGAATTTCAAAACCGTGAGAGCATTTCTTGCAAAAAATTGTATGCATGCTCTATTTTGTACTAATAATGGAAAAGAGAATTAGTAATAAAAATGTTTTGAACCTGCAATTTACACAAAATGGTGCGGTTTATGTTCCTCACTCAAAGGTAAGAAGCTGGACTTCTCACAGTCTCATAAAATTAGTGTAATGGTGATATTAGATCAACTTTTAGGTATATAAAATTCTTACGTCGGTTTTATTTCAAGAATTGCTTCTACATTATGTGTGTGTAAAAAACTTTTTCAACAAGCGAATTTCTTATTTCTTGATGCAATTTTTTGACCATCCTACCTATCTTAAGTTTCTCACATTTTCAACTAGCGGCCACCCGCGGTTTAACTCGCGTGGTTCTCGTTCCCGTGGGAATGTCGGGGTAAAAAGTAGCCTAAGTTACTCCTTATTACATCAGCTACCTGCCAGTGAAAGTCCCGTCAAAATCGGTCCAGCCGTTTCAGAGATTAGCCAGAACAAACAGACAGACAGACAGACAGATAGACAAAAATTGTAAAACATGTCATTTTGGTATATGTACCGTATATATAATCATATGCATGTATTAAAAAGCGGTTATTTTAATGTTACAAACAGACACTCCAATTTTATTTATTTGTATAGATTTTGAGGAACCTAAAACGAACATAAATTTAATATACAGTAGTAGAAGTTAGAAACTTAGACTAATAGGGTATTTTACTGTTGTCACAGCGGTGACACTCCGTGTCCGTGAGAGTTCGAGCGACGGTGACGTTTAGCCGACGCTAGGGTTGATACCGAAATGGAATATAGACTTATGCCAAAGAAGGTTACGTGTTACGTGTAGGATTTTATATAATTTGTGTAAGAATATTTAGGTAATGAAAGACACGTTCAATTTTCAATCAACTTTTATAGATATTTTTATTAAATATCTTTACAAATGGGAAATAATAAAATTTCCGACAAAATAAAATATGAACGACATTGAATAAAATACTCAAATAAGAAACCGAGCAGCGTTCTATTTTGTTTGCGAAAAATTAACTAAGCTAGCGACAATTTACGCATGACTAATTTCGAGTCGAAAATACTTTATTAGAATATGTACAGGAATACGTAGGTATATCTCGGTAAACAAGTATCATTTTGGTGAAACCGAAGGTTTTGTCTGTGCAGTTATGGATAAGGTTGTGATGACGAATAACTACCGAAAGTATATCCTAAGGGATGGCACAGTGGATATAGTTTGCCTAGCGTGCCATCGTCCGGGTGAATCCCTTAGACATATAATCTCCGGTTGTTCTCGTTTCGCAAACGGCGAGTATTTGCATAGACCTAACCAACAACTTACTCTGAAACATAATCTTGTGGCATCCGAGGTGCCATACTACAAGTATGCACCAGAACTGGTTCTTGAAAATAGCCATGCCACATTGTATTGGGATCGATCTATCATTACAGACAGGCAGGACTATTTGTAGCATTAGCTACAATACAACAATATCAGGCTTATTAAAGCCTGATGTTGTATTGATAGATTGACATGAACGCCACGCAATAATTGTTTATGTCGCTGTTCCCCATGACATGACAAGTTGACGACAACCTTGGGAAAGCTGAAAAAGATAAAGAAAACAAATATCTTGATTTAGCTCACGAGATTATTGACATGTGGGACATTGATTCAGCAATTGTTGTTCCGATAGTCATATATGCCCTTGGTCTGATAGCCAAGAGCCTCGATAAACACCTTAAGAGGCATGCGTTATGTGGATGGATCGGGAGTCAGATGCAGAAGGCAGTACCTACTTCTGTACACGGCCCGTGTCTGTCTTTGGATTCTTAACCATCGGTAGCCGGGACCCTGATCTTGCTACCGTTGGGGAACTGCATTTTTGTATTTTTAAATGTTATATTTTTTAATGTTTTATATTGTAAAAAAAATATGTTTGAAATATAATTTTGTAAGTATTTTAAATGTAATAAAGGGAATAATAATAATAATATATGTACGTAAAATAAGCTACTAACAGTGGGACACAGTTAATGTGTCTGAATAAATTACTAAATCGTCCAAAGAAAATACTAAGTTAGCGACAAAAATACTGAGTGAGTGAATCAATAATCGCCCAAATAAAAATTTGTCCTCTCAATAATTATTTATTATCGACTGAATTTTAACAACTTTCGCATTTTTTGGGTTCCTAGTAGTTCCTATTTGAATGTATAAAGATTGCGCCAGCCCTCGGCCAAGGCATTCACCGACTGCCTGTTCCCCGCCCCGCGCGCCTCTCACGGCCCCCGCTCACATCCAGACACCCACACATAGCCGCAAGCGATTTTACGTGCACACATGCTTAAGTGTCGTTTCTTTTCGCGTAAGTGTATATATTCTTTGCTGTTGTTGAAATGTAGATATTTAATGATGACGTTAAAAAATATTGCAATTAAGAATACCAAATGTGAAAAAATAATTTGAATCTGTTTTATAATAAAAGAATTATAGTCTGTTTGATTTTGACTATAGCTGTCTCTTTCTAAAACGAAATCTTCTATGGCGTGACTATGACGCTACTAACCCACTGACGTCACTAAGATAGCGTCCTGTCCTTGTCTAATTATAAAGTTTGAAGTCCTTTATCTTTGAAAATATTGAAGATAATTCAAAATGAAAACTTGTTTTGTGTAGCTAATATTTCGAAAAACATATTAAAGAAATAAAAAAAATCAGTAAAATACCGTATTATGTACTTACAACACAACAAAATATTGGTATTCAAATAGGAACAACTATATGGGCTCTTATGTATCTTAGGCAATATTATCCGTCACTTTTATTTCAAACTATTGATGTTTGCTTTAGGTAATGAGTAAAATAACTTGTCCTAGGTTACATAAGTCTATGGTTATGCAATAAATGGCAAAGCGCTCATCTATACCCAATCCTGAAGCGCTAGTTCAATATTTCCTAGCAAAATAAGCATCATTGAAAAAAATTAGGATCCTAGTGCGAGTATTTTTTTTCAATTTTGGCGCAATCGGAGCGATACAGTCTCAACGTCCAAACGCCGCCAATCCCAGGCGGAGACTGAAGAATTAGCTGAGAAACGGTGCACGATGCATTTTGGGATACTAGTTATTGACTATAAATATAACAAAAAAATTGTTTAGTGACTTCCCTAGATATGACTAAGAACTACTTACAAAAAAAAATTTGCTTGATTACTCAAATAGTTATTGAGATAATTGAGTTTAAGACGGAAAAAAGGGGTCTTGAAAATATTTTTATTAGTACATTCTATTTATTTGATTTAAACAAAATTTAGTAACTTCCCTTCATAAAGAAAAGATCTGTCACATATATTATTTTGGAAGACCTAGCAATGATATTTTGTCAGGAAATTTAATTTAATTGAAAATTCTGAGTTTGATCGCCGGAATGCCCTTAACAAGCCTACTTGAAGCATATATTGAACTTTTGCTTCAGGCAGGCTTGGCTTCAGGCTTGATCGAGTATGGCGTCCTTAAGATACTATCAAGTTTACGCCACAAGGCCAGGAACTAAGCAGGTAAAACTGCTGCGGGCGCAACTTGTAATATCTGAAACCGAGCATGAGGCGATACTCGTTTCAACATATTTTTATATTTCAACTGTAATAGAATTGGATACAGGCATCTATCAGTTGTCTCAACTGCCTGCCTGAATTATATATAATTATAATTATTAATTAATTATAAATTATAATTATAATTATTATAATATGCATCGTCTACTCAAAATGTGTCAACCAAATCAAAATCATCTAAATAAGAAAATTACTGCCTTAAAAATCTATTTGCAATTTAATAACATAAACTTATTAACATGCAAACATATATTTTAAAGTCAGTAGTTAAACTCATGTTTAAGTTGTTTTAACATATCAATTTATCTTTCAATGTCCTTCTTTATGCGATAAAATATGTGTCGTTGACAGCAGACCGCCATTTATAAAATAGCGTGGGGGGATGTCCGATATATTATAACGAATGTAGTTTTTTTAATTTGATCTTGATAATGATCACATGCAATTAACCTATTTACGTTATGATAAAAATAAAAATAAAAAGTTGTGTTACATTGGAGGCTGGGCAAAAATAAATAATTACAGTTAATTTTTTAAATATTATCGAATCTCATTCCTGAAAAATATATAAATCCAATCATGTCTATCATTAGATGATTTTTCCATTGTTCATGAGAAAAAACACAGCTTTCAACTATCTATAAAAGTGTAAACGTTGATATTAAGTAAGGGTGTCAATTTATAATAAGTATAGCTAATAATCTTGGATAAATAATACCTTTTGGCTATCTAGAGGCTGGAGTATCAAAAACGGCCTAGAACATACAGACAGACACACAGAGCGCACTGCAAAAGGTGAGAGGGCCGTTGAGCCGTTTTGCTGTGATTGGTTAACAAACATCCTAACATTCATTCAAACTTTCACATTAAAAATATTAGTAAGATTTCTAGGAAAAAGTAGGTACTTATATTAGCTTTAATCGCATATAAGTCTGTAAAGCTGCTTACACAGGCAACTAAAATTGCACAATTCCTGTCGATCCCCGCTAAACATGACGTCAAGACCACAGCAAGCAATACAAACATGACGTGACATTATAGTTGCCAGGCAATTATTGACAAAAAACAACGGGTTGCACTCCGGGAGTGCCGGCAGAAGAGAAAAGGGCTCCCTAGACTTTTTCACAAAAAAAAAGGAATTTGACAAAAAAAATACGGACTAGATTTGAACCGAGGTTGTCTGGCTTCAATGTTGCCCGTTTTCTATCTTGAGCTATCACAACTTTGGAAACGGTGGCGAAATTTGCCTTCGTATTCTAATGACAATAAAGACATAAAACTAAAACGATCGTCGGTGTTCGGAAAAGATCGACGTTTCTGAACGCATCTCTAATGTCACGTCAAATTGACATTTAGCTGTCACTTGAAGTTGACAGTGACACTTGATTGAAATTCTTGTAACCAAGATGTCGGATTAATTTTGCTGAATTTGTTAAAAATCGCTCGCGTTGAATGTGCCTGGCATATCGAGTTTGAATAAAATCTTAAATTATCTATGTGATCCCGTTTTGTACGACCAAGGTTTTGACGCCATCCATCGGGCTGGTCGCGGAGTTTTTGAAAGAAAGATAATTGTCCACCACGCGCTTTTTGTCGGGACTGTAAATCGTAATAAAAGAGGCTCCCCCGCGTGTGTTATCGTGTAGTGCTGAAGCGCCCAGTGTCTTGGGACCGCTGTGTTGTATGTGTTGTGAGTAGGGTGACGAGTTGGTAAGGTCTGCAGAAGAAGAAGAACTACATGGGGGCGCCCCCTTCACCACTTCTGCCCCGGAGACCTTCGACACCATGGACCCGTATGTAAAATTCACCTTACTTCACAATATAAATTAAGCGCTGTGTATCGCAGTCCAATTGTTCAGTTACATCCCAGCTGAAACCTAGTTTTTTGTCCGGAGTCTATATTAGTAATACCAGCTTCCACTGCGCTAGCTGACTCCGCGGTATAGGCAGGGGTGTACTGAACATTTCTTGGTAGCCTAGAGCGTAGCTTGAAGGCCTGAGAGGCCCACGCCAAAACTTTGTATTAATCAGTGCCGTTTTGATGACCCAGTCTGGTCCGGACTAGATTAATTTGTACTTGTAAATGGTAATTAACTTGCATTTGAAAAGTAAAGGGCATTCCTTTGTTATTGGTTCCATGTCTTGTAATTAATTGTCATGTATTGAAGTTCCAAAGTGTAAACAGATGCCTTTCTTTGCTCATAATAATTATTATTCGGTTTTGTTAGCAAATTTGAGTTGTGAATATTGACAAGTTTGTTGCTAAAATAATAGCTAATAAAAGGTTAGCTAATAAGTTTGCACTCAATACTTAGTGAAACTTAGATGATTTAAGACATTGTTTACACATTGAAACTCATTGAAACTTGTGCTTTGAAAT